>OV121089.1:41108219-42560719 GCA_921293015.1 Phorcus lineatus | reverse complement strand
AAAATTCAGTTCAGCCTGACAAATATATAAACTATATAAGTATTTAATCAGTTGTTAGGTTAAATGTAATAATAATTGGGGACCGGGTGTAAGTACGGTTTTGTTTTACATTGCAAGTTCAATTCATAATAAGACACGATTTCTTATTCGGGTACCGCTCCACAAAACATTAATAGCGCTAACATAATCTTAAGCGATGTCAATAATGCAAAAATTACTTGTGCTGAATATTTATTGTAACAGCCCAAGATTCTTGCATGTCGCAACATTGTCGTCTTAAGTCGGCCACCAACTGCACATCGATCCTGTCTGCTATTGATATCCGTGTCTCTGGTTGGCTGAAATAGACAGGAAGAAAGGCTTTTGATAGGTCAAGTTGACTTGACTTCCTTCTCTGGCCTAGTATCGACCGTTAAACACACCATACTTATTAAGTTTCCATGTTTGTAAACTAACATGTGAAAATTTGAATATGGTAACCAGGGTTGAAACGATGTTGAAGTTACATTGATGTTTTTGTGTGAGTTACACATGTCGAATATTATCAATGGTGTTATTCAGTTGAGAAGAACTAGCTGTTGCTAACAATAACAATTTGAATGCTCATCAGTCCTGCATATTAACCAAGTTAAGATGTTAAGTCTGAGAGTTTTTGTTAAGAAGGGACTCTGCTGCGATTGGCCGTCTCATTTAGACACCCGTACGATGTAATTTTGGAAACATATATTTGAAGACACATTTACCAGACTTAACTAACCATTAATATTTGGCGTGGTAGTGTTAATCATCCATTTACATGGGACTTTAGACATTATTAGTCCTCTCTTCTTCAATGTAAAGGGACCATAAGGACTTCCGTTACAAGCAGTTACCAGTGGACTACCAACAACATAGACACAAATGATACTTTTACAAACTGACGAAACAGAAGCTAACAACCTAACAAGTAACATCGGAACAGATGCTTTGAGAAGGACTGCTTCGTTCATTTGAAAACACTGAGGACCATTTTGTCTTCATGGTGGGAAGCTTCCAAAGAGGAATAGACGAAGTTTCGGGAAATTCTGAAAAAGGAAAACGTTTTGTAAAATATAAAAAACCCGTCACAAACACGGTGTTTTAAGAAGTAATAGCCAACGACATTTAAGTCCAGTAAGTGCTGGGGTTACATAGTCTGTAGAGGAACCCAACGAAGGTAAACTGTGTTCGCAAACAGCAAAAGCATGTTCTGTGTGAGGACAAGAGTTACCATTGCTTTTGGACGCCAGCTGCAGATAGCAAAGATACACGAGGCTGTACTGAATAGCCTCCTTCAGTGAGAAGTGTTTCTTCGCAAGTATTAGTTGGTGCAGTTTTAGGATGACAGTAAAAAGCATTGCTAATGTTTGTTTCGGATGAAGATGAATTATGTAAAACAGAACGTTGCCAAAGGGACATTTTAACAAACCGTGTAACAGCATGGAAACTATTGCACTGAATGAATAATTTCATCAGGCATCGGTACAAACTATTTCTATGACATTCAGATTATTTGATAGTATTTGGCCTTTCAGTAAATTCATTAAATGAATTAACAGGGAGACGGTTTAGACTTTGATAAGGTCTGGATATTACTTTACCTTCTCACATAGACTGAGTTTCAGAAGGACGTTTTACGGATATATAAAACAAGGCCTGTAGTCATCATCCTTCAACCGGTGAATATGTCGACTTGTTAAGTTCTCCGCTGATTCAATTCTCCGTAACTTCTTGAAAATTACTATGATTTTGTAATTGTCCACTTCGGAACCCGTGATATGTTCAAATCAAAACTCTTTGAGAGTCTAATGTCTCGATGTTTGCTGTAATAAAAATAGGTCACAAAAACTTAATTTTTTTATATAATCTAACATACACGTCTTTCAACGTGCTAGATGTTAAAAACAACAACCATTTTTAAAAATATTTTTGAGTGATCAAGAAAGGTTGGTTACAAAATAAAATGATCTAAGTACCATCCGAAATCTCGGCATAGACCTATGTTCGAATCCCGGTATAGAGACATGTGTGCATTGTCTGCATTAACCTTGACATAGCAGACAGCAGATTCATGTTAATAGATTAAAGAAGATTCCTGTCTGGGTGATTTCAAATACTGCATTTTACTATATCAATTAACTTTATGCTCAAGATCAACCTTTAATTTTGCACAGAATGTGACATTTTTCCATCCCGTTTAGGTACGGAGATAAACATTATACATTCATAGCAGGCTGAGGATGACATTAAGTCGAATCCGTAAGCCTTGTTGACTGATACAAATTCCAGACAGACAAGTTTGCTGAGTTCATACTGTTTTAATAACATATCCATCATAAACACTGAACACCAACCATTTGGTTTTAATAAAATACTCCAGTTACCAGACTATAACCGTGAGATGTGATGAAAATATTGCACTTTTTACTGACTTGCACTAGTACTTTGCACGTTTCAATCACACACGAGATCTCGGATCACGTGACACATAGCAGGAAAAGACAACTCTTGTCATCTACAACATGGACAGTTTCTACTATCAGTGACGCACGTTTCAGCAAAGATCCCTAGGTGTTTGTCAACAACAATTTGGATTTTGGTAAACACTGAAAAGTAATCTCTCTTAGAAAATAAAGTATTTCCATTTCATCAACGACAGAACACAACTGCTTAAACCGAGCTAAATAATAAATTACGAGAATAAATACAACAAATTCATTGTGTAGAGGAACCCGGGTGGGCTGACGGCAGTGACAGAGAAAGAGTATGGACACCCTCAACTCCCTTTATCAAGTTCAAATGGCGCGAATAAGACATGATCCCATTGGAAGGATTAAGAGCTATCACCATAGCAAACTTGCGTGAACAAGATGTTGTCATAACAACTTCGCTTAAACAAGGTGTCACCATAGTAACATCGTTTAAACAAGAGGTTTCAATAGTATCATCTCCTAACGAAGATGCTACGATGGCAGCATGGTTTAACGAGATTTTGCAATAGAAACATCGGTGAACAAGATGTCACTATAGAAACATCGGTCAACAAGATGTAATCTTTGGACAGGTCTCCTGCAAATATCAAATATGAAAACAAGTCAAGTCAGTTGGCAGCAACATGGCATCAGCTAAACATTCAATACTGTGGGCAAACTCTCTAAACCAAACCGGAAGTCGATACAAGAGTATCAATACAAGATCACTTTACGCTTTTAAGCTCTCCTCCACCTGCAGTTCAATGAGATCGACGAGGCGAAGTCTCCCTTTACTCTCGCCATTGTATATTTTCTTAATTTCCGTGTTGCACGCTTTGAACGGGATATCAATCCGTTCCACAAGGACCTTAGAGATCAGGTAATCGAGAGCCGGCATCTTCACGCCCTCCGAAGGCGCTCCCTTGGCATCGGCTGTGTTGATGTTTTCCTTCTCCTGCATCGCGCCGTGCTTGCCTGCTAGTCCGCGAACCTTGTTGCTGTCTTGCGGTCTTTTGAAGGGACACGTTCGGGAGTCTGTGTCAAAGGAGTTTCTAAGCAGCTGATTATGGAATGTTTTGGGACTCCTTGTTACCCTGATGCTTGTATAAGGACCACGGGGCACCATCATGGATGTTCCCGATTTCGTTGCTGTTGAGAATGAAGATGAGTGTAGTGCCTCCCTCTTTGTACTGGAACTGGGGATGAGTGGTACGGTTGAGGCGAAGGATTGACACATGGATCGCGTTGTACCGGTTGGGGCAGGAGTCACACTGTTGCTGCAGGGGGGCAAAGGCAAGGACGATTTCTCCAGGGGAACGCTGGATGGTTTCGGTGCCACGCGACTTTCACATATGGCAATCTCATGACTGTGATGACGGCTCCTTCCAGTTTCGACAAAAGGTCGCCAGTGAGGGTTAGAGTGGTGTTGATTGGTCTCTACTTGGCTCCAACTGGCAGATCGGCTCATGTGTCTGGAAGGGTCGTCACCCCAGTTCCTTATCTTGTTTTCGTTGTTGTGTTGAGGTCTCCAAGGACAATCACGGTTAGAAATACTGAGATCAACAAAAGATTGTGGATTATTATCACGACTGTCATAAAATGGCTGACTTGGTGTGAAGTGAGGGATGTTTTTTTCAAAATCGCCATTAGCACAAGTCCGATATGGCACCCTATATGTCCTATCAATGACAGAATTTATTTTATCGAACCTAGGATTCAAATGATCAGTATCCATTCGTTCTTCCTCATGTGGAAGACGTCGGGGATCCCAACATCTTTCCATACCAGTTCTCCCCGGTATACAGTGCTGGTCATAACAAAGACGAGAACTATCAAATCTATCAGATCTCAGTTCAAGAGACTCTTCACTTGAGAAGGCAGAACCACCCATGTCTCTCATAGGAGGCCCATACTTTCCACAGTCATATACAGACGTTCCACCTGCAAGTCGGACCCGGGGACCATGATTAGAGCAGCCACAGTCCTTGATAAGACATAATGGGGACTCCTGTCCATGGGCTTTCCCTTCTGTCCTAATGGGTTGTGCTTGAGGCGAGGTCACGACCTTGACCTTGAGACTAAGATCCAGAGGCTGTTCATCGTCAATGTCCTGGTCGAAGGACTCCATCTGAGCAGACTCGCAGACAGCTCTCTCCCACAGATCTGCGTCTTCCACTCCCGCCGTCCTTACTGACCACAGGTCCGGCAGCACCTGCAACATGAGGGACCATGGTTAGCAATGTGACGAATTCCCGTTCACCACCTTCATGGATTTGACTCAGGGATAACATTTTACCTTTGGGACACATGGTTAACATTGTAACTTTTCCAAGTCTATCATCTGCAAGATTTGGATAAGGCTAGCACGCTACCGTTTGGATAGAGAGTTTACATTTACCATCGTGTCATGTGGTTAACATTTACCATTGTGTAATGTGGTTATCATTTTCCCTCGGATGACATGTTTAACATTCTACCATCGGGTCATTTAGTTAAAATTTACCTTTGAGTTTTATGTAAAAAATCGTACAATCGGGTCACATGGTGAACATTGTACCACGGGCAAGAATATCAACGCACCGTGATTGGGACAAGTGATTGGCATTGTAACACTGGCACAATGTGACATAGTATAATTAGGACACATGGTAAACATTGTATCATTAGGACACATGGTTGGAGTTGCACTTTCTGAAAATATGCTTAGCATTTTACCAGCAAAACACATGGTTAACAGTGCAACATGGGTACAGGGAGATCACTGTCCGATTAGGACCCATGGCACAACAGTATACCTATTTCACAGCATACCTAAGTCACAGTACACCTATTTCACATTTTAATTATATAAAATTTTACCTGTTTCACAGCATACATATTTCACAGAAGACCTAATTGACAGCATACCTCTACCTATCTCACTTTATGCTTATTTCACGAAGTAGCTAGTTCACAGCATATATATTTACACCTCACCTATTTCGGAGCAGACGTAGGTCACAGTGCACCTACTTTGCCGTACACCAATTCTCAGTATACGTAATTCACAGTATACCTAATTCACAGTACACCTGTTTCACAGTACATTTATTTTTTTAAAAAGGTCTCCTAAACTGTTTATGTATTTCACAGTAAAATAATACTTATGCCACAGTACATCTATTTAACAGCATACCTATTTCACATTAGATTTGTTTCACATTAAACTTATTTCAGGGCCTACTGGTTTACAGCATACCTTATTAACAGTATATCTATTTATACCTGTTTTGCAACATGTCTCTCAAACTGTTCCTCTATTTCACTTAAACCTTTTCACTGTTATATTTCTCTCTGTGCCAAATGTTTTGTTTTACCCATTTCACATGTATTTCAAGAAATACTTAATTCCCCGGAGACTAATTTCAATGTCCCTATATCTCTGTTATTATTTCAATGCTTATAAATTGCCTTCAGATTTCAGTGTAACATTATATCACCATATTCGGCATATCATTTTACTGTTCATATTTCAATGTACCTATATCTCTGATCCTATTTCAATGCTTATAAAATTCCCTTCAAATTTTAGTCTAACATTACATATCACCATATTCGGCATATCATTTTACTGTTCATATTTCAATGTGCCTATTTCTCTGTTCCTATTTCAATGCTAATAAATTCCCTTCAGATTTTAGTGAAAAATTATATCACCATATTCAGCATATCATTTTACTGTTCATATTTCAATGTCCCTATTTCTCTGTTCCTATTTCAAAGCTTATAAATTCCCTTCACATTTTAGTGTAACATTACATATCACCATATTCGGCTTATCATTCTACTGTTCATATTTCAATGTACCTATTTCTCTGTTCCTATTTCAATGCTTATAAAACCCTTCAGATTTTAGTCTAACATTATATCACCATATTCAGCATATCATTCTCCTGTTCATATTTCAATGTGCCTATTTCTCTGTATCTATTTCAATGCTTATAAATTCCCTTCAGATTTTAGTGTAACATTATATCACCATATTCAGCATATCATTTTACTGTTCATATTTCAATGTGCCTATTTCTCTGTTCCTATTTCAATGCTAATAAATTCCCTTCAGATTTTAGTGTAACATTATATCACCATATTCAGCATATCATTCTCCTGTTCATATTTCAATGTGCCTACTTCTCTGTTCCTATTTCAATGCTTATAAATTCCCTTCAGATTTTAGTGTAACATTATATCACCATATTCAGCATATCATTTTACTGTTCATATTTCAATGTGCCTATTTCTCTGTTCCTATTTCAATGCTAATAAATTCCCTTCAGATTTTAGTGTAACATTATATCACCATATTCAGCATATCATTCTCCTGTTCATATTTCAATGTGCCTACTTCTCTGTTCCTATTTCAATGCTTATAAATTCCCTTCAGATTTTAGTGTAACATTATATCACCATATTCAGCATATCATTCTACTATCCATATGCACTGATCACCTTTCCGTCTGTCTCTGTCTATCTTTCCATTTCCTGAACTGATGGAATCACAAGGAGAAAGTGACATTTACCTAGTTCGCTACGTGGCTTTTACAGGACTATCGTATGTAAGGTTAGTCACCGAGTTTCCCCGGGACGTGGTGACATTGGCCTTCACACATGTCTACCAGGACCACTCGATAATGACGGATTATAGACCTGCATTACCTGGCTGTTGCAGGTGCGTCTGTATAGACCGTGCTATATGTACCACACTTTACTCGCTTATCACTTTGTAATATTTGATTGGGTATCGTTAGGGTTTGTACGTTTTAAGTAAAAGGGCACAATTGTTGTCATTCATCGATGAGCTTCAGCCGATTATTTACGAACTATGAGTTACTTTGTTGAATTACATTAAGTACTTTGATAAAACGTTTAAAACTAAAATAACTGCACAGTTCACCGTCTAAGTACAGACTAAATCAAAATAAATTCAGCTGTATTAGAGCGAATTAAAAACATCGATGCTACAATGCAGAAGTTCAACCAAGTGACTTAATAAAGAGGTCAGTAGAAAACGAAACTACGTATTAGATGAAATAATAAACACCGATAAAAGACAATCCATAATTCTAGTAGTGCTTTAACAATGAGCCGAGTTGCAATTTACAAATATGGTACCGTACGTTGAATCGAACAAAAGTCGAAATGTCGTCTTTCCCAAATGTCCACTTCAATACTTGCACCTCAGTAAAACTTTTCAATTGATGGAGGTTTCTTTCTGTTTCGCTTTAGGACAATCCGTTCATACCAAACGCATCAAAACGCATTGTTGTGTAAAACTTGTGAAGACGTCATCAACGGCCGTTTCATTTGCCCTGTCTGTTTGATATATCTTTGATCAATCAGTGATAATCCTAATGAGCTTACGGATCAAGGATGAGTTTCCTGTCAGTTCATAGTTTACATGCTGTGTTATTCTGTCCGTGTTCAGTGAAGCACTCATTTTACCTCTTTCACCAAAGCGAGGTTTCGTTATTCATCAAAATTTTCGCAATTTCTTGCATACCAAGGTACGTTTCATTCCTACTGATGTGAATATTTCGATTTTGGTTTTTTTTGTCAATTATTTCTGAAGAATTACTAGTATATGTTAAGAAAGAATTGAAACGCTGGATTACCTGATGCACTAGATGTGACGTCAGATAATTGTTAGATGACATCATATTATTTTTGCTATCAATCACTTGTGATTGAAAACACTTGCAATGCAACTTCTTATCAATGACATAATACAGGTTTATTTTCATTGATTTGTATCTCTATTACAACATACAACATTCTATTCTTCTTTTGATTTTGATAGCCATTAGTAAACTTTAGTCTGGAACGGGAGAATGAACTAAACGACGTCACTTTCACGATTCTCACAATCTGACAAATCAGTGGCAGTATAACTATTGGACCCCGGTCGTCTTTCGATAGGTGAATATCCTGCTAATTGAAAGCGAAGACCATCACCAGCTAGCCCCGAACCGCACCATTGGGTCTCTAAAAGTGAATACCATTACAGTCCAACTATCAGGCTTCAAAGTAAAATCAATAGATCATGTCTGGGTTGTTCAACCTGGAAACATTTGAGTTTATTTACATTTTTTTTCATCTTACGGAAGCCTTTTGAAGGAAAAGTAATAATAAGATAAGGCGACAGGAATTTGTGGGGCGGGGGAAAGGAGAACTAAAGACTGCTTAAGCCGTTACGCCGTAGGTTTTCAAAACGCCACGTTATATGAGGTAATTTGCACCAACGTTAACTTTCTGTCGATGTAACAGCATATTTCTTATTCTTAAAAGACTTTTCTTTTTTTAAGCAGAGTAAAGATAGCTAAAGTCATTAGGAAATATAAAACCTCATGAGTCGGTCGCGGACAAAATGCGATATATTGATTGTTGAAATCGACTGAACTAGAAATGAGTGCAGATTTTGAATCTCATCTCTTACCTTAGAACAAAGAATATAAAATATGTTTTGTTTAAGTATATTAGTAACTACATGGTTGTTTCTACACATTATAAACATTTATACCGAACTGACCAAAGCGGCCATTTTTGTGTGAACATCTTTCAATGATTTGGGGTAGGATAATGGATCCTGATGGATTAACTGAACATGGCACTTCGTTTCCGAGCTGCTTCTTTTGATTAAAAACATTGTCTTGCCAATGGTAACATGTAGTTTCGTTTTCCCTTTAAAATATTGTAGATTGCATGTATATGCGTAGCCCATTTGAACTTAATGCAACGTTGCGTTCTTTCGATCTTTTAGAATTATCTTTATAAATTGTATACGTACATTTTCCCAAATACCTTATATGGTAGATTAGCTGATTAGCAATAACGAGATACATGCATTAGATGTACATTATTCATATATACGACATACTGGCGTGCGTCAGTGCATTTAAGGATAAATCAATTGAAATACCGAAGAATGTTAATGTCAAATGACAGTTCATCGGCATTCAGTGAGAGGTAGGTACACAATACTTACGCATTGCAGTACTACTTAAACTTATTCTGAACACAAGAACACATGAGCTGGATTTATTTAAAGTTCTGGATGAAGAAATGGAGAAGAATTCAAAATCAATTACCAAGTGCTTATCACTCACATTGGAGCTGTTTTCTACATTCGCGAATATTGAAATCAATTCTAAATTCTAAAAGTAATATTTCCAACAATACCAATAGTCTAGTTCATATGGCTGGTTCCATAGTCCAAGTCCAAGACTGCTCACTAGCGGTATAATGAACATTATTTCCTAGAGAATTGTACTTTCGAGGCAGCTGTACTTAACACTTTGTGACAACCTAGAGTTCCGTACATCCGTTTTCAGGTACCCAATTGTACAGCTGGGTGGACTGAGAGTAACGTTTACAAAGTGCCTTGCCCAAGGACACAACACAGTCTAAAGCTAAGGTCAACTATTTTTGGTGTCTCCACCTGGATCCGAACCCGGGCCTTTGACATGAGAGTCCAGCGCGCTAACCATTTGTCACACCACCTTAATGCATGGTGGTGTAGTGGTTAATCCTTAATGGCAATAGATTAGAAGACATAACTAATTCAAACCATGAACATTTCATAACCTATAAAACATTCTAGATTCATATCTGCTGTCTGTTTCCTTCTCTAAACGTCATTGAAAACGATTATGAAGTTATTTAGAATGAAGTCTTCGTTCATATCATCTATACAACTGTATTAAAATGAATGAACAAAAACTGTCTTAGCCTTAACAATATTTATAATGTTTATCGTAAGTTTAATCATCATGCGATGAACAAAAACGTCTCACGAACTCTTAAATTATAGAAACATGTGCACTGATATTTTTAAAAAACGCAGCATAACAAAAGTATCTCTAACTCTACAGTTAAACACAGAAAGTTTGGGATCAATACAAAAGTTAAATACTTCGGCAGCTAATACCCTTTCCTAGTAGTAAATAATTGATTGTGAATTTACCTCTTGCATAAATGGAGTAAAGAGACTGTTCAATAATATGGCGATTTTACACAGTGGACAGTATGTGCTAAACTGAAGTAACTCCGTGCCAGCAGTTATTTATGCATTACACGCCTCCTAACACTTGGTGCATATTGCAGCACGGTTAATGCTGTCTGTAATCAGTGTACGGTTTGACTCTGCAACCTGCCGTGTGTATTATGCACAGTTTGTCATGACATGCTGTAGTATTTCTATGAGAATCGGCCTGACATATTGGGACGTATACCATTACTATATCTAAAATACGTATCAATATGAGAGATAAAACACATTTTTAATATCAGAAATAAATTAAATGATAAACAATTAATCTTAATAATTTCATATAAAGATTTTATTACATTTTAACATGCAAACTTTAAGAATTTTATAGCATACGTCTTTGAACGTGCCAAATTTTCATAACAAAAAAACCCTATAAATTATAACTGATAGCAATGCAAAGCATCTTATCTTATGTGTCACATTATTCTACAAGAAATACATCTTTTTCAACATTTAAGTTACCAAAGAATACGAAATAGGCGAAAAGTTGACGAAAATATTAAAAAGATAAATGTACCCCATAAACAGGTCGGATTCCAAAGTAACTTGGTCCACATTTGAATCGAGAAGTGCCAGACCTAGCGAAGCAGGCAAAAGGTGAGAAGCGCCTGGATAAATTCTTTACACACGTTGGCTCCATGATTGACGGCAGCGGTGTTGTGTGCCCAGAATCACGCACGCTCTCTGTGTAGGTATGCTGAGCTCTCCGGCGACAGTCTCTTCATCGGGACTCGCTATGTTTTGTGTCGTCACATTGCAATTGCGAGTCGGATATCGACCTGTCGTACCTTCTACATCTGTGCTGCAGTGCAGCTGCCTTATTTATCACATATGCGCATGTTACTAATCTTTTATTTACTTTGATCCACGGATGCCATACTAAGTCGCCTTGAACAGTTGTAGTGAACGCTTGTAAATGTGGTGTTGATTTTAGACTAGGAGAAGTTTTTCCTTGACTGTTATACCCAATACATGCTCATATTCACGTGATTATAGACCCTTTTCCCAGAGATGTTTTCTTCTTCTTTTCTCCTTAAATACCCTGTCAATATTCAGGTCTATAAACGATGACCTTTTAATAACATGTTCCCGATTTTCTTCTATTTAAATAAATCTTGATGGAACCAAAAGGTAGCCGTCATGCTGACCATTGATGCAAAAGGTTCCACCTGTAGCAGTTCTGACCAACAGACAGCAAGAAACTGACGCTCCTTGCATGACGATGAGTTGGACCCCCGACAATTCATATTTCAACTTGACCACACTTATAAACAGTATTTGTGTGTTGGGCATGATAATCACGATTTAGCCTTAAACGCAAACGTATCTTCGGCCCCTCCAGAAGCTTTTAACAAACATATGGTTTTAATGAAGCCTTTGTCACAAGAACATAGCTTTCTGTAATTACTGAGCCCTTCTTGTTAATAGCGATCATCCAAATCACGTAGGCGAAAGTCATCAATATGCTACAAACAAGGTCATCAGAGATATATTATGGTAATACAACGCTCAAATGACCTATCTGTACCTATATCTTTCCCTTGTTCTCATCTACATGTTTCCTTCCTGTAGGTGCAACTTCTCTACTAGACTAATCTTAAAAAGATCGTAAACTAGACAAAACATATCTTACCTACTCTTTATTCAGAAACATGCCGTATGGTACAAAACTTTAATTCATCATCAAGTTCAAAAAAGCTATGAATGTTCTAAAAATTTAAGAAACCCGAAAATTCGAATCGATAAACAATAACTAAATATCAAATGAACCCATTATATCATCGAGTGTCCAAAATGTTCTACTTACGACAACCTTAAAACTCCCCGCACCGACGTCGCGCGTCCACCGTTACATCAGTTCTATACATAGACACTGCTAAGAATCCAAGTGGAATACTAGCAGTCAGTGATCGACCGATCGTACGTTGACCCGTAGACAGTGTCACATCGCCCGCCTGCGCTCCGCAACACGATCGATCGCCGGTATTAGATTGAGAACTCGCAGCGCTTTCGCAGAGCTGTTTCAGTACCATCGTTACACGTAGCCAGTAATAACAGTAAATCGACTTTACGGGGTTAACATAGAGTACACTGGTTCAACTTGGAAGCGGATTGTCGTTGAATATTTACTAGGTTAAATGTAGGTCTGATGAATTATCAAAATGTCGAACGAATAAATCATTATAAATAATAATATCATATCATATTAGGTTCAGCTGCACGATATCGACATTGTATTTCGGTTCAACTTGGTCTTTCAGTATCTTGAATGTAGCTAGACTCTATGGTCCTTTAATCTGTTAGCGAGAGTGCGACGTTTCGATGAAGATGCTTACATGGTTATCGATAAATCATTTGAAAATCATTAGAACGCTTACTCATTCTTCTAAATGTAGATAACTTCAAATGGCATCTCAAAGATTTTTGTAACGTCTACATCTGCAAAATTTACAGACGAGTTGCACACTTTGGTTCCAAGAAATTTAAATTAATTAATTCTTCATTAATTGATAATAATGAATAAAGATTCATAAACTTGCATTGAATCCGGTTGCATGTACTGAATTCATCTATTTTCGTCTTCTCACATGTTGTTGAATTATATTATTGATAAATGATGGACATATGATAATGACTTTATATTGATAATGTTTTAATGACTACATTTCCTGCTCGCATCGAATACATGTAACGTTGTGACATTATGTTTACTATAAAACATGAATAATCTACAAACTACATGTGTGTATGTATTATAGTTCCTACAGTTTTAACTAATACTGAATTTTCCATGGCTATTTTTTTTACTTTGATATGATAGAATTCTTAACAGGTATTTTTTTAAATATCTGATATAATTGATAATAATAACCCCCTTTATGCCTACTTTATGTGATATGATAACAACAACAACAACAACAACAACAACAACAACAACAACAACAACAACAATAATAATAATAATAATAATAATAACAATAATAATAATAATAATAATAATAATAATAATAATAATAATTACGATAATATCCTCTTAGTTGCCCATATGTTGAACTTATTTATACTTCATAAAAATTTAAAATGTGAGTATCGACATAAAAAAAACCCAAGAGACCTGTCCAAGAATTTCAGTTCTTTTGGAGCTTTTTTAAGAATATACAAAACATATATATACGTGATATAATATTGAATTTATCACTCAATGAAAATTGTAAAATGAACTTTATCAAAGGAACACTAAAAATCGATATATTCAACCCTATATATGTGGTATAAGTGATTAAGATTTATCAAGGTTAGCCTCCCAAGCTGAACTGAAGAATAGAACACATATTTGAACTTCATTTCACGAATTGTAGTTGATCATTTCAGAGAACTGTACGAGATTATTTATACATTCAAAGAAGTAAATAAGAAGAAAGCATGAACATCCCCAACTTGTTTTATATGTATCTTGTCTCTCTTCTTGTACCGCAGCATGGACACTGGTTTGAAATTTTTAAAATTCACAATTTTAAAAATATGTTCATACATATTTTATGCACCACATTGGATTCGCCAGAAGAGGGCATTTACACAACACAACACGATTAAACCATACCAATTGTGGAAATATTCCAATTGGATGCAGAAAACAGATTAGTCAACACGTAAAATTCATATATTTGAAGACCAATAATTTAACTAAAGTCGTCCTGGAAATAATATTCAAACAAAAATGTTGATATCTTTATTTAGCTTTTTTTAAAATCTACATGAATCTACTTGCATTTTCATATTACATATCACAAGTCATCGGTTTATATTTAATTAACTTTTTCATTTACGAACTCAACCTTTTACTTTGACAGATTTTAACATTTGGAGTATTTAACATCTTCAACATTTTTCATTGAATTATTTAATCAATTTCAATCGTACAACACAGTCATAATATAAAATCACATCATTTACTGACATTGCAAATTGGGATTTATTTGAGTAAACAGCGGAAGAGAAACAAAATCTCCAGGGATCATTTCTTATATTTGAAAACATAATTAAAAAAAATAAATTCTAACATCCATAAAGATTGTTTACTTACTTTTTAACACTAGAAGTTAGTCTAAATGGCGCTTCTCCAATATGTTCAGACTTTAACGGCTCGGAGACAGCTAGGATTGAAGGCTCAGAAGAAAAGCCATTCCCAAAGAATAAAAATAATTCTTAAAATGATCACTTTTTCAAATAAAAACAAAGAGCCGAGAGAAATGATATTTCTAAAATCTAAACTTTCTCTTAAAAAGGTTATCTTCAAGGCTTGGGTGCATTACGGTTTTAATGTTATGAACAACAGTCTTGGGTTAGACTACATACATGTACATGTAAATTGGTGGGCTTTTTATCATGGTGCTTGAGCCAAAACATTTTTAGGAATATTATTGAAAATATATTGTGTAAATGAATTAAATAAAATATAAAAGCATACCATCTAATAGACATATTTGTCATTCAAAAACGAATTTTAATTATTGAAATTATAAAATTGGTTGTCAGCATAGTGTTAATAATGTTTTTTGGTTTTGAAAGTATTTTTTATAATATCTATATAAAATTTAAAATGCTACGTAGAGTTAGTAAGAGTCAGATATGTAAGCTTCAGATAAATTCATTCAGTAAAATGACATTGTTTTTGTTTAATTTTTAGATATGTCTTACTGGTCAATTGGTCATTGTTATTTAGTTTAGATATCGCCAAAATAGATTTTTTCATACTATAAATGAGGCATAATTATAGCCTTTGTAATAAAAGTTTATTCAACAACAAGAAAATATATAGATTTTGCTTGGTACATGAGAGCTGAAGAATTTTAATTTTCGAACACATCATATTTCCGTCTGCAAAATGTCATCATTGCTATCAGAAATGCACTTTTATTTTATTTTATTTTTATATCCTGCTTTAAATATTAAATGAACTGAATTCATCTATCTGGTTATTGAAAATCCATTGTGAAATACATTTTATATAAATTCTATTTTTCCTTGTTTTTTCTTGAATTAAATTCTTTCTTTTCTGATTAGACTTTTAAAAAGGTTCCTCTTACATTATATAACCTTTAAAAGTTTTCCTTTATTTTCTGCTTTTTGTCGGGCACATTATGTGTGATTTGGTAGGTATGAGCATGACTAGAGGAAATGCACATATTAAATTTGCAACACGATATGCCATATTCAACTTGATTATGCACTGAAGATAACGATAATATTGTCTTTCAAAATTACTGACAAATAGACATTTTATGTAATTATTTATAAAGACTTATGTATATGGCCGTAAAAAAAATAATAAAGGTCTTTATTCGATATTTTTGACATTCATGTTAACATATAGATATCTATACATATACATACATATACATCTCATTTTGTCATGACATAATCCAAATCCAGGCACTGTTGAATATACATGAGTTAAAGACACTATATCACTATATAAACGCACATATTGACAGCAATCTGTAATGGAAATATAAGACGGCCCTAGTTAATGAGGAATATACGCAATCGAATTGTCGGGTTTTCACACAATAGGAAATGTTGAATGTTGAATTGGCTTAACTAGAAATGTGTGCAGTTTTTAATGTTTATCATTTATATTATCAAAGGATATGCATTGTCTGTGCATTTTATCTTCTTCGATATACTAGTGTAGGTAAATGCCTTTAAACTAAAGATTTAGGCAACAATTTGCATATAAAGATTAACATGTTGTAACTAATTCCCTTTCAGATAGTTATATATACATTTAATGATCCATGTATAATCTGGAACGGAAAATTATTCTTTTTTATTAGTAATACATGGCTTGTAAAGGTACGCATCGGAATGCCGATAATATTGCCCAGTCCTATTAATATCAACTGTGAGTGATAAATAACTCAAATTTCCTCATTTCAAATTTTAGTTTGTTCTGGGCAATGCAATTAGACCCTGCTTATTTCAATATTGCAAGGACTTTAGGGTTATTCAGGCGATAGACATTCAATGCATGACATCTAAATTCAAATAAAAATAGACAAAATCATGAAAAACATAGTTTATTCCCATCTTACCTCTACACAGCGACACAATTGACATTCAGTCGAATGCATGATTAAAGGTAAATATATATCATATATCATAATCACAGAATGTTAGGTAAAATAATCATTATCAATGCTTCAAGATACTCTCTCGCCTTTTTGTAAATTAATGATCCTCCCCAAGTGGTTGATTTTGCAAGATCATATAGATATTGTACTCGTTTGAACGTGTGTCTTTTACTTGGATATCTATTGTATCACTGTATCATTCATAACTATTTCATGAGGAACATATATAACTATATATATGAAATAAATATAAGGTCAACAATATAAACAATATACGTAAACAATAGATAAATTAAGGGAAGGGGGTTACAGTATTTATTAACAGTTACAATTAGTTCAGGATTGATTGCAAGTCTAGTCTCTTGTGAATGTGGCGCATGTCAGCGTGACCTTGTGTTTCAGTGACACAGTTGCCCGCCTGTGGAGTCGATTGTTTACATAACTCCCATATAGGACAACTCGGCGCACTTCCGACATTCAGTAGAAAGGGGGATACATTAGAGGCTAAGCGCTAACTAGATCGGTCTTTCCCCCACGTAACAATCCTCCCCCTCCCCTCCCCTCCTCCTCATCTTGACCTTTGACCCTCCTCCTCTATTGGCATGTATGTACCTGCATTTCTCCTCCGTGTCGTCTTCTTCAATCTCTCAATCGTTTTTATTTTTTCAAAATTCCTTACTTTTTCATCTCTTGTATATGCGTACGTGTACATGTACATCCCTGTCTCTTATTCTCCCTCTCATTGCTTTTGTTAGTTTAAAAGGAATGTACACGTGCGTGAATATTGTGAACAGAAAAGAAATAGGAGCAGAAACCATGAATTTAGAACATAAAAATTTATCTTCAAAGTATACTCGCGCCTCAATAGGTAGCCCGCACATGCATCTTGACCTCTTTATCTCTATATCGTGTGTAATTAGGACAACTTCATCTCTCACATACATATATTTGTTAAACTAGTCAGTATATAACTAGTATCGTTGCATCTTTCATGTACATATTTTGTTAATCGAGTCCGCACCTAATACTAATACATTATTGCATCTCCTGTGTCCATATCTTGTTAATTACGTACTACAACTCATCTCTGTTCTACATTATTGTTAATCTACTCCCTAACTAGTATAACGTATTCTCTCACATTTTCCTAATTTCTGATGTAATCTTACTATTCAGTTTTCCTCGCAACTATTGTCAATACTATCATATAATCTTATATACATGTATATGTCTATAAATATCAACACATGGGGCCTATATTCATGCTCTCGCCTCGCTTTAATTGCAAATACACAATGATAGTAAACCTCTCTTAATGTTTTCTTCACCCTCTCGTATGGTGCCTTGATCCCCATAACCATCCATCCCATACCCCCTCCCCCCCCCCCCCCCCTCTCCCCCAACTATCATTCAGTCTCACCCCCACCTCCGACCCACCCCAATCCTTATACCTCTAACCTCTCTCTCTCCGTCATCACCCCAAACAGTATGCGACATCAGTGGAAAGGGTACACCGGTCACAAGTACATACTTGAATCGAACATTCGTCGCCTTAAAATATTCATGGGCGGCGGATTGCCAGTCGAATATCGGGTCATCCCGACCTAAATACCGTGTCACTTTAACCCGCGGAGCTTGTACTACAGACAAATAATCCACAGTTCCTAAACAATGGTTGTAGCTAGCATTGAAGCTGACTCTGAATACCAACGACTCTTAACATAAAAATATATATATGTATAATGGAGAAGCTGACTATATATACTTACTCCGGCACGAGACGAGGCAGGATACAGATACATATATATGTATATATGTTGGACAGACTTTGTAGCTGCACCGGGGATTGCAAGGCTTTGTCGCCGCAGTCGAGTGTAGTCGAGCACATGCGATTATGTCTGACGTATTATCAGCAATATGACTGCACATATGGTGCTTTTGTGTTTAAAAATCATTTAAAAGACTAACACACAATATGTTGATGGTATGCCTCTATCAATTGTAACCAAAATAGATGAGGCATGATATACTAACTAAACGTCATGTCAAAATAAGTTGACAATTTCGAGTATAAACATTTTCGAAAATAAATGTTGTATTTATGAAAATAAATATAACAGGTTTATGAAAATAATTATTATAATTCAATGAGTATAGCACGCCATTCCGTGCTCAAATTAGCTATTGAAGGGGGAATGTGGGCGTATTAACTCAAATAAGCTTTTTATAGATGCTATAGAAAATTTAAAAATATTATTATCATCATTATGATCATCATCATCCCCATCATCATCATTATTAATCATCATCATCATCATCATCATCATCATCATCATCATCATCATCATCATCATCATTATTATTATTATTATTATTATTATTATTATTATTATTATTATTATTATATCTACCGTTGGCCTGCAATCAATAATGAAAGACATCTCGCAAGAGTTGATTGTGAAAAACATTCGGTATACTTGGTTTACTCATTATTGGCTCCAAAGACTACATGTTTAGATTATTATATGTACAGATTATGAGTATATACATGTACACATGGCTGGTGTGTGTTTTTTTATTAACAATGAAAACATGTACAGGGGTGATGTAATAAAACATGCGTGTATATATGCTTTAGTAATACATATTATTAGAAATACTGATTATTGAAAACGGCTGAACTCGGATTGTGTGAAGCTTATGGATGAATAACACCAAAACTCTCTTCTTATGTAGGCATGTCCTCGAGTTTTTACACACAATGTAAGCTTTGATGTTGCATCAAATATACATGTAGCGGCTGCCGTTTTTAATCTTCAGATTGCATTTAAAATTTGAATATCGCCGATATCGTAGTTCAAGCGGATTTAATTGATTGTATAAAAGTATTAAAATTTATTATATTCTTCCGATCTTTAAGGTTTTACTTTATAACCTGAATACGTATTTTCAAAACATTTTATAAGATAGATTAGCTGAGCGGAGATCGTAAGCATCATATACGCATTATTTAAATGTATGACATATCGGCGTGCGTCAGTGTCAGCAAATGTTTAAACCGTGTTTTCGAAAGAGGGTGCATAATATGCTACTACAATAGAACTCGTTTCTGTGGTCTTATACATTATCATGACCCTTGTTACGAGTATGTGAATCTGTCTCATAATCTTTCTCAAAGTCTATCTTTGAATTTATCCTATTAGAATTTTCTGTCTCATATACTGTCCCACAACCTGTCAGAATTCTGTCAAAATAGAAATATACCACTAAATCTGTCTCAAATGTGTCTCACAATTTACACAAATAAAATTCGGGTCTCGTCTACGTAAGGTTTCAAACCTCGAGAGGAACTATCGGTCGGTTTATTTACTAAGATTTGAACAGTAGAGTATTATATGCATTGAGTCTACTTCCTCGTCTATTGAACTGGCACGGTGACACAATCGACGATATGAAGTAAGAATTCGGTAAGTCGGTTATCAATTTAAAAATGCAAACTCGGCTGTACAGCTAGCTTTGATACCTGGTGACTAAAAAACGGATAGGTCACACAGCAAGCACATTGCATACACTTCTGATTAATTTTCTCATAACGAAATTTGCTACCACGGCGGGGTAAGAATGAAGGCATTCATGGTTTTAAAACGTCCATTTTTTAATTATTATGGAAATGATATTCCCCAGCAATCTGCCTGACTAACGTCACGTATTGAATCACGTCTCCACCAATTGTATCGATAATAGTTACACGTAGGTTGTACAACAGGAGGCCGCATGTGGACGTTGTTGTAATGTCAGATACATGCATGGGTGGAGAAGTCATGTAATAAATTTAGGAATATATCATATAATATAAATAATTATTTTCTAACACAATCGAAGTCTGACAAAAGAATGAAAAATATCAATAACTTCTGAAAAATATCCGGAGGAGCTTTTAAATGCGATATCATTGTTTTTTAGGACTTTAAGTTTATTTTATAAGATATTAATATCATTCAATCTCTATTAACTACATTGCTATATACGCCCTAAATTAAGAGCGGGCATTCACCCAAGCATCCGGGACATGCATTGTGTTCACGTGGAAACAAAGACTGATTATTTAGTTTCTCGAACAAGTATTTCCTACACAAGATGACGGCTACTGCACCGTAATTCTTATCATTAAAATATGAGCTTACGATGAGAGACATATAGGTTGTTTCATTACTTTAATTTAAAAAACACTTTACAAGTTCCTTATTGAAATGAATCACCTTTTGAAATGCTTAAATTATACTATCAGTCCTATCACTTTATAACTTCTACCTATACCTCAACGTTTCTTATGTAAATATCAACGATTACGATTAAAGAAAGTAATGTGAAATAAAGCAAAACGTGACATTAGCCTACATGTTCCTGTCTGTGATATCATTTATCAACCGCAATGTGTCTTAAGCAACTTCAGCTGTATAAGAAAAGCCATATGCTAATGTCTGCATATCTGAAATGGACGTTCACCTTAAACTGACAAGGAAATTCAATATATAGCTAAGTTCTTTTACAGCATATCCAAGGAGGAAGAAGGGTTCGGGTGCAGGGGAATGAGCACCACAAATTGTACTCGACGTATACAAGCTGAGTGATGGAGTATGATGTGGGTTTGCACAGTAAGGACATTCATTCTCATGACGAAGAATTATCACCAGCCAAAACAATAACAGTATTTAATAGTAAATCTATCCTGTGAAAATAGAGCCATAGGCTTTGTAGCTTATCAGTCTTCGTATTGTTGATGTTCAAGCCCACATTCATACCCTTTAGTTCTCCAGTTGAAATACATTACTAAAATTTTAAATGCGTTACACAAAATGTTTTGAATTAAATTTAAAGGAAACCAATAAAACCATATCTTATTTCTAAAAACATGATACAGATTATTCTAAAAAAAGCATTTTAAAATAGCTTATTTTCATTCATTTGTACCCTCTTATATACACTTGCTCTTTTATATCTAGTGAAAATACTCTTGGTAAGCACTAATTGCATAAGGTTTCAATATGTCTGTCTGTCCACTGATAGAGGTTTCAGTCATAGACTACAACATTGGTGAGCATGTTTATAGTTTGCTTATTAATTGTGCTACAGACATGAACTTAGGCTCGTTAGATTCCTCATTACAGCATCAATATGATTTATTTGACCATTTCATAAGCTTTCGAAAATGGTTAGTGTATTATTTTTATATATTTTATTATTATTTGCAGCCCTGCCACACGAAACGAATCCCTCCCATACCCTTAATTTTGGACGTGTAACAATGAATTTAATATTTTTTTTATCTTAATCCTACCATCAGGTTTCACGAGCAAAAAGATGAGTGCAGTGTTACTGGTTTTACTGACATGCACTTCACGATGATTGGGACCTGCCAGGCACTGATTTATTTATCCATTTTTATTGATTTTTTTTCAAATCTTTTGACGTAAGACTATTAATTTTTTGGTCTTTCAGGTTCGAATTTTGTTACAGTAATTCCTTTCAGAATGAGGACCTAGAATGTTTTATATACAGTTATGTAACAGGACTAACGATTTTATAAAGTATCAGGTATTTTATCATTGATTCATTTTAATTTCCACTCAAGCGAGTAATTGTTAAGCGTCGCTTGAGCAATACTTGTGCCATTTGCGACGTGCATTTACACACGAAGTTTCGATATTTATATTCAAGGCCTTGAATGAAAAGAAAAGTTATGGACTAATGAAACATTAGGTTCTTTAATATTTTCATATATAAATAAAACATCCATAGTTCCAAATCAATTGGAATAATTCTGTTTTCATATACTAGACAGCATGCAAGCCTGGTGTTGAACATGTGGGTTGACACGCTCATCTATCCTACTTCTGTAATGATTGACATGTCTCTAACGTGTTGAGGAAGCCAAACGCAGGAAATCAAAGTCAGAGAGGCATTTATGTCGCTGTGAGTGAGGATGAAACGAAACCTGTACCTACATCGTTTCAACTTTGCTCTAATTTCTAGCACGCCATGTACCGAGGAAACCTCTGAATGCCTCAAGCAATCTACACGTACTAATTCTGACGATCCTATACCGAGGAAATCTCGCGGTTGAGACTTTCTAGCAGATATACAAGATAAACACGGTGTAAGTGGTGGACCTTGTAGGTAACCCCTTTAAAAATGATCGTTTTAAGTTACATCTGAGCGTTAAATGTGTATCATATTTTGCGATTCTGAGAAATGAAGTAAACTTTCGAGTTTGAGCACTGCAGTTCATGATGTTTATGCCATCGTGTGGATGTTTCTTTTCTCGTGAAAAACAATCATTCAGAAATATGGCAAATGAGTTTATACATGCATGCCCCTCCTCCCGAATTTTAAAGTATTCAGAGCTTTGAAATGTTGTTAAACTATAACTGTAACCATTTAAAACTTTGCCTCGTTAATTATGAAAATATTCGCAAATGTTTTTCATAAATATTAACAATATTAATGGGATATGAAATATTTATAGTGTTCTGTACTAATGGGAACGAGGACTATTTTTCATTTTTCCGTATTCTTTTGCTTCAAAGATTCAAGATTTTTAAAAAAAATGTTTCCTAAAATATATTAGTACTGAATGTATGTTGATTCGTTTCGTCTGCCGTCAACTTAAATGTGACCATTTTGTTTTCAGTCTCAATTAATGCTTCGCGTATCACAAAATAATCCCTTAATGTATAATGAATATCACCTGAGCATAAGTCAACTAAATATCGTGGTCCGTCAAAACAGGTTCGCCGTATCAAACAATTTACCTGTAAACTCAAATCGCCTCGTACATCACTGGCTTCTAATCCTTTACCTCTGTTGTAATTTATTTTTTAATTCAGTTCCTTTTTTACCTTAAGTTGAAAAACTAGTAGTTACATGGAGATAATGAATAACATAGTACAGGGATTATCTTTTATGGATATTGTACATTGAGTTATTTATTTCAAATGCAAATTTTCTATGTTACATGCATTACACAAAAATTTGCCAAGACTGCAAAGCTGTTTAACATTGTTTATACTTAGTAACTGTGTAAGTTTGAAGACAGGTGGATTTAATTGCATTTGCTCTCCTTGTTATTTTGGTTTCACGGCTAATTGTTACCATGTACTTATATGCTCACATCTTACCACGTTGTTACCTTTGCTTGAGAATAACACAAGAATCTGTGTCGAAACGTCGCATACAATGAATAAAGAAGTTGTTTTCCATATATTACTTGCCATTAATCTCTAAAGAGGGACATTGTGTCTCCATAGCATTCCACCCTATATACATTTCGTTTGAATCTGAAAACTAAAATCTGTGTTTGCTATACAAGGACAAATAAAACAAAACGTTTAAGAAATTGTGAATGCAAGAGAACGTAATGGAGACGTTTATCCTGCTTTCAGTTGTTTGGATGGTATATACTTTCAAATATAACAAATAGTAATTTGTAACCTTTCCATTATGCATACGTCATGCACTGTATCAGGTTAGATTTCAAATAAAAATGGGCCTACTTTACATACTGTTTAAGTAGCATTTCCAATGTGAAAAATTCATATATTTTTATTTGGTAACATTTCAAATATGCATAGTTCACATGCATGGGTACTTTAAATAACCTATAGAGCTGAAAACGAATGCTGCAGATATAAACATCTGATAGCCCAAGTTAAAAGTTTGATCCTGTCGCTATAAACTGCATCAACAATTTGTTTGTAATCGGATTTGAATTCCCTATCTCCATGAGTCTACCTTTTTCTTTAAAATTCAGTAAATATATGTACAGTCGGAATACAACGATGCCCCTTACCTAACTCCATAGTTATATATACGGTAGAGAATGCACGTCTAAACAATATTTCGTTAAGTCGAAAGTAATTTCGTAAAACCAAGTTACCACCATCTGGATGAGTAATTAGTATATGTATTTATGAAACAGAATTGATTTTGGAAAAGTAGAATAGCTTTTCATGCTCCACGAATTGAGACTGTAACTGATTTAACTGATATTGCATCATAGGATGAACATTGATAGTTTGTTGCTTGTCGTGATACTGTGCCAATTATTAATGTATACTCGAGCTGTCCTCGATGTTTCCTCGTAATACGATGTCCTATAGTATCTTAATTACAAATATGCTTCCATTGCATGCACAAGTTCTTATTGAAATTGAAATATAAGTACATATCTTTATCAATATTAAGTCTTAAAACGGTGCTTGAAAAACGGTTGTAAGTTTGAAATTACATCAGCACTGTTTTAACCTTCTTTGATTACCAGACAAATCAATACAAACAAACTACTTGAGACTGTTAATTAGTACATATATATACATTACCAATTAACCGTCTCAATTCATATAAACAACTAAACAAATAAACACATTTCAAAATTATTTAACATTTAGTTAAAACATTTCACAAATAGTTTTAGATATTTTGAATTGAGATCAAAGGGTCTTGACAAAAAATTTTCAAATGTTTGGCAAATTATAACTATTTCATACAAAAAAATGCTTAGTGCATGGTCAACTTTATAGTTTTAGAAGAATTGATTCACAATATCTATGAGAGATAAAGTGAGTGTTAGTTCATCTTTCACACATATACTATTAATTAAATTTGGGCAAATGATTTTTACAGAACGGTCATATAGGTTTAAACATAAATGAATAAAATCTTATCCAACGTTTCAAAGAGAGACCCAAAAATACTTGTATATGTATGTTTGCATCCTTTTCAATTTTTTATGCACTGTGTAATGTCATTTGAGTAAAGAAATTATCGCATAATAATTTGCCAAATAATTGCCGCAAACATATTTATTGGGGTTTATTCAAATTCAGCTTAATGAATCAAACATATGAAGTATTCATCAAAGAAAAAAAATGAGCACAAGAATACCGTTTTCCACATTTGAACTGGTTTTTTAGAATGCCAATGTACAAATATCTACTGTCATGATTAACTACATATGTAACCAACTTTCCATATTGTGATATATGCTGAGCTTAACAATGAAGTAAAGTGAAATCAAATCAAACAATACACGATGAGTAAGACTTCATTATGATGTGTTGTAGCGGAATCAGACACACTTCGCCAACAAAGACACACCAGTCTCCAATAGCTCATTATAAAACGTGATATCTAGTTTTTAAAAAATTCAAATGATACTTCATATTGGGTTTTTTTAATCTATTTTTTAAAATGTAATACCTCCTGGACATTTTATGGTATTTGGAAAACTGATAACTGCAATATATGGAATGTAATGTTGTGATATATCATAATGGCATTTCACCGGATTTTGTCAGAAATACACGATACTCCCTGCTTAAATTCGTATTATTTGACATTTTTCTTCGTCTGTACACACAGTAAAAGTCACATAAACGAAGGGTCTTTTCAGGAGTTAGGTGCTTTTATATGTCTCACGGACTCAAGCCATTATAAATTTGATCCCTTGTACACAGTAAAATGGTTTAAATTGTAAAGATATTTAAGCATTCTGTTAAAATCGGTTATGTCACAGTGCTCCGACTGCTTTGTTCAAATTACACTTGAAACCAACGTTTACACAGAACACAAAGGTTTATCGCCTTCGTTAAAGCATCCATTAAAACGTACCTCTAAAGATTGGCACGTAGTGCTGAAGTTATTATTACTTCATTTTTGTCCTAAAATACGTAACAAACCCACCTTTCTTTCATTCATAATAAAATAACTATCAAATCTAGTGTCAAAGTGATGTCATGTAACCACATCTATCATGTCTGTTTCATGTTTTCAAATAATACATGTGAATTTAAGTTTACGGGAGGAAATGTAGAACCAATCACACGATCTAAATAAGTAAAAAGGCTTTTCTTAAATAGAAAGCATATTTTCAGTGTCTTCGCACTCACATACCACCTACACAAATACTTAACATTTTACGTTTCATCTTTATTAAATTTGCAATGGAATGCGTAAGAGCATAGATACATATAAGCATGGGGAACCAGCGTTAAAAATATTATAGAAACTTGACTATATGCATACATGTATATAAGGGACGTAGTTGGCAGCGGCGCCATTATCCAATTTCGAAAATATAACCACATGTCTATTTAAGATGGCATTTCGAAATTTTGATATCAAATACTTTAAAATATTAATTATGATTTACATTATGATTTAAATGATAAGTATACTTTTTGTTTCGAATGACAAGTTCAATGATAAAAATGTATCAATAAATCAAATAAATCAGAAATCTAGTAAATCAGTCAAAGAACAAATTACTATTTTCCGTAACAGCGGGTTATGAGTTCCTTATGACGCGGGTATTGTTAATATTAACACAAACGTGAGTAGAACTACGTTTCAATTGAGCGTGGTAAATGATTTTTTCTTTAGAGTTTTGGTAATGATATTTTATTACAGACACAAATTGGTCAGAATAACAGGACTGAAAAGATACTCTACAGAGCCCACTCAATATAACCAACTCAAAATAACATATCCCACTCAAGGGAATTCTTAATTCACTTCATCATCGTCACAAAAGGTACGCTTTAATTCTCTTGACGTTGTAACCGACATAAATTCAAATATGTCAACTTGTAATCATATAGAGCAGATTTCCTTGCCTGCGGCTGCGCTACTTTAACCACAAAACCACAAACTTTAATCCTATTCGTTAATACTGTCAATGTTGTTTAGATTTGTGACAACAGCAGAACATTGAAGTTTACAGTGACATATTCTATTAAATCAATTAGAAAAATCATTTTGTAAACACATAAACCATCATTACCTCGTGTTATAATTCTATGACCAGATCACGACATGATCATCTGGTACTAGCATTAACGTAATAACCATACATCTACAGAGGCAAAATAAGATCGAAAAATGGAAATGACACGAAAATGTCATATGATATCATAGGATGTGACAACGTTATATGCTGTTAGTCATCAACTGTATATATTCAATAGTCTAACAATTAGACTCTGAAATGAAAATGTATCAGTTAATGAAAATTTAAAAAAAATATTAAATGAAATGAAAAGGAGACTGAAATTAAGCTCTCAAGTCTTTCATAGACTTGCTTAGGCTTCTTACTTATTTCAGGGTCTGGCCTACAGACCTTATACTCAACACTAATGCATTATGCAATCTGTTCTGTCACTCGTGTGTGGAGGGGACGGATATTCTCATTACGAGAGCCTGATCGACACTGACTTAATCATTTTCTACCTTGCCTTTGCTAACACAGTGCTGTGTCTGTACGTTATGTGGGGTGCAAGCCCGTCAGTAGGCAACCACCCAAGTGACTGTAAAATTGTCCTATGACTGTACGTATTACAGTTTATTTTAAATAATTATCATATCAAATAGACTGATTTCCCACGAAGAACGATAGTTTCTTTTCTACATGTTGATGAAACCATGTTAAAGGGGATACATTGTCAAAGACGTAGTCTAACTCAAAGATAACAGTTCATAATACTATTACGTCATTAGATTCTTATCCTTTATATAGCAATTTAAGAATTGAGTGTGAAAATACCTTTTCTCTAAAGCTCATTTCCTTCACTTGATGAATTATTCTTTTTCTAATATATAAATAATCACAATCTTTAAAAGAGATATATGAGGAGGTGATATATACTCCTTTGTCTGACCCGGCATCCCATCTTATCGTTCTTACATACCCTTCCTTTAAAGCATTCACTGGATGCTGGAGTTTTAAATGGTGCTGGTGTAATTGGCCTTGTGACAGAGGGCTGTAGATCTACGTGGTTTGATTGGTTTTTTACTTATAGATGTACATTCTTTGATAGGCATGATGCTCACAGAGATACTTATCACGTTTCGACTAATATGCCTATAATAGTATTTGTGTCGAGTTGATTTAGTATTACAATAGCTCATCATACATTGGTTGACAGTTAAAAAGAATAAGTTGTTTGAATTGTCTCCAATGATAGATAACACTTAAGAAAAGGGGGGGGGAGGGGTGACGGGTTATATTATTTTAGTTAGCCAAACGAGTAGTGAACATGCATCCTGGCAGCCATTCGCATTGATAAAGATGTATTGCCGAGTGTGTACAGATGATTAGGGAAGTCAAGGTTTCAGGACATTCAGGCTCTAGGTCACAGTGCCACGCGCCAGGGGGCACCGGTTTTACTTATCTTGTAGATAAGAATCCACCTGACACACTCACCTACATGCCGTGTTTCAGTAAGCTTATTGATACAGCTCCTCGCTAGACTAACAGTAAGTCTTCGAAGTATTGAATTTATTCTATTTTACAACTTTTAGACTCGAGAAATGGGAACTTCATACTACCAACCTAGACTTACTTTGTGAGAGGTTTTATTTTAAAACAACAGTTTTCGGGTATGAGTGCTCCTCCTCGCTCGAGAGATGGGTACACTTGGATATCTACCATATTATGTACATGGAAATAGCATTCAAAGGCACATATAGAGTTTAATTGCTATGAATGCACATGTAACTCATTTGGATATTACCGACAATCTGAAATCTATACATGACATATTGGTTGAAATGTATATTTAATTGGTTGAAATGAAATTATCAAAATAATAATTTCTAGTTACACTTATATTTTGGTCAGTGGTTTCAAAACCCTGATTGATTATTTGATACTAATTTAAATGCTTGAAAAAATAGTCGTAAAGCATCATGATATATAATTCTGTCTATTATTTGTCTGGTTTTTCACTAAAAACAAATCATGAAGTACTAGAAGTTTAAAAAGTCTGATATGTATGACATCCCATGCACTGTGTCTTGAATTGGTGGATCTAAATTGTTTTAGGTTAAGATTTCAAATAATCAAAATGATTTTAGGAAGGATTTGTCGTTTATATTGAGTCAACAAAATGTGAAATACATTCAAAACAATTTTTCGACACGGCATTGTAATAATGAGTTATCAAGATTATGTTATAACGATTTGAACACATATAACGATTACACGTTGCAAGGATAATTTGAACATTTTCAGAATAAAAAAGTGTGAAGTATTTACAATGATAAATAGGTTTATGCTAATGAAAATATATGTGCATTGGGTATTGAACTGCGGATCTGATCTGGTTCTGAAAATGATCCTATTTCATATAAAATAAGAATTTTCCAGTTATACTAACGTGCTATAAAACCATGAACGGTTTTGTACTGCTAGTTTCTGTTTTATAAAGATAATATTACTAACATTTTAATAATGGATGTACTAGTGGTTTAATGCTTAATAATTTGCTTAAAAAATCAGGGACATATCAACAGATGCATTTCGAGTATTGCATACGCTTATGTAAATAAGACATAACATATTACGTGCATTGCATACACAATCAAGGAATTACGATTTTTAAGATTATATCGCATGCTCTGCAGGGGAAAGCGTCTATTATGATTAAGTATGAATTGATTAAGATTATTTAACTCCGTATGTGTTGTATACATTAAGTGGGTGAATGTAATAAACTGGTACACTATGGCTTAATAATAATAATTTCGATCATATCATAGGTAACGAAATGACTTTTTTTAAATACTAGTGTTTTCTAAAAGAAAAATAACATCTGTTTTCAATTATTTATTTTAAATAAATGTATATATGTTGATATTATCAAGCATTCAAAAGTGGAATACCTAAAGGAAGCACGGCTTCGGGACAGTAAACATTTTAATGCAAACAACAAGAAGATTCAGAGCATTTTTACTCTCATATTATGTTAACATTAACGGTGTTAGCCTTAATGTTCATTTTCTAATTTCCAAACGTAATCCTTGGAGGGAAGTGGTTTATCATTAGTTGCAATGCTCATTGTAAAATGTCACTATTTTTTTTAGAACGTGTATGATATATAATAAACTATATCTACACATGGATGAATATTTTATTCTATCAAGAAACAAGAAAACAGGTATGTCACTAGGAAAATAACATTTAGAAAACAACACTTAATTTATTTTGAAACAACTGAGAACTTCTCCATAATAATTTGTGAGGGATGAGAAAGCTCTTCCTGTGGAGCCCCTGTTATTCACTGATGTGTCCCTCTATACCGATTTCTATCTGACGTCAATTACAATCTTTTTTTAACGTATAAGTAGTTTTTTATTATTAAATGAAGTTGACGTAATAAATACATCTTCGCGAAAAAGACTGATACATTCACATACCTCCCCGATGGACGTGTTCGCCAATTATATCATTTAATAATTCTTTAACACACCTAACAATAAAATAATTTTGTTTCAAAAGGTATAATTTCAGTGCTTGCTTACTACCTGGCAGTGATTTTATGATAATATATTGTATGGTGTTTAAGAACTACACGTTGACAGGCAACTGCTTAAAACTGTCTCGAATCATGAGTGTCTTTTTTTAAAAGAAAAACTATCAGTTATGGTAATTTTTTGTTTTGTCAATGATAACAGGCACATGATAAAAGGTTACGTTATACATTAGTTCAATAATTTCACAATAACTGTAGTACCTTTTCTTGTAATTCATACAATTCTCAAATAAAGAATTTTGACATTTGATAATTGTCACCTTAGTGTCGTGAAAACATTGCCACCTTAGTGTCGTCATAATATTGCCACTTACTATATCATTGCGACATTGACCACATTCCTTGCCACCCTATCCATCAGAATACTCTTAAGTGCAACTCTCAGGTTTTTTCCGCCGTTTATGAAATAAGAACATCAATCATATACTCATTAAAACATGAATTCATCATTCACAAAAATAGTCATAAATTCGCAAAATACATGTAGTGTTAAAGAGAAGCTTTTCAATGTGTATTTCCTCATGCTGTTCAACAAGGATAATACGAACATAGGAATCTTTATATATACACTATATATGTCAAGCAATCTGCGATTGTATACCGTATCTATGTATTTGATTTATTATTATTATTATTTATATTATTATTCTATTTATGAACTGCATGCAACCTCGTACCTGTTCAAATTCATTTATTTGTTATTTTTAAATAATTTTTTTTTACATGTATGAAAATATTATCGAACATATCTATGTCGTTAATAGGTATACATGGAACATTTTATCAATTAGTAAATCTGATTGTAAATTCATATTAAGGAAGCACGGTTATTGGAATTATTTCAAAGATTTTTGTTCAATTGTACCGACAATAAAATATCATTAGGAAACATTAAGCTCTTTATCTGCCATGCACTATAACCCTAATTTTGTTATAAATCTTTGAAATATTTGTTAAAAATAATGCATAATTTCTAAATGTCGATATCTTGCTTAGCACTTGCTACAGATTCCTACTGCAAACAGAATCACGGAGCACATGGAGTCGTTGTCTGTACCGGGACGACCGTGTAAGCTATTTTCATCCTTTAAGAGAAGTAAAAAACCTTCTGCACTTCAATCGATAACAAGTAGGTTAGCTCGACAATATCTCTGGGTAACTGGGTTACGTAATATAGAGAGAAGATGCAGCAGATGAACTATAAATGTAACAAACTGACAAGGACGAAAGAGATGAGAGCCCCCTGTGGTTGCAGCTAGTTCACGTTTTGATCCTATGTTACAATAACAGAAAACTTTGCCGTCCCATAAAAACTATCATCGTGGGCACTGAAGTGATTGCATGATGTGTGAAAAGAGCGCTATTAGCCTACATACAAAGGACTGTTTTAATTATAGCAGAATTCCCTCTAAATACTCAGTAACTACATTGGGTGATAAAACAACGCATATCTTACACGCTTCGACTTCTTGGCTAGTTTGGGCTGACAGGGAACTTTCTAACTTTGTGGACTCCATACAGAGCCTCGTCTCCGGCACGTCCACTTACCTGTAGTGGTCAGTAGGTGACCAGCTGTCACTGTGACCTGCTTCCCAGGTACTACTTCCGTCTGTATCTGTCCAAATGTCTGTCTGTCCGCGCATGAAGACAGACAGCCTCATACGACCTAGCACGTCTACTCGTGTGGCTGTCGTCTGCTTCTTAAACGCTAACACACAGAGCAGCCGACAGCAAGTTGCTAAGCGGTCTGTTCTTACAGACGAGCTACTGACTAAAAATAGACAACATTAGCACATCGTCTGAAAGATGCAAAAATTAATCGTCAAAACTGGTTGCCATGACTTCGACCCTGTGGTTCGCAAAACGCTCACGTGACATCTTGCGCGTGCAAGAGTGAACTAGCGAATACTAGTGAATTCGAACCGAAACGGTAATACACATGCTTATGTATCCATTAAAATAAAACAGCATTGTGTGCAGTGTGCAGTTATGCACAGACATACTCGCAGCGTATATGATAAAGTATCTCCGAATATCTGGACAAGGTAACATTTTTGCTGAGTAAGCTATACACTGAATAACTAAAGTTTTGTCTAGACTAAAAATTAAGTAATTTTGTACGGATTGCATACTGTTACATCTACACAACGAAAATAACAAAGGTTAGCTCAAAACTAATCCTTCATTTTGCCTATATCGCATCTCCACACAAGTTGGAATTTATGTCCCCTTCATTAGAACACAAAATACGAAGTGTTTTCCGTAAATATGTTTAATGGGCTTGCAACTTCATATTCTAATATTAAGATTATCTAAATTAGAAGAAATATAACTACGGAGACCTTACGGAGTCTTATTAAAGAACCACCCCCTGAGTTGTTGGAGTCATATATGCAAAACTTAATCAATGGTGTCATTTGATCGCGAAGTATCGACTGTTACAAAAAGGACACATTTTAAAGCTTATTGGTTTTTTACAGTGACAATATGAAGGTAAAACGTCGCAATTATGACCGAAAGACGGACAGTGGCGCGCGTCAAATAGTCAGACGTAATTTTGGAGACTTATCTGAAACAGCCAGTAGGGCAGTTGGGAGTTGATAGCGTTTGTTAGGTTATATAACTAGTATCCATGTATATTGGACGTGATATCTACACATCTGTGCATTTATAAGGCAGTTTTTAGATTTTCATGGAAAACTAGTATTTGTCATATATATGTCTTTTGGACATGAACAGTTAAGATGTTTTGATTTTATGTCACCACATGACAATTAGGTTCGTATCAAAGGTAAATGATATGTTATGAAAATCACGGAGTGGCTCTTTAAAGCATAGATGTTTATAGATGAATAAAGTGATTTCATAGTAACGAATAAATGTTACCATTTGTAAGACAATCTTAATCAATCAAAAGAATTTCTTTAACGAGTGTACCATGTAATCAGTTTTGCAATCCAAGCAAGTCAAATGATAAAAAGATGTTCACACAAAAATGGCCACTAGGTTAATGTGTTATTTAATATTTGAATCTTATTTTTCTAAACAACGAGACTTAATATTCGTTTAATTTTACTGGTAAATGAATTAAGAATAAAATTATCTTTTTAAAGTTAATATGAATATGAATATGAATAACTATATATTGCCTTTAAAAGGGTACATGTGACTTCTGTGCAAATGCATGTGAAAAGTAAGGTATCTTAATGAATAACGCAAAATTCTAATTATGATTTGAATAAATGAGGAGAACAACATTTTATTTTTTAAAATATTAACATAGTCGACTTTCCCATAAATAGAGATTATTACCCGAGGAAGTGTGTCATATGACTTTTACGAAACGAGTGTGAATTTTTGTATTACCCGAGCGAGAGCGAGGGTTATACACAAATTCGCACGAGTTTCGTCAAAGGCATATGACACACTTCCGGAGGTAATAATTTCTTTATTACCGATTCTATTTCATTTAAAACACACGGAAAGCGACCTGCTTTCTTTGATGACGTCACAGACGACATAATACGGTTACTCGCGCTGAAACAATCGTTGCTAGGCAAAAGTGATATGTGCACATGTGCTCATATTGAAAATATGTCATCACTTATGATTAACCATATGCGTAATAAATAATAAAACCATCTTCCATCTCTCTGATATTTAACCAATGCATGTTCAATCGAAGACCCATGCCATTATTTTACGTGATAAAGATCTTAAAACGTACGTTGACTTTAATCAATAGTTTTTTTTTATTTCTCAATTTATCTTTAAAAAAACACAGAGTATGTTTTATGATTGTTCATATTGCTTAAAAGATTCCCCAAAAACCATTGGTCCTTGGTGAAGTCCAAATCGCTTACATAACATTCATCTTTATCTCTAAAATGACAAAATCACGATATTTTCCGCTTTTCAATGAACACTTTTACTCGACCACTTAAATGTCTAAAAGCTGAAATTCTGGGCCCCATTTACATAATATTTAAACGACTTACTAAACACTAACAACCAATATTGGTATTTTGACTGCTGTGAATAAGTTTCCAAAGTTACGTTTGAGTTATTGACGTGCACCATTGTCCGGTTTGCGATCACAAATTACGACTGAAACCTGTTCATTGTCGCTATACTGAACTGCTAAGCAACGGGATGCTGATATTCATAAACTACTTCTCGATAAATGAACACCATTTTTAAAGTAAGACATATTTGACTCCAACAACATGATCTGTGCCCCTTTAACACATTTATAAGGTGAGGTGATTAGGGTTTTACGCAACTTTCAAGAGTATTTCACATATATCACCGCTGCTAGTATTACTACAGGGATATATACGCCCGCTACACCATTGTGGCTACAATGTATGCATTGCAGTGAAACCTACGAGCATCGACTGGAACTAGCGAACCATGCTACTGCGCTGAAATTTAGTGTAGCATGTCACCCAAACCTTACTTCATGTAGCGTAGTTCTCTACTGCATTTAAAGTTGCCGAGCCCCTGGCGGGAGTCGAACACCGGATCTTTTGATATGAAGTTGAACGCACTAACCAATGTTCTTTCCCGCACCCGACACATATATAAACGTTTGTCACTTTCATGAGGAAAAACAATTCATTCCAGAATTCAGTTAATAATTCATAGCATTAAAAGTGAATAAAAATAACGTGCATTGAACCAAATTTTAATATTTATTTGGCATTTAATGCAAACAGATATAAGAAGTATTCCTTGAGGGCTCGTTGGCCTGTTTTTAAAAAGCTTTTTATATCTTGGCTTTGTCACATGTATGACAGTTCAACATGCGTCCAAAATTAGAAACCTATACCAAAACGCAGGTACAGTTATTAGGTCGCCTTAAGTAGGTAATTGCGGCATTTTAATTGAATATCCGAATGCTTTGAAAGTGATTGTGTCTGTGACTGACTATGTGACTGAGTATGACTGTGTCATATTGTTCTGTTAGTGATGACTCTTACGGAGAAGTCGTATCAACGGCGGCCATTTTTGTATAAACACATTTAATCATTGGAGATAGGAAAATGGATTCACATATATTTACCGATTATGGCACGTTCGTGTTAAAACTGCTTCTTCCGATTAGAAGATGCCTTGAAATTTGAAACATTTATTTACATTTTCATAAGATCACTTTATTTATCTAAAAAAACGTGTTACTGCCCAATTAAGTAATTGGATTTATAGGATATCAATCACCTGTTGAGATTTGCGTTTCAAAACCCATAGCAAAGCGATCTCGACTTCGAATGAAATAAAAGCGAATAGGCTCTTCTGTTTCAGCGATTGAATTAATCTTAATTTAAATGACTATATAACAATAAGTATGGGCGTGATGCATAGTGTCTCATTATCCTAAACGAATGCTTTATCTTAAATGAAATTTTCAAAACTTTATACGTAAGCCTTTTCTTGAGGGACTCTGTTAATTGCTTTTTCCTTTTAACGTATCCTTGGCAGCTTTGAAATATACAAGCCATTAGCGACGACTTCAGGTATATTGTCTGAAAATAATAGGTAAAAATGACATTTGGAGAGATTTATCAACATTTGGTTCTGACATAAAGAGAAGACGAATGAGGAGTTAATTAAATGGAATCGTAAGAGCCAAGGTTCGCCTCCTGGTCTCAACAACTAGGTCATGACCTTGAAAGGAATGGATCAAAGACCTTCAGTCTCACAGGAGACTCCAGTCTCTTGGTTTACTGTCTCTGGTGAGACCTGGAGTTTATACGATGGTCAGGGCCTACATTTTCGAAACTCTATAATCAATAAGATAGTCGTAAGTACGATACATCGACAATGACCTACTGCTTTCTTAGTACTAAGAGAGCTTCGAGAATCGGGGCGCAGTGCCCTTCACAAAGGTAATCGTCAGTCGTTTACCTATTATAAGTATTATACTTAAAGAATAGACGTTAATATTAGTTATGATCGTGCATGAATAGTATTCTATAATCTAATTCCATACCTAACATTTGATGGTAACGACTTTGGAAGCCATTTAAGTGACAACACTTTAAATTTTTCGAAAATTAATGTTTGTATTTTTCTTTTCTGTAATTACCTCATTATCGTAATAAACAGAGTCACAAAAACATATGTTATGTCTTCTCTTTTGTATCATCCAATGTGTTTGTCACGACATTTTCCTCATAACATAGTCTTTGAAACGTTTCTTTAAAACTAATAAAACCAGAGAGATCGTGTCTATTTTTATCTTTAAAAGCTCAAAAACATGCATGCACCACTGACCTAACAACCACGTGATCAATATGATAATGATGTGCGAACACATCGACAACTGCTGACAGTTGAAGTGATGTAATACAATCGACGTCCACGCGAATTGTAGGTTACATGATATTTATAGTTAAAGATACAATTATACAAACTTTCTGGATGCAACGTGGAGGAATAAATAAAAAAAGGTGACTTTCAAGAACAATTATAACGATTATAGTTTGCTTCAAAGCTCCTAAAAGAATAACGTTTACTTTTTTGAAATTTCAGACCATACTCGACTAGCTCCTCACGTATCATGGTCTCTCTGTCTACGTGTCATAATTCTTTATAGTCTTATATTGTTTGCAATAAAACAGCGACTAAACCAGTCGGACCTGTGCCCCTTTAGCCTGAAACGCGCAAATAAGAACATGTAGTTCTTAAAAAACTTTATCGTCTTCAGGTCAGCCAACTCGCTATTCGTGCATCTCTGTACTTGTACTAATCGTGCAACTTTATATGATTTCAAACATATGTATGAACGAATATTATCTACAAATCTACAAATGATAAAGATTTGAGTGATCGGCAATCCCTCGTCATACAGCAGAGAGGCTTTCCGGACTCGCGGCGCCGAAGGGTGGCTTTTTATCTCAATGTTATTATTTTTTAATAAACTCGCACTATTCTTTGTCAAATTGCCAAAACGAAACAGACCCACTATCCTCAGTGAATTGTTTCAAATGGATATTTAATAAACCTGTTTTAATGATATTATTTTAGGATTGTCCTGCCAATTTCGTTTCCTTCAACCAAAAAAGCCCTGATAGGAAATGGAGAGTTCAACGTTTTAACTCATCTGCTCTGAAAGACCAGACAGGCGTGTAGCCTTATTAGCCCGTTGGTCCGTAAACTTTTCAGTATTTCTCCAAAATTATTGATTTACGAAATTTGAAATTATTTGTACAGACTCCTTTAAAAATGAGGGTTTTTTTTTAATTTGATAAGGCTCATCGGGACCACACACTAAAAACTTTCAAAATGTTCTTCTCGAGAGGCAAAGCTCTTGAAAGATGTAACTTCGTGTAAAGACAGACTCCTTCTCTGAGAGGTATTCTAAATCAAAGTGAACCGTAACTTCGCCCTGAAAACCTATTTTCATATAATTGTCCATGTAATTTCCAAGGCGTAGAGCTGGCACTTCATTACAGACACCTTATCTTCTAATATATGGAGTGAGATCCTGTAGCAGCTCATGCGGTGATTCTGTGTCCATTCATAAAACGAGTTATAGATAGCCTGATGAGCTACAGAGCCCAATGCTCTATATTTTAGGGTTAACAAAGTGATCCTACGAAAACGAAAATAAATGGTAATTGCAAGCAATCTGTTATAATCAAAAGAAGCAGTTTTAAAACGAAGGTATAATGATCGGTAAAGATATGCGAATCTATTTCTTCACCTCAAATTATTCAAATGTGTTCACACAAGAAAGGCAACTGTTTGCTCTATACTTGGTATTCCTCTTCGACTACAGATAATCAGATTGAGAAATGAGATATTTGTACCCTCTGAAGATGATACATTTTGTACAATCTAATGTTTATTTGGGAAAAATTCAAGAAATTCATCTTGCAAAAAAACCTGCTATTTCCCTTTTAAGTTAATCTTGAAGGATACTGGACAATTATTTTGCACGGCTTTTCAGTTGGCATGTTTATAGACCTCGAGGTACTTTCATATAACAATGGCATTTCAAAACAGACGCATTTTTAATCAAACGGATCTTAATATGTACAAGCAATGTACAGTTTCTCTCCGCTGAAGTATTTGTTCGCACTAGTTATATTCTAAGGGATCCAACAGTTAATGCCGAATCTTTGCAAATTCAGAAAAGAACACTAAGTGGATTTTACATTCAAACTTTAAATATCCTTGTAGTTAAACCTTTTCCTCTATATAACCCGTTGATCTGCAAAATCTCTGGAGTCCACGAGTTTCACCCACTAACACAAAAAGATCTGCCAATGACGTCATCAAGAGTTTCTATCAGGTAAATTGTAATACATTGGCTTCCTGTAAATATAGGTATGTAAATTTCGGGATAAAATTTCACTCTACCCCAAAAACCTACATACATGTGAACTGTCTAGATGATTGTGCGCTTTCACGTAATGAGAAACCCGATTCGTAGATGGTGTAGATGTATTTATGGAGGTAATTGCATACTTTGAAATGGAGCCAAAGACGCCGTAGCTTATGTAAGGATTGCGTGATTACGGAATCCGACGGAGGACGGGTCCGGCGTAAACCATTCGTTTCTGCTATGGTTGATGAGATAAGGTTTTTCGTAGCAAGCATGATTTATGATTTTAAATTAGTGGTTTGTAATCTGTTCAGTCGCTTCGAACATATTCAAAACATTTGCAATCGTAATGTGGTCGAGTTGAAGTGATTAGTACATCTGAATATATCACCCAAGAGATGTCCCCAAACGGGAATATCCTTAAAAGTCTTATAAAAGTTTTATCTTACAAAACATAAATCTGCCCTTAATTATGTCTTGTATTACAATGTAATGTGAAATTACAATGTCCTACAAATGGACTATATAAAAGATTATTATGTAACCGACTATTTCCTACAAAATGCGTACGCACAACAATAACTGCATACAATAAAACTACATAGAATGATTTTGTGCAAAACGCTTCATTAAGTAGAATGCCCTACTAAATCTGCATAAACCCGAATGTTGTACAATAAACTGTTTTGACTGCATGTCGTTATGTCACACAATAAAATACACGGATTTGCGAATCTAACAACAAATATACAAATTAACAAAATTTACGTACAAGCTTAAATAAAAAAAACTAATTAAACTAGTAATGTCCTAAAAATGACAACAAGAAATAAAGAAAACATCACTAAAACCGATGTAACACAACGTCGAACAGCACACAAATTAAACGATAAACCATCTCGACACGGAAATGTCAAGTATCTTTTTGAATTATCTCCTGTAGTTTGAAACAAGTGGATTTAAATTGTAGAGAGTCCTTCAATGCCTTCACACATAATGTATACTAGAAATGGCACCCTATATAAAACGGCAACAAACGGCACTCTATAGGCACTCTATATATAGAGTGCCGTTATAGAGTGCCGTTCGGTTATTTGAATACAAGTGACCCTATAAAATATTGAAATGTTGTCTACAGTGCGGAAAAGAAGACAGCTATTGGTTCAGTTCAGCACAATATGGTGTGTTTTTTCATCCGGACGAGATTTATACAATGTTCTGGGTGATCAGAGAGATTGGTTGTGAGTAACTGGACAGTCATGCAGCACGACATACCACTGACCACTCAGCACGACATACCACTGACCACTCAGCAAGAGAACCTGGTATGTTTCTTAACGTATCACAGATATGTATATTCATTAGGAATAACGTTAGAAAGAAATATACGTATATTGTCCACAGCTGCATATCAAAAGTTTGTTCGCTTGCTACTGTATCTTAGTGCAAATATCATGTAATATGAGTTGGGTTTGAACGTCAATAAAAACAACTTCAGCAGAACTGACAAAGGATCTCCAATTGTCAATGTGTAAAATAACCATTTTTCTACTCATTGTGGGATTGTCTATTCTCTCGTGCTAACATTCGAATTTTGGCATTATTAAAAAGACAGGAGAGGTCACTTTTTCGAAATTCCAATTTCCTTAAATATCGATTAAAATATTCAATTTCGACTCTCTGAGAAAAAAATTCGCAAAATGATATTGACTTGATGCAAACCAACAAACATGACTTCTTTTAAAAGGTGTTGATCACTTAAAAAGGATTTTGTAGGGGAAACTAAAATTTACTGTTTCCGAAATTTTGACCCTCCATCATAGAAGGCTTTAGACAGATATATGAGGCTATAGACCTTACATTCATGTACATCAAATTAGCATGTTGTTATTGTTATCTCATTGTTAATCTCAATTTAACATATATATATACTGCTATAATCGTTTTTGTCCATATGCTTGAAAACGGTAAAAGGAGCTTTTCCGAAACGTCTAATAACTGTTAATGAAGGAGCTGAATATCCATAAAATCTTGTACTTCACTGCCACTACAACTTCTAAAAATGTTTAAGGCAATATGTGTCTTTCTAAAGCTATTTCTAAGCAATACACGTTCATCGATATGTTTAGATTTCCGGTTTTGTTTTGAGTGGCTGATAGATGATTGGCATATCATGGTGTGTTCTGTAGGTTACCAAAGTCCTGTGTCATCGTTGAGCATGCAATGGGCATTGATTCTAACAAGGAAGTAATTTGTTTATATTTGAAATGAATAATCCCGCCGATCTTTATAACGATCAAATATAGAGAAACGGTTGATCTACGAGACTACGGGATCTACTAAAGCTTTGATGTCTTGTAAGACGGCAAGACAAAGAAACTATCAAAATCGAATGGTAGTATTAAGATGGCCTATCAAATATAATAATGGTATAGACACGTAGATCCAGATCCTACTCATTATGCTAAGGCCTGAAAGACGAGTTGGCTGGTACAGAAAGTGCTGACGGTGGGACTCGACCACATGAAGCATAAGAAGAAGAAATATATGACAGATAGTGTCATTCAAAATATAACAATATTATATTTGATCACCATACAATTTATTTTCATGAGTAATTAGGCTGAAGGCAAGAAATTAAAGTTATATGTACTGAGAAGATTCATGACAATTTCTGGATAAATTATGGATAGAGTTATATCAGTAATCTGGCCAAACTATTAAACCACTAGCTTTGGTAAGTTTCAACCAGGTCTATCATAAAAACCAAAATTATTTTAACGTGGAGTTTCACGTCAGTTAACTGACGAACCCATAATAATATAGATATAATGAGTCAACTATTCAAGTCATGATGTTACCGTTTTACTCATAAAGATGTCCTTCCTTTAAAGTCACTTGAAGCAAAGAGGTTAAATCATAGTTAAAAACTAAGGCGATCAATCATAAACATGTCACATACTTGCTATAAGTAACCAAATGACTAATTAATGAAATGTAACTTGCTATAAGTAACCCAATGACTAATTAATAAAGAAATGTAACCTAGGTTAAAATGAACATTATTAACAACGACTGAGGTAATTATTGTCGATATGAATATGTTGAAATCTAAAATGATTTAAAATTTATATATCCTCGGGATATATGTTTAACAATGACAGTGAATGAAAGCGACCGACAAGTGACGCCAAAACATCGTCCGATGTTCCACAAGAGGTTAGTAGTACAGTATATTAAACTTAATTTCATGTCCGGGTTACTTTATTTTTAGATGAAACATTGACCTATTTTGTGCACAAGAGCGCCTATCCATCGTATTATTCAATGGTGAAAGATAACCAATGTCATATAAGTCGTACGTGCACATGGATTTTCTTTTGGTCTGTGAATGTCTCTGAGTAGCTGAAAGAAAAGCGATGCATTTCATGACTAAACCATATGATTCAAATGGATCGAAATTGAAAATAAAGAACCACTTAAGACCTGATACGAAATTCAAACATATGTATTTATTTTCCCTAGTTAAAAAGGATTATGAGATATTCGTATACTATAGCAATGAATAGATTCAATTAATGTATTTTTTATTAAAGTCTGCACGTTTCTCTCAACAAAGGATTTCTGGTTATTTCAAGAGACCCGTTATGACGAATAACATCATGCACGAATGATGTTCCTTAAGTATTACCTTATTCGATTTTTTGGTGACTTTTAATAACAATACCTGTAATGTGGGTCAATATAGGACTGGTTTTCTTCATAGTTAAGATGGTTGCGAGAATGTACATTGGAGGGTGCGAGCGTCTGAACGGTACAGAATGACAATTCAGCAAGCAGGCAAATTTGAGAACCTCGTGGTTTGCTAATTGAATAATTCCATTTAAAAGTCTTTGTAATGTTTTTAAAAATGTCTTACTGTTTTTTTCATGGTAGCATAAGGTCCTATATTCCTCGACCGAGTCATCGTTTCTGAAATTCTGCATCAGTCACGTTGATCGTCTCTTTTTACATAAGAAATACTTAGATTGCTTTGTCATTTATGCAGGACATAAATATGCAAATAACATGCACGAGTGATATAGTTAATATAATGGCCATTGAGAAACGGAGTCGTCCCCAGATTGCTTCACTTCGTGATATGGAATGTGGCGTTGCATAACTTAATTAATCAAATGAATGCAAATTCACGTCACATTTTCGTACAATATGCATATTTTGTTTTTTAAAGTTCAATTTGAAGACCTGTAGACAATTATGAATATATCACTTCACTAGAAGTTGATGTGATGCATGGTCATGAGAACAACCTTTCACCTTGCAATAAAATGAAAGTACGATAACCTTTAAAATTGTTTATTTCACATCGAATTTATGTAAGTTATGAAACGTTGTAATCGGCTAGTAAATGTATAGTAATAAACACATATTTTCTAAAAGGTTAGTAACATAGATTCGATATTATCATTATTATCAAGGAAATACCTGTGTGCTAATGTGGTTACGAGCCAATCGCTAGTGTTTGGGTAGCTTTGAGATGGTAGCCTAAAGATTCATACAAAATGATTTAAAACGACATGTTGCAAGAGAAATATATCATTATATTCTGTATGCATATAATTATTTTGTTTAATGTATACGATAGTGTTTATATCATCATAATTATTCTATTTCTGATAACTGAATGTCATATTATAAGTAATGACTGTGTTTTCTTCATTTATTTCATTTATAATCTTATACCTTTACACCTCCCTTTTTTATCATTTACATATCAATATATAAAAGTGTATGAAATATTGTATTTTATTTAGATCGTATGTAAAATAAGGGATCATGGCGTCAATATGGTTTGGTAAGTTGGTTGCTTCTATCATGTCTTCACTGGCTCTTTCTCAGATACAATAAAACATTTCCTCTCTATATGTGTATTGTTACAGCTGCTACTCTCAACACTGGTAAATCCTCATCTCTTATAGACTAGCTTAGAAAGTTTTCTTTGCATAATGCCGACAACCAAGATAGCTTCCCATATTACTACAAATGTAAACGTATATTTTTCTTTTGAAGATTTCCTGGAAAGGAAAATCAAAAGCTTGTCTTTCAACCATAAAAAAACCCATAAAAAATTCAATGTCATTTTTGATTAAACATACTGTAAGCATTGATGCACTTAAACAACCAACAAATGCTTTACACAAGGGGAGGAAAGACTGAACATATATTATTATACATAAAAGACAATGATTTTTTACCTCTTTTCAAAACCACTAAAAACCTACTTTGCAAAATAGTTTGGCTATTAGAAACATCGAAACCTTTTTAAGAAAAATAAGCAAAACGTTATTAAAATATGTTTCGCGGAGGAATAACTTCATTATCTTTTACCGTTTTTTAATGGAGAGCGACAAAATTGCAATAAAAGCCAATTTACGAAGAAAGCGTTGAATTTCTTTCAATTTCGTTTACAGGGAATACAGCTTGCTGCACCCTACCTTCAAAGTCATTTGGAAAAAAGAAAACAATTAAGAATAAATACATATCAAATACAAAAGTTATATGTTCTCATGTGCTCATATAGAAAATATGTCACCACTTTTGTTTAACCATATGGATACTAAAACGGTATAGAGTTCAGATATAATGATATTCCAGGAACTTATCTCAAGCAGACTTCAGACTGGTGTTGATCAGGGATGATTTATAATGTTCTAATTTTTCTGAGGGTCAAATAGAAAACGCGATTTATATATTGCTAGTTTCCGCATGTCGAAAGGGTCATCTTAAAACCATTAATCCTACAAACGATGTACAACCAATGTCTTTATTTTATATATCCGTTCACTTGCCATTTTTCATAAAAACATCTGATGCTCATTTAAGATAGTTTACGTACATGCATGAAACCATTATCTCTGTCACGTGACGACAAGCAGTCTAACCACATTTTCATTATTATTGGCTATTGGATATTAAATATTAGATAAAACATGTCTTTCTATCTATCATTACCACATAGAATCATCAAATATTCCAAAGGTCTTAAATAATATTTCCGTTTCAACAAGAAAATATTCTATTATCAGAAAACCTGCAACTAGTCATTTCTATGTCTCAATAGCATTTATAATACAAATGATATAATATTTAATCGCATGAGAATTATTTTCTTTTCATTATGAGTAGAACTCGCTACTTCAGACATTTTTCATGAGACTCAACATGCAACCTTTTTCAAGGCTGAATGATCGTCATAAAAGGTAGCAGTGTAATTTGACGTAGCACTTGTTGGTAATATATTTTCTCACAGTCAATGTACATCGATCTTAAGCAAGCGTTAACTCTCCGAGTGGTATTAAATGCATATAAAACATATAATATTTAGGACATGAGCAGTTATAAGTCTTAACATAGGAACTCTTAAGAATTTAAAGTGTATCTTGGATCTTAAAACATAATATCTTATGACATGAAGCGTTATTTGTTGGTTCTAAAGTTCATAAGGAATTATATTCGTTTCTCGTGATCCATAAACAGTGCAGTTAATGCATTATAAACATATGTCTTAATATCACTGAAAAAACAATTATAAGGAACGTTTCGAATCGATGTATATATAGCACCATGCGTGTATTATGCAAACACTTGTAAGCAATTTACACTGCAATATATGTTTTTACAGGCAGCCGTTTCACAATACGAATATATATCTTAAAATGTACGGGTGTCTCATATTACTACATAGTGAAGCATAAATTCAAATTATCACATTCTAAATCTCGTCACAGTTGAGATACATTTAGATTAATCAGAGCATAGCCTCTTGAAACACAAGGCAACAAATTGAATGTTTTTGACCAACTGTTTGCATTATTGTACAATTAATACAATTAATGGAATGCTGTAAGATGAAAATACCCTTGCATGTATCTGCTGTACACGACGTGACACCCCTGGCAAACCGGTGAACCATCATAAAAATACAACTCTTTCTTAACTATATGTCTCTCTTCTCACAGTCAAACTCACATGTATATCTAATATGAAAAACTGTACATCTTCAATGGCTTATATGCTTAAAAACAATATGCTTAAAACAGACAACACATATGAAATACATATATCATATATTAGATATATATAAATCATGACATTTCGAAATCATCAAGTTCACCGTCTATGGAAAAACGTGTCTCCGCTACACTTGAAACTTTCAAAATGCCTCTCGAACAATCTAAGTTCTATGTTAAGGACTCGCTGGTAAAAGCTTTCTCAAATATCGTTGTGTAAGACGTGTAATAAAAATGTTGTGTAAATATCATATGCACATTCTTAATTGATGTTTCATTTCTATGTGATATTCGAATGTTGTGGAGGAAATAAAAATACTTTTTTTCCTTTAAAGTTTCTTATGAAGTTGGATTTTAAAAAATGTAAATCTTGTGTGAAATAATTTATCTAAATTGATTGAAATCGGTATATGAAAAAGGAAATGGTCATACGAATAAGTATTGGCAGCTATAGATATAAACACGGGGATTACCGTTCCTCCCGAAGCCTACCAAGGCAATAAATCGACGAGGATATATTTGTGAACATTTCTTATTTTTGTCATCTTAACCATTCTCATATTTATGCTTATCAATATAAAATACTAACAAAAGTTTCGACTGAACTGTTTTAATCATGCAAATATATCACACCATATGTCTTAATGCCATATGTCTTCTTGAAAACTTCTTTCCACATGTATGTATGAAAATACAAAGTGGAAAAGTTTAAAACAAATTGAGAATATTTCCGAACGTGCAGTAAAAACATAATCTTATAGAAATAAGACATTGGATCAAACCCTAATTATATACAGCTCAAAATCTTTCAGTTTTATGGCCTTCTTAAACACGATCCCGTGGAATATTCATTAGAACAAGTATTTATCATCCATGTAAGCACATGCCAAATATTCTTTAATACCAAAACCACAAGGGTTTTAAAGGCAAAGTATACAACTTATGAAAACTTCTCTAAGACAATACTTTTAAAGGAAATATAAATTCTCTGACGACGAAAGCGTACATATATGTAAGAACGTTTCTAAGTAGGTCACAAGTAAAAGTATGAACATAAAAAATTCACATCTGATATATGAACAATTAAAGCGATTTGAAAGCAAGCGTTACAGTTCTATAAGCACACAAGTAAAATAAGAATATACATATTTTCTCCAATAAATACTTTTTATCCTAAAAACATTCTCCTCTTAATATCATGTACCCCTCAGACATATATATATATATATATATATATATATATATATATATATATAATCATTTGATACCTTTTATAATCTACCTCATCTACCGTTACAATACAAACATTGAAAGTCGTCTAACTGTTATGGAATAGTAGCACATAGGCAAATGATAACATACCTATTCTGTTAAGAGCCCGTATTCCCATACATTCTCCGATAGCGTCTATGGCATACACATGAGGGAGGGAGGGAGAGCAGGTAGCTACAGTCAACAGTGGCACACACGAAGCCTGATAACGATCATCCCCACTCTGACATCACTTCTCGGCTTATTCAACCCGCTTCGCTCTCAGCTCACCAAAAAGGTCGTTATACGAATTATGAGAACTCTCACAGGGCGATGACCGCCTCGCGCGATGACGTCATAGGTTGCGCGAGTCGACGAACGGTCAGTGTTCGGCTAACGACCCCGCGTGGCCTTATAGTTGCTAGCCCTGCGGACAGTGGCTGATTTGGAAACGAGCTTGCTTCTGGCTTCAGTACCCCTCGCTATACCGCGCTTTACTCATTTAATTACAACTTAAATTTTAGTGAACTTGTAACAATACTACAGAACTTAATTTCACTTTCAAATGTTATTTATTAAATCTATTGACTAATTTACCAACTGTTACAATTTCTTAAAGATAATTATATATGTTGGAAGTTACACGTGTATCAATGTCAAGGCGCTGTCCTTTCTCCGTTATCAAGGTATAAATGTATCAGTGTACCACAGCACCTGCTTTGTACTGTTTCCCTCTCCTACCGAATGTACCGCATTACGTCATCGGCCTACTGACCCATTTTGTCTACTCGGGCGCTCAGTGTTGGTCACGTGACCACCTACATATTGCTGAGTAAGCAAAAGAGTTGCTAAGACATTTTGACAAGTCTATCCCTCATAGATAAGTAAGCGGCGCGCAGCTTTGCACCTGCCCGTTGTACACTATATATCTACCTATATAGCTAGGTAACGCCGTGCAGTCGGACAAAAAGTGTTATGGATTGGTCTGCTTTCTGTTCGTTATATATCTATTTATCTAGCATGGTGAAGTTGCGGAGTAAGACATGAAATGTTTGGGATTAATCTGCTAAAACTGAATTACATAACTGTTTATCCAGCTAGGTATAAAATCATTGAGATGGTTTTATAAGTCTTCTAAATGCAATTAATAAATGCACATACTGCAATTATTCACATATCTTTTCTCACCAAACTAGGTAAAGTAATTAAATCTTAACATAAAAATACTGAAAATAAATTTTAATTCTGTCATTATTCACAAATGCTTGAAAAAAAATTATATGAGAAATGATTGTTAAATATCTTGGGTATTTACCTTTAAGGAAACTGTATTTAATTAACGTATTGTATTGTGAGTGTACACAAACAATTCACTTTTTTAATCAAATCAGTGATCTAGTTAGATAAAGTTTCACGACTAAACAGAGATACAGATTTATTTCATAGAATGCTATGAGTGAGGTTTCACACGAAATATCAAGCTCAACCTCACATGAGTAAAAACAAGCTGGCATTTTAAGCAAAATCTTTTTTCATTTTGTTTATCGTACGGGGCAGTAGCACGTTTTTTCAAGATAAACAAGCGCACTAGTAATCTCATAAAAAGTAAATGTTTCATATTGCAAGACGATGTCTTATAATCAAAAGAAACAGCTTTAAAGCATATCATAGCGGTTAATCCATTTCCCTACCTTAGATGATTACACGATGTTCATACAAAAATTGCAGCCAGTGGATTTCCCTTGATTCCTGAATATTTCCTCTTTGACTACGGATGATTGAGTTGACTAATGATATGTCTTGAAAACCTGAAGATATGACATTTGGCACGATCTAATGTTAACTAGGGAACATTGTAAGTGATATATCTTTCAAGAAACGTGCGCTGCCCCTTAAGCAAAACCATGTCATTAAATGTATCAAAACGCAGACACCCTCATTTATTTACAGAGAGGAAAGTAGTTCCGGCCAATGACCACTTACAATATATTAAATCGTCACTGGTCGAGGTGAAGACATATCGTTACTGTTTCAGTTGAGCATAGGCATGTTATTTCAAGGATAAATCAAAGTATTTCCTTGTTCATTATAAACCAATTTTTACCCTTTTCATACTTACAAGACACTGGCGCGTGTGTGAGAGATGTACCATTAGTAGCCCTCCGAAGTATTTTCTCTTTGTCTAAGTACTGAAACGTTCTTGTCTTTCAACAGACTCATTAGCATATTCACATCACATATCTTAACGATCTGGTTATTTTCCTCAGAGTAGTAGTCATCGTGACAAAATATTTCTAGAATTAACATAAAACGATAATTATCTTTGAACCTTTTGCATCAGGTCTGCGAAAGTGAAAACAATACAATAAGTGAAGTTCTTATGATGCAGTCGTCTTAAAAGAAGCTGTTTTGGTAGAAGCTTCATTACATGTAGATGTAGTGTTAAATCGCATGAGTGTGTGCATCAACGTCCACAATGCATTCCAGAGAACGTCTTCCAATCCTCTACACTTTAATACTTACTTAAATATTTTGTTTCCAATATACTGTTATGTATCTATTAATCATTAGACGTTTTAGATGGTACCTATATGATAGCTAGGACACAGTTGGGACCATGACACTAAAATAAAAGGTAGAAAGATGCCAAGAGTGAAATTAAAACATTAAGGCTGCATTTCTGTCGTGGTCTACTTTAGACTAGTAGCTTATGGGACATCCCTCGTTAAATATCGGTGTATGTCATTTCGAAATCTGACTACTGCTACTGTGTGTATCAACCTCTTATGTAGGTATGGAATTTAGATCATCTTGAACTATGCTTTAAATAAACATGTTTTACATATACATCTGCGTCTTTGCTAAGCGAAATAGCGAAATGTTTATATAAGTAATGTTTAAATATTTCAATCTGTATTCCTTTCGCATCTTACAAAGAAGAGAGGTTTTTTTCGGAAAAAGAAATTTTAAACCCGCCTTCTTTATGCCGCTTACTTATGTAACATGAAAAGTAGTCAATTGTCATCAACGAAAATATGAACCACGTATTACCTGCGGAGTCGTATAGTGATTTGGATGGGCATTAAGATCAAATGAAATAATAGAGCACTCACAACTTAAACAGAATATGTTCAGGTAATTAAATAATTGCGGCTTGAAAGAAGCAACACTCGGTTAAAATTTGTTTATTAAGTTGCGCCTTTATGATAAACATGTCTCGATACCGTGTCCCGTATAACGTATGATTTAACAACAGTCTGTCGCGATGCTCGCTGGACCATGATGTATACAGAATAAAAGACTTTTAAAAATTTTTTAGAACACGGGATAAATCTATAAGCCTTTGAGACGGGCATTTGACAACGAATTATATGCGTGAAAACATCACACAGAGAGCAACGAATTTCATATCGATTGTACATTGCAGAGAGATGAAATGCCTCAAAATACCTGGTTACTGCCTCGGTTTGGATTTGAAGAGGTCATAGTTCGTATGCATGCATAAATATTGAGAATCCCCAATAAGAGGGGAAGAGAGGCTGTGGCACGAAGTGATTACTGAAATACAAATGAACAACTGCTGTTGCAGAAATAATGGCGTAGATTTAGTAAATATTAGGTACAAAGTAAGTTTACTCGAGGAGTTTTTGATGGAAATGAAAATCATACTAATTACAGGAAAATATGCATACTACAGAGGGTTTATCCTGGTACATTAAAGAAAGACGTCGGTGTCATCCCACTATGCTTCAGTAATTAAACATCGACGTAAATAAAATATGATAAAAATATGTTCATGCACTTCCTTTTAAATGGAGGACAGAATATGTCACCAATATGCAGTCAGTTCTGAGACAGAAAAAAACTTTTGAAATGAAATAGATTAAAACATTTTCTATATATATTTTTCAAAACATGGCACTTTCATGGGTATGCAAGGCGCATGCAAAAATGTAATATATATATATAACGGTGTTGATATGAAAAAAGGTATGAAATAATCTATAAAACAATGTATACGTATGACTGAACAAACGAATATTGAACAGTGATGCACTTGTATACAGAGACTTAAGTATACCATAAACTCCAATAAAAACTCGACTGTTCATTAAGTTTCACCTTTCAGAGAGTAAAATACTCAATTTGATAAGTTTGTAAAGAGTATGAAATATTTCTACGTGATGTTTCGAATATTGATTTTACTTATTTATAGGATGATAAAAGAATTGTATTCTGCCCAAATTTTCAAAAAATAAAAATATAATTTTCAATACCTGGTGCTGATTTAAGATTCGAAACAAGAACATTTCCATTCTTTTCTAAGCTATACACCAGTAACCACAGGCGGTGTCTCTGAAAGAGACGATTATGTTTGAGATTTCCGTCATGGCGCGATCAGACTTACTTTCCCTAGATTTCCATCCTGCGACAGTGATCTCTGTAGTGACGATAATGCGTAGCACATTCAAACGTTTGAGCCTTTTGAAATTATTCGTTGGTTGATATAACAAAGTATTGGAAGCGTCTCGGAATTTAGTTTTAATAACAAATATTCACTACTTGTCAGGACGTTGCCTACAAACTAGGACCCTTTGAGAAGATTAAAGAGTTTCATTCATTCTTCATTATGCAGTGACCTAAAATGACAATCAAAACGATAAACATCTCCATCTCAGAACCAAACTTGTCTGGGAATCATTTATTGAATAATCAGACATAATAAACAGTCCTCCTAACAAATTATGTTATGAACATTGAACTGTTTTATTGATTTTATGGAAACTGATATTAACACAGCCAATACATGCAACATACATGAAACATACACCTGTCTCGCGTTTCCCGTTTTCCGCCAACATAAGTGCCATCAACCGATTTTCTGATTTTTTAAAATAGATTCATAAAAATATTGTTTGAACAGTTTTATCGGTGAGATGTACAGTCGTCCTTGCTCCGTAAAGGACGAACAACAAGAGACAACGGAGCATGTTGCTAAGCTATGGATAAAACAGTAAGATTAACCCACTGATGCCAGGAGCACTTTTTATATTACTTCCTGCCCAATACTTTTTAGATGAATGAAACCATCTGGTTACGAACCTATATAAGTAAGGAGTAATGTCTTAATTTTTTAAATTTTTAATCCCGATATCGATTTAAAAGATGATAGTTGTGTATCAGCGATTTTCGATCAGCGATATAGCGTGTTCGGCCGTGTCAAATCAGGAACGTTAATGGTACATCATGAACACATAAGTCTTTCAAGGTATTTTGATGATAGAATCCTATTTGTTGACATTTTTTTAGTTTTAAAACTTCATTTTGTTGGTACTTAAAGAGCCACTCCGTGATTTTCATAACATATTATTCACCTTTGATACGAACCAAAATGACATATGTTATGATATTAAATCAAAACATCTTAATTTTTCATGTCCAAAAGACATATATATGGCAAATACTGGTTTTCCATGAAAATCTAAAAATAGCCTTATAAATGCACAGAGGAGGAGATCACACGTTCAGTTTACATGGATACAAACACTATCAACTCCAAACTGACCTCCTGGCGGCTTTTATTAAGTCTCCAAAATTACGTTTGGCTGTTTGACGCGCGACACTGTCCGGTTTTCGATCATAATTGCGACTTTCTCCCTTCGTATTGTCACTGTACAAAACCAATTAGCTTTAAAATGATTCTTTTTGGTAACAGTCGATACGGAAAGATAAATTGAATGAATCGATCTGCTGTCCTCCTTAACCATGTCCTTCACTGATGAATAAAACTTGTCAAACGCGATCTTGCTATGATTTGGACCATGGTTGTGGATGTTGTTAACTGTCGTGATGTAGTCGTTGGATGTGTTGATAGTAGCTGGACATGTTGATATGCAACATTTCCAGTGGATGCTGGTACCTCTGGTTCTCTTCACACGATACTTATAACCTTGATATACAAGGCTTCTACCACCACGGTTGTTGGGAATGAACTGAGTGTCTACCTGTGCATTTGCCATTTTGCAATGAATGACTTAATCTGAACTTTCTTATATATCAGTATCTACAGTGATCACTTATCAGTAGTAATTAGTTAATCAATAAATACGGAAAATCGCTCACCAATTTTATGAGTGAACATGTTTCACATCTATCTAGGTGGTGAAAACATTTCAGTATTCAATGACTACGATGGATATTATTAAGGGGTGAGCTCAGTTCAGCATTTGATACGACCCCCGTGCTCGTATAAACATTGTTAATCTTAATCCCGGTTAATCCTTGGTGGCCTGGTGGCAAAGTGGGAACAAATCGTCGATACTTCGCGATCAAATGACACCATTGATTAAGTTTGGCATATTTGACTCCAACAACTCACGGAGTGGCTCTTTTAGACCAATACGGACAGGGCAGGGTATATCTACCATCAACCATTTTGCATCGTTGAAATTCAGTGATTCACTAAAACATTTAGTTGTATCGTTTCATGACTATAAGTGGACATAGCATTGTCGGTGGATTTATAGATAAGACACTAAAGATATATAGCGATACTATTGACTTGAATTGTCGTCACCGTTACGAGCAGAGGATACTTTTTGTTCTTACAATCACAGACCAGTGCTTTCTTTAGTAAGCCCTTTTCACTTAAACTCTACCTGTAATCTCAGATACATTATTTTTGAATACTTTATGTCACGGTGTTATAGGACCATATCTTATATCTAAAGCGCCTTGAGCAATCATGAGGTGGATATGTGCGCTATAACACCCTTATTATTATGTTATTAAAGCTTGTCAGAAATAAATATTCATTACGACTGAACTATGACCTACAGTTGACATATCTACTAAGTACTATTTATGGTGGAGAGATCAGAACAGCGTTGCTAGTTTCTTGTTTCCCTTGTCTCCTGAAAACAAATGAATATACTTATGATAATGATATAAATGTTAGTACAACTGGAGTACGCAGTTGTCACTTTGTACTAGGGAAACGATTATGGCAGTGCAAGAGTTAAAGTGGATCGTTCAATACAGCCGATAATAGACGTCCCCGTCACCTAGATCTCTGGTTCTCGGTTAAGTACATCAATATCGGTCCAACATTGGTCTTCATGACACAATCCTCCACATCTTATAAATACAGACGCAATGTAAATGTTAACGGCGTTTTTATCGATACCGGAGAGGATCGCTGCCAGGAAGTTTACCCATTCCATATGGATGGATTTGCTAAGTGAGCGAGTGGGGTATCGATTAGTGCCACTTGAGTTATATTTATGCCATTAAAGACACCATGACACTATTGTTTTTGCAACTTTTATAAATATCCTACATCCCCATCAAATTTACTTAAAATTTAATCACACATTTTAGAATTTGTTTCGTCAAGCAAAGGATGGGTTGTGTTTTCTGACTAAATATCTAATTATCTTGCACACGATTTCTGTAAGTACAATATGGCATATGGTTTCTTACAATGCAAACAGTAGCGCAGTTTAGAAGAACACTTCAAATTAAAGCAATTGTGTGTGTCAGTGCACAGGAACTTGATATCGTAAATAAAACGTAGGTAAAAATTAGATGAAAAAATACCTGCACCCTCTATATAGTACTCTACTATATAAAGAGTGCAGGTGTTTTTCATCTACTCTACTATATGGAGGGTGCAGGTATTTTTCATCTACTCTACTATATGGAGGGTGCAGGTATTTTTCATCTACTCTACTATATGGAGGGTGCAGGTATTTTTCATCTACTCTACTATATGGAGGGTGCAGGTATTTTTCATCTACTCTACTATATGGGGAGTGCAGGTATTTTTCATCTACTCTACTATATGGAGGGTGTAGGTATTTTTCATCTACTCTACTATATGGAGGGTGCAGGTATTTTTCATCTACTCTACTATATGGGGGGGTGCAGGTATTTTTCATCTACTCTACTATATGGAGGGTGCAGGTATTTTTCATCTACTCTACTATATAGAGGATGCAGGTATTTTTCATCTCCTCTACTATACGGAGGGTGCGGGTATTTTTCATCTACTTTACTATATGGAGGATGCAGGTATTTTTCATCTACTCTACTATATGGAGGGTGCAGGTATTTTTCATCTACTCTACTATATGAAGGGTGCAGGTATTTTTCATCTACTCTACTATATGGAGGGTGCAGGTATTTTTCATCTACTCTACTATATGGAGGGTGCAGGTATTTTTCATCTACTCTACTATACAGAGGATGCAGGTATTTTTCATCTACTCTACTATATGGAGGGTGCAGGTATTTTTCATCTACTCTACTATATGGGGGGTGCAGGTAATTTTCATCTACTCTACTATATGGAGGGTGCAGGTATTTTTCATCTACTCTACTATATAGAGGATGCAGGTATTTTTCATCTACTCTACTATATGGAGGGTGCAGGTATTTTTCATCTACTTTCCTTTATAGAGGGTGCAGGTATTTTTCATCTACTCTACTATATGGAGGATGCAGGTATTTTTCATCTACTCTACTATATGGAGGGTGCAGGTATTTTTCATCTACTTTACTATATGGAGGATGCAGGTATTTTTTATCTACTTTACTATATAGAGGATGCAGGTATTTTTCATCTACTCTACTATATGGAGGGTGCAGGTATTTTTCATCTACTCTACTATATGGAGGGTGCAGGTATTTTTCATCTACTCTACTATATGGAGGGTGCAGGTATTTTTCATCTACTTTTCTATATGGAGGGTGCAGGTATTTTTCATCTACTCTACTATATAGAGGATGCAGGTATTTTTCATCTACTCTACTATATAGAGGATGCAGGTATTTTTCATCTACTCTATTATATGGAGGGTGCAGGTATTGTTCATCTACTCTACTATATAGAGGATGCAGGTATTTTTCATCTACTCTACTATATAGAGGATGCAGGTATTTTTCATCTACTCTACTATATGGAGGGTGCAGGTATTGTTCATCTACTCTATTATATGGAGGGTGCAGGTATTTTTCATCTACTCTACTATATGGAGGGTGCAGGTATTTTTCATCTACTCTACTATATAGAGGATGCAGGTATTTTTCATCTACTCTACTATATGGAGGATGCAGGTATTTTTCATCTACTCTACTATATGGAGGGTGCAGGTATTGTTCATCTACTTTACTATATGGAGGATGCAGGTATTTTTCATCTACTTTACTATATAGAGGATGCAGGTATTTTTCATCTACTCTACTATATGGAGGGTGCAGGTATTTTTCATCTACTCTACTATATGGAGGGTGTAGGTATTTTTCATCTACTCTACTATATAGAGGATGCAGGTATTTTTCATCTACTCTACTATATAGAGGATGCAGGTATTTTTCATCTACTCTACTATATGGAGGGTGCAGGTATTGTTCATCTACTCTATTATATGGAGGGTGCAGGTATTTTTCATCTACTCTACTATATGGAGGGTGCAGGTATTTTTCATCTACTCTACTATATAGAGGATGCAGGTATTTTTCATCTACTCTACTATATGGAGGATGCAGGTATTTTTCATCTACTCTACTATATGGAGGGTGCAGGTATTGTTCATCTACTTTACTATATGGAGGATGCAGGTATTTTTCATCTACTTTACTATATAGAGGATGCAGGTATTTTTCATCTACTCTACTATATGGAGGGTGCAGGTATTTTTCATCTACTCTACTATATGGAGGGTGCAGGTATTTTTCATCTACTTTACTATATGGAGGGTGCAGGTATTTTTCATCTACTCTACTATATAAAGCGTGCAGGTATTTTTCATCTACTCTACTATATAAAGCGTGCAGGTATTTTTCATCTACTCTACTATATAGAGGATGCAGGTATTTTTCATCTACTTTCCTTTATAGAGGGTGCAGGTATTTTTTCATCTACTTTACTATATAGAGGATGCAGGTATTTTTTATCTACTTTCCTTCAAAGAGGTTGCAGGTATTTTATATCTACTTTCCTTCAAAGAGGGTGCAGGTATTTTTCATCTACTTTACTATATAGAGGGTGCAGGTATTTTTCATCTACTTTACTATATAGAGGGTGCAGGTATTTTCATCTACTTTTTACCTACGTTTCGTAGACTAAATTTCGAGCCATCTTACACCCGAAATTTGTCATTACAGTATGAAGTTGTATAAGTATCAAGATGTGTGTCGGCAGAATATGAATCTTGATTTAGATAGAGATTACATAAAATGCATGTGTGTCAGTGTGAAATAAAGTTGAAACCAACTTACATAGGATCGATGTTTTTGACTTCTCACATAGGATGTCTGTCAGTATATGTATGGTAATATCGCACATAGGATGTCTATCAGTATATGTATGGTGATTATCACATAATTATGATGTCTATCAGTATATGTATGGTGATTATCACATATGATGTCAATCAGTATATGTATGGTGATTATCACATAGGATGTCTATCAGTATATGTATGGTGATTATCACATATGATGTCTATCAGTATATGTATGGTAACATCGCACATAGGATGTCTATCAGTATAGGTATGGTGATTATCACATAGGATGTCTATCAGTATATGTATGGTGATTATCACATAGGATGTCTATCAGTATATGTATGGTGATTATCACATATGATGTCTGTCAGTATATGTATGGTGATTATCACATATGATGTCTATCAGTATATGTATGGTGATTATCACATATGATGTCTATCAGTATATGTATGGTGATTATCACATATGATGTCTATCAGTATATGTATGGTGATTATCACATAGGATGTCTGTCAGTATATGTATGGTAATATCGCACATAGGATGTCTATCAGTATATGTATGGTGATTATCACATAGGATGTCTATCAGTATATGTATGGTGATTATCACATATGATGTCTATCAGTATATGTATGGTGATTATCACATATGATGTCTATCAGTATAGGTATGGTGATTATCACATAGGATGTCTATCAGTATATGTATGGTGATTATCACATAGGATGTCTATCAGTATATGTATGGTGATTATCACATATGATGTCTATCAGTATATGTATGGTTATATATCACATATGATGTCTATCAGTATATGTATGGTGATTATCACATAGGATGTCTGATCTATCAGTATATGTAAGGTAATATCGCACATAGGATGTCTATCAGTATATGTATGGTGATTATCACATAGGATGTCTGTCAGTATATGTATGGTAATATCGCACATATGATGTCTATCAGTATATGTATGGTGATTATCACATAGGATGTCTGTCAGTATATGTATGGTAATATCGCACATAGGACGTCTATCAGCATATGCATGGTGATTTCTCACATAAGATCTCTATAAGTATATGTATGGTGATTTCAAACAATCTTTCATGGGATGTCCATCAGTTTGTTGCGACTTAATACAATCACGACACAACTCGTGTTGGGAGTTAATAATCTGTCTTTTGACAAATCTCCGCGGTGTCATTAACCTCAAATTATCCACAATGATAGCATATTGATCTATTCTATTGTAGCACACTTATGCTTAACCTCGTTCTAGAGCAAGCTGTGACTTCTCTGCTAGGAATGCTCCACTGACTGACGTTATTAGGCCTTTATAGCTTCTACAGGTGCTAAACAATAATTGTTTCATTTGATGAAATACTCTAATTTCTATACCTATTCATGGCCCCAACAATGTAATTGCCAAAATAGAGCGCAGGGGAGTTAACCAATCATTTAAATGATTATTGATTTGTTATGCATCCTCTTTTTGGTGACAAATAAGTATTACTGTGTTATTGGAATGCATATAAAAACAATGTATTTACTAGTTTAGACAGTATTTGTTTATAAGTATACAAGTATATATACAATTATTTTAAGCACAGCTGGAATTATCTGTGCAAATTTATGCCGAACACCATTCCTTCTGATTCATATCAGTATAATTGTTGATTCATGAAAGTATTAAGATATCTAGATGTCAAGGATCACATCACCTAATGTAAATGAATGATGATAGACTGACAGAGTAATGTCAGTAACTGCATTGTTCAAAATTACTCAATTCCATTCCTTATCTGGGACAATAACATGTGCGATTCAAAGTCCAGATTCAAAGAAAATAGTTCAGTTCCTGCAAACCATACAGTTAATATTCCCTTTACCATAGAAATCACTATCATAAGTCTTATTGAAAACTGTCATCTTCATAAAAAAATATTTGAATTTTACTATTTTTTAAAAATTTACATTATCTCAATTAAATACCAAATATTTTTATATTTAGCTATAAATGTTAAAAACAGCAACACTATCGTTGAAGATGAATGTATTGTTTAAGAGTAACGGCTTTTCTGTATACTGACGCAAATATCTTAAAATTATCTAATTCTAACGGCCATGAGACATGCTGGTAAATGTTAAGGTATTTATATTCGTAGTAAATATGTTCTTATGCCTATTGTCCATATAATATTACATCTCTGATATTGATGACAAATTAAAATTGCCTTTTCTATTAAACTAATAGGTGTTCTGTCCATACGCAATGACCTTATGTATACATGATATTGTACTTTAGGCCATGTGGCCGTGATTACAAATAAACATTCATTCATTCAATAAGTGTTCTTATATTCTGCAGTCTGAGGAACAGAGTAAATACGACTGAATGTCAAATTGTGATGTCTTATGTAAGAAAATCAGTCAATGCAAGACATTCATCAGTTCTAGGATAATCACATAGGGGTTCCATAGATTCATACAAAAATACTTCATAATGGTGACTATACGTTATCAACAATGATAAAACATACATTATGTTAGTGTTATATATATAGTGGGTATTATTTAAAAGGAAAATGAAAGTAGTATCCATATCGTACAATATTTACGACACCAGTGTCTGATTCTATGTTATAAGACCTGGCTCTGCTCGAGAAATACGAATTTTCAAGGACTAGTGTCGTAATTAAATTCCCCCTCCCCCCCCCCCCCCCCCCCCCCATAATGATAATAGAATGTCCTACAGAAACAACATAATTTTTTATATGGAAGAGTGGTAGACCACATTCGAATTATTAAATATCTTTCAATTTGACCAACCACTTATCAGTATGCTTGATGTTATATTGAATATCTATAAAACTTTGGATTTTATCTTCTTCTATCAGAACATAAGAATCTGGCTAGTGGCGATGTAACTTGAGTTTCGTTTTACTTCAATTTCAGACAACAAGTTATACTGTCTCGACCATCATGGCTGATGTCGTGACATACATCCTGTAAACGTCATACATCTTGACCTTAAAGTGACCCCTGACCTTTGATCTCTCTACCTGACAGGTACCTTTCCCAGGACAGTGACGAGGAAACGACGATGATCTCGCAACCTCGTCTCGTAACTAGACACGACAAATCATTCATGAAGAGCAATGCTGCAAAATGCTCTCATCCTTCATAAAGAATAATTCTATTTTTGTTCCGATATAATTATACTCTTTTCATTATACAATTTACTGCAATAAGACCTGACTGTTACTTTTAAAGTTTAAATCATGCCCCCATATGAGCAAATACATGTCCAAACACACCAATGCTATGGCTGTATGCCCCATATAAGATAATGCTTGCCTTCATCGAGAGCAGATTCAAAGCTCGATGTCCCATTTCACACAAATACATATCCTGATTCCCAATACAGTTAATACATACCCTCCTTTTGCACATATACCATGACTAATCGTCCAATTCAAACCAACACATGCCCACCTTCAGCACACATACTGTTGCTTATTGTCCAGTTCAAACCAACCCATGCCCTCCTTCAGCACACATACTGTGGCTTATTGTTCCATTCAAACCAACACATGCCCTCCTTCAGCACAGATTCCGTTGTTTATTTTCAAATTCAAACAAACACATGCCCTCCTTCAGCACGGACACTGTGGCTTATTGTCCTATTCAAACCAACAATGTCCTCCTTCAGCACAGATACTGTGGCGTATTATCCAATTCTAACAAACACATGCTTTCCTTCAGCACAGATACTGTGGCTTATCATCCAATTCAAACAAACACATGCTTTCCTTCAGCACAATTACTGTGGCTTATTATCCAATTCAAACAAATACATGCCCTCCTTCAGCACAGATAATGTGGCTTAATTTCCAATTCAAAACAACACATGCTTTCCTTCAGCACAGATACTGTGGCTTATTGTCCTATTCAAACCAACAATACCCTCCTTCAGCACAGATACTGTGGCTTATTTTCAAATTCAAACAAACACATGCCCTCCTTCGGCACAGATACGGTGGCTTATTGTCCTATTTAAACAAACACATGCCCTCCTTCAGCACAGATACTGTGGCTTATTTTCAAATTCAAACAAATACATCCCCTCCTTCAACACAGATACTGTGGCTTATCCTCCAAATCAAACAAATACATGCCCTCCTTCGGCACAGATACTGTGGCTTATTCTCCAAATCAAACCAACACATGCCCTCCTTTAGCATAGATAATGTGACTATAATCCAATTCAAACCAACACATGCCCTCCTTTAGCACAGATACTGTGGCTTATTGTCCTATATAAACCAACACTTGCCCTCATTCAGCATTTGTGTTTTATTGTCATCCATGTCTTTATGCATTATCCTTTAAAGCAAATACATTTGTGTATACTTTTATTCTTCGGGTGAAAAAAATAATAGTGGTTGTCATTCTAAATTTATACATCAGGTCAGACGTTTCTTGTTATGACATTTTGCTATGGTGAAAACTATGAATGTTAGAAGTTAGGGAGTTCAATTACAGACTAGATTTGTGATGTTTTACTCCGTTATCATTTTCAGATAAGGGTTCTGAAAGTTTTTCGTACACCTGTCAAGCAATTATATTCAATCTTGAAAAAATCGAGAAAAGTCTTTTTTCAAAATTAATTAAATTTAAAATACTTTCAAAAAAGGGGTCTTTTGGTCCTGACTTTGTGGCATGGTAAGACCTATGAATGTAAGCAGGTAATATGGAGTTCAGATACAGGCTTTCAGTTTTTTTATTTCAGTTTTTAAAAATATTATGTCCTTAGGAGACGTACATGTATTGTTTAAGTCCTTTATCATTTTGTTCTCCGTACACCTGTCCTTAAGGAATAATTTAAAATCTTTTTTCAAAAAAATACTGAAATTTCAAATACTTTTTGTAAAATGAAATTTTCTCGTTGCAAATTTAGCATGCTGTTATCTAATAGTAAATTTTAATGATAAATCTATTCCCATTCTAAGTCATATCTTTTAACTTGTATTTCCGATATGTATATTTTTTGCTCTATATGTGATGAACATCAATGCTCATAGGTATGTCAAATCAAGGAGATGCCTCTTTACATCACTGTGTTTAAGCTTTATTTTTTTAATTTTTATATTAAAATATTCATTTGCCATTAACATATATACATGATCAGTGTATGATACTTGAAATGTTTACACTACTGTATTTTTAACATAGATCTTGTGTATCTATGACTATCCTTATCAGATACCTAAAGACTGTACAATTAGGCATTTCAATACCTGTACCACACTCATAACTTTAAGTATGTGAAATGCTGTTACTTAAGAAATATAGATATACACTTTGTATTTCAAGAATATACCAGCCTCTGCAGCTGGTTAAATATTGTTATCTAACAGATGAATACATATATGTATAATACTTATTTTTTGGGAAATAAAAACTTTAAAAAAATAAAAAAATATTTTTTATTCAATGTATATTTGTTTTTATCAAGTTTCAGATAACATGATATTGAACAATTACTAAGGTCTTTATATCGTGTTAACATTTTGCAAAGGGACTTAATAAATAATGAAACATTTAATAAAAATTCTAATTGTTAATGTAAACAAATATACATAAATCAAAGTGAAGAATATTTTAATGCTTGGAAAGTGTAAGATTAAATGTCATACTGCGACATACAAAATGTATCCGAAAAATCTTCAAAACTCATATGAATTTTTTAATTTACGTTATCATCAAAATACTGAATCCGTAATATAACTAAAAACCTGAAGTCTAAATAATTTCAAACACTAGGTGAAGATATTTTAAACTTTGTATACCTAGATACATTCAAACTTTCGAAGTCAACATAAATCATTTCAAAATGTTTATTTGATAAATATTCAAAATATTGAAGACAACAGTCAATAACATTAATAATTTAAATATTTAATCAAATGTACATTAAAATATTGCATTCATCTTTTAGGTCGGCTTAAGTAAAAAATTGTGGTGATAATGTCAGAATCTTGAAGTCATATTCAAAATGTTGAATAAATATATATAACATACATGTATGTTGAAATAGATATGTTTTCGAAATGTTGACGTCACGTCTTAATCAATCTTGATCAAGATACATTCAAAAGGTTAATTCCATGTCATATTCAAAACAGTGAAGCCAAGATGCATTGAAATTGATAAATTAAAGAGATATTCAAAATGTAGCAGCCAAGGAAAATTTAAAAACGTAAAATAGAATCGATGTGAAATGTGCACAGACTATAAAACAAGTTGACTACTACAACTGCACTTCTAATGATTGTTGCATTTATTAATTTATAATTTTTAAGGTAAAAACACTTCACAGTAATTAGTTTATTTAAAAAACTCTTCAACTGATTTTTTGTAATAGAATCCAATGAAGTTACGCCCATGTGATAGATTTCTTTATTTATTTTTTTAAGTAACAATGTCTTTTCAACCCAGGTCTCCATGACATGTCCAATGCATATTCTTATCATTCGGCAGTGATATAAGTAAACAATATTTGAATATCAAACAGGAAATGAAAGGTACTTTACATGTGCTTTCGTGTGAATTAATTACACAATCTTGTGATATTTGTCGTTATGTAGTGATATAAATGATCAACAAAAGAATTATCTTACCTCAAGAGGGCCCCACATGTCTGACCAGTATGACGTCATCACGATTGGGTTCGTCCCCAGTGCAGGCTGTCTGTCTTGAAGGGAGAATAAGGGAAGTGACGTCATAGGTGAGCGCGAGACCCTTCAAAACAATTCAATATCGCCTTCAGTGTGTAATCGTTACATTACAGAAATGATGTCTGCGACTTAAAACAAACATCATTAAATTGAGGAAGCTGCATTTTTGAATAAATATAGATTATCTGTTGTGACAATTGATGATCTGATGTCAGTGTGACCGCGTCCCAGTTAATGCGTGTCGTCTGCTCTATAACAAATGGATTGGGCATGTAAAGTAGGCCAGTTTCAACTGATATACTACCAGGCTTGCCGATATGTATAAAACATTAGAGCATACGGGATTCTCCTTTTCCTGCCAGAATTGTGTGTGTGTATATATATATATATATATATATATATATATATATATATTATAAATATCATCAAATCCAGACCGATGAAGATTGAATATATAAGTATTCATTAGGAAAAGGTCAATATTTTTTAGGAAACAGAGCAGACTAAATAAATTCCTGAAAAATAAGATTTTCCAAGAAAAGTAATGCTAATGAATTAAAAGCGAATACATTTTTAAGATTGTATTAAAAGAAATTCGCATTATCAGCTTTGTACATAAATGACCTTTTTAAAGTTATAATACTTCATCGTTTTAGTCTGGTAAGGTTTCACCATCATTAGTTTGACGTGGCACTCTTCAGAAATGAAACTGCTTCCGAAATTGCTAACAACGAAGTGCTGAAGCCAGATTTAACACGAAAACATATAGCATTATTCTTAAACTTGAATATAAAGAATATCCCCATAAAACAATTGTTAATTGTTAAATTAAAGGGGTATCAAAAATTTTATAAAATAGTATATACATGTTAACAATTTTAAGACAACATCAACAGCTAAATGACATATCAAATATACTTCAAAGACATATAATAAAGACTTTTCAAGAAAACATAAATGGCATTAAAAGAAAATAATAAAATTTTACATTATGATATGATCAACAGATATACAATAAACCCTTTAGGGCTACCGAGAAACTAATCTATACTTTCACAAAAATAGAACACAACATTTTACAAGAATCGTTAAAACACTATAATAAAAACACAATGGATATAATATTCAGCTTATATTGATTCATATATGTCTAAGAAAAACAACCATGGGAAAATTTCATTATTGTATTAAAAAAACACTAACACAAGACTATTTTCACATCAATATAATATATTTAAATAAAAGAGTTTCACATCGAGTGCTTTAATCAAAATTTAACCCTTACCTTAACATCACAATAATATTACTATTAGAATGATTACACATACCAAATACAATCAAACAGAAAATAATAAAAGTGTCGGAAAGTATACATTTTAAAAATCACAGATGTATGAAAATATCTGATACAAAAAAACCTGAATACTATCACAAGAAAAACATAATGATAATAAATGGTTTAACATAATAATGATAATGCAAACACAATACAATACAAATTCATTTTACAGAAATGTTTTAATGAACATCATATGCCACCATAAAACCTTGAAAATATCTAACAATTTTACACACACAAACGTTGTGAATATAACACAATTATGAAGTAAAACATCTCACAAAATACAAAAATTTTACAAGAAAATATTATAAATTAAGTGAAACACATACCAAAGACTACCACATGACTTCTCTTTTACACGAAAACATTAAATTAACTTCTTCGACAGGAACCTATCAAATGCACAGTGAAGAGATAATTACTTTATACGATTACGATCATTCATAATTAATCATATGATTTTTCAATATCGCTTTGACGAAGCAATGTTTTGATAGAGTTTAATCAACTACAAATTGGAGTGTTTACGTGACTTATAGTCTCTCAGCAAATATTAGAATCGACAGGTAATGTTAGAAAACAAGAAGTTAAATACATTCTCTTAAACCTTTGGGATTCTAATTTATGATGTTCAGCTTTAGCTATTCACGTTGGTTACAATCTGGTTTTAGAACATTATTAAAGAAATTCGCGTGAATGTACACAAAAATATACATGTATGGTTCGCCTTGGGTTGTGTGCTTGATAAAAGTTCACAAACCGATTCTGGTGTTGTAGACGTATAAGTGTGGACGATTATTAGACTTTATGAGAAATGTCAATATCCTCTTTTTTGGATGCTTGTGTAAAGGGTCATGCAATGGTTAGCCAATACCACACTTTGTGTATGATTCACAAATACAAATATATGTTATGCTTAATGCTTAAATGCGGTTGTATTGCTTGATGGTTTGTATACCGTTGGGGTCTTTCGGGTTGTTTTTTTTAAAATTTTATTTTGAGGGGAGGGGGTAGGGGGGATTATTTCTAGGATCTCCACATATAAAAAATATCTCAATTGCTAGCTACGTTATTTACACAGGGAAATGTTTTTGTTTTAAAGTGGTTTTTTCTCTACCCGTTTGTTTTTGTGTATTACATATCTAAACGCCAGGAATTGCATCTTTTTGACTGGCAGTTATGTTTCCAGCGTTTGGATTGGGTTAAGTGAAATATGGCTATGACAGGATTAACCTGAAGGATATCTCTCAGTAATAAAACAAAGAATTAATGATCAGGCTATACAGGTTAATTTTAGTCAGTTGTGAAGCTCACCTAATGTGTACTTTATAAGAATATCATTGATCAGTCTTCACTTCAGTATTATTTATGTAAATCTATTCCATATCTATATTAGAAATATAAATCTAAATTCAGACTTATATTCATCCATAATTCATCAATAGAAAGTGGCAGATATCAAAACATAGACTTTGTAAATCGTAAATGTAACATATGTCAGGACGATACTGAAGATGAGTTTCAATTTCCATCCAGTCCATCAAATCACCATTATTATAAATGCCCATCAATATTTCAGCTTATTCAACTGCTTAGCATTAACAATATACATAATAACATAATAATATATGTAAGTATGGTTTTGTTTTCATTTCGAATAATATATATCAGTTCCCTGCTCTTGTGTCTGAAATCTACAGGGTTGCCGGAAACTTGGCGGATTGTTAATGCATCCTTGGTTATGAGTTCATGTATATGAGTCGCCCCAAATAATTGACCTTTTCAGTAACATTTGACCATTTTTTTTAACTTAAAGTTCATGACCCTTTTAAAAGAGTGTTGTCCCTATTGAATAAACCTTCACTTTAAAAGGTTATATTGGACATTGTTCAATATAATGTTGGTGAAGTAGGGTAAGTCATATGTTTGAGATTATACGCTGATTCAAAGGTTCTTTAAATATCGTCTTTTGTATATGATATTCACTATGTTTGTTTAATATTTATTTTTAACCTCTTTTCCCTTTAACATTCAAACAATACTTTATTACTTACTTTCGAGCAAATGTTAAATTTTTCGAACAAAGTGGTCAAAAATACCTGTTTAAAGGTTAAAATGGACAAAAGAAGAATAAATATGCTTCAACTTTGTCACAATGCACAATGAGTTATTAGTGTAACATGAAGCGTTATGTCGTAAAGGTTGAGCAAGGCTCGTGAACAGTGAGAAAATGAGAACGAAAATTATTTTTTAAAACAATGTGAAGATCAAAAATTAAAACCATAAAAAATTTATATAAAATAAATTGTATTAAACAGTATTTACGTGACCCTTGAGATTACCATTAATTTGTATATTATAGCTTTGATTTTGAATAAGTTTTTAAGTTGAAAAAGACAATTGAGCAGTGAACATTTATTTTTTTATCACGAAATAAACGCAAAACAATATTTATTTATATTTCCGTTAATACTCTGTTCTTTATTAATTGAATATGAGTTTTGAAACTATGGATTAAACACATAATAAGTAAAGGCCGGCAATAAATTCGTGTGCTGTAATAGCACAATATAAGAGTAATCAAAAATGTTGTTTTGTCTAAAAAAAATCGTATTTTCAAACATATGTTTATTTACAGTGGAGCTAAATATCCTCTTTTTTCAACAGTAATTTTCTTTTGCTTCACATTAAACAGAACTAATTATGATAAATGCTCTATAAATCAAACAATCAATACAAAAATAAACGATTTTGACTTCGAATTCCTTTAAACTAAACGGTTCCACAACTTTATGTTTGGATAAAACAATGAAGACATAAGAAGATGAACATTTTTTTTCTTTTTCAAAATTTTAAAAACGAAATTCGTGTCCAAAATATTTGAAATAACGCATCAATGAAGATCTTTTTTTTTAAAGAAGACAAAACGAAACAGACATATCATTGAAATGCCTCCTCCGAGTAACCTACATGTACCAGTAGCAAGGGCATTTTCTCCCAACAGAGGTAGCTCCGTCATAAATTCCTTTTAAACCTCTGTCTTAATACGAAGGTTTCTCGGGCTTCAGGCAGTTCCCCCTACCGGCACGATATTGCAACTTAAACTACCTAACAATATTTCAGCCAATGAAAACACCTAATGCATGAATAATATACGTATTGGCACGTAGGACTATGCAGTGATGCAGTCGCAAAATGAGGCGTATGTGTCCTGTAAAGACGACTCAAAATGCAAGGTGCATATTCGAATAAAGTTTAGCTTTTGGAAGCTTACGGAAATAACTTAGGTGATTTGAATGATCAATCTTGAAACGGTGTCGCTGATTGCACAACTAACTTTTATTGCATCCAATCAGCGTTCTACATTTCGTGCCCGAGAAACCTTTGTATTAAGGCAGAGGTTGTATAGGAATTTATGACGGAGCTACCTCTGTGGGGAGATAATGTAACAATGGACAGAATCCTTAAGCAATATGAAACATTGATACAAGAAAATATGCTCTTTTTGGTAATATTTTCTCTCATAAGGATAAACGTACGAAATATTGTATAAGCAATATCTGTTAAAATGTTGATGACGTCATGGATCGAAAGTGATGGTTCTGGTGGACATTTTGTCCATCGTGGAACTCTCGAAAGAACATTTACTGGAATTTATGTTTGTATGGTATTTCGTTCAGCATACCCCATCTATGGAGGTGTGTACGTCAGAATCGAAATTGTGTCATATTTACTTAGTCTTGTTTCGAGGTTTATTTGAAATCGTCTTTGTAAATTCCTTTTAAAATGACTGAATGTTAATTAAAATTTTTGTCTTCTTTCGTTTCTTCATGCTTCTGGTTTTTTGTATTGAATTACAAAAAAATTGGACAAAAGATGACTTTAAAGAGGTTTCAAAGAGTTTCCTTTTTATAAATAATTAGAAGATCTCGTCTTCTACCTGTTCAACAACTTTTCCCCCCGTCAAATGGGTCACAGACATTACGTGGTTACATGGTTATTGCAACAAAAAAATGTAAATATGGTTAACAAAATGTCACATTAAACATTTTATATCTGTAGGCCTACAGTCTGTTAACGCACATACAAACTTATCTTACATTTTGATGAACAAATAAAACAAAATTATCTTTTTCAAAATAATATCAAAGCAAACTGTATTCCAAACAACACGTTAACACAGAATATACGAGGGACTGCTTTTTAGACGTACAAATCAAATCTACTAAAATCGAAAACGTACATCTTTATCAAATTCAAGGAAAAGATATGACTAAACTCAGTGAAAAATTCTGAACCTGGAAGTAACAACACGACGGCGGTTACCGATTGCACTCGTAATTTATGCGTTACTTTCAGAAAGCACAAACAAGAACACGTGTTTGTAACCTAGAAATGTAAAGTGTGCGACAGCAACGCACATGGAAACTGTACCTTCTGTTATATAAGACCTGGGATTAATGGCATTCCTATTGCAAATTATGCAACTATTCGAGGTTAGAACATCAGACATCGTGTCCCGATTGATGATATTGCCCGCGGTAAGAAAATCAGAGGTCGCTGATGCTACTTAAAGTAAGAAATCGGATCTGATATGTTGAATGTCAACTTTGCCCAAATATTCGCACTGTGTAAGGGTCAAGGGTCAACAAATATGGCCCATGGCAAGCGTCTTCCGGATTTTATTTTCTCTCCATCATAACCGATTTTGTTTCAGATCGTCGATGAAGATACTTACCCTTTGAAATAGGAAGACAGATGTTGGATGACTTCCTAATAGTGGTGTAACGATTCATCGATAGTATCGATGTTTGTATCGTCTACAAGCGATACAAGTGCATCGATACAAAACATGTTTAGGCAATATATCATGATATTTATATCGTAAGGGTCCACGATACATCGATGTATGTCCATAAGAGACAATATATCCTGATACTATTAACATAATTTCTTTCGAAAAAATAACTACAAAAATTAAAAAGGTTTTTACTCTACTATTCTACTATTCTAAACGGTCAACAGCTTTAATTTGCAAATGCACCCTTTCTTGCCCTTTTTAGGAGTAAGACATTAAAATTTTAAAAATCAAATCTAATAACCATGATAATATTCTCAAAACTGGTGCCTCCAAAGATTACTAGGAGGTAAATAAAAACACAGGTCCACTTCCATATTCATAGGGAGCCAGAGAACATATGTACTGTAAAGATTTTAGCTTCCAATGTCATTATATGTTCGAGAGAGTATGTGCAATTTTTTTCTTACCAAAATATCAGCCTTAAGGGTGAAGCAGCTTTCTAGAAGAAGTTGAAAATGTAAAAGGTTTAGGGCGACGATAAACTCTATAAGCCAATCTGATCTTATAGACGTGAAAACCTTAAGGTAAAAATACCTACCTTATGATTTCATTAAATTCGTGAAGAGCGTAAGTGTCAATTTGTCTCAGTCCACGATCTTAGCAAAATGTTGATGGACTTATAGTTAACGGTGCCAGAGTGAAACCGTTTCTGGGGCTATATGAACTCTATGGTGACCTTTATAACAGTTAGATTCAGGTCAGTAGTTTTTTCTAACCGATACAGATAGTCGCTACTGGACAAGCTACTGTGCTACTGGTTTTCCATTGGATCATTCTTTTATAACTGCGATCTTTTAGACACGGACCTATCTTTCCTTTTCCTATAAAAAAAACAAACTATGAACAATGCACAATGTAAAAACCGGGGAATAAGTGAATTAACTTTCTATGTTAGTGTCCGAGTCGTATCGGTAAATACAAGAACAATTTGTCCGTGAGGCCAACCCGTGGACTACAACTAACGAGCGTTGTCCCAAAAGTACCCGTCCTAAGTATGAAAACATGCCTGAAACGCAAACATACTTTGCGTGCATGAAGGACATCCATTGACGTGTAAAGGGCATGAAAATCACGAGATGCATACACTTCAATTGCATATAATAGCCTGTCACTCAAAGGTACTCTCACATCTATTACCGAAATGGAGAAAAGTGAATGTAGGGCTGTTATCAAATATCTGATTTTAAACAAATACCCTCCAAAGGGAATTCATGGGGATATGTTACAAACATTAGATGACTCTGTTCCTTCATATAGCACCATTGAACATTGGTGTGTCGAATTTAAACGGGGAAGAGTAAGCACTAAAGATGAGCCTCGTCCTGGTCATCCATCTGATGTCATCACAGGTGAAAACATTGAGGCTGTTCTTGACACAATAAGACAAGACAGGCGAGTGACTATCAGATACTTACCTGATACTCAACACATCAGTAAAACATCAGTTGAACCAATTATACATGAACATATACATTTGAAAAAGGTGTCAGCACGCTGGGTCCCCAGAATGTTATCGTAGGACCAAAAGCGAAAACGTGTCATGGTCAGTCATCAACTTATTAATGAGTATCCCGCAGACCCAGAATCATTTTTTGCTCATGTCGTTACTCAAGATGAAACCTGGGTTCATCATTTTGATCCTGAGGCAAAAAAACAAAGCATGCAATGGAACACAGCACATCACCCACCCCTAAAAAGTCGGAAGGTCATGACATTCGTTTTTTTTGGACTCTCAGGGTGTAATAATGATTGATTATATAAAGAAAGGTTCTAAAATCAATGGCACTTATTACGCAAATGAACTACGACAATTACGAGAAAAATCAAAGAGAAACGAAGAAGGTATGTGGCTGTTGCAGGACAATGCTCCCGTTCACACCGCAGTTTTGCAGTCAGTGCAGCACATTATGGTGGGTTCAGGATTCTCCCCTACCCTGCCTATTCTCCAGACCTAGCCCCCTCAGACTTCTTCCTCTTCCCTCGACTGAAAACAGAGCTCCGTGGCCAAATGTTTGAGACTGACAATTACGTCATTGCTGCAGTAGAAGAGTTTTTGGGGTCTCTTGATATGAAGTGGTTTTCAGAGTGGTTGCAGATGTTACAAAACGCTGGAGCAAATGCATTGAGATCAAGGGTGACTTAATCAATGGTATCATTTGATCGCGAAGTATCGACTGTTACCAAAAAGACATATTTTTAGGCTTATTTGTTTTTTACAGTGACAATATGAAGGTAGATCGTCTCAATTGTGTCGCGCAGTGGCGCGCGTCAAATAGTCAAACGTGATTTTGGAGACTTATCTAAAACAGCCAGGAGGGCAGTTAGGGGTTGATAGTGTTTGTTAGGTAATATAATTAGTATCCATGTATATTAGACGTGATGTCTACAGCTCTGTGTATTTATACGGCTGTTTTTAGATTTTCATTGAAAACCAATATTTGTCATATATATGTCTTTTTGACATGAAAAGTTAAGTTGTTTTGATTCTATATCACCACATATGAAATTTAGGTTCGTATCAAAGGTAAATAATATGTTATGAAAATCACGGAGTGGCTCTTTAACTTTTTCATTGTTGTTCGCATGTCAAATTTCAAGCATTTCATTGCATCGATAGAAAGCTAAAGGGAGTGTCTATATCCTCTTATACCTTCACACAGTCAATTTGAAAGGAAAAGGCTTGTAACTAATATCGTTTTTTTCAAATTTTGAAATTTTGTATTAAATTATTTTACAAGTGCTTTATTCCACGCTAGTTTGTTATTCTTTATTTTGTCATAACGTCTTTAGTTTATCTAACTAATCTACGTTTGATGACTTTGGAAGCATTAGTTCTTTTATTGTTCGTAACAGCTTGGTTTCTGTTTTTAAAAAGTTAAAAAGTCACCGGTTAAGATATATTACAAATCGAGAGAGTCAGTTGATTACAAAATGGTTTTAAAAATTCAATATTTCATTCATTAGCGGCGTGTCTGTGAATGGATGGATTATTTCTTACTACACCTTAAGCTCTTAACAACAAACTATGAAATCATTATTAATAAGTTATACATGTTCTGCACATTACAGACAGTAATAACATTGCTGATGCGTTAATCTCAATGGCTGCCGTTTTCGGTTCTTGAATGTTCTCCAAACACTGAAGATGAAGGTATCGTCATTAATCCGGATTACATGCAAGATAACATTTTTAAATAAAAGTGGCATTCCAATTTGGTTACAACGCCTAGCAAGAAACATTTATACAGTAACTTCCTCAATTTATTTGTTACTAAGAATGTGAAGAAAGCAGTTTCTACATTTGAAATTTTAAGGAAAAGTGTGTCTAAAATAGTGCCTTCAATTAATACTAAGATTCAGGATACTTGCTGACTTGCACGTGTCTACCAATCTAGTGTCTTGTGAACTAATGCCTTAGTTCATAAAGATCAAGTCACCAAGATAACGTATAAACAATTACCGTATGTAGTATATCATTTACCACAGTTAAACGAAAAAAAAATCACCTAGAACATGGCCTACGTGTGACTACTCCTATCTGGAAATCATACTTTAGTAATCAAAAGTAAATTATGATAATACCTTACACGGAAAGATAGTTGTCACAAACAACAATCTAGCGATATAATCAGCAGTCCTTTTTAATATCTTATATATATCATTGTTATACTAATTTCCTATGTCATTCGATCGACAATAAGTTAAAGAAAATGATAATGAAATATATCATTTACACAGAAAGATAATTGTCACTTCCCACAATCGATCGAGCAACTCAGCAGAAACACTGCATATGTTTTATTGTTCATATCTGTAAAAATACTAAGTCGAAAATTGAAACGTAATATCATTTAAACCGAAAGATGTAAATTGACCCGGGCTTATTCACGTCTAGTCACTGCGAGGTCAAGCGAGATTAGATAATCTCATGTGTGATAATCCACCACTGACCCCTATGTACCTACAGTGTACTCTTGTGCCGGTGACCCGGTCAGGAAACTGACGACTAAGTATTTGAGTCACGGAAACTAGATATATGGATCAACAAGATCTAAGCAAAGTGAACTGAGGTGATTAGGAATTTACGTTTTACATACGATAGTGTGGCTCTTTTATTAGTGTGTTAGACAAGATAGAACCGGTGAACGACGAAGACAATTCTAATGGACACACAATTGTTTTATGATATCGCACTTTAAACATTATAGAATCGTCAGCGTACCTTCCTAAACAGATGTTGTTTACATATTTAGACAAATAGATACGAGCAAATGACTGGATGTGGTTATTCATAAGGTGGTTAACTTTGGTCTCCTTTCTTGGCATTGATTTATGTCTTCGTGCGCTTCAATCAGCATGTTTTAGCAGTCCAAGAACGCAATATCATAAAGATTACGGAATTAACGTAGGAACATTATTATGGGATTTTTTTCTCGTTTCACAGCGTTACTCATTCAGAGGCTAAGACAGAATTTGTATTACTCCGCTGTCCATTACCATATATGGTGCAAGCTGGCAAACTCGCTTGGTTCAAAAGAGTTTCAAAGTAGCTTTGACATCGTTCATTTCTATTGCAAAAGCAACTGACTTCCAATTCCCTTATAGGGAAATACGGTGTAATCATCTCAAAATATGCAAGTCCTTTGGCAGTGTACAATCCATCGGTTATCCTTCTGAGATAATCCCAGACTAGGTTTCCAATCATTCTGTAGGATGGACAACAACAAAATTTGAAGGGTGTTATATGTACGACATGTAGCATCGTATCTCCTGCGTTTTGACCTGGCCTAGTTATCACAGCAGTAGGCGCAACAGAGGATTGGCGGCTAGAATTAGAAATGTTGTTTGGACTCTGTTTGTGGTACTTTTATGATTGGATTGATCAACCAACAAGGTGTGCCACATGGGACTTAAATCGTTATTTAGTAAGCTTACTAGCTTAATTAGTAATCGATTTAGTAAGCTTACTCAATAGCTTCCTTAATAAGTAAGCTTACTAAATAGCTGTCTGAATTAGTAAGCTTACTAAATAGCGATAAGAGTCTCACTTGGCACCCCATAAACGATAGTTTAACGCACCTAGTTGCCATATTCTTTGTATCCTTCCCATGGACATGGAATTGGCAAAAAGTCTACGCTAACGAGGAGTAAATACCCAATAATCTAGGTATAGTAAAATAATAAAGGATAAATTGTTGGATGAAGCACAAGTAAATACAAATTGCGTGTGGTTGAACATATTTGCATAATTAATTACTGTTTTAATACTAATGTCTTATAAATACTAAATGAAATATCCTTCTTAATATAAACAAGAATATATATGTCTCCCACGCAGGATAGAAAAGGAATGACCTTGATTTGACCCAGCATTAGTTATCTTACTTTCATAGCGAAGCAAGATCTTCTGATCGGATTAGACTTTGCGATCTTAAGAAAATCTGCTGAATCGTCGATTTTTATTAATGCAAAGTGAATCTTTATTCATAGTGTGCTGACGTCGCTATTGTTTCTTGCAATTATTTCCTAGGGTTGACATTGTTTGTATTTACGTAGAGTATAAGATAAACAACGGCAAAATTTAATGAGAAAGTGAGTCATTGTTTAGCGCCGCTTCAGCAATACTCTTTTGTTTTGGATGTTTGATATCTGTTATTCAAAATAGCATTATCGAAATTGACGTCAATGGTTTCATTTTCACAATATCAGCACTCACAATATACCCTTTGAGCTTCAGACCATAATAACTCAAACAATAACTAAAATCTGAAAATAAGAATTTTATCATATGCAATGTAGTTTCACAAACACAAAGTTAAGATATGCTAGTCAATAATGCTAATGACGTCAAGCAATTTTCAGAGGTTTATCTGTGTAAATATCTCTCCTCTAGTTCTCTTCAAATTTTTTGATGTTCAAATAAAACCTATAATATTATATGCTTCGGAAATATGGGGTTATCAGAAGTAGTTTATAGTTGAACAATTTCAAGTAAGGTTTTGCAAGTTTTATTGGGTTTGAGTTATAAGTGTACTGATGTTGCTGTGTTAGCAGAATGCATATGTGGCATGCATTATATTTATGTTGATTCATTATAAAGAGTTATTAAATATTGGATTAAGTTTCTCGATATGCCAGTGGATATGTATGCCAAGCAGGCGTATCTAATGTTGTGTATCTTATATAATGTTGGACGATAAACTTGGATGTATCATGTAAGAACAATTTTATTTACTTATGGTTTCCATTTTGTTTGGGAAATCAAGAAGTAAGTTTCTAGGAGGTTTTTCTTTTGAATTTTGAAACAAGGATTAAGAATTGTCATGTTCAATCATTAATATTCAACATTACATTTATACTCTAGAATTAAAACCGTATTTGGTCTTGAAACTTGTTACTGTTAAATCTAAAGAAGCAAGGCATCGAAATACTTTGTTAAGAATTGGTGAGCTACCCATTTACAAAAATATTGGTAGACGAGATGGCATTCCTCGTCAATTTCGCAATTGTAAGGTATGTAAATCTAATTGTGAAAAGGATGAATTTCATTTCCTTTATAAATGTCCAGTGTATAATGATATACGTGTAAAATATTTTGAAAATATATATTTGTACATTAATGAAGATATAATGATTCAAAATCTCCAAAGCAGTAATCTATCATATGTATTATCTATCTCACATTTTTTTAATGATGCCTTAATTTTACGGAAAACTTTTGATTGATAACATGCAACTCTGTAACTTATTTTATATGTTCATTTTGTACGTGGACCAAAGGCCTTTCTACTGAATAAAAGATTGATTGATTGATTTCATTCAACAATGGTGCTACAGACAAGTATTCAGGGTCTAGGTTTCCGAAACTACATGTATAGATAGCCGTAGTCCAATGTTAATGAATGTTACTTAAGAGTATCTTAGTGCTAAGAGAGCTTCGGAAATTCAGGCCCAGACTCTTTTGAATGGTAGTTTCACTGAACATCTAATAATTGTTCTAATAAGGTTGAACATCTTTTATTTACACGAATAACATCCCTGCAACGTCATGAATTTTTATTTAGGACAAATAAATCTTAAATTCTTAGTCGCCATTCAACAAAGATGATTAAAGCTTCCTAGCAATATTTATTCTGAAAATATTGTGCAAGATTATTCAAGGGTACAAGGCGATATATGAATTGGCCAAAACCAGATGTACAAATTATAGTTTCCATTTTACAAAGTTGTTGCTCTGATGTTTTGAAGAAGTTGTTTATAGGTTTTCGATTGCCTGTAATGCAATTGCCTGTCTGAGGACTAAATGTAATTTAAATATCTATGTTTCTATGTTAATTGAGGGTGTAGCAGTTTCTGGAAGACAAATTGAAATTGTGAAAAGTTAATGGGCGATGGCAAACTTACGTCAGACTTCTGATGTACGATTTGATATTTACTTTTGAAAGGCAAACTCTCAATTATCAACGAGATGTTAAACAAATATTCATTTACATTCATTAAAGTTTTATTTTCTGCACTCTATAATTTATACTCATCGAGTCTATCTCATCTCCATATTGTCTTTAGATACATTTTTAACTTGGACTCAGCATTGTATAATTAAAAAACAATCATATTTCAAGTGAAGAACATTTGTTCTCACACGCAAAATAACCAAATTATATATACATTTTAATGCAAGCTGGTTGGTTAGAGTTTTTTTATTTCCTCATAGAATGTCTCGTAAAAAGATTATTAATCTGTCCGAGTCAGGACAGGAAGTGGTTGAAGGATTGTGGGTACAAAGAGACATGGCGGGTTTCGAGGATACGCCTTGATGAAATGTGATGTGGTCTGCAGTTTTTGTGTGTAATGAGATGATTTTAGTTGGGGATTAATTTGTAATAGCCATAAAGTTGGTATTAAAGAGACATTCCGTTCGCTAGAGTCAGTTAAACCCAACGTTATCAAATTGTATATGAGAAATACTTTTGCGGCAATTTATCATCTAACGGCCAAATAGTTCAGAAAAGTTAAAATACACAAAATTACAAGTGATCATTTGAAATATAACTAATATAACTTTCCATATACCGATATAGCACGTGGGTTCCTGAGATAAAGGTATAAAAATAAATAACACGTTGATGTGTATTTGATCTTGGTTTGCTGTAACAACTGTGAAAAAAATGGGGGGGGGGGGGGGTTGGGTTGGCCGACTTTAAGGTTTCGTAGATGATATGATTAGTAATCATGGATTACCTAATCATGTTGATGTGACGCATGATTATCGCCTCTTCACATACATTATTTTCGGTTTTCTATGAAACTATCAATGGTCGTATATATATTTGGCATTTGAATCAGCTTCTTGCACATAAGAGCCTACGCATATTAGTATAACCCAGAAAGTTCATTCTTTAAAACAACGCAAGTCGCCATCCCTCTAACTTCAAAGGATTTTTACTGTAATAACAAATGTCTACTTCCCGGTACGACACCACGCATATATACAAGGCTTTCGTTTGGTTTCACAGTCTATGTTTATCTGCTCATACAAACAGATACAGCTATTTTAAAAAACAAGTAAGTTTCGGAAAGTAAAAAAACGGATAGAATTCAAATCTGTCGTTTTGCTGTAGTTGTTTCGCATCATTGAAATTTTTAGTTAAGTTTGAAATTAAAACTTTTCTTAAATTTCAATGTTTGAATTTGGAAGAAAAAGATTTTGCAATATGTTGGTTCCGTGGCTTTTAAAGGGTTTGAAAGATACAGCTATCAATGGTGTCATTCGATCGCGAAGTATCGACTGTTACCAAAAAGAATCATTTTAAAGCTCATTGGTTTTGTACAGTGACAATACGAAGGGAGAAAGTCGCAATTACGATCGAAAACCGGACAGTGGCGCGCCTCAAACAGCCAAACGTAATTTTGGAGACTTAATAAAAGCCGCCAGGAATTCAGTTTGGAGTTGATAGTGTTTGTTAGGTTATATATATCTAGTATCCATGTAAACTGAACGTGTGATCTCCGCCTCTGTGCATTTATAAGGCTATTTTTAGATTTTCATGGGAAACCAGTATTTGCCATATATATGTCTTTTGGACATGAAAAATTAAGATGTTTTGATTTTATATCATAACATATGTCATTTTGGTTCGTATCAAAGGTGAATAATATGTTATGAAAATCACGGAGTGGCTCTTTAAGCAGGTCATACGTGTATGTACCGTAGTTTTGTCACGATTCACTGAAACTCTGCAAAAACTGTGTTTGATATGTCATCAACCTTAGTAAATAAACCATGCCACGGCTGATGACGTACAAGGACAATTTTTTTCATGTAAAGTGCTTCCGAAGAAAAATATGTCGACCGGTACGGGAGAACAGTTTACAAACGGCGATTGTCTCTCCTTAAAATGACTCACGGAAAGCGTTCTTGTTTCTTAGCCGTAACAAAATTAATAATTTGGAAAATGATTAAAGTGACACTGTGGTTTGAGATGACTTTTAGTACTTGACTTGTATGAGTGTCATAATGCTTTATATGTTGCTATTAATTGAAAATATGGCAAATTTTAATTCTAAAAGCCAAATCATATGACAATTTTCAATGAAAATCGAACAACAATCTTATTTCCGTACATGCGCAGAAGCCAAAACCAAACGCTCCATTTACAAGAATACTTGTCATATAACCTCCATGTATCAAACACAACAGACTCCAGTCTGTCTTCTGAGTTTGAAGATATTGACGAGAGGCATCCGCTGTATATATTCCTTTAAATAATTCTGAAAATTCTGTCAATTTTTTTCTTGGAATATCTCTTGTAAAATCTAGAAGATGTGCATTCAATATATCAAGGAGTGTCTCCTTGAAGGCAGGGGGGGGGGGATTTGTTGGCCATGAGTAAGTTTTCCTCTTTGGCACGGATGCATATAACTGAAGAGTAAATCTACAAATAAAGGTGTATTCGGCTTTGTTACTTCAACAGGAACAGTAGTAACAATTATTGGACGGGAATCTCACTACTCACCAGTGGAAATCAGTAAATGCTGACAATACAATTTTGAACATATTTCTGCCTTCCTTTACAAAGAATAATTTGGCCGTCTATTTAGACAATATGTCACGACTGTCAAAATGTACAACGTAATCAAGCAATTGGTTAGCTTTAAGCAGGAATCTCTCTAAACGGGCGCTTTTATTGTCACCAAAATACTGTTGCAGCTCGTACACAACGACACCCTCAGACATATCTTCAGGGATATCATTGCCAGCCAAACCCTACAGCAACGTTGTAAGAACTTACAGTGGCCATCACCAGGATTTGAAATGAAATTCCTTAGGTCTTCCTCCAGGTTGATGAGGCGTCGTTTAAACGTAATGGTTCAGGCAAATGGAGAATATAATCCAAAGTGAGCTTGAGAAATTCTTCTTTGAACTCCTTGTCCGTTTGTTGACGCTGACGTCTTATAAGAGCGTGCTACAGCAGAATTTGCAACGCATGACGTGTTCGTCTATCAATACAGGTACTTCATCGTTTGTTAGTTCTATGGGATCTTATTAATCCGTAAAAGGATTCAATGCACAGTTTATTTTTGTACGAAGTATATTTTCCGTAAAACAAGTATTATATTCTATTTTTCACTTCTTTGTATTTGCTCTAATCTGAGTTCTCTCCCTTTTCATAACTGTTTCTTTTATTAAGTAAATATATTCCTTGAAGATTCTTAATGTTCTGTTCATTGAAATGATAAATATTGATTACCATATTCATTGTGTGTCCCTGTGCAGAATACGACACTCATTCTATATTTCGGTCTTTAACCATTGCAAGGTGATTTTATACTATACTAACAGATCGTGTAAGTTAAGCTCATCAGGCTTGGATTGTGGAATGGCGAATTACCGTCTTATTTATGTGAACAATTCACATTTGTGACTTGTTCCTCCTGCACTGCTGCACCTACCACCCTTACATTTGTGGGAAGATACCATGTACCAGGGGGTTCAGCGTTTGTACATAATGTTCTGTAGTTTTGGCCATGGACATTTTCCAACGTGCGTGGCCAGCATTGTCCTTAAAATATTTCGACAACAATTTGGCAAAGGAAGCTCACATTTTTAGAACATCAACCCTGTTAACGGAACCTAACTAGAAAAACTTCTACAAAATTAATCCTTAACTGTAGTAATTATCTCCTTGGCGATCCAAAGTTGAATGTTCTTGAAAATCATATTTTTATAATTACAAAACGTTACATACAAAAGTGTCAATATACCCACACATCTCCCATATTTCTTCAGTTATTATATCAATAAAACATTATCATAACATTGAACAATTCATTTCTGAAGATAAAAGTGAATTTACTAAAAATGTTTTTACCTCTTATAAACTATCTCCCACTCCCTCCCTCTCTCCATCTCTCTCCTCATTTGTAGCTCCCTCTCTCCGTCTATCTCCTCTCTTCATATAATTTATACTATGACTCTATAATTTGGTTGAATTAGTATATAATCCATCTAGTCGTATTGTTGATTATGTTATGTCTTTCTGAAAATGTATTGATTATTTATTGGAATAAAATTTTTTAAAAAAAACCCTGTTAACGCCGGGAAGCTCAAGCTCGATAATTTGGTCTTGAACTCCCTTAAAAAAGAAGATCAAACTATGATTTTTTAAAGTACGGTATGGTGATCTGTTTTTAATAATGACGTTTTTTTACCAGCAGGAGTTAAATCATGAAGATACGAAATGTTTTTATTGTTAGCAACAAACATATTGCAGTTATTCTGCCACATAGACCAAAGGTATCACAAGGGGGACGGTAAGGGTTATTTTACTACCGCTTCAAGAATACTATGCATTTGAGGTCTTGTAAATTTCGCACGTAACAAATGTTTAAAGGGGACTATATCACTCCAAACAAGGAAAATCACCTGTGAACAATTGCAGCACATAAACTTTGAATTTATCGAATAAAAATTCGTATTACATGTGAAAGTTCTCTCGACGTGGACAGACATTTGTTTGAAACAACGTCGCTGATTGCACAACACACTTTGGCAGCAACCAAACAGGATTCTCAATTTCTTATCACCAGGCCCATGAAACAAAGCTTTCTCACTGGGCAGAAAATAATCATACGCTACTCTAACAAAAATCAACGAAAATTGAATACTTTGATAGACCTGATTAAGAATGCGCTCCACTTAAATACGTGGACGAATTGTGACGAGTAAATGTAGACTAAAATTTACTGTTCCTTCATCAATATCATTTTTTTCTTTGGGCTCCTAATTCCACGTATGTTCACTCAATCCAGACTTGCCGAATGTGTAAAATGCTCCTTTATATACACAGTCATGAAGCAGGACTAGAGCAAAATGATGTAGGGAGACTTGTCTTGTTTTTTAAAGTTAAATCTGATCTGATGTCATTTCTGTCAAAAGTGACGGTCACTTTATCCACGAAAAAGGTATTTAAAAAAGCACCATGGTTCTTACAAAATCTCTTTATTCGTAAAGTTTAACCAATTTTTCTTTGGATATTCAAATATATATTCACTCTTCGTTTATTATCATTATCTTTATACCATTCATTTGATAAAAATACAAAAGCAATCATAACCAAGATTTGATCATCACAAACATTATATTCATACACTCATGTGAAATTTGAATATGAATACATTTACATTTCATGAAATTCGTTGGGTTCAGGTGTTACACAATATATATTTATAAATCAGAACCAATTATTTTACCGTACATGTAAATCGTAGATATCGTGTTGAAGGGGGAACCCTGAAACCAATATCATTACCTTGGATGAATATGATACTGTGAATCAATTAGTTAAGCTTTGGATAATCTTTGTTTACGGAATAATCGTTTACCCCCAGAAAAGATATTTCTACAAATGACACAAAAAATAACGTACCAATTGTAAAGATCACAATAAAAAACAATTAAAATGACGACCAATCTCATTTAAATCAGATGAAACAAAAACTTGGCCAATGAACGACGAGGCTTGAAAGTCTTTGGCACGATTTGATTTTTAGCGGGCCTCTGATACTGTGAAACGTCTCAGATCATAACATCTGATGCGACCCCTATTGCGAAGTATTCAGATAGGGAACGCAGAAAGGAAGGGGAGTTGTTCTCTCTGATTCCAATGAGATTGAAAAACAAATGACAACACAGGTAGAAACGACGTGAAGGATCACACCAATGATGATGACATATGAAGATACGAGACAAGAACTATTACTGAGGATAAAGGTTTCTATCACTATAGCTAACGCCAATAAGGTTGATGATACGTAAACTAATGATGATACTACAGCAGAGCCGAATAAATTCAAAGAGGTGACAATATACAATTGTTGACGTCGTCTTCAAACGTCGGCAAAGGGATAAAAAGATGGTGATACATCAGGATACGTCTTGTGCGTGATTTTAAGGAGGAGATGCTAAATACCCTACTGCAATGATGTCATGTGTACGGTTCACGTGTTATCAATGGTGCATCGTTATCCGCAAGGCATAATTCGGGTTACTCTCCACCACTGGCTTAGTCAAGTCTTGCTGCTTAGCGCAAACATTTGTGGTTTGAGTGCAGTGCCCTCTTCGGCGATAGTTTACAACCCTCATACAATATCAAGTTTCTAGTTCAGCGCCGTAACCTTGAGAGCAGAGACGGAAAACGGTAATTTGCTTAAGCCAGCCTGTGATTTGGGATGGCCCGGGTTATGCCTTGTTTGGGGAACTGTCAATCACTACGAGAGTAAACATATGATCATAAAAAGTATCAGACCCGATTACAATCTTGCGTTGAGTAGGTCGGGGAAGCCTCTCGCCCTGAACAAGGGGAGATAATAAGAGCGTCCCCAAACACCCGTAAATAGGGAAATAAAATCACATTTGTAGATAATATCGTAAGCTATAGAAATCCTCTTCCCTGTGATACCAAAATTTCAATCCTGCTTCATCTCCCTACCCATCGATCAGCCCAGACCTTACAGACTAGCCTGGGCAGGAAAGCGACTGATCCTGAAGTGTGAGAGGTTGTAGGAGGGCCGCTCTCCTAACGCCAACTCCCCCAGAACTTTTCCAACTACGGGGGACAGCTTGAACCCGTGACCTACAATAGAGATAAGAGATACAAGAGGTTGTGGGGCGTGTAAGACCCCGTCATAAAAAACTGGGCCTAGATTTTCGAAGCTCTCTCAGTGCTAAGATAGTCGTAGGTACCATACATTAACATTGGCTTAAGTTAGTCTTATCACTAAGAGAGCTTCGCAAATATGGGTCAAGATTATGATTTACTGAGGTATGAATGTTGGATAACGGTGCAGTGGAGAGGATGGTGTGATCAGTGAGTAAAACCCATTGTATTTGAAGTGAAAGAAACCAGTTTCATACACCAATTCTGTTAATACAGGCATCGTCAGCCTCTTAACGCAAATTGCATTATCTTTGTAAAACTATCCCAAATTCACGACCACGTCTATGCCATGTATATCAATATGTTTTTAGTATACGTTTTCTTAACTGAAGAAAGCTGGTCAAATTATTCACGCACGATAGGCACTCACACTGATAACTTTTTCATACTGCAGGTACTATTGGCCGATAGAGGTTTATTGACCGTGGAATATTGCACCCAAAAATAAGATTCCATCAATGCAAGCTGAATAGTAAATGCACGAGTGTTCTCATTGTATCCTGTGAAATACAGGTTCTTGAAGATTTTGTCGCATGATATCGAGGACTTTATTTCAGTTTGCAGCGTGCTGAGCGAAACAAAATAATTAAATTTCATGCATGTAGTTAAATACATGACCATAGAGTGAATTTATCAATGCTATGACATGCCCCAGCGATATAGGAGGTTACATGGTAGGTCGCCTACACCAGTGACGAATACAGTGAGTGGAGTCTCTTCAGATCAAGAGTAGGTTTGTATTTCCTTGTGGAAGTTTCTGGATTCGTCACTTGTGAACTATCATACTTCAAGGAAATATCTTGCCATGTGATGGTTGAAACAACTACTCCAACTTGAAACTTACCCGAGAACCCGGCTCCAATAACGATGTTCCGACTACCCGGAATGTAGTCGAGGACGGGGTGCTTGTCGGGTGTGTTCTGAAGGAGAGATAAGTTTCCTTACACAACTAACGACATAAAAGGGTCTTCAAACATTCTCTGACCGTCAACACAAACGCACCACGGAACGTGTTAATAAGTTTCACGGATTATATATGTGAAATTTTAAGCGTGATAGTGATATTGATGACATTACGTGATGGATTGTCCTACTTTCGACTACATCGTAAGGAAAGAAAAGCAAAAATTTATTTATTGAGGAAAGGATCATTTGAAGGATCAATGGTCGAGGCACCAAGAAAATAGCAGACGGAATATTGGGAGCATTTCTGAACGCTTTGAATCCAAGAAATGCAATTATTGTGTTATATCTTGCCCTTTTCAATAAGCATCCATTAAGCTGAATATCAAACCAAAATTATATATTCAAGAGTTGATAACAGTGCAATGAATTATGAAACACCACTTTCAATACTTTCCAGTTACAAGGCATTCGCTGTTTATGATCAAATTAATGATAAAGTTACTAGTCTTTTTAAAATTGGCAGGAAGCAGGACACGAATAATTATATATCAAATCAATGATAAGTAAAACTATATGTGGTGACTATGAACATGTCTGTCGTTGAACATTGAATAAAACTTTTTAGAAAGTGGTGTCAGTGTCTGTAATATCCTCTATGTAAACTGTCGCCATATCAGTAGACATATGGTACAACGGTTTATGATATATAAGTTTGACAAGAGTTCTTAAAACTGTCATGGTGACAAAAGAATAAGGACAATGTTAACATTTTCGACTGCGCTCTCTTAGTTTCCTAGTGTAGGCTGTCGCTCAATTTGGCACCGGGTGCAACTGTTCATGTGATAATGTGTTAACAAGAAGAGTGGTAGAAGTGTATCCGTGACTTTGAAAATAAAGACAAGGTCACCATAATCGATCGATATCTGTGCAATTCCAAAACGAGACTGTCACCGTCATTAGGTACAGAAGGTGTTCAAAGTAATGTGGCGACCTTGAAAATAAGCGCTAGTGTGCCATTCTTGTGTTGTCTGCGTAATCCTACGTAGGCTGTCACCAAAGTTGAAGACATAATGTTCAACGGCTCATGAGAATGTGGTCAAAGTGCTGTTGTGACCTTGAATTGAGGACACGTTCAAAATAGGCAGTTGATGTCTTCGTATTCTCCCAATGAATTCTATCACCAATTTTAAAGACTTCGAGTGCAATGGTTCAACAGGTCGCATTGACAATGGTTGGGGACAAAACGGTGAATCCGAAAATTAATTTACAGACATTGAGTGCAGCGGTTTAAGGAATACTGCATTGACAAGGAGTACAAAAATACGTAATATGAAAATGAAGTAAAGGTCGCCTTAATTGGCCTGTGTCTGCGTAATGCCCTTCTCAGCGTAAGATGTCACAAATGTCATGAAATGTCGAATCAAAAAGGAAAATTCAGTGCCGTAATGACCTTTTACATGATGACGATTTCACCATAATTAACTGGTAAGTGCTTTAGTTCCTTATTTAGGCTGCGAACAAAACCGTTTTGAATACAATATATATAATACTATATATAATATACGAGATAAGAAGAATCCGTGCGTGTAGGTGCTACAGACGTACGGACAGACGCGTTGCGGCGGGGGATAATAAAGCGACATGTTCTAAAACTTTTCACGATCAAGCATACACTAAAGCACGGACAATGAAGGTAGATTTACAGTTGCTACGAAAACCAAACAAGACAAACAAGATCTCCGGAATGTTATTTGAGGCACAGGTATTTGCATTGCTGAAACAAAACGTCCTATAGGTATGTCATCGTGTATTCGTTGGTAAATTATTAACGAAATTATATTCCAAATTATTCATTTGAAATCTATGTAAAATTATCTTCAAAGTATTCCTCTCTCTATTATAAGCACTCGCCAGTCAGGCCACATATGACGGGCACAGATGGCGAGAACATTCGATTCACTTAAAACTAATAATTATCTAATTACACGTTCGACCGCTTGACCTCTCGCTTCTAAACTTCCACGTAGGTTCCCTTCTTTCATAACCAAATTTGTACACGAATGTGTTGCACGCTAATAAAGTCTCGTGCAGTCCACTGCTGCGAGAGATGAGCTTGGGCAACGGCCGGAGACGGACTCGCCGGCTGCCCGACTGTCCACTCTCAACATCATGTAGTTTCCAGACATCACCACTCGAGTCGGGCTCAACTTGGTAACACGACAGGTATGGGGTCGCCCTGGCGTGTACACTGACTTGTGCATGTTCTCCGACTCGAGTTATTCATGTAAACCACACGCATCAATAAAGAAAATGGTCGACCATCACCAAAGCATCTCTAGTCGTCATTTCAACATCGTCACTGTCGTTGCCTTCATCGTCCCTCGTCGACGTAGTATTTCCTTGGCGATCAAAGATGGTGGAGAGTTTCCCGGTAGCGTGAGTTTGCTGTAGCTCACGCAGTCCAAGGTACCTTAATTGCAGCTGAGCGACAAGGAACACGGAGACGACGGAAGATGAAGAAACGACAAAGAAAACAAGCCTTCTACGCTGATCAGCAGACAACCACCATTTAACCTGAAGTGACGACAACGAAATCAACCTTCCACGCTAATCATCATACAACCAGCTAACTGAAGTAAGTTCACGTTATCCAGAGCTTCAGTTAGTCGTCATGCGACAATCATCGTCAAGCGCCAGTCATCACAAACGGCAACCAGCATGGCATCTACTTACTGGAGCTTGCAGTAAATCAACACCCGACAGAGAATCAACGAAAGTCTACGTTCTACTCGCCATCTTCGAGATACCACATTCAACACTACTAACGCATCCACCATGTGTCCCTTGAAGACTGGACAATCAAGAACGAAGACTCTGTGAATCAAAATCTCTATCGGACAATAATTTTCATAATTAAGTGACAATTATCACAATCAATTTTTATCAAATGATGTTTTAAATTATTGGATTCAACAAACAGGTATGTGTGAATTAATCAGCCAGTAATAACGTTTCGAAATAACTTTTGTATGCATTATGTTTATAAGCTTTGTATGTACTGGAGTCGTTGGGATAAACCTTATTTTTTCATTTATCAATTTAAATCGTTGACGTCGGTTAGGTTCATGTATCTTCTCTTTATCTTACTTCACGGTTGATGAGTCTCCCTATCGCACAATACGACTCCCGGTGTCAAGAGTTTTTTTGGATAATGTGTTAACTGGTTTTAAAACCCTGTAAAGACATAAAGAGAAGCTGAAATGTTTCCGCCAGTAGTGTATTTCTCGACATATGGCTCTAACGAGTACAAAGTATCCCGATGTCAATAACTTCGTTCTCTGCATCAAATATACAACTCTTTAAGAGAACCGTGTCGTTTGAAATTGCACCATTCTTAACTGTTTTAAACCAAAATTATTCCGCCATTTCAATAAGGAGACCAATTGAATTTTATCATTTGTGATAGTACACGTTCAGACTTATCATGTATCCAAATGCCAATAATCAATCATGATTTCTTGCATTATATATACTCATGTCCAACGTCGTACCTGTTTCTCATAATTATTGAATGTTTAATCTATATAGTCGTTATCATACCAGGCGATTCAAGTTGGTTAGGTTATCTCATATTCGTGCGATCTTCTACGATCCTCCTCTTAATTAATGCGGCCTTGTCGAGTCTAGGCTCACTCAATATAAGACTCCCAACTTGATTCATCTTTATGTTTTTGTCAATACTAGATACATTCACCGTTTATGTAACAATATTACCTTTGTTGCTAGCAAATTTCTAAACTGGCTTGATTATCACACTATATGTTCCATGTGTTTTATGTTACTCATGTAATTGATGATGCACCAAAATTCTATGCTTGTCAAGCAATTTTCAATGATCATGTTACACCCAAATATTACTATTTATGCATAATTATTCTTTAAAGAAATTTGAGGACAAATTTCACCGAAAGACGGGAAGCATTGTCATCGTGTATTCGTTGGTAAATTATTAACGAAATTATATTCCAAATTATTCATTTGAAATCTATGTAAAATTATCTTCAAATTATTCCTCTCTCTATTATAAGCACTCGCCAGTCAGGCCACATATGACGGGCACAGATGGCGAGAACATTCGATTCACTTAAAACTAATAATTATCTAATTACACGTTCGACCGCTTGACCTCTCGCTTCTGAACTTCCACGTAGGTTCCCTTCTTTCATAACCAAATTTGTACACGCATGTGTTGCATGCTAATAAAGTCTCGTGCAGTCCACTGCTGCGAGAGATGAGCTTGGGCAACGGCCGGAGACGGACTCGCCGGCTGCCCGACTGTCCACTCTCAACATCATGTAGTTTCCAGACATCACCACTCGAGTCGGGCTCAACTTGGTAACACGACAGGTATGGGGTCGCCCTGGCGTGTACACTGACTTGTGCATGTTCTCCGACTCGAGTTCTTCCTGTAACCGCACGCATCAATAAAGAAAATGGTCGACCATCAGCAAAACATCTCTAGTCGTCATTTCAACTTCACACTGTCGTTGCCTTCATCGCCCCTCGTCGACGTAGTAGTCCTGGCGATCAAGGATGGTGGAGAGAGGTACCCGGATTCTCCACCATCCTTGATCGCCAGGACTACGTACTACGTCGACGAGGGACGATGAAGGCAACGACAGTGTGAAGTTGAAATGACGACTAGAGATGCTTTGCTGATGGTCGACCATTTTCTTTATTGATGCGTGCGGTTACAGGAAGAACTCGAGTCGGAGAACATGCACAAGTCAGTGTACACGCCAGGGCGACCCCATACCTGTCGTGTTACCAAGTTGAGCCCGACTCGAGTGGTGATGTCTGGAAACTACATGATGTTGAGAGTGGACAGTCGGGCAGCCGGCGAGTCCGTCTCCGGCCGTTGCCCAAGCTCATCTCTCGCAGCAGTGGACTGCACGAGACTTTATTAGCGTGCAACACATGCGTGTACAAATTTGGTTATGAAAGAAGGGAACCTACGTGGAAGTTTAGAAGCGAGAGGTCAAGCGGTCGAACGTGTAATTAGATAATTATTAGTTTTAAGTGAATCGAATGTTCTCGCCATCTGTGCCCGTCATATGTGGCCTGACTGGCGAGTGCTTATAATAGAGAGAGGAATAATTTGAAGATAATTTTACATAGATTTCAAATGAATAATTTGGAATATAATTTCGTTAATAATTTATCAACGAATACACGATGACAGGTATATAAAATTCGTTCACTGACAACCATTATGCATATGAAGAAGTATGTATAATGGTTACAAAACAGTAAAAGAATTTTCAACCAAGGACGTATTTGTTTGCATTACACATCCCTGTGTTAGTTTGTTGTTGTGGCCCATGAGGACTCTTAATACGTGCACCACAAACTTTGTCTGATTACTATCGACACTTGGTTATTTTACGGGCGCATCCCTCCATTTTATGTTAGTTGTTACTCATAGCGCAAATGATGTGAGCGCTTCATACCGGGGAACCAGTTTCACTGTTCAGTTAGAGTTATCTACCTTTTTTGTTTGTCGTTTCCGGTGTTCAAAACGCACATGGCGAATCAAATAACTAATACAGCCAAAATACTTACGCTGTTGCAACTTTGTGCCTGTGAGCGCACACTTCTTTTACCCTCCACTTGTGTAATTACTTATTTCTGAGGTTGTCTGATGATAAAACATTTGAATTACGAACAGTGCTTGTGTCATCATAGTAAAAGAAGTGCATCGTAAATTCTCGGCATGGATTCGCCCGATTCCATTCACCGCTGGTTTGTGTTTTGCAATAGTGACATTTTGATTCGGTGCTTCAATACCACAACGCACTTACATGAACACTTGTCAATTTGATATTCAACATGTCTCGTTCTAGGAATTTGACAGGCAAGGCCGTTGATTTGTATCATGACAGGGTATCTGTGTACGTGAGTGAACTCTTGAGGTTAGATAAACAAATAGACGATGTGATTGCTGAATCCGAAACAGTAACAGAGGTTCATCAGTTACGTGAATATCGCAAATATATAGATTCAAAACACAAAGAATATTCAAATGTAAACACAGAATTTGTTACCTATTTGCAACGTACCAGAACTGTAGAAAGCATGGCTACAGAAACAGAACAGCAGAACATAAATGATGATGTGTTGAATAAAGTACAGAAATACATGAAAACACTAAATGATCGTATCAGGAGCCTTACAGATATTGACAATATTGAATCTGTGTCAATGATAGGCAGCAGGAATTCTCGTCATTCCAGTGTCAGTTCCCTATTAATGAAACAGCGTGCTAAGGCAGAGGCTGCTAAGACAAGACTAAAATTTGCTGAAAGAGAATCTGAACTTCAAAGACAGCAAACAGAGCTGGAAATCAGTAGGAAGCTCCTGGCTTCACAATGTGAGGTAGAGGAAGCTCAAGTTGAACTTGACGCCATGCAAAGTTTGATAAAGGTAGACAGGGATCAAAAATCAGAAATATCAGCAAAAATCAGACAAATGGAAAATTTTGTAGAAACACAAAAGAGTGTTCTGAAACAAGAAATAGCTCAAGCACAGCAGCAACTCCACGGTGACCACACAGTCTACCAGAGACAAAACAGTAACTATGAAACGACTGGTAACCATGGTAATAACAATCACAATGTCCCTATTGTTCCTCAGGATGTACTTCAGGATGAAGTTACTCAAAGGATCAGTGACGTTGAGCCCGTTATGAACAGCAGTCTCAACCCCGGTGCTCAGCCATACATCCCAAATGTGCCAAAATCTGTTCTTCATAACTCTAATCAATTCAGCCTTTGCACTGAACTTTCTAAATACCTAATGAAGAAGGATCTGCTTTTGTCAAGATTCAGTAAATTTAATGACAAACCAGAATATTTCGTTACATGGCAAAACAGTTTTAACTCAATTGTGCGAGACCTTGGGGTTTCTGCTCATGAAGAGATGGATTTACTAGTGAAGTGGCTGGGTCCTGACTCCAGTAAACAAGCAGCAAGCATACGGGCTGCTAATGCATATGACCCTGTTCGAGCCCTAGACAAGATATGGGAACGACTTGAGAACAGATATGGTAGTCCGGAGTTAGTCGAATCAGAGCTTAAAAGAAAACTCTTTCATTTCCCCAAGCTTTCAGGTAGAGATCACGCAAAACTGTTTGATTTGGCAGATATCGTGTCAGAGATCGAGTCTGTGAAATGTAGTCCTAGGTACTCAACTCTACTGGCATACTATGACTCATCTGCAGGCGTGTCACCAATAGTCTGTAAACTCCCCTATGGTCTCCAAGAGAGATGGACAAGTGAAGCCGTAAAATACAAAGAGCAACACAATGTTGCATATCCTCCTTTCAAAGTATTTTCAGACTTTCTTTGTCGTCAGGCAAGTATTAGGAATGATCCAAGCTTTGTGTATGACGCACAACCAGCTGTGACCGGCACAAGGAAAGTGACACCCCACCAAAGCACATCCCGGATACAGACAGACTACAAACTTAACTCTAAGAAGACAGATGTCTCGAGAGAGCAGAGTAATAAGGTCTGTGTTAGACTTTGCCCTTATCATGGAGCGTCAGAAGGACACACTCTAAATTACTGCAAGGGCTTTCGTCGATTGCCGATCAAAGAAAGAAGAGATTTCCTTGCGAAGCAAAAAATATGCTTCCGATGTTGTGAGAGCACTGCACATTCTGCACACACTTGTGAGGAAAAAGTGGTATGTTTCTTCTGTAAAAGTGAAAAACATGCTACAGCATTGCACATACAACCAGACAATGACATCTCAGGTAAATCAGCTAATCCTCAACCACCCTCAAGGAAGTATGGAGGGGAGGAAAAGTGTGCGATGCCAGGAGACAGACCTCATTCTGTTACTTCCACTTGCACTCAAATTTGTGAAAATTTAACTGGTGGTAAATCGTGTTCAAAGACTGTTTTGGTGAAAGTTTTCCCTATTGACAGACCAGATCAGTCTCTCACTACCTATGCGATACTAGACGATCAAAGCAACAAATCCCTTGCAAGATCAGAATTTTTCAATGCTTTCAGTGAACATGGACAAGAGATAGAATACACCCTCTCATCTTGCAATGGTTCAGCCACAATGTCAGGTAGGCGAGCATCAGGTTACATGGTTCAGAGCTTAGACGCTTCCAACTCATTGCACTTACCTACACTAATCGAGTGCAATGAAATCCCAAATGTGCGGGATGAAATACCCACTCCTGCGGCAGCCGAATATCACACACACCTGAGAGATATTGCGGAGTTCATACCCCCTGTTGATTCACAAGCGGATGTCTTGCTTCTGATAGGTCGGGATCTCCCTACTGCTCATCATGTTCTGGACCAGCGTCTCGGGCCATCAAATGCCCCCTATGCTCAGAAGATGTATCTGGGCTGGGTAATTGTCGGCGAGGTTTGCCTTGGAAAGGTCCATCAACTGGAAGATGTCATTGTTAGGAAAACTCATGTTCTTAAGGATGGGCGCACTTCTATTATGCCACCATGCACAAACAACTTTGAAGTGAGAGAAAAGAGAGACTTTCAGGACATTTTCATCAAAACTGACCTTGATGAAACACAAGGTCCTTCTGTTGAGGACAAACAGTTCTTAAGACTCATGGACTCAGAGTTTTCAAGAGACTGTGATGGGTTTTGGACTGCACCTCTTCCCTTTAGACGAGACAGACAGATACTTCCATGTAACAAACCACAAGCTCTACATCGAGCACAGCTGTTGGACAAGAGTCTGCGAAAGGATCCTATCAAACGTGAGCACATGATAACATTCATGTCAAAGATTGTTGACAAGGGTCATGCAGAGGTGGCTACGGCAATACCGAAGGATAAGGAGTGCTGGTACCTACCCTTGTTTGGGGTTTACAACGCCAAGAAACCAGGATGTATAAGAGGTGTGTTCGACTCGTCGGCAAAATACAACGGTCTCTCACTTAATAATGTGCTTATGACAGGACCTGACCTGATAAACAATCTGCTGGGTATCCTTCTAAGATTCCGGACTGAGTCTGTCGCGGTAATTGCTGACATAGAACAAATGTTCTACTGTTTCAAGGTCAAGCCCTCTCATCGTGACTTTCTCAGGTTTATTTGGTACAAGGACAATGACCCCAATCAAGAAATGATAGAGTATCGAATGACCACTCACGTATTTGGAAACTCACCATCTCCGGCCGTCGCTACATATGGCCTCAGGAAGTCTGTAGAGAACGCAGATGATGATGTGAAAGAGTTTGTTTGTTCTAACTTCTATGTTGACGACGGACTGCTATCGGTTCCCACAGATGAGATGGCGATAGACCTCGTGCACAGAACCCAGACTCAATTGAGGCAGGGAGGAAACATTCGACTTCACAAAATAGCTTCAAATAGTCGAACAGTTTTGGCTTCATTTGACACAGAGGATGTAGCCAAAGACATTAAGGACTTGGACTTGAGTACTGATACTCCTCCGATACAGAGGAGCCTAGGACTAGCCTGGAACATCTCTCAGGATACGTTCACATTCCAGGTGTGCACTGAACAAAAGCCCTTTACCAAACGTGGAGTGTTGTCCACAATTCATAGTCTCTACGACCCGATTGGATTTACTGCGCCGGTGGTAATCAAGGGAAGACTCCTGTTGAGAGAACTAATGGGTTTGACTACTGACTGGGATGAAGTCCTCCCATCCAAATACTTGTCAGAATGGCGGAACTGGTGTGAATCGCTATCAGCGCTTGAAAATATAGCGATACCAAGAGTGTATTCTGAACATTCATTCTCACAAGCAGAACACAGAGAAATCCATCTGTTCTCAGACGCCTCGAAGGAAGCTGTCGGAGCTGTTGCCTATCTCAAGATTTATGACGTCAACGATTCAAGTACTGTGAGTTTTCTGTATGGCAAAGCAAAGGTAGCGCCCCGTCACGGGCACACAATTCCACGTCTTGAACTCTGCGCAGCAGTGTTGTCTGTGGAAATGGCGGACATGTTGACCCGACAGTTGAGACTAAGACCAGACTGTCTGAAGTTCTATACAGATAGTCGTGTGGTGCTTGGCTACATTCATAATGAAAAGAGACGATTCCATGTGTATGTAGCAAATCGTGTAGACAGAATACGTCGATCTTCTCATCCTCACCAATGGAACTATGTATCCACAGACATCAATCCCGCAGATCAGGCAACAAGATCTCTGCCATCGTCTCGTCTCAATGACAGTCTGTGGCTCAACGCACCTGACTTCCTCAGATATGAAACTTTTGTCAAGGATGACAATCTTTCATATTCTCTTATAAATCCAGAGAGCGACAAGGAATTGAAACCTGAAGTCACAGTGGCTAAAACATCCATCAACAGCAAACAAAGGAATCTTGACACAGATCGCTTCTCAAGATTTTCCTCATGGAAGAGACTTGTCAATACCATTTCTCTTTTGAGACATATCCTGAAATCTTTTCACGTTCCTTTGGGACCATGTAAGGGTTGGCACCAGTGTAGAGTATATCAAACTGTCGATGACTTTGAAGACGCAGAACGTGTCATACTAAGACTTGTGCAACAGGAATGTTTTTCTGATGAGATAACATGCTTGCAAACTGTTGGAAACAAATACTTTTCCAGGAAGAGTTCAATCTTATCTCTTTCGCCAATCTTGGATGAACATGGAATTCTCAGGGTTGGGGGAAGATTGAAAAACAGCAAACTTTCTATCAAGGAGGTTAAACCAATCATTATCCCAAAAAATCATCATGTGGCAAGACTTCTTGTCCAACACTTCCACGAGAAGGTTTATCACCAGGGCAGACACTTCACAGAAGGTGCACTCAGATCTGGAGGTTACTGGATTGTTGGAGCAAAGAGACTTGTGTCATCAGTCATCAGCAAGTGTGTGATATGCAGAAAACTTCGATGCAAACCTGAGACACAAATGATGTCAGATCTACCCATAGACAGAATCACTCAGTGCCCACCTTTCACGTTTGTAGGTGTAGATGCCTTCGGCCCTTGGGAGATAGTGACACGTCGGACTAGGGGCGGAGCAGCAAATACGAAACGTTGGGCGATACTTTTCACCTGCCTAGTGGTCCGTGCTGTACACATTGACTTGGTGGAAGAGATGTCAAGTTCTTCCTTCATAAACTGTCTCCGTCGATTTCTTGCTCTTCGCGGGGCTGTGAAACAGTTCCGTTCTGACCGTGGGACAAACTTTGTTGGCTGTACTGAACCTCTCGACATCAGTGCAGTGAATGTTGAGGATGGTCCAATACACAGTTTTCTGTATGAGAATGGTGTTACTTGGATGTTCAACGCTCCTCACTCTTCTCATATGGGAGGTGCGTGGGAACGCATGATTGGGACTGCGAGAAATATACTTAATGCAATGCTTCTCAAGGTGAAGACCTTAACTCACGAGGTGCTATCTACACTGATGGCTGAGGTGACGGCCATCATAAATGCACGGCCAATAACTGTGATATCAACTGACCCTGAATTGCCAACACTATTATCACCTGCTATGATCTTGACTCAAAAGAATGTTCACGTATCAAACTTCAATGCTAACTTCGACAGCAAAGACATGTACAAAGTCCAGTGGAGACAAGTCCAAACTCTTGCCGAGGAGTTCTGGCGACGATGGAAGTCAGAATATCTTCACACCCTGCAGAGAAGGCCTAAGTGGCAAGTTTCAAAACCAAACTTGCAAGAAGGCGATGTTGTTCTCATGAAGGATACTCAAAGTGCGAGAAATGAGTGGCCCATGGGACGCGTTGACTCTGTGTATCCCGAACCCGATGGACTAGTTAGGAAAGTGGCAGTCCGTGTATGCAAGGACAGCAAATGTGTGACTTACATCCGTCCAGTGACTGAACTAGTCCGTTTGCTGTGACTCAAATACCAGCATCCTGACTTACTCTAGTCTTAATGATTATTCTCAGGACAATCCATAATTGCGACTTCCTCTTTTAGTATTATAAAGGAACTTCTTATTATGTCTATTATGCTTTCATTTCAGTTTCAATTGTGATTTTTGCCAAAATCAGAAGGGGAGTGTTGTGGCCCATGAGGACTCTTAATACGTGCACCACAAACTTTGTCTGATTACTATCGACACTTGGTTATTTTACGGGCGCATCCCTCCATTTTATGTTAGTTGTTACTCATAGCGCAAATGATGTGAGCGCTTCATACCGGGGAACCAGTTTCACTGTTCAGTTAGAGTTATCTACCTTTTTTGTTTGTCGTTTCCGGTGTTCAAAACGCACATGGCGAATCAAATAACTAATACAGCCAAAATACTTACGCTGTTGCAACTTTGTGCCTGTGAGCGCACACTTCTTTTACCCTCCACTTGTGTAATTACTTATTTCTGAGGTTGTCTGATGATAAAACATTTGAATTACGAACAGTGCTTGTGTCATCATATTTGTCATTGATATTTGTTTTAAGACACGGTCCGTCGAATTCGTATAATGTAATATACCATTCCACTGATTAAATGATACCTTACAAGATTGGATTTGTAGGGACGAAGTACATTTTGATGAGTATATAGTCAGCACTCACTGTGTAAATGCACGTCTCTACGACAGAGGGCGTGGCCTCCAGCCAAGGAAAGTGGTCCCGCACGTAACCTTTCGCCAGGTCGATCACCCATTTGTCGTCAGCCTGGTCACGTGACTCGGGGTCGATCACAGGGCCGTGGTGGAGACATATCTAAGAAAGGAAAGCAGACTTGTGCCAGCTGCTATAATAGGGTGTAAACGTTGAGCTTACTTCTTACACGAACGTGACATTTCTCATTTGTTATTATGTGTTCTTAAAGTAAGATTTGAGTAAATAGTTATATTTGAGACGAACGCATCTTTGAACTTTATGATATAAGATTATTCAATGGATTTGTAATGGCATATAAATTATGATAATACATTAATAAGCTATAATCAATTACCAATTATCGAGATATAGAAACAATACACGTTAATTGGAATATGTATTATGTACATGTTTTTACTTTAAAACCCCACCAACCTTTACCAATACCGTTATATGTTATCGTACCAATTATCAGTACAAAGAAATAAGAACACTCTCACTTACGTCCAATCATAAGGTCATGGAATAACGGAACTTTGCTAATACATACAATGATGTTTCACCCACCTTTTCGAGATATCTCACTTGCCTTATATAGCACTGACCATTGACCAAACACATTCTTTCACTCACCGGTGTAAACGTTCTGAGACTTGCAGGCACACGAGTAGTACGATTCATCTCACTCACATACCTTCATATGGCCCGGGTATTCGAGACTAGGGGTGCCGTAAATAGGTTGGATAACTTTTTCTGAGAAGGAAGGAATTTTTGACACATCGTAATCTCCAGGACTGAGTTCTTTCCAGTATAAAACAGAGATTCGCTCAATCTGTAACACAGAGGAGTGCAACAGTGCAAGGTAGAGTGGGGACCCGACCCAGAGACGACACATGGTGTGAGAATAACTTTCAAGATAACATGTAAGATATAAAAGTCGGAGCAATGACTCTCCTGTAAAGTGACATTTTAGGGGATCTCACAAAGACTGTCAGAGATAAAAGTTCGGGAAAAAGGATTGAAAATTAATATTTCGCATTAAAATTTTAAAAAAATTCTATTTCAGTGAGTACTATTTGTCAAACCACATAACATAGAATTTGAAATAGAGGCCCAAAAATGTGCTTTCTAACTTTATGTACTAAGTTAAAATTGTTTCCATGGAAACTAGAACAAAAATAGAATAACCAAAGTTTCAAAAGGCATTAATACTTTGCTAGGTCTAACCACGCATTAAATTTTGTATAAGAAAAAAGGAGGAAGGAAATAATTGAAAGGTTATTAAGATATGGCCAGAAAACGAAAGCGCGGGACATACTGACACGCTGACATCTTGGGGACATGAAACGGAGGACATCATACGTGGAAGACATCACATAAATGGATACTAGGAAGATATCGACATAACTTAACACATTTTGGACATCATACTTGAACCATATCACATGGTGTGTTGACAAATAGATGTATAAAGCAACAGAGGACGGTTGGTGGTGTGACATGACACAATATGATTAGTGTGCGAAGCAAGATGAACAAGCAGACAGAGTCAGCTATATCCCCCGCCAAAGGGAAAGGGTAGTTAAGGATACTAGTTATGGAATATTGAACAGTGATCATGTTGTTTTTCTACAAACAACCTTTAAGAAATCCTATGTTACGTTTCCATGGAAACGGGTAAAAATAAAAATGCAAAGAAGTTGAAACCCCAAAAGGCACATCTCCGCATGATGCCCGTTGCACATACAAAGTTTCGTCGAGCTAGGTCTCACCGTTTTGGAGTTGTGCTCCGGAAACATTAACGGGTAAAAATAAAAATGCAAAGAAGTTGAAAACCCCAAAAGGCACATCTCCGCATGATGCCCGTTGCACATACCAAGTTTCGTCGAGCTAGGTCTCACAGTTTTGGAGTTGTGGTCCGGAAACGAAATCCTATGTTACGTTTCCATGGAAACGGGTAAAAAAAATGCTAAGAAGTTGAAAACCCCAAAAGGCACATCTCCGCATGATGCCCGTTGCACATACCAAGTTTCGTCGAGCTAGGTCTCACAGTTTTGGAGTTGTGGTCCGGAAACGAAATCCTATGTTACGTTTCCATGGAAACGGGTAAAAATAAAAATGCAAAGAAGTTGAAAACCCCAAAAGCACATCTCTGCATGATGCCCGTTGCACATACCAAGTTTCGTCGAGCTAGGTCTCACCGTTTTGGAGTAGTGCTCCGGAAAAATTATCGGGACGGACGAACGGACGGACGGAGACCATTTCAATATCCCCCACCAACTACGTTGGACGGGGGATAAAAATGCATGAACCTGACAGAGGGTTGGATGCAATTCTATGAAGTCTTGTTAGGCGAATGAAGATAAGCACAGAAACAGCGAAATTCAAGCATCTGTTCAATTCAAGAATTCACATTTAGAACTGGATATTACTGATGTCCTCGAGAACCCAGATGTGAAAACGCATTCAACTTACCTCTTTGTCCGGACAAGTGTCTATGTAGCCTGTGACGTTCCTTACCTTAGGGTAAATTGTGTTATCATTTGATTGGCTTGGTCCTGTTCATCCTACTACATAGGAGTGTTTTTCCTCACAATCGACGAAATTGCACCTTAATTTGTTCTAGAATTGACTTACCCTTTCCCTCTTTCTTACAATTTTCAAATATATGAATAGTGTTGTTTCACTTTTTAATTAGAATCCAACTTTCTCAAACTGAATTTGAATGATGAATTCTTCACCGGTCGTTATCGGATTGCATGTTTGGCTAGTTTACTCCTATGAAGTTGACGAGGTTGTACCACCCCATGTTCTTTAACTGACAAGTTTGTACCTTCACTTGGCCAGGGTACTCTTCACTGGGCAGTCCGTAAATGTCGAAGCCTCCGCAGCAGTTATCATCGTAGAATGTAGGGAGACGACTAGACTGGTGACTCCCAGACTGGCGCTCCGGCCAGTACAACACATTGATCCGGACTGTCTGAAGTAGACCTACTTACTCAATTGGAGATTTTACGAGCGCTTTAAGCACAGCTGGTTTCGAATTTGGAATCAGATAGATATCAAGAGCCTCTTGTTTTGATGAAGAATTATTTTAGCCAAATCGAAGCGGGGTGAATGTTTTTATTCTGAAAGAACTGATAAAGAAATGGTGTTGGCTGGTGCAGATGGAAGTTAGTTGTGTACCTACCCTGGCGTCGGTGATGCTGAGTATTTTGAGCATGATTGTGGGTTAGTGCACACAGATGTGTTCATGTGCGTGTTGCTTTGTGGTTTGTTTCAGATACAAGAATAGATGGATTCCTGCGCACGGTTTCTTCTATAAAGAGCCAGGGATTCGAGATGGCAAAAATCTTGTATCCGTCCTGTTATAATATTTTTGTACCTCAAAGTCCATTTAAAAATACGACCACGTTAAGTTTTTCGAATGAGAGCTGAATCAAACACATGAGGTAACGTACCTTTGGGATGATGATTAGCTAAAGTTATTATGAGAGAAATTTCAGCGTTTATCATGTATATACCCACCAAAGAATCAGAAACACTTACCCGCTTATTGAGGACTAAGACAAAAATTTACCATCGATCTTTGTCAGAAAGTAGGTGCATCTCAAGGTCATTCAATCTCCAGAGGTCGCAAAACAAATACTGACTATTACGTTCAGCGGAAAAGATTACTTAACCACAAAAGCCTTTGAGTAAAGGTTCCTTTGGTTTGTTAAAGTCTGACTCCATGATTGTGGGTTTTTTATATCTTATAAAGTATACCTTCACATGGCCAGGGTATTCTTCACTAGGGAGTCCATAAATATCGATTCCATCGCAACATTTGACATCTACAAAGGTTGGTAGTTTACTGGACGTGTGGCTGTCAGGTCGCAATTCTCTCCAATAACAAGCACTGATACGAACTGCCTGCAACATGGCTTTGCTCATTATACTCAATGTATCCATTAACCCTTTCCCTACACGACTATTTTTCTTCTCTGTGTCTAAAGGGGCAAGACTCTAAATATACATGTTAGTATACACACTACAGAAAATGTAAAACTAGATACGACAGTTCCCTTGGTGTATTGGCTCAAATAAGTTTGGAAAGTCCGAAGACGGAATCCAGTTTCTATATCTGGGCACAGGAAAAACCATTCAAGTTACAATAATTCGATAGAGACAGGAAGATCGGTTGTCCTTGGTACTAGAAGGTGGTTACGGTATCGTTACGCAAGGTATTTGACGCTATGGTTGAGTAAATCGGTCACTGATATATTTTTCTTTTCACTGAACCAAATGCAGCAGAACGGTTACCATGATTACAGAAGGATGACAGACTGAACGCAGAGTTGATACATATGAATGGCTGGTAAGAGGATTGGTTGATAAAGATGGGTTATACGTCTACCGACATTTGAGCGATGTCCAAAACTTTTAAAGGGCCACAAAGTATGTTGATACAAATTAGAAAATAGTGCCAAAAATCATCTCGTTGAAAGATCTTTACATAATTTTTCGCCATTTGTTTCGACCCAAAATAAGCCGAGAAATCTAACTTATTAGTAATGGTGGTTCCCGTGTCTATAAATAGATCGACTTTATTATTTTATTGCGCAAAGCATTGTGGTCGTAGTTGGCTCCCATCCTTTAAACAATGATAACCACGTGCGGACGGAAAAGAGAAGCAGGATACAGTAAAAACGACGATAGACCAGAAGGGAGACAAGTTGGTTGACCAAAGGAAAGTCAAAACGGCGAAACACATACATGATTTATTTGAAAGTCGAACTCGCTTTACTTTGAGTTTGATTTGTTTTAATATGGGCAGGTAACTTGACTATTTATATTGAGCGCGCCCATTGTACGTTGTTTTCAATTAAATGCATCATGATCAAGATGATGGTGAAGTAACTCTTATAAACTTTTTTGATTTCCATAGAGCAAGGCGAGATAATTAGCATATCCCCATTTTGTGACAACTGAATCTATTATAGTTTCTCAGTCTTCGACGGAACAAGAATCTTTTGAATTCGCATATGTACTGTTAATATGTTTTATATTAAGTTAACAACAACTTCCCATTTTGTTTTGCAAGTTTTGGTCACCTTTTAGTATAAAAAAGGTTATGGTTATATCTTTTCACGAATTTCAAGTGCTTATGAAATTTTAAAAAATAAATTGTATTTGTTTATTCGTTATCACTAAAACCCGAGCTTACGTAGTACACGGGAAAGGAAAATCCGCGTAATGACACCATAAATCAGTAGCGCGCGCTACTCTTACGGGTGAAATATAATTACACCGACTTGTCGTGGTATGTAAACTATTTCTCACATATCATGTTGCAGCTGAAACAATTAACTACTAATTGATTAATTTTCAGGCGTTTTTGAAAAATTTGTGTATTATAAACACTAACATACTCAGTGGCCCTTTAAGTTTGTTGTATCATTAACACTAGCTGTTATGGAATTGCTCGATTAAAGATTTACAGAATCCGAAATGCTCAAGATTGTCAGGAACTTCCCTACAAATGTATAAGGATCATTTTGCTATTTCACAATGGATTACAATTCAAGTTCGAAACCGTGTAAATACCAAAATAATAAATTTCTACAAATTGGTATCCTCGCTCGGTTTATAAGTGAGATTAATACCCGACCCTCCGTTTTGTTAAGATAGTCAGCCTCCGTTTGCTTAGTTCCTTGTTTTCGCCCTTAACGACATAATTATACAATATCTATTAAAACAGATAATCCTATAATAACTGTCTATTATATAATATCTTTGAAAATACAATTATGCTTATTAAATACATCGTTTGTTTGTTTTGTTGTTTTACTCAATTCAAGAGCATGCATTTGTCATCTGTTGAAAATGAGTTTCTGAATTGAAAGGCCTGCATGAGGTAAGAAAAACGTGTGATTCTTGAATGTGATATTCGTATTGAAAATCTGCATGTTTCAGTGTGTTAGGAATCGTGATTTTGATGATATATGGTCTGGGGGGTTTTGTAACATAAATGCTTATTCGTGACACGCTACTTTATATGGTGAATACGCTATGCACTGTTTCAGATGTTACAAAGCGAAATGAATGTTGGTTAGTTCTGTTTATATCTAGGACGCATATAACTGTAAGCAATGTAGAAAAGAACATTTTTTGTTAGTGTTTTAAGGTATACATGGCGCCATTTCACACCAACATTATTATAACGAAACGCACATAGATAATTAGTAATGTATATCTAGGTAAAACCCTGCATAGTGTCATATGTCACACATTAAAACGAAAATTCGTTGGGACGATTAATGTAATATTTAATAAATAGACACCCTAAAAAAGACTTTGGCATATATAGTAGGCCCACATCTGCCATATGGGGTGAACCCAGCAGTTCATGATCGGCCATCAAAACTATATTCGAGATTGAAATTTCTGCAACTTAAACGTTTTAACCAAAAGGAAATATTTCATACGTTGCAAGCTGTAAAATAGTTCTCGGCAAAAGGACTCTGTCATGAACGTTAAAATTTAAATTTCCATTGTTGAAATATTTAACCAAATAAAAAATAAGCCGTATTTTGCCGTGTTAAGATCGCTTTATACTTGATATAATCTAGGCGATAAGTCAGTTTATCAAAATTAAATGAAGGGTTACGAGCAACTTGAAATTATAACTGTTAATAGGAAAGAGTTCAAAAGGATCACCAGAATATTGTATAAAGGTCGAGACTTACCTCAACCGGAAGACGAACGCCTAGTGGTTTCAATATGTGGTTGGCCCAAGGTCCTGGGCAGATTATTACACTTTCCCCTCGGTAGGTGGCGCTAGGCGTTTCCAAGTTTACTATGGGACCACGTGATATCTTGGTTACCCGAGCTCCGTCAACTAATTTCCCGCCATATTTCAAAAACATTGTCTGTGGAAAAAAATTCGTCAACTAGGTTAAGAGCAACACGTGCAGCTATACTTGTCTATCGACATCAACATAAGAAAAGTGTAAAGCATGACGTTGTTTTAAGTTTCCTAAAAAATTCCTTAGGCTATTTTTTTTTACTTTTCGAGTGAAAATATAGACGTTGGCGTTACTGACGTTAGTATACGATAAGTTTACGATATTGATAAAGAACTCTCAACATAGTTTTGTTCTTATAATTTTCAAAGTTTTCGCAAACCGGAACATTAAATTTAGTCCCCATGACTAAACATAGGCGCTGCTTTGGTTGTTCACAAACTTCACGTTTTTTCTTAAAGAGCCACCCCGTGATTTTCATAACATATCATTTACCTTTGATACGAACCTAAATGTCATATGTGTTGATATGAAATCAGAACATCTTTACTTTTCATGTCCAAAAGACTTATATATGACAAATACCTGTTTTCCATTAAAATCTAAAAACAGCCTTATAAATGCACAGAGGTGTAGATATCACGCCCAATATACATGGATCCTAGTTATACAACCTAACAAACGCTATCAACTCCTAACTGTCCCCCTGGCTGTGTTAGATAAGTCTCAAAAATTACGTTTGACTATTTGACGCGCACTACTGTCCGGTTTTCGATCATAATTGCGACTTTCTACCTTCACATTGTCAATGTAAAAAAACCAATAAGCTTTAAAATGTGTCTCTTTCGTAACAGTTGATACTTCTCGATCAAATGACACCATTGATTAAGTTTGGCATATATGGCTCCAACAACTCACGGAGTGGCTCTTTAAATGACGATATGTCACTTTCAAAAACAGTAATTTTCATTAGATTGCATTTCTAAACTTTGACTTCAATGGATTTTTCCCCTCAGAAACAAGGGTAAAACATTGTTGCTGACATGACCCTAACAATATGCTGACCTCAGCATTTTAAGTGTCACATAATTGTCCAGGTCACGTACTATTTAAAACGACCTATATTCATTGACAGGTAGCCCTATGCTTCGCTAGCGAAAATAGGACAGGGTTAAAGCTGCATAATGTAGAGATGCCCTATTGTCAGTGTTATTTCAAGGTGAAATTGTAAGAATAATTATAGGATAAAAATACATATAGAACATATCTAATAAAATGAAATATATAGATATTTTTTTACAACACGTATGTTTTTATTGTCATCAATTTGGTGATTAAGACTTGCTGCAAACGATAATAGTGAGACTTTTCCTTTACCTACCTAATATTTTTTTGAGTACTTGTTTGCTAGCAATTTTTTATTTACAAGTTTTAAGCATACATTTTCTATCTAAATCTATAATGTCTCTGAAATAACAATTCACAATAATCAACATGCTAATTTCTGATGTTATCACAATGCAATAATTAAAAAAATGCATGACCTCAATATAATGCAAAACCTTTGAGTCTAACTGTCAAAATACAGTCAATCAATGACTCACTCTCTTTGAATGATGTATAAAATTAGACCTGTGTATCCTGGCCTTAGTTGCGAGACAATATATCCCGATTCTAGTTTCATTAGGCGAGCCGATATATCATGGAATTATTGCCAAGGAACCTGCGAGACGATTATCATCACGCTACAGTGGTTGCGATACAATACGTATCCTGCCCGGATTCTCTATAGCTTATGAAAGAACTATGGATAGGACATAGAACAGTAACGTTAATCCTTAGATACCAAATTGTCAAATATATCACATGAAGGGAATCACAAAATTAGAGACACTGTGAAATAACATATAACATATCAAAAATGTCATAAAATTTCTCTTTCTGTTCTAATCACTGTTATCTCTGAAATAGAAGAAAAACCTTTTTAGCTTTTATAATTAGTTGTTTGAAACAAATTATGTTAACAGTATCGGGATAAATTGTCTCTTATGGCGATACATCGATGTATCGTGGACCCTCACGATATAAATATCCTGATATATTGTCTAAACATGTTTTGTATCGATGCACTCGTATCGCGTAGTAGACGATGCAAACATCGATACTATCGATAAATTGTTACACCACTATATAAAATCAACGTCGATATCAATTTATCAACACTATTTACTATATCCATTTTTAGCCTTGGTCAAAAGGTTACACCCTTTGTGTTATAATCAACTTATTTTCATCTACTTAAATCTCTCGGACATTTTCTTATTTACCACTTACATGATATGCTCTCAGCGCTTTATCCGCTCTTAGGATCCCCCCGTCTGGGTCAACGATCCCCCCGAAGTTTTCTGGGTAGGCGAGCATTGGGAAGCGTCTCCTGAACTCGGGAGGGGCCAGATAGTCGAACTGGGCGTTATTCCGTTTCAAAGACGTCGCATTCTCTTCAAGGAATGTGCCCTTATACGGTCCAATGGCAAGGTACCCTGTCTGTCTGTTGGTTATGTGGGAATGTCAAAATAAGAACAGAGGTGATTGATTAAGTAAAGATTGGTAAACTAATTGCATTCATTTCGTCCTGCCCACTCCACAATGTTTCCCCCACCTGATCAACCAACTTCCCACGCAAGCTGTAACTCGCGCCTGCCTCACTGGCTAATTGAAGCCCTGCTGCGTTTATTCAACTTTGGTGTGCCGGCTCTTCAAGCTACTGTATCTGGACTTGAAATCTCCTGGAAGTTGCTAACTAGCTCTTTATCGCCGATGAGGGCGCTGCACTCGAAAAACAAATGTTTGCGCATTGTAGCAAGACCTAAACTAGAAAGTGATTGAGAGTGGCGGGAGTTGTGACTTGCAGGGGAAGCAACTCAACAACCCTCTTGCATTAATCAGTTAAATGATACATTTTATGATATCACATATTGAGGTCTCACTTGAAAATCTCCCATCCCGCGTCCCTCTCCAGTTGTCTCCAGACCTCTGTGGCTTCGTGCATCATCTCTGTGTAGAAGTCCTGGGGGTACGCCTTTCTCGTGATGCGGGACTGACCGTGGGAGCTGCCTCTACTGTGGGGGAGGGGGAACTGAAACAGAGGGGAAAGGGATATACCGGATAGCATTATTAAACCATATTCTAATAATAACGTCAAAGTTGACCAAGAATGTCTGTATACTCCTTCGAGTAAGTTATCGTCCATGTAATAATACACTCATATCCCTGATAATAATATACACCTCAAGCAATTTGGAAATACAGCCCTTTTTACGGTTCTTTGTTATTCAATTTAGCTACTTTGTTGTACCAAACATTTAAAATGATAACTGTTAATGGATGTTTATTGGTCTGCAGTTGACAATACATCACAGATAGTGCATATCGGTTGTACTTATTTTAAACATGCACTATTAGCCACATGGCAACTTATATACAAATAAGTCTGTCTGTCTGTCTGTCAAGAACCACCCTGTCAAAAATAGTCAAATTTAATTTGAATGTGATTCTACCCACATCGTTAGGTAACCAGCGCCAGCACTGACTGGTCTAATAGCTTACCAACTCGACAAAACGGACGTGAAGACCCGATGGACGAGTTGGCAGGGCCAGTTTGCTCGCGTTTGTAACCTAAACTAACTCAGGGGGTGGGCTTATACATGAGCCCAACTAGAGCGCAGAAGGTAAAAAAGTGGATTATTGAACTATGCATGCTTCAAATGTCGAGTTGATGAATGCAAATTTTCTGTTTTACCTCACTTTAGAGTTCATTATGCACTGTCCATACTACTTAGAAATAGTATGTCGGTGACAAAATATGAAAAACATGCCCGAGACAGGGGTGGACAGATTGTCTGTAAACCATTTTTTGTGTGTAAATATAACATTGTAAAATATGGATATTGTGATGATATACACGTTACCTGTTCTAACAGAAGCGTTTTCTTGCCCCTCTTGGCGAGGTTGTACGCTGCCGCCGATCCCTCTACACCTGCTCCAACCACCACCACGTCGTAAACGTCGGACATCGTGACGCTGATATAGGATCTAACTTGGGAGCTTAACGAGGGGATTCTTTATCTTCAGAGTTTGCAAGTTGATTCCGTCCGACGTCCTCTCCAACACGGAGTTCAGATGTGAACTATTTTCTCAACTGAAAAATAAGGATATCTAAAAACTTGATGTTAAATCTCAATTTGACAACTTTGCTTGAATGAGAGAAGCTCAACTCATAATTCTCTACATTGAAGATCACACTACACAAAGCAGACACCTAAACGAACAAAGAGACCACAATACACTATCAACACGTACAAAATAACACAATGAAAACGGATTAGACTACACACTGACATCTCACTACGCCTTCTGCATAACTGTAGATACCAGCTCTCGAGGTTTCTCATGCCTTAACAATTACTCGTAGTAGTTTGACATGATCGCATAACCCTATTTTATCCATTGTTCAAGGTATTGTGATTATTGAGGTATATTTCTATGAAATTAAATCTGGGACTCGATTATGAAAACCTTTACTCTTGTTGTGCAAATACAATCCTGTGTCAAGGCGTATATATAATATTGTCTAAATTTTTATGTGGACAGACCGCAAGCAAGGTCACACGTGGTGTTGACACAACCGTTTGCAGTGTCAACTCCTGGGACAGTATATCGCAAGGTTAGGCCATTTGAAGTAATACTTTGTTCCTCATCTTTTCGTTTCAGAAATGATAAATACTCTTATTCCAACTTTATCATCGATGTTCTCATTCAAGTTGTTCTTACTATTTACACAGAGTAATAGATCGATTTGATCTACCATATTTCCTCGAAAACAACAAACGGGGTTACGTTCAACATATCCTTACCCCCGGGGTCCTGTTCGAGACCCAGATTGTGTTCAACTGGTATACGAGTGATATACCCGGTTTGTATATACCATCGTATTAGAGTCCTGAGTTATATTTGATACCTGGGTTGTATTTGAGGAAATACGGTAATCTGCTGTGCTATAGCTTAACACCTGCGATATCAAAACGTGTTAAATACTACAACGGAATACATATTCAATGAAATACGAAAAGTATGCTTGCAATAAAGGAAGCAAGACCATATCTTTCAAGGATGATATTCAATAACATTTATTTCAACAAATAGACTCATTAAGGACGTCAATTTGTTATCTTGTTTTTCTATAAAAAAAATTAAAAGCACAGTCATATGACTAACAGAATTAAGTTTATGAGACAAGGAATACAGCAGTTTTAAATAAACGTCCTAATTTAACCTTCACCTTCAAATGTTCAGAAACCAAGGTTTATGCCCATCGTCATCACAGGTTTCTTCAGGAATGAACCACGCTTGTTCCTTCATTTGACGAGGTCGCTTTTCCGTAGATTAATGAGTAGAGATTATGTTTGAGGGTTCATGACCTTATCATTATGTAAGTTAGATTAGACCTAAGAAGGAAAACTACCATACACGGTAGAGCTCTTTATCATGTGTTTCGTCCGGTGACCTCTTGCTTTCAACAGAATTTTCGAGATCTTTGAACGCCAATTTTTATTTTGCTTTTTTTTCAAGATCTAGTCAATTTTGCAGGGCTTGACCTTTGCCGATCTATTGTATTGACTCACCAAGAAAACTTTTCAACACGTCTTACAATGTTTAGTTGTCATTATATTTCAAAACGTGTTATTCAAACATAATAAGACATTTTCCTGAATGCCTGCATCCTTATTGGTTCCTTCATATGAATTTGTATGAACGCGACTTCGAAATGCTTCATCGTATGAGACATTTATGATCGCCCAAGTTCTTCTACCAGGGAGAATGTCAAGGCTCCACTCCTGAAGACCTAATTGTTTATGTTGGGACAGAGCTTATCAGCTTGTGCTGACAAACGATGGCCAGTGTTGCCTCTAATAGAGAGTTAGGGAGTACAGTATGAAGCAGAGATTTCACTACAGAAAACAAAAGCACATCATTTAGTCTTAAAGATACATTTTATTCTCTTTTGTATGAAATATTAGAAATGCATTCACATAAAAAAATTTAAAAATACTTAATCTGTACAAATAATATTTTGATTTAGTCCCATTTGTGTTCCATGTAGGGCACTTCTTTTGGGTTAGGATACTTTGTCCTCACTAAAGTCAAGACACATTCTGGCATTACTTCTCGTGGGTGATTGATAACATCATCCCCGCCACCAATTTGAGCTTTCTTTTCAATGTAGTCCGGTATATGCCAGCCTCCCATATTATTAATAACATTCCAAAAACGTTTGTAAAGTTGGTGTCTAATTGGCGGATTGTTATTAGATGGCACAAAATTACCAGGTCCAACAAATGTCGCATTTTGGTTAACATGTGCAACACATGGCTTCATGAAACAATGAGGACATCTTTCACCATCAGTGGTTGTTTTGCTGTCATCTGGTTTTGGAAATTTGGGCCCTGATTTGCTGAGGTCCTCACCAACCCTTTTTGATTTTAACTTTTGGCTTTTTCTGCAAGGTTCTTTCTGTGCTGTATTACACACGATCTCTGAAATGAAAGAATTAAAGATCTCAAATATGGAATATTGATTATAATAAGATATTAAACATAAATAAGGTAAGGGTTTACCTGAGACTAACATTTTTGAAAAAGATTAAATAGTGACTTATTAAACAAAAATTCTTTAGACATCAAATAACTATTAAATTAAACTTAAAAATTTCACTTACCTGTTATGCAATGTGATAATCCATTTCTTTTGAGAATTTCCTGTACTTGAGCCAGATCTTCACTGGAAAGAACCAGTTTGCATGTATATTGTTTGGCCGCCATATTCGAATTAGTCCGCCAAATATATTTGAACTGAAAGCGCCAAAATCTTTTTCAAAATCTGACCTAAACATTATGATGAGTCACTATCATTGGTGTGTTTTAATTGGTCCACAAGTTCTTGATACTTTTTTCTGATTGGTCGAAATTTAGATTGCCTTGGGAGCATCATCAGAGTATTGTGAAACTAGCTCTTGAAAACGTTATCATGGAGAACAAACCTCTGGGTGACATCACAAATAGGCATAAATGCAGAAAGAGACTTTCTGACGGGACCGTCAAAGATTATGAATACGGAAGGCGATACAGGAAAAACTTTGAAATTCAGTTCTCTGCTGAAAAGGACAAACTGGAATTTGAGGAGAAGCTGAAAACTTTGTTACCTTCTTTTTGCCTTAAATCATCTTCAGATCTGATTCTAAGACTCATCAATTCATCATATAATGACTTGAAGAAATCGCTGGACTCCTCATCGCAGAACATCACTGATCGTTATTGCAAAAATCAGGGAAATTACGGTGAAGATGAAGCCATACCAGATACCAAGTTTGAGGATTTAGATGATGATCTCTTCGTCTGCACCAAAGCAAAGCTTTTTGAACTCTGTAGCCTTTCACAAATTCATGGTCCACTAAAAGTCAGCGAATATATCAAAAATGGACACGTCGCACAGATAGTACTCAAGCCGGTGTCACTGAAGTTGAATTCCTTCCCTGTGTTCTGGTCTTCATCTCTACCTTTGGCAAATGATTTCAACATTAACTACAGGCTTGTTCATGCTTACTTATGCTGTGGCATCAACCCTATTCACTATGAGAAATTCTGCAAATTCTCTGGAATTGGAACAACTGGCAAACGTTCCAGGACCAAATTATTTCCAGCATTTCATAGGGCTGTGACAAAACTACGTGATGCTAGTATGAAGACAGCAGTTGAAGAAGAGATAGCAGTTAATGCATACCCAGAAGGAGATAAGTTGGACTTGATGACAGATGCACGTCACGCATGCAGGAAAAACAGCTTCCATTCAGATGTCACAGCTATTGGACAGGAAACCCACAAAATTATCAACTATCAGCATGTGACAAAGACTGATCTAATGATGAGATCATCACAAACCCATGAAATTGGTGGGATAAAGAGAATGTATCAGGATTTTGATAGGAAAAGTATAAAGATCGACATACACTCTCATGATCGGAATGCGTCAGTGAGTGCCTTCCTTAGACAGAACCATCAGGAAGTGATCGACTCATTTGATACCTGGCATGCAGCAAAGTCTGTTCGAAAAGAAATTTCAAAGGTTTGTAGTGGTCCTAAAAAAACACTCGGAACAAACTGGCATGTACAGCTGAAGGACAAGGCTGGACCTGTAAAAACCCACACATTCTTTGCCATGAAGAATTGTAATGGTAATGCACATGCCCTCAGACAGTCCCTGGAAAATATTGTGGAACACTACAAAGACAATCATGTCAACTGTCATGAAACATCCCGATGCAAGCAACCAAACTATGTCCTTTCTAGAGTGAAAATCACTGAGCGGAAAGCAGAAGATTTATTGACAGGAGCCATCAAAAACCTCTGCATGTACAAGTTTCCAGATCAGTATGTCAACTGTCGTGATACGCATTATATTGAATCATTCCACAACACAATTGTGATGTATGTTTGTAAAAGAGTTCACTGCCATTCTCTCATGTACCAAATCAAGATAGGGCTGGCTATCCTCGACTGGCAGGAGCATGTGGACCGACAAGCTACATCTGTGAGAGAGTATGTTCGTGTTCAGAACAATCGAAGGAGATCGGGACACAGAGTTTTGCAAACCAAAACCTACAAGTTTGTAGACGACGTCTGGGATACATTTTGTTTTGAACTTTTAAGAAACCAAGGAGAAGTTGAAGCAGACATTGACCCTGGAGACATTGAAGCAGAAAGCGAAGTAGAATCTGACTTGGATTAATAGACTGATTATCTTCCTGTGTGTGCGTGATATATGTAGTGTAGTTGAACACGGGATCCTAACTTCACACATGGTAACTTAAGTTTCACTTTATGATAACAAATCACTCTTTTCATGTCTAAAAAAATTGTTAAACACTGGTACCCTAAGCAAAAATGTGTATTATTCATGCTGTAGTATACAATTCGACTGAAACAATGTAAATAGTTATACTTTGCCTGTAAATATTTCATATTTAATTTATGATCAATGTTCCTGTGCCAATTTTTTAACTGATAAGACAAAGTTGTCCTTAATTATATTTATTGTATCAATATATAACAGCTAAATTTTTTGTACAATGTATATATTCGCTACCCTACGCTATATTATTCTAAACATTTGTCAAGTTGTTATACATGGATAGACACACAAAAATGTAAAACAATCTGTGAATAGTGGATGAGTTCTTGTTTGAGTTATTTATTATATATAATATATTAATGCACCTTTGATGGTTGCTCATGCATCGTTATTTGATATTAATGATTATACATGTTTGTAGTAATAAACCATATTTCAGTGTCAATGTCTATTTCTAATTCCAAAGTAATCCAAATATTAAGTTTGTGTGTTTGTTTGAAATAGTAATCAATGTGAATAAATAATTAAGTAACATAAATTAAATAAATTCCTCCCTAGTTCCTCAATGAAAGCACTGCCCATATTGCCCCTGACGTTTTGTTTATAAACTGAACATGGGATCAGCGCTAAGGTTTTCTCAGAGTGAGTGGGATGTCAGTGGGGGAAACTTAGCGTTGACAGGGCCGAACTTGGGCATATTGAAACCGCATATCTTAAGTAGAAGAGGTGAGGTAAGTTGGGTTTTAACGCCGCTTTCAAGAGTATTTCACTTATACTTGCTAGTAATATAGCAGGGAGAAAGCCCGCAACACCATTGTGGCTATGGCGTTGCGATGAAACCTGCGAGCATCGGCTGGAACTAGCGAGCCACAGGTGGTACCTCTCTGAAATCCAGTGCAGCTTTGCACCCAAACCTAACTGCATGTAGAAGTGTTTACTGCTGCAGAAAAAGTTGCCGAGCCTCTGGCGAGGTTCGAACCACGGACCTCTTGATCCGAAGCCGAAAGCGCTAACCATTGCGCTATTCCGCCCCTTTAATAAGGACATCTTGACTGTCCACAATAGTCACGAAATGAACACCGAGCCTCATGACCTAGAAATAAATCGTATACCGCTATACACGAAGACAGCCAAAACATGGAAGTGACTATCCGTCAATAGCGTTTATTGAGGAAACAGAAAGCCCTGATGTACCTACCCGTGATGACCAAGTCAAAAACCGCGCTGTGCAGTGAGCTGCAGACCGAGTGTCGAATATTCCCGTGCACGCTGTTATCTGTGCTGTGCTAGCGCTGTCCAGATGGGAACTAGACAGATGAAAGAGATGAACATAGGTTAAAATCCACTCACAACCAGTACAAGCTCGTAGGAGTCTGTTGTTGTCTTGTGAAGGTATTCCCCGATAAGCAAAATAGAGCTAGACTGGCGTCAAGCCCCTTTCTTGCAATAAAGCATCATGTTGAAGTCAGCTTTGTTAAACACGATATCTTTATCATGGTTACCTCCATGGTCTATCGAAATAAAGACTCTCTTTCAATTGGACCTCAAACTAAACATTTTGCAGCTATTGCGAATGCAAGTAAATAGGCGTTAGGACGGTATACATTGAGGTTACCTATTCATAGCGATCACCTTACACGGTCCCAAGGCGCTACGACAAGTATAGCCCGATGCACGGACAATGTCATTCCTTTTCATTCTCATTTCCATCTCTTACCTTTGGACTACAAATGAAACTGCCATCCTTAGTCTACGTTTGCTCTCATGTCACCTCCACTGAGGGATTCAAGATGTAACAATTACTAGTATCGAATCATTGTCATAATGCTGAAAGGAAATATAACATGATAACGTTACATAGCTCTGATTAAGGTCAGAATGGTTTAACAAAACCATAACAATGACTAAATAAGTGTCGTGAAGAAACAGTTACACTGATTCATTGGATGTTAAAATGAGTCAAGGAACTAACGATACTTCAATGGTTGTTAAAATGCTTCAAGGAAACTAACGTCAATAAAATGCTTCAATGAACTGCCAATTTAATGATTGTTAAATTTCTTCAAGGAACTAATGATGATTCAATGATTGTTATAATGCTTCCAGGAACTAATGATGGTTCAATGATTGTTATAATGCTTCAAGGAACTAATGATGATTCAATGATTGTTATAATGCTTCCAGGAACTAACGATGATTCAGTGATTTTTAAATGCTGTAAGGAACTAAGATTGAATCAATGGTTGTTAGGGTACTTTAGGAACTACTGATGATGCAATTATTATCAAAATCCCTCAAGGAACCAACGTCAATAAAATACTTCAATTACTGAAACTTAATGATCGTTAAATTTCTTCAAGGAACTAATGATGATTTAATGATTGCTATAAAGCTTCAAGGAACTAGCGTTGATTCAATAATTGTTGAAATGCTTCAAAGAACAACCCATAATTCAGTCATTGTTAAATGCTTCAAGGAACTAACATTGATTCAATGATTGTTAGGATACCTTAAGGACCTACTGATGATTAAATGATTCTCAAAATGCTTCAAGTAATTCAATTATTTTTAAAATGCCACAAGGAGCTCTAATGACGATTCAGTGATTGTTAAAATGCTAGAAGGAGCTTACACTGATTAAATGAATCTCAAAATGCTTTAGACTTCTAATAATGAATCTTTGCTTGTGGGAACTTACAATGATTAAATGAATCTTAAAATGCTTTAGACTTCTAATAATGAATCTTTGCTTGTGGGAACTTACAATGATTCAATGAATCTTAAAATGCTTAAGACTTCTTATAATGAATCTTTGCTTGTGGGAACTTACAATGATTCAATGAATCTTAAAATGCTTTAGACTTCTAATAATGATTCTTTGCTTGTGGGAACTTACAATGATTGTTGAAATGCGTCACGAAACTAACAAAGATGCAATATTTGTTGAAATTCTTTAAGGAACATAGAGTGATTTAATGCTTTTTAAATTTTAAACACATAGTATTGATTCAATGATTGTTAAAATGCTTCAAGGAACTAACGTAAATACAATGGTCGTTAAAATGCTTCAAGGAAATAACTATAAATCAATGAATTTTAAAATGATCAAAGGAACTCGCATGATTTAATGATTCGTAAAGCGCATTAAATTACTAAGTTCAACTAACATTGATTCAATGATCGTGAAAAGCTGATTCATTGACAAACAAGAAGTGTTTTGGCTGGTCTTATATCATCAAAATGAGGGACTTATGTGATGGAAGGTCAATTATTCCAAAAATTTCAACCGACTGTTAAAACGTTTTTCAGGAATGCATTGAAGAATGACGACCGTGACGATTCGACTACAAAAGGAGACTGTATGAAAGACGAGCCAATCATGTTGACTTGTGGACGTTTTGCTCTTCTCTATCTAGGTATGCAGTTGGGTAGGTCAAGGACAGCTCACCGATTGATACGTCTCGAATATAAGTGTTTACGTATGTTTATTTGTTCCTAAACATTGTGTGAGTACCGAACAAAAGATGGGTCGATAAACCAAATTAAGATGTGGCAACTTCTCATGCCATATTTACAGTACACATCGATATTAATATATATATATATATATATACAAGTTTTGCCTAATTCTATGGTACAATGCTTGAGAACGCAGTACTACATAAAGGAGTGTGGAGATAAGCACACATCGTTTTGTAAAGCCTACAGCGTAGTAGAACGTTTGCTGCTAGTTACATCCCACTGATCTAGATCTCTGACACGACTACCCCGAATCGTGGCGATTTGACAACTGACGTCTGATCTTTCGTAATCTAGCTTGTACTGTTTACATATGCCGTTTTACGCAGGTCACGTTCAAATTACGTAATAAACTATAACTAGGTTGAAGACTTACGTATTGAGAAAATACAGGGCTAATGTACAAAAATGCGGATGTATATGATAAATAATAAAATTGTGATATTAGCAGGTAAGTATGATTTTATCATTATATGGGAGTTAAAAGATTAAGTATTGGAGAAGTTACATTGATATGGGTAAAAATTATTATCAGTATTTGAAATGAATTACAAATGAAATTGCGGGATGTGGATGTGGACAAAATGCGGTACATATATAGGAATGGTAGTAAATTACACAATAAAGCAAAAATTGTTAAATATGAAAACACATATATATATATACATACATGAAAAACGAAAAAATGTTAATAGGAGGTTATTGCATATAAGGCAGATATAGCAAATTTGGCAAATGTCTCGGTGGGCTTCGCGGCTGCGGGTGTGGCGGCTTTAGGTTTCTTCTTTCGGGGGCTAGCCTCGAACGGCGGGATGTAAGGCTTAACAGGTTCGATGGTCGGCGGTTGATGTTTTCTGGTAGTAGTTTTGTAGTTCGGGCGTTTCAGAGCCCAGTTATATAGCGGGTGGTATTCTTCAGTAGGTACCTTCGTTTTCTTGATTCTGGGGGTAACTCTCCGCGGTTTGACTTCTTAAAGTCACTTGATGCTTGGTGTTCCTCTCTGGTGGTGTTTCGATAGCGGGGTTGATTGGGTTTGGTAGTGGTGATGTCATTGTAGTTTATGGATAAGAAGGTTACAAGGGCGGTGCTGTTGGTCTTGGGTGGCTGATGGTATTCTGTATTCTGTAACCGGCGGGTGCGGTATCATCGTCTCTGAAGTGGTGTCTCAGACGGATGTTTCTCTCGAATTGTATGAATTCGTTGATTAATTGTAGCGGTTGTGGCGGCCGTGGGGTCGGTACGAAGTTCAGTCCTTTGATCAAAATCTTCTTGATGGGCGGTTCCAAGTCAATATCAGATAGGTTGACAATTAGGTGGTCTTCATAATTACTGTTTTCCCGTTTGTCCTTGCGGAACCTGCGGGGCATCCTGAGATTTTCTTTCCCTACGTTCTTCTAGAGAGTCTTCAGTTTGTGTTTCTATGCGTTTCAAAAGGGTAGTAATGTGATCTATTTCTTGCGGGTCAGACTTATTTAATTTGGAATTTAGAGATTGGATATTTTCTAAAATTTGGTATTGTGGTTTTCCCAAAAGCTTAATAACAGTTTCATTAAAGTTCTACTAAAGTGCAAATGTGCGGCTTCCCACTCATGGTGAAAATTAGTGTCTAAAGTAGGAATTTGGGCTTTGACACGGGGGTGGAGTTCCTTCGGTATGAAATCGCGGCTAAGCGCGTCTTCAAGGAAAGCTACATGGTGTGTGGCTCTAGTGCTGAGAATTGTTAATTTTCTTTGGATACGATAATTGGCCACATTAGTATCTTTAATGCAGGGTGTATCTTTTTGATTTTTTTGGTCTGGACTATCTGCGGAGCGGGGGCGTTTGGGGGTTGGTTCAGAAGACATATTAGCGGTTTTATAGGGTGCTGCCGGGGTGGGTAGCTAAGGTAGTTATTTGCGGTAGTAAGTATCAGGTCTGCGCTATAGGGTTAGAAAGATGTAATGGGGAGGCGCTTGTCCACGGAGATTGGTTATGGAAGTCAATAATTACTCATGTCGATGCGGATCCACTAAAGGATACTAACGGGTGCCGCTAATATAAATATTAGTTAGGCAAATGCAAAAGGGGGATTGCGCCCATCAAAACACAAAGACGTATATTATGATAAAATCATACTTACCTGCTAATATCACAATTTTATTATTTATCATATCCAACCGCATTTTTGTACATTAGCCCTGTATTTTCTCTGTATCATTGTCTGATGAAGGGGAGCAACCGCTCCCCGAAACGTAACATAAAACTTCTTGGATGCAGTCAGCCTCTTGTGATCTTTGTGTTTTGATGGGTGCAAACCCCCTTTTGCATTATTTTAATCCTGAAGCAGGCGAAACTGTAACACACCTACCTTTGGTAATCGGATGTTATTTTGTTTAAACAGTTTTCAACACTAACATCTGCTTTTCAAATTAGTCTAAATTAGAATTTTTTCCAATTTATCACTTGGACACATGTTTTATGTTCATACACAGTGAAGTTAATCATGAATATATATGGATGAATGAATAAATAAAAAGACAGAATAACATGTTGGCAGATTGTCATGCGTTGTGTCCAAATGAATAATTATTTGCCATTATTGGCAAATTCCATTTTGTTTATGTTTCACGGTTTGACTAACATCTGTACTGTGGCATTTTAGGGCCATCTGGTTTTTTTAATTTTATCTGGCCCTAATATGCCACCGTACTTAACCACTGGGAGCAAGAAAAAAATGAAAGTTCATAACAAGGAAATTATCGATATCATTTTTTCATGTAAAATTTTCTACCCCAATGAGATAAAAATGATAAACATTTTTATAAGCTTTCTTTTCAAAGGACATGTATACTTGACCAGAGCTTGGTCAAAGTGAGATTTCTTAAATTCCTTACTGTTTCGATCATATTCTTCATGTTGTCAAGAACCGTAAGTCTTGTTGTTTGGTGCCTCAGAAGTTGCAATATTATTGACGAAAAGAGGAATATTGACCAACGCACCTGGTAAATGTTGGTACATCTCATACCAAATAATTCATTCGCATCAAAAACCATGTTTTTATCACAATGGTTTACATCTAGTCTCTCAGTTACTGCCCTAATAATCACCTGCAGGGACAAGAAGAATGATTTAAGGTGATGTGTATAATAATTTTGAAGAGTAAAATATGTATTTTGTTTGGCAAACTAAGGCAAATGCACCATTCAATAATATCCCAACACAGGTGATCTCACTGCTGGGTTGCAAATTCTTGCCCAACTGTCTCAACAGAAAATAAGAGAACCAAAACATTGAATATGTACAGGTTTATTCACATTGGATGAATATTTACATGTCTACATATCGACTGTGTCAGATCACAAGGCATTCTGTCTTAACCAGAATTTATAAAATGAATAAAGTTTATATATATGCGCATGTATTCTACTTTTCTGATATTTATCAAATCAATTAATATTTTATCACCACATAACAGTTATGAAGTTTTTTTTTAATATGTCCAAATCATGAGGTTCTGATTCACTTTAAGTCAACCAAACAAATTCTGACGTGTATACAGAGGATATTCGTCTTTTCTTGTCAAATGCCATGTATATCTCATTGAGGTAGAAAATTTATATCATCACAAGTGAACCAGCCATGAGTGAATATATATAATTTTTCTGCATGATATTTGTCAAGGAAAGACAAATTTTCTTTTTATTTTATGATCTAATCACTGCTTTTTACTGAAATCTAGGCGATTTATAGTCGAGTGGGTCCAGAAAGAGCCTGTCCTTTAAGCAAAAACACTGGTTCATTACCTCGTTTGACCAAGTTAAATTTTTGCTGTTATCACTCACTTGTGACTCATATCAAATTCCATTGTTATTTTGTACTAGTGACTGATAATACGGTTTATTTTTACTGAAAGATTCAGATATTTCAACGACAATCATAAAATAATTCTCATTATCAATGAACAATAAAAGAATACTAACTCACAACCTGCTATTACAATTACAAGTTAAGCAGAAGTTCAATAAAATTGCATTAAATTGGACAAACCTATTTATTATCTGCTAATATTGATTAAGTTTAGCTTAACATTGCCTTCCAGACACTAATTTCTGAGGAGGACAAATAATTTTGCTCCGGCATTAACAATGAGAAGTCCACTGTGTTTTTACACAATGTGTAATGTTTTTGCTGATCTATGTCTTCAACGGCCAGCAATAAATCACAGAGTTTGTTCTGTCATGTAAGAAATAAAAGAATAATCATGTCTTACACAGAGGCTACATAAGTCACAGATTCTCCTAAAACCTCATTGTGGATGTGAAGTTGCAGCTTTCTGAAGATGATCACTCCAGGAGTTGAATGAGTTCTTCTTGAGATAGGTGGTGTGTATGTATATAAAGTGCCAGTCTTACTGACACTAATCAGGTCACAGAGACTCCTGAAACCTTAATTTTCAATCCCATTTTCAACAAGCTGAACTCTCTATAGATGATTACTCAAGAAGTAGAAAGAGTTCTTCCTGAGAATGTTGCATGTACAAATGGTAAATGAACTGAAGTTGGTCCTCAAATAATGCCATCACCATGCACTGAAGTTCCCAAAGGAATAGCTTCCTTTTGTCTTCTTGGGCTTCACACTCTCTGCGGAGGTCTCTGTATCCTCGTTTGTTCGCTTCCTGGAATAAAAGGAGACTATTGTAAGAAACACTTGTTAACTTGTTAAACACAATTTACCATTTACCTCCCCAATCTTTCCTGACTTCCTTTCCCCAAAGTACCAGATGTTTTGATGACAGTGACGGCAGAGCGAAGTAGCACAGCTGCCACAGTACTTTAGGTCTTAAAAACTTCTTTGACTCAATATCTCATCAATATCAACTGATTTGATAAGTGCCAAGAAATTTGTGAGTGGATTAGCAACTGATATTATTGATGACTAAAACTTCAGGTTAGATGACAGTTTTGACATTCTATTTCAGTTTGACCTTTGACCATCAACTTCTACATATACCTCAAGAACCGCAATACAACACTTGATGAAATGCTCTACTCACAGGACTGAGGTGTTGATGTATTTTCCTACACCCTGTTTGAATATTTTCGGTCCTTCCTTCTCCTGCTTGTGTCGTTCCTTCTTCCGTCTCTCTGCCTCCTCCACTGCCTTCACTCTCTCCAGCTCTTCTTCCCTCTCTCGCTTCAGCTGGTAACCACAACAATACACATGGGTGAGGTGGGCCAAAACACAACTCGTTACAGTCAACATGGGGTAGTATTATTGCAGGGAGTAACCCTACAACACCATAGTGGCATAAAGTTTATTTGAACTGCAACTTGCACAACATGTGAATCCTCATTATAATCAGATCAATCTTTCACTCTAGAATGATGGTAGGAAATCATTTGATATCAATATCATATGACATGATCCCAATGGAGCAGTATTTAGAGGGGAAACTTATCATGGTACCAATGTTAGTGTGACCTGATTTCAATGAGATTTAGAATTCATGAAGTTGTTTTAACCCCTTCATAGGTTTAAAACATTCAAGCTAATGATCTTAAGCAAAGAGATATCACACTACATAGAACTCAAAACACAAAAATAACTTACCATCTCGTCTGCTTCATCAAAAGGGTTGACGAAGATGACAACATCCTCAATCTTAATCTCCTCCTGAAATAAGTCGTTATTGTCTGAAAGGTTTCATATCAAGCTGCATTCACTAATTAACATCAGAGAAACACTTTGTATTTACTTAATGAATTGCTCATATTCAATGTTTTAACAGAATGTGAATCAAAATGACAAATCATTAATTTTCAAACAAACCATGGTTTGTCATTCTCTCCCAACAAAGGTACCTCCGTCCTGTACAACCTGTTATAATAAGAGCTCCTCTCGAGCTTCCGGCAGTTTCCACCAGTGGCAAAATATTGCAACTTAAACTACCTGGCAATACTTAAGCCAATAAAAACATTGAATGCATGAAAAACATATTAGTTGTCACACAGGCCTCTGCAATGATGCAGTCACTAAATGAGGTGTTTGTGCTCTGTAAAGACTACTCAAGTGAGCATATTCAAATAAAGTTAAGCTTTTCGAAAGCTTACGGAAATACCTTAGGCAATTCGAATGATAACTTTTGAAACGGTGTCGCTAATTGCACAACTAACTTTGACTGCATCCAATTAGGTCTCTACATTTCCGACCGAGAAACATTTGTTTTATGACAGAGGTTGTGTAGGAATTTATGACAGAGCTACCTCTATGGGGAGAGAATGAGGTTTGTATGCAGATAGCCATTATGATAATAAATGAAATGAAAATGCTAAAATGGTGGAGAGATCAGTCAAAGTGAACTAACTTTTGGTTTATCGTTCTTGTCGACTGGGATAGCCTCCATCTTGTCCAGCGTCTCCAGACCTCCAACTACTCTGAACATGGGAAGAGTCACTTGTAAGTTTACCTCCTTGATGTTATTGACTTGATATGTGTTTACTAACATAAGGCTTGATCAAACTTGTAACAAGGTGTCACTGGTATAAGGCAATATCATATTCAGTTGCTTTTGACAAATCTTGACACAGATTTAAATAAAAACGTGTAATTTACAAGTAAAACATTATCATAATCTGCCTACAGGTAGGATAACATTGATCAAGATAACATTGATCAAGATAACAAGCTCACTGTGACTGGACACTTTTTTTTAGATACGTGATGATGCATCACTATTTCTATGAATAGAAATGCATGTGAAGTTGACAATAATTTCATATCATCTTTATATCATTGATTTTCAATAGTGAAATATCCACAGTTCATAATATATACAATGCTCCATATGATGCTTATATATTGAACATATGGATGGTCCATAACTTTTGTTGTTGAGTAGATACGGAGTTTCATATAAACAATTTTATTTATCAGATAAGAGAGCGAGGTAAAATATGCAGCTTTGATGTGATTTCAAATAGATTAGATTGGACACTGGACTAGAATTAACCAGAATGCTCTGAGCCCAGCAAGAAAAGAAATAAGTGTTAATGATAAGAAATGGAAATTTTGTAGACTTACTTTCCAAACACAGCATGTTTTCCATCCAGATGTCTTGCTGAACGGAATGTGAAGAAACTAAAAAGAAGAGATACACATTTGATATGGATCTGCAAGAAGTGGCTTCATTATGAGAGTGTAGATCTGATTAAAAACTGAATTACAAGAAATTATACACTTGTTGGATTGGATATTCCCCAAATTACTATGTATGGTCTTACCAAAAATATTGTTTTATTAAAGAGATTGTCATGAAAATTACTTAATTAATTTAGTTGTTTTAGAGTTGTGGTTCAGAAAAACAGGCAGAAAAAATTTTAATCTCAGCAAGAAAAGTTGATTATTCAAACATCTATATCCATTATAAAAGAAAAATCTTGTATGTAGAGACTTGAAATATATCAATTTGAAAGACTGACATAAATCATACAAAACAACTACAACAAATATAAACTCAAACGCTAAAGACTTGAAATCTGGTATACCCATAAACATAATGTTGTAACAAATTTTTGCTGTATTTAACTTACAACTGTGACTTGTTGGTGTTTTGTCCACTATTGGCCATACTGAGCACACCCCGGCCCTGGTGAGTCAGGTTGGGCTTGAACTCATCCTTGAAAGCCTCGCCCCATGCAGACTCGCCCCCTGAGGGAGGCAGTTTATATTATTAATTTATAAAGTGAGAATGTGTCTTTATATACATCGGTAATTTATATAAATGATTAAATGAAGACATATCAAACAATAAATGACACGACAATAAATGAATTAGGTATAACATATGTTGTGGCATATAAGAAATTATACATTGATTATATGTCAGAGTTGAAAACTAACTATCAATCAAGTGAAAGCAAGAGATACACTAATATCTTAAGTTTAATTCATTTGGTATCAAACATTTCCTTCATTCTGACAATCTTAAATCCCTGGACCCCGTTTCACAAAAAATCGTAAATCTACGTGTACGTCCAAAAGATACGTGCAACTAAAATTTACGTTTACGAGAAGCGAACTTGCGTTTCACAAAACCACACGTAGATTTGATACTAAACTACGTGAACGTAGTTTACATGTGGAACTCTCCTGTTCAAAAAGTCGAGTAAGTCTATCTAATCGGTCCTCCGCTTCACAACAAACATGTCTCAAGTAACTTCCGCACATTTCGGTCACGTAAGCAATATGATATTCAAAACGAGGAGGAAAGCTGTGCAAGATCATCACAAATATCCAACAGACACATATATTTGTCCCAAGCTGACCCGACAACAGTCAGTAACGAATATAATGGAACCCGTCTGTACCGTTGGCTGACATTCACAGACCCTCATCATATCACAGGTGCGTGCTTTTGGCCTAATTATTATCTCGGCAAGCGCAAGATTTTACAATGTAGCAAATTGAAAAGGTAACAAAAGTGGAAATTTCATCGTGATAACAGCTTTTTATTATGACATTTCAGCCTTAGTTTAAATTAGGCTAAATGTTCGAAAGGCATCAGTTAAAATTTAAGTCTGTAAAACATTATAAATATTATCCTCTCTTTATTTAGCCAACCAAACAAATGGATCATTAACAAATAAAGATATTGCTATCATATTGTCAATAACATTCTGAGCTATACCTCTGTCTGGAATTTAACTCTGTAGTAGATAATTTAATCAAATTGCCAAAAAATTACTGTACTTTCAGCCATACTTACTTTTGAGATGACATCTCATTTACACTAGGATCATGACTTTATAATGGCATTTGAAAATTTACAAAGTTGATACTGCATTCAATCATGTTTTGACATTCTTGTTATTTTTAAACAATCACATTATTGACAGTCTCGAGGGAATTTTACCCCCAATTAAACAGTCCAAAAATAATTGTTGTAGTTTTGGAAGTAAGAATTGAAGTGTTTTCTGTCATATTTATAACTCTTTTCTAATCATTTGTCAAGCAAAGATATTTTGTTTTGATCATTTAAAATATTTTAAATTTATTTTCCAGATGTTCATCATGTGTAGCAGTTTTAATTCCCATCTTTCCCTGCTGAAAAGTGGCAGTCATAGTTTCATCAAGGTAAATTATTAATAACCTACATTCTCTTGCGTGGTTTATATTTGTATTATTTTAAACTGAAATTGAAGGTGATTTTGGTAATTTAACATATAAGTTACATATATATTCTTGACAAATATCATTGGCTATTCATTGCATGTTTCTTTTTATCTTTTTTTTTTTTATCAACAAGACTCTTGTGAAGGCTCAAGACTATAAAACTCATGAAAATAGAAATAAAATTGAATTTAGCGGGTGTTTTTTATTTATCATTTTTATATATATTTAAAACTGATGTTCAAATGTTTTTCACAACTAGGCCTTCAAAAGGTAAAAATAATTCTTTTTAGCAATATTGTGATTTCTTATAATTTCTTGTTTGTGTACCATATCACCCCATGACAGTTCTGTATTTCTCCACAAAAATGGAATGATTGATACTGACTATATATATTTGGACATTGACCTTTGACAAAGTCACCTTTTAATACTATCAAGTCAAATGAAATCTCAAGACTCTATTCTGAATATATTGAATATTTAGAGGCTTGTTATCAAAGATACAAATCAAGGATGCCAGTTTTTTTTTAAATAGGTAGGGTTAGATAAATACTCAGTCAGTCTTTGGAAAAAATGTTTTTTTGCAGTGTTGAATTTATACCAAGACTTGCTTTTCAATAGTATAAGATGAGGCATTAACTACAATTTGTAAGTTGAGACTATAGGTAGATTTTATATTAAAATTACTTTGAGTTTGTTCATGTGCTGCCCTGATTCTGAAATCAGCATACTTATGGTAGTAATTGTCTAACCTTTCTTGTTTTTGTTTCAGAAAGTTTGAAGAAAGCTGTTTGTAGCAGATCACCACTGTTCTGTAACAAGTTTTCATCAAGAAATGTATTGAAGAAGGAGATGGATTGTTATTTTCTTTCATCCTATGACAGACCAATCATGTGCTTTTGGGACTATCATGGAGACCAAAATGAACTACTCTATGTGTCATTTAATCAATTGACATTGACATAGTAATGTGATGAGTAACTTTACCTAGAGTTTATTTGAAAATCTAAGGGAGATCAAGGTTCGAAGCCTATTAACTCTGTTATGGTCATGTCATTGTCATCTAAACCTGCTTATGTCAATAAATATATCATTTTTTAAATCAGTTAAGTTATGTTTTCAGCAGTAAATAAAGCATATTCACTGTCAGGCCTATAAAGCCAGATGGGTTTATGGTATAGCCCATTATTCATTATCACTGAACTTATTTTTTACTTCTCCTGAACTGGGGGGCTGGATAGCGCAGCAGTTATTGTGTTCGGCTTCAGATCAAGAGGTCCGTGGTTTGAATACCGCCACTGACTATGTAACTGTGTCTGAAGTACTGGTTTGGGTGCAATGCTACACTGGATTTCAGCGCAGTTTCACTCATGGAATGCTTGTTCCAGCGGTTGCTCGCAAGTTACCCTACAATGCATGGCCACACTGGTGTTGCAGGCTTTCTCGCTGCAATGAGACTAGAAGTCGTTATAAATATTAGTTATATACTCTTGCAACCGGCTTCAAAAAAACCCTTATCACCTCACCTCTCCTAGTACTGCACACCCAAAGCTAGAGATGTGACAGTTTTGGTGAATAAGTTTAATGTCAATTGACAATATTTTCAAAGCTGAATATATTTATCGATGAAGTGGGGAAATGACTGGATTGTATACATTCGAATTTGAAATAAAATACATTTAATCAATTAACCATCCTAATTATTTTTATGTGATTACATATGTATATGTTTATTCTTAACCCTTTTTTAGCTCATCAGGTCTGAAAGACCCGATGGGCTTATGGCATGGCAAGGCGTCCGGCGTCCGTCCATCCGTCCGTCCATCCGTAAACTTTTCACTTTTTCGACTTCTTCTCCAGAACCAATGACTCTAGAGAGCTGAAATTTTATGTGCATACTCCTTGGCAAATGGGGATTCTAAATTGTAGATTTCGTGACCCCATGACCCCAAATGGGGTCACAAGGGTCAAAACCTTAAAAATCTATTTTAATCTTCTCCAGTTCCAAAAGGTCCAGAGAGCTGAAAAGTTGTGTGTAGACTCCTTGGGCACTGGAGATTCTAAATTGTCGATTTTGTGACCCCATGACCCCAAATGAGGTCACAGGGGTCAAAACATGAAAAACCTATTTTCATCTTCTTCTCCAGTTCCAAAAGGTCCAGAGAGCTGAATAGTTGTGTGTAGACTCCTTGGGCACTGGAGATTCTAAATTGTAGGTTTGGTGACCCCATGACCCCACATGGGGTCACAGGGGTCAAAACCTAAAAAACCTAATTTCATCTTTTTCCCTAGTTCCAAAAGGTCTAGCGAGCTGAAAAGGTGTGTGTAGACTCCTTGGCCAACGGGGATTCTAAATTGTAGGTTTGGTGACCCCATGACGCCAAATGGGGTCACAGGGGTCAAAACCTAAAAAACCTAATTTAATCTTTTTCCCTAGTTCCAAAAGGTCTAGAGAGCTGAAAAATTGTGTGAAGACTCCTTGAACACTGGGGATTCTAAATTGTAGGTTTGGTGACCACTTGACCCCAAATGGGGTCACAGGGGTCAAAACCTTAAAATCCTACTTTCATCTTCTTCTCCAGTTCCAAAAGGTCTTGATAGCTTAATAGTTGTGTGTAGACTCCTTGGACAATGGGGATTCTGAATTGTAAGTTCAGTGACCCCTTGACCCCAAATGGGCAATGGGCCTTTTTATTTGATTGTGAATAACTCGGACGTTGGGACAGGCTATCTTTCCTACACTGCCCATGACCCCATGGTCTAAACCACAACACCTATTTCTATCAAAAGTCTGATGAGCTACAGAGCCCATGGCTCTATTTTTTATGCTATGTAGGCAGAAATCTGTTAAGTCATAAACAATTCCTAGAACAATAGAGCATTTTTGGATCAAGAGAAACATGAAAACAATGTTGTAAAGAATTTTCAACCTGAAAAAAGACTTCGCTGCTTCAGTCACTGTAATAAGCACTGGTAATTTTTTTGTTGCAGATGTTTTCAATTCAATGCAACAATGATGTCATAGTCTTTCTCCCTGTGATTATTTAGTTTGGTTTTTTGTAGATGAAATTTTGAATTTTATTTACAATTAATTTGAATAGGTTCATCATATTTTATTTACTTGGAAAAGAACAGGTTACATGTGTAGTAACTAAAATAACTCTCTTCAATAATGTGCAAACTAAGCCAAACTTAATAAATTTATTTAAATATTTTTACAAATCAAAGGGACTGAATGTGAACAAGTAGAGATAGAAATAACATAAACATAAAATGAATAAATAAATATATAACTTCCATTGACATAAGTTAGATGCACTTGAATGAATAGCCACACCTTTTGTTATTTTGTTTATTGCACACTATCATGATTATAATCACATATTTGATTTTTTATTTTAGAACAGTAATTTGTCGGTATTACTTAACATTAACATTTTATGTGATTTTTGATAACAACTATTGTGTGCTGTCGTATAGGTCTAGTTGAAAAAAGAAGATCGATTCGCTCTAGTCTGCGTTTGGTAAGAATTTTCACAGGGCTCAATTTCGCAATGCACTAAAATTCAAGGGACGCAACTCTATTTTTTCATTACAAACTAGGAATTCAAGGACAATTTAAGTGTGGATAGGAAAACATAAGTTTTATTTACTGGTTTGTTGTGTCTATCTTTTACCTCAAATATGATTTTAGACAACATAAAATGTGAATTATGTGCAAAATTCCTTTAAAAATCACTGGCAACAAACTGACATCTCACCGGTTAATCGGACGAAAGTTTTTCTCCCAAACAAAACAAAATCCTCCTGTTTGCAGGTGCGTGAAAATCTCTTATATTAGCATTAAATTTCACACGTAAGGACACTCCTAGATTTACGACTGATATCACTACTAGTTTACACCTGCACTTTTTTGTGAAACGCATCCAAAACGTAGATCTACGTTTACGTGTGAAAATCACTCGTAAACTAAGTTACGATTTTTTGTGAAACGGGGTCCTGGTGAGTTCATAATTCCACGCAAGTGATGTAATCAGAGGAGACAAACAACTATATCAAAACAGTAGCTCAAGTCTCGCTGCCACAATGACCCCAGTGACACACACATTCAATCACTTACCTTTACCTGTACCAGTTGGGTCTCCACCTTGAATCTGTGAATTAAAGATAATTCAGTTAAAACTGAGCATCAAATTCAAAATAATAAGATGTATATAAATACAAAATCTTGTGAAAAATGTCAAACATGTACATTGAATGTTTCATACTTAGGCATATTTATTGATAAATATGAGATTGCAAAATTAACTTATTTTCTTTAAAACATTTTGATTGGTTAGATGTATGGTTTAATCCACACAAATCAGCAGCCAGACATGTAAAATGAATGAGGTGGTATGAAGGATCGACATTTACATTTATGTTTATGAATTAAGTTATTAGTTAAAGTTATTAAGGGATTAAGTTTTACAGATAAAAAACATCAAATCATGACTTACTATTAAAATTATAGCAAAAGTGATTAAATGTTTAAAGCTTCTCCTGTAATTAAATACAGAAAGCAAGAGAAGTTTGGTATCTAAACCTTACCACATAGAGAACAGTCTTCAGTTTAGACAAATTTGCAAGTTCTTGGTTGGATCCAAAAAGGTAACTCTTCACCAGAACTCAGTGAGGTAACCTACATGCTATCCTTTTTTTTTCATACAAATGTTATATGTACTACTTGTTAAATTCCACATTGAGCAGTGAAAAGAACTAACCACTACCCACTCCTATCCACACACAAAGATTTCAATCAGGTAAAGCTTTAAGATGTACTCACAATGAAGTTCCTGATGGACCGATGGAAGATTGTGTCCTTATAGTAGCCACGCCCACACAGCTTCATGAAGTTCTCACACGTCCTTGGCACCTAGCAACATAAAGATAATATAATGTCTTTATCTTCTCAGAAATTATAGACCTTCACATTCACCTATATACCCTCACTCTGTCCTACAAAACCACTACATGCCAGATCTCAAGTCCCTTAACACAAATGCACTGGATGGACTGGTCTGACGAGTGAGGCTTAAGCAAGTCTATTGACATATTGATATCGTAACATGCAAGACATCATCAATTCTTATGATCAATATCTCACTAGTCAAATAGAAAATTAATAATATCACTTGTGTAAACAGAATTTGAAGCTCATTCAAAACATAAATAAAATGATCAAGAAAAAGTAGATTTTCAACACTTCATTTCACAAAAGTTATTTTGTTAACATTTCATATAGTTTAATTGATGTTTTGATTTTATCCTAAAATGGATGAGTCCACATGTGGAAACAAGGACCATTTGATCTTTAACCTACCATGTCACAGAAGATCTCGAGGTTGAGAGTGCCCATGTTGGTGACCATCCGCACGTAACCCTTCTTCTTCACCCTCTCGTACCTCAACACGTCCTCGTCAATCAGCGCTACGGGTAATTTTATACGTGATGAAATAATTATTCAAATTTCAAGTCCATGGAAATATGATTTGAAATGATATTTGGAAATGAATTTTATTTAATTAATTAATTGGAATATTTACATTGATATTTTATCAGTCTGACAGTGAAAAGAAGATAATTATTTACAGTTTCAAAATTTATATCTAATCTATCTGATTGAGTATCACAGAAACCCCTCTGTGACTTCTGTTGAGTGGTCAAGGAAGACATACCGCAATCCTTTTGGAACATTCATATTTATAGCTACTGTGAATATTCTGATAACATCTCACTGCTTGGAGAGGTGAGAGAAGATCAGGTACCTGACTCCTGCTGGGTTTGAACACTGACCGCGGTGGAGGTGAAGGAAGCCGACACTGCACCCGTCGAGTACCCAGCCTGTAGACAGATCACGTGGTACAGTTAGAGCATGCTCACTATGGCAGTAAGGACTCCCATATTTTTCCATTAGTTGGATTTTTTTTTATTCTATTCACTCTTCTTGATTACTTTTTTCTACACTTATCTTGAATTTGAAAATTTGAATTTGAATTGAAAACTTACAAATCTAAGATTTTATGACTGAATAATTTGAACTTTTAGCACCAGTCTGTATGACCTACTTACTGCATTGAACTTATCAGCTTTGGTTCTCTGCTCATTTGTGATTCCCTGAAATAGAAAATAAATACAATAACTGTCAGTGAATGACCCTGTTGAGACTACAGCATAATCATTTGAGTACTTGACAAACTTCCTTTCATATTGTGTACTTACTCAGTTTGAAAGTAGTCTTAAAACCAGAGATGTTGTATTTAAGTTGTATTTTTTCCAGAGAGTTAATTCACCACAAAGATATTTTAGAGGAAAAGATGAAATGGAGAAACAACAAAAGGTAAATATACAACCAACTTCCCTTAAAAGGCAATACTCGCCACAGTTCCAATCACTGGCTAGTTTATGTCCTACTGCTGAGCCCCAAAGTCGGATGTATGAGTGCAGCACCGTCATTGGCAGTAAGTTCCACAGAAAATTTTAGGGAAATGCTCCAAGGCTTAGATTAGCCAGTGATTGGGATTTATGCCTTACAAGGGAGGTTGATAACATACCAGAAGATGCAGATCTTTAGGCTTGTAGTCACGGTCCAGTTCCTCCAGAGTGTCTCGTGCCTCAGAGTTGAGCGTCTTCAGTCGGTACTTGGGGTCAGACTTTGCCACTTCTCCATCTAGCAAGATCAGAAAATGATGATGAAATTTGTGCATATCAACTCCCATCAAAGAGATATTTGCAAGTGTAAAAAGAAATATATATTCACTGAAATGGACCAAAACTAAACCTGAATGGATACGAAAAAACTTTAGGCCTAAAAACTAAATCCTAAAGATAATGGAGGTGTATGAATAACTTTAATAAAAAAAATATAAAAGTATGTATTTGAGCGGAGCTCAACTGGGCGTATTGCTAGACTTGAATCTATCTTCATAATTTTTTTCAGAACATATCCATTGCATGATTCAAAACCATCACTTTCTTAGTCAAGAAAAAAATACCCAGATAATGAACAACACAACATCAAGTCTTTGTTGAAAACAAAGATTCTGACTTTGCAAATAGTGATTTGAAATATGACAATGGTGGATAAGTGTAGATAACTATTGAATACTTATGTTGATTAAAGATGATAATGATAATGATAAAGTTCCCACCTTCGTCAGGCATCTTCAAGTTGTTCTTTATATGGTAGAAATCTGCAAGGTTGAACTTGTCCAAGTTGGTAGGGTCCTGTAAGTGAACAAGAAACACTAGATCACATCTTATCAGACTACATAAACAAATTAGACGTTTCTCTAGCATTGTTTTTTTTGTGCAAAATTGACAAGAGCAGTAAGATTTTGAATTTATTTTTGTTGGATTAGTTAGACAAGTGAGAACAAACTCTGTTTTTCATCATTTGAAGAGCTTGGAACTGCTGCTAGTTGATATAACGTTATCTAACCTGTTCTAACAGTCTCATACTTATAACGGAAAAATCAATCGTGGGGTTAAATAGCAATACTTCAGTAGTAACATAATATTGAAATATTCATGTTGAACTTAACCTCTATCTTGAAGACAATAACCCTTTAACTAGACCAAGATGAAATCACTCTATGACAAGTTACCAGCTGGGACAATGAACTATAAGTAAAAGATTGTGACTGACCTGGATGGTGATGATGTCTTTACGAGTGAACGGTTCGTCTGTCAGGAGATCACGAAGGTTGCTTGTCTTTAGGTTCAGTCTCTCAACCGCCTGTAAGGAAAATTGGATGCAAAATCTGATGACCTTAAAAAACCTAAGCCAGTCCAAATGGACTTTTAGAATGACAATAAGGAATTACCATACAACTGGAATTGCTATTAAAGAGACACTCCTTGAGTCGGAGCTTATTACAGTTTAACAATGATGCAATTTTATAGATGAGTACTGACTATTGCTGAAAAATTATCATCGTAATGTTAAGAGTTTTTTTGTAAAGTTACCATATGTAGGTATAAAGTGACAATTTTGATATAAAAAAAAAGGCTGATGGTATACCTTAATTAGTCAGATTTTTTATCAAAACTTCTCCCTAATCAGACAGAAAGTAGGAGTAGGATAGTGTTGGATAGGTTATATAACTAATATTCAATGATCATTTAAATTGGATGGCAAATAGTGACGTTGCAGATTTTAACTAGATTCAACAAATATCTTTTTCTTACCTTACCATTACTAACGAAATAAGTGCCAAGATAAACGGTATTAAAAAGGGTCACTGGTTTGGGATTTTGATTGAAACATATTTTACTCATTCAAGAAATGGATTGGGAACAAGTTATCCAACAGAAAAGCCCTCTTTAGGTTTGGGAGTTAATTAGTAAAGTTCAATTGAGGCATTGATTCAAAAATATTCTTTATTGTTCTCTTTGATTAGTAATAATCTTATATTAAGTTAGAGGATGAGGATGTTAAGTTTGATTTGATGAACATTGACATATTACTAGCCTCTGAGTCCAGGATAAGATAGCACATAAGCAATCATTATCTATTATTTACTGCTATCTACGCAATTGTGCTCTTTATCTTTACATCTGTAGCAACATGTGCTTAATAGGGTGAGGATGCTTACAGTTGTTCAAAACACAATAGGCATGAACCTCAAAAGAAAAAATATTGCCTGTTGTCTTGATGGCTACGAGGTGTCGCTAAATCAAGAAGGGGGTATAGACCCTGTTTATGTTTCATCTGTAGCAAGGGTTGAGTATCTGACTCAGGGTGCTAAATTTTCTAACATGCGTTTACCTACCTCATAAGCAAAGACATTGCCTGTTGTTTTGATGGCCACGATGTGTGTGTTGGCATTGAACACCTTGTATGTGACGGGGCAGTGGTAGTGACCTGAAGCACAGGAGAGAAAATTATTGTTTAAAATGGTTCAACACTGTCTTGTCATGAAAGTAAAGTACTGCCAAACGTCAAAGAAAACAAACTCTTGTTTGACATGCTGGTGTATGGAGAATGATTAAATTTTCTATTGGTTGCCTTTTTTGACATGGCGATTAATCATGTTTTTTCAACCTAATTCCTAAAATACTCAAATCTTCATTTGAATCCGCATAATGGTTAGAAGTGTTTCTTTCAAAGTATATGCATCAATTTTTATGTTTGATCCAATTCCAAATCAATTATTGAACAAAATTAAACACAAATCACAAATTGTGATCACAGACTTACCTTTTGAATTTTTATGGAAATGTAATTTTATCAGATCCTTTGCCGTCATTTTCTTGAACCAAAAATCAAAATAAGCACCATAAATAATATCAATTATTACATGTCAATAAATATACAGTTATCATTTAGATTTTTATTTCAATAGTTACAATTACAATTTAATTGATAAGAAAAAATTACAAAATGGATTTTCAACACTGATGTCAAGCAAATTTTCAATAAGCATTAAAAACAAAGGGTTACCTCCCCTGTGACTGGGCTAACACCATACTTTTTCAAGAAGGGATAGATGTTCCTGAAAACAACAGATAGATGGACTTTTTTAGTTATATATATATGTATATTTCAGTTATGGTTTGAAATATCTTACAGGTGAATCTACATAACTAAAGTTCACAGGAACGAAATCATTAAGTCAATTTTCTGATTAAAAACATGTCTTTTTTTAATGAAAAACATAACTAAAATTCATTAAGGTATGGCAAATCAGAGACATAAACTGTTGCAGAGAACAACTATGGATTTCACAAGTGTAGAGCAGAGTATGACCTAAAATAATTTGAAGCTTTATATGACATTAATTTCTGAAGAATTAAAAATCAACTGAATTTTTATCACTTTGATTCGGAATGAAAGTAATTTTCTCGTTTAATCTTAAAAACATCTATTACTAATAAATAATATAGCACTGATACACACGTTTCCTGGTTTATTCATCAACAAGTTAAGTTGCCACTTACATCAAGTCGAAGATAATGCCTTCTTTCGTACAGAGGGGATGTTCAAATGGCTGCAGTGATAAACTAAAAAAAAACCAGAACAGTAGATAAAAACATTCATAACATAGGGAATGACATCAATATAAAGAAACAGTAAAATGTTTCTCCTGATATAAGCTTATTCAAAATTGTCCAAACCAATTTAAATGTTCACTTTTGCGAGTTTTTGTTTTTGTTTAAATGATGTTGTTGTTGTTGTTTGTGATGGTAAGAATGATAATGTTACAGGTTTACCACATATGAGCTAGAATTGGCAGATTAAAAGATACCAGGGCAGATGAAATTGGCATGTAGATGATAAGGTCAAGGACAAACAAAATACGAAACATCCTGTCCTAGCGATGACTGAGACACAAGTTGAGACACTTGTTGTGTCAACATGGGCAAGAAACTACTCAAAATGTGCCTCTGTTCACCTAGCAGGAAATGTGTAACTGGTGAAGAGGTTTGACCTTCTAAAGATGAATATGTCAACTTGAATAAGACCAGGGTAGTAATATCCCTATAGCGCCTTGAGTAACCACTGAGTTGATTGATCATATAAATGGACATTTTATATCATTATTATTCAATGTATTCATCCTTTTCTAACCATTATGGCGCATAAACTTAGAGTAGGCATCATACTGTCCTGTTTGAACAGTAAACATGGTAAACATAAAGCTGTGGGTCTGCTTTCAGTGTTTGATTATCTAAAATACACAAACCTGCAAGAATGGAAGGGCAGTCTTCTAAACCTGGCATTTTGTCCAGTATTCTGGGTACCTTTGTATCCTCCCCACTCATTCTTCCACTCGGTTGTTGTCAGGTACCTGTCAGAAACAACATTTTCATAAGTTATATTTAACCCCGTTTCAAACTTAGATTGAATACCATGATAAATGGTCAGCAAGATAAATCACAGAGAAATGGTACCAACAAATCAAACTCACTCACAGTAAAATTTGCCAACAATATTGCATTGTTTTATTAAAATTAGATAAATAAATGAATTACATTTGTTTGAGTAGTGGTTAACAATACACTGTCAGATTGACACTAATCTTAAAATTCATATAACTTCTTTGTATCTCTTATCAATATTCAAACGTAATCACTAGTCTAGATTAAATGAAGTGAACAGTAATAATCACTGATCGAAAACCGAACAGACCGACAAAGTGTCTAATTGATCATCAATATTCCAATATAGTCAAAACCAAATTGGACATATATCGTCGTTTAGCACCCAAAATGATTGTGCCATTAAAATTAACTTACAGTTTATCCTTTTGATGTTGTTTCTTTCCCATTGTCTTACGTTTTTATCGACTCTGTCAAATGATATCACTACCGGAAGTCGCAGACGTAGCTGGAGGGAGGGAATGTCTGCTTCAATCCTATTGGATGAAAATCGTTATGTTTACATTTCTGGTGACGCACGTGTGCAGTTAGGTCTACCTGCAACTGTACCTGATTGTTAACTCCAGTTGCTCGCAGAAAACATACCTCATAAAACCTGTGGTCATGGCTTAGATGAAGTTCTAAACGACATTTTTTCATGAGTTTTTATTTCGTTTTGATACGTGCCACAGGTGTCAATAGGTTTACGAAATAAACATAGTGTTTACTGCCGATACTGACAAACATATCCTGAACATCATATTTTAAAGTGATAGAGTACATATTTCCCACTATTTGAAAAATTAAACGAAACTTACCTGTAAGGTGAAGTTTGATTATAATTCCACCGACCTATGAAGTTTTTATAATGTTAAAAAACAGTTGTTTTACTCTTTTGATAAATCTAGCTTGTTCATATTTTAAAAACAGATGCCAATTTTTATTAATTTTATATTTTCTATTGAAGCACTCGTAAAATATTCAAGATTGGCCTAAACATAACCCATTTTTTTATGAGATTCCGAATTTCGACTTTTTAACAATTAAATGGACATTTTTAGATAACAATTGAAAACAAGAAAATATCAAAATTTGTCATTTTGGAGATAAATATAACTTTAGAGATGCCATTTGAACTCAACTCAGGACATGTCCAAGTCACATACAAAACATACTTTAAAAGGACAGTTCTATCAGGGTATTTTCGTGGAAACTAAATTAAAGGGGACATTCCTGAACATACAAGTATTATATGAGTACATAATTGTAAACTAATCCAGTTTAAAATGGTACTGAGGATAACATTTTGGTTGATTTAGACTTTTTAGAACTGGATAAATGAGAATGCACACTCGGTAAAATAAAACAAAAAATAAGAAGAGAAACCATTCATCTGCACTACGAGCGTGAAAAGCCTTGCTTCAGCATTACAGGGCATTATTCATTAGTCTTATTATAACTCATTTGTTAATTTGTAGATGTTATATCTATACATATAGTTTATTTTTGTAATGTTGTAAAATAAGTAAAAGTACAGCGCCTTTTTTCATGTCATTTCCCCTAAAGCAACATGGTGGACCGTAGCCAATAGATATGCTTCTTAAAGCATGCTCAAAATAGTTACACTATTTGAGATATATCAGAAACCAGACTGTTTATTTAGGGTCTCTGAGTTGTGTTTTTAATCTTGTTTTCAGGCTGAGTGGGAGAGGTCTTCATTGGGCAGCTGTGTTCCACTGGAATGATTTATCAGCAAAAGATGTTCAGATCACCATAGTGGGACACCAAAGTTGATCTTAATCTAAGAGCCTTCGCAGACTGTACATCATGATTAAGTCCTTGAGTTAGCAGGGAGCGTCACCTTGAATATATTAATTATAGATATTATTAAAGATAATAGATATGGAATACTTGACAAGCTACAGAGCCAATGGCTTCATCTTTCACACAAGTTTAACTATTGAATGTCTTCATCGCTCATATATAGTGTTTTGCATTTTGAATGAATGATCAATCTGATTAAAATCGACCCTGTTCCGAGGAATAATAAGTTTAAAAATATTTACTTTTTTAAGATTCTAACTCGTTCTGTCTAAGACTTTCCTCTTTACATGGTCTGACTGCAGCCACACATAGCGCATGTTTGGACATAAAGTAAGCTTACTAATCCAGTGCCTCTGGCAAAAGTATCAGTAGCTAGGGGCAGGTAACTCCAGTTAATCATTTGTTCACTTGATTGCGATAATGTGATTGCTCTGCTAATGACTAGGTTTTGTCTGCACTTAATGTGTGTCTGAAAGTGCACTAGGAAAGCTCTGGCTAGAACGAGTTTGGATCTCGATAAAATCAATATTTTGAAACTGTTATTCCTCGTAACACAGTTGAATTTAATCAGACTGAAAGAGAGTTGGAGGCTCTTCCTATGTAGGCTCTGTCGCCATCTTCTTCTGCATGGTCCTGGTGATAAAATAAAACAACGCCCATAAGTTTAATGTCAACATTTTAATTAAACATGGCCATCAAACATTCCACTAGACGAATGATGCAATGTTAAAAAAGAAGAGTGAACAGATTCAACTTGGAACAAATATCTAAAATAGAAAAGAATTCACATACAAATTCACAGATATAAATTGAGGTTATTTCAATTCTCTTAAACAGCTGTTAACCTTATCTAGACTAAACTATTTGCTGGTGTGTTTACCTGGTCAGTTTGACAAACAATCATAAATAAATATATTATCATTACTATTAACATACTAACTAAGTTGAAATCAAACATATAAACAAGTGATGGAAATGGAAATCAGCACTGTGGACTTCTGCTTATAAAACTAGGTACTATAAGTATAGTATCATAGGCTCTAGATATTTGAAGTCAAACTACTTTGAATAAACAAAAGAAATTAAACTATAGGGATAAACTAGAATAGAGCCATAAGCTCTGTAGCTCATCAGTTTTTTGCACAATTAATCATCTGATGTGCTAGACTAAAATAAGAATTAAAAGTTTAACAAAATGCAACGAATCTTCACCCAAAATACAATGATAATCTGCAAGTAATTTATGTCTACATCAATATTTCATCAAATTGTATATTTGAAGAGGTTAGGATCATTTTTATATAAAAATTTGAGATTGGGGAGTAAGCACTTCTGTAGAGGAACCATATTTACTGACGAATGCCGGACAACATAGTAAGCCATATCCCCATCTAACCTTGTAGGCCTGATGAGTCAAATATGTAAGACTTAAGACTCGTCACATGCAGAAAACAGACGTAAATAATTTGAGTTTACAATACTGAAATAAACAAGTTGTGTTTGCAAATATTCCTGAGGTTGTCAATTGTTCGGCATTACTTGCTTCGTATGTAAATAAAAGTAAAATAAACAGACAACTAAATATATGCTTCAAGCGAGTAGAATATAAAAAATGACTCATTTATATCAAAACTAAGTGGAGAAATAGTAAATATGATTTTGACAATGATTTGGAATTTCTACGAAGCCAAACTATGAAACTATATACAGTACATTCTTCTCACTGTAAGTAATATGGTCAACCTTACAACTATTTATAATCAACATATTTTATAAGGTAGCAACAAGCAACATTAGTTGACAATGAAGAGAAAACAATATAGCACATATCATGATATAACTTTAAGAAGCTATTTCCTCTAGCTAAATGATATTCAATGGAAAATAAAAATAAACACTGTCAAGTATAAAAGAAGTGAGTGTAAAGGATACATTAATATATCTTCAGATATTTCATAAGGAAGTAAGGAAGAGTAGTGATAAGTATAATATAAAAACAAAATTAAAATATTATTTATGAAAATATTGAATTTAGTATAAGAAAGGTGCTGAGGTAATAGAAAGAATACGAATATAGGATTGCACATTGTAAATAGCCGTGTCCTTCAAAAAGACATTTCTAAAAACCAAAATTACATCATTCATTGAGAAGAATAAGATCTAATATTGTGGTGAAGATATAATAAATATTGCACAGACACTTTTGGCATTATGACTGAACAGCATAATATTTTGGCTGTGACTATTACCGCAGTAAAAGTATTTAATAACGTGACTATTTGTCATAAAAACGAAACAATTACTATCAATAACATAACAAACACAATAAAACATGATAAGTATCTTTGAAAATTAACTCGAGAATTACATTTCTATGGAAAAATCATAAAGTCGATTTAATTTTTGAACAGATGAGATGGTTAGGTGCTGGCACGGTCAATGCTGGCGGTGTTGCCGGACAATGAGGGTGTGGGTTTGAATCCAACAACGGACTCCACCCAAATAAGTACAAGAATTTGTATTTATGCAGACAGTGTAAGCCCAAATAAAACAGTCTTACATTTGTTCACTATCTAAATGGCATGTGTCTCTAAGTTATTCTTTGTTTGGTATGATAAACCATATAATACATAAATATTGATTTAACTGGGCTTCTTCTTTACTTTCTATATTAGTTTATTCTAATCTAGTACAAGATGATAACACATGACATATCAGAATCCCTAAGAATGATAATCTTTAAGACTGTCAACACGGAAATATTGGAAGATTGTGATTAATAATGAAGCATCTATTAGGTGTCAATCTTACTAGCACAGTGTCAAGTTAATATGCAACTTTATATTCTTACTTTACATAAAACATAGAACAATACATTTGAACAGGGATGTCTAACATTGAACTAACAGACGTTATGAGGTACTAACAGTTGAATATGGACATGTAACAGATACAATCTAATAACCTTAAGACACAGTGTAACACAATGTCCACATAATGACAAACAATATCAAGAATATATCATGAACATGAATATATTACAAACAAGTAAGAGAGAATAGAGGGTTCATTTGTGTGGAGTTGGACAGGGATCGGTATGTGTTATAATTGCCGTAACACTCATCCATTTGAAGATACTTCCGAACTATATTCTCATGATATGACACCCAGTATAAGACTGCTGTGTGTGTTGTCATTACGATAACCAGTATTGAAGTACCATTGTTACTAGCACCATCTTGTGACTCGCAATAATCTAAACCTCATCACATCATCAGCAATTTCCCCCTTTTTAACTGTGTTGGTAGGTGTAGAGAAAATACAAAAACTTGCCTTAATGAACTTACCTTGACTCACTAAATAACCCTTTCACCACTTAAAGCCAGAAATCAGACTCACTAGCTTATTTGGTACTGATTTCTGAAGAGTGAGAAGGTTAACAACTTACCTCTTGTGACCTTTGACCCGACGGCATAATCTGATTGATGTTACAACTCACGGACCAAGGCGAAGCCAGCAATGTTTTCATTGGTTGGCAAGGATGATATGGGCATTTTGATGAATTTAAAATTGTACATGTTCGACTTGACGGGTCAGATAAGTTTGAACTAGATTGAAGTCGGGCTACAAGGAACCGCTGATAAGTCACCAGAAGAAACCAAGGGAGTCGTGTGTGATCTGTTGGAGGAGCTAGCTGCTTTGACAATTGTTACATAAGGCACATAGTTACACTTTCACATTGACGTCTCACGACACTTATACACAGTTTGTGAGCTTGCAGATATCAACAACATATAAACATGATCACAAACAATAACAACCACGATTCTAACAACAGCATCAATATAACCATTCTTTCCAAACATGAATTCCTATACGACCTCTGTTTTAATACGAACGTTTCTTGATCAAGAAATATAGAACGCTGATTGGATGCAATCAAAGTTAGTTGCGCAATCAGAGATCTGTTTCAAAAGTTATCATTCAAAAAACTAAACTTTATTCGAATATGCACCTTGCATTTTGAGTCGTCTTTACAGAACACATATGTACGCCTCATTTTGCGACTGCATCATTGCATTGACCTGTGTGACAACAAATATGTTATTCATGCATTCAGTGTTTTCATCAATTAAGGTAATTTAAGTTCCAATATTTTGCCGTTAGGGGAAACTGCCAGAAGCCCAAGAAAAATTTGTATTTAGACTGAAGTTGTTTCGGAATTAATGACAGAAATACCTTTGTGGGGAGAGAATGCAATATAACTGAACTTATTCAAACTACGGTAAATGCAGTCAAAGTTAGATAGCAACTAATGACGAAGACCTCCTTACAAATTTCTTAGGCCATGATGCCACTAGGTCATACTTCCTAAAAATACCCATTCTACTTCAATTTTGTTTACACTGTCAAAACACTTGTTTCTTTTTCTTTCATTTATAGAATCGCAAAAACAAGCATTCAATCAAAATTCAATCAGTCTACTAATGGATTAATAATAACTTGAGTACAAGCAAGATACAAAGTTGATTGTGCGTATCGCTTCAGACATAACCAGAGACAAGACACGACTGAAAACATTGATACTTCCTACAAGAATCTAGCTTGAGATACTAACCAAACATACTATGATCTGCATTCTAACTTGAGATTTTTACAATAATCTACTATGGAAATGAACACTTCAACACTACAGGGCCAATCTGCAAGTCTCAATGTTCAAAGGAGTCTCAGAGAAGCAGTAGCATGCTTTTTCTATTCCTCAAAAAAAATTAGTTTATGCCAAAAACATTCTCTTCAGAGGGTTAAACATCTCATTACTCAACCTGATCATCTGTAGCCAAATAGGAAAAAAATCAAGTACCAAGCATTAAGCTGCCACTGGAAGCCATTTTTGTGTAAACATCTTTAATAATTATATAAGATATTATTTATCATATATATTATTTGAGATAGGGAAATGGATTCATATAGCCTAACCAATCATGTTCCTATTAAAATTGCCACTTTAGATTAAAAGACATTGTCTTGCAGCTGGAAACATTTATTTTCATGAGAGAATTTTATTAGCAAAATATAACATGCTACTGCCCCTCTTAGCTGATAATCATTACATTTAATTACAATCACATTTGTCTAGCAAGCTCTAAGCTACACTACACCCAGAAACAAAGTACCCCCTTTCTAGAAATTTCTAGAACGTATCTAGAAAATTTCTACTTGTACTTGTTCATCAATGCTTGACTCATCAAACATACATCAACTAAACATGATGTTCTAGCAGCAACATCACAGGATCCTGCTCTTCAAATAAAGACAAATAAATCGGGTTAAGTTGAATTTCATTCACGTACGCATGGGCAATCTATAAAATAACGGTTTTCAACTTTTCCCAAATTCTAGTAAATCATCCATGTTTTGACTGTGATCGCCACTTGGACGTAATTGCACACATTGATAAAACTTTTGTAATACCGAACATCAGCTGTGAACACATGGGCTATTTCAGTTGTTCATTCTGTTTATATCTGTATACATCTCTTTCAACCTTATTTTGTCAATCACTAATAATTCAAGTAAATAAATAAACAACAAAAACAAAATTCACAAATATATATATAGATAATGCCATACTAATACCAATAAAATACTTGACACTCCTTATGAACTAAGAGAATAAAAGCATTGAAAATAAACTTCATTAACCTAAAAACACATTTATCTCGAAAATGAAATTGTTTGGAAGTTCAGGTAAAATTGATGTTTACAAATGATGTAAAAGAAGCTCTTGTATTTCTACCAGTTTTAGTTGGAACTTTCATAGGCCAGTGAAGAAGCCTATAATGAAATTGATTTCTCAAAATACTGAACATTATTTCCTTTCAGGTAACAAAATACAAATAAATATTAAACATACAAATAACAAGAGTTAAACAACAAAATATAACAAAAATAAAAGACTAAATCATTGCTACAAAAGTCAACATAACAAGATTCAATATCACACAAAAAAGATGGAGCTAAAGAAACACTTCTGTGTTATTACACTACAGTTTACATTACTAATGTATCAAGAGGATTATTGTTTAGCACTGTGTTTGAGCAATGTTGCAGCATCTAGCAGTGCTAGTGTATCAAAATCCCTTATAAAAAATAATCAGCACTTCATATCTAATAAGCACCCCCATTATAAATTTCCCCTTTCCATGGTTAGTCATAATGGTTTAATGTTTCTGGTGAAACAAAGCCCTAAAACCACCACTTCAGTGACTTTGTCTCAGTTTCGTATCAAGTGGATATTTTGCGATGTTGTTTGATCAAGGTAAGGTGAGGTGATTTGGGGCTTAAAGCCGCTTTCAAGAGTATTTCACTTATATCGTGGCCGCTAGTATTACTGCAGGGAGAAAGCCTGCAACATCATTGTGGCTATGTATTGCAGTGAAACATGTGAGCGTCGGCTGGAATTAACGAACCATGGGTGGTACTGCGCTGAAATTCAGTGTAGCATTGCACCCAAACCTGACTGCGTGTAGAACAGTTCTCTACAGCAGACAAAGTTGCCGAGCCCCTGGCAGGATTCGAACCTTTTGATCCGAAGCCGAACACGCTTACCTTGTTTGATCAAGAGGATAAAACAATTAAGTCACCAATAGATGACGATCTACTTCATCCCTTGTGGGTGTTTTTTCTTTGAAACGGGAATGCTTGACCATCATTATGAAAGGGTTTGGTCACCTTGGCAAGTAGATAATTCATTCAGCAGTTTCACTCTGGGTTTACAGAAATATGGATCTTTCACTGTTTGATATCCCACCTCTTTAGCTACCAAGCATGAGATACAGAACATCGAATATAATCAGCCTTCATAAATTCAGCTATATTGTCAATGACACTATTTGAAAAATAATTTGTAAAATCTATTCTGGAATTCATTGTAAAGCTTTCGAGAAAATCATCACTAAATTGACTAGGTTTGGCCATGAACTAGTAAATTTTCAAATACTGTTACTGTTATAAAACAAATAACTACACCACCATAGCAATCTTAAAAACAGCTTTCATAAATCCGACTTGGCTAGCTTTATAGTCCTTGTATTACATAAAAAATCGAACAAATAAAATTTCTATGTTAAACATTGACAAAATATATTATGACCAGTGACATATCTTTTAGACGAAAACATAACAAACTGCTTCTAAAGAAATATATAATATATTTCTTCACAACTGGCTGACGAATATTTCAAATTATGACTGTTTGTTACATATTATCAAATTAATGTAACACTCTTCATTAATTTGAATATCAAGATTGGTTCTAATACCTGTATAACCACAGGGTTATATGTGATGCAGTTTTGGAAAAAAAGGTGGTAAGCACCAAGTGGATCATGAGAATTTGGCACAATTAAATAAAAGCACAGATAAATTTGTAGAATGACAAGTCTTGAGTGCTTTTGTTTGACTCTCAGGTTGATACCATCTCTATTGTTGTGTCTCAGGTGAAATTCTTACAAACATACAAACATACAAATTGTGATTTGCATGAAACAATGTTTTGGCAAATCATTCATAAATTTGCTTCAGATTGTTTTAAGTAGATGTTTTAGATGTTTTTAGTGATTTTAAATAATATCTTCTATATTAATGAACAGTTGTGAAAGTTAAAATGTATATTCTATATACAATTCTCCAAGTTGCTTCATTTACTTGTCAGTGGATTTCCACTCCTTATCAACGTTACAAAACAAATAATATTGACAGTTTTCTTATTCAAAAGAATACACATCTTTAGCAATTCTCTTAGTTTCTGATTACTAAATAAAAATAATCAAATAACGAAAGATAATTGGTGACAAAGTTCCTTGTATCAACCTAACTCATCACGTTACAGTGTTTGATAACAAATTTATTCCTACAATTCATCTAAGTAGTTTGTTGTAATTAAGTTGAGCCATGGATTTATCAACAAGAAGCAAAGAGATCTTCGGTTTCTGTTATCACGTTGGTAAAAAACATGTTGATAATTTGCTGTGATTTGTACGCCAGAAGAATCGTTGATAATTCACTTGTTGGATTCACTGACGAGAGCTGCATACATACTGTCCTCCGTCTCCAGTAAGACGTCGGGTTTATCAAACTCGTAAATCATCCCATGGTCAAGGACCATAACTCTGTCGTAGGCAGATATGGTTTTTATTCGATGCTGCAAATAAGGAAAGAGATTGTGACAAGTGAAACATTATCAAAAGGAAATGTTATCCAACGAACACATTTCAGTACCACAAAGTGTGTAGTTTCTTTTGTTATAATTTTAAATATTGCTCATTGCAGATGATGTCAAACAAACACCCACTAAAGCAATTAATTCTCAAATCATATCAATTTAAATAATATGACAAACTGAAGCTGAAGTGATGTCATGCTAAACAGTTGTGACTTCTTGTGACGTCATAACATTACACATTTAGTTATTACACATTTAATAAACGGTGGTATCTTCAACGGGCCAGTAATAAAGATAAAATACTTAACTCAATCTCATTTACTAAAATTTTTAATATTACCCGTGAATGGTATCGGTATTTTCTCACTCACCACTTCGATTAATAAAAATTTCGTGAAAAGAAATGTTGTTTAATAATTTCTATGTACATAATTATCAAGATTATTAGATAACCCACTGCTATTGTGAGGACAGTCTTGTCACTGAACTTCTCCTCATGGACAATCTGCTGTAAGAGTGCATCTGTCTCCAGGTCAATTGAGGCTGTTGCTTCGTCCAGAATCACAATACGTGTGTCTCGTAATAAAGCCCTGGCCAAGCACAGCAGCTGAAGGGAGATACAGAGTTATTCATGAATCATGGCAACAGCTGAAGGGAGATACAGAGTTATTCATGAATCATGGTAGCAGCTGAAGGGAGATACAGAGTTATTCATGAATCATGGTAGCAGCTGAAGGGAGATACAGAGTTATTCATGAATCATGGTAGCAGCTGAAGGGAGATACAGAGTTATTCATGAATCATGGTAGCAGCTGAAGGGAGATACAGAGTTATTCATGAATCATGGCAACAGCTGAAGGGAGATAAAGAGTTATTCATGAATCATGGTAGCAGCTGAAGGGAGATAAAGAGCTATTCATGAATCATGGCAACAGCTGAAGGGAGATTTTTAGCTAAGAAAGAACTATTGGCTGTGCAGCTCATCAGGCTTAATATGTCATATCCATATTAGGCGCCACAGGAGAAGGAAATAAAAACTGGTTTTAGCGTGTGACCTCTATGGTCTTATTAGGGGTCACAGGGTCACCTAAGTTACAGATTATAATCCTCTTTAACCTAAAATTCAATACACATAATATTTTTCTTTTCTAGAAGAAATAAAATCAAGATTTGGGGCTTGGCTCCAGTGGCCTTAATTTAGGTCAGACAGTCACCAAATCTACATGTTAAAATTCCCATTATTGATCCATCATTTTTCAATACTTAAAGGCCACTAAGGTGAGGTGGGGTGAGTTGGTGTTTAACGCCGCTTTCAAGATTATTTCACTTATATCGTAGTTGTAGTATTATTGCAGGGAGAAAGCCCGCAACACCATTGTGGCTATGCATTGCGGTGAAACCTGCGAGCATCGGCTGGAACTAGCGAACCATGGGTGTTAAAGGCCACTAAGATGGAAGCATGGACAGATAGATAACAGGCTGGTTACAGGACAGAGCACCATGCCATGGGCTGTAAGCCTGAGAGTTTTATGCTTTAAATGGACCCGGTTCATCTGACTTTAAACTCTAATCTTGATATGGTATATTATGGTACATTCTTTACAGCACCAAAATAATTTCTACACAACTAAAAGCTTTTTCAAGTGAGAAAATAAGTACAGTCATACACCTTTACTCTTGAGCTGCAACATAACAAACATACCATCTTAAAAAAATTTGTAAGGAAGTTTTTTTGGCAATATTTTATACAAATGATTACTTAAAGAGCCAGTCCGTGTTTCTCATAACATATTATTTGGCTTTGATACGAACGTAAATGTCATATGTTATTATATAAATTCAAAACATCTTAACTTTTCCTCTCCAAAAGACAAAGATATGACAAATACTGTTTTTCAATGAAAATCTAAAAACAGCCTTATAAATACACAGAGGCGGAGATCACATGTTCGATCTACATGGATACTAGTTATATAACCTAACAAACGCTATCATCTCCAAACTGACCTCCTGGCGGCTTTAGATAAGTATCCAAAATTACGTTTGGCAGTTTGACGCGCGCCACCGTCCGGTTTTCGATCATAATTGCGACTTTCTACCTTCGTATTGTCACTGTACAAATCCAATTAGCTTTAAAATTATTCTTTTTGGTAACAGTCGATACTTCCTGATCAAATGACACCATTGATTAAGTTTGGCAAATGTGACTCCATCAACTCACGGAGTGGCTCTTTAAATGATTGGTCCAATATTGTGACCGCGTCTACCCAGCTCCATATTTTTCACAACATGATAACAAATCTTGAACATTTAATTACCTGTCTCTGTCCAACACTAAAGTTGTCTCCCCCTTCCGATACTGTACAATCTGCAAAATATTTTTACGTTTTATCTATGATAAGTTTGTCTTAAAAAGCGAGGAACTGCTTTGATTTTGGTATATTTTGTATATCAGTGTTGTCTCTCCTTATGTGTTTATCAAAACATTTTACAAAAAGTTTGCACGGCAATGTGCATCAAAATACGGTCTAAGAAAGCAAGTTAGACAGTTCTTGTTTACTCATCTCACCTAGTTTCTGTGGGAGAGCGGCAACGGTTTCTCGCAGGTGGACAGTCTCTAGAGCTGACCACAACATATCATCTGAATATGTTCCCAAAGGGTCCAGGTTATATCTGAGAAAGAGCACATTTTGGGTTTGTAAAAAAAAACATTTAAAACACTACATGACAAGATTTAAAAAAACATTCTGATTCAAATTCAAGAAATTGCTGAGATAGTCAAACACTGTGTTGGTTTTTAACAAAATTGATGTAGTGCACCTTCAAAGCACATTTAAAATATGATTTTTAAAATCCTCCACCAAACCAGAGAGCAAAGAGAGACAGCAACAGGCTTTGAAACCAGCTATTAAGCAGGGAGATATAATAAGCACTAAACCTAAACAATAAGTGACTCCTCTGCAAAATGTCTTGATGACAAAGCATTTTGAATCACTGTACCTGATAGATCCATTAAACAGCATAGGATCCTGAGGGATGATGGAAAGCCTGGACCGCAGGATGGAGAGGTCGACACGACTGATGTCTTTGTCATCGATAGTTATCTCCCCTGATGAGATCTCCAGAGCGCGGAACAAGGATAGTGCTAGAGAAGATTTCCCGCTGCCTGCCCGTCCACAGATCCCGATCTGAGATGTAAAGATTGAATTATCAAATAAAAGGAAAGTTTTAAGAATGAAAAAGCCAAGAAAGAAGCAATAAATTAAGTTTTCTGATTTTCATGTAAATATTGAATACTCAATCATGCTTGGCAATGGTGTAAGGATCGTTACACACTGAAACTTTGCAGTTATTTGACTAAAGAATATGGATATCAAAATCTTGTTCTTTTTTAACTCATCTTTCAGAATGCCACTCTAAAAAAGATAACTCAGTATCGTCAATAATGTTGACTTGAAATTTGGATTCAAGGTGAAGCTTAACCTTATCTATTCATAAAATGAATAGATTGCAAATTATAGACTTCTCAACTTAAATAAAGATAATATTAAATTTGAATTAATAAAATATGAATTATCTTAAAAATCAAAATAATGACATAACATTTTTCAGAAAACATCAGCAAGACTGGATCATCAAGAGAACTGTTAATGCATTTAAAAGAAGTTATGAGGTCAATGTCACCTTCTCCCCGGGCTTGACGGAGAATGTTGCATGATGGACTACATCCTCGAGTGTCGGGTCGTACCTCAGACAGATGTCCTTGAACTCTATCTGACCTTTCTCTGGCCATGTTTCAGGAACAGAGATGCCTGCCATTGCAATTGAAGAATTTAAAGACAGCACTTATTTATAATATCGTGGATTACAAAGAATTGTCGAAAGTCTATCCTTCTACAAGAAGGGTTTTTCTTTTTTCACTCTACCTAGAAATTCCTCACAATCTGATACGATTTAAAATTAGATGAATGAATCTTTCACTAGAAGTAAGCAATCTTAGAGTTACACGCCATTTATATATAGTAAATAAGATTTCATGCCATTTTTAGAGTAAATAAACTATCAGCTAGAATGATTAGTTCAATTGAGGTGCTTCGCAAAACTGAGACAATAACTTTATATAAGCAACATAAAACCACACTCGGTATCATGCTAAAATTGAACTGTGTAATAATCATGTATTGATGACACATTTTCATAAACAGTAATGTCCCATTTAAACAAAAATTCCCTGAATAGCCCCAAAACATAAGAGGCCACAGTTAGATGAGAGCAGACCTGATTTGCCGGAGATGAGTTCAGTGGGGAGCTCGGTGTATTCCTTGACTCTCTCCACTGAGTTCATGTTCATCTCAACATCCGTCGTCATCCGCACCATCCAGTTCAACAGTGATGAGATCTAAGGGGAGAGAAGACATGTTTCTCAACTCTTACATTAAAAAACAGGCTAGAAGTTGTGACATAGAGATGCATGGCTAAAAGTTAACCATCAAGATCTATAGAGACAAGATCTGAGGGATGAGAGAAATCAAATTTCTGGGCTGGTTATTAAAACTTGACATTCTTGTAATTCAGATTACACTGTCTTAAATTGTACATTTTCGTAATGGTCACATAATGATCCATTTGAATGCACAAATATTGAATATTTTGGTGTTCCTTAACTTTTTTTATTGAGTATATATTTTAAACAAGTTTTGTATAGTTTGAACTCACCATGAGAGTGTATGTGATGCACAACCCGATGAACGCTGGGTTGGTGTTGCCCAAAGCTCCAGCACTCAGACTAGCGATAGCCGACAAGAAGACCAGCAGGCAGCCTAGGTAATCCTGAAATAGGTTCATTCATAAACCTTAACCCTTACACTCCAAAGAAACCAGACACATATATACATTTACAAGCCTGATTTCTGGCTAATAGTGATAAAATGATCAAGTGATGTCACTCTATTGTTCTTGAGGGATGTTAATTTTCATAATTGCCTTCTTCCTCATAGGACAAGGGATTAATTCAACTGATGACCCTGGGATACAGGTTATCACAATAATGACAGAGGGTCATGTTTTATCAATTATACATCAACTTATTAGAAATAAGGGGACGTCTTCGAAACTTTTGCCAGAAACAGCAGATTTTGGCTTTCATTGAAAGAATAAGAAGCAAGTGAGCAGTGTTACCCACTCTGCTGTAAACAAGCCAAGAATTTAAGAGTAGGTAAAAGTTATGTCAGTTTCCAACTACTTATTGATATAAAGCATTTATCATATTGTGTACAAAGGAGAAAAAGTTATTTTGGGTCTGCATTCACATGGAAAGATCTAAGACTCTGGGCAAATTACTGTCCTGATCGCTTACATACGAAGTTAACAATAGGGGGCGTCAATAGGGAGAGGTCTCTAATTAGCCAAAGACAGTAGTCTTTTGTATGAGATACTTACCAGTCTGATGCCCAGCCACCGGTTGATGGTATGAATATAAAGAAATGGAGATACATTCGAATCTATGGTAGCAAAAGCTTTTCTACGGAATGCTTTTTGACATCTGAAATGGAAGCAATAAATACTTGAACATATAAATATGAAAATCCAACGTAGTATCAAATCATATCCTGCAATAGCCTCTTGTACATTCATATTTACATCCAACATAGTACTAAGTAATATGCTGCAAGATAACCTTAGTGATAAACTTATAAAATAATTTTTCTGGTTTGACCATGTTATTCTTGCAATCTGATAAAAATCATATTCAAAACTATCTTTCTACCTTGCTGCTTCTGATCTGAGCAAAATTTGGATAAAAAATGATTGAGGCAAAGATAATAGGGCGAAACTGGAAGTCCATGGTTTACAAAAGATGGAAGATCATTATCAGTAATAATTATTGCCCTTTTGCATGATTTTCTTGTCCATGTTCATCAGTATTACTGACTTGTAAGCGCGGACAGTCTGTATCCCCGCCAGTGTCTCCCCGAAGTGTGAGTACACGGGAGACTTACTCACACTATCCAGTCTCTGGAGTTCTCTGTGGAAGAAAAACAATAAACCACTTCATCAAGCACATGGAATCATTAATCATTTGATACTGTCTATCTTCAAACATTTAAGTACAGTCGTGGCTGGATCCAGAGGCAAGTCTAGACTGTCAATATTTTTATGGCATGTTCTATTGTACAACAATTTTGACAGTCTAGACTTCCCCAACAATGACAGTCTAAGATTCCCATCATCTCAGTATCTCATCATCTCAATTCAGAATGTTTTTCAAGATAATCAATTCAATAATGCATTTTATATGATCGTCTGTACAAATAGATTATCACCCACTGACCTTGCTGTGTTACGGAAGAACCTCTGAAGGAAGTAGTAGATGATGACCAATGGGATTGCAGCAAACAGGAAGAATGGCGTGGTAATACTGTTGACTACAATGGCGGCAATTGTATACAATAAGCACCGTAGTGTACCCTCGAAGCTTGCAGAGATTTTCTGGAACAGATGAACATGAGATAAAGTTTACTGGCAATATGTAATTACAGCTTTGTTTTTTATTTCAAAATTCAAAAAGTTATGTTACATAGTATGGCCTGATGGGTCACTAAGCCGATTTATTTAATTGTCAAATCTTCGAATCCTTACCACATGGTTTGTCATATTCATTAGTTGGTGTATAGTCTGGCAATACTGAGTGGCACCACTGAGATAACAATAACAGCACAAAGCTGGTCCACCTACCTGATCAAGAGAGGCTACATCAGCTGTGAATCTGTTGAGGATTCTTCCACTTGGATTGGTGTCGAAGAATCTGTAGGAATTCAAGATTTTTACACATGATAATCATAGTGAATTCAACTTAAGATTCTCAATATATAGTCAAGCTACAAATACTTTGATGCAAAGTAAGCTTACAAGGCTGCCTTTTACAACTGCTGTTTGACCTGTGAACAAACTGTTCAATATTTTCATCCAAAACAGTTAAAAACAAACTGAAATTGCCATCAATTCTTAACAATTGGTTTCTTATTTCAAACTGAAATTTAATTTTGTTTTTGTTTTCTACAATGCCAATTAAAGAAGGTTTTTGTGTCAGACAAAGGCCATGGTTTATAAGTACTAATTGTACGAGTTCATCGCTACATTAACGCTAATATTTGTAACCTCACCCTCATAAGTGTACAAGTTTCCACTGATATAAATGAGATTTGCTTACCTCATAAGGTTATTTAAGTTTATTACAAATAATATATGTAAGCATCAAATCCACGTCAGGCCTCGAATCTGTGGCGGATTTCCAAATCTATGGCATATTTTCAATGCCTGACATTTGTACCTTTTTTTGTATTTTTCTGCATTGATTAACCAAACCTTACGCTAGACAAACTTACCCTAAAATTCGTCGACAGGAATCAAAGGGTTACAAAAGATAGTCTTTCAATATCAAAAAAAGACAGACTCAGCGAGGGCTTAAAATATCCTACAAAATAAACACAACTGATGTGGCATGAAGCCGCAAATGTCTTATTTACATGTAAGGTATTGTCAAATGTATTTTCGTATTTGGGTTATGGACTCTTATTATTTGGTCATTATCCGTTTGCAATATGTCTCTGTAACTTCCCTAATTATTACGCTAGCGACGCAATTGGGCCATGACGGGAACAGTTCGCTATTATGACGTCATCGCACAATGACGTCACTTAGCATGACGTCATGAAACAGTCTAACAATCAAACAAGCCACAGATAAGGAAATCCGCCATAGATTAGAGACCCGCCACAGATCTGAGTCCTACATATATGCTAAAAGTTGATGCACTCACCTCATATGAAGATGAATGACATTGTTTAGCATGCTGCGGAAGAGAGAACGTGCGCCCTGTAGGCCAGTGAAGTAGAGGATGATGACGGAAAACAGGGCTCCCAAGATGGCAGCCATAGTCAGCGAGGCGTATGTTGTAAGATAGGGAGTGCTATCAAACGTCTGAAGCATGGAAAAATTATTTGACATTTAGGAGACTCTAGTTTTTCAAAGCAAGTCAGTTTCCTTTTATTTTGGTACAGTTAACTCAGATTTAAATATCCTTTCCATTGAGCAATTCTAACGTCATGATGAACCCTGATTGATGTTGACAGATTACTCTTAAAGTGGTAATGCTCATTGAAGGAATCAACCCATTAAAGCTCCTTGACAGAATGAACCGAAATCATAAACCAGCTCAAATTGGTAAAGTTTTCTTAGTGTAGATGATAGTGATGATATGAGGTACTTGTGACCTTCTTGAGAATTTGAACTACAGAAAAAGAGATACTCACAGGTGTAGAGATGTTGCTGCGGTGAGGATGATGCGTGAGGTTGAGCTCGTAGCGGTTGGCGTCGGAGGCCCAGATGGAAAGAGAGAAGTGGGCTGTCACCATCAGCGAGTGGTGCAGCATCTGGAGCAGCAGGGTGAGCAGACACAGCGCCGTGCAGCAGGCCCGCAGGTAGTAGAGGTAGACGTGCAGCATCACCGCCCCCTCCTCACGGTGCTCCTTCTGTATCAACTTGCCCGCGTCTTCGGGGGTGTCCGCAGCTTCTGAAGGCAGGAAAAGAAACCATTAGATTTCTATAAACCTTTCATAGACCCTGTTTAATAGTTCTAAAATTCTTTGCCAGTCCATGTGCTCATGATGTTTTGTGAAATTGTACTCTTGGTCACACATACTGAATAAAGCTCTTGTTCTTTAAGGTGGAGCTTGTCTTAGTAGTAGTGCAAGGCTATCTGTATAGCAGCACTTGAGGACTTGAGAAGAAACCTTTAGCTATTGGTTTAATGAGAATAAGGTTGTCTAACTCGTAGTGTTAAGCTATTCATATACCAGTACCTTCTAGAAATGTGAATAAAACATCAGTTATGGGTTTTATAACATAAAGGTTGTATGTGGAAACTCTGCATTAGAGCCATAGGGTTACAAATACAGGATGGAATTTAACTAGAACTTTCAAGTTTGGCTAAGAAATTTAAAATAAGTTTTTGTATTTATTAGACTGAACACAGAATTCAGCATTTTAGAGCATTTAGTACAGTAGTATATTTTTAAGAGTGTTGAACTTACGACACATCAAATTGAAATCAAATTGAAGATTTAGGTGCACCAGACCATGAACACAAGAGATTAAAGTTCTAAAGAAGAAGGCTGCCCATTGTCATATACGCAATGCATCGGAAATATCTATGTACTAAGATAAGGATAGATGTAGAAAATATTGCAGAATGCATGTTATGAAATGTGCATGCATATGTCAGGGTACATGTGAGTTTCATAACAGCATATTTGGATGTCAAGGCATCAAGGAGAAGTATCTGACCTGATTTGGATTTGTCTGTCAGGTCCTCCTCGTTCCGATCCTCATTACTGGCTTCTGTCATGACGGACATCTGTGACCTTGACACTTGTCGGCTAAACACCGGCAGGCTCAAGTTTGACTGCAAAGGATGAAACATCAATGGAATAAAGTTTTGCTTTCTGGTCTCTGCACAAAATAACTGGTGAAAAATGGAGACAGTGCCATAATGAAGCAGTCGTGAATTCAAATGTTTTCTGACTGTAGGATGAGAGTCTAATAGAGGGAATGGCAAACATGAGTTGTTGTTAAGATTACAATGTTCGACTTGGCTGTGCGATATAGATTTAAACAAAAGCTGAGACCTGTACTGACCTGCACTGATGAAGGACGTTCTGTGGTCCAGCTGGACTTCCTGTCGTTATCTACATCTGGTTCCTTTGATACCCTGCAGAAAGGATATATTGTGGTATTTATAGATTTTACTTTAGAAGACAATATAGATAAAATCTTGCTTGATGTAATTGTCACCACTTATGTTTCAAGTATTTAGATTTCATTAGAGCTACAAAAATAAACCCATTGACTCTTTAGGTCATCAGCCTATCAATAATTCAATTTATGAATGGTAACCCTATGGGCTGTCAGAAGATCATCACTATGTACACAAGATTTCAGCTTTCTAGGCCTATTGCTTCTGGAGAAGAAGATGAAAATAGGTTTTTAAGGCATGATCCCTGTGGCACTTATAAGGAGTCACAGTGTCACAAAAATCTATAAAATAAAATCCCCACCAGCTGAAGAGTCTTATCACAAGGTTTCATTTCTATTACTGCTTCTGGAAAAGGAGATGAAAATAGGTTTAAGAGTGTGGCCCCTGTGACCCTTATTAGTCAAGGAGTCTGTACACAATATTTCAGATTTTCTGAGTCAATGGTTCTGGAGAAGAAGATGAAATAGTTAAAAGTTAGGGAGAGATGGATGGAAGGACATGCCATGCCATAAGGTCATCTGGGGAAGAGCTTATAAAAAGGGTTTAAATTATGACCTTGGTATAAACACTTCAAAATAAAATTCCAACACTTAAAAACCAAGCAAAGACATATTAAAGTTCCAGATCAGCTTATATATTCAATGACTTGTATAAATAAATCTCACATGCAAATTAAGGTTTGATCTGACATTAGCGCTTACTTGTTTTCAAGTGGTTTGGACTCTTTGATGGCTTTTCGCCATGTCTCGTACATTTCCGGATCTACTTTCTTCACGTCGCCGGGGCGACCATGGTACTGGATGCTCCCTTCCTTCATCACTATCACCTGTAGACAGAATAACGTACCTGAGTATTTGCATCATCCCTGAGAACAAGATCCTTTTGTTTCACAACCCTTACCCACTAAGCCATGGAAACATATTAGAAATTTTCTTCAACAAGCTAAAGATTAATAATTGTACAAACATCTACATTTTCTATGTAGCCAATAATGGCATATGGGTAGAAAGGAAATATGTTTAGCAAAAGTAATCAACATGGGTCAAATGTGGCCTTCACAACAAGAAGTAACTTAAGGGTATATTTAGGAACAGGAACATTCAATCTGCAACATTATCCACAAATTGCAACTATGAGGTCATTTCACAGAAAACCCAATCTCATGTACAAAACTTACTTTTTCCCAAGTGTTTTGTTAGTGACAATCAGATGGACTGCCATGAATAACATCAAACTGACATATCTGTGTAATGGCAGGTACATACCGACCCTTACTGTTATCCACATGTACAAATACAGGGGAGGTGACACCGACCTGAACTGGTCTATTGGCAGCGATGCACTAACATTTCTCTCAAACACTCACCTGCGTTGCATTGCCGATGAACTGGAGCTGATGGGTGACAAGGATAACCGTCCGCTTTCTGCGTAATAATCTGCGCTGGATCCCCTCATCAAACACGTGGCGACCAACATGTGCATCCAGTGCAGAAAATGGGTCATCCTGCCATGAGAAAGTATGTTATGTTGTTCTAGTTCAATGCATGAAATATTCCCAAACAGAGAGCACAATACCAGTTGCTGATATTTGTTTGTTTTTCTGAAATTTTCCACTTCACAATTTTATCATTCTGGCAAGCTAGGTTTTGCTAATTCACTAGTGACCTAAGCCATGAAGTACAAGGCAAAATCATGAAGGCATTGTGTATGTTCACAATAAATAAGTTATCAAGATACTGGCTTTTTTTGTATGCAACTTCTCAATAACCTTTAATGACTCAATTCCTAGACGACATACTGTTGATTCTTCAATGTTTTTTCACCTATTCAATTCTATTTCTAGGCTCTTTATCTAAGTGTAATACAGATGATTATGCCAGTTACCCACCAGAATGACGGTGTCTGCATCAGCGTACATGGCTCGTGCTAGAGACACCCTCTGCTTCTGTCCTCCGCTCAGGGTCACTCCCTGCATACACAACCAGCAATAGTAATATTAAGTAAAACAGGCAGCATCTTAAAATTATTGAAAAACAATCTACTTTTCGTTTAAGACAATTATCAGAGCGTACTTGCATCATCCAGATGCATCAGGTTCAATTTCTGTCAAAAAGACACACTACACGATGAGATTTAAAATTAAAGATAGAGTCACAGTTTTAGTTATGTTTTCATGGAAACTACAAATAAGTAAAATTCATTATCAGGTCTAACCCTCAATAGAAACATGTAGATATCATGACTGATATATGTATGAAGTTTGGTGAAGCTGGCATGCACAGTTTAGAAGATACGCTCCTGACAAAGTATTGGGGTTGACAGAAACAATGAACACTATATGATAAGGCAGCAGAACGTCTCAGGTGTAAAAATCCAAACACAATAAAAGCGAGCACAGCTCACATAACTTGGTAAGCATTTGAAGTCAATCTTTTTTTAAGCAAAGGAACAATAAATGTTGAAACAATTTCTTCCCTGAGAGACTTAAGAGTGATAGAAGCACAAGATTCCCGGAGATAACATTTTAAAATCTTTGTAAGATTGAATGTAAGTCAGAGATGTTAAATATCCTGAAAAGGTACAACTGGTGAATAGCATCTATGAATATCAAAATTATCTAACAATCCAACAATAAAAGTCAATGTTTAAAGTTTTCAAGAGATGTTTGGAAAAAAGAGTACAATCACTAAACCAAACTATCATATAATGCAAGTTCAATTGGTACACAGGGTCTATTTTACCTTTTCCCCGATCTCTGTGAGGTCCCCTGCAGGTAAGAGATCTACTTCAGTCTGGAGCTGACATGCTGACAGCACCTTCTTGTACCTGGAGTGGTTAAAGGAAAAATATTCAGCGTTACGTAGACTGATGAAAACTGTAGTAATCTACTTTTCAAGTGCTGCAGTCTGGGTTAGACTGCCCTTTACAACAAATACAAGCATACCAGTTACCTCCCCCTATTCCAAAGAACTAGAAGTACAGTCACCTACATGCTATGAACACAAATATGGTGATGCTCTTTGGAACTATATTTTACAAAGAAATGACATATAAATGTATTTTGTATTCAGATGCTTTAACAAAATGCAGGAGAAAACCAGGTTTTGTTGCTGTTATTAATAAGCAACCCTCAAATTGGGTGTCAATTGGTATCCACATTTAATATCATTAAGCGTAGCACACTGCGCATGTACCGGGTAGGAAATGGTTATTCTACAAAAAGGTAATCCTTTAAGTGAAGCTATGATTATGACACTAGACAAATATCATTCTTGATTTTATGCAAAGCAATTGTACATTATTTAGCATACAACTCAATATTCTCCATACACCAACTTATTGTTAAATGAAATGAGTTTGAATGAAAAACTGCTTGAAACAGCTGCTGATTAATTCCCTCACCTCCTCCAGAGGAAGGGGTTTCCAAACAGGATGTTGTCTCGCACCGTCTCGTTGAGCAACCACGGCCTCTGAGCAGCGTACGATATTCCCGTGTCTCTGTGGGAGAACGAATTTGATGAGCAACCTCAGCAACTTAATGTGAATCATTAGTAGGATGCCAATAGGAGCAAAAACTAACGATATCTAGTACACTGCTGGGTCATGATCCGAGGTTGAAAAAATAAATAGCTCCATCAGTTCAAATCTTTATTGTCTCTTAGAGGACTGCTTTGCTGAGGTGATATCTTGTGACCTTTAACTTTAACCAACATGCAAAAAGGTTCAATGACATAATTCAATTACTAAATGCATATGTGATTGGTAGATTTTATGGAAGGTGAAAGGTTAAAGAAAAGGTCCCACATCTTGAGTCCTTTTGAGCAGTTCTAAGGTCAGAGACAGCAAGGTAAAAAATTAATTAGATCTAATTTTTTGATTCATAAATAAACTTATAATTCCTCTCAAATTCTTTCATCTGTACAAAACAACAGTGTCTAAAATTTAACCTTTTCCATACAGGATAACAAACCAGTGATGTTTTTTGTAGAGTCTCTAACATGATTAGAGGTGGGGATTAATCTTTAGACATAAGCAAAACCAAAAATGAATGAAAACCTAACCTCACCTCTTCCAGTCTACAGTCCCTGACTTGGTGACCATTTCTCCCAACATGGCCGCCAGTAGTGATGACTTCCCTGATCCCACAGGTCCAACTATCACAGTGAGTTTACCCACAGGTATCTTCAGATTGATGTTCCTGAGACATATTGTATCCTCAGCAACAGGGTCCCATGAGAAATTCCCATGAGATATTTCGACCACTGACCTCAATTCTATCAGAAAGAACTCGTCTGCTACCTCATCATCATCTTCTGTTGAGAACCCGCTGTGGTTCCTTTTTCGTCTTCGCTCATTTGTAGTTTCATTTTGGGTGACGCCAATCAGCGGGGCACTTGACTTGCGTACAAGTTGGAGGGGTTTGACACTGAGGTACTCCGAGCTTGCATTGTGGGTAAGACTGAGGCGTTTGTTGTCGAAGATGTCGAGAAGGGAGGTCCCGCTGTTCTGTCGACTGTGACAAGGGGTGTGCGAGATGTGACTCCCGAGGGAACTCTGACTGCTGCAGAATGCTTCGTCCTTAGATAGAGTGGTCAGAGGGAGTCCCGTCTGGGTGTCATATTGTACGAAAGACGTTTGCTTGTTCTGGAAGTGTTTCAGTGACATTGTAAGACCACTTAAAGAGGTTATTAAATAAAAAAATTTATGAATATCCACCTCCTTTTTTCTAGAAAAGTTTCAGGTAAGATTCTTATATTCTTTCACACTTCTGTGATCAAGATCTGCATTGATATCCATAAAAGTTTGAACATGGTTGTTCTGAAAGCACATTAAGATAGTTATAGCTATTAAACATATCTAATCCCATTTACGTTTTTTAATCTATGCTTCACACTCAATCCTTTATACAAGATTGCTAAAATATTATGAGAGTTCTGGACTCAATGGTGCATGCTTTCATTCATACTACTGATTTATCTGCTCAACTCTCCATATTAAACTTGGCAAGAATTGGATAACAACACCATGTTTCTAATATATTGGAAACCAAATCATCCTTTTTTTCATCTATATCAGCATAGAATTATACCAACCGCATCTTCAGTAGTGTCGATACCAACACTGTGCATCTTGACCTTGGTGACGTGAGCGCCCTCTACTTCCTGTGCGAGCAAATAGGGGACAAGTCTTGCCCCGCTGACCTTGGCATTGGCAAAGAATGCGGCAGAGATGGTAAGAAGCTGGAGGGGAGTGGAGAGGAGGTTGAAGAGCGCCAGTGTTGAGAACGTCCGACCCGCAGTGAGCGGTTCACTCTCAAGATGAGGGTAGATGACAAACGTCTGGAAAAATTGAAGTGAAGATAACTAGAATAGCAGAATCTTTTGGAAACAACTTCTTTTTTATTGTACAGCAACATATAAAAAAAACGTTTTGAGGCTCTTGTTTACCATTAACCTGCATGATGAACAATTTGCAACATGAGAATAGTCACAATAAAGGGACTTGAGAATGAGTCAACAATCATTCTGGTAATTTTTTATCTTAAAATGAAGATGTGTCATAACTACCAGAAAATAATTAAACATCTTGTTGATATCTTAATTCTAATAGTACCATTCATTGGATAGACCATTCTATTTGCAGAACTAGTTGAAAAAGTAGTTCATATTGTACAAACTTACCAAGAGTGCTCCTAAAGCTGGAGCGGCCATACCAAGGAAACCTAAAGAGTAAACCAAGACAACCAAATAATAATTATATTGAAAATCCTTAAAGCAACATTTTACCATGAGGTCTAATTTTGAGCTTTGTCGTTGACTTGAATGCTATTCACGTAAAAATGTATTGCATAAAAGGAGAAGCAGGCAAATTGTCAACTCAAGAAAAACTTAATTTTAAAAGTGCATTTCCCCCATTGATCAAATTAGCTGAGCCTTCAAATTAAACATGATATATCTAACACACAAAAATTGATTTTCACATCAATTCAAGCTTCTTCAAAACATACTAATTATTGTATCATAGCTTCTTTGAGTGGCATTTTAGAAGTTGGTATGATGAAGAAAATAGGAAATTTATGGATTAACAACTTCTTTATTGCAAAGAGATGCGATGTTTCGCATCATAGTATCATAGCTGAATAACTAACATCCTCAAATTCACTTCAAACGTCTATCTCAGTCATTTGCAAATAGAAGAAACACACCCCTGATGATGGCAAATTACAAAGATCTCTTCAAAAAAATACTGACCAATGAGAGCCCTGAGAACTAATAGTGGGAAGAGATGGTGGAGCTCCTTGTCGCGTGATTGGTTGATTCTGTCAGCAAACAAGCGCTCCCAGCCGAGTAGTTTGATGATCTTCATGCCTTGGATCAGCTCGTTCACCTTCTTCACCCGCATATCAGAGTTTATCTGTCACATGGAATTTATACAGAATTTGAAGATTTTTTTCAGAGATAACCTCATATCCTTGATATTTATATAGAATTTGAAAAGGTTTTTCACAATAAACTACAGTTCAATCTATTTCTTTGTGTTTCTCAAGCTAAGATTTGATCACTTGCAGTGTGTGTAACAGGACTATAAGGTATTAACTTTGAAATGTCATTTTGTCAATTTAAACACAGAAACTATAGAAAATAATTTATGGTCACAGAAAAAAGGGTTGTAACATTGAGACAATTAGCATTAATGGTGAAAGATGACATTTTTTTTTAGAGGGACGTCCCCCCTCCCATATACCTTAGGGATGATCAAGACTAAACATTGTGGGAAAAAAACAGTTTCCGGGGAAATATTTGGGGGGGGGGGGACAAATAATGGTCAGTTTACAAGAATTTCCAAGATGACCTCTCCTCTACATCTCTACCAACCATGACTTTCTTCTGTACACGAGAAACGGCAACTCCGAGGACATAGATGAGAGGTCCGCACATGACTACAACCAGTCCACCAATCACAGCGCTCCATCCTAGTTTGAAGTATAGGATCACAAGCGTCACCACCAACTGCAATAAAAATAGATTTACAATTTGATGACAAGCGCTTTCTCGGACAAGCTAACCATAGGTTGAAATAGAACTGTAATGTAACTGATTTTGAAACAATTCTCCTCAGCAAATAGAGGTGTGTAGATTATCTTGATTAGTATGTGATATCTCAAGCATTGAGAGGAAATGGAAAACAATGAGATGTATTACATTGAACTGTAATAAGACTAAAGTTTTCAGATTTCAAAACAAACCCCCTATGAATCTTGATTAGATTGTGCTACCTCAATCTTGTGTTCAAGGGAACGCACCTGGAACGGGATGGACCAGACGTAGTGTATGAAGAAGATCATGTGCATCAGGAACATGGAGTCTACCACCATGTGGTTCATGATCTGACCAATCGTCATCTTCCCGCTGCTCATCGCTATTGACGACAGACGCAGTGCCTTGTCATACACCAGGGTCTGTTGGGATAAGTCAACACAGGTCAATGTAGAATGTGAATGTTGCTAACAGTACTTGCTAAGAAAGTTGCCATATTACTTGAATCATGAAAGATTTAAAGATGCACTGAAAATGTACGAGATCTCTCTGGACTAGAGTAAAGCCAAAGAATCTGGTAGTGAAATATTGGCCTAGTATTGAATGGCAAAAAGACAAGAATTACTTACAGGCAAGAAATGTTTTAAAATTTGAGTGTATAGGAGAAAATGATTTTTGAAGAGAAAGAGTAGAAGTCCTCATGTCCATTAACATGCCTTCCAGTTTGACAAGGTCTGTCTCAAATCAAGTGAAAGTCCTCATAAATTGCTTGCACGACAAAGGGTGTTAATCCACAGATACATATTACTCACTGTAAACTAAGGATGGGTATCGGTTCTCATTTCCATATCGCAATTTTTTGTGATACAGAAAAGTGTATTGCAATACATATATTGTACCTTTCATATTTTAGTTTTTCCATGTTATCTTGAAAAAATAACAGCAATTAGAACAGTAATCAATGATGAACTTGACGAAGTATTGTAAAGAGAGATAATTAAGTGACTTATTTTGTACTCTTAACATGTCTGTGCTATTTTCATTTTGCAAGTTCACACTTTGTTTACAACTTTCAGTAAAATATTAGGGTGTTTTTGTTACGTTTTTCTGCAATTTTACAAGTAAATTGTTTATTCTAAACCCTCCGATATATTCGATATTTTAAGAAGACTGTATTGCAAGTTTATCAAGAGCTGTGATAACTTTGTCCAGGCCCCCCATGTCATTTATTTCTGCTATTGGAATTTCTAAAGCCTTTGCTTTTGCCTCCCCTTCAAGAGATAAGATCAGAGCTGCACCAGGTTTTTCCTCTTTTACTTCAGTCACGAATTTCCACAGTTCTAGCTCAATTTTCCAATCCTCATAAATTACTCCTTGACCCAATTTCGGTGGAAACTTGCTGCCATTCTGCCATTCTGCCTTGTTTCCAACTATGCTACCATGAAATAGGCTTGCTATCTTACCAGAAACTCTAGTCCCTCACAAACGACTGCATGCGTTCCACGCTCCCATATCCCACTTCCGTTCTACCGCGCATGCGTCAGTCTCACTCCGCAGTGACTTGCCATAGCAATGTACATTATCAATACCGATATACCGATAATACAGCGCACCCTTACTGTCAACATAGTGCTACGGTTACAAGACGTACCTGTATGGCAGTGCGGAGACGGATACCCTCCCGGTAGACGAGGTAGTTGTGGTTCTGGTAGAAGGTGTGCTGTAGCACCGTGGCGAGGAAGAGAACCACCGCCAGTACATAGCCGTTCCACACAAACTGGTCCACTGTCACATAGGGGATGGCCTGCAACATGTATTAGCAAAACGTCACATTGCCTCAATGGGATAAACATTATTTTGTCACAGGAACAAGTGATGTACAGAAATAGAATAAATAGAGCATATCCTGTGAGCATATCCTGTGAGCATATCCGGTGATCTATGTGATATCAAGTCTACAATACTTGTGTCTGGATAGAATATTTTCCTGAGTAAAAGTAAAGACATTCTGATAAGCATGCAATGGCGGACACGAATGTTATGTCCTATTCATTAGCACACATCAACATACCTTGGAGTGTGTGAGGTTTCTGACTTGGTACTCTGGGTCTGTGACATCATATGCATAATCAACGATGTACTGGATGATGACGGGTCCGACAAAGGAGAGGCAGTCTCCAATCAGGCGGTACAAACCAGCCAGAACCAGCATAGGCCAGAAGGCTCTCAGGTAGGACTTGTACAGGGAGGGCTCTTTGTTCTTCTGGCTTGCCTTGAACTGGACCAACATACATAGAGGATAGCATATGAGTGTCCATGACATACCAATATTGTTTACAACACGAGTGCTTAATATTAGTATTTCCCGAGCGAGAGCGAGGGTTATACTGACATTAAGGCATGAGAGTCGTATACATTGTATGTCATGGACACGAATATGATATTCTGTTTATTACCGAAGTCGAGAAATCAAAGAAACTAATCGAAGTCAACAACCAAGCATAGGCACAGGCGCATTTGGAATACAACATCATAGGCAAACTGTGATGTCAAAGCATTGTTTTTGACGTGACGTCACAATGAAAAAGTGATATTTTGCCCTAAGGCATTGTATGAAAAATATGAACCCCAATCAGTGTTTCCGTTAACCGGTAATTGCCGGTTTTGTACCGGTCAAATATTCAATGTACCGGTAATTTTTAGTGCTGTCGGTACAATGTACCGGTAAATAATGACATATAATTACCTAAAAGCTGTGGTAGAATTTATTTGTTAAACCGGTAAACAGAATAAAATATAAATGCATTCGTCGTTTGTTATTCTCTCTCAAAGCTTGTGGAAATCCCGTACCTAATAATAGATCACTAAATCTGAAGTCGAATCTGATTGGTCAATAATGGATGACGTGGATGACGTGTTAAATCCACTACGATATCCCGCAACACGAGACGAGTTGACAGAACACGGGGGGGAATCCCTCGATATTCTTCTTGAACACTACGGGCCAGTGATTGGTCAGGAGGGTGGTGACGTCACGAATTTTAAGCCAATCATCGTCAAGGAACGTGCAAAGCGAGACTTTTCCCATTTCAAGCGATGTCTAGTTGGAATGGGACTCAATTCATTCGAGAAAGCTTGTGCATTATTGATTAAGGACTATGGTGAAATCTTTCCTGACTTTTGTTCATTGGCGAAAATAGCTTTGATCATACCCGTGACGAGCGTGCCAGCTGAGCGCGGGTTTAGTTTGCAGAATAGAATCCATACAGACAGTCGTAACAGACTAACCAAAAGACGATTGAACAACCTTATGATGCTCAACTGGCACGCTCAAGACGTTGACCAGTGCTGTCAGAATGCAGTAGGCATATTCAGAAATAAAAAACGCAAGGCATAAGAGAAACATGTAAGTACAGTGTACTGTTTTCTTTTTATTATAATTTCAAACAATAATGACTTGTACCGCCGAGAATTTGATTGTACCGGTAAAAATAAACACTGCCGGTACACTGTACCGACAGTTTAAAAACCCAGCGGAAACACTGGCCAATACGATTACCCTTGGAGGTAATAAATGCTGTTATCCATCTTTAATTATCCAATTCAAGCAGGTAAAAGAAACAAACAGGAAATAGCACAAAAACACAAAGAATCACTTGACTCTGAGGTAACATCTTTTCCTTCCACAAAGAGGATACTAAACTCATATTTTTCAAGGTATTCTCTTTTTGAGATGGTCATAGTCATGGTTTTTCAAAGCTTCTGGCAGTGACAATTTGCAAATTATACTTATCCAAACAATTTGTTGCATCTCAAACTTACTTCTGACTGGTAAAGTAAGAGTTGCACTGCCCAATAAAAGGAATTTGAAACCTCTTAACGCTAACAGAATCAGATCTTTTCTCAGTTTGAAACTATGTGTTGATGATTGCACATCTACCTTGGAAATTTTGACCTGGTATTTCTAATCCAGAATTAGTTCTTTTTGTACCAGAGGCTATTTGGTAAGAAATGACTGCAGTAACCTCTGTGGGAAAAGAACATTCTAGCATTAATTCGGTAAAGATCAAAGGTGTTGCCTATCCTTTATTCCGCAATAAAGTTATTGAATGACGTCACAAAACAATGACCCACGACATCATCAACAATAGTGTTATGACGTCACTAACTATGGCCCTACGATTATCTTCAGCTCACTGGCATATTCAATTAATTCCATTGACTTTCATTTTGGGTCAAGTATAGTTGAAAAGAGTTGAAATGGTCATGGTCAAAAATAAATAGAGCAGCCTCAACCATCATGAGTTTGACAATAAAGTACACTTTTGGCCTGAACGATTATTTGTTGACTCCTCTGCCTTTGGCCTCTTGCTTAAACCATAATTGTTCAGGGCACAACTGTACTTAATATAAGACTTATCATTATGATGCGAGGAATTACGGTTTATCTGTCCTGAGTTGATTATTGTTATAAATTCTGAGCTTTAGTGAGTAGAAATAGAAATAGTTCTGTCAGCCAATCAGATCTCGAGATATTATGAGAAAAACTGTAATTCCCGTGACCATTATGAAAACTTTAATACCCGGCATATTTGTGCCCGCTTGGGTAAGAATTGCAAATTCATGAAGATTGAGGCTCCTCTATTTCTTTTTAACTAAATCCCTGAGGTGTATGAACAACACACTGATGATTCATCCTCCTCAATCAGGACTGTGTGGAACATGGATATCTTCTAACATTTGATCTGTGTTGTATAGCCTGAGCAGCTCAAGTAATTTCTAAACAGCTCACCATGTAATTCTGATCATGCAATAAGTGACCACATATGTGATACCTCCTTTCTTAAAGGTTAATCCTATTAAAACAAACATAAAATCTGTTTTATTCTTAAGAACCACATAAAAAATGTATCATGGTTAACACTTGATTGGCAACATGTTGATGAAACTTTTGCTTAATTTTCGTTTGCAAAGTTTTCAATTAATGATAATGTTGATATATGTGGCATGAACATTTTCAGAAGTTACTTTTTAGCTGCTTTTTTATCTAAAGGGCTGAAATATATGAGTGGCCGTAAGAAAAATATTTCTATACTTGTAAACACATTAAACATTATTTTTAACCAAAAACATTCTGGCTAAAAACATTGATAATCAAGTAACATTATACAAAGTGCCATTAGATAATAGAGGCTTGATGGACGTTGAAGGTCAAAACAAGAGAGAGGTCTAGAACTACTATAAATTGTTACAATTATCTGAACTATGAGATGGCATCTGAAGTTCTCTTGCTCACAAAATGTCACAGGTCAAACCAGTTTGGTCATACAGTTCAGACTAGGTTTATTGTGGCAGCAAATGATTTCCAAATGAAAGGACTGTGGTATCATTAAGGATGGGTATCACCACTCATTTTTACATTGCGATATATTGCAATACAGAAAAGCGTATTGCAATACATATTGCAATATATTGGTACTTTTCATATTTTAGTTTTTCCATGCTCGCTCGACTAAATAACAGCAATTAGAATAGTGATCAATGCTCAACTGGCCCGTTGTTTTGTAAAGAGTGATAATTCAGTGGCTGCTTTCGGACTTTTACATGTCTGTGCTATTTTCACTTTGCGAGTTAACAGTTTCTGTTAAAACTTTCAGTATAATTAAATTTTTTGGTTACGTTTGTCTGCAATTTTACACGGAAATTGTTAATTTTAAAACTTCCGATTTATTGAATATTTTCAGAAGAGTGTACCGATACGTATTGTGTTGTTTCTGTATTGCAACATACCGATATACCGATAATACCGCGCACCCTTAGGTATCATACATGTGGACATCCATGCCATTAGAGATACATACCAACAATTGTAACAATGTTATATTTAAGTTCACATTAGTACACAATTGAACCCACAACCTCAGAGTCAGGCAAAACTGCCAGCATTGCTCATAAGAAGCAGCTAATCAACTCACCTATTTCACCTTGACAATCATATATTGATATCAAAACTGGAGAGATATCTTAAATAATTTTTGACCATATATTAATATTGACTGAATAAAAATGACTGGTCTGTTCTCATTATCAATATTTCCAATTTTATTAAATTTGAATAACGTTTGATTCTGCAAATTATGCAGGAAACAATCACTGAAAAATCCTGTGTCTCTCATATATTAATTTTTCAAAAAGTTTAAAGGTTGTAAGGACAGAAAACCACATTCTCCTCCTTCAATGCTCTGATACATATCACGCCCAACGACTCTACCTTTTACAAAACATCCCCTAGCAGGAAAATTTTATATTGCTTTGGATTATACATAGTTATTGATTAGGCAGTAAATCTTTCACAAGCATAGTCCTTGTTTTCTGGATCAACCTTCCTCCTTCCATCACAGATATTGCACAGATTTTCAGTCAAACAAACAGAGTCTTATCATAATATTTTAACCTTGCATTTACTCTATTTGAACAATACTTCTAGACTTGATTTGAAAAAATATGGTCATTTCTCTGTTGATTCTTTCTTATATAATTACTTATTACTTATTTATTTCGGTAATTATATAATATTATGGAAAGTTTGAGGAAAATCTCAAAAAAATTATTATATTAACCTTTTGTTAATACATAGTTATGGTCTGTCATGCATGACCTGTGACTAAGAGAAATTAGGTTTTTCAATGAATTTGATTTTTATCGTAACAAAAAATGTATTAATACAGAGATTAACACCACAACACAAACAATAAATGTATTTAATGATCCTATCTTTCCAGTAAAATGCAAATTATTGTAATTAAAGTGTCAACTTGACAGCAATGTTTGTGCTTCTTGCAACTTGTGTAATCATTGTCATTTCCTCTTGTATGGCAAACCCTCAAGTGGCTTCAGAAGTTTTAGGTCAAAATGATAGACCCTACATATATAAGTCAATCCCCCTCTTTGACTGCTCAATTTCTGGTGTAAAAAAGTTGAGTTATACTCAATAAAATACGGTTCTGTTTTTCAGATTTATTTTGTCCATGACTGAAATGCTACCTGTCTACAACCTACCCAAAACCACTTCACACATCCATCATCAACAGATTGATGTTTTCCTTTGCCAGGAATAGACGTTACCAGATAATATGATAGTCTGCATGTACCAGGAATAGATGTTACCAGATAATATGATAGTCTGCATGTACCAGGCATAGATGTTACCAGATACTATGATAGTCTGCATGTACCAAGGATAGATGTTACAAGATAATATGATAGTCTGCATGTACCAGGTATAGATGTTACCAGATAATATGATAGTCTGCATGTACCAAGTATAGATGTTACAAGATAATATGATAGTCTGCATGTACCAGGAATAGATTTACCAGATAATATGATAGTCTGCATGTACCAGGAAAAGATTTACCAGATAATATGATAGTCTGCATGTACCAGGTATAGATGTTACCAGATAACATGATAGTCTGCATGTACCAGGTATAGATGTTACCAGATAACATGATAGTCTGCATGTACCAGGAATAGATGTTACCAGATAATATGATAGTCTGCATGTACCAGGTATAGATGTTACCAGATAACATGATAGTCTGCATGTACCAGGTATAAATGTTACCAGATAACATGATAGTCTGCATGTACCAGGAATAGATTTACCAGATAATATGATAGTCTGCATGTACCAGGTATAGATGTTACCAGATAACATGATAGTCTGCATGTACCAGGTATAGATGTTACCAGATAACATGATAGTCTGCATGTACCAGGAATAGATGTTACCAGATAATATGATAGTCTGCATGTACCAGGTATAGATGTTACCAGATAACATGATAGTCTGCATGTACCAGGTATAAATGTTACCAGATAACATGATAGTCTGCATGTACCAGGAATAGATTTACCAGATAATATGATAGTCTGCATGTACCAGGTATAGATGTTACCAGATAACATGATAGTCTGCATGTACCAGGTATAGATGTTACCAGATAACATGATAGTCTGCATGTACGAGGAATAGATGTTACCAGATAATATGATAGTCTGCATGAAAAGAAGTTGCATCCTTTGAAGCCTTATTCCAGTTACAAGGTCACACTTTGTGCCTGTTAATAACAACTGCAAAAATTTCGAAAGCTTATCAGGCCTTGACACATAGACATTAAAGGCACTTTAGCAAGTTTTCTTAGGGAAATAACAGCATCTCACGAAAAGTAACATAAATTTCAAGGCAATCTATTCTAATCACAAAAAGGAGTTCTTAAACCAACAAAAAATTTCGGTTATGCTACGCAAATCCATTTCTCTTACCCAAATGATTACAAGGTGTTAACACTTAAGATGACTACCACCAGCTTTCACTTCATACTTGATCATTTCTTATGTTGCTATGGATATAAGGTTGAGTAATGAGATGTTTGATACTCTGAAGATGATATATTTGGCATAAACTAATATTTAGTGGGAGAAATTTGATAAAATAAATTCCAAAGAACATGCTACTGCCCCTTTAAAATCTGATGGATGTGAGAGGCCAAGCATTTACATAAACACAAACCCTTTTCCCTACATGGACAAACAAGCTAATCAACAGGTACTTGTCTCCTCTATCAGACCACACAGTCTCACATCTCAGACCTGGACTCGCATCTATCTTGTTTTACATTAAGTGACCTTGTTTCTGACATGACAAGCTTTACAGTACATTTAATTCTCGACATCAACACTCCTACAGCGGACAATGCTACGAAATCACAAGGTTTAAAATCCAATGTAAGCCGAACACAGCTCAAAGTCTACTGTCCACAGTAAAGACACTGGTTTATTGTCTCACTTGTATGTTTATTGTCCAGTCAATGAAACAATTCAAGAAGATATCTAAGAGAATCCAAAGTTTATTGAAATAGTTAAATACACACAGTATCAAGTAAAGTAGATTGTCAATTGAGATGTGAGATTTCAGTTAACCTTCAAAGATGAAGTTTGTAACTTTATCAATGCTTATCAAGCTGGCTGAAAGCAGTAAAATTTAAAATCAATATGTACGATAATATATTACACAGATTACACTAAGGTGCTGGCTTATTGTCTTACTCGTAACTTTACTGTTTAGTCAATGAAATAATTAAAATAGCCAAAAGAAATTGGGTTACATTTAACGATTATATCATTTCAACTTGAACTGCTGAAAGTAAATAAAGCGCACACTTCAAAGACTTGCTCACAGCGCTGGTACATAACGTACAGCCTGACCATTTTCTTCATATCTTGACATTTTTTATTTACGGTATCAAGATCTGTTGTACCTTACATGCAACACTATGATTTGACTTTTTGATTTGATTATTCAAAATTCAACAGACAAGTAAAATAATATCATATACATCTTATTGACTTTAACTTTTTTATTATTGAATACTGTATTTTAGCATGAACTTTCCACAAAATGAACCGAATCTTACTCATATAGATTAAACATAAAAGTATGACAAAGACATATATGAATCGAGAGTAAGTTCTCGGTGTAGGGAACAAAACCATTGCAGTTTAATTTCTACTTCACATAGACTGGCAAAAAATTTATTACTAGTTTACTAGTATTATTATAGGGAGAAAGTGAAGGACACTATTGAAAACTATGCATTTTGGTGAAATCTGCAGGCATCGGCTGGAACTAGCGAATTCATCATGGGTGGTACTGCGCTGAAATTCACTGCTCCCAAACCTTACTGCATGTAGAACTGTTAACTATTCCTCAGTCAAAATTAACAGTTAACTATACCGCAGTCAAAATTACCCTACCCGACAGGATTCAAACCCTAACCCTCATGGTCCAAATCAGAACGCACTAACCACTGCGCTATCTCGCCCAAGAGGACTATAGTTGCAAGGTCAAAGTTAAAAGTTAATGGATGTCAAACTGACAAACTATGATGAATGCTTCAAGAGCATTCAAATGTTTCAATCTGCTGCACCTCAACACTCTGGTGAGAGTAAAATCATTCCCATTCCCTCGGGAGGCACCAGGTGTCGATTACATGATAATGACAGACACTCTAATCAGATTGATTTTTTAATCTATCAGTATCAATAAGAATGATTACCAAGCTTTCCACAACCGTTTCAGTTTCAGTTTGTTCAATAGGTCGGCGTGTTCTTCTAATCACATATTACACTGGGTTAATGTGGTCCTTGCAAATCAAACAAACAGTTAGGATTGTTTAAATGGGCACTTATATAATGATAGGGTAATTCTTACCTTTTCTTCCTCAAATGCAAAAATTAACTTCTTAAACTGTGTCTGAGCTTGTTCACTCTGAAAAAAAGGATAATGAATTAAACTATGAGCAAAATCACTCTTTACATGATGATCTTCAAAAACAGTAATACACCAGATTAGGTAAATTCTTCATTCAAACTTGACCTGCTGATCAAGTGATGTTCACATTTTGCCAAAAATAATAGACAAAAATAAAACAAGAACCAGTTCAGACTAACACTAAATATTTCAATCATTTTCTCTTACATATATAGAGGAATGACCAAATAACCAAACACTACACTATTCTTTTCATTTACATGCAAATACCAAATTGAAGGCCTTTTGAAAAAAATATTCAGTTCAAGTAAACAGTAACATCAGCAAATAGATTTGGGGAATGCTGACAACCCTTTCTTGGTGTTTTGCATATAGAAGCAGTACCTTGTGCTCTTTCCTGCTAGGTTGAATTTGAACTTTATACCTAAACCTGAAAAATGCCTTGATGTACATTTATAAGTATTTATATTTCTGGCGCCTCCAAACAATTAATTTGCTTAATTAAAATAGAGTGATAACTGATAACTAAAGAGTGAATTGAAATAGTCAATTTTTTTCTTTGTCACTTTTTGTTCAAACACTGACTGGGCAGAAGGACTATTGAAATTATTTAATTGGAACAAACCATAAGGCCGTGGGAATACATATCTTTAAAACTAGAAATACAGCAGACATTAAATCCCCATAGAAGTAGCGCCGTCATAAATTCCTATCTAACCTCTGTCCTAATACCAGCATTTCTCGGTGTTGAAATAGAGAAACCTGATTGGATGCAATTAAAGGTTGTTATGCAACCAGCCATGCCGTTTCTCATTCTGTCATTTTGTTAAGTTTCACTTATTTCAGTACACTTCGGGAAAGTTAAACTTCATTAAAATGTGCACTTTGCATGTTGTGTCTTCTTTACAGAACCCTGTCGCCTTTTGTAGCAATTGAATCATTGCATAACCCTTGGTGACAACAAATTTTCTTTCAAAGGTTACAGTTTCATAGTTTTCATTTGGTAAAATTTTGCAAATAGTTTATGTTGCAGTTTCTTGCCGTTATGAGAACCTGCTGGTCGCCCGAGAAGGGTTTGTATTACAACAGAGGCTAGAACAGATATTAATGATGAAGGTCCTTCTGTGTGGAGAGAATATACAGCAAGATACCAGTTCAAAATCAGAAGCCCCCTTGTTATTACAACACATATCTTTTATTGGTGGAAAATGATAACATTACTTACACAAAATTGGTTTTCGTCATTGAAAAATAATCTTTATTTGCATAATTATAAAGAGATGCACTTTCTTAAGCCTGAAATCTAGCTCTTTGAATTGCCAGACAAAATCAATTGGATACAAATATTGTATATATAAAGATGCAGTGCATGGAAAGATCTAATAAAAGTGTCTATTGTACCATTGGATGATCTATGGTAATTAGTTTACTCCAGTAAGTCTATTACAAGGGATGAAAATATTCTGTGTATTTCTGTACACCATAAATCATTACTTCTAAGTGCATTGTTATCAGAATGGCTTGTATAGCTTCCACAGCGGAGTTATTTCCTGCGATCAAACATCAGACAACCATCTCATCATCCGCTAATTACATTGTTGTATTTGTTCGGCTTGAGGCTATATGCCAGCCTGCAGCGCTGAGCATGCAAACCTATCCAAAGTCTTTTTATTGTCTTTGGAAAACATAACGTGAAAGTCAATTTTCCAAATCTACTTTGTTGACTAGTTGACAGTCAGTCATTAAAATTCACACAAGTCACAACTAAATTTTACTTTATTTCACTTCACGATAAATCATTTCAACCAACTGTGTTCACTGAAGGAATCGATCCCGTCAAATTATCTGAATAATTCAACCTACAGTAAAGTTTCACTGGTGTAGTCAAGGCAAACATTTCATTGTCCTATTTCACTGATGCATTTCAATATTCAATTGTGCACAAAGCAACCTAACGTACTCATATCACATTCAATACAGCAAAACTTACCTTAAAGAGCCACTCTGTGATTTTCATAACATGTTATTTACATTTGATACAAACCTAGATGTCATATGTGGTGATATGAAATCAAAACATCTTATGACAAATACTGGTTTTCCATGAAAATCTAAAAACACCCTTATAAATGCACAGAGAAGTACATTTCACGTCCAATATACATGGAAACTAGTTATATAACCTAACAAACACTATCAACTCCTAACTGCCCTTCTGGCTGATTTAGATAAGTCGCCAGAATTACTTTTGACTATTTGACGCGCGCCACTGTCCGGTTTTCGATCATAATTGAGACGTTCTACCTTCATATTGTCACTGTTAAAAAACAAATAAGCTTTAAAATGTGTCTTTTTGGTAACAGTCGATACTTGGCGATCAAATGACACCATTGATGAAGTTTGACATATGACTCCAACAACTCACGGAGATGCAACATTTGGGATCACACTATCTGTTAAAGAAGAAATACTTGTACTTTAGCAGGACAAGTTCTTACAGGATTAAAGTCGAGAAACTATCGTCAGCACTGACTGCACTGACAACATACCCAGTCAATCAAGGGGCCTTCACTAAAATTGTACAGAATTTTTTCAAAATATCACTGCATCGTATTCACGTACCTCGGGTAGTCTGCCCAAGTCCTCACTCTGCAGGGGATGTTTGTATCCCTCCACCATAAGTTCGGTCACCCACCAGAACACCGCCTTCGACAGGAAGTTAACGTACGAGTGGGCGTAGCGTGTATGTTCTAGGTCTTCTGGAGGTTGCTGAAGACGAGGCCGCTTGAAGAAATAGTACCGCTAGAAAAAATAATAACATGAAATGAAAACATAATGATAAAAATAGTACTGTACAGTAGAGATCCTGAGCTATTCAAACCCTGAACACTTCATCGAATTGTGCCACTTGTACCACTGAAAGAATGAAAGAAGCAACAGACAAATATAAGAAGGGAGACACATTGCAGGAGAAATCAACATGCAATATGTCGAAGTTATATGAAAACAAAGACAGAAATTGTTTTGCTGAAAAGGTTGACGTTATTAAGGCCTGCAAATGTGTTCATGATACCTGTTTGATTGAGTGCAACCCGCACAGAGAAAAATTTAATTGCAGTGAAAAGCAGCAAAACATACATAGATATTCACAATAACACTCCGCTATTAAGTGATATGCAAGGAAAACCGACAAAATAGCATCAATTCAGTGACAAACAGCACTTTATACATGCGACAATGCAAGATGAAACCCTCGACACACAACTCTGTTACTAGGCAAGCACATTAACCAAAGTAAGGCAAAAGCTGCTGCCGTCTGCACATTTTCGATCAACCTGTCATTAAATATGACCCTCAGTATAATGATTCAAACAAAAATAGTCAGTTAAGGAATTTGGAATTCTATATGAAAAGCTGAAACCCACACACTTTGATTTTTCCCATTTCCCAATACGTTGATTCTGAGATAAATCATCAAGAGAAATAAATGTATTTCTTGTGATTGAGGTGATCCTTTGCCAGTAGCTGACTCAAATAGAGAAAACATTAACTCAGTGCATATGAACTTGAGATAATGTATTCTTCACTTAAGACAATTTTGTTTGATGATCAGATTTTTAAAACATGTAACCTTTCAACATTTGTGCATACTTTGCATGTACACGTGTCGGTTTCTCACTTTTTATGTAGTAGATTTTATTATTTGGTGATGGAATAATAAACAATGAACACACACAATAACTTGCTTTTATTTAATGAAAATAATTATGAGATAAGAGATACATCATAGTCTTAACATCTATTTTCACAATTCATATCTGAAAAGTGCAAGTTTGTCTCTACAAGTCGCTTACTTCAAAAAGCTTAACTCTTTATCTCGAAGTATTCTAACTGTCCCCCGATTTTTGAGTAACAGAGAGTATTGTTTTCAACAGTGAAAAAAAACTAACTTTTCAGACAAAGCAATTCAAAAATCTATTTCTTCTAGGGAGAAGTTACTGAGGTACGAAGATTACAAGGAAAACAACCCAAAGTCATGTCAAGGTTAAATCATTAAAAATCATCAACATTATCTTAAATTTGTAAGTGTAAATTTCTCTCACAAACCACATTATCTATTCTGTATCCTACGCTGATCTCTTGAGGAAAAATAATAATGGTCCAAATGCAATTTGTAATATTTTCGAACATTTCTAATGCTTAAAAACACATGTCTTGAAGTTCCATCTAAACAACCATAGCAGTGAAGTAAAAAAAACAAATTCAGATTTAATGAAGCTTTGGAGTTATTTTCAGCGCTAAAAACAAATATTAAAGAAAAGCCCATCAACATAAAGAGGCAGTAACATACTCAGTAAGTAATAGGCTTATACTGGTTCAAAGGGAAGGACTTTGATATACTTAGCTTACAGCTGACGTTTTATCCTTGGATCAATTTAAACAAGGTTGTGTTTTACGATTAAGGTTTCTCATTTCAATAATGACATTGTAGAGCTGTTTTTTCAAAACAAACAAATGGTTAGAATAGTCATGAAAATGCTTGAAATCTTGTGGTACTTTTTTTTTTTTTAAATATTATTCCTGACTTTCCCTTAATTTTCATTTTTTTTTATATTATTCCTGACTTTTCCCTAATTTTTTTCCCCTAATTTTTTAAAGTACATTTAACCTGGCACATTTTTTGTATAACAATGTTAATTTTATTTTATTGTTGTAAAACACAACATAATATCATTCAAAGTAAAAAAGGTGTCGAAATGCTCCTGTTATTTTAAGATCTCAGGATTAAAATATCAATCATAAGGGATTGATATAAAAAAACCTGCTGAGGTTTGCAATATACATTATCAATAATAATAATAATAATAATAATAATAATAATAATAATAATCATCATCACCATCATCATAATCATAATAATAATCATAATAATAATAATAATGGATATTTGTAATGCGCCTGTATCCATGCATTGAATGCTCGCTCAAGGCCCTACAAAGGAAGGAATAGTAAAAATTTTATACAATATATACAAAGGAGTTTACACAGAGTTGCAGTTTGATGGAGATAATATCTATGAAAATGCTAAGGAGAAATAACGAGTTTAAAGACATTTCATCTAGAGAAATTACTATTTGATAATAACCCTTAATAGCTAATTTAAGTGGAAAACAAATGAGAATTGAAAACAGAACACAAAAATATATTAAAAGTAATTAATAAAGTTCTCAGTAGGAATGCAATATGTTATTAATACTTGATGTAATGATTAAAAAAAAGGTTTTCATGCAAATAATCAGGCTATTTTGGTAAAACTGTGCATGTAAACACAACAAACAGGTTGGGCTGGATATTGGACTAGATTCTGTTTTGCAATACATTGTAATAAACAGCTCCTGTATTTCAATAATATTGCGATATGTTGACTGCAACCTATTTCCAGGTTGTTAAACATATGCTTTCTCTTCAGTTTATACCATAACACCTGAAAGAAATTTCTTTTTATATTTTCAAATATAGATCGCTACCGGGAGAAATAAACCTTAAAATGTTTTATATGTTGAATATAAATCCAAGAATTATAGTCTCTGACACTTTTAATACGATCAAACATATGTTCCGAAACAACAAGAGCCCTTTGTTGCATCTTCAACCTGCAACTTTACCTCATATATCATTTATATCAATGTATTTATATTTCAATCAATCCTTGGAGGCGGTCTATTGTATAATGAAAACCCTAATGCAAATATTGTATTGTGTATATATTCAATAAAGTGGTATAATTATTACCTACTATGTTCACAACAAGGAAAAAAATATATCATGTATCAGGGCTCCAGATAAGAAAAGTATCTGCGCTAAATATGCACAGGTAATTCATATACGCATTTAAAATGAATTCAACGAGCGACAGATATGCACAACTTTCCCTGCATAAGAGTCAGATATTTGTTTACAGGAGTGAATGTGACTTGTCAAAATAAAGTTTCATTTCTACATGTCTGATCTTTACATATGGAATAGTAGCCAACCTGATGCCAACCTGTATGAAAACAAAGATTATCAAGTTTATATTTCGTCAAAGATAAATTTCTTGTTTATTTATTGCTAAATGTGGAAAATATAATCAATGACTAACATCGAGAAGGATGCTAACTTAGAATGAGGATCTGAAAACGATAAATCTTGAAATGCTCCTAGTTTTTTCATGTGGTAATTTTACTCCTGTACTTTTATTTTGAGGAGTGAAATACCCCGAGTCCAATTAATTATCTGGAGCCCTGATGTGTGTCATTCACTAGAACCACTGTAGACAGAAAGAAGGTTAATTTCAATGATTGAACAAAGTTTCTCATTCTCAATTATATACAACTTCTTTATTTCATCTTTTTTAATTCCTTAAACTGAAAAAGCATCAATTTGTAATCATATCCATTCAGCAGTTAAGGGTTCTTTGTAAAAAAAAAATTACTTTAAAACAAAAATTAAAATATCTCAAATAGTGGGCTCAAAGACCAAAATAATAAATATACCTGAATCATCCCCCTTTTAAGGTCAGTCAGGTTCATTTCATCACAGATTCCTAATTTCATGCTGACCGGAGTAATCTTCTAGTCAATACTTTTCCTTAATGGACCTAATGGTCGTCCTAACTGCATCTAAGATTATCCCAGATATTTCAGGAAATTATCAAATTCTTATAGAAATATTGATTCTTTTCAGGACATCACTCCTTTGGCATTTTCTTGTACATGTAGACTAGGCAACTAATGAAACATCATTCTGGAGCAAAGACTAGATACTTTTGGACTGATAGGACTTACTTGAGGCAGACACCTATGTCCATTAGGTAAAATTTGAGTTATTTCATTAGTTTCCAATGATTTTGATAAATCTTTGAAATTATTCTTAATATTCTCTATTCTATTTCATAAAAGGAAAGCTAAATCTATACGGTACATTTGCACTTTAAAAACAATTTTGTTTAAAAGGTTTCCAATGATTAATTTGTTGTAAAAATTTTATATACTCTATAACCAACCACCAATGTAGTTTTTACACTTGTCATTTAAAAGAATTTCGGTTATTCAAGAGCTCCAAATTGATCAAATGATTCTTCTGGACACTCTCGATTTTTAAGCAGACACTTATAAAGCTGATGACTTTGGCTGTACTCTCTCATTGTGCCGTGTACAAGGTAGCAATTAACCTATGCAGTTATCGGCCTACATTTCAATAATAAAGAAGGGAATAGATTGTCACAATAATAGCATTTATTATTCTTCCGTTGAAGATACCACCGTTTCATAAATCTACAAAGTAATTACACATTGTGTAATAACAACGCGTGTTGATTGACGTCACAATGTTAGCGGCGCAGCAACAATGGTTATCCCGGCGTTTTTCACGATTTTTCTTTGACATAATTCAACGAGTACTAAATAAAATACTAAACTCAGCCCCTTATAAATTCATTTTTATGAAACTCATGAATGGTATCTGTATCTAACTCGCTTTCGCTCGTTAAATACCAAACAACACACTTGTTTCATAAATATGTTATTAAACGGGACGTCGTTCTCTATATGTCTCGCTATTCTTGAAGACTCCATTACTTTTCCAGATATTTATGAGTTGTCCACAACTTTAGATTTATGTATTCAAATGAAAAACAAATAGATTGTTGCTACCTTAAACAGGAAAAGAGATTTTAAGGCAAAAGTTTTGGGGAATATGTAGGTAGTTCGGAGTTCTAATGCTCATCTCCTACCGTCAGAGAAAACTTGATCTTGATGACGTCATCTAATGATATGCAATACTCTCCCACACGTGCATATGTGCTTCCTTGTGCGCTGTTTGAATATTCGCCGTATACATTTTGGGTGAATATTTTAAGTTATCTAAATAAATATCGAAAATGTTGAAACCCATCCATCCCGCATCTGTTGGTTCTTAACACAGCCATCACACAATATTATGTGAAACATTGGATTGAGGGTCAGGGAAACTTAGGGGAATATATTTTAGAAAATGGTGTGTCACATGATCATAATATGTTCTATTAACACCACCACAAACTAGCGACAGCATTAATAATGTTTCTTATTTTCTTTGAATAAATATTATGGGATAGGGACCAATAATTGTTCACAGAGCACAGCAAGTCAGTTGATCAATAAAAGTATGGGAGTCGTCGTAAAATATTTCATTTAATTTTGAGTTCATGTGTACTGGCCGTATCGTTATCACTTGTTCATACTTGTTCTTGTATACATACCTCTATAAATATGCATGAAATAGTACAACAAATTAGCTAAAAATACACATAATGTTCACAAACAATTAGACCTTTAATTTATATAGAGTTTTGCAGAAAGAAGTTGAAAATGCATATAGACAGTTAGTATAGTTTTGTTTTTAGCTGCGTTACATCGATGTGCAGATAGAAATTTGTTAATAAGCATGGTTAACTCTATGACATTTTTAAATGAAAAATTGATACTAGAAATTGACGCTTATTCTTGAGTTATTTGCATACAGATCCTATTTGAAAAAGAAAGGAAAGCTTTTTCGTTTGCACTATAAAGTGCTTGAAATATTTTGCAAAAGTTGATATTTTCCGAATGCTTTGCGTTACAACTGTTTAATGTTAAAACATTTTAACACTTTTTAACGACTGGTCCCTAAGATATTCAGGGGAGCTAAGCCACTTCGTGTCCGACACACACATTTGAATATGCAGAAAAGGGGTCAACCAGTAAATAGGTGGGGCTTAGCTGCTGTTGGGAGATCAAAACAACAACTAACAGAGTAACAGTACACACCTTTCTTGGCAATAAAGTACATTTCCCCCAACGAATTTCGCAGAAAACGGTTAGCTTTCTTCTGTTGAGTTTGTTTTTGATCAGAATATAGTAAAAGAATTAAGTTTCTATGAATTTAAGTTTTTGATCCGAACTGTCTAGAATATGTGTCATGGGCTAAGAAGTTGAATCGGATATTCAAATTATTGTCTGTTATAACAGTAAAATTGAGCCCTTTGTTGAAACTTTAAATCTTTTGTGCCATGATATAGTTTGCAAAATCATGAAACAATATGAGAATTTTTTTCTGAGAGGAATACAAAGTTCATGACTTAATTGATATCAATCCATTTCAATGATAAAAATATTTACATTTTAACAATAACAACTGTCGATACTTTAACACTTAAAACATTACACTTTTAGGTTTGTGTGCATGTAAAAAGATCATCAAGATATTTACTCTGGCAACAAAACAAAAACTGTGAATTAGGATATTTTGGTAAAAAATGTAGAAACATTTTTTTGACACCTTAACGTGCAATGGCACCTTACATTTATAGGTAACTAAGGTGACATCCATAAAAATTCAGAGGATCTCAGTCGTACAGTTATAAAGTCATATTCTTGCACCTTGGAGTTGTTGATTCCTAAAAAAAACATCCACACACTAAAGGTAACATTTATACCAAATTTGAAGTTCTTACATTCTGAAGCTAAAGAAACCATTTTGAAAGCACTGACGCACCCTGGCAGGACACAGGAGCACTTTTACTTTTACCATCATCCATGTACAATGCTACAGATAGTTTTTCAAAAATTGGTATAATACCAACTATTTGACATCTATTGTGTATTCTCAAAATCAAAGTTTCTATTAACTTTTTGATACCCAGTTTGTTTAACAGGATTGTCTAATCTAAAACAATTTGCATGCATTACATGGTTTTGTAAAAGAACGAGTCAATGTAACTAGACAGTATTGTATTAAATGTGCTATAATATATTCTGTTGACATTTTGAAACTTTTGTCTTTTTGCAAAGTGCATATCACAGTGGGTGTAGTGTATCATTAAGACAAAGGAGGTGGTGTGGTTCGTAGATGCTCATCAAAAACTATACATGACTACCATACATGCAAAATTTAAAAAATAGCAGCATAATTACTATAAAATCTTGCATAATTTACTACGCTTGAATTTCAGATTAATGCATATTTTCTGATTACATCAGCATATCAAACTCGAATTCATAGCTTGTCTGGAGTTCTGAATATATTTTCATAATGTTTATCATGGAATATTTTATATTTTTCTGCATTTTATGTTAAATTCTAACTCAAAAGGTTGATAAGCAAAAACATTGAAAAGAGTTGGACATAGTGTGTTATGGTCGGACAGACAAGCTCTTTATAATACTGCCTGCCAGAAACATTTTTGTAAAAATTGTACATTTATGTTTATTGAAAATTCCACTTTGATATATCCACATATTGATAAAGATACATTTCATTTGTAGCTCATAATAACTCAAAGACAATCTAAGACATTTTATCAAATTGAAAATTCCTTTTTCAGGACTCAAATCCAAAATTTTATATCCTCAAATTACTGAGTTACTAAAGAATTTTGAGTGACAAGTCATATTAGTTCAGAATTCTTTCATCAAAGAACAATTTCATCAAGATCCTTCAAAACCATTTATAGCCGTATAAAAAAACCCTTCAAATATCAACTGAACCAAAGATCTCTTCTCTTAAATTGTATTCAATTCATGCGATCATCTTGCCGATTAAGAACTTACTGCGACATAAAGGTAACCTTTATAGGGTCCATTTTTCCCCCCATCAAAATCAAGTACTCAACTTTTCCATGTAACACAGATTTCATCTTGCCGATTAAGAACTTAACATGACATAAAGGTAACATTTATAGGGTCAATTGTTCCCTTCATCAGCAATCAAGTATTCTACTTTTCCATGTAACACAGAGATCACCACAAATAATCAAAGGAATAAAGAAAAACCTCCAGCGATTGACATCAGTGACATTTTACATGTGACATTCTCCAGGCTTAAAAGACATCATAACAACTGATCTTAAGGCATGCTTGTATCATCACAGAGCGAACGCCAACTATAATACGACTACTGATGCATTAAATATTGATGATAATACCAGCGGAGCACATGGTTATCCTTCCATGAATGACATTTAAGTCAGGCTCTGTGATTCTTAACTTCGTTGCTAAGTTATTCAGGCATTTAGAAGTTAATGAAAGACTCATTTAACTTGTTATAATGGCAACCATATAATGATTTGACTAATGTTTTAGATAACTTAGCAGTGTAATTAAAAACGAAAGGCAATTTGATGTTTTCTTTTAGCGAATTTATATGTAACAATACATTCATTTATATAGCGCAGAACTTAGATGGTTCTTACTGATAAAGTAAGTTCCATAATATCCCTATTTGTGTAATTCATAATTAGGACAGGAGTGTTGTTGAGGTCAATCACACACATGATTCTTGTAAGTAACTTGCATGGCCAGTCTTAAAACAAATTACCTGGTAACCATTGAGATGAATGAATTGCGCGCTTCAACATTTTGCCAATGCGTGATACTAACAGATATAGCTTATGAAAATAAACCAGACCAAATAGAAATAAAACAAAATGGAATCATACAAGTGGAATTTGATCTGATTTTAATCAGGCTGTAATGACTGTGCAATTAAAATCAAATGAAACCTTTGTATGTTACTTTTCAAAGGACAACCAAAGAGTCACTGCATAATATATAGAATTTTGCATCTGTATATCTATACTGCAGATCCTTGAACAATTCCTTATTAATCACTGAGCCCTCATCAAAATATACAAAAGTTTACAATTAATTTTGTATAGTAACAGATATGTAAAATATATATAAACAATCTAGTGAATGTATCCATTTTTCTAAAACCTCATGGCATGAGGTGACCTTATCATATTCACAATAAAACAATTTTTGACATGTTTAAGTTCAATACGAAAATAAATATCATGAATATTTCATGCCTCAAAAAAAAATAATTTCTAGCTTGACTAAATGCCTCAAATCGAGGCTTGAAAACAATATTTACAATTATTCAACGATTACCCATATCTTCAATTTAGGCACATTAAGAAAGTATAACACTGCATCTCAAATGATAACACTGTACACTTGTATCATGACTGACAAACTGAAGGCCAGTCTGATTAAAATCGACCGTGTTCCGAGGAATAAAAGTTTCAAAATATTGAGTCTATCAAGATTCGAACTCTATCTGTCTAGGCTATCCTCTCCACTAGGTCTGACCGCACCCTACTGTAGCGCACGTTCTTGCGTAAACTAAGCTAACCAATCACAATGCGTGCTGCAAAAGCCTTCAGTATCAGTAGCTAGGGGCAAGTAACTCACATTTACCATTCGTTAACCTTGATCGCCGCTATCTTTATTTTAAACGAGATGATGTGATTGGTTCGCTATTGACTAGGTTTTGTCTGCGCTAAACTGGTGTCGGCACGTGTGAGCAGTGAGGCTGCCTTCAGACCTAGTGGAGAGGATAGCCTAGACAGAAAGAGTTCGAATCGCGATAGACTCAATGTTTTGAAACTTTTATTCCTCGGAACACGATCAATTTTAATCAGACTGAACTGAAGGCATAAGTACATCTTATCACACTATTTATAAATATGTAAAGAGAGGGTGTAAAAGAAATGATTCATGGATGTTTGTAGCTTCTTATCTTATTTTTAATGTCTTACTAAATGTTTGACACAACTTATCCTTAACTTGGCTGACGACATTACATGAATCAAATCACTGTTCAGATTTTCAAAGCACTTAAAGAGAGTAAGATCAATTATTTTACAAGTTTTAAACGATATCCTTATCAAGAAACATTCTCACAAACACTGAACAAACTTTTTTCAATGCATACTCAGAGCTTCCCAAATATATTTACATTTGTAAACATTTGCAAAGTTTTGCAGTTATTTATCAACCCTTTTTGCAATCTCATGTTTACCAAGCTCGTTTACTCATATCTTTTTAGAATGGACTTAATCAGCAAGGGCAATATTAAAAAGATCGTCTTGCTTCCACCAAACCCTGGATTCAAAGACTGGCTTACAAGACACATCTATTACATCTCAAAGCATGTCTATTTTACACAAAACAAATAAGGACTTTGAAATTAATAATGTTGATCAGCCGATGAGATGTTCCATGGAAACCTAATAGATCATTTCAGTCTCTAGTCATCTGACTTACTGCAGGTTTTTGCAAGAAATCACTGAACTATTTTTGAAAGTTTAGGCAACATTGTAGTTCTACCTATTAAAAGAGACATGTCATGATCTTAAAGTCATAGTCTCATTTTTGTAAGGCAACTAAACTGAACTAATTATTCTTCACGAACAAAATCTGATCACTAACACAAATATTTCCTGTCGCGTTTGCAAAGATTTTCATTTTTATGCCCGTTTTACAATTTTGGATGAAGTAGCTTATTGGCGTATGCCGTTTCAGACCGATGAGGTACCGAATCAAGTGCAATCCCATCGCGAGTGCGAAACACCGGAAATCTAGTAATTGCAGAACCGATACTTATGACAGACGCATTCATTGAGTTTACCACCTTTTCCTATTTCTGTATTTAAAAAAGGTAAGCTATTAGCTATTTAAATTGGATATTCAGCTGGGAAATGTTCTTCGTCACGGCCTTATCGAAATGACGTGGTAAGGACTAACGCTCGCCAAACACGTAATATTAGGGTAGGGTCGGGTAGTTTGAACTTAAATATTGAGGGCTAGAATGCCTGCAGAGTTCTGAAAATTGTTGCAAACGTCAGGGGAAATATTTCTGTGAGTGGTGAACTATTTGTCCGGCATGCATTACAATTTGCCTTGCAAAAATGAGACAATGACGTTAAAGTAATATTTTTAGTTGAATCAATAGTAGACTTGTCAAAGGTCAGAAAACACTGACTATAGTACATTCTATATACAGTGTTGCTCCTAGGTCAAATCAGGGGGTCATTTTGGCCTATTCTGAACAGATGAGGCCCCTCTCAATGATAAAGTACACCTTCTCATATTTATAAGGGACACCAAGCCAAAACGGTGGGCAAATTTCCCCAGGACCCCCTAGGAACAACACTGTATATAGAACAGCAGGGCATAGGAACAGATTTGAAAGTTTTTAAGAATAGGGAATGGGGGAGGAAGGAGTGATACGTCTCTTATGGCCCATCTGTTCCTACGCCCCTGAGTAGAGCATAATCAATGCCTAAAAATGCCCATTATTCCATACAAACAGTAAAATAAATGTATGTACCTGAACTCTGAGAATATTGAGCTCCACGATGAAAAGGATGAGATAAGCCAGAATGGCCAACCACAGCAGCCAAGGCTTGAGGTATTCCAACGTGAGGTCGTTCTTATACAGAGAGAAGGCCTTCAGGACCTTCAGTGTAATGGCACTCGGCCAGTAGATCATTAACACAAGAAGAAACTTTGGAGAATTCCACATTTCAACATTATGGTAGAATACGATGCTTACGATGGTCCCAACAGTCACAGTGCATTGTGGGATGAAAGTGTGGTAGTTTACTGTATCACGATCGTTGGAGTCCGAGATCACTCCTTCGGCAATTTGCACTATGTTCAGAAAGAAAAGGGCCAAAGTTGCAATCCATCGAATATTGTGCCCTGGGAAGTGTACCCATGTCTTGACTTTGATTTTTCCCATTACTGAATGATTCCATACTGTGAGTACAAATATGCATATGAGCGCCAAAAGTGCATGGGGAATCATGTTAAGCACATCCACAAAACATGTGTTGAGGAGAACACCCTTGGCAACACTCATTGCATCCTCCTTGCTTCCACAAAAACCCATTTTACAGACTTGAAGGAGTGCTTATTTTCAAATAAAATTATCCTTATGACTTGGATGACCGATTTTCTGTTGAATATTACTCAAATAACTGATTCCAATTTAACATACACATCCACTGTTTGGATTGCAAGTGGATAATATTTCATAAATAAAAAATCAAAAAGGATTTAATTATAATGAGTTTACATGCTATTATCACATCTTGATCTTTCCTTATGTCACTCTTGCATAACGAAGGTATCTTGCCAAGTTCACAAAGCACCACAGAAACAGTAGCTCCGCATTCCGTCGAGATCAGTAATCAAAACAGTAGATGCCTCCATGTTTTTGCATTTACACACACGAGCATTTAATTATATCACAGCTGGAGATTGTAAACAACAGCATTTGACATTAGCTATGTGAAATCTTGCCCACATGTCAATTTAACCGAAGTTCTCCTTAAAACATGGATATTCTCCCATTCGCTAAGAGTTTATCCAAATGATAACTTGAGATCTCTTTCAGCGTTGTGACGGCAGGTTGAAAGGACCGCCCACCTTTGCGGTCGCGTGCCACTTCGCTTTGACAGCTAATCCGACACACCTGAGTAAATTGACTGACAACTGCTGAATTATGGCTGCCTGCGCTTTCCGGTCGGTGCCCGAAAATAGTTCTCCTTCCAGCGAGCTTATGTTATAATTGAACTAAACTTAAAACTGTTACTAAATGCATTGAAATATCTTCAAGGCTTAAAGTATTCAACCGATTCTCTATAGATGTATTCCATCGAATTCTGAAAGAAAATATTCATACGCCGTGAAAGTAAAATTGTGGAATATTCATCTCCTAAAACGAAATAAGATCTTATAAAGACAATTGATGTACTATAAAAGAGCCACTCCGTGATTTTCATAACATATTATTTACCTTTGATACGAACCTAAATGTCATATGTGGTGATATATGAAATTAAAACATCATAACTTTTCATGTCCAAAAGACATATTTTTGCCAAATACTGGTTTGCCATGAAAATCTAAAAACACCCACACAAATTTGAGGTTTAGATATCACGTCCAATATACATGGATACTAGTTATATAATCTAACAAACGCTATCAACTCCTAACTGTCCTCCTGGCTGTTTTAGATAAGTCTCCAAAATTACATTTGACTATTTGCGACTGTCCAGTTTTCGATCATAATTGCGACGTTCTTCCTTCATCTTACTTGTCATTGTAAAAACAACAACAAGTTTTAAAATGTGTCTCATTGGTAACAGTCGATACTTCGCGATCAAATGACACCATTGATTAAGTTTGGCGTGTATGACTCCAACAACTCACGGAGTTGCTCATTAACAAAATTCTGTTGAAATTAATAATTCGTGGGCTCCCTTAGTTTTTTTGGCATTAAGTCACAGAACTTTGTAAGAAAGTCAAGCCACTATAGTAGTTAATCATGTAGAAAAAGCAAATTAAGTCATTGACTTTTCAGGTGAGTCAAAGGTGAAATTTGGTAGGTCAGTGACCTCGGATTTACATATTTTGTTAACCTCTGCTCAATAGGTAATCAACAGTTTCATAAAGGTTATAAATGTACACGTATGTACATGTGAAGGAATAAAGTTAACGCCGTTAAATGTCAACAAGTCATGAACACGTACATCACACTTCTTAAAGGTCTCTCGTGCTGGAATAAAGATACGACTATCGTAGTCGATGACGTCTCACGTAGATTTTGACTATTTTAAAACCTGGCCTGTGAATTTGCACTTTCAAGTTCTCAACGAAGTTTTCATCATACAATAATATATTTTGAGAAATTATTATCGCTTGAAAAATCTATCCTACAAACTTTCATTCTCTCTCCACAGAGGTATACCTATAGACTCTTCGAAATTAATTTAATCCCTGACATACGAGTCGGAGCTCCTCTGTTGGGAGAGAATGACTCACTAATAGAAATTGAGATTTAGATTTACATACCTTTGAATTTAAATGGCATAGATTTATAATTTCTATTTGCAGTTAGCCACATAAGCAACAATCTAAGCAATTATAAAATCTCCCTGTCCATATTCATCCTGAATGATTCACTTGTTGTCCGTAAATTTAGTTTTGAAAATTATGTTTACTGTAAGAGACATTTTAAAACAATGGACCAATTAACTCTGTAAACAGGGAACATGCGATTCATCTAAAACTGGGATTCGATTGGTTATATTAATTTCTAGTGTAACTATTGACAAGGATGTGGGTCGTTTTAGAAAACAGATTCCTACACTTGTAGACACCCGCGGAAACCGGATGTTATTGAAAGAAAGTTAATCTGAAACAGCGTGTCAAAGGATTCTTTATCATGTCTCTAGAAACCGTCCCTAAGGATATTCGAAACTTACGTGCTTGCTTGCTGTGCTCTCTAGTTAAGGTATTGAGCTAGACCTCTAAAAAATTCCAAGTCTATTTTGCTAGAATTCCATTGAAACTAATGTATTATGCCGTTTGTCCGGAATTCGATCACTTTCAAATTCGAGATTTAGTATGATTACATACTTTTGACCAAAGGAATCGCCTTTTGAAGCAACACCAATATACTTTAATGAAATGTTTTGACATATTTGGTGTAGAAGAATTTCTTGCAGCAATGATAATTTCTCGCAAATATGCTAAATGGGAATAATTTACAATGATAATGAATTAATGAAGCATGTTTATGAATATGATACTTTAAAATACAATGAAAGTCTATGGAAATTATATAAAATGATAAATACTTACTGTAATAAGAGCCATTGTCTTGACATAAAATTGCACGTTTGGTGTTGTTCAGAAAGTATGAATATGACATTTTTATGACTGTCAGACAGTAGGATATATATATATATACATATGTTCATGTGACAGACACTGGACCAGTTTGCATACGATGGATGTGACAACTGCGAGGAATATCTGCACATGAAGAACAACAGAGATGCAGTCTACGAATGCACAAGCTCCAACTTTGATGGGTATGTCCTTAGCAAACTGTTCTCATAATCTTCATAGATCTCCTACTGATTTCACAAGCTGGGTCTCAATGCATTACTAGGCACTAATGAAACATTTATGAAAAATTTGACAATTCATTAATCTTTCATCATAATGATACATGGACCATGTTATTTGAATCCTGCGATCTTATTTAAGGAGAGTAGTCAGTTCCCAAATAATACCATATTCATTTTTCATGTTTGATAAGAACCCATGCAAGTGTATCGTAAATTTATTTTCTTACCTGCTAAATATTATTTATTAAAACAATATATTTCTTTTCCAAAGATATGCTCCAAGTGGGAACCCTATTCTTATTTTCATGCCAAATCTAATGAGCAGCTTTCTTTCAAGCAATTGTTGTACTTTGGTATTTTTTCAAAAATCCTATTCAAGAATCAATTGTCACTCTCTTACTGTTTAGGAACATATTCGTAAAATAGGTAAAAGAATTTTAACAGTCAAAGATCAGATACCTCTGTCATGGTTTCCTTGCAGATTGATAGCCATGATGAGTGCAGAAGACAGCTGGGTGGCCAAATGGCAAAGAATGAGTAAGTTTTTTCACACATTTAACCATTTTATTTTCTGACATCCAAACAAACTCTAGATATTTCATGTTTACTATTTAATGTTGTGTTGATTTTATTTTTAATTCTATCTAACATTTCGGATTGTGATGTGTCCATATGAGTTTATTTTTGATACATTTGATCACATTTTATTCTGAAACCTCTTGTTATTTGTATTGTGCCAGACTTATGTAGGAGTCCTCATTTGAAACCTTCATCAAAAGACAAACTTTAGATTCACCTTACTAGATATATATGTGTCAACAATGATCCCAAAATGTGCATTTGTTGACCTGTATTGTTTTAGAAAGAATGTTTAAGACTCAAATTACTGCAACAACCGTATGTTTGTGGTCTTTTAAAATCTTATGTGCAAAGTCTTTGAAGGTTGATATGAGGTGACAGAAACATATCTCTGAAATTAACACGTTTTCCTTTAATCAAATTTAACACATGTTGATCATTCCATGTTGGTTTTACCTTTTGCTATTTTAAGCTTGGTATACCAGTACCTATACTATTTAGAGCATATAAGAGTGTCCATGACATACTATAAGTACGACATGAGTGCCTAAATATTAGTATTTTCCAAGCAAGAGTGAGGGATATACTGATATTTAGGCATGAGTGTCGTGAATATAGTATGTCATGGGCACAAATCGATATTCTGTTTATTACCGAAATCGCGAAATCAAAGGAAATTACCAAAATCGACATCCTAACAGGCTGTTTACTCGCCGCTGTCACATTTGGAACATAACATCATAGGCGAACTGTGACGTCAAAGCATTACTTATGACGTGACGTCACAATATAAAAGTGATATGTTGCCCTAGGGCATCGTATGAAAAATATGAACCTAAATTTGATTGCCCTCGTAGGTAATAAATAGGTGCTTCTCCCTACATTGTTTTGATTAAAAAGTTTACTCTTTAAGAGGTGCACTCTTTAAATGATGAAAAATTGAATCAGAGAACAATAGGATGATGTCACATGTGTAGTCAAACTTGGTTTCTCTTTTCAGCACGGTTTGTGAAGGGATGTTATGCAGTGTCTGTGACAGGCAAACTACCCCCTGGAATAGTGAGAGAGTTACGAGGAAAAGGAGTCCATTACCGTCCCAGGGATGTCAGTCAATCATGAAGAGGTTCCAGTCCTTGGACAGTAGTTTGTGCTGAATGTTGCCAGGGGAAGGACATAAAAGAGAGAAGGCGAAATGTACTGGTTATTTATGCCAGTTACTGCTGGTTGTTTCATTTGCCATGGACATACCTCTGGACGTAAAGAGTTTTCCTGAACATTTCATTGATTTTTCTCTATCATCTTTATGTTTGAGTTTTGAAATGTCTTAGGATTATGACCAAAAGGAAGTCCAAGTTACCATAAAGTGTTTAAATGTTTTTTATCACATGGGGGTAGGATGTCCATTGTTTGGCAAGAAAATATTTTTAATCCTGTAACAATCAGTTGTTCCAAATGACTAAAGATCCTTAATCCCTTTAAGTGTTCATTCTACTTTTACCTGGAGATACATTCTATATGTCGCCTGAAGGGCTGCTACAACTTACATACACCAAGCGGTACTGCTGAAACGTCATGCCAAGTGCTGTTACTGTCTCCTGGTGGTACAGTCTGATTAAAATCAACCGTGTTCCGAGGAATAAAAGTTTCAAAATATTGACTCTACCGAGATTCGAACTCTTTCTGTCTAGGCTATCCTCTCCACAGCGGTCTGAAGGCAGCACCACTGCTCACACGTGCCGACACCAGTTTAGCGCAGACAAAACCTAGTCAATAGCGAACCAATCACATCATCGCGTTTAAAATAAAGATAGCGGCGATCATGGTTAACGAATGGTAAATGGGAGTTACTTGCCCCTAGCTAGCTACTGATACTGAATGCTTTTGCCACACGCATTGTGATTGGTTAGCTTAATTTACGCAAGAACGTGCGCTACAGTAGGGTGCGGTCAGACCTAGTGGAGAGGATAGCCTAGACAGATAGAGTTCGAATCTCGATAGACTCAATATTTTGAAACTTTTATTCCTCTGAACACGGTCGATTTTAATCAGACTGCTGGTGGTACAAGTTGTATTAAGTTCTGTATAGTAGCGGAAATAGCAGTGGTTGATGTACTAGACAATTCATCTCTCTTCACTCTCATTACCTATCTACCTATGATGTAGTTGTGGTCTGTTCTTTAGTCAAAGGTTCCAACTATTTACACTTACCTCAACAGAAAGTCATTGTTATATTGGTATTTTATGACCAAACCGTCTAAAATGTCTGCAGCTTGTTCTCCAAGTGTTCTAGTATTCCTTGTATAAAGATTTGGACAAATGAAAAGTATTTATCCAAGGCTCACTAAATCAAAACCCTGTCAATGCCCAAGATGTAACAAAGTCAGAACTTCATTAATTGTAGGACTACAAAGAAAAGGTTTAAAGAGACGAAAGCCGAGTCATTGTGATTCCTCTATGGTAGGCATTTTAGAGTTGCAAGATGGAGGAGAAAACTAAGATGGTTACTTGAATGTTGACATGAGTCTTCTTACGTTTTGTCTACATGTATACAGCTACATTTAAACGTTTTGTCTACATGTATACAGCTACATTTAAGTTGTCACTTCTATTTGTGTATGAGAATGCGTACATGTATAATTGTTACAATAGTGAATGTATGAATGATATTTTGCAAATAAAAAATATAGTATCCATTTTCTCCTCTTGTACTTTAGAACATATTCAAGCTAAGTAAGGGAGTGAAGAATCTTGATTGTTTTTTCTTGTTCTGTGTTGTTTTTTCTTGTTCTGTGGTCTACCATGGAAGTATTGAACTTTATAAACACACTTGCCTTTGGGTCCCCAAGTAGAAATTTTGTAAAATCAACGTCTAACTGTGAAATAAGGATTTTAATTTTCTCACATGAATAAAATAAATGCTCGATTGTTTCAATTTCTCTACTGCAAAAGGTACAGAGATTGTCCTGACAAATACCAACTTTACATAGAAAGGATCTTGTTCAGACTGTTCTATAGATAAACTTAAAATGGAAATTCCTTGCTTTATTTTTGATTGTAGTAAGGTTTATTGCGGCAAAACAGTCTGGTAAATAGTTTTTAAGACAGAGTGATATTGAGCTTAGATTCCCACCTCATTTGAAGGTTATCCAAGGTGCGAGCTTTGTTGGTACACAGCTGGGAGTAGACAAATTTATCATCATTAGAAATGCATATTTGTTTAAATATAGTATAGTGTGTATTCACTCCTCTGTCAAAATGAGCTAAAGATCTTGATACAACATTTGACATTTCTTCAACAACCATATTTGAGGAGCGGAAATTAAAAAAGAGGTTCAAATTTGATCATATTGGGATCCCTCTGATCATGAGATCAGTGTCTGCTGTCAACTCCTAAGACAAGGACAAAAACATGGTGATAGGTCTTTTGAGACGGCTGGGCCTAATCTTTGTAACATCTGAGAAGAGAACCAGATCTTAATGTTTTAAGTGTACAGACAACAACAAGCTTTGGAATAATAATTTAATATATTTCTCACATTATGCATCACACATGGACAGAACAAAATGAACACATTAAGTAAAGATTACCCGAGCTGTGACTTAAATATCATCTGGTAAAAACCAAAAAAGGACATGAAGTTATCAAAAAATGTGTCACAAGTAGCATTACAATAATACAAAATTCATCACAATATGATCAATAAATTCTATGCAAATCTAAAAATAGAACATAACATTCAATATGTAACGCTATGAAATAAATAACACTAGAATATACCCGTATGTAATTTTATTGTCCCCCGCCGCAACACGGAATTCAGCGGCGTCTGTCCGTACGTACGTACGTATGTACGTATGTCCGGATTCTTGTTAACGCGATAACTCATGAAGCTTAGCACCTAGAGTGTTTGGTGACAGCTTTCAATGAAGGAAGACTCAGATGCCAGTCGACTTTGGTGACCTTGACATCATTTTTAAGGTCACCATGACACTACGTCCGTCCGGATTCTTTTTAATGCGATAACTCATGAAGCTTAGCACCTAGAGTGGTCATATTTGGTGACAGCTTTCAATGGAGAAAGACTCAGAAGCCAGACGAGATTGGTGACCATGATGTCATTTTGAAGGTCACTACGACACTTTGACCAATTTCTAATACATTGTTTACGTGCTCCTAGTGTTCATATTTGTTGACAGCCTTCAATGGCGGAAGACTAAGATGCCAGTCGACTTTGATGACCTTGAATTCATTTTCAAGGTCACCACAACACTTTGACCACTGTGTTATACATTGTTAATGCGGTATCTCGTAAAGCTTAGGACCTAGAGTGTTCATATTTGGTGACAGCTTTCAATGGCAGATGACTCAGATGCCAGTGGACATTGGTGACCCTGACCTCATTTTCATGGTCACCATGACACTTTGACCACTGTAATACATTGTTAACGCGATAATATTAATAATGCCAAATATCTCATAACGACGGGGGGACATTGCCATGTTAGTAGCAAACACTTGTTATATATATATTGACAATTCAATTTACAAGGATCTAATTACTAAAGTGTTTGTTTCAGATTGAACAATGTCTGAAGATATAAAAACCAACAAAATCATTTACAAAAAGATAATTTAAAAAATAGTAACTAACGTAACTCTTGTAAAACAGCAAAATTTCATTACTGAAAAGGTTTTCCTGTAACAGCAATGTTTGATTAGCAGTGGAGGATGTTAACATTTACTGAATTTGATTGATAACTGAAGATATAGAAACAGGAGAGAAACTCAGCATTTGGTGTCACCTCAGTGAGCATAATTTAATGGTTACCCAAAAATGTCTCCTCTTTTGCTGAACAACATGCTGAGTCACCCTATGAGGCTGTTGGTTCTATTATGTTTTTGTAAAGCATTTTTCATAAGAGCCCTGAACATGGGAAGAATCAACAAGTTGGTGATGCAAAACTTTCATCAAGGTGCAGGGATTGGGAAAGGTAGGGGCCAAGGGCCATTTTGCACATTTGATGAACAAATGGCCCATTCAAATTAGAAATTTTACTACTGATGCTAAGGGAATGGCCCATTCCAAGCCCTAATAATGGAAGGGCCCATTGTCAAAGGTGTCTTTCCCAATCCCTGAAGGTGTATCCATTTCAATATCCTTCTCAAGAATGGACTCTGATATGAGACTTCAGGCTGCCATTAAAAGCAAATGTTTTACCACACTCCTTGCACTCGTGAGGTTTCTCTGCAGAGTGGATCCTCATATGTCTGAGCAAATCATTGGATGTGACAAATGCTCTACCGCAAACACTACACTTGTGTTTTCGCTCTCCAGTGTGAATTTTTTTGTGCTTTAACAGATTGCCTAATTGTGTAAATGTTTTACCACATTCTGTACACTTGTAAGGCCTTTCTCCTGTGTGAACTCGTAAGTGTATCTTCAGTTCGTTTGATGTACAAAATGCCTTATCGCACTCGCTACATTTGTAACATTTGTCTCCAGTGTGAAACCTCATATGTGTCTTAAGTCCACCTCGGTCTGTAAATGCTTTACCACACACACTGCACATGAAGGGTTTTTCTCCGGTGTGGGTCATCACATGCCTCTGCAGGTGCCCCGACTGTTTGAAAGCTTTGTCACACTGGGAGCACTTGTACGGTCTTTCTCCTGTATGTATCCTCTTGTGCCTACTGAGATGAGCCGGTTCTTTAAAGGTGGCTCCACACTCACTGCACGAGTATGGTTTCTCTCCAGTATGGACCCTGAGGTGGAGCTCCAGCATTCTGGATAATATGAAAGCTTTACCACATTCTCCACACTTGAAAGGTCTCTCACCAGTGTGAAATTTTATATGTATCTGTAGGTAATGTGCCTGTGAAAAGGATTTACCACACTTACTACACATGTAAGGCCTTTCTCCCGTGTGTGTTCTCTGGTGTGTTATCAGGTTGCATTTAACCGAAAATGCTTTACCACACTCGTTACATTGATACGGTTTCTCTCCTGTGTGTGTTCTCATATGCATCTTCACATCAGATGCTTTGCCAAATGCTTTACCACACACACTACACTTGTGTGGTTTCGCTCCAATATGCACTCTCATGTGGGACTGAAGATACCTTGCTTCCTTAAATGTTTTACCACACTCACTACACTTGTATGGCCTGTCTTCAGAGTGAAGCTGCTTGTGCCTCGCAAGCAAGCTTAAGTGCTTGAATGTTCTACCACATTCCTCACACTTGAATGGTTTCTCCCCCGTGTGGATGCTCATGTGTTTCTGGAGGTCGATTGGTTTACAGAATGCTTCCTGACACTCGGTACACTTGTAGGGTCTCTCTCGTGTGTGGATCTCCTGGTGCATCTTCAGACAACTCGATGTTGCAAACGATGTGTCACACTGACTACATTTAAATGGTTTCTCTCCTGTGTGAAATCTCAGATGTGTGTTCAGGTTACTCCTCTGTGCAAATGTTTTACCACACTCGCTACACTTGTATGGCATTTCTCCAGTGTGAATCCTTATGTGTATCTGCAGGTCACTCGGATAGAGAAATGCTTTGCCACACTGACTGCAAACATTCGTTCTCTTTCCATTGTGAGTTATCATGTGTTTCCTCAGTTTTTTAGAATTAGCAAATGATTTCCCACACTCACTGCACTTGACTGATGATTTCTCGTCATTGTGAATTGTCCTTCCTTGCTCTTCAATGATTGAGTGAGGAAATATTTTACTGTTCAGATTTCTTTCAGTTGATGCCACTCCTGTTGAATTCTCTTCCTTGATATACATATCAGCTGATGTCAAATCCATTTCAGCACACTTGTCCTCCTTGTGTAGCTCCATTCTTAAAAAAGGCAGAAACAGTGGGTTAATGTTAATATGAGACATTTATGGACACATATGGCATTGGCACATGATAGACACATTGGCACTTAGCCAATAGCCACTTAGTTGAAGTTTAACTATATTATAATTCATTAGCACACTCTTATGTATATATGCTCCCGTACTCTCTGTTCAAAATAAACTTAAAACATGCCTTAAATCAGCAAAATATCATTTCTGCTTCCCCCCTTTGTTGTTCCACCCATTACTAATTAACATCAACCACAATCCTGCCAATGTGAAATGAAAATTAGCCTGCAAATAGTTATTGTGAGTCTAATGAGTAGGACGATCATAGTCCACAGCTGACTACATTAATTACACCTTGCTGCTTAGTGCAAAATCCTTTTTTTGAGAGCAGCGCCCTCAGCTCCCTCTTTGGTGCCAAGTCTTGAGTAGTTTTTATCATTGACAATCAAGCTCTGTCGCAGTAGCCTTTAGAGAAAGTGCGAAAAAGTCGGGGAAATGCTGAAAGTCGGAAATTTAAACATTTGGGTTGGGTTAAAGACACTATGTCAGAAAAAGAAATTTGGAAAAAGCATTTTGAATGCCTTAATTGTTCGAGAAATTTAAAAACTGATCTGCAGTAAATTACCAGCCAGTTTTAGACTTTGTTTTATAAAAAATGCTCGCTTATGTTCTTTTGGTCCAACTCCAGATGCCGTTTAAGGGGCGGGATAGCGCAGTGGTTAGTGCGTTCTGCTTCGGATGAAGAGGTACGTGGTTCGAATTCCGCCAGGGGCTCGGCAACTTTGTCTGCAGTAGAGAACTGTTCTACACACACTCAGGTTTGGGTGCAATGCTACACTGAATTTCAGTGCAGTACCACCCATGGTTCGCTAGTTCCAGCCGATGCTTGCAGGTTTCACCGCAATGCATAGCCACAATGGTGTTGCGGGCTTTCTCCCTGCAATAATACTAGCAGCCGCGATATAAGTGAAATAATCTTGAAATCGGCGTTAAACCCCATATCACCTCACCTCACCCCAGATGCGGTTTTATCCTCCTCTAAATTAAACTATTGCAGAGATTTTAGGGTAGCTTCTATCAATATAAATATTCATGAAATATATGTTAGACAGGGACAAGCAACTGACTGGTTAATATTATCCTTTTAACCCCTAACTTATTTTCAAATCGAAGGTTTATAGGATTAATGAATGTGGAACGGCTCGTATTTGGAAATGTTTGTCATAACATTAAACAGATATTGTCTCACATCTGTGCCACCTAAAACAATATTAATGAGTTTAAATTGAAAAATTCATTGCATTTATTTATTTTTTTTTTTCTGTAAGACCACAGGCACCAGGCAATACTTGTAAATAAACAAGTAAAGATAAACCTTTGTGGATATAAGTAAAGATAAATAAATATAACATGTTATGTATACATATGGGTTTATCTTTACTTATTTATTTACAAGTAGGGCCTGGTGCCTGTGTGTAAGACTTACTCTGTTCATTGTATCTTGAATTACTTTATATTTTGACACATCTCGTCATCTGTAAAGCATCCAGTTAAATTTAACTCTTGGAACACTCACTCAGCCTTACCCTCACAGTGCCAGTTGCACTTGCAGCCTACTGCCTACCCTGTTTACGTTTGGAGCCTTGCCGTCAAGGTCTACATGCAGTTAGAAAGTGGAAGATAAATAAAGCTGGCAGATGTTTCAAATAGTTGCCACTGGTATGATAAAGACAGGAACATAATTACCTAATCAGCAAAACTGGTTCCTTGGCTTGTTTATTATAATGTAGACCATATCTATCAGTGCAAAACAAACATGACCTAGTCATCATTTGCATAAGACTTCTGAACATGCGCAGATGCTACCACCTTGACGCATTTGATTCGCAGACTGGACTGCCGGGTTCGAAAATCAGTATCCAAGAAACAGCCAACTCTACTCAGCGTCGAGTCAATATACTTACTTCTATATCAACGGGTACGTTTTGTTATATATGATGTCAACAGACGGGAACGCGAGATAATAATGTTGCTTATCATTCAAGACAATTCGAGTATGTGCAATAGTTATCATTAATTATATATTGAGTCTCAAACGACTAGTAGCCCTAAGCTTGTTAGTGCGGTCACAGCATTGTCACGTCAACAGAGTTACATATGACATCAATTAATATATTGTTACTGCGTCGACTTAATGATGTCATAGCATTGTTATCGGTGTTATAATTAAGAGATCATCAGTCTAACTGATGATGAAAAAAATCACTTTGAAGATCTGACTTTTGCGGTAGGCCTTTATATCTTAGATGAAAACGATGCTTGTCAATAAGATAAGAAATAGAGGATATTTTTGGTTTCAATGTGATATCACTTATCTCACATTGAGTGACAGGTAAAAATATAGCCTTTTCCCCGTCAAAAGAAGTGAGATGACACTGAAAACAAAACATGTTCTGTTTATAATATGCTTTTTTTGGCCGAATATGTGTCATGTGTCATAGCATTGTGACGTCATGGCATTAATTATGATGTCATTACTTGATGATGTGAAACATTTGTGATGTCATGAACTTGCCGGTATCAGGAAAATTTTCAAAATCTACTGTCAAAACGATATCTCCTAAAATTCAATATCTCCGGTCATCCACGGTTTTGGATGATAAAACACAGACTCTCACCGCTTAGCATATGATCGAACAATTTATTTATACCCACACGAGACATGTGACACCAAATTACATTTAAAAAATTCAAATCATGGACAAATAACAATTTGAGACTAACACAAACAACACCACATAAAAAATTTAAAAAATAAATAAACAACACCTCACCCTATTTTTCAAGTCACAGTTACCAGATATCATCAATATGTTTCATGTTTTTTTTAAAACGGCCTAAGCATTTTAAAAGTATGATGATATAAATTAATTAAAAGAATATTTCCAAAGAGCAGTATCGTTGAAAGAAATACAAACCATAATTTCGCCATTTTTTTCGAGCCCATACATACCGTGAAGTATTGCTATAGGATTTGATAACGACTGCCGTTTTAGCTCTTCTGACTAAAATGAAAATGTTAATACTTCTGATATCATAGTTCATTGGGAATTTCATGCAACGTTGATTTAAGTAGGCTACTTCCGGTCTTTTGGAATCAATTTCATAAAATGAATATGTGCATATTCGTTAAATAACTTACGAGACAGGTTATCTGAGGGGGATCGTAAGTCGAATATCGAGAGAGATATGCATTACCTGTGCATTCGTTGTATATGCGAAATGTTATTGTGCACAAGTGCCTTTAAGCTATGTGAATCCATTTCCACACCTCAGATGATCGAAAGGTTGTCACACAAAAATGGCCGCCAGTGTTTTTTGCTTCGTTGCTTTGATTATTTCCTCGATGACTACGAGCGATCGGTTTGAGTAATGAGATGTTTAGACCCTATGAATATCTTATCAAACCTTTATCAACATATACACTCATGGCAAAAATGGTTGTCACCCCCAGACTGAGAACGCTACGTCAAGTTTAACTGAGTGTTGACAAATAATCAAACATGCAATAACTGTCAGAATGATTTGTGTGATTGGGAAAAACATTCGTAAAACATACCAGCTTGTATTTTGGTCTTGTGCTGGCCAATTTAAGAAATTCTACTAGGATATGTATGGTCCCTGTGAAAAAGGGCAATTTTTTACAGTATCCATATAGTATCAATTGGATGGGTATCAATAACACAAATTACATTTTCAAGTTCAATTGTCGGTTTTATTTCATTCTGCAGTCATGTATGAGTATATTTACAAGCCTAATATCGGGTAGCACCGCCTCTGGAATTTTCAAGGGCGATAATTCGGGCAGGCATACTGTCTATCAGTGTGTTGATGTTTGCAACAGCCAAATTGTTCCATTCATTCACAAGAGCAGCCCGCAATTGCTGTAAATTTGCAGGAGCAGGGTCCAGTCTTCTAATTGCACGGTCAAGCTGATCCCAAGCATGTTTTATCGGATTCATATCCGGACTTTTTGAAGGCCAGGGCAATCTTGTTACTCCTTGTGCCTGAATGAAAGCGTTCACTGTACGTGCACGATGGGCTGGTGCATTATCGTCCTGCAACAGGAAGTTGTTGCCATACACTCTTCTTGCATGTGGGAGGCAAACGGTTTCAAGAAGACGTCTGTACGACCTCTGGTTGACGTTTCCTTGAAGGACGACAATATCCGTTTTACCGTTATGGTGTATTCCTGCCCATACGTGTACAGAACCGCCACCGTGGGCAACCTGATGCTGCAGACAGTCGTCATTGAGCCTTTCCCCACGTAAACGTCGCACTCTCATTCTCCTGTCCACCTTATGCAGTAGGAAACGAGACTCGTCAGTAAATATGACGTGACGCCAATGTCCAAGTTGGATTCTGCGGTGCTGCTGCGCCCAAGCAAGCCGTGCCCTGCGGTTGGCCAGTGTCCAGAATGGTTTGATGGCAGGTCTTCTTGCCTTATATCCATGCTGGAGCAACCTGTTCACTACAGTTCTCCGGCAAATGGGCGTATTAATATGAGCCCCCCATCTCTGTGCAAGAGTCAAAGACGAAAGACGTCTATGACGTCGGGTCAAACGAAGAAGAATTCTATCCTGACGAACCGTAGTTTTCTTGGGACGGCCTGAAGACTTATTCGGAACAACATTTCCCTGTATGGCGTGCAGTCTTTTAATCCTTTGAACAGTTCTAACACTGACGTTACATGCTGCAGCAATGACACGATTCGAAGCGCCACCACGACTCATGCCAATGATTTCATGTCTGATTCCTGGTGGAGTGGGACCAGGCATGGTCTATGCTTTTCAAAAACTATAGTCGTGAAGCTGTATCTTATGAAAGAGGTCTATAGTAATCGATGGAAATGACAAACCTAAGGAGACAAATTTCCATCATTTCAATGAAATGCACGTGGTCTACATGAAACCGCTGACACTGTTCATTGTAAAGTGTGAGTTAATGTAACTTCATGCCTGTAATGACATTTCCATGGAAAACCAACATTGCCATGCATACAATGTGATATAAACTCCAATTTAATTAAATATTAGGGGGTGACAACCATTTTTGCCATGAGTGTATATCTATTACTTTAACTATATATGTCTTAAACACAGTTTTAGCATTGCTGATTGTCGGGAAGATGGTATGCAAAATTTGAATAGAGTTGAACATTGTGAGTTAATTATCGAAACGCTTCATTTTATACTTCCGGGCATTTAAAATAAACGTTTAAAATTAGCTTTATATGCACATATTTTCCAAATAACAAATAAGTTAGTTTACCTAAGTGCGGGGCTAATGTCGGTGATATGGATTATTTGTCATTTAGTTATGTTTGTTAAATAACGTCACCTTAATTTGTTAATTTAGGCCAAGAGATGATTTTTATGGAAGGGGATGTGTGCCAAAAATGAAATCCTGTAAACTCGTAATTCGCAAGTTGTAACATGTCGTTCTCAACCATGCAATTCTCGAAAAGACAAGTCCAAGTATGCAAACCTACCATTTCAATCCTGTAAAACTCAACTTTCTGTTCTCAACTTTACAAAGTTCAAATGTAATTCTAGAAATGTCAAAGTCGAAACTCATTTTTGTATTTCAAATAAGAGGGGTATACACATTTAGCAATGCTACAAATTACGTTTTACAATTGGTGAATTAAAAATGAAGTGTTGTAAAATCAGCCTTTGGAAACAGACTTTTGCATCTGGAGTTTTACATGATTTGCATGGTTATGATTGCAATGTTCCGAAATACATCTGTACACGATTTCGCATTGACCATATTTGGAAGTTTAACGAAGACTGCCGATGATTTCCGAAGATGATCGGTATTTGACAACAACGAGACCTCCCTGATCCAAGCTCCATGCAACGCTTTGCAAGCTTTCCGTATAGCGTTGAATTGAGTCCACCGCAATGCGCGGAGCTTGGGCATGCGACCTTCAACTTTTGTCAAAGTTCTTAGTAACTCGCGTACGGTGTTTTCGGACCCCTAAGGCAAATAGCAAGAAATTGTAATAGAATGAATATCATTTGCAATTAATTGCTGAAATTAGGGGGTTTGCTAGCTCAAGGGGGGGGGGGGGGGGGGGGGGGTAATTAACTATCAATTACAATACAATAGTCGTGTTTTTGTTGCTGTGCCACTTGTCTTGATTTTTCTGATGCGAGAAATCTATAGTTATAGTATGGAATTTAAGTTACAGTATGGAATCTAATATATAATCTAATATTTCAAATAATTGTTAGAATTTTTACATTTTGATGATAACAAAGGTATTTTGATTTAAATTGTTGATGATATCTGAATTTGCAAGAGCTTTTCGACTTTAAAATGGGCAAAATAGACTATGTATCGAACAATGACCCGATGTTCTCTGGCGGCCTGCCAGACCGGGCAAAAATTTATAGACCGTTCGCTTATAAGACGACCCTATAATAACTGTTGATCGGGCGGAGAGTTAAAAATAACATGTCATATGATATGCCAGTCATGTGATTTTGACATGTTCTTCAATCTAATTTGTTCTAACTGTTTAAAAAACGTCTGGTTTAGAACGTTCATAGCTTTAAAACACGACTTTAAACGGTATTAAATAAATGTTTCTTTTAACGGAATAATATTTATTGGTTAAACGACCGAATGAAAGACTAACAAAAGAAAAAAATATTCTTTTCAATGATTTTGGAACTTTCCCCTTACTTTACGTTGCGTAGTTATTTTTCTAACTATTAATTTGAAAGAATTACATGCCCGTGTTTTAAGCGTAACGTGGGTGTACAATATATTTTTTTTCTACCGCTATTTGTCTTTGCGAGACAAGTATGCCGTTGTTTCATTATTCTAAATCCAGTCTCGTAATTTGGTGAGTTTTTTAAATCCTACGTACTTAATATTTAATTTTTTTTTAAATGAATCATCTCGATGCAGTAAGTTGTGCAGAGATTTAGTGTCCAGTAAAGTCTAACCCAGAATTAAAGTTCATAATATTCTTTCGTGAGATAAACCTCGTGTAACCCTTACGAAAACAGTAGAAAAAAATTATCTAGATCAATAATTGACTAAGAACTTTGACAAAAGGTGAAGGTCGCATGCCCAAGCTCCGCGCATTGTGGCGGACTCAGCTCAACACTATCCGGAAAGCTTGCATAGCGTTGCATGGAGCTTGGATCAGGGAGGTCTCGTTGTTGTCAAATACCTATCATCTTCGGAAATCATCGGCAGTCTTCGCTAAACTTCCAAATATGGTCAATGCGAAATCGTGTACAGATGTATTTCGGAACATTGCAATCATAACCATGCAACTCATGTAAAACTCCAGATGCAAAAGTCTGTTTCCAAAGGCTGATTTTACAACTCTTCATTTTTCATTTTCCAATTGTAAAACGTAATTTGTAGCATTGCTAAATGTGTATATCCCTCGTATTTGAAATACAAAAATGAGTTTCGACTTTGACATTTCTAGAATTACATTTGAACTTTGTAAAGTTGAGAACAGAAAGTTGAGTTTTACAGGATTGAAATGTTAGGTTTGCATACTTGGACTTGTCTTTTCGAGAATTGCATGGCTGAGAACAACATGTTACAACTTGCGAATTACGAGTTTACATGATTTCATTTTTGGCACACATCCCCTTCCATAGATTTTTACGTTCTTCTTCCCAAAAGTATATTCGATTATGCAGTTAAAGTCAAATGAATACAAATAGTTTAGATTCATTTCTAAGACAAGCTCTATATGATCATGAATGACTTACTATTAGCATTACAAGACCTAGGCCAATAAATAAATGTTAAATAAGTTATACTCCCTTTAAAAGTACACTGACATTTAAGGACTTCTTTTTAAAAAAATACGCTATAAGGGATAACTTCCATTTAAAGTACTAATTCCGTAGCCAATCAAAACACTTTTTGTTAGATTCATAATATCTTTTATATCGAGGCCTCCTAGCTAATGTTTGTGATCGAAAATCCTACAATGTATAGTGGCTCGAGCGCGCCAAATTGTCAAATTTTGTTCTTGAAGCTTAATTGTACCTTATTCAAAGAAATTACGACAGATTACGAGTTAATGATACATGAAACTATATGTAGCCAATGACATTCGCCGTAATTCTATTGACACAGATATTTTTATTCTCTAGAAACCGTGTATTAATGTTTTCTTGTTTGTGTTTTGCAGTCAGAAATGCTTTAAAAAGAAACAAGTTTATATTTTATAATCTTAATGAAATCATGAGTCATGAAATAACGTCAGCAAAAGAGTGGAAAAAAACACCTACAAGTAGGGGATCCTTGTGTAGTAGGTAGGGGGGAATTGCCTATTCAAATAATTTCTTTGACGAAAACGGTCTACCACTTTCAAATCGGCTTGCCATAAACATTGCTGAAGCGGATGCTGGAAAGGGAGGTAACAGCAGAGGGAGAGGATATAGGTATTTCGCGAGATGAGCTAACGATATAGTGTCTATCGTCTCATCTAAGTCCTTTATTTAAAGCAGAGATATTTTCTTGACATTGAAATGGCAGATTCACAGACAGAAAGTGAAGCCCTGAAGGATATCAGGTCAAGATATGTGGGCAAGTGGCAGCTTGTTGGGAGCGAAAACTTCGAAGATTTTCTAAGAGAAATGGGTACGTAAACGCCTGTAAACACTGACAGCAGCCGATCCCTTGCTAAGCTGTAATGTATATGGCACGCCGACACGATCATAATCATAGCCTAATAACTATCGTATGTCAAACAGGAGAATCCCATTTCTTCAACTCGTGTCTGATATATATCACATTTACTCAGTTTGCTCGATGTTGAATATTTGAAGTGAATATATAGTTTGATAATTATGCTTTGAACACGACGGTTCTTAAATTAAAGGTATCTTAGGTTTCTGCTGGGATAGTTGATTTGATGTCACTTGTACATTCAAGATTTCTAAATAGTCCCCATATGGGTCATATTTTAATTGCTTTTGAGTTCATGATATGACAGAGAACAGAGTACAAGCATTACAAAACATTGAATATGAAGCCAATAATCCTTAATTGTTGTAGGCCAAGAGCCTTGCAACGGTGTTTTAAAGCTTTCCCAAGTTCATTTGTACAGCTTTTTGTAAAATTTATGATAATTTAACTTATAATATAGCCTAAATGTCATCTTTATCAGGTAGTAAAACTATCATAGCTACAATTATTTTTCATCTAAAAAAACCCAGAAAAAACAAACCAAGATGCACCGATCGAAAGCCTTTAGAAGTGTCTCTTTAAAATGAGTGAGTGTTTTAATTTGGAGGGCTGCATGGACAGTTATTCTGCTATATTGTAAAATAACATTTGTATCACCTGCTGACAGTAACTGGTTTTTTTTATATTCTGTAATTATTTTACATTGATATATATGATATTGGGTCTCATGAACATATGTTATCTAAATAGTAAAGTCCACATATTGTTATCTCCACTGACTCTAGACGATATATGATTATCTATAATGTAAGGCTAAATGCTTATGCAACCCAGGATCTATAGGGCCAATTAGTCCGGTTGATAAAAGACCTCTGGACATACTGTGTGTCCTTCTTACCCTACAGCCTGAGTGAAATATTATTCAATGAGTTCTACAAACATAATGCATAGAAGGAAATTATCTTAAGCTATACCGCAATGTCATACCGCTATGCAATATTAACAAACAGGCCCATGCTTATAAAGCCTTTTCAATTCTTAAACACATTTATAGTCTCTTGTCGCTGTTCGGGTCAACAGGTTTAACAATTTAGGGGGTTTCCCAGGAGTGTCACAAGTAATGATTTAATATTTATTAAATTTTAGTTTTCAAATTGTTTTTGTGAATGTGAACTGAATTTTAGTTCCTTGCCGCTATATCATGTATGAGGAATACCTCTGTCAACAGCTCATCCTCTGGATCCGCCAATTAGGAAGGCTTAAGCCAAAACTCCTGCTTGCATTTCTGCAAAAAATTGACTCGTATATATCCACAATAAAACCGCATACATAAGTTATGTCACGTGTCAAGTGTGATCGGTAGATCACGACTTCGTCTGTAACAGGCATCTCTAAAGTTTTAAGTATATGGTGCTTAGTGCAGTGGTGAGCACGAAGGTCCTGGTTTGAAAAAAAAGCTCTGCCCGGTGTTCATGCAATGAATTAGTCTTCTGTCCAAACTGATGAAAATGGAATGTGTTAGAGGAATACATTTTTCAAAATATTTCCTCTACACCGCTTTACGTAGTTGTTCGTTGTTTGCCCTTCATAGGGCCTGACAACATCCCGTATAGGGCCATGATCTGTTAACAGCATGGTGCAGACAAAGTAATTGAGGGACCAACCACATCATTGCGCTTGAAAAACAAAATGACTGTGATGATTTAGATAGAAGGTTTCATAGGAGTTGGTTGCCTCTAGTTCCAGATACGGAAAGCCTTTGGCGGGGGCCTTTGCCGTGATTGGCTAACTGCACCGAACATGCGACTATACAGCTTCTTCTCAGACCGTTGTGCACGGGAAAATCTCCGACAGATTTTTACATCTGCTCTTTACTAACGTTTCACTTACAATATCGAGTTTCTTTGTGTTGACTGTATAGTTTACAATGTCGAGTTTCTATGTGTTGACTGTGTAATACACAACACAATGAACTATTTTTTTAAATTGGATTGTTATAACTGCCAGGTGCCCCATACGTGGCCCGTAAGATGGCGGGTCTAAGTAAGCCGGACTGTGACGTCAGCATCATTGACGACAAGGTCCGCATCAACACTACTACCACGTTTTGGTCCCAGGAGGATATCATTGAATTCGACAAAGACTTCGAGAAGGAAATTCAGAAAACCAAGATGAAGGTAGGTACGCTGATATGCAGAAATAGTGTGTTAAGGGGAGGGAGTGTAAGAGTCGTTCGGTATCAAACTAGCCTTATCAAAAATAGTAATCAGCGTAATTTTAAAGAGCCACTCCGTGACTTTCATAACATATCATTTACCTTTGATGCGAACCTAAATGTCATATGTGGTGATATGAAATCAAAACATCTTAACTTTCCATGTCCAAAAGACATGTATATGACAAATACTGGTTTTCCATGAAAATCTTAAAACAGCCTTATAAATGCACAGAGGTGTAAATATCGCGTCCATTATACATGGATACTAGTTATATAACCTAACAAACACTATCAACTCCTAACTGCCCTCTTGGCGCTTTAATTTAGATAAGTCTCCAAAATTACGTTTGACTATTTGACGCGCGCCACTGTCCGGTTTTCGATCATAATTGCGACGTTCTTCCTTCATATTGTCACTGTAAAAAAAACCCAATAAGCTTTAAAATGTATCTTTTTGGTAACAGTCGATACTTGGCGATCAAATGACACCATTGATTAAGTTTGGCATAAATGACTCGAACAACTCACGGAGTGGCTCTTTAAGGTTGTACGGATGCATTTAGAAGGATACATTCCCTGGGCCATTTACATGGAGCGTGTGTCCCTTTAGCATTCACTACTTCGATTGTTATGTATTTAAAATGGGACCCTTATCCATAAGGGGTGATTTTGTTCGCTACTATGATACTGTGATACTACCAGAAGGGAAACGCATACCCTTAGAGGAAGGTTAGGGTTAATGAACGTTGTGGTTATACGGACTCGTTGATATTTAGCGGCAAGCCAGTGTTAATAATGTACCTTCACTTGGTCATATATATTTTTGTCGGTTAAAACCTATGAGTTTTCACTATCATCTTTGAGGAAAATTACAATTGTATTCATTTTTTTGATTGAAGTTTCGTTTTCATTTTCGGTGTTTGACCTAGAGAAACACTTCCTTTCCGTTCCCTAGAATTGCAGTCAATGAGTTATGTTCGTTAGGGTTTGTGTTGGTAGCTAAGGTATAGATTGTTATTTATTCAAGTGTGATTAGTTGTTAGATGAAATGGCTTTGTCAACTGACATCGTCCCATGAGAACCATGTTATTCTATCTCTGCTTTTTGGGGTGGTGTGAGTACCTCGGAGGTTTTATTCTATCTCCAAAAGATTTTCTAGTCACAATTAGGTTGGAAAATGCATGCTTTTCTTGATAATCTGATGGTTTCAACCACAACTAATATATGAAACTGTTTGTTTCAAATAGTATAATAATATTAACTAATTTATTCCAGTGAATTAAGAAGGGACTGTTAATTGTTTTGTTTCAGTTTTGATTAATGATAATGTTAATTCAACTAATGTATTTCAGTGTCACTGTAAGTATGATGACGGCAAGATCATCCAGACCATGGAGCCAATCGACGGGTCTAAAATCAAGCCTCAGACTCAGATCCGAGATCTTCAGGACGGCAAAATGGTCTTGGTGTGTATTATCTGAAAGGTCTTGCTCAGAGTGACATGAAGTATTTTTACAATAAGTACGTGTTTCGATAACGATATGAGTTAATGTAATTCAGATTGGCTTACTTACGTGGTCATCTTAAAATGTCAAATATTTCTTGTTTCTATGGAAAATCGAGTAACTATGTCCAGTATTTATGTTGTCATTGTATTGACCCGATTAGCAATACAATGGTCATTTTCAGGAGCAGTCAATACCCTCCGATGACATAACATCCTTGCAAACTTTAAAGTGTTTATGCCATGTTGATAATTTTAATATCAAACGAAAGTATCGACATATGGTACAATGACGATGCAATTAGGTTGAGCATTCGCATAAATTAGTATCTTTGAATATCTGTTGATATTATTGAGATATTTAACAATAAACTTCTAGCCCGTTTTTGCATAGTTGGCACTGCTTGTGTAGATGATTATATTGTTTATGTCGTGGTAAAAAGCATTACATCTTTATATTATAGATAATTAAATTTGATATTACAAACCATGGCCGTTGATATTGTTTATTTTTCATATATGGCGCCTTTAGGGAAAATATTGATTTGTCAATATGACATGTTATAAAATTTGGTTTATGACGATTCGCTCTGAATCTGGAAGCCGACTGTATTTAGACTATACATTTCTAACATGGTTTCCCCCAGTTTGATGTGGTAGATTGCTCACATGATTAATTTTGAATTCTTTTTGCAGACAATAAAAGTAGGAGACGTGGTTGCTAAGAGGATATTTGGTCGTGTCGAGTGAATGGATGCGTTGAAGAGGATTAACGTTACATAGATATAACATATCATCCAAAGATTGATATTTTTATTGTAAAATGTATAAGTCATTCGCTTAAGATGTTTACTTTAAGCTTTTTAATTGGTACCGATACGATTCGTCGCATGTTCAAAACATTTGGTGAAAGAGCGTACCTTTCAATTGTAATGTCACTTCACCAATCTTATTATCATTCTAATATCGATATTAGTAAACTTTTTACTTTCTGCAATGAGACAATTTCATAAGATTGTCATCAAAGAGCTATTTTCGTATTCGTTTAGTCATATAACCCCTGTGTTCGCTGTAATTTCCTTTGACTTCGAGTCGTACAAGAAAACGTGCTTCGGACCCGGGAAAGGCCAATACAGACATACTTGATTTGTAGGAAGATAGTGAATTATGAAATTACGCAACGATTAACATGGCGATGTTACATGTGCATCTGTGTATGTTTTCAAGTTCAAATCACACACACAATGTAAGGAATGAATTTACCTTTACTATCTATAAATGAAAAGGTATATTTTAGACATTTTAATCATGCTTGCCCTTCACTAACTTTAGTGGACCAAATCATACGAAACTTCTACTTATGAATGTTCATTTCTATCTTTCGACTTTTATTGACTGTACACTATTTTTCTAACAATTTTATTGTTCAATTGATGTTAATGTCATAAAGACGAAGTCAAAGTTCAAAGCTTCTGAAGTGTCTTAATACAATAGTTTTATGAAGACTATAGTAACAATTCCTCTCTTTCTATCTTACGGTTAAGTTTATGTTCAAGTTTTCTTGAAATAAAGTACTGACAGTGCCAAGGAGATCAAAGCTCAAAACCTTTTGGACCATTTACCGGCCAGTGGAGGGGCAGTGGCACGTTATTGAATATTTCAAATCTTCAAGTTTCCCCCAAAATATTAGTTAATGACAAATGTAATATCTTCAGAGGGTCGAACATCTCATTACTTAACCCTTCATCCGTGAGCGTAGAAGAAATGATCAAGTTAAAAGCATATAGTAGTGCCAACACTTTTTGTGTGAACCAACCCTTTAATCGTTTTCAAGAGATAGCAAGAGGAAACCCCTTATATTGACTGAACATGGTACGTTCGTTTGAGAACCGGTTCTTTTGATTAAAAAATATTATCTTGTAATTGGTAACATTTATTTTGTTTTCTTGATATCCCATTTTTATTATAAAAAATCCGTGCCTCTGCCCTTTTAACTTTATAAGTATTTTTAGCATATCAACCCGTCACTGACAGACCATTTTATCAGTAATTTATTATTTTGATCAATAGTGGATTTTGGTTCAATTCCCTTATATATTTCCCATTTTATAAGTTTCAGATTTCGTTTTACAATAAAAAATATTTTAATGTATCTTATGCATGAAATAAACTTGTAATTCTAAAAATATCATCTTTATCATCTTTTCAATGATTTATCCTTCGAAAATACAGTAATACGAGCCTATAGTCATCTTACAGGCGCCAACTTCTTCCGCAAGTAAACTCGCGTCAGTGTAAGTCACTGGCTAATTGCTACATTTCCCAACTTTTGTGTGCCAGTTCTTTAGCCTACCGCCACTTTAGCCTACTGCCACTGAACTTATTAGTTGTATCAGAAATATCCGAGAGGTAGCTTCTTACCGCCAGTGGTGCTTATACGAAGGCTTTGCGGGTTGTAGCAAGGCTTCAACTAGCCAGTGACGGATGCTGGTGCAAGGTATGCCTTATTGGGGAAGTTAACGAAATGATGGTTCATTATATCGGAGAGCATTTACAGAAAATTAGTGGACCACTCAAATTAGATGATAGCGGGATGTTAGGCCTACATAATCATGTAGTTAGCTACAGTTGCTTCGCCGAAATAGGCTCTTTGATACCCTGGCGTCGCCTCTTTCTAAACACGTTGATACTGGGAGAAGTGTTTACATAGCTAAAGTTCTGAAGCTTTCATGTAGCCATGTATGATAAAAAGTTAACCTTTCTAAAACAGGTTCTGCGAAGTTTCTGATTTAGGATCATTACTGCTAAACTCACACTCAACATTAAGGCTATTCACTTGTCCAGTTCGTGTGCATATCACGGCTAGAAAAGTCTACGCCCTATAATAATAATAATAATAATAATAAATAGTTCTTGTACAGCGCAAAAATCTCCATAATTGGACTCAGTGCGCTTTCAGCTCTGATTGACTAGGTGGTAATCAGTCAGTGAATGCTTGGCTGAAAATATATGTCTTTAGGCTAGTTTTTTAAGTTTTCAAGGGTTGGTGCATCTCGCAGGGTTGCTGGAAGGGAGTTCCAACCACAGGGTGCAGAGTACATGAAGGAGCGTTCTCCTGCTGACTTCAGATTGCACTTGGGGATCTTAAGCAGCTTCTCTTGTGAGGAACGAATAGTACGCTGAGGTTGATATGTGATGAGAGTATTTGACAGGTACACCGGAAGTGTCTGGTGGAAGTGATGGTAGGCAAGAGTTGCCACTTTGTACTGGGATCTGACTTTGAAGGCAGCCAGTGGAGGTGCTTCAGCAATGGTGTTGCATGTTCGAACTTTCGCATCCTTAGAATAAGTCGTGCAGCATTGTTCTGGACTCTCTGGAGCCGTGCGATCTGCTCAGCTGGTAGACCAAGGAGCAGGGAATTACAATAGTCCAGACGTGATAATACGGCGGATGAGAAAGCTTGACCATTGCATCCTCCGTCAGATATTGACTTATGGATGCCAGTCTCCTCAGTTCCAGAAAGCATGCTCTACACATGCTGCTGACCTGCTCTTGAAGGTTGAGGTATTTGTCGATTACAGCACCAAGGTATTTCAAGCTGTCCTTTAACAATGTTTTGTGCCTTCAATTTTGGCTAATGTGTCATGGATTTGTCTGAGGCGGTAGGGGGCAGCTGTAAGCATCAGCTCTGTCTTGTCAGAGTTTAACTTTAGTTTGTTGCTTGTCATCCAGTTAGATACATCAGTGATGCAAGTCAAGACACAGCCTTTCGTGGATGGAAAATTTGATGGCGGGGAGCTTTTAGAGAGTTCAGTGCCATCAGCGTACTTCTCGAAATTGATGTGATGCATTGATGTGATGAAATAACTTCAGAGAGTGGTTGGGAGTACATAGTGAAAAGTACAGGCCCTAACACAAATCCTTGTGGCACGCCATAGCGTAGGGAGGTGTTGATCGCTGGTTTCCTATGATGACAGATTGAACCAAAAAACGTCTACTTAATGAGCGGCAAATAGGTCACTTTCACAGGCCCTCGAATCATTAAATTTTTTTTTTAAATTTAAAAAAAAATATTAAAGTTTTAAATTGATTTTGTTTTGGAGAACACCCCCTGAATAGAATTGTTCCTCTGTTAATAGTATATGGAAAGGCCAGACACTCTGTTCGCCACCACCCGCTTTCTTGACCGAATGCTACAATAAATACGCACGCAATCAATATAAAATCTATGCAGACATGTTCTCAAATGATTTGCCTTTCTACTCCAACTCACTTAAACAAGTAATTCTTTGGTATAATTAATCAGGACGGCCGAAACACGATTTCCACGCCCAACGTAATGCCGATGGGACAAATGGCCGTCCGTCACCTTGAGCCTACGGGGTGTGTGGCCGCAGCGAGAGATCTCATTGGTTGCAAGACGGAGAATCAGAGTTATCTGTTCCTAACTTTGCGTCAAACCAATTGAGATCTTTCGCTCCATTCCAAGAAGGGATTTTATATTTCTTCAAATAAACTAAAATCACAATAAATATTGTGTAGACGTACTTTGACTAGCAGATTTTGATTGCATGTTCGGTTAAGTTTTATTGCATATTGCTAACCTTTTATTTCTTAGCTAACGTGTTACGTGTCTGATAAATCAAGCAAAAACTGATGAGCCGTTCTATTATTTCATTCCGTTCGTTTATTTCATAACAAATGATAAAACCATACATGAAACAAGTGATACAGTATTAGTTTTTATTTGACACAGCTGGTAAAATACATTATTTTTTCATTTACGTTTATTTCGTGGCTGTATGATATTGATGAGAAAAGATTTGTAATGTCTATCAAGATTTTTTTAAAATATGTGTATTTGTGGAGTTTGTCAACCAAATATCTGCATCTACTATATCTTTGATAAATGTACAAGCTACTTCCAATGACTTCTTTGAGATACATTTATAAGATGGTGAGATGAATAGAGAACAATTTCTATAGATTTACAACTTCCTAATTGCAGGATTGCGACGTTCCGGTGTAGATAGTATTAGATATACCATCACCGTTATCAAGCAAGTGACATGACTTCGAGAGGGAATATATACATAAATTGGAATAGGTTTGAACAATTGAGTAGGTTGAAGTACAAAGAGATGATTCAGTTCATGCATTTAATAAGGTTGACTACTTCTGATTAACAAGTTTGATCAAAAAGGTCATGAAGTCCTCCGAAGTATCGGAATTGAAATCTGTGAGTTCATGGTGTTACTATGTCGCTGATTACATCTGACTTCTAAATGTTTACAAATAAAAATCTATTGGTGACACTATCACAACTTTAGCAACATGCGGAGATGCATATTCTAATTATTACAACATAACCAGAATGTATTTCCGTTGTCGCTTCATCTTCTACTTCAGCATTACTTATCTGAAGACACTAGTTTCAAACATTAGGACGTATCTTACAATACTGACTCTCCAATGATACGGATGCCTGACTTTGACTGTAGGCAAACTAACAACCCCATTGTAGGCAAAGTCACACAATACAAAGAACTCTGTCGAAAAAGAGTATGCCTATCCGCTTATTGTGAGTTTGACAAGTAATCTTGAACAGATGTAATTAAGCCAGCGAATCCGAATTATCCGGATTAAGTGCTTGTGGGATAAAGTCAGTAGGTTCAAGGCATACCTGGTCTACAAAACGGACTGTTTCAATGTTGGCTGCATGAAAAAAGAAAGAAATAACAAAACATAACATTCAAGGAGTTGTCCACGATTGATAACCATTAGACATGCATATTTGCCCAACAGACGTTACTGGAGCAATGTATTCCAAAGTAACCGCTTTTACGTGTGGAACACTTTCAGGGAAAGAAATACGGAAATCCGATTGGTTGCAATCAAAGTTTGTTGTGCAATCAGCGACTTTGTCGAACGGAGCATTCGGTCTGTACCGTTATACATGGAAGAGAGTTGTTCATTCCCTTTTCGCACATATATATCCTTCAAGACAGCAGTTTGTGAGTGAGAGAGTGAGTTACTGTACATGTTTAGAGCCACTTAGGAAACATTTCAGACATTAGCGGCGTCATTCGGAATGTAAAACAATATTCGATTGGTTGAAAATAAGGACATTGTTGGTTTTGTATAATTTTTAAGGCTTGTTCTTTTTAGACTAGGGATTGACCCACTCGTAACAGAGATTACGTGGAAGTTATAAAATAACTTCTCTGAAAAAGAGAATAAGGTAAACGTTAGACTATTAAATTCGATAGCTAAGGGAGATAACCACTGACGGATAATAAAAAGTATCAGACAGCTGTAATTCCTTCTGACGATATGAATTAGTATCACCTCAGTTATCACACGAGGAAAATACAAGCATGGCTGAAGATCAACCCGAGACTGACACCTTGAAAGAAATTAGGAACATCTTTCTTGGAACATGGAAACTTGAAGCCAGTGAAAACTTCGAAGAATTTTTGCGAGAGATGGGTGAGTGAAAAGTAATAGTTTATTTCCGGTCAAACCAAGCAGATGTTGTTCGGAAACTTGGTGTAAATTATAATACCTTATTGATTTTTATAGTTTAAACGAGTTTTGTTTCCTTATTTAAATCATTGATAATTCTTTTTATCGATACAGAAAAGTACAAATCTGTATAGTAGGCTACTATTAGTAGTATGTGGCACGTAAATTCTGTTTCTAAAATATGCCTTATAATGAATATCATCAGCAGGCTACATAACAACGGACCTTTGTACATTATTGATATAAAATACGCTAATTGCAAAAATACATTGTAGTTTAACTCAACATGCAAAAGTTAAAAATCAATGAATATCCAGTCCACTATTTCTCTAATTTCGTGTGAATTGTTTCTTCATTTGATCACTTTATCCTAACTAATCTTCATCCAAGCTAGAAAATGATTAAAACGATTCTTGACTACATATGTTATCTCTATGCATCTCAAATCGTGACATTTGCTGACTGTCAAACGCCATGATAACACTCATTACCGCGTTATATTGTCAGTTGGCCTGAGTCGGCAAACACAAAGTTCAGTGGATGCAGTCACGTGATATAAGTACACAGTTGATGCTAGGTCAAGGTCGAAACGTGTGGGAGGATTGTAACTACATCGTAAGATCATATAAAAATAATACCTTCTATAAAAGTTTTTAGTTTTGAAGAACTTTGAATCTGATAAAATAAAGAGAGAAAAAACCCTTAATAATGTAGGTAACCTTGAGATGTGTCAATATTTATAATCAGACGGAGGTATTTCTCTACACATTTAAAATGAATGACAAATATGCTGAAGGTAAAATTTGAACCAACACCTAATTGACATGAGGAAAATGGATATTTTCCGATGTATACAGGTTATATTCTGACTCTGATTAGCAGCATTCCATGGCTTGTGTGTTTGGCTTTTTTTAGTTCGTGCAAGTGTGTGCATATAAAATTTTTGTTTCAGAAAATAATGTTTCAAGAGTAGTATTGAGTAGTTTCCTATCATTTTTCTTTAGGAAACTGTGTTTATTTCCGTAAAGGGGCCAACGGCCCGTTAAACAAGTACATGCATCAGAATATAAGGACAAATTCTGAAGCGCCGTAAAATAAAACAAATGGCTATTTACAATTAAAGAGCCACTCCGTGATTTTCATAACATATTATTTACCTTTGATACGAACCTAAATGTCATATGTGGTGATATAAAATCAAAACATCATAACTTTTAATGTCAAAAAGAGATATATATTACAAATACTGGTTTTCCATGAAAATCTAAAATCAGCTTTATAAATGCACAGAGGTGTAGATATCACGTCCAATATAGCCTACATGGATACTAGTTATGTAACCTAACAACTCCTAACTGCCCTCCTGGCTGTTTTAGATAAGTCTCCAAAATTACATTTGACTATTGGACGCGCGCCACTGTCCGGTTTTCGATCATAATTGCGATGTTCTACCTTCATACTGTAACTGTTAAAAACCAATAAGCTATAAAATATGTATTTTTGGTAACTGTCGACACTTCGCGATCAAATGACACCACTGATTAAGTTTGGCATATATGACTCCAACAACTCAAGGAGTTGCTCTTTAACAAAAATTTGAACGTTTTTTGATTGCTAGAAATAACCTATCTGTGGTCACAAAATTTCATGAGGAAAAGTCATATATCCTTGCGACATATTGAAACCTTGTTAATTTTTGTCATGGCGTCATAAACAGGTTACTTCTAACAGGTGATGTTAAGATCGCCGGTGGTAAAGGAAGGCTCTCATGCACGGAAGCTGCCTAACAGCCCTCTGTTGGCAATCAACCAATTAATCAAAAATCAAATATTTAGCTTTATGTGCGGAATGCGAAGGAGCTGAAGTTAAAGTCTTCTTAACGTAAGTCTTCTTATGTTTCAGTTACAGTTTCAAGAGATTGTATTCCATTTAAGTACGTTCTATAACAAGTGATGGATTGGCAATTTGCTGGCATTTCTTAAACAGCATATGCATTTTTTTCCATACAACCGTTGTTTTCCTGATTTTGAATACACTTCCTATTAATGGATTAAATGTTCTCGATTGTTAACTACAAAGACTGTTTTGTCCTTGAAGTTACTCGAAATTTATTAATCAAGCATTCGCATATTATTTAAGACAACCACATCGCATTTTACTTATATAACACACATTTGGAAGTTTGAAATGCTTCAAATATAGACGTTGCTTCAAATTTACCATTTTTAATTCATCTCATTCATAAATAAACAGTTTGAGGAAATGTTTTCGAACTTTGCATACCCTCTCCTTAGTATTTACAATATTATGATTTTTATCATAAAAGGATGACCGACCATTTTGGTTCACCCGATAATGACATTCTTTATTATTTTGTTGAGTTCGTACGTTTTTTACTTGCCCAAAAAAACTTCCATTCCCAATCATTTGCTGTTCAGCCTTGTCATGCCCGGGCTCCCGCTGATGAGTTGATATTTTACAGGCGCTCCTTTCATTATCCGGAAGATGGCGCCGCTGGCTAAACCTGATCTGGAGGTGACTATTGTTGACGGTAAAGTCAAGTTCTGTTTGAAGACGACGTTCATGACCAACGAGGACAACATTGATTTAGAACAGGAGTACCAGAACAAGATTCTCTCTTCCGACATGAAGGTGGGTTTCATTGTAGGAGGTCAGATTTCGATGGATAATTGAAAACACAGGGATGTGTATGGCTTAGAAATAGCGTTAGAAAGACATGTATGCCCCTACCCTGCTGTTATACATATCCCTTGAGATGGATACTCAATCCTGGAAATCTTAAAGGGTACCTATAAGTGAAATGCAAGAGAAAAGCAAGGTATTCTGGATAACAAGTTCTTTAATTTGATACTCATGATCTTTTTTGAGTAATACTAATATAATAGTGATACCACACTTAAGAAGATAATGTCCAGAACACACTGCTGTTCTTATAAATGCTGGAAGGTGTGCACACTTAATTCCCTATTGACGGAGTTTTCTGAAAACGTTCTTCAATTTTGTAGTGTTTTACAAGATTATAAAGTCTATGAAGAAAGAAGGGAACATGATATAAGATTGAGATTACATCGTTTAATAAGCCCAATATACATTATATACTGAGCAACAAAATGTAGGATAAACACGACACAGGGGTAGTGCTTGGAATTGAAAGACATTGGTTAACAACTCTGAACGAGTAGTCACACAGTAAATACATCGTTGTGTCTTACTTTCCCGAGGCTGTTGACAAGAGAACCTCAGGTATTTAATCATTGTGTCACTGAATATGTGAGGTGAGGTGAGGTGATATGGGGTTTAACGCCGCTTTCAAGATCATTTCAATTATATCGCGGCTGCTAGTATTATTGCAGCGAGAAAGCCCGCAACACCATTGTGGCTATGCATTGCGGTGAAACGTGCGAGCATCGGCTGGAACTAGCGAACCATGGGTGGTACTGCACTGAAATTCTAGCATTGCATCAAAACCTGACTGCGTGTAGAACAGTTCTCTACTGCAGACAAAGTTGCCGAGGCCCTGGCGGGATTCGAACCACGGACCTCTTGATCCGAAGCTGAACACGCTACCACTGCGCTAGTTACAGACATTTCTGCTTCAAAACACAGTTCATCACATTTAATCAATGGATAACAAAAAAATCACCCAATAGGATAATGTTTAGATGAATAGACTTGTCAAAATTCGTTTTCATCTTGTTATCAGTTATATCTATGCAAGATAAAAACATTGTATTTTGCTCAATTGTATTTCTGGTCGTGTACGTTTAAGCATTAGTTCACTTCACTTATTGAAATATACTTTAACCGCAGATTCGTGCCAGGTTTGAAGACGGTAAGATCAAACAGAGTTTCACGCCACTAGAAGCGTCCAAGAAACCCATGGAGGGAACGAAAGAGGTGATAGACGGAAAATTGGTATTGGTAAGTAATACATTGCTATATATATATTGATAATAAAAGTATAAAGTGGCAACACAAGGGGTAATTAGAATTCTTCGACATATGCGTAACATACAATCAACAGAGCATACGTTGAAGATTGCGTTATTGTATATGATAATTGATAGCATGATCAAAGATTGAATAATGGGTTGGCACTTTACTTGTTATGATGAGTATGTGTACCTATTTCTACAAATTTGCACGCTTATATTTCCTGATTAAAAGAAACATATGAAAATCCCGTATAAAATAAAGCAACGTAAAAATATGTGGAAATAAGTTGTACTTTAGCTTTCATAACATTTGGTTAATGTTTCTTTCATTTCCAGACAATGGAAGTAGGTGACTTGGTAATGAAGAGGATATTCGCCAGGGCTGCATGATTGTGTGAAAACATCTGAAATCCTGCTTTATTTCTAATGCCATTATCATTTATAAAATAGCTGATTAACGAACTATGAATTATGGACTCCCACTTACCAACTGACATCCCGTACGCAAGCAGGAGAGAGCTGCCACAGTCTGATAATGAGGTCTATTCAACTACAGTAAACTTTTGGTACAGCCAATCAAACACTTCACGAATCTAATCGTCTTCATAACTTGAATGATAACTGTGTAACTGCATGACTATCTATATACACTATTTGTTACCTTATTACTGGAAAGGGAGGCGTTGCAATATTTTTGCCAGAACGAGGGGCGTGTTTTAATTGCAATAATATACGAGGGGCGTCCAATAAAAAGTCGGCCGAAATGTGATATGTCTGTTCAATGTTTGGAAAGTTTTCATACCTTTTAATTTCTCATTATCAAAGTTAATGCATATATTTTTACACATTTACATAATATGCTCTTTGAAAAAGTAGTCATCGGGAAACATTGGGGTATAAATTCTGCAAGATTTAGCATGAAACGATAATAATCTAATCCCTTGAACTCTTGTAAAATGATATGCCTTGCAGTTATGTCAGTTTAACATATCATAGAGGTTCGGCATCCTTTCAAGCCAGAACCAGTAAGCTTGTGATCATGCCCAACCATTCATACTTGCATCGTTTAAGATACTTTTAGAACTGACACCTTTGAGACCATACAGTCATGGTTAAGTGTGAATCTTTGGGCTCATATTTGAGAAAGTGAAAACAATACAATAAGTGAAGTCTTTTTGATGCAGTCATCGTGACATGATATGTAGTGCAAAGACCATTCGCAAAAAAATTATATATATAAAGGGGGAAGAAGCTTCTATGCGTGGATGTAGTTTTAAATTGCGTGTTGTTATGCATCGACGTCCACATCAGTTACAGACAACTTCTACCTATCTCATCTGGCATAATACTTACTTGAATATTTTGTTTCTAAAACATTGTTTTATATATTCATTGCCGATTTCAATATTTTTCAAATAAAATTGGCCTCATGATACTAAGTATGACAGAACCAAGTTCCAGATGGTTGAAAGATATTAAGAGTAAAATAAAACAAGAGCTGTATTTGCATGATTGCATCGTTTCCCACTTTGGGATAGCTATACTTATGGGACACCCCTCGTATCCACCGGTTATATGGATACGCACTAGTGTAACTGTTTCTTGTCATATTCATTATCAAATATGATTGATGATAAATTTAATTACTATTAAACGGACACAGGTGATACAGCCCGTTGTTGTGTTCAAGAAGATATAGTAAATATGTTAAGAATTGTGTGTAGTGTTGCATTGACATACTGACGCAGTTTGTTACTTTTTTACCATTTTGTTGCAATAAATGCTTTGTAACATTGGTTTTTCCTCTTTAATGCCTGCTATGGTGGAAGATGATTACCTTGGAAAGCTAATTTAACCAATGCAACTCCTCCGACTCAGGAGGAGTACGACATTGGTAGGTTAGTATCGTGGTTGAGTTATTAATGTTAACTTTTGACACTTTAAAGCACATATTTTCGCGCTCAGATAGGTTACTTTGAGGTATGTTGGGACATAAGCATTCAGATTTCTGTCGACGCAATAAAATATATATGTTTCTTTACAATCAATAATGAAAGCAATTAAATGGCCGAAGTCAGCTTAGTTGTATAAAAATATTTACGGTCAGTTGTGCACAAAAAGGATTAAATATGGACTGTTGAAAGCGGAAATAGTAATGTGTGAAGATTTTTAATTTACTTCTGAACTAATAAGTAAGGATGAAATATTTTTATTATGAAATATTTTTATTAAGGATGTCCGGAAACAAAACCGATTTATTCACCAGTTTTAGCATTGTTGTTGGATAAACCTCAGAGGCTGTCGTTTTGGCTTTTACGGCGGTAAGCAATATATGAAATATGTCAGATATCGTAGTTCATTCGGATTTATTGCATCGTTGCAATAGTTCCGGTGTTGATAACAAGAATACGTGCAGATGTGCCAAGTAACGCATACGTTACATTACCTGAGTCCGGTTCGTTAGTACTATCGAGAGGTATGCAATATCTTTGCATTAGTGGTAAATTACGAAATGTTGGTATGCGCTATAGTGCCTTTAATGCAAACAGCTGTGAAGAAAAAGGTACACCTCATATTGACAGATTAATGAAAAGTTAGAATTTTTGCCCTTTTAATTTGAAATGATTTCAAATATCATTTTGATAATTATTGTTTTATTCGAGTTATCCATAACAATTTGATTTTAAAAGTTAAATGGAAAGTCTTCCATATGAGAAATTTTATGACACAGTTTGGTCAAGACATGCAAAGATATCTTGCGTCAGTTTGATTTTTCAAACATTTCCATTCATAAGTCTGCTATTGAATTAACCACTATAACTTCATTCAGTACGCTATTACTAAAGATGAAAGTGTTGCCATGTTGGCATGGCAACGATCGATGGATGTATGGCCTTGAACGAAGCAAGCGGACATATGGATCCATAGTACCTGCATGACATGCAGATATTGACGTGATTCACCCTGAATAGATCAGTATGCATGAATAACACACCCTTTAAAGAGTACCTAAACTGGCTATCAAAGGGAGGCTACCGGAGTATAATCGTTACAGTTAAATGAAACTAACACAATAGTATATTTACACTGTTGAAGTTGAACGTTCTAAAACGCCCTCAGTATACCATGGCGCAACAGGAAGAAAGTGAGATCCTGAGAGAAATCAGGAAAAACTTCGAAGGAAAATGGCAATGTGTGGATTCAGAAAACTTCGAGGCTTTGCTGAAAGAAATGGGTAAGTATGCATAAACAGAGGGACTGGAGAACACTGCATTTGTCAGAACCTTACGTGTATCTGCTTACAAACGGGTATTTTTAACCGTCTCGGGTGCAGGTCTCGGTGATAGTGGCCCATTTTCATCCTCCTGTAAGTATAGGGCATTAGTATTAGCCGCTAACATTAATTTTGTGTTCTCCTTTGCCAAAGCCGGGTAGGACAGAATTCATAATATTTTTCACAATTATTTTAAATGTTTATTATTTGTTTATTTTGTTACATGTTTACACCTATTCCCAGTCAGATTCAGATTGATAAGAATTCAACAATTCATAAATAAATATGTATATATGATAAGTACATGCCCTCATATGAATATGTATGTCCCCAAATTAGTTGAAGCAAATTGCAAATTGTATGCAATATGTATCAAACCTGGTTCTCAGGTTTGTTAGATCTATAACTGCTTCAAAGAAAATATTGAAGGTACTTCAGTATGTATTCAGGCTTACTCCTCTCGAGTCCCAGACCCCCGTACTTGTTGGTTCGTCACACTTGAGCGATTATGTTCATTGATTTCATATTGATCGATTTGAAGTAACCGATTATACTGTATATAAAACGAATTTTGCTTTGTTCAAAACACATTATATCTCGTTTATATAAAGATAATTGAGTTGTCTTATGATCGTAATAAATAGATTCTATAGATTATTCAGGTAGGTATTCAGTCTGACCCCATCGTGTCCCAGATTTTGAACTCTGACCCCTGTTTGAAAGCTTGTCATTCATGTCACACATGATCGCTACCTATTGTAAAAATAATCATTTTTAGGAAATAGATAAATCATTTTGTAGTTGAACTTTATTCTAAATTACACTTTGTCTTATTAGTGGTGTATATGTTATATGGTAATTCAAAAAAATATTACCCTTTGAATACATTCTGGTGCAAAATATATTTAGAGAGGGTAAACTAACTCATGACTCAACCGAATTGTGACTAGAGGAATAGGGTGTCACATATATGGCGAACAATTCGTATGGCCATTTTAGTGTGAACACCTTTTTGATCATTTGTTGAACGGAAATGGATCCACGAAGCTTAACCGAACTATAGGTACGTTTCAAGAATTTCATGTATGGATTAAAAGCCCTTGTATAGATTGTAAAAGTATGTCGTCCATGTTGTAACCTTTGTTTACTTTTCATGAGATCACGCTATTACCCTACCTTAAGAAAACGCGCTACGGTGCCTTTAAAACAGTTATACATAGTGGGAAGAATGAATCGGTTAATCTTTGTGGTATCTAGTATTAGTTGCACCAATATTAAATTAAGTGTAACAGAAAGTAAGTTATGAAGTTACAAACTGAATGTGTGGATGTCTATGTGTTATGGTTCACGCTTATAACGGGAGTTAGCTTCAACCTATCAACCTCATTAAAACAAGATCTTATTTGTCTGCCCCTGTTATCTATAAATCTTACAAAGTCCGATCTTTAATCATCTTCCTACGCAAAGCTTAACTATTGCCAGTTTCGAACTGTCCAAGTTAACCCTTGCTGCCGAGATAAGACTTTTCTGGCTTGATACCAGCGACCTCACTGGCGAGTTTTAGTTATCTCTAGTTACCTCCCTTACTATGGCCAATCGGCGACGCCGTGTCATTTGCGATATAATCAAAATGGCCGCGCCCATTGAAAGTGACCTGTTTGATCACGTTACAAAGAAGTTGGCATTGCAAACCTTTCAAACAAGAAGATTTTATTTACAAATGTATTGATGGACGGAAAAGATGTTTTTGTTGTTATTAGGACCGGTTTTGGTAAATAAATAACACATGACTGCGCCCCTTATATTTTTCAAAGGGAAGTATGTAGGCCCATTTATCGTGGTCGTTACCATTTTATAAACTACCGGGCAAAAGAAACGATACCAAGTATAATTGACCAATAAAAGACAGAAAATAAATGACACATATTTTATTTCATTTCCATTATGAAAACAGATAACAAGTTCATCAAACAATCACATATTGAAGTCTTTCAGGTCAGTGTGTTATGACGTACAACTCCTTAAAGTTCACTCATGAAATTGTCCTGAATTCGATCAGCACCTAAAAATACAACACCCATTAAAACAGGTTTTTCAGTATCTTGTATGGCCGCCACGGGCTCGATGCATGCCCGAACTCGTCGTCGTGCTGAGAACACCAGACGTAAGATAACACGGTCTGGTATTCTCTGCCATTCCTCTCTCAGGGCCTGGGCAAGCTCTTGGATGTTTCCTGGAACCACGGCTCTTTGACGGACTTGACGATCCAAATGGTCCCATAAATGTTCGATGGGTGACAGGTCAGGTGACCTGGCAGGCCATGGCAACACGTTGATGTTGTTTCTTTGCATGAAATCCCTGACAATACGGGCTGTATGGGGACGGGCGTTGTCCTGCTGGAACAGGGTTCTGTTGTTGTGCTGTTGCAGGAATGGTAGTAGCACTGGGCGGAGAATCTGATCGATGTACCTCTCTGCATTGAGGTTCCCATCAACCACAATGAGATCAGTCTTCCCTTGTCCGCTAATTCCGCCCCACACCATGACACTGCCACCGCCAAAGGGTACCACAGTCTGAACACAACAACGTCGCCAACGTTCACCACGACGTCTATACACCCTCGCTCTTCCATCATTTCTGAATAGTTGGAAGCGACTCTCATCCGAAAAGATGACTCTTCGCCAGTTCCGGGCCTGCCACTGCCGAACGTTACGTGCCTACTGGAGACGTTGACGTCGATGTCGAGGCGTCAGATGCACGCCACGGCCGGGTCTGTAGGCGCGAATACCATGTCGTCTCAGACGTCTGGCCACTGTTCTTCGACTGACAGCATGTCCAAGGCTATTCGTCGCTGATTCCGTCACTGACAGGAAGCGGTTCCGCAGATGAAGAATTCGCAAATGGCGGTCTTCGTTGGCGGTTGTTACGCGGGGTCTTCCACTCCTCGGCAAGTCTACTGTCCTCCCTGTCTGCCTGTACCGTCTCATAAGCCTGGTGATAGTAATACGGCTGCAACCCAACGTCGTAGCCACGTGTGCATGCGTTGCACCCATCTGTATCATCCCGACGGCCCTCTCTCTCTCTTCTGGTGATAATCTTGCCATGTTTCCATGTACAGTTGAAGAAATGGTATGTCGTCGAATGATAAGACACATCTTTTATACCCAAATGATGCACGTGCAACATGTGATTTTCATGTAAAAAAATCTCGCTTTAATGCAATTTCCCGGAAACGGATCGCCAAAATGCAACAATTTTCGTGACACATAACTGACATAGGGGAATCATTTCAATGTCGTGTATTTACATTTTCAACAGTTTTGTAAAAAAATATTTGATCTGAAAGTTTGGTATCGTTTCTTTTGCCCGTTAGTTTAATTGTATTCGCGTTGGAGGCGGCACTTTCTCTTTACAAATCTTTCAGTCGACGGACTGCGACATGGGCGCAGCCATGTTTGTTCGAGTCCCCGGATGTAGCTTTTGCTAGGAGCATTCTGATTGGACTATCTAATTCCTTTGCAGTGAACTAGAGAGCTAGCACAGTAAAGTCTTGTGTCGGCAGCAAGGGTTAACTTGGACAATTCGAGACTGGCAATAGTTAAGCTTTGCGTAGGAAGATGATCTTTAATCAGCGTCAAGTAGTACATTCAAAATAAACATTCCAATCCCTGGCAATAGGCATATCTGTATCTGTTATACATGCAAGCTTGTAATATGAATTATCTCCCATGTCGACAGGCGCTCCCTATTTGATGCGCAAGGTGGCGATCCGACTGAAGCCCGACTGTGAGATAAGTGTAATAGACGGAACGGTTCATATAGCGATGATCTCCACTATGAGGACAGAACACGAGGATTTGAACTTCGAGGAAGAGGTCGAACTTGAGAAGTTGTCTGGGAAGGTCAAGGTCAGATATTATTTTGGAACGGATAAAGGATCATAGTCAATCCTACATGCATAGGTCAAAATAAGAATATATTTCTGAATTCAGGAACTGTAACTAAAATAAAATAAAAGCAACTTAAACATGCTATTCAACATCGTGAGTCAATACCATTAATTGTCACGCAGCAGCTTCAAGGGTTTTCATATTGGGTTATGATATTCTGCTTCAGTAGGTTTAAGAGCTTATAAGAAAGATGGCAAAATTTAGGAAGGCTTTAATAGCCAATAATTCTTTGTGACACGAGTCATACCTTGCGATGAAGGTTTCTTTGCTTGAAGCTTAGTATACTAATCAACAGATGTACTCCCACCCCAGGTACGGTCATCTTTTGAAGACGGCAAGATCATCCAACACATAACACCCTTAGACCCGGAGAAGAAACCAGCCAAATCTACACGTCAAATAAACGACAACGGCGACATGGTTCTGGTAGGTGACAAAACTTTTTTTGATCAGTCAGATTTTCCCACAGAGGCTACTTAAATAATAATCTCCCAATTCTTCTCACGTAGCCTTCGCCATTTCTGTGACGGTATGGAAGACAATAGAAAGAGTTCAGTGGTTTTACTCTAGGCTCAAATGGGTTACATGAAGAGTGGCCTGATATGATGCTGGCCATTTACTATAATATAGGAGTAATAGAGTTATCCCCCCCACACTACCTTGTCACTTCACTTGGGGCCCTCTTAGGGTATGATATCTTTTTAGGTTTATACAGTGTTTTGTTACTACAATTCCACATCTCCTGTATTGTCGCGTTGGTTTCCTTTGTACAGAGAGTTGTATTAGCCGATACAATTCACTTTTCCTACATACTTTCTCTTTTACTGATGCATACAAACTAATTTACAACTGTGTTTTTTGTGTCAACTTTAAAATATAGTATGGAACTCTGGCTTAATGAAAGGATGGTGTTTTTTCGCACGGAGTGGGTGCTCGTAAATAATGAAGAGGTTTGCGATATGAACTTATGTATGTTACATTATGAAGCAGTGTAAATACCTAGGCATGTCCGAGCGTCTGTAATAAGGAATTTTTGTTACTTTTATCAACTCTTGTTGATATTTTTCTATATTGTTGGAATACTTGGATACGATTTTCTAGATCTTTAACTGAAAAGTCCATTCTATGTCCATTCTCGTATTCTATTGACCTTTTTTTCCAGATTTGGGAAATCGGGGCAGTTAAAGGAACAAGAACGTTCAGCCGGAAACAATGATCACCATGACGACTAGGACTTAATGCACATAGTTATTTTCCAGATTTGAATTAGGTTCACGTTTGAGATAACGTACGATAAAATATTGCTTTTTTGTCCCGGAGGAATTTCTTCATGTAGAAACGGGCTCTTCGATGAATGCACATACATGCCAGTTTCCGAAATGAAGAGTTGTTATGAAATCGATGGAAATTCTTAGGATCTAGCATATTGTGGGAACGTTCATTTGTTTTTCCAAAGATTGTATTTTACCACTCAAACGTGTCTATACAGTTTGCCATAAACGGCAATGACATTATGAGGCAAACATCGAGCTCTTATAGACTCTTTGTGAAGAGATACTCATTCGGGGATACCGGATCAGTGTATGCAAACTATTCTACATAATTTCTACATAAAAAAAATTCAGAAACGAGACTTGGAAAGAATGAAAGCATGCTATGGAATTATTTGAAACGTTTATTTTACGAGCGCTTCAGATTTAGTGGCGATTGAATCTGTTTACAACTGACTCACTTTACATACTGTTTAAATGGGTTTACGAATTAACTTTATAATTCAATTCATTATTCAAGAGGCGTCTATTGCAATTTGGTTGTGTTTCTACAATTATGCTCATTTTTTCCATTGTTAACTTGCATAATATATTTTCTCTTGATACTTGATATTTCCTTAAATGTATCACCCAAGCCAGTAATGGTTAATGCTATTTTGTCTTAATTTTACACTTTTGTTTTTTGTGCTTATTGCACTTTTATATTAAAATAAATTAACTTGTATCAATGAAATATTTTGAATGAAATGTGTTATTTGTCAGCTTCTGTAACTACTGATTTGCAGCTAGCTTGTATGACTTGAAGTTGAACCGTATGAATACACACCCTTTCAAAAGTTAAGCACCACCAGAACTACCCGTCATAGTCACGATGACCATTACTGTTTAAAAAATTACCATGCATTTAAATCAAAAAATTTAAAACTTTAATTTTACATCAACAGAGGTGAAACAAATCAAACAAGCTAGTAAGTGGAAGTTGATAAATAACACCCTCGACCGTGAATCCGTGACAAATTATCATTACTGGAGAATCCCATTACTCAATGAAAAGTCACGGACTAGGAAGTTGATAAATAACACCCTCGACCGTGAATCCGTGACAAATTATCATTACTGGAGAATCCCATTACTCAATGAAAAGTCACGGACTAGGAAGTTGATAAATAACACCCTCGACCGTGAATCCGTGACAAATTATCATTACTGGTGAATCCCATTACTCAATGAAAAGTCACGGACTAGGAAGTTGATAAATAACACCCTCGACCGTGAATCCGTGACAAATTATCATTACTGGAGAATCCCATTACTCAATGAAAAGTCACGGACTAGGAAGTTGATAAATAACACCCTCGACCGTGAATCCGTGACAAATTATCATTACTGGTGAATCCCATTACTCAATGAAAAGTCACGGACTAGGAAGTTGATAAATAACACCCTCGACCGTGAATCCGTGACAAATTATCATTACTGGTGAATCCCATTACTCAATGAAAAGTCACGGACTAGGAAGTTGATAAATAACACCCTCGACCGTGAATCCGTGACAAATTATCATTACTGGTGAATCCCATTACTCAATGAAAAGTCACGGACTAGGAAGTTGATAAATAACACCCTCGACCGTGAATCCGTGACAAATTATCATTACTGGAGAATCCCATTACTCAATGAAAAGTCACGGACTAGGAAGTTGATAAATAACACCCTCGACCGTGAATCCGTGACAAATTATCATTACTGGAGAATCCCATTACTCAATGAAAAGTCACGGACTAGGAAGTTGATAAATAACACCCTCGACCGTGAATCCGTGACAAATTATCATTACTGGAGAATCCCATTACTCAATGAAAAGTCACGGACTAGGAAGTTGATAAATAACACCCTCGACCGTGAATCCCTGACAAATTATCATTACTGGAGAATCCCATTACTCAATGAAAAGTCACGGACTAGGAAGTTGATAAATAACACCCTCGACCGTGAATCCGTGACAAATTATCATTACTGGTGAATCCCATTACTCAATGAAAAGTCACGGACTAGGAAGTTGATAAATAACACCCTCGACCGTGAATCCGTGACAAATTATCATTACTGGTGAATCCCATTACTCAATGAAAAGTCACGGACTAGGAAGTTGATAAATAACACCCTCGACCGTGAATCCGTGACAAATTATCATTACTGGTGAATCCCATTACTCAATGAAAAGTCACGGACTAGGAAGTTGATAAATAACACCCTCGACCGTGAATCCCTGACAAATTATCATTACTGGAGAATCCCATTACTCAATGAAAAGTCACGGACTAGGAAGTTGATAAATAACACCCTCGACCGTGAATCCCTGACAAATTATCATTACTGGTGAATCCCATTACTCAATGAAAAGTCACGGACTAGGAAGTTGATAAATAACACCCTCGACCGTGAATCCGTGACAAATTATCATTACTGGTGAATCCCATTACTCAATGAAAAGTCACGGACTAGGAAGTTGATAAATAACACCCTCGACCGTGAATCCGTGACAAATTATCATTACTGGTGAATCCCATTACTCAATGAAAAGTCGCGGACTAGGAAGTTGATAAATAACACCCTCGACCGTGAATCCCTGACAAATTATCATTACTGGTGAATCCCATTACTCAATGAAAAGTCACGGACTAGGAAGTTGATAAATAACACCCTCGACCGTGAATCCCTGACAAATTATCATTACTGGAGAATCCCATTACTCAATGAAAAGTCACGGACTAGGAAGTTGATAAATAACACCCTCGACCGTGAATCCGTGACAAATTATCATTACTGGTGAATCCCATTACTCAATGAAAAGTCACGGACTAGGAAGTTGATAAATAACACCCTCGACCGTGAATCCGTGACAAATTATCATTACTGGTGAATCCCATTACTCAATGAAAAGTCACGGACTAGGAAGTTGATAAATAACACCCTCGACCGTGAATCCCTGACAAATTATCATTACTGGTGAATCCCATTACTCAACTTTAAGTTCAATGAAAAGTCACGGACTAGGAAGTTGATAAATAACACCCTCGACCTTGAATCCCTGACAAATTATCATTACTGGTGAATCCCATTACTCAATGAAAAGTCACGGACTAGGAAGTTGATAAATAACACCCTCGACCGTGAATCCCTGACAAATTATCATTACTGGTGAATCCCATTACTCAATGAAAAGTCACGGACTAGGAAGTTGATAAATAACACCCTCGACCGTGAATCCCTGACAAATTATCATTACTGGTGAATCCCATTACTCAATGAAAAGTCACGGACTAGGAAGTTGATAAATAACACCCTCGACCGTGAATCCCTGACAAATTATCATTACTGGTGAATCCCATTACTCAATGAAAAGTCACGGACTAGGAAGTTGATAAATAACACCCTCGACCGTGAATCCCTGACAAATTATCATTACTGGAGAATCCCATTACTCAATGAAAAGTCACGGACTAGGAAGTTGATAAATAACACCCTCGACCGTGAATCCCTGACAAATTATCATTACTGGAGAATCCCATTACTCAATGAAAAGTCACGGACTAGGAAGTTGATAAATAACACCCTCGACCGTGAATCCCTGACAAATTATCATTACTGGAGAATCCCATTACTCAATGAAAAGTCACGGACTAGGAAGTTGATAAATAACACCCTCGACCGTGAATCCCTGACAAATTATCATTACTGGAGAATCCCATTACTCAATGAAAAGTCACGGACTAGGAAGTTGATAAATAACACCCTCGACCGTGAATCCGTGACAAATTATCATTACTGGTGAATCCCATTACTCAATGAAAAGTCGCGGACTAGGAAGTTGATAAATAACACCCTCGACCGTGAATCCCTGACAAATTATCATTACTGGTGAATCCCATTACTCAATGAAAAGTCGCGGACTAGGAAGTTGATAAATAACACCCTCGACCGTGAATCCCTGACAAATTATCATTACTGGTGAATCCCATTACTCAATGAAAAGTCACGGACTAGGAAGTTGATAAATAACACCCTCGACCGTGAATCCGTGACAAATTATCATTACTGGAGAATCCCATTACTCAATGAAAAGTCACGGACTAGGAAGTTGATAAATAACACCCTCGACCGTGAATCCCTGACAAATTATCATTACTGGAGAATCCCATTACTCAATGAAAAGTCACGGACTAGGAAGTTGATAAATAACACCCTCGACCGTGAATCCCTGACAAATTATCATTACTGGAGAATCCCATTACTCAATGAAAAGTCACGGACTAGGAAGTTGATAAATAACACCCTCGACCGTGAATCCGTGACAAATTATCATTACTGGTGAATCCCATTACTCAATGAAAAGTCGCGGACTAGGAAGTTGATAAATAACACCCTCGACCGTGAATCCCTGACAAATTATCATTACTGGTGAATCCCATTACTCAATGAAAAGTCGCGGACTAGGAAGTTGATAAATAACACCCTCGACCGTGAATCCCTGACAAATTATCATTACTGGTGAATCCCATTACTCAATGAAAAGTCACGGACTAGGAAGTTGATAAATAACACCCTCGACCGTGAATCCGTGACAAATTATCATTACTGGAGAATCCCATTACTCAATGAAAAGTCACGGACTAGGAAGTTGATAAATAACACCCTCGACCGTGAATCCCTGACAAATTATCATTACTGGAGAATCCCATTACTCAATGAAAAGTCACGGACTAGGAAGTTGATAAATAACACCCTCGACCGTGAATCCGTGACAAATTATCATTACTGGTGAATCCCATTACTCAATGAAAAGTCACGGACTAGGAAGTTGATAAATAACACCCTCGACCGTGAATCCGTGACAAATTATCATTACTGGTGAATCCCATTACTCAATGAAAAGTCACGGACTAGGAAGTTGATAAATAACACCCTCGACCGTGAATCCCTGACAAATTATCATTACTGGTGAATCCCATTACTCAATGAAAAGTCACGGACTAGGAAGTTGATAAATAACACCCTCGACCGTGAATCCGTGACAAATTATCATTACTGGAGAATCCCATTACTCAATGAAAAGTCACGGACTAGGAAGTTGATAAATAACACCCTCGACCGTGAATCCCTGACAAATTATCATTACTGGTGAATCCCATTACTCAATGAAAAGTCACGGACTAGGAAGTTGATAAATAACACCCTCGACCGTGAATCCGTGACAAATTATCATTATTGGTGAATCCCATTACTCAATGAAAAGTCACGGACTAGGAAGTTGATAAATAACACCCTCGACCGTGAATCCGTGACAAATTATCATTACTGGTGAATCCCATTACTCAATGAAAAGTCGCGGACTAGGAAGTTGATAAATAACACCCTCGACCGTGAATCCCTGACAAATTATCATTACTGGTGAATCCCATTACTCAATGAAAAGTCACGGACTAGGAAGTTGATAAATAACACCCTCGACCGTGAATCCCTGACAAATTATCATTACTGGAGAATCCCATTACTCAATGAAAAGTCACGGACTAGGAAGTTGATAAATAACACCCTCGACCGTGAATCCGTGACAAATTATCATTACTGGTGAATCCCATTACTCAATGAAAAGTCACGGACTAGGAAGTTGATAAATAACACCCTCGACCGTGAATCCCTGACAAATTATCATTACTGGTGAATCCCATTACTCAATGAAAAGTCACGGACTAGGAAGTTGATAAATAACACCCTCGACCGTGAATCCCTGACAAATTATCATTACTGGTGAATCCCATTACTCAATGAAAAGTCACGGACTAGGAAGTTGATAAATAACACCCTCGACCGTGAATCCGTGACAAATTATCATTACTGGAGAATCCCATTACTCAATGAAAAGTCACGGACTAGGAAGTTGATAAATAACACCCTCGACCGTGAATCCCTGACAAATTATCATTACTGGTGAATCCCATTACTCAATGAAAAGTCACGGACTAGGAAGTTGATAAATAACACCCTCGACCGTGAATCCCTGACAAATTATCATTACTGGTGAATCCCATTACTCAATGAAAAGTCACGGACTAGGAAGTTGATAAATAACACCCTCGACCGTGAATCCCTGACAAATTATCATTACTGGTGAATCCCATTACTCAATGAAAAGTCACGGACTAGGAAGTTGATAAATAACACCCTCGACCGTGAATCCCTGACAAATTATCATTACTGGTGAATCCCATTACTCAATGAAAAGTCACGGACTAGGAAGTTGATAAATAACACCCTCGACCGTGAATCCGTGACAAATTATCATTACTGGTGAATCCCATTACTCAATGAAAAGTCACGGACTAGGAAGTTGATAAATAACACCCTCGACCGTGAATCCCTGACAAATTATCATTACTGGTGAATCCCATTACTCAATGAAAAGTCACGGACTAGGAAGTTGATAAATAACACCCTCGACCGTGAATCCCTGACAAATTATCATTACTGGTGAATCCCATTACTCAATGAAAAGTCACGGACTAGGAAGTTGATAAATAACACCCTCGACCGTGAATCCCTGACAAATTATCATTACTGGTGAATCCCATTACTCAACTTTAAGTTCAATGAAAAGTCACGGACTAGGAAGTTGATAAATAACACCCTCGACCGTGAATCCCTGACAAATTATCATTACTGGTGAATCCCATTACTCAATGAAAAGTCACGGACTAGGAAGTTGATAAATAACACCCTCGACCGGGAATCCCTGACAAATTATCATTACTGGTGAATCCCATTACTCAATGAAAAGTCACGGACTAGGAAGTTGATAAATAACACCCTCGACCGTGAATCCCTGACAAATTATCATTACTGGTGAATCCCATTACTCAATGAAAAGTCACGGACTAGGAAGTTGATAAATAACACCCTCGACCGTGAATCCCTGACAAATTATCATTACTGGTGAATCCCATTACTCAACTTTAAGTTCAATGAAAAGTCACGGACTAGGAAGTTGATAAATAACACCCTCGACCGTGAATCCCTGACAAATTATCATTACTGGTGAATCCCATTACTCAATGAAAAGTCACGGACTAGGAAGTTGATAAATAACACCCTCGACCGTGAATCCCTGACAAATTATCATTACTGGTGAATCCCATTACTCAATGAAAAGTCACGGACTAGGAAGTTGATAAATAACACCCTCGACCGTGAATCCCTGACAAATTATCATTACTGGTGAATCCCATTACTCAATGAAAAGTCACGGACTAGGAAGTTGATAAATAACACCCTCGACCGTGAATCCCTGACAAATTATCATTACTGGTGAATCCCATTACTCAACTTTAAGTTCAATGAAAAGTCACGGACTAGGAAGTTGATAAATAACACCCTCGACCGTGAATCCCTGACAAATTATCATTACTGGTGAATCCCATTACTCAATGAAAAGTCACGGACTAGGAAGTTGATAAATAACACCCTCGACCGTGAATCCCTGACAAATTATCATTACTGGTGAATCCCATTACTCAATGAAAAGTCACGGACTAGGAAGTTGATAAATAACACCCTCGACCGTGAATCCGTGACAAATTATCATTACTGGTGAATCCCATTACTCAATGAAAAGTCACGGACTAGGAAGTTGATAAATAACACCCTCGACCGTGAATCCCTGACAAATTATCATTACTGGAGAATCCCATTACTCAATGAAAAGTCACGGACTAGGAAGTTGATAAATAACACCCTCGACCGTGAATCCCTGACAAATTATCATTACTGGAGAATCCCATTACTCAATGAAAAGTCACGGACTAGGAAGTTGATAAATAACACCCTCGACCGTGAATCCCTGACAAATTATCATTACTGGAGAATCCCATTACTCAATGAAAAGTCACGGACTAGGAAGTTGATAAATAACACCCTCGACCGTGAATCCCTGACAAATTATCATTACTGGAGAATCCCATTACTCAATGAAAAGTCACGGACTAGGAAGTTGATAAATAACACCCTCGACCGTGAATCCGTGACAAATTATCATTACTGGTGAATCCCATTACTCAATGAAAAGTCGCGGACTAGGAAGTTGATAAATAACACCCTCGACCGTGAATCCCTGACAAATTATCATTACTGGTGAATCCCATTACTCAATGAAAAGTCGCGGACTAGGAAGTTGATAAATAACACCCTCGACCGTGAATCCCTGACAAATTATCATTACTGGTGAATCCCATTACTCAATGAAAAGTCACGGACTAGGAAGTTGATAAATAACACCCTCGACCGTGAATCCGTGACAAATTATCATTACTGGTGAATCCCATTACTCAATGAAAAGTCACGGACTAGGAAGTTGATAAATAACACCCTCGACCGTGAATGCCTGACAAATTATCATTACTGGTGAATCCCATTACTCAATGAAAAGTCACGGACTAGGAAGTTGATAAATAACACCCTCGACCGTGAATCCCTGACAAATTATCATTACTGGAGAATCCCATTACTCAATGAAAAGTCACGGACTAGGAAGTTGATAAATAACACCCTCGACGGTGAATCCCTGACAAATTATCATTACTGGAGAATCCCATTACTCAATGAAAAGTCACGGACTAGGAAGTTGATAAATAACACCCTCGACCGTGAATCCGTGACAAATTATCATTACTGGAGAATCCCATTACTCAATGAAAAGTCACGGACTAGGAAGTTGATAAATAACACCCTCGACCGTGAATCCGTGACAAATTATCATTACTGGAGAATCCCATTACTCAATGAAAAGTCACGGACTAGGAAGTTGATAAATAACACCCTCGACCGTGAATCCCTGACAAATTATCATTACTGGAGAATCCCATTACTCAATGAAAAGTCACGGACTAGGAAGTTGATAAATAACACCCTCGACCGTGAATCCCTGACAAATTATCATTACTGGAGAATCCCATTACTCAATGAAAAGTCACGGACTAGGAAGTTGATAAATAACACCCTCGACCGTGAATCCGTGACAAATTATCATTACTGGTGAATCCCATTACTCAATGAAAAGTCACGGACTAGGAAGTTGATAAATAACACCCTCGACGGTGAATCCCTGACAAATTATCATTACTGGTGAATCCCATTACTCAACTTAAGTTCAATGAAAAGTCACGGACTAGGAAAAAGGAAGAAATCAAAATATCACTTGATACATAACGCTACAATCTTCCTTATAGGAAAGAAGACAGGCGAAAATTTTGCCAAAAAACGGATAAGTGGTTGGGTTTTTTTCTTTCGTAAAAATCATTGTCGAATCGTTGGTGTAACGGACTGTTACTATATACCTTCGACCGTTACGCGGGAGAATGAAAATGAAAAGATGTAAAGACTAAATCATTATTTAGGGTATCTATAGCATAAATATTAAATTACAGTTCTCTCGTTGTTTTGAAAAAAAAGAGGTTTCACCAAATACAAAATAAATTTATTATATTATCACTTTTGAAGACCGCAGCTCGCGTCTGTTACAGTAATTTCATCAATTTTCTTCTGATAGTTCCGGCACCATGGTTTGACATCCTACAGTAAATTATTCTTGAGGGGTTCGTCCGTCCTGAATTTATGTTAATGAGACTGAAACCATGAATAGTTCCTTGGAGTCTTGATTATGCACTTGAGTAATAGTTCGTGTCTTCCAACTATTAGCTGAGTCTTGGACGTTTGACCAATGATATGGCCAGGTTTTCTTTGTACAGCTAAAAGCATTTCTACTATCCAATGCCCTAGTCATTTGTTTCCAAACATGTTGTCTGAGGGAATGTTTTAATAGATAGTTTGAAATCGATGGAGATCGTGATTGCCTAATCCAAACATAGGATCGAACCAGTAAGGCATGGGTCGCCGCAGTGCATGCAGCATAATCTACTAGTAGCCAACATATCAACACCAAAGTTTATTTATAAACGTTTTATTGTAAAAATTGTGACTTTGGGTAGCATACAATAAATTATGCCAAAATATTTACAAGTGTAGTTCGAAATATACAATCAATCAACCCAAGCTATTTGTACAGTTCTGGTTCTATTCACATATATACAGAGTCGGCAAGATGAAGGGCGGCCAGAGACATGTAGTTACCATCGCAGGAGCAGAGCGACAGCTACAGTCGCCATGGCAACCAGCTGCGTGACGTGAACTGAAAATAAAACATGAAATTTATGAATAGGTTATAAATTGATACAATAGAGGGAACATACTTCAAAACTGTCCTTGATTGGTTATACAAGAGAGGATCTGAATCGATTTAGAAATCTTTATTAAAGGACGATTAAAGAAGGACATTTATCAGACGTGTCACGGATAAATTAAATGATTAGATTTATATCGTAAGTTGTCCCGTGAAACGCGAGTTTCATATGTCGGAGTTAGTCAGTCAAGAATGAAATAATATCATATAACTACTTATATATAGGTGAGTGATGGTAGATAAATATTAACCATGTTTTGTTTTATATTAAACCTCTGCACCTTGAATAACATAAGTAAACAAACGATCATATCCACCATTGTCGGGTAATATTTGTCAGATTGGGACGAAGGGCCATAAAATATCAGAGGTTTAGCTCATCTTACACAATTTACAGATAATCCCTTTTATAAAAGACACGTTTAAACGCCCTTGACCTAATTATTTCGCAGTGACCTTGACCCACCTGAGTGTCCCGACCCCTCGAGCTGCCTCTGCTGCGTGAGGAAGTCTGCGCACTCGTCCTGTAAGACGTCCATGTGGTCCCGTCTGTTTGACGTCATGTTGTGGAAGTACTGGCGCAGCGCACTGCAGCGATGGAACCCGGCGTTGTCAAGACAACGTAGACCAGTTTCGTAATCTCTGAAAAGGATTAAAGTTAAATGGTTCAAGGATTATTGCATATGCCTCAGAAATTTAACATCAAAACAAATGACCTAAGACCGAAAAAGTGTAAAGGATACCCTATTTTTACAATTTGTCATGCTTTTTTTTTGCACTGTAGTCGTTATATCACAAAGTTTATAATATGAATATAGATATGTTTTACACATACTTGCACTGTTGCTCTGTAATGACTGGTTCGTTGACAGCCATTGGCCAAGAGAGTGCTAGTACCCGGATGCAGTGTTCAACTCTCGCCTGACCTCGTTGTCCACATTCGTCTGTAAGGGTGACACATTTATACAAATCTTGAAATGTACAGCATGCATTTTCTGAACTTTATACTCTGACTTAAGCGGCTGAAATTCTGCTGTTCGAAGAAAGTTATGTCAACAGCATAATAAACACTGTATTCATGAGGTTATTATCGTGGCCTTTTAGTCACCAAGTCCCTTGGTGCCATGGTCGCTATATTAAAAAGTGAATACACTGATTAACAATAACTTAACATTGAGGAATATCAATCCAAATAGACAAAGTTCTTTATAGATCTGATGTTAACACATTTAATCTTTTCGGAAACTGAATTATCAAGAATATTTATCGAAAAGTTCGAAAAAAATAGTATTCTGTTCACTGAAATAAGTCACTATAAATCATAATTCAAAATGAATAGATGTAGATGGTTTTTTAGATGGAGGGGGTTATTTCAAAAAGTGATACAACAGTATATAAGTCAGATAAAACGTATGATTGGAAAGTCCAACTTTCTGTCCGGAACGTAACTATTGAACTTTATTTCTTTATTTAGTTTCCCGCATACTGACCCTCCCCGCTTTCCTCCTGTGTCTCCTTGACTGTGGCGTTCCCACACTGCTGCTCGTACAGTCCGAATATATGTTGGGGGTACAGCACCTGCAGTAACGCGCCAAACATTGGACACGTGACCGGAACATTTGACGTCTGAAGACACGACCTAAACTGGTTATACGACCTGAAATAGAGAAATGATTATGATATTTTGGAAGAAACCACCATCCCTTATATTTTAATTCTAATCCACGATTTCAATAATGCACAGTATAACGCGCACCTACAGGTCTTGCCCATATCGAAAAGTACAAAGCCTTGATATAACTGGGAAAAATCTATTCCTTAACTATTTTAGTACATGGGAGAAGATGCCGATGGACCCTAAAAGGGTGTCCACGAGGCTGTGTTACACGTACTTGCAGGCTGTGTCCAGATCTTCGGGTAGATCCATCACGTACGTCTTGCACGTCTCCAGCACTCCCATAGCCTCGTCGAAGTTGGCACATCCTGTGTATATTGCATTAAAATTTTAATTCTATGGTTGAAACATTGATAATATACACCGGAAATTACATTACTAATAGAGAATTTCAGTTTGCAAGATTCGATTTCGTTGGTATAAGAAGGGGCACTGCAATTAAGAAAGACAAGACTTCCTGGAGGACAACGTCTTTACTGTGAACATACAAACGTTTCGGTGTATATAGTTACTCCTTCATCTGGTGCATGATTTAAACTTCTCTTAAGTTGACAAAATTTAGCCTTCGAAAGTGCTTACCATTGTGACTCAAAGCCAAACAAATTAACTTTTTCTAAAGTCGAGTATTCCATTATATGGAAAGGCAACTTTGGATAATTCTTTAGAATTCCGTCAATCCCGACTGTAAACCATTGTCATAAGTATCATTGGCATGTATCTACTGATATATCTGCTTCAAGTCCGTCAAAATGTCCCAGTGGTCACATGCCTTTTAAAAGGTCGGAAGAGCGATTCAAATTGATGTAGACCTTCCAAATCCAACTTACAAAAGGGTATAAATCGCGCAGTCTCAAATCACTGTTCAACTTATGCATGGCAACCGTTTGTCACGATTCGCCCTATTTCAACTATAACGTAAGGACGCAGCGAGTTGAAGATAACGTTTACTTAACAAACCGCACAGCAGCCAGTTATGAACACTGTTGTGGGGGAAGATGTTTCGATCAACGATCTCAAAAAGTCTACCCCCTCAGAGACACCACACCCACTACCTACCCGCTGTACAGATAGTGTTGGCGGTCTGGTCAACTCCCTGGGGTAGAAGATCGTAGAAGAGTCTGGCGAACATGGGACACTCGGCCGTAACCTGGGCAGCACACTCCAGACTGTCGTTCAACGACCTGGGGCAGATGAAGGGAAGTTAAAAGTGAAAAATGTTGGAAATCGGAAATCGTTACAAACCGTTAAGAGATATTGTATACAGACTTGGAGTTACTGAATGCTTTAAAACCATAAATCGATAGTAACTTATGATTTGCATTTAGAGTGCAAAAACTTCTTCGTGTGGAGATCCTGGTGGTTTGGTAACAATGATTGAAATGTTTATCAGTTGAAATCGGATCAAGATGCAGATGAATATTGACTGAAGCCAAAACAAGATATTAAATTCCTTTTGGAAAAACAACTCAGGTAGTTTGGTATTCTGAGATTGCAGTCTGATTAAAATCGACCATGTTCCGAAGAATAAAAGTTTCAAAATATTGACTCTACCGAGATTCGAACTCTATATGTGTAGGCTATCTTCTCCACAACTTGTGGAGAAGATAGCCTACACATATAGAGTTCGAATCCCGGTAGATTCAATATTTTGAAACTTTTATTCTTCGGAACATGGTCGATTTTAATAAGACTGTCAGAGATTGGACACATACATATTATTGTTCTAAGGGTATAAGATACAAACTGTGCTGTAACATACCAGAAAACGTTGCGGTAGCTCTATCCAACTAAAATATCCTTAACGAATCTCTGGTAGAACTTAAAACACAGATGTTTAGAGATGGCAATGTGATAGAGGTACAAAAAAGGCCCTAGAACATGTGATTTCCTGTTTGTCACTCTATTGAACAACAGAGTAGTGAAAAACGCTTTAAGGAACTTCAAAGTTTAGTCATTCTTTTAATGACGCATTAAGCGAAACTTAAGCACTGTTACCGCCAAAGTGATCTAGAAGGTGCTTCTCTATCCTTATCAAGCATATCTATACCAAAACGTCACCACCGAGTTGCTTACCAATGAAGAATGGCCATTTATACAAATAACCTCTAGAATGTCTCCTAAATAGTTTTAGTGATCAACTGTGGAACTGATTACAAAAATAAGTTGACTGTACATATATTTGGTGTCCTAGTGTAGTTAGTTAGAGTGTCCACGCACCTGCAGAAGTTGCCGAAGGAAGACTCGTACAGGGAGTCAAAGCGGATGAGACTCGTGCACTGGGTGATGTTGATCGTTCTCTCCAGGAAACTCGGACATGCTATAGGATACAAATGTTATAAGGTAATAAATTTTGACAAAATATAATGGTCTTAGTATAAAATATTTTTATGAATATCTGTCGCTGTGAAAGGGACAAATGCACACGATCTGTCGACTGTAGTAATCTGGAACGTTATATACATTGTGTTGTAAGGAATAGCACGAACAGTATTTGGATCGGAACGAAACCCGAAACACTGCTGAAACACATAATTTACCATAAGGTAAGGTGAGGTGATTTGGGGTTAAACGCCGCTTTCAAAAATAATTTCACTAATATCACGGCTGCTAGTATTATTGCAGGGAGAAAGACAGCAAAACCCTTATGGCCATGTATCGCAGTGTAACCTGCGAGCATCGGCTGGAAGTAGCGAATCATCGGTGGATAATGTACCATGAAGAGTTTGAATACTTAAACTGTTACAATAGTTATCACACGTCAACTTTCATTTCTGTGCATCTCGATGCGGAAATTACCGAACATCGAATCTTAAGGTATTTTTCGTCTTCTCATATAAGCCATCCACTACAATTGATTTGGCAATTGTAAAGTTCTCATGCGTGATTTAAAAAATCATTTGCATATGCAATTGGCCTCATCACTCGTAATGCACATTTGGCTTAATGTGTTTATACTAAACAGGGAAGCTGGCCTACTGACCGCCATCACAGAGCTTGTAGATGTCCTGCATGACTGTCTCCCACCGCTGCATTGTGCCTGTGGGCGCCTCGTTTCCCTGCAGGTTGCAGCCCGCAGTCGCGTCTATATAACACTGTGTGAGGTTGTTGCCCTTTATCGTGTTCCTGCCATACAAGGGTTAACATTAGTACAAGCAACCGATTTTACCTGAGAGAATTATTTTAGTTCTGTCCATTCTATAGTAATATAGGTTATGAATGTATGTATCTAAATAGTAAATTAGGATTTTCACGTTAGTTTGGAAACTGATATTCCTTGTCTCATTTTTAATTATCTACATCTACTCTCTTTGTTTATCAATGAAGGAATATAGATGATTGGACAAAGGTGAAATCAGTATAGAATGAAAACATGATATATTGCACATGTCATGTGAATTGTGCTTGTGATTCTGATTAATACTCACAGACAGAGCCCCTCGAGTGTTTTGCCCCCGTCCTTCTGGGTGGTTGTCTCAATAACCTGGTTGAGAACCCTCTCCATATCCTCCACACACCCATCAGCCAGTGTAGTGTTGCACTGCTGACATCTCCCACCTGCAGAACAAAGTCATGACGTCATAATGCAGAACAAAATGATGACGACGTGATGACGTTATATGAGATACTAGGGTGTCGTGTTGCACTGCTGACATCTTCCACCTGCAGGACAAAATATTGACGTCATAATGCAGAACAAAATGATGACGTCATTGATGACGTTATGAGATTCTAGGGCGTTGTGTTGCACTGCTGACATTTCGCACCTGCAGAACAAGTCATGACGTTCTAACAACATTTTATTGTAATGTCATCTTTTATGTGACGTCGGATTTTCAGAAGGCACTTAGGATCACACTTGGGACATTCACAATTAAGCACGACATAATAAGTTTAAAAACACTTGAATATAGAAGTTATACCTGTAACATACTTGACACCTTATAACCTCATGATGTGGTGATTATACTTGAATTGACGTTTCAATGTTAAATCCACGAGACTCTCGTTGACTGAACAGATTTAAAGTTTAAATGTACGTAGGAAACAATGAAAAGACAAACAAGCTCTGTTCTGCAGTTAGATCACATTATGTAAGTTTCCCCTCACTGAAAGAACAATGCAGAAACTCACCCATTTGACTTCTAAAGAATGTGCAGGGGGGAAGGGGAATTAAGTGCGTGGTAAAGGTGTACACAAAGTTTGTAATTTTGAGACAAGTGTAGACTATCTCTTGTTTCTAACTTACCCGTATTACTCCATTGAATTTCTTTAAATGGTATATTTTCAAACTCTGCCGTCATTCAAATCGCGAGACCAATTAAAAGTTTCGAAAACTCGATGACCTGATGTCATTTTTTGACCAACAATAAGACACATATCGAATGATTGTAGGGTAATTTATTTGATTTCCACTTTCTGAAATAAATGAATGCATTTTTCACATTTTTAATGCATCGTTAATAGATTTCACCATTTTGTACATGACTTATACGTCACATACGAGATTCATTTTACACTTCATTTTACTCAATTAAACATTAGTTTGATAATCTTCGTTGACTTTAAAAGTATTGCGTGACCTATATTCCCGGATATAAACTGACGGGAAAAAGTTAGTATATGGCTATTTTGACAGCATGTAACAAAGCCAAACAACAACATTTCTTCCATTACTTTAATGCACCTCAATCAACAACCAATTACGATTTAAATAACAGCAAAAGTGCAAGTTCTTTGTTAAACGTCTCTGACATCTTGATCCTCAAACACACATCGGGTCTATTATCTCGGAATCAATCGTGACAGAATATACCGGGGCCAAGTTTATGAGTCACTGGATGGACCATTCATTAACAAGAGAGTCAGTAACGGGTATGACCGTCCTCTGCGCGATGCATGCCCTCAAACGTCTCCTCATTGACGTTGTCAAACGGCGAAGACGTTATTGGGAATGCGGTTCCACTCTTCCGTCAGGGCTTACTCTAGTTGTTGTCTATTCTGTGGAACGTGTTGACGTCTTCTGATTTGTCTGTCCAGATGATCCCATATGTGTTCAATAGGATTCATATCCGGTGAGTAGGCTGGCCACGGCAAAACATCTAACTGTGATCAAACAGCGTAAATCGACCCAATTCATACCCCTTTGTGGCACGCGCATTTAATAAAATTTGAAAAAGTCTTGTTTTACCATTTTCTCGTGCTATTGGTCACGTGACTTCATGCAGTGAAATGAAGTGCATTTTGTAGTATTCCAACAAGACACACAATGTTTGTTTCCGTTATTGCAGTGAAATAAAAATACACAATATTTCTACACAACGATTTGAAAACGTTATACTAACTTTTGCCCGTCAGTTTATATCTTATGAGTTCGAATAAAAACTTGTCCTTTTCGTTATATAGTTGCACGCTCAGAACAAGAAAAGAAATTCTTATCTTCTGAAACCCATAATTTTTAAATGTTTATGATATGTTTAAAACTTGTATAGGTTAAATTTAACAAATTACTTATCAAAAAGTTTTAATACACTTAGGCTAATCAAAAATTCTATAATCCCATAAGGTTATGCGTAACTTTGTGCAGATAAGATTGAACTCATTTAAAGAGATTGCGAGTTTTGTTGATTTCTTTTGTCTTTACTTTATTTCTTTTGTCCTAACTTTATTTCTTTATTGCATCGGTGCATAAATAGATTTAAAATCTGTCACGAGGCACCTAATTGTTTATTTGTCATGCTTCATAAATATGATAAAGATAAACCTATACCTCGTTATTTTTCAACCTAAAAAGACAACCCAAACATTTCCCGTGTTGTCTGTTTAAACTCTCAGTCAATATTTACGCAAGACAATCTCCTCAATGGATTCAAAATGGCGTCATGTGTCGCTTGATAAGGTCACGTGACCTTGACGTAGGTTCAGGGGCGGAACTTGAACGGTCAGTCCCGTGAAAAATGTACACTATTCAAGCCATGTGTTTGTTTATTCTGGTTTTATTTCCAACATCGGTTGTTTGTCGACTAACTTCTGTACCCCTATCGGAATTTTTCAGACATGTTAAACCTTGTAGAAATTCGTGGGTCAATCGCAACATGTGCTCGTGCCAAATTTAGTTTTTGGGATGACTCGAAATGATCTCTTAAATTCTCTGAGTGGCATATCCGTTTGTTGAAAATAAAAACAAGCACGATAAGTTTAAAAACTAATATTTACTAATTGCATTACAGTCAAGAGATTAAGGTTAAGAAGAACCATATGACTTAAGTGGATGATCATAAAAATGAAACATTTCATCTTCTTATACTGTGATGCCTCTTAAGAACGCAAAACCCCTTTCATAAAAATTAACCCCAAGGTTTTGAAACACACAATCAAGAAACACTCTCGACATTCTTGCTAATGGGTTCAAATTTCAAATTGGTTATTGGATACAGGTGTTCCCGAGATTGTTATTTGTCTCAAAGACATGTACAACGAAGTTTCACCTGCCGCCTTAACTTAACACTTTAGCGGGAAAACCTGCTTAATTAAGATACCGTTCCAATTGCTGCCAACAATCTCATATTTTGAAATATATTTATGGAGAATTTTAATATTTTTTTTATATAACTTGTCATTAACATTTGATTACACTAAACACTCTTTTCTTGAATAAAGATTATTATATACAATGATTTATTGTTTGTAACGCAGACTAACACAAACCTCATTATCTTCATTGTAAATGCTGACAAAGGGGGTTGTAGGCATGATCCTTGCAGAATACACATAACTTTCAAGAAAACAGTTTTCAACAGATTTCACTGCAACACTCAAATCAAATAAACAACTGACATACGATTAAAAAGTTTCCTAAGGATTTCAAGAGTGAGCGAAACGTTCTATACGGTTATAATTCTCAGAAACCTTCGTGTAATATTGGCAAGTTTAGTGAAAAAAAGTAAAAAAGGGTCAAAATGTCTAGTTAAACTGATTTTATGCACGACAAAAAAGGAATAAAAGTAATTTGACCACTGCTCAAACATGAAACATGCTATCAGGTGAACGTTAACGTATACGACATTCGCAAATATGCTTTATGACTAAAATGCATATAAATCCCATGGTATGACATTTTGCAATGTGTGTTAAATTTATTGAACATGTGTGGCAGTTAAGAAGCTTGTTAATTTCAAATATTACTTAACAAATATTTTTAGATCAATATATATCCTGGGGTCAAATATTTTCTCTTCCCTTCCAACATAGACGCTTGGGATAGCCGTTCTGTGAGACTTATTTATGGAACAAAATACATAACTATGCATAACGATAGCCATGAAAGCATTTGGCGCACTTGCGTGAACTGAAAGTTATGGTGAAACGAAAGGGTCATCCCTTTATTCAACATAATCGTATCGGCTTCTTGTTTTATCGATCATTAATGCACAGATACGGAATTTCAAGTTTATTTATGCGGAAAATTGCATTTTGGGATGAAACATCGATCTTAACAACTTGTATGTATATTCAGATTAAGAGTCGAGAACAGAGACGTGACGTTAAAGGCACTAGTGCACGCTTTTACGGTTTAAATTGGCTATCCTAAGGTTTAAGAGGGCGTATGCATTCACTTAAGCTTTCTGTAGATGCAATGAAATACTTAGAATTCTTTACAATTGACCTGCAATCGACAATGAAAAAATTTAGACAGCCGCTGTTGGCTTGGACATATAACAAATCTAAGGTTAGCTGTGCACAAAACGGATAAATTATAGACAGTTGAAAGCGGCTGAACTATTATTATGTGCAGCTGTTGAATTTACCTAAACTCTGAACTGAGAACAAATAATGAATTATGTTTTATGAAAGCAATGTTGTAAATAAACCGATTTAATAACACAGCATTAGCATTGCTATTAGAATGACCAAAGCGGCTGCCGTTTCCGCTTTTTTGGTTATAAGCAAAATCTTAATATTTCCGATATCGTAGTTCATGCGGATTTATTGTAACGTAACATTAAATACTTCCGGTCTTTAAAAATCAATTTTACTACCTGAATACGTAAATATTTGTTAAATAACTTACGAGGTAGATTACTTGAGTGAGGATCTTGAATAATATCGAGAGATATGCAGTATCTGTGCATTCGTTGTGTTAACGAAATATTAGTGTGCACTAGTGCGTTTAAAGTGACTAGGAACAATGAAGAAGAACATTAAAGGAGGCATAAGTCAAGGGGAAATTAAAGGATAAACAGGACCAGAAATCTGTATCAAGTTACATAAGTATAGAGGAAAAATAAAATTTACGATAAAGGAAAAAGGCAGAAAAATAGACACTTATCAAGTTGAATATTTGATTTCGTAGAAGTTAATGGACATTTCAACATTATTCAACCTCAAAAGGAATGATCACGGGGAAATGGAAGAAGAGTTTGAAGAATTGAAGAAAATGGACGATGGTATGGATTATTTTTTGAAAAAATGTTAATAAGATTTTTTTTTAAATAAAATTATCATTGACCGAGCTTTAAAACTGCTGACGAGAGCCCTCCGACCTCCCCCCCCCAAAAAAAAAATTAAACAAAAACATTAAAATACCAAAAAGCAAAAAAAAAAACAACACAGAAAACCCCCCCCCCCCCCCCCCCCCCCAAAAAAAAAGAAACAAAAATGTTATAACACGTCTTATTCATAAATATGAAGCGTACGTCGGCATTTTCTATAGCCACGTGGCTAAGGCAAATTCTTAAGTTCAACTCTCGGGATGCACACTAATTGATTAAACCTTTCACGCAAAAATGTCAACGCAGTTGAAGAAACTCAAACACTCCCTTAAACCCGTGTCTACCAACAGTCTGGCGTTTAATCGATTTAACAAAGCCTGTTTAAGTGTCAAATCTATTTAATCCCTCGCAGTCATTGTTTAATGATAAACAAGATGCGTTGAAATACATACACGGGGATATGAGCGTTTGAGAGTCACGCGCAGGGGCTATGCAGAACATTTTAAACTCTTCCGACCAGGCAAAGTTCAGGTGACTGTATCTCTAAATATTTGAACATTGACCACACATACTGTAAGTATGTATAAAATAAATCAATTCAGGTCGTTGTCTTGTCAAATTAAGGTATAAAACGATTTTTACTTGTTTATGACAAGACGAAACTCTTGCTGAAACTTTGTTCCATTTCAATCTTTAAAAAATCTGTTTTTCATGTGTGCAATTGTTAACATTTAAATATATCATTATAATTAAAAGGTTTATAAGGCCATCAATAAACTAATGGTTAATGTCTTAAGTACAATTTTAAATGTAGGCTATTTCAAAGCACATGTTGCCAAAATCTATTAAATTTTTTACTTTTAAAAACACGTGGTTTGGACTGTGTATTGTCGTCTCAAATTAGTTAAGAAAATATATAATCGCGTTGTGTAACTTTATTTATCTCCTGAAATTCGCAGACAACTTGAACAAATTTTGCAGGTCAACAACTGAAAAAGCTAAAGACCTTAACCACATCGATGGCGAATCATCAACGCTTTAAATAGTGTATTAGTCAGTGGCCTATGAAGGGTTAATATTGGCAAACGTTCAAACGTGTGAAAAGAGTTATTTGATTAAATGTTTCGAGTATGCATTTAAGTGTGATAAAATATTACGGTGTTTTTTTTACTTTAATCTACAAAAATATATTTACATTAACATGTAATTGGTAGAACCGAAAACACGTATGAAACATTGAACGATATTTTTCCAAAATGTTGCAATTTGTAATGTTGCATCAGTGACACTCTTGTTTGCGCAGGCGAATCAAAGGTTGCAGCGTCTCTTTAAGTATTGAAAACTCTGGTCCTTTTTTATCTTCCAGTTTAATACAATTTTTAATTTCATAATCTCTAAAAAAGAGTATTGGAACCCTGGCGTGTTATTAATAGAGTACGTTGTTGGAGTCACATATTTCACTTGTTATCAGTAATGGGTTTTTTTCCAAAAAATAACAACTGATTGTGCTCAAATTACAATTTAACGCTTCAGTGCTGTGTCAATATATTTGTAATCGAATACTAGACAATTAACTACGGCTGACGCGCGTCAACCCGGGAAATATCTTTGGAAAACTTATCTAGGCAGACACGGATATAGGTTTGTAATTTTTCTGAACTTAATGGTTCGAGTCATTTCGGAATCTGAGCGTTGCTAAATTATATGTAAATTAAGATAATAAAATATAATTGGTACGTTTGGATAAAAGCGATGTGAATATCATGATAAATCATACCTTAGTACCAATTAACATTACTTTGTGATCACAATCTCTATGGTATATATCATCATCAAAACCCCAAAACAACGAACATTGCACCCTGACACATTGTTGTAAGATATAAGGTATTTACGCATCCTATGCTTACAATGTAAGTAACGTCACCGTTGCACTGCAAATCAGAATCTGACATATATACATTGTACTTATAGTCTCTCATAACCCTAAACGGGTGGGTCTTAACTATGTTTTTTTAAAAATTGTATATGTATCTGTATTTTTCAAGAGGTGAGACTTTAATAAAATATCTGTCTGTCTGTCTGTATAAATCATTGGCATATCATGACTCAGTAACAGTGCTTTAGTAAGATGAGAAAACTCAGAAATCAATGACATGCAATGTTATATTAAAGAACATATACTGTTTACGATTTTCAAGATATAGTTTTAAACCTTTTTAATCATTAAGATTAAGTTATTTCAATGATGTAAGTAAAAGGTAGGTTGATACACAACATGTAAAATAGAAAGAAATCTTGCTTCAGTCAAGCAGTTTAAAAGTAAAAACGACACAACTAAATTATAATTTGAATATATATTATATATATATAGCTAAATACTATTTATTAGATATTGAATATATACTCACATAAAAGGTTAAGTAGTTTCGTACTCTTGTACGGTTAGATGTTTGAAAGAGTATGAGCAACAATGAAGAAGTATATACTACTCCATACTCTTGATATAAGTTTATATGTATACCAAAGTTTCGAAAAGGTGTTTCAGTCATAAACTCGTAATGTAAATGATTTTGATTGTATATCAGATTTCTACATTTGAATAAGAAAGCATTCTTACGTCATGTAACAAAACTTTATATGTTTGTCAACTCATAACAATTTAATCACATCGCTTTAATAAAGTTTTAATTGACTTTGATGCCAGGTTAAGGTAGTAGGCTACAATCAATGTATCCAAAATGCAGGTGATCTGCGAAAAAGACACATATTACCAGACACAAACACAGAAAATGCTAAGGCAGGGTTGTACTATGCACCAGCGTGATAGCCTTTGGTTATTAAAGAAGATGGTGAGCTACATGTAGTAAAATATAAAGAAAACTAGTTATTATGGTAAACAAAGTTACAAGAATGCAACCATGTAATGTAGATGTATGGCAGGAAGGGGTTGAAATGATTATGTTTGCAGCCAGGCAATACATATCCTTTGCCTTATGACAGTATTGGCAACTATATATAATACATCTCACACTTGTAAGAAAGAAGTTAACAGTCCACATAACTCTCTCATTCTACTAGACAACTTTTAAATTGCATTAGGAGAAGAGGCCACGGTACATATACGAATATTGGTATAGGGAATATGAAGAGAGTAAATTTATTTACTGATAATTTATTACTTACATATTCTATTTTCGTAATTGTGGGAAAGGGCAAGTATCAAGTATCACTAAATAATGTCAAAAATAAATGATAACCGGTTTCATAAGAAAACAATTTCTAGAGTTTTTATTAAATTCGTTAAGTTTATTGTAACAGTTTTCTCAATCAAAGACAACTTTTTTAAATCGTCATATTTTTTGCAATGTATTCCTTTTCAAACGGAAAATATGTCAGATTTAACTTACCTTTGAATAAAACAAGAATAAAAATAGTATATCCAAGCCAAATGGACGGATTCATGTTGTCTGTGAAAGCGTGTGGAGCGAGTCGGTCCGGCCTGGTTAGATGTTGGAGACAAACTGACTCGATGAGAGCTGTAAGGGGCGACGTGCATTAAACTCCCCGCATCGTGTTCCGCAGCGACACCTACTGTTAAGCCGAATTCTTCCTTCCTCGCACGTTTCCGTCACCGCGTGCCGACTGCGGACGTCGGAGAGAGCATCCTAATTTTGGCAACTTCTAAAATACACAAACGTTGTCCTTATATTTCACACTTACCTCTACTGATACCGAAATAGAAGGAATTTAGTGCAGTGTCAAATATTTTGATACAACGAGGGTATTTTGTCGTCACATGATAACCTTGGAGTGGTGTGCTTTTTTGTGTCACTTCAACGTTTACTTAACGTTGACGACACGTCATGTTTTAGCTATAACGAGCTTAATGTCGGTGGCAATGGTTACAATGACTTCGTGGCGTCTCTTTACAAGAGTATGTTGCATCGTGTAATCACAAGTCTGAGTTGCATCAATGAATTAAGCAACGTGTTTATAGACTCTTTAAGCAAATACATTAGCCTGACCTGATTTTTTAAATATATAGATAGACATAAATTAGACATACAGCCTGTAAACAAATAGTAATATGTACCTTTTTTAGTCTCTTCACAGCTTGTTTGTTGACTTTACATGAACACCCTACTTGTATTTAAAAGTACATAAAGAAAGATAATAACATGCGGGTTTGTACAAGTGTTTATGTTATGAAAATAAGTATTTCGTTCTGGCAAAAAGATTTGATGAAAACTATTTGAATTTTAATATATTCTATGTCATGAAATACATTTTACAAAAATTTGGGCGTTCCATACAGCAAAATTGTGTTTACGAAAATTACATTTAAATACGAATATTAATTATTATAATAATAATAAGGGTATTTTTATAGCGCACATATCCACACCCAATGCATGCTCAAGGCGCTCCTTGCATTATTACTCTGCGTGGTCTAACCCAAGCTGCCGATTACAGCGCTTTAAGGTCACCTCAGACACAATCTACACCAGGTGTATTAGTACTAATAGTCACTCATTTATATATAAGAAAGTGAAACATACACAAACTACAACATCTATAGAAAAACATGGCCATAGGCTCTGTAGCTCATCAGCCCTTGTATTGTTTGATGTTGAAAACCATGATACATAGTGATCTCAAGGGGAAATACAACATCACCAAATTGTCCAGAGTTATTGCATGAGACAAAGTGCTTAACACCAAATTTGAGGAAAATTGATCAAACCATATTGTATTCTTTAAATCAAAATGCAAAATGGAAATCAAATTCTTATAGAAAATAGTTTTTAGTGAATAAATACATATATACTTATTTCCAAACTCTTATATATTTGCTGTTTTAGTCCTGGTGATGATCCCCGCTGCTGAATGTTGGCGATTTGGAGTTGTGACATATGTTTTTCAACCGAGACATAACAGTAGTCGAGTCTGGATGTTTTGAGACTGTGGACCAAGGTCTCTGTTGCATCAGTTGTTATAAAAGCCGTATTTTCCAAATTGCTCGAATTTGAAGTAACATCTTCTGCAAATTTAAGAAACTTTTTTTTACCATGGTGAGCTGAGAGTCAAGATAGACATCGAGATCTTTAACACGGTCAGTTATTTCAACGGCAGATCTTAACTGTTTGCTTATGTCTATCACTTAGTTTTTTTCTTCATTCACACTTTCCGACATCCAGGACTTGATACAGGAAGTACATGTACATTGAGTGTCTCTGGAATGATTCCTCAAGACTTCTGACCTTGTCCATCATCTGTGTGTTATCAGCGTATCCAAGATTGAGAAGATCGATGCTGTCAGCAAGACTGCTTTCATACAGCGTAAAGAGGATTGGGCCGAGCACATACCCCTGTGGAACCAGTCCAAACAGACAACATCAACACCAACTGAGAGGTGATACCAGATAATCTCGCGGTTAATGGTGTCAAATGCTGATGACAAATCGAGCCTCATAAGTATTGTAATATTACCTCCATCTAGATCGGATATGAGGTCGTTTCAGACAGGCAACAAAGCTGTTTCATTGCGGTTACGACGGTAGGAACTTTGGAATTTGTCAAGGATGATATCACTGACATTGTCTATTTTTGAACAAAATGTGTTTTATGATTCAGCGAAAGCTTATGAGTCATCAGACTGTGGGAATTCCTGTCTGGAGTCCTTACCAAGGAGTGAGTTAAAGAACAAATGCATTCTCCTTGGATCATGTTTTGCAGTTTTGAGAACGTCAAAGCAGTATTCACCTTTATCTTTTAAAATAACTTTTTTCATCATAAAGTATCATCATACATTTGACATCTGGAGTATCTACTTACATGAAACCAAAGTTGAATCTAACCATTACTGATATAATCCAACATCATCTACTTGATAGGATATAAGGTTACCTTCATAAGAATTAGTCATTGCAGATATGACATACGACGCCAAAAATAACAAATGTGATCTCATCATACAGAACAGCACACCAACATAAATGCACACCAAGTATGAACTAGACAAACGAAATGTTCCAAATAGTCTACGACATATCAACTGACATAGATTATATAGAATATGTCAAAAAACATACTTAATCTGCTTACAAACGTAAAATGATGGTAAACATAAATATATATATAAATATAAACATTATATATATATATACATAAATATATATATAAATATAAACATTATATATATATATATATATATATATATATATATATATATATATATATATTTATGTTTACCTTCATTTTTTATATATATATCGACATCAATCATTTCAAATATGAATAAACTCGCAAGGAGACACAAATAGAGATTATTACACGGCCAAGTGTGTCATATGATATATACGAAACGAGTGTCAAATGTTGTATTACCCGAGCGAGAGCGAGGGTAATACAACATTTTGACACGAGTTTCGTATATATCATATGGCACACTTGCGAGTGTAATAATTTCTTTATTATCCATAAACTTTTTGTAAGAATTCCCCCGAAAACGATGAATTTAGCATACGAAACGCATGAAGTAGAAACTAGGTCATTGCGCACTGATACTTTACGGCGAGGTCAGTGACAGGAAATATAGTGCACAGTTAAGTCTTTAGCTTTGTCTAATAGAGAGAAACATACGGGGAAGGTAACGGAAGTATATGACCATTTACTTTACTCGTTTACGTTATGTAAGTAATATATCGACACTGCTTCACAAATAGCGAAACTGTTACATCGCTGGGGAAAGACAAAAGTACCATAGTAGTGACGCGGCCATTTTAACGTGTTGATCGACGTTCAAGCAAGATCGCTAGAATGAGAATTTCAGCTGAAGATAAATGTCAGAAAGAGTTGAAATTCAACTTAACATGTTTGATAACTTTGAATATTAAAATTGCATCGTCGATGAAACGTTAGTGTTTACGTTCGAAAGTTTTATTCGCCATCTGACGAGAGGTCGAGGGGACGTTAGATTTTCCGTTGAGGCGATGTATGCGACATGCACTGTCACACCGACACCCGACCCGATAGAGTGATGTTGACTGAGTAAAACTCTCAAACGATAATGAGGAATTTGTTCGATTTCCTGTTACCTTACGAATCACAAACACATTAAATCTTCCACATGGCTGAATTATGTCAAACACCCTACCTTATGCTTTGCCGTCTAGTTCAACAAGAGAGTTGACAGGCGAAAACGTCGCCATATTGTCGGCTAGTGCTACGTAGACTTGTGAAAATTTTACAAACAAGTTTATCATCAACCATATGGATAATAAATACATTTTGACAGGCGAAAACGTCGCCATATTGTCGGCTAGTGCTACGTAGACTTGTGAAAACTTTGAAAATTTTGCAGGAAAACTGGAAAATAACGTATACAAAGTTAATATTTGTTGACGTTGGTTTATTACAGGCAATTTATGCATAGAGAAAGCGTTTATTGTTATTATGATTCCCGACTTGTAATCTCGTCTCATCGAGATTGAAAACAGTGAATGGAAGTTTACGCTACCTAGTACAAATATATGAATGGAGAAAGTAGTCCCTCGTCTCGTTCACAGAGGTCAAGTTCATATTTCAACCAATCAGATACGCCAAATGTGATATGTGCACATGTGCTCGTATCGAAAATATTAACTCGCTTATCATCAACCATATGGATAATAAAGACGAAATATGGCATTAATATATAAACACGGTACAATGGACACCAATCGTAATACATCTAACGTTTAGCAAACACATTTGAAAGCAAACGTAAATTAAACATTCTATACGAATATCATAAAAACATTACGATGACATTCTTTATCATATCAAACATAAATGTGACGTCTCAAAGAAAGTAACTCAAAATGTAGCCAAAAAAGGACGACATAGGAAATTTATGTATTATCAAAGATCAGAAACATCTTTGACTAATTAACCACGGAGCCTCCCATGAAACATTTATTGCTTTATTTACCAGATGAAGTTTCATTTGATTTATACATATTCATTTATAAAGAATGGAACCAGATAGCCGAGGCTTATGAGAATGCCGCTCCGGGATACAACAGAAATAAAATGACATGATGAATGTACAGTTTACACACACAAGAGTGATATGTCAGAAAGAAAAGAACACAAAACATTATTAAACATATAGTTTCATTGTATCATTATTTTGAGTCAAATCTGCCTGTTAAATTTATAAACGGGTGGACTGAAATTAAAAGTTTGTTGGTTTCTTTAGAGGACGAATTTTGGTTTATTTACCAGATGAAGTTTCATTTGATTTTTAATATCATATTTGGAAATGTAATATAAGTGGAAACTTCTATATTTGGACACATTAAGTTAAATTGTCTGTGCCTTTCATAATGCTTTCCTTTCTTGTTACCGAAGTATATGGTTGCTTGATTATTTTTCAATGATTTCAGTTATTTTATAATTGATACATGCTAATAAAGAATATTTTATCCTTTGTACTCAGTATAATCAAAAGCTGAACATATTCCCAGTTCGGCTGTTTTCGACAATCAGTTTTTCCGTTTTGTGCATAACAGACACTTAAGATTTTTTACATCCCATTGTGACCTCGACATCCGTAACTTTTCATTATTGATCGCAGGTTTATTGTAAAGAATAATATGTATTTTGTTACATCAACAGAAAGCTAAAGTTGGTGCCTATGTCCTCATTTGCCCTAAAACAGCAAATTTGAGCGCGAAAAGCGTGCTACAGTGCCTTTAACTTCGAATTTTACAGAAAAGAGTTAACGTGCAATATCTCACATTAAACAGCTTCTGCTTTTAGCATTTAACAGTAAAAATTTCTCGTCGATACCGTTTTACAAAAGTCACGTTACATTAGCCTTATAATGTTTTAATACTGCGCTGTGCAATGTGCTCAAACATGGTAATATGTTTGTAAAACAATTTATTTTAAGATTGACCATCATCCTGTTCAAATACATGAGAGTAAATGAAGAAAAATTCCACTTAGAGCGTGCATCTATTCGTCAACTCTCTGACGATTAACAAATATTTCAAAACAGAAGCAAACACGTTTAACTAACACAGATTGTGGTTTTTACTGATTCATAATTCCCCCCGTTACGAATCGTCGATAATTCATACACAAAACGTGCGATAATTAGGGACATTGGGTTTAAAGTAATGGTTCATGGGGTAGCTGTTGACAAGCTTATCTCAAAGACCACGCAAGCAGAACAATATTAACCAAACACGTTAAACGAAGGTAAGAAATACAAGCATACAACATTGTTATTTAATTGTATCACTACATAAACAAACCTGTAGAAATAACCTGGGTCTTAAAAATATATTTGAGGATTAGGTCAGTGCAGTTACGTGGACTGTGTACTGTTTTTTTATTACTTTATTTCGAAGTAACAATTCTTCGGAACAATCTATCAGTACTAACTAAGATTATTGTATTTTTTCGTATCGGTCCGTGATTCCCACCCACAACCCTAAAGTCAGGAAGCACTGCCAGCCCTGACCATACCTCTTAAACCACCGACCAGCCTATGCAGACGGGTTTTCTATCTGCCTTTGTGGCCGCATATTTTGAATGCGGAATACCTTTTAAAGCGGCGTTTAATCTAACGTATTTCATCGAAAGAAATCTCCAAAGACCGTCCTTTATCTGGATTTAAGAAATAATCTGTTTTCAAAAATACAAGGGTTGTCAAGGTTTGCAGGGTTAAACCCTCCTCCAAGGGTTAATTTCTCATTACTCAATAACTTAAGTAGACATGGGCAGAAATTCTGCGAAAAAAATTGTTTCACAGTGTAAGACGAGTTAAAGCTGTAGAGATTTTTTGAAAATCTATTGACGGACGAGTATCAAGAATTCATCTAACCCCCGAATCAACAGATTTCATTGGAGGATTTTTTCGGAGGCATGACAAATAGACAATTACAAATACTACTTGGTAACTTTAAACACTTTTAATTCCGTTTATTCAATTGGAAGTTTAGAAAATACATTCTTAGCCTAATTATGGCAAAATGTTGAGTTACCCTAAAGAGAGTGACCCGTGATACCCCTTACTTTACAAACGTACATTAATAGATAAGTAGCGAGCCCTCTATCACAATGCCCTAAGCGATCGTAACTCACTAAGGTAACCTTAATGGAGAATGAGTTACGGTTTAATGTAATAAAGGGTGCTTTTTTGAAAGACCAAGGATGCTTAATCACCATACTAAATTTAGAGTTTTTAACTTTTTTAAATTGTTTTTAAAATGAAGGCATGGGTAACGTTTACAAATAGCTAGTGATGCAAGTTTCATTATAGTGTAGAATCTTGGGGACAGGTGATGAATGACGGTTGTTATGTTATGGCATGATCTGCCTCTTAGGACTTGCTTAAAAGGGCCTAGATCTTTCCCCCCTGCTACATATATGTATTTCAATCCGTAAAGCACCTCCCAATACCCTGCTCTCCTTCAGGCCTTTCGGCTCGGATCGCTGACAGTCGGTTCTTTGTGGCAATGGCTAGAATGTTTTTTTTTTTTCAGGCAATGAAATGTCGTCATGCAAGGAGCTTCAAGCCTCTATCTCTATCTCTGTATCATCCGGGCTATGCAGCTATTGCGGGAAACTAGTCATATTATGTTCTGGTTATAAACCTGGTGATACGAGGCATTTGCCCTGAAGTTGATAAGGGTATTTGAAGGAGCTCTGCAGGTTCTAAAGGAGATCAGGGTATAAGAAGGAGCTCTGCATGTTCTAAAGGAGATCAGAGTATAAGAAGGAGCTCTGCAGGTTCTAAAGGAGATCAGGCTATAAGAAGGAGCTCTGCAGGTTCTAAAGGAGATCAGAGTATAAGAAGGAGCTCTGCAGGTTCTAAAGGAGATCAGAGTATAAGAAGGAGCTCTGCAGGTTCTAAAGGAGATCAGGGTATAAGAAGGAGCTCTGCAGATTCAAATACGCTGATGCAGCAGGATGCAGATTTTTACGAGGGTTTTTTGGCAGTAAGGTAATTGAAAGCCATAAAGAAAGCTTTGATGATCTTGGCTTTATTTCGCCACGTCAGAGTTTATCTTCTTTGATTGGTATTTCAGAAGCTGAAGTGATGAAGGATGATGAAGGCAGTTCTTGGATATGTAACTTCTTTACGCTGTGTAGTCGAAGTTTCAACATAGATACGAATGTCGTTTAGCTTGCACCAGCATTAGTGTATATGTCGGAAGTAGCATATTCAGAATGAAGAAATTGTCTATCAATAAAAGTGCCTTCATCATTATGAGTATTGTCACTGATTTAATTGATTCGTTGAAAAATAGTTCAATTTATTTGTCGCATTTAGGTATCCGCTTAAGCAAATACTCGATTTTTGGTTACTTTACGAGGTTTTATTACAAATTAATAGTTAAATATTCAATTTAGATTCTCAAGTATAATTGCCGGTGGTAATACATGATATTAAGAGAAACACAAACTAAAAAGAGGAAAGAGCAAGCAAAACTGGTACTTTGCTGAATCGAACCATTCAATGTAAGACACTGTGTGTGTCAATCTGTGTTACACAGTGTATATACATAGTAAGTAAGTATTCCTATTGCGCCTGTAATGGAATGCGCCGAATGTTTGACGCCCAACAACTGTATCAATCCGTATCACTCGAACTCTGGCTCAGGTTAGAGGTCAGATGCTAAAGGTCAAATGTCAGACTGCGATGGTTGGGCACTGTTTGTTGGAGATAGTTACACGATCTGTGTTGTCAAACACTTGCATTCTCTCAGCCAGGTGGAAAGTTTCTGGACGGAGAGAAAAAGTTCCCGGATGTTAGTTCTCCTTTAGCTAGCCAGAACTAAGTTTGAAATCTATACGATATTCTCCCTTGATAAGCAGTTTTTTCGCGACTATAAAACTTGAAAAGCATTAAGAAAGCAAATGACGATTATCAATCAGCTATTATTGCAAGTGAATCGAATACTGTAACTTTCAGTTTATACGGTAAGAATTTCCTTGCCACCAATATTGTCATTTATAAAATGTAGTCGATGTTAATAGTGTTTTTCTATCTTTGATTGACATTTTTCGAAGTTGAATGATGAAGAATTTTGATGAGAGCATAAGGTGTAGTTAACCGGTTCAAGATAATCGAATAATAATAGAGACGTTGTCCCGTTAGAATAATATGCCAAGCATTAGTTCGTATCCTTTTCTAACTTCCATGTACTCTAAAAAGGCTTAAAGAGGCAGTGGCACGTTGTTTTTTTACAAGATTTGTTTTTTTCAATTTTCCCCAATAGATATTAGTTTATGCCAATTGCATTATCTTCAGAGGGTCAAAACCTCGTATTACTCAATCCAATCATCCGTAGTCGTAGATGAAACAGTAAAAAAATCAATTGCAAGCAAATACCACTGACAGCCATTTTTGCGTGAACACCTTTAAACCATTAGAGATAACAATTTGTATTTGCATAGCTTGACCGATTATTTTAAGTTCGTGTTAAAACTGCTTCTCGTGACTGGAAACATTGTTATTTAATTTGAAATGTTTATTTGACATGACATGGAACATGTGGTCACAGGTACATGTCACAACAGATTTAGTTAGTTAGTAGTAACCTGCAAATAGATCATGTGCAATTAAGGATGGAAGTGTAGGGGTTAATAGGCTTTAACTGTTGCTTATTATCAGCTCAGGAAGTTAAATGTCTTCTTCCGGGTCACTTGGTGTTAGGTCATCTCAACTTAATGGTTTGACTTCAACAACTTTTATCGCAATCGTCGCTTGACTATGATTCAGAGTATATTTGAATATGAAAATGAAGTCATAACTCGATCTTCACATTTAAAATCTTGAGAACATATAATATTGGTGGATGGTTCCACAATTTTTTTTCTTTTTACGTAAACAACTTTGATTGGATTACATGCAAAAGGAAATTGGCTCAAATATACCAAACTGAAATTGGACATTAACTGTATATAAATCCATACCCTTATCTGCATGCAAAAAGAAGGATGAACTCTTTCCGTAAGGCAATCGGAATTTGACTCACTTTTATATCATCGAATGAAGTCAACTGTTCAATAAATAAAGTTTAAAGACGGAATCAAACGGTAAAATGTTTTTAATTCCCGGGGAAATAAATCAAGGATTTTATTCCAATACAACAAGAACCTTCACGTAAAAAAAAACTCTTGCCTTTACCTCCGTTTAAGAATATATTGTTCTATCTCCATGCTAAGGACTTTCTAAAACAGCCCGGAAATTTGTATAGAAAAATGTTCATGGTCGGAACGGACCTCCACAGACACGTTTAAATGGTGGACAATTGTCCCTGTGGGTTGACAGTTGAGGCAAGACGATGCGTTTCCGCGAATTCTCGTCATCCTGTCAAACATGGTTGATGGCGACACTTCTGATTTTGTAACCACTTGTCGGATTAAGCCGGAGAATGTAAACACACGCTGGTAGCAACACCGACATTATCTCAGGTTCCGTCAACACCGCTCCGCGCAGTGGGACCAGTACAGAATAGTTTACACGTGATGACGTCATGCTGGTCACATGATCTCAACTGAGTGGAGCAAATGACAAGAGGTTTACGATTAGAAAACGTGTTTTATGATTAAAGGGGCGCAACCCAAATCAGGTAATGGTTAAGATTCTGGTCTTGGAAACAAGACCAAAAATACATGACTGCATTGTCCTTTCAGGGTCCAATCTTTTATAATACGAAAAATAAACATATTCGTTGTGAATGTTTAATTTGTTTCACAGGCACTTCTTGCTCTTCAATGAAATGGTATTTGGATTTGACCCGTTCCACTGAGATGCACTTTTTAAACGTATATTTCTATTCATCAGACCCTGTTACATTAAAAAAAACTTTGCAGCCAGCGAACTGACAAAAAGATAATTAATTCTAAAATAAGCACCACAAGGATTTTATTACAAGAATAGAAACAAACAATTAAGACACCATTAACACCGAGACAATATTGATTAGCTCTCTAGCAAATAACGACTGTCAAAGTCATAATTCAGTCAATTTAATTCAGAAATTAATATACTTTTTCAATATTATATCTTCACTCTTTTTTCAATCAAAACTTGATAATGAAGAGTTCGGTTGGCATTTATAGTTAGTACTTATCTTCCAAACATATTTCTACGCATATCACTTACCTGTATCAGTGAAGAAGAACGAGTTCTTATGGATAGTCAACTTCGTTATTGCATGGATTGCGACGGTTCGGTGTAGATACTTACCGATAACGGTTTGATAACGGTGTTAGTATCTAAACCGAAACGTCGCAATCCATGCAATAAAGAAGTTGACTATCCATAAGAACTCGTTCTTCTTCATCAATCCAGCTTCTAAAATGCCCCTTAAGGAAATGTATCAGTGAAGACATTCTTTAACAGTCGAAGATTATCAATTCCATGAAGAATTTTAGGTTCTTGGTGTAATCACAGTTTTCCGTTAACCAAGACAGAAACAAATACCAAGTAATTCACGATCCAAGAACAATTGACAAATGGTCTCTCCATTACAGGAAGACCACCAGGTCTCTCTTTCTTACAACAAGACCACCAGGCCTCTCTTCATTACAGGAAGACCATCAGGTTTCTCTTCATTACAACAAGACCACCAGGCCTCTCTTTCTTACAACAAGACCACCAGGCCTCTCTTTCTTACATCAAGACCACCAGGCCTCTCTGTCTTACATCAAGACCATCAGGCCTCTCTTTCTTACAACAAGACCATCAGGCCTCTCTTTCTTACAACAAGACCATCAGGCCTCTCTTTCTTACAACAAGACCACCAGGCCTCTCTTTCTTACAACAAGACCATCAGGCCTCTCTTTCTTACAACAAGACCAACAGGCCTCTCTTTCTTACAACAAGACCATCAGGCCTCTCTTTCTTACAACAAGACCACCAGGCCTCTCTTTCTTACAACAAGACCATCAGGCCTCTCTTTCTTACACAAAGACCATCAGGCCTCTCTTTCTTACAACAAGACCACCAGGCCTCTCTTTCTTACGGCAAGACCACCAGGCCTCTCTTCCTTACAACAAGACCACCAGGTTTCTCTTTCTTACAACAAGACCACCAGGCCTCTCTTTCTTACGGCAAGACCACCAGGCCTCTCTTCCTTACAACAAGACCATCAGGCCTCTCTTTCTTACAGCAAGACCATCAGGTTTCTCTTTCTTACGGCAAGACCATAAGGTCTCTCTTTCTTACGGCAAGACCATAAGGTCTCTCTTCATTACAGCAAGACCATCAGGTCTCTCTTCATTACAGCAAGACCATCAGGTCTCTCTTTCTTACGGCAAGACCATAAGGTCTCTCTTCATTATAGCAAGACCATCAGGTTTCTCTTCCTTACAGCAAGACCATCAGGTCACTCTTCACTACAGGAAGACCACAAGGTCTGTTTTCATTACAGGAAGACCAAAAGGTTTCTCTTTATTACAGCAAGACCACCAGGTATCTCTTCATTACAGGACGAACATAAGGTTTCTCTTCCTCACAGGAGGACCACCCGGTTTCTCTTCATTACAAGAAGACCATGAGGCCTCTCTTCTTTACAGGAAGACCATAAGGTCTCTCTTCATTACAGAAAGACAATCAAGTTTCTCTTCATTACTGGAAGACCACAATGTCTCTCTTCACTACAGGAAGACCAAAAGGTATCTTTTCACAACAGGAAGACCATAAGGTTTCTCTTCCTTACAGGAAGACTACAAGGTAAAATTGATCTCACCCATATGTTACTAAATTTCATCATAACGATTCTCTCTTTCTCTAACTGCTTCCAGTTTATTTGTATATGGATTTAAATACTAATAAAATGACTAAAGCTTTTGCGACATAAATTCCTCGTGTATGTTTTTCAAGGTGTTCACTGTTACAATTGAGCATTCTTGGTATATTTGACTATAAAGGGATTTCTTAATGTTTACAATCGAAGTTGTTGTTGACATAGATTCAAATTGAAGATTCGGTGTGTTCCTTTTAACTGCTGAAAGGTGTAATTTCACATAAGCGTGCATACATATTCTCCCATGACAGAAGTCTATTGGGGAGAAATACATTTCTAATGCTAGGGTTGTTTTAAGAGCAAGAGCCCACTTGCTCCCGTGTAAAATGTTCCAACGAGCGCCTCACGAGCAGCTCTTTAAGTTGCTGAGCTCTTAGTCTTTGAAACCAGCTACAAATTGACCTCAGACTATCAACCTTCTGCAAGAATTCAAATATACCTTCCAGTATGGTACTGTACAAATATTTTCCTGAGCCTCTTCACCAAACAGCTGATATGTACAACTTTGATGGTACCATTTGGTACTGAATCCACTTAAATCCAGCGTCCCTTGAGAATACATACTAAAGTTAGTATTCATATATTGCAAAGTTGTATATAAAATTTATCATGCTTGTTTTAAAGTATCAGTAGGGATGAAATGAGAATGATTATGGTTAAACAACAGCTTGACATCAAGAGATGGGTGTCCAATAATTTACAACAATTAATGACAGTATTTCCTTAAAATTATTACCTCTTCCATTACAAGGTTTTACTGAAGGAAATGAACCTACCATATCAGCTTATAGTATTATTGTTTCTTTTTGAAACAGGAGCAATGATGTTTGAAATGAACAAGAAACAAATGGAGAATTTTCAAGTTCCATAACTTAGCAAGTCCCACGTTGCACTGCTAACACAGTATTGCAACAACTCTGATTGAGAACTGAAAATATGATAATTTACTTCATAACATCAAATTCATGAAATAGATAAAAAGATGCCATCTGCCCTAACATGTAACCTGTGGGGAAATTTGCTCTAACCCATATCTTACTATTAAGCTCTGCTTTAAACCCTAAAATGAACTAAAAGTTCAACTTTCCTTTCCAAAGGAGGTGAATGGTAAAGACAAAATCGAAGACAAGGAAAGAGTTAAATTTTATTTCATAAGAAACCATAAACCATGCAATACACATATTTTGTATCAAAAGATATTATTAGACAAAATAGATATTCAAGTTTGTTTGACCATCTCTTAAAGCTTTCAGTTCAAGAATGTATGTGATAGTATCATAAAATGATTCAACTATAAACAAAACCACAAATATGAACTTATTTTACATAACTACCACAGACTATCAGTGAAATTTACACCATTTTGATAACATGTGAATCAATGTATAACAATGTACACAATAAACAATTGATAATGTTTACATACATATATGATACACATATATATCTCTATTCCAAAAGTATGTGTTTAGCAGGATTTTATAGAATTAATACAACACTAGAGAAATGCTTCACACTTTTACCGTTTCCTAACTCCCACTCCAAAATGACTCTTCATTCCACCATCCACAAACTGCTTCAATCCTTTTCCCCTAGAATTAATAATTATGTTCTACTCATTTCAATAAATGCAAGAATTTATACAGAATAATTTATTTGGAATAAAAAAATAAAGGCAAGATTCAAACTTTGACAGAGGGTAAATCCTTTACATGAAAAAATCACTTTAATACCTAACAATACTCTAAAACTCTTCACACCATAACCCTACTTCCACAACCTTATCAATATTGCACATTGTATATTGTTTTTCACCAAACCCTATTTTTTTTATACTCAACCCTGTACCAGTACAAAAATGCATCACACAAAAATCTACACTATGCAAACTAAATAATTTGTTGAGGCTTAAATTTTTCGCTATTTTACTAGTTGAATCATTCAATCACATCAGACAATATCTGACAAGTCTTAGTTGTCATCCTAAAGTCAATGTTGACATTGCTCTCTTATTGAAAGCAGTATTATAATTTTAAGTAAGTAAGGTATGCAGTGGACAAAATGTTTTTACTGTTGTGTTTTATGGCCAACAAGAAGACTCTAAAAACAGTTTCTCTTTTCTGCTCATTTATCAATGTGTATAACTTAAATTATTTATTTTAATACTAGATGATTACCAATAGGGACGTACACTATTGAGCTATTTCATTATAAAATCAATAGCTGTTTTGTTATTGTTCCTGGAATACAAAACAACATGCATATGTTTAAGTGATTGTTGTTTATTTGAGGGATAAATAGTAAAACAAAACCAAATTTCAATCTCTGCTGCCCATCAGAAACAATACTCTTATGTACACATATCTTTTTCTGGCAGTCTGATAAAAAATCAACAACATTTAGAGGTATAAAAAAAATTTAAATTGACTATAGCTGGTTTCGAACTCGTTCTATCAGGGGCTTTCCACTTCACCATGGTCTGGATGCAACCTCACTGAATGCACGTTCTGACACCAGTTCAATGCAGACAAAAGGGTCCATATGGGACCATTTACATCATCGAGTTTGAAGAAGGATAGCAGAGATCAAGTTAACTTCCCCTGGTTATGATACTGAAGGCTTTTGACGAAGTCTTTGTGATTGGCTACTTCAGATTACTTCAAAGCGTACATGCAGTGAGGCTGTTTTCAGACCACTACTGAGAGGAAAGCCTCAGGTAAATAGTTTCCAATCCCGTTAAGAGTCAATTTTTAAAATATTTTATTACTCGGAACATGATTGATTTTAATCGTACTGCTATTTCTGGTGTACAGTTATTCAGTGTATTGTGTTTGAAGGAATGTTTCAATCAAATACCCTTAGTTATCAAATCTAATTGACACTGTAACAATCTAAAAATAATCGTACAATGTTGATTTGGAAGTTTAATGATTTATGATTTGACTAAAAGTAGTTATATAATAGTATGAAAATAATTCAATGGAAAATTAACAATACTCCCAGAACACCATCTACTTTGGTTAGAGTTCTAATGTTTAATGACCTATGTTGAGTATTTAAGTGAAAAACAAAAGATAGTCAAATAAATATTAACAACGATCCTTAAAAATAACATGGATCCATGCGCTTGATAATATATTTGAGATAATATCAGCTATCAAAACTAGAATTATTAAGCCAACACTATAATACATTTAGTATAGTTATATCAACTGTAACAGAAAACCTGTAGAGCTTTCAATTATACTTGATATATATATCAAACCTTTCAGATTACTCTTATTACATGAACACATGTCAGCATTGTTGTACTGCCAAAAATAACATTTTTCAAGCTGATGTGTAAGTATATACAGCGGCAAAATTTTTGGGTGGTGAACCCTTTGGTCATCAGAAGTTCAATTATCGAAATGATGAGTGTGTGTCCATCGGAAAATTAGCAAATTAACTAAATGCAAATTCCATGACGTAAAGTTTTCTTTTATATCTTAACCATCCATGAGAATTAAGATTCAAATACTAATTTTGAATTCTCTTGTTAAGCACCCCAAACCCCAAATATTTCACAATTTGTCTTTTTACTTATTTGAAATTTACCAAACCCTTTAATATCTGGCTTAGCATCATCTTAGTTATATCACGTCCTTGTTCAAGTCATGGCACATTGAGAAATAAATAAACCCTTACAAAATAAAGTCAATGTTTCTCAAACAGTTACAATATTATCAAGCTAAATGACTTATAATTGAATCTAAACAAAGCTCTCTCAACGAACTCCATCTACGTATTATAATCCACCTATCACTTATGGTCCTCAGAATGCCTATAAATCACCAGCCAATGAAATCACTTAAAACTGAGCTCTACTTATACAGTGCAGGCTATAAATGGCAATGGATTTTCAGCTGGTTGCAAAATCAGGCAAATGATGAGAAAGCAATCAGGAGTTTTACAGATCAAAATACCCTGGAGCAGGATGGTGAGTTGGTTCACACCGTCACTCATACCCCAGTACACAAATGTCTAACATTAGCATAGCATTAAGATTGTCACAACAGCTATTCATAAGCATTAAATTGATAAATGTAATGTTGGCACAAAGCAAGTTTTGAAAATCTGGAGCCAGATTTAAAACAATAGAAGCCATATTTGTGGGTAAAATAACAAGAATGTATAAAGAAGAGGTTAATACAAACCACCAATAACACAACAACAGGGATAGGTAGAAGACCCAAGGAGATTGTCAATGATTGCGCTCATGCATGGAGAAAACAAACTTCAGTCTGAAACTATGCCCACATATACTTCTTCCCTTGTCATACATATGATTTCATTGATTGAAGATATCTAACATGCTGGTTTGAAGAGTTTTGGCCATTCTGAGGGGCAAGTTTACAGTTATTATAAATACTTAATCACTGTAATATTCTTGTTTTTACAACATCCTTTAGATCAGCTATGATGAAATGTTCTGGAACCCTTAAGTAAGGAGTTCATTCACAAAAGAAAGCAAATTCAAAAGTTCAAAATAAAGTATTGTTTCAGCAATGTAAATTGATATACTTATATTATTTGATTATACTAGCATCCTCAGAATGATTCAACTGACAAACAATTTAGCGTCCTGTGATTGGACAATCTTATGAATCCTATTAGTATCAACTTATCAATATAAGAGAAATCATGCACTCATTCACATCCTGACAGAAGACTTAGGTGTTTTCCTGTTATGGAAGATAAAAAGACACCTCCATCAATTTGAAAATGCTTCGTCAAGCTTTCTGAGGTGCATAATTTCCAATAATCAATGTTGTCCATCATGACATGAACTATACTGTATTGTCCCTTCCAAATAGGAAACAACAGCAGTTTTATGATGCCAGGGAATCCAGGCTTGTTCCACTAAACCGTCTTAACCCAAGATGAATCCCAACACCAACATCAGCTGATCATTGGGGTAATGACAGGAAAGAATAGTTTATGGAATGCCAGCCTGAACAATAGTCTCATGTACTATACAAAATGCATGAATGAATACAATTTCAAGATAAATGTCATTGTTTCCTGGAGATTCTTAACAATCTCCTCTACAATTTGATGAAAGTGAAACGTGAAATATTAATTGATTTGACAATGGAAATTGGAAAAATATTTCAATCTATTGATTGTGCTTTTGATTGTTCTGTTGATTTCTTGAAAATAAACAAAACATCTTCATCGGTTCCAAAACTCTTCCGTGCCTTGTCGTACTGGCTGAATCGACTGCAGCAGAGCTCTGAAAATAAACAATAATACCAGGGTTGGAACGAAGATGATTTTCACTAAATGCTTCCAGGATTAAAGGATCATGTATGACAGAAACTGTAATTGTCACAAACATGACTATATCCCCCGCCGCAATAAAGACAGTTTCTACAGAAAGGTGAGCTTTTCATGCTTGATTCAATTGTTATCATCCTAATCAAAAGGTACAGAAATGGCCAACAGCCTAAACTCAGGCCCTTGGCCTTGTAGATATAGGTAAGATATCACGCTAACAAGAACAGGACGGATGCATAGATCTGCATACTATGTTACATGCTCCACACTTCACGACCGCGGGGAACAATGATTGTAGATATCGATAAGATATCACGCTTACAAGAACAGGACGGATGCATAGATCTGCATACTATGTTACATGCTCCACACTTCACAACCGCGGGTAACACTGATTGTAGATATCGATAAGATATCTCACTTACAAGAACAGGACGGATGCATGGATCTGCATACTATGTTACATGCTCCACACTTCACGACCGCGGGGAACAATGATTGTAGATATCGATAAGATATCACGCTAACAAGAACAGGACGGATGCATGGATCTGCATACTATGTTACATGCTCCACACTTCACGACCGCGGGGAACAATGATTGTAGATATCGATAAGATATCACGCTAACAAGAACAGGACGGATGCATGGATCTGCATACTATGTTACATGCTCCACACTTCTCAATGGCGGGTAACAATGATTGTAGATATCGATAAGATATCACGCTTACAAGAACAGGACGGATGCCTAGATCTGCATACTATGTTACATGCTCCACACTTCACGACCGCGGGGAACAATGATTGTAGATATCGATAAGATATCTCACTTACAAGAACAGGACGGATGCATGAATCTGCATACTATGTAACATGCTCCACACTTCACAATCGCGGGAAACAATGATTGTAGATATCGATAAGATATCTCACTTACAAGAACAGGACGGATGCATGGATCTGCATACTATGTTACATGCTCCACACTTCACGACCGCGGGGAACAATGATTGCAGATATCGATAAGATATCTCACTTTCAAGAACAGGACGGATGCATGGATCTGCATACTATGTTACATGCTCCACACTTCACGACCGCGGGTAACAATGATTGTAGATATCGATAAGATATCTCACTTACAAGAACAGGACGGATGCATGGATCTGCATACTATGTTACATGCTCCACACTTCACGACCGCGGGGAACAATGATTGTAGATATCGATAAGATATCTCACTTACAAGAACAGGACGGATGCATGAATCTGCATACTATGTTACATGCTCCACACTTCACGACCGCGGGGAACAATGATTGCAGATATCGATAAGATATCTCACTTTCAAGAACAGGACGGATGCATGGATCTGCATACTATGTTACATGCTCCACACTTCACGACCGCGGGTAACAATGATTGTAGATATCGATAAGATATCTCACTTACAAGAACAGGACGGATGCATGGGTGCATACTATGTTACATGCTCCACACTTCACGACCGCGGGGAACAATGATTGTAGATATCGATAAGATATCTCACTTACAAGAACAGGACGGATGCATGAATCTGCATACTATGTAACATGCTCCACACTTCACGACCGCGGGGAACAATGATTGCAGATATCGATAAGATATCTCACTTACAAGAACAGGACGGATGCATGAATCTGCATACTATGTTACATGCTCCACACTTCACAATCGCGGGAAACAATGATTGCAGATATCGATAAGATATCTCACTTTTAAGAACAGGACGGATGCATGGGTGCATACTATGTTACATGCTCCACACTTCACGACTGCGGGGAACAATGATTGAGGAATACAAACCTTCTGATGAACTAGGATTCTTGTAGTAGATGTAGCCCTTGTCCAGGTTGTACCCACACAGCACTATGTAGTGACCTGCACAGACAGAGGAACATCATAGAGTCATGACAAGAAATTGTCACATAATTATACTGTGCATGCAATCTCAATACCAGCCATTTTATTCTATATTCCACAACTTGCTGTTGTCTTGATTAATATCAGTCAAAAATAAATATGTATACATCAATCCGAATTAAGAAGAAATGTTCATAAAAAATCTCAACCAACCCTCATATCCTGTACACAGATCCAGACAGCAGAAACAAGCCTTCTTCTGTAAGTAAAATAACCCATATATGATGAAAACAGTATTATGCAATATACAATTATTAAGATGTGGCTTTGATGTATCACTATTGAGGTAGTACTACTTATCACTAGTAAGTCTATATCAGCTTTACATCTCTTTCTGGATAGTGATGGTATAATAAAACATTCTGATGTAAGCATCAAAATTTGTAACTTGGCCACCTCTACAACTTCTCTTTGCTTCTAAGTGCTTTTGTTAGTCAAAGATGCAGGAATATCATCAACCCTTGCTTGGCCAATCTTTGGCCAAAATCCTGAGTGATGACATTTGAACTTTTAAGACACAAACTATTTCAACAAGCTGATGATAGAGAACAGTAAACAAGAGTACTATTGGCAAAAAAAATTTCATGTCCATCATATGGAGTGGTACTCTAAGTATATATTCAATTTCAATAAAAATATCAAACATATTAACATATGTTAAAATCTGGGAGACTCACCAGGTTATCGCACCAAACACACTCCATCTGTGACCAGTCGATCAGGCTGATTGCAATGTTCTCCGTCTTTAGATGGTCGATGATTTCCTCCAATTTAAGCGACCTTGGGTTAAGATGATATGATGTTAGAGCTCATAGCGGTGAATCCTCAGATTTTGAAAGGAGGTTCAGTCATCTTACAGCCAATTTTAAATTTATAGTTTCAAAGTTCAATGATATTGCCTAACCATTATGGCACTTAAATAAATCTTTAAATTAAAAAATAACTCTCATGATAGAGATAACATTCCCTTTACTTACTTTTTTTCAACATTTATTCCATTTTCTGCTGCCTCTTCAAAAGCTTTGTTGACTCGTACAGACTCCTTTGAATAAATCTGACTGTAGTATGCCTGCAAGATGAAAAGCACAATTTGCCATCATAGTTTTTCACTTACTGTATTACAGAACATAATTCAGTTTGAAAGACACGGCATCTCATTCATGTCCCAAGTAAATATCATGAAGTTGAACATATAAAACTTTGACAACGACTTAGATTTGTGACCATACTGGACATTTGACTGGACCTTGAAATAATACACAATAAAGCTGACCTGTTTACTGTAGTTGCTGTCCACACCGAGAGTGATAGTGCAGTAGTGGTGTGGGATCGTGTACCTCTTCAACAGGTACGCCAGGTCGATCGTCCACACACTGAAACATTGAAAGCAATTATGAGATTGGTGATATTGATGATGACGTTAATGATGATGGTTAGAGGAAAACACATTGGTACCATCTCATCATGTTAACAAGTCATAAAATAATGCTCTTGGAACACAATTAAGTTTTTGGTAAAAATTTCAGAAATCTTTTTTACCCTTGAGTTCTAAATCCTCAAAAGGTCATCAACACCCAGGTAAGATTCAATTAAATTTGCACTGGAAAATAAAAAAAGTGGGGAAATGTGCCTTTTATGGGTCAAAGATTCCAATCATGTTGGCACACTGGAGTTTTAACTGTAGCAGGAGTAAAACAATGACACTCACTTTTCTCCACACTGAAGGCTGTCCAGGTCCGATGTGTACACTTGGTCAGTTGGAATGTCAAAAAATCTAAAATGTAAGAATGATTTATATGAATGATATTTTTCTTGAATTTTCACATTTCTGATAATCTTTTTTTGGAAATCAATTTGTAAACTTGTTAGCGCTTTTTACAGCAAGGCTATTTAGGTGTGACAGAGGTAATAATTTTAAAAAAGAAAATCAAGGTCATATTTATTTGTGTGCATTTACTTTAAACAACATGACAGGCTCCAGTGTATTTATAATTTATCTCAAACTTAAAGGGAGCACTAGCTAGGAAAGTCATTTTGATAAACAATATCAAAGGGTTTGTTTGTGAAACTTGAAAGTGGAATAAACACCTGTAATGAGCAACAATTAACCTCTGACAGTTCACATGATCGACAATGGATATGCTGTAGCAGATTAATGTTTCCAATAAAGACTAAGTCTGTGTGTAAACCTGGAATCAAACTGAGTTGCTTTCTACTACTTATTACAAGGGACATACTTGAGCACCATTGATACACAGGCCAGTCCACAGTCCCAGGAGAAGCACTGTTGGACGTGCGGAACATTTATCTGTCGTGTCGACTTGCTCTCCTGACCTGCACACAAACACAGTCATGGCATGTATATCACTCAGGTTTAAAGTTCAAAAGTACGCTAAATGAAAAAGGAGTGCTATAAGTAAACATTTTCATTAAATAATTTGAAAATCAAGTTTTTATATTATAGATTTTTTATTATTGAGCTTGTTTCAGAACATGATCAAGAAGAACCTTTTCCCCAAATTTTAGAGCAAAACATTATTGACGATGAGGCAAAAGTGCAAACAAAAAGTCATCTTTAATTCACATATTGAATTTGGACAACAAAAGACTAGTGTTTCAATGATAATAAATTGATATTTATGTATGTTATGTTTGTTCAACTTCTATAGAAGAATGCAATTATTATTAACCAATTCAATTTTATATCTAATTAATAAATCTTCTCTGACACATTTCTCCAACATGTGATCCCCTGTAATTATATAATTTGAAATGTTATTGATAAGCATTGCAAAGCACAAGAGTTATTATATACTTTACTTATTTTGTCTTTGTTTTGTTGCCATGGCTGATGTGAAGATAAGCCTCGAAGTCCTTTGGATCATAATCACTTCCAGAATAGCTTAATCTTAAACTAATCTGATTATTAACTGTTAACCTGTTTCACAGAAGTTTCACAGAAAAATAATATGTGTTTCATCACATTCCCAGCAGGCATCTGACGTCATTTCGACGTCGAAATTTGGTTGAATTCAGGTCAGGACGTTGATCAACCAATTTTCGACTTCGGAACAACGTTAGTTTCCTGACGTTGAAATTCGGTTGGTGTTTTGATGTTGTTTCAACATCATCAGAACAACTTTAAACTGAAAAGTGATTACTTTAATAGGATTTCATTATTATTAATAACATCAAATACGTTACGGATTGTTTTAAAGAATGAAATAAAAAATGCAAAAACAAATAGCTATCATTGAAATTTAAAAGTGTTATTGATATTGGAATTAGATAAATAAAAGTTAATTTCTTTCAATTTCACAATAAAGGGAAGTAACTCTGTCCTATGGCTAATTAGAATAAACAAGGCATATGGTATTTTTCAACAGTTTTTATTTTTTCAGTTATGTTCACAACTGACAACATAAATTTTCCATTTGAATAAAGTTAGTAGTTCTTACAAAACGGTATTTACGCATTTTTAAAAAACATTTTTTTCGTGACACTTTGGTCTAAATCGTTGCAGTGTCATATAAACAGTGGTACTCTCACAATTTATGTAATTTCCATTACATGGATAACTTCTCACGAGCAGACATTAAAGTCTTGCACCGAGGCTTATGAAAGAGCTGAAGATGAAAGCGTAGCCTCACAGATAATGAATGCATTGCTTCAAGTAAACTAACGAAACTAAACAACACAACCTGATTGTTCAATAAGACTTGACGTCGAAATGACGTTTTTTCAACGTCAATACGGCGTCTTGGCTTCAACGTTGAACCGACGTTGAAATCATGTCGGATTTCGACGTCACCGCAAATTTCAAATCCAATCAAATTTCAACGTTATTTCAGTGTTGATACAACGTCAGATTGCCTGCTGGGTTATAACTAGCATGATCTATCTATTTATATTTATTTATCAACGATAGTTTTATAATAACTAGTGGGGCATAGTATTGCAACAAATTTCGTAATGCAATATTTTGCGACATATAGCTCATGTATTGCAATAATATTTCAAAACTTCGGATGGTTTCTATTTTCAACATTTCATATTCTTTATGAAGTTTAAACATTATACATTTAATGAAATCATCCATCACTAGAAAAGAAATCAAGTTTGTAAGTAAATTTTGATGGCAAATATATTAAAAATGTCTATTATTTGCTATACAGCCAATCAAGTATTCTTGCACACAAAAAGAATCTTCCTGGCACATTTACATTAAGCAGGGATTGGGAAAGGCAGGGGCCATGGGCCATTTTGCACATTGGATGAAAAAATTGCCCATTCAAATTTGAAATTTTACCATTGCTACTAAGGGGAATGGCCCATTTAAAATTCTGAAAATGACTAAAAGTTCTATAGATGGCCCATTATCAAAGGTGTCTTTCCCAATCCCTGATTAAGCAAGCTAAAATTCCTTTTGGTTATCAGGAAGTTGTACCAGCATAAAAGCTTTGTTAATATATTTACAATACAATAAATGCGTCTATATACTATTAAAAAACCTTCCTGCATGGTTTATTTGACCCTTGGATGTTTGGAAAGTAACACTAACAAATCTGAGAGGAGCCGTTTAACAGATTTTCAAATGACAAATTTGCTTTCGTTTTCGATACGTAGAAATATATATTCCAATGGATATTAGTGTATTGCATATCTTGCAATGTATAAAATGCCTCAGTGAAGTGTCATCAGGCAAAGGGTGTAATCATTACTATGATCGACTGTTCACTCAGCCAAGGCTCTTGCATAAATATTTGCATCTTCTTGAACTTCTTGGACGCTGCAACAATTCAAAAGATATACTTACATTCTATCGTTTCTTCAGCCATGGTAATGCACCAAGATTTGATTGTACAGGAAATTGGAAGTACTGTCCATCCCCTACACAAACAGACGATGCGACTGAACTACGAATTGTTTACAACCCGAACTTGACTCATCCACATGATGTTTACCCCGGAAGTAGCGGCCGAAGTCAAAGGGAGACAACCACTCACACATTCCTTCTTTTCAATACCGCTATAAAATTAAGAGTAAAAAACAACGGTATTCAAACCATGAACGGTATTCGTTTGATCTAACCAAATATTGTTGGTTACGTGTTTTAAAAAAGAAACGTGGATATTTTAACATAGTGAGTATTTGATCAAAGGCAAAGTTTGGCGTTACATATAATAGGGTTAGGGTTAACCCTATATTATAATATGTATATGATATACATTTACGAAATCATTTAATTATTTCACATGTAGCCTATAAGGAAAACTGGGTAAACGTACCGTATATCATATCCACTGCGTAATGCTAAACTTCGCCTTCCATTTAACAAATTCCGTTTTCAAGTTTGGTTGACCCATTTTAACTTTCAATAAACTAATATTAAATAGAGGATACTAAACGACCTTCCATTTAATACTATTTTTATTAAACGAGTTAATGATTAAGTATAAAACGAGCGAAAGCGAGTTTGATACCAAATCATTAACGAGTTTAATAAAAATAGTATAAAATGGAAGGAAGTTTAGTATTCTGTTTATTACTTGACCTCAGTTATCAAGCATTATTACCGAAAGTGTACTGAACGAAGCATTTCCGCGACTAAGCCGCCATTGAGACGTCGGTGCCAAGATTGTGACGTCACAACCACACAATATTATGACGTCATACAGGGAGCGGTATTACACTAGTTTAATATCGCCGTATAAATATTACACTGCGGTATCTTACACGGGCGAGTAATAATTCTTTTTATGAAACTTGTAAACATTCGTATGTATACATCCAATTTGACCTATAGCATGTTACCCTTTAAAGGGCCACAGATAATATAATTACATTAACTTGTCGTTATCTACCGAGTAATTTCATTTTAATGGGTTTTTAAAAAAAAAGAGTTGTATTTAAAACACTAACATACTCTGTTTCTTTAACGTACTTAACACATTTCTTTTTCATTAACGCCTCTTTGACATATTCTGCTTCCCTATATCATGATTTCAACTTTCTCACTTGTTTATGCTGTGTTTCTCTTCAATTTGACAGAGACCCTGATATATAGACTGATGTTTGTGTCATTTGTTTGTCTGCTATCTGTCAACTTTCACGCACGCTGTATTTTGAAAAGATGTTCATTAGCACTCGCTCAACACCAATTCATTTTTTATCTTTTTTTTTTACTGAAATGATTCACAATTTTCCAAAAAAATGATATTGTCCTTAACAAACCAATTTGTTAACAGCGAAATTTAACCTTTCTTGTGCATTCATGAAACAGTTGGAAAGAATTTAAAGGTGTCGACGATTTTCGCAGCATGAAATCAGATTAGTTTTAACGACGGAAATATATTACTTCATGTGTTTTCCTGCAATCCTCTTATACAAAGCGTTTTGTGAAACATAAAAATTAATCAAAATTATTTCGTGTGTCTTGAAACAGTGGAAATAACTAGTGACTAGGCCCGGCCAATATGAGATACATCACATACATACCAAACAGGTGCGGCTATTGAGCTTAACATTCTAAATGCAATTTGTCTTAGGACAAACAATGTTAATGACGTTCTTCTTTTTTACACGTATACTCCCCCCGGTTGGTTCCACATTCTATGTTACCAATCAGATCATTACATCAGTAGGACAGCTTCACTGAGTGGCATCACTGATGTCAACTGGAATATCGTGATTTATGATGACCTGAACGCACATGTAGACGAGTGCAACACCCGCCACAAACACTGCATATATAGGGTATAGACATAGCGGCCCTTCCTGAAGAACCGCCTGTAAACATTGACAATGGTCATTCATGTGTCAAAACTACCTGTCTTGTACCCATGCGTTATACTTTTTTGTAGGAGGGAAACTGGTGATAGTTGTGGCAATTATACTTTATAAACCCAACACTGTTGTGGATTATTTTAATTGTACCGTTCATGTTCATCTAGTGTGTTACCCCATTTTAGTCGACTCCAGAGTAGAGTCTTCCAGTTTAAGCTGTTAATTACCAAATTCCCACCAAAGATCCTCAACAGTACTAGTAAACAAGGACATAACTCTTCTGTGGAATGACAAATTCTTAAATAACATATCTCAGTCATCGATGAAAAACAAATATTGGCCCATTTGCAGGGCGAGTAAACTAAACTACCAAAATCAAATCCACAAAAAGTTGAAATCAAGGCTAAGTTTGTGTCTTCATGACCGAACTAAGGAGCATTTCTAAGAGAAGAAGTGAAACGAATAATATATGTGGCGACGCTTGGTTAAACCATTTAAGTATATATTTATCTCCACTGCGACAGAGAGTCGTACAAAAGTTCAACAATGACGTAATTCTTCACGAAACTATTATACCAGAAGACATTGAAAATACTGTGTTGGAGTCATCGATTACTGACAATTATATTCACGCAGCTCTTAATCTTTTAAACAATTGTAAATAGCCTGGTAGTGATGCTATTTTATGTGAAATGTTGAAATGATTTGATAAACATATTATGCCTTTTTTTGTTTCATTTTAAAGTTAAATTTCGATACTGGACCTTTTCCTGAAGATTAGACAAAAACCACGTGCACTATCTACCCTCTGCATAACCATGGAGACACAAACAACGGAGGCATCTCTACTATGTGTGGTAGGTAAAATATATACCAACGTACGTAATATTAGACTTTCAAATCGGGCAAATTTTAAGAATAAGATTCCAAAATTCAAGCTGGCTTTGGACATGGTTCTTCCACCGTCGATCATTTATTTACTCTGAATACCCTATTACAGAAATGCTTGTCTATAAGAAAGGGAAAATATATAAATGTTGCATTCGTTGTTTTAAAAGACTCATTTGATTCTGTTAATCGTTTTAAATTCTGGGCCTAAGTGGCAAAATGTTGAAAGCTCACCAGGGTATGTATGAATCAGGATAAATATGTGTAAGACTGAACAATCACCGATGTACAAAAATACTTAGACTATCCTGTTGGTATGAAGCAGGGATCCATATTATAGGTCCCATCCTATTTTCTTTTCCACTATTAAGTGTCAAATGGCATTTCAAATCGAAAATATGGTGTCCAACTATTTCCTGATATGCTTGAAGTATTATTTCTGATCATGAAGTTTGCCGATGATATTATTTTAGTATTTATTTTGTCATATATTTCTAAAATGAATTTATGTGCAGCTTATCAAGCATTGGAAATTTGAATTGAATGATATTCTCCATGACTTGAATAAGTTGAATGCCGTTGATCCCTTTTTAAAAAAAATAATCTTTCACTCCCAAGTTTAACCGATATAGCCCGTGGATATAGATATGCATTATCAATCTTAAAAAAAGTTGGGTTTTTTTTTTTTATTAATATCACATCAGATTCAGACTACATAGGGAGTATTACAACTTTTTATCACCGGAAAAACTCTTTACTACCAATACTTCGAAAATTGTCCATAGTGTATATATGTGCTCATCAGTTTGCTTAAGCTAAATTGAAGAAATACAACTCGTTCGCAGAAATATACGCTTTATTGATAGAAATGAAGAAGACAAAAGAAAGACCACCACCAATTTCACAAACTAAGTATTTACAAGTATATTTTCCAAAACTTTCGACTCGAAAACTGCAAAATGTTTTCTTTGATTTCTGAATAATTCATTGTATTTTAAGTACATATACATATAAATATCATTGAGAAAATGTCCTTATGATGATGTTGTAAAACATTTGTATTCTGAAATAAACAAAATGCAGTGTTGTGTCCCTTTTCATGTGTAAAACGATCTATCAATAAACCACATGTTCCGAATTTTTTGCATCGAGTAAAGGTGATTTTCATTACCACATTTTCGGCGGTAGAATGTATTTACTTGATATCTTCTTTATTCAGTAATGAAAAGTAATGTAGTACTTTAACAATTCAGTAGTCAGTCCTTTACAAGTTCTTTTCTGTTATCATCTGTTTTCTTAAAGTCATAACAAAATATATGACCATTACACGATTTGTCATAAAAATAATGATGACGGTGATGATGATGATGATGATGATAATGCTAATAATAATGATGATAATAATTGTGAAATTATAATTATGAAAAATTATGATAATGCTAATTAAGATAATAATGATAATAATGATGATACTGATAAAAACTAATAATGATTTTGTCTCTTGACAATGATATCAGATTTCTACACTTGGGTGTTTGGGTACTTGATTCGTAAATGTGTATGCACTGTACACGAAAGAAGGAACATAATTGTCACGCTTTGTTTTCTGCAGGTGCACCTGAATATCTGCCGGTTTCAATGGTTGATTCATGAGAAGAGCAACGGAAACGGGATAGGGATACCACGTTGACAAATAGTCATCAAATCATATATCTGATTTTCATTGACTAAAAAATAATAATTCAAACATAAGTAACGAATCCGACCATGATTGTAAATACACATATTTCATTCTTTGAGTAGAGGATACAAAAAATGTGCAGATAACTGAACCTTCTGCATGGTCATTCCAAACATTACCGTATCCCGTTTTTACAACATACCCCTTGTATCAATCGACCAATTTCTTTTCCCTTGTTATCATTAGGTTTCATCATTTCAACTCATTTAAGGAAATATCTGGCATGTTCAATGCTCTTAACCAATACCCTGTGGCTATAATTGAGGAACATAAAAGTGAAGGATTTTTACCCAATTCACCATAGTTCATACTACTGCAAGTGCTCTAGATCTGTTTCACCCCAAGGAAACGTTTGCTTGCATACAAACGGACTGGTTCAGTGCTTTCATTCGGAAGTAACAAACATTTTGAAAATAATTTTAAAGGGAATTTTCTCCATATACAACTTTCACAGCACGGACCGAAGCAAGTTTCCATTTTCATACCATTTTCCCGATTTTCAAAACATTCCTTCCTTCTTGAAGACAACCATTTTTTTCTCTATTTACTCGCAAATTCTTTTGGGCTGAAAATGTTGTCTAATTCATATATGTGTCTGTAAAACCGCTTCTACTGGTAGAGAGTAATACAATTTCGCCTGCAAAGAGTAACAGAAATAGTTGTATTGTATCCGGATGAAGTTGGATCCCATTGGTGCATGTGTTACATGTTTGCAATGGCAATTCATTAATGAAAAACGTTAATAAATTTGGCTTAAAATACATCCTTGTCTAACACCCATCTCATTTATAAAGAGTTCAGATAATTCATGCTTATTTCTTATAGATACTTCAACACTTTCAAATATACTACAAATATATGTAACAATTTACCAAGATATCGCATATGTCCCAATAATCGTTTTCGAAGTTAACATTTAAAGTATATTTAAGTATTAAAAAAAAAAATTTCATGAAACAAATCTGATCAACCTACGAGAACAAACCTAATTGTATTCATATTCTCATATGATGCCAAAGGCAAATACTATGACTTTGTCATGCCGAAAACATGACAAAGACGTAATTTTCATTTCTAACTTTACGATCAAAATGCAGCGATGTTATATCGTGAGGTTCTTGTTTTATTTTTTTCTTTGTTACAAACATGTCTATCCGAACACTTCATAACTTGTAAAATTCGATTGTATTTCAATATGGCATTATTCCTCTCATTCTGAATACCAGCATACTGGCGTCGTAAGAAAGGAATGGAATTGTTACTCATATATAAAATCCTCTATATTCATGCCAAAACTCATGATGGAGCTTCTGCAGTGTAAACTCCTACATTCTGTATGATATGTGTTATAACTGAGCACTGTGACGTCTTTATGACGTCATGTTATCATGAGTGACGTATTATACGTCATGAATGCATTTACAGGATGCATGCTTATCCGGATATCAAGTATCAGCGGTCGATCATACCACTGATATCGATATAAAAAGTCACAAATGTACGGGATTGTCTACCGCCTAGTCAGGGTTTACATCTCGTTCATGGTTGATGATCCGCGGTAGATTCTGCGCTTTCATCAGTTTGATCATAAAGATGATTGCAAGAATAGCCCTCTTCAGGTTGTCACCGCCTGCAAGTTAAACAAGAGTTACTTCCCTTTTATCAGTCTCTACGTAGAAGGCTCTCAAAAGGGATTAATTACATATACCTACTATTAGATTTCTATTGTAATGTTGCATTGTAAGGTATTATGGTATATACAAAGAGAATTCTTTAATTCGTTTTTGAAATTTTAAACGATTCTCATGTTCCATTAAACGGTATTACTTTTTAGTTCTTTATTTCGTACTCACTATCATAGTGAAACTATATAAGCAAGGATAAACCGCCGTCACATATTTTAAAGGAAATGAAATTTGTGTTTCGTGATTAATGCAAAATGATTATAGTTGCATCAGTATGTTGGTCGTTTAACTCATACGAAGCTTTAAAGCTTGAATCAATTGAATCTCATCACTAACTAAATTACTATTAGAATAACTTCTTTGTGCATATACACGTACTGCTAATTTAAATGAAGATTTCACAGTCACACGAATGTCAAATCGTTGTTAGTAACCTGAAATATTATTCTTCTTTGATAGATTTTGTGATGAATATAGTAGTTAACGTATCTGCAATAACTTTTATCATGCTCTATAGTTAGCTAACTTGTGATATGATATGGTTTAATCCAATTATTGTTAAAGTTTTTACAGGAGGCAATTGTTGTACTGATATACCGATAGCTTGTGGCACCCACTTAGTAAGGGGCAGCAAGGAAATACATAGTCATACAGTTTGGAAAACTTACTATGACAATGTATGTACCAAAAAAAAGGGTTTACAAGCCTTGCTTGAGGTTTTTATCTTTGTGTGAGAAGACGCTAAAATAATTATCATTTCCGTGACCTCACCAGATCGGACTGTCTCACCAGATCGGACTGTCATGTTGTCAGTGAATGGATGAACGGTACTGGGCGCCTGGACCGTGAGTCGGTTCACAAACACAATAGCCAATGAAGCGGCCTTAAACGAACCTAGAAATGATACGATGATATTATTATTCGATCAAAATTAAACTAGAATGTCAACACCTTTTTGAAGAGATTTTTTCTAAATTTGGAACTTTTTTCTAGTAGCTCTAAAATCCATCTATAGAAATAAGAAAACGTTACCACCCACTTAGACACCGTTGTCCATGGCAACGATTTATAAGAGTGTCCTGATCATTATCGATATCAGGAACCCTTAGCCAATAGAGTCCTGATTTTTTATGTAAGGACACTTTGGCAAACTTATCAACGACAAAGATATAGATATATGCCTAACGTTAGATTAACCAAATTACTGACGCTAGAAAACAAACTATAAAGTTTACATTTCCTGAATAAAATATTTGAACCAACTTTAGTTCATAGTTCCAACTTATTCCTAAATTGTGGACAAGAAATAAGAGAACTATCATTAACGTGTTATATGATTTACACTGTTACCTGTGTACAATTTTTAGGAATGTCAGTAGTAGTTACTAAAGCACTTTCTAAATCGTATTACGGAACATCACAGTTACCTTGTCAAATTGTCAAAGTTGTCCTCGTTTAAAGTAACACAGACTTTGTTGCATAAATTCTGTATGTGGCATGAATAGTCAAAATACCATCTGTCCTGAGGTAAGTTCAAATCGCCTTTCTAAAGTTTAGTTTTTAACTTTTAACTGTCAAAATTACGATATTTTCTTGTTTTCAATAATAATGGAAAATAGTTTTGACATAATTGACTCCAACAACATACTTAGTGGCCCTTTAACCGAGGATAGCCTCTAGGACAAAGTATCTGAGATGTTTCCCTATACAACTAAGAAACTGTGGACGTACCTGTTACTTACATAATGGTACAGACCTTTAAGCCTGGGTACTCTGATTGATCTAAATTTATTTTGAATAAAGTTTTTAAACACATACAGTTTAAATACATACATCTTTACATACTTAATTATGGATATATTTCGTAAATGGCAAGAATCATTTCAAATATGAATCTTATAAATGAAAAAGCTTTAAATAAACAGTTACTGGTATGCAAGTATATGACTGAGAGTGCGAATGAGTTTTTATTTTCCTTTCCCCCCCATTTTTAAATATTTTTATTTGGGGTTTAATTGGTAGTTTATTACCTCCAATATAGTCATTTTTCTTTTCTTCTATTGTACTAATTTTTTGTTTGTGTATCCTCACCCATTGTAACAATTTTGAGGAATAAAAATAGAACAAGAAAAAAAATATATATAATTTAAAAAAAAGAAGAAAAAAAATCATTTCAAGTTTTCCTGGTGACAGTGACCAATCTTTTGTTGAGCAACTAACAAAGTCTCTTACAGAGTTAGAAATATATGTGTTCTAAATATGTAAACCTAATACTTGGTATATCCATTATATTTCAAATTAAAGGAACTGCCTACCAGCTTCTTAAATCCTCATATTAAAATTACCAAAGCTTACTAACCTTTTCTAGTGCAGGATCTGCTGCCCGGTTGACACCCAAGTGATGTCTCCTCATCGGAGAAAGATCCAATACTTAAAGTGTCCACAATTTGCAAAATCCCATCAGAAGCATTTTGCTTGTCCCGGCTATTCCCTCCACCTTCGGTTCTATCGGAAATCATCTCAGAGTCGCACATTTCTTTTTTAATGTGTATTAGTTTTGTTTCAAGTTTATCAAGCCTCGTTTCTACATTTTTGATGTCTTGGCTCAACTGTTCAAAATTGACTACATTTACATCGGAGACTGTTTCTCTGGTCACAGTATTTTCAGTAGGGTTTGAAGTTTTTGTTGTATTTTCAAGATTTGTAAGTCTTTTATCTATGCTTCCCAAGTACAAAAGAATATTTTTTTGATTTTCACACATTTCTCGGTTTGATTCCATCACGCATCTAAGAGTCTCCATCAAGCTTCCTTGGGTTTCCATGCCTGTAGTATGATGGTAAATCCAAACTCATTGAATCAGTAATAACCTATCACTGGTATCACGCTGTGTTTCAGATCTGAGGACTGCTCCTTAGGGGTCACGTCACGTGGAGTTGACTGTGACCTTTCTCCTTCCATCAATTTAAACCATCAAAGGTCGGCTAAAGCCTCAAATAGTGCCGATAGTTTCCCACCCTCGTCGCTGATTGGCTGGAGTGCAAAGGTCAACTGACGTAACAGAAACGCAGTGAGGTACGAAGGATATTTTCAATCAAAAGTTTTAAAAATTATAAAAACATCTTTAATTCAACGGGCTTATAAAAACAGGATAACTTGAGGTAGCATAAATGTTTTTACAACAGAGATTAAAGACCATTTTCCCTAGACTGGTAACTTATCGCACTTCAACATACTTAAGCAAACTTATATAGAACACCAAAACCAGTTTATTCAAATACTAGAATTGATGTTTTTGGTGGTCAATTGTTGTTTATTCCTATAAAAACAATTAAATTTAAAACTTTGTTATCTGATGCTTATAAGATTTTGGTAGATACAAGGGAGGCCACATACCATGTTAGATTGAATCTTCTGTGGTCAGAAGTGTTTCCCATTTATTTTTGTCATGTGATGATATGAATAAAAATACTTACGTGTATAATGCACGCCTTAGATGTTAAATATAATGTTAAAATCCCAGGACGCCGTGCAGTATCTTCACCAAATACGGAAAATATATTGTATATACATAATATGTGGTTATCAAACTAGACTTATTAAATATAAAAATTCACTATATTATTATATAACTACAACAAGCTAAACGCTTACCTTGGTTGTATGATATTATACACAAACATAATTCTACCAAGGAAAGTAAACACGGCAATACGGAAGCTATACAATGTGGACACCTGTTTATGTGTTCATGTATAATAAGTATAATACATATTAGTAGCCTTGAGCTCATCTATTTATAGCTGATATCTAATACAAGTCAGTAAGCGGAATAATTCAAGAGTGAAGACAAGAATATAAAGGTATCATATCGTGACTCACAAGGTGACGTCACCTCTGCGTGTTGTTACCCAACTGATAACATCTGGGTGTGGTTCGACATATCTTTCAATGAATGAAGTTGACATAAATAAACACTTTCTATTAGTGTACCGTACTTCCTCGAGGACGATTGCCATAAACAAATGTATCCCTCAAGATAAACCTAACCTTGTTTTAATCAAAACACTTGAAAGTCCTTGTTTTATTATATCACATCATAAGTCTTACTGAAAAGCGTTCATGTTTACAATGAAGGATTTCTTTATTCATAGACGTTGATTTTTATGACTCCTCTTCTAAAAATCAATAGCTCCTGTGACGAAATTCCCTATTCATCCGCGATTGGCTAAACCGATGTTCATTTCAACATGAAAAGAATTATTTGAAGTTGTACGTAAGTAAAAGATCAAAAACGTTGCTCGTTATTAATGCTCTGAATGTTTTTTTTATTTATCTTTTGGGCTGAGCTCTTTTAACGACGATAATACACATCTAGTTGCCTGGTGATATAACTACCTCGTATACACGCTGTAATTATATTAACATACATAATGTTTGTGTTGTATCTATCTGCAAATTTATAAGCATATCACGTCCAGCTTCCTCCTAAACAACCTTGTGCATGGTCGATGTTATCTCAATGAGCGATACGACGTATTAAGTTATCCTTTATCACCCGTATCGTGTAGTGAAACTTTTGATACTTTATGGACTTGAACCACAGACGAACCTGAGACCTAAGGTAGAGAAGCAAGTACTGTATTTCCTCCAGTAGGCGGGCCTAGATCTAATTTTTTGGACAGATAAAATCATGAAGGTATAAAAACATACTTGAATGAAACAGTAGCCCTTTTTGTGATATTTGTGATATGTGATATTTCTAACGCGCCGTTTGTAACTTTTTTTGCTTTATTGGTCATTGTCATACCAACAGGGAATCATAAAAAGTCAGATTTGGTTTTTTAAATTTTTTTCACAGCATATATAGGAACTTTATCATACAAGAATGGTTAAATGAATATAGTTTATTATTATAGAGCCTAATTTTGCTTGACACTGAAGAAACTGATGTCATTTTGATATTTAATCCAATCAAATCGTCGGAAATAGTTAACAGCATTTCTTTTTTATCGGGATTATCCTCTCATGTTACAGGGACTAATTTTTTCTTTTAAAACGTATAGCCATGGGCTCTGTAGCTCATCAGACATCATATTACATATTTTGCATGGGGACCACAAGGTCACAATCTATCAGTTATAACCCCAAAAGCTCAGGAGTCTGTAAAAAAATGTCTGCTCTCAAGGCCTTTCCCTCTGAGAGAAGAACATGATTGTAGGTTTTAGTCTATGGCTCCTCAGCTGTCACTTTGTTATCGTTGGCCAATGTATCTGTTCATGTGAGTTCAGCCTTCTATGGAATTTACCGGGAGAAGGAACTGAAAATAGATTTTGAGGGCAACCGTCTCACAGAGGCACTTCATCTATATTTATTGATCTTAATTTGTTACGATGGCACCTGTTCACCTGGCCTTTATGATCTGAAGAAGTAGAAGGGAATAGGTTTTAAGCCAACCCTCCAGGCCTCAGGGTCACCAAATCTACCATATCAATTGGCCAGGTCACCTCAGATTTCAGCCTTTTCAGAAATTAGGTCTAGAGAGCATGGCTCCCAGACTCTCATTGGGGCCGGCTTGACATCATACACCCTGCCCTGAAATTAGCCCATCGAGCTATTCAAACCTGATGAGATCATAAAATGATAGCCCAAGGCTGTTACTTCACAGCGGTGCTGTGAACTATTTATAAGTCTATTCTTTATCATGTACGTTACTTCTTTTTCCCAATCATTATTAATAAATCAAAGAATGGTAGCTGTTTGGTAAGAAAAAGTCTTGAGGGTCTTTTCTTGAAGGTACCAACCCAATTAGAGGCAGATTCAAGCATTTCTTAAACGAGTTTTTATTCATCTACTTACCAGACTCTAAAATTGTTCACTCCGATAGAAAATGTCTTGAACGTGTGTACCACGTCACAAAATTAGTGCACTGGCATTAATTGGGGACATCAGCACTTTGGCAACTCGTTAGTAAATATTCACAAAAGTATGTTGTATTCGTCACAAGGTATGACTGGTCTAGGTCAGTGTAAGGAATCCACAGGTCCGTGATATCGGTCTCGACACGTATACGTGATCATTGTTTGATGCAATCGATATCTCTGGTATGTTTTTTGTACATTCATACTACTGCACTATTGTTATACACTGTACATATAGTTTGTAAGTTATAATCTAAATAAAGTTATCAACTTATCTACATGTATATATACAGTGACTTGTAACCATCATAAAATATTGTAAGCAACACCACAGATACGTATATGATATGAATAGTGAAACAGTTGGGATTAAAAATAACTCGCATCACGGAGCAATTGTTTCGCGATTAAGAAGCTCTCTTGCCCAAGATCCCCTTTTGTGTTCCGAAATCTTTTCTTTGATTTTTAGATAAATTAAAATTGTTTTGATTATTGAAATAGATAACTTAAGAAGTTTATGTATTGCTAATTGGCGCGGGTCAGATGCGGAATAGACGCTTTCGGTTTAAAAGAACCCAACCCAGTTTATATTGGTGCTAAGCTTACCCATTTTGTATTGGTTTGATAAGATGGTCGTCTAAGTAAATATTTTGATAAATATAAGAATAATATCATATCATAATCATATCATCATATGTGACTTTAATAACATTTTGCCCACATGTTGCAATATGACTTAAAGGGGCACAGAGTATGTTGTTGTGGTCATATAGGTCGAACTTCATAAAGGGTGTTATTTTATCGAGAAGTAGTGGTTGTTTTAGAAAATCAGGATCCTAATACTTATCAGTTCAGTAAAGTGACGATAAACGGGTTAGTGTCGTGATTTGTGATCGAAAACCGGACAGTGGCACGCGCCAATGATTCAAATATTTTTAAAAAATGTTTTACTACATACACAAAAACAAACATTGGTTCATAGTTTTAAGTAGGTCTTTTAACTACTATACATCTTAATTGGTTACATAATTTCGAATTCTTAACATTTATAGAGCCGTGTTCCGATTATCGGTGAAAACAAGAACATATAATAATTTTGGCATTTAAGCGAAAAAAATCAAGTTTAGGGAGGCGATTTTTTTACTTGACTCATGTTAAAAGGTATTTTGACTCCTACTAAAGCAACATTAAAAGACATGAAACATACTCTGTGTCGCTTTAAAGGGTCACAGCTTATGTTGTTAGAGTAAAAAATGCTAAACTTCATGAATGGTGTAAGTTTATGGAGAAGCAGTGGTTGTACCTGAAAATTGCCATCCTATTATATGCTTATCAGTTCAATATAATGACAATAAACAGGTTCGTGTCTTGACTTATGATCCAAAAATCGGACACTGACGCACGCTAATGACTTAAACGGAGTTTTGAATCTTATTTACAAATGTCAAAAATGGTAATTGAAGTAGTATTCTTGGAAATGGGACGAGTAATGTTTACTTCTTAACATTTACATGATTTATTTTCAAATATCATTGAACAAAAATTTATCAATTATCTTTTATTTTAGAGATGAAGATGCAGGTTTATGGAGAATATGTAGACTCATGACATATGGTATTTAAATCTTAATTCAGCCACATAAATTCTTTATGAAAGTCTGAAAGAAATAATCAGTATCTTGCACGAAAACAACAATGGAAGATTTCCTAACAATGTTTACGCTTGTCATTTAATGGTTGTGACCATTTCCATGATGTCAGAAATCCCTATCTGTTTTCTATGTCATTTTGACCTGTCTGAAGGGGGTAAATTAACATACTAACCTACATATATATATATATATATATATGTTACGTATCATCACAACACCTATCTAAATATTACCGTATTACACTTTAACTCCACTGATACAACAATCCTGATATTGGCCAAACTTTATTCTGAGTAACAGTCATAAAATCTCTCGAATGACTTCGCTTTCAAGTCACAGGTATACTGTTATATATTGGTTCACTGGATAAAATACCGATTATTTCGTGTATATTGCCTCGGTAAAATCGGTGTCACTATAACTAAATGTTGAGTTGTTGGTAAAGTCATTGTAACCTCAAATGTAATAGTTCAATTGACGAAATTCAAATTACACGATATTTGCACGTAGATAGACAGAAAGAACAAACATTCTTGTTTACTTTTGTATCATTATATTATATGATTGTATGAGGTATGATCCGGTCCACATTCCTAGTTACCCATTTATTATATCAACGCATGGAGCTTAAACCATTAAAAGTTTTCGTAAATTAAATACTTTTCAAACTCAAGTGATTAGACCGTAACAATTTGTATGACTGCCAGTGAATTTACAGATTTAAGCTTCTTTCTCTAAAGTGAGAACTTATAGAAAGGAACACGTATTTCATCCTCAAATGAAAACGTGTCAATACATCTGTTTTCGGACCCTGGATTCGCTCTACGGCTGTAAATATGAAAATGAATGTTTGTGAGAGTTGATGTGGCACTAACCGAGATGTTAAAGGGTAAACTCTTACACCCTTGTTGGTAGCTTGTTTATCTATCACATCTACACAACCTATGACATTATAGCATTATAATCTATTACCATTGAAGATGTGAAATTAAAGTTTAAAGTCTCTTTTTGTCACTTCCGATGTAAGATATCGTGCATTTTCGATGAGAGAAAATGATACGCGTGACGCAGATGATAACACTAGGTTAAGTTCTTTCTCAAACATAAATAATTAACTCTCGCTAAATGTCGAAATCGATGTTTGTTATCATAACACAAAGGTTTAAGTGTCGAAAGAAACATGACTGGAATGCTAGAACAAATTGTTATCGAATGCATATGATTTTTATCGCAAATTTAATGACAAGATTTCACTCTCATCATATAAAGTAAGGACTTTTTGTTGCACAAATACATACTAAGAGAAATATCAATTCAATAAAAGACTTATTTTTCTCTATGAGTCCACGGTTACCGATGTTTTAAAGGTTGAAGGTATGCATTAAAATAGAAGAAATTGAAATAATGTCAAAACCAAATGCCAACAATTGCAGCAAGAAAACATTTTTGTTGGGCTTTGCAGTTTGACGTTATTCGATTAAATGCAACGTTGAAATAATTCGATCGTGCCTTTTTTAAATTTAGACTTTAAGGTACACGTTTTATCAGTGAAAAGCATACCCTGTACACATAACGATAACTTTTTAAGGTCTATCTAGAATTGATTTCTATACTGGGAAGGAAAAGAATTATAATATCTGTGGGAATATGAAGTATTGTAATGCTGTTTGATCATGTTCTTTTGGTAACAATAAAACTATTTCGTAAAAAAAACTATTTTCGGATAATTATTTCACCTTTTATATATATTTGAAAGATGAAATCATTCGGAATTTTTAACGTTTATTTCGGAAACAGTTACGTTGTTGTATTTAAATTATATGGACCAAGGCAACTCTGTCTTTACTTTCTCTTTACTATTACATTTAAGTTAGGGTCGTCTCCCCAAAAGGAAATTAGGAATATTTATTTTTTGTTTGATTATATCCGTCACTGCAGATATGTGTATTTTATCTCCTCTACTTTAGTTGTGTATATTGAAACATTTATAGTTAAGTTGTTTTTTTAAAAATAGATTTGTTTATATATATACTGTCGATTTTGATTTACAGCGATGGTTTCTCTGCCGTTGGCTTTGTGCCAGAGGTTCCTGATAGCAAGTTCTAGAGAGTCCTATGGCAACTGCTGCATCAACACTGCATTTGTTCTTGATGGGCGTTGTCAGAGGGCGCCGAGGTAAGTTATTGTGGTTCTTATTGGTAATGGTTCATGTGGACTGTGTCCCTGATGCTGAGGGTTCTGTGATAATCTATACTAGGTCTGCAGGGTATCAGATGAGTGAGGTAAATGAGTCCTTCAGGTGTTGTAGGCCTTGATTGATAATAGTAATCCGACCATGAGAAAACGATAAATAAAGGTGTCATTCAATCTTCCCTTAGGTTTAAATCAATATTCATTCAAAAGATAAGGAAAATATTGTCTATTATTTCAAAGATGCAAGATATCAAGACATGCAGATCAACTCATGTAGAAGTACTTAAGCAGTGTAAGCAGATGGTACCTTTTTTCTAGTGAAGACACACTGATGATTACTTTGATTTCTTTTTTTAGTAAAATCATTGACTCAAGAAATCTGAAATTTATAGATTTGGTGACCCTGTGAAGGGCAAAAGGAATTTTAAGAAATTTTGATTAATAACCAGTTTGAAGCTATTGTCTTAAAAAACAGGATTTGAAGACATAAAAACCTGATGGTTTCCATCTGACGATTTCCCTCCCTCAATCAAAAAAAGGTGCTCTTAAAAAATGCCCGTCTGCATTTTTCGCTTTATGTTCATACAAGTACTTTCTTAAGTATTGAGTAATGAGTTGTTTTAAGATACGTTTGCCTTAACCTAATGAAGATTTTAAAGAAATAAATCTTTCAAATTATGTGCTACTATTTTTTAAAGACAATGAAATAGAATCCATTATTTTTCAGTGACTGTACATATTTATTTAGACAATTATTCATTTACACAATTGATATTAACACTCGTTATTCTAATATAGATGTACACTGTTTAAAAGAATTGGCATCTACATTTTCATGGACAATCAGAAAGTGTCCGTATAAAAGAATATTTTGAATAATGTAAATCTTACAATTGAAACAATACAAACTCAGTGTATTTTCAAATGAATTTAGAAAGAATTTCCGACTAGCTGCATCTGTAGAGGAAACTACATGTAAAGCAGAGATGCTGTACAGCTGCATTCCGAAAGTTGTTTCACCTTCCTGTGTACCTCAGTGCAAATATCATGTTTCAATTTCGTCAATTGCATTTACAACAACCTTACTATGTCATTGTGTTCAATGATCATTCTGCAACTTATCATTGGTTTTTCAGGTGACCTAAAAAAATTTCTTACTATGAGAAGACAAATTAAACAGATAGATGCAAGACAATGTTATGGATGACAACTTCTTTATTTATTTTCACGACGTTTCTGGGCTACTTCTTGCCCCTTCATCAGGTGGATAAGTATACACTAAGGAACAGTATCACTTCATTAAACACTTGGTTTTACAAACAAGTGCAAACTTGTTCCCTACCTTTTTATTTTGATGTGAAGTTTTGCCAATGCCTATAAGTATATTATTATGTCTGAAAAGAAACTGACAGAATGCCTATGTAGTTCACATTGACAAAAGCTACATGTAGCCAATACAATCTGGAAAGTAACCCGTTTTCCACAAAATACCCCCATGGAACTCTCTATACATATAGCCATTTATTGACACCACTGGATTCCAATTGAAATATATGACATCGCAGTCTTAAGTTTAAATTTGTTATATGATATCAACGAAGTAACATATATCCTTTTGTAAATGTGCACTAGAGAAAACAAGAAAAAGTATAAGTAATTAAAAGCAATCAATTTTGCAGACAAGTACCTCTGAGCGGACTGGTGTAGTTTGGATCAACTGGAAACTGAAACATGCGAACTATGTGAAATACTCTTGACTCTAAATCTAAAATAACCTATAAAAAGCAATGCTGGAATCAGGTTTTATACACATCATGCGGTGAAGTAAACAGAAATACAAATAATCACAGAAAATCAAGCAAATAAGAGCGTTCTGGTTACCTAATCATATTTCGACATTGTCAATTAGAAAAACAAGGTCAGGTATTTCTAAAGTATTCATAAAAGAATATGTATCCAAGTCAACGTCCTTCCCTTCGTTCAAATACTGCCACTTGTTTCCTTCTCATTCATAAAATATTGATATTGCGAACACTCTAATCTTTATACATGGCATAAAATATTGACGATGACCCTCTACATTATAATGTACCCGCTACTTCTAGCCAATCATTCATTGTATGTATTTCCTCTTTCCGTTGTAGTACAAGCTGTACACACTAGTTATAACACACACTTCACAATCTCAACTGTTCGGGGATAATTCGTCAGTCAAATTGAAAGCATATTTGAAGCATAGTCACCACTATCAAAACCGCAGAGTTTTTCTAACAGATAATTATAGCGTTATCATCACATGGCCTAAACAGCTCCAGTGGCATATTCATCACAGGATCCACACGTTATAACATAAACACTTGCTGCCGAGAATACTTTTTACATGTATTCAACGTGTTTATCATCAGCTCATCGTAGTACACTTTAATTTTAACGAAAAGCTATCAGGATTTTATAATAGAGATAATATTCAGATTGCATTCTTATTAATATCGAAGTAAGATGTGTTCGAACTCAATTATTCTATACAGATTGAAGGGCACCGAAGAAGCGACCACCGGGCCCTTTTGTTGATGGTTAAACCTGGGGTTTGTGAAGTTTAATTATTATACAGGGTTGCACACAGGTAGCTGTCACACGGCCAATGCAAAGGTGTTCTGTATACTACGTGGACTAAGGTTTTTGTGCAGGCTTATCTCCGTGAACTTTACATCAAAAACTAAAACTTCACACATTCATCTATCACCACATGAATGCAGTGGATCACCAATTGTTTTTGAAAGATCATTTACATAAAGCCATCGTTTGAAATGTAATAGTCTGATTATCAAAGGATGAGCTAACTCTTACATCATATGCGTCTCAGTTCTGCGCTGTCAACTCACATTTCATTTTCTCGATGTTGATATATCACATTTGCACAAAGCAGTTAAGCTCTGACTATTCTCAGCAAATTCTTCGAACAGCATGGCTTTGAAATTTAATGTTCATAACGTTATGAAAATATAAAACTTCGTGCCTCAAAATACTCAAACAAATTTTGTCCCTGCACTACTCCTTTTAACAGTGTTTCAAACACCTTTTTAAGATGTTCAGCTCCTGCAATTCAGTAGTGTATATTTTGAGTGTTTATGTTAGGTTTGGACGTCAACATTTTAATCTTTGCCCTCGTGGACGACGAGGAATTTTCCAGGGGGTTGGAGGCTACCTGGTGAACCACGGGTATATTCGCCATCCATCCGATCTTCTTTATCTGTACGCCCTGGTTCCCTCGCTGCCGCTCCTGGCGTTCCTCGTTGCGGGACTGAAAATCGTTGAAATTAGCTGCGATGATGGCAATAGGCATTGAAAGCACAACCAGACCACATATAGCACAGAACGTCCCAACAGTTCGACCAACACCGGATACAGGATAGAAATCACCATATCCCACCGTCGTCATGGTAACGATGGCCCACCAAATTGAAACTGGAATGTCATGGAATGACGTGCTCTGGATCTCAACGACGTAGATGACGCAGCCGTAGATGGTTGCGGTGAGAAAGAAGGACATGACCATTAGCACGAGCTCGTTGAGACTGGCCTTGATGGCCAGCACGATGACGTTGAGGGAGGAGTATCGCTGGGAAAGACGGAAGAATCGTAGGATCCGCAGCACAAGCAGGAGCTTGAGGATGCCATAGATCCAATAAGTAATCCCCTCCCCGTCCAGCAGCTCGTCGCCGATAGTGTTCTCCATGGCGAACACCGCCCAGGCCACCAGCACCAGCAGCAGGTTGATCACACTCGTGAAGCTCCGGAAGAATCTGAAAAACATTATAATCAGATTTCTGACAGATGGCGATAGACAAAGATGAGGTTGAAGATTCTGGAGGAAGGAACTACACTTTCATCCCTACAGACCCGGAATCAAGTTCCTAATTTTATTGAGTCTGGTTTCGTAGGGATGAAAGCATAGAAAACAATTTATTACTAAAATATTTAGTAAAATTAAAATTTCTGTCAAGAAAGATTTCGATGAACTTGGGACACGCTCGTTAAATGCCACAATATCGTTGACGAATGATAATCTTGATACTATGAGAACATAACGCCAGCAACATGAAGTTATATAAGGTTTCATTTCTGAATTTATATTTAAATGCGTTGCGAGTTGAGACTATGAACGCTGTGCTTGGGTGATGATATACATGTATCGTATGATAGATTTCAGTTTTCAAAATGTTGTGCGTCCCGATTTGAGCGTCATAGTATATTCACTTGACGTCCCATATCATCGAAATAACGATTTCGGCTCCCAAACTTAGCTGATGCTCGGATTTCGAGTTAATATTGTATGATATATGAAAACCAATAAAAGTTTATAACACTATTTATTTCATTATCATTAAGATAAACGCTTTTGTAACTTAGGTGGAAGCGACCCCAAAAGTTATCATTGACGGGAAGCGCAACCTGACAGTTAGGCATTGGCTACATCAGCTTCAAACACGCACCTGTTCTTGTCCGGGACTGTGAGCAGGTAGAGCAGGATCTCCACGGTGAAGACCACCACACAAGCGATGTCCAGCCAGTACAGCTCGGGGCGCATGATTGTCTCGTGGTACATGCGGATTTTGGGGTTGGTGATGTTACGCATGTTGGGACTCACGTCGGGGCGCGTCACTCGGAAGGTGTGGTGACTCTGGCCGCAGAATAGACTCACCGAGATGAATACCAGGATCATGTACACAGTGCTCCATATCTGCAACATCGCGTTAATATTGTTCAGTTATTACCAATGTGGTTAATCGTAAGTGACATATTTTCAATAGGCGCACATGTGCAAATATCACTTTTGCCTAGCATAAATAGTTTTAGCGCGAGATACAGCATTTCGTCGTTTGTGGTGTCATTAAAACCATTCTTCCTTACGTCACTTTAGCGTGTCGTCGCACGGGAAGCAAGCCGTTTTCTGAACTTTCCATTGCGTTTTAGATGATGACCATCAAGATACTTTTCCTTAACTGGTGCCATTTGCCTTACCTACTGTGTAAAGAATAATGCTTAATTTCAAACATTGATGTCTATGTAATTATTCAAAGTTTTTAAAACCTACTTCATATTTTGCCATCTGTCGAAGAAGACGGTTTCATAACTACAAAAGCTCACTTTTACACGATATGGTAATGCAATGTAATTCATGAAGATTATTTTCAAAAGGCGTTTTTACATTAGTAGACCTCATAAATATTAACAAAATGAATGTTGTCACTGACTCTAAAGACAATGCCAGTAAACCAAAGTAATCATTGGACGAGATAAAATAATCAAGTAAAACGTAGAAACTTGAAATTATTCTGATGCTAAATTACATACAGTTATCTACAATCCTAATCAAAAATTTACATTGCTTTGGACATGGTCGAAGGCCACTTTAACGGAATGTCAAAAGAAATTTCTGCCAACAAATATTTGTGTTTTACGAATTTACGAATGTTGTTCATTGTAAAAAATATAAATAATGTTGATCACTTTAATATATTTTTTCGTTATTGATAAATCTGAAACTTCATTTAAATAGGTGGATAAAAATAAGTTCTTATCATAACTGCTTACTTAATGTACCTGTCATAATTATGTTTTGCCTTTCGAGCACGTTAAACCCTGATAAGAGATAGACAAAGGTTGGGGTCCACAAAAATTACAAAATATGAGGAATCAAATTCGGTGAAACCTTTATAGAATAGAATTTATAAGCATGTGATCAGAACGTCTAAATCTTAAAGGGACACACCGTGATTTATTTACTTAGCTTTTAAATATGCAAAATGCCCAATAATACATGAAAGCTTCTATAAATAAAAATATCTCAGAAATTCCTCTCCTATTTTTGGTTTTTATGAATCGAAGATAAGTGGACGACCTCCCCCCCCCCCCCCCCCCCCATCTTTTCTAAAATTTCTGGATATGACATCGTTTGGGACCTCGTTTGGCGCCCATCAGGAACTGTCCATTGTCCGATAAACTGAGATAACATAAGTGCAACATAACACAGGGCGTCTCTTTAAAGGGAATCTTGATCTGGATCTTATTCATCACTGCCACCCTATTTAGAATACTCAATCTAAACTTGAACTTGGTTAAATTGATTGCGATTTAAACATTGGTAATCGAGATATGTATACTATTTCACACTAAAATAACTTATTCAGTAATAAAGACGACCATCCATAATGGATAATTTTAACATTAAGTTCTAGGTACTGTGTAAATGTACCAAACGTAAATGTATTAACAATTCAAAAATCCTTCCTGAAATACATCAGTTAGCCGAATGTGTGCACTTTTCTTCATTTAATGAATAACATTGTGATATGAAGTAAGACAAAATTTCCGTTCACACAAAATATTTATAAAAAAATCCAGATGTGTTGTTAAACACCAAGGTCAAAAATATAACCATAGTTCGAATTAGAAAATATCAAAAGCAACAAAAGATTATAAAGAACTAGTATGTCAAGTCCATCATCCATGTAAGTTTCAAAGGCGAAAGGCAAATCAAAAGATCATCACAAGGAATGCGTACGTGAAGTTCAAGTTACATATTGGAGTAATTGCTTGATGTGTCAAGGTCAAGGTCACGGAGAAGCAAATCATGACCTGGTCTGAACAATGTCGTAACAAGAGGTGAGCGTGTCAAGTGTAAAAGTCTTTTCAACGATCAGTGGCCGAGATCAAAGTTTTCGGAAAATCTTGTCTATAGCAAGGTCAAGGTAATATGCCAAACGTTTTCATCTCATCTCAAAGATCTCATCACAAGAGATGCATTCAAGTATCAATAAATTCAGACTTTGTGATGTAAACGATATGCTGCATTCTGATTGGATCAGACATGGTCATGTGATCGGTATACATTTCAATGAACCCAAAGTTGAGGGTTATACAAAATAACCTTCAGTAAATGCAGGTTATACGATATCGTGCCGGAACTAGCCAAAACACGCTGTACTGTCACCTAGATTCTGGACAGTATAAATACGCGAGTGTTATTTGTTAACTTTGATCTATTTAAATTAAACTTTACATTTTCCACTTTTTTCCAAAAATATAATCATTGTTAGTTTTTTGATACACAAAATGTATTATTTGTAGAATAAAAAAGTGTCATTTTTACCGAGTCTTTGGAACTATTTTGTTTATGCGTCTGAATACGGGTAGAGATCCGTCTTGGTGTAACCGGTACGTAGGTCAGTGCGACAAGCAGCTATAGAATTGCATTTCGAATGCATTTTCGCTTTAAATACAACGTTTGAATTTATAAGAAATGAATTTCATCATATGGTTGTCCACACGGTTATAACCTGTTTGAAACTTGTAAGATAAACTTTTGTATAACCGGCGTCGCAAGCTTGCCGGTTATACAAGTTTATCTTACAAGTTTCAAACAGGTTATAACCGTGTGGACAACCATATGATGAAATTCATTTCTTAAAACCTTATCTCTCACCAAAACAAATGGCCAGCGTTGAAGTTTTTATGGACAAAACAAAGATACACGGCAGGACAGGCGAAAACGATATATTTCCGTAATCTCCGATCAAAACAAGACTTATAATCCCTTATTTATATTAAGGATCTAATAAAGGTATGGCTCGTAGAGATAGTTTCCAGATGGAGGCCAGTTTTGGATTCCTCCGCTAACCAACTCATTGGACTGAAAGAGCCAGTCCGTGATTTTCATAACATATTATTTGGCTTTGATACGAACCTAAATGTGATATGTTATGATATAAATTCAAAACGTCTTAACTTTTCCTCTTCAAAAGACAAATATATGACAAATACTGGTTTTCCATGAAAATGTAAAAACAGCCTTATAAATACACAGAGGCGAAGATTACACGTTCAATTTACATGGATACTAGTTATATAACCTAACAAATACTATTAACTCCAAACGGACCTCCTGGCGGCTTTAGATAAGTCTCCAACGTTTGGCTGTTTGACGCTCGTCAATGTCCGAATTTCGATGATATTGCGACTTTCTACCTTCCTATTGTCACTGTACAAAACCAATTAGCTGTAAAATTATTCTTTTTGGTAACTGTCGATACTTGGCGATCAGAAGACACCACTGATTAAGTTTGGCATACGTGACTCCATCAAGCAACCGCGCTAGAGAGGATTTAAGCAACCGCGCTAGAGAGGATTTGTGTATTGAGTTGCTAAGTTGCCTACAGTATCTTACTCTAGTATGAATTCAAATTATCTTGTTAATGCTAATTTATATACTAAACGAGCATTTTGCTAGCCAATTTTCCACCTTCTTTGTAGATCTGAATGTTTGAAAAATATAATTTGCATTGGATCTTTCTCAACCAAAACTTAATTTATTAGAAACAATTCGTAACATAAACCTAACATCGACTGCAGCTTGACTAATGGTTTCTGATGTGAACACGAATGTAATTAATTATATAATAAATTAATTTGTGTGTTAGTAACTTTGTCTGTTATCAATAACAAGCTTTACATACGTCAAGATTAGCTAAAATGAAACGAACACGAAAAAAAGTTATTAACAATTAGCTAGTATATGTAAGTGTTTCCTAGATGCCTACATATCACGAAAGTTCAAAGAGTCGAAAACGAGTTACATGTTAAAAGTCATCAAGATAGTTTGTGATATTGATTTTCGTTGAAACATGTTTAATCTTTTAAGATATATTACAGGAAGGAATTTGTAATAGCTTATCAATATAATGGAAAGCTATTAAAAGTTATAATATTCCGACAAGGGTGATATAGGGATATATCAGTCCCGACTTAGGTTTTATGAAACTAGTCGGAGACTAATATCCCTATGTAACCCTTGACGGAATGTCATAACGAATTTATTTTACCGAATGTTTGAATTGAACTCATCAAATGTGGAAACTAAAACGTACCCACACCTCTTTGATGAGAAGAAAGAAATTGGGTCAGTTCAGTGATTAAAGGTCAAGTAAAAAAGTTAGCACTGAAAGGTTATGGGTCAGAGTCACAAGACTGAAGTATTGTTTTGAAGACATGCATCCTCATTCACGTCAGGGCCGACTGCTTACCTCATTGAATTTCGCATAATTAACAAAATCTACTGTCGCATAATCTAAATTTCTCATAACAGCTCGTGCAAGACACCGAAAAAAACCAGTCGGTGACGTCAAACATTTTGTACAAATGTCATGTCATTTTCTCATGGAGAGGTATGTACATTTATCACCCACTGAAGAGGGGATTATAGAAAGTTTGTTAGGGTCGAGTGTACCAATCGAATGATTCTTAGACGTAGCCGGATAAATGTCCCTTATACTATGATCCTTATTTAGTTCAATAAATCAACATGACACCCGCATTTCAGATTTTGAATTTCCGATGAAGTTATTTTATCAGACAGTTTAAATTCAAACAGAATTAAACTAAATACTAAACTAAAATGTCAGAGTATTGACTTTGAGACATTTTCGTACATCCAGTACATAAACTGATTACATTCAGTGATACACAATATGCTGAAAAGAAAACTCCTAAAACCTTAAATAGATAACCATCTCACCGAGTTATATGGAGATATATCTTGTAGATATCGATTGATCTCGCACAAGCAATATTTACTGAGGAAGCCAGCCAGGAAGACTAGTAGAATCACGTAATGAACTACTGAATATGCATTGAACGATTGAATTAAGTGGTTCTTACTCCTTAAACACACAACATTTAGAAAAAATCAGTAACATAAAAATCTTGCTTCACTGTTAATTATGCATTGAAAGAATGAATTTCGAGAATTTCAGTGAACGAATCGGTTAGTTGACGTGTGAAGTGTCTTTTCTTGTCTTGTTCATTAATTCTCATTTATCGTTCGTTTAAGATTCATACATGGAATTTCAGAAATAAACAAGTGTGTGCCTTGTACCTTTAATTAACATCAAGGTATGAGCAACACAAACGAAGTCATTACTTTTTAAATAAATAAAAAAGGTATTCAACGATTATAGGCATTGTTCCATATTATGACAATTATCTACATTTTCCATGTTTCACCTGCTAGGACTACACACACATCTATGACATTCTTAAACATTTACAACATGATATTGAGAATATGAAAAACAAGGCAAATTTAAAAAATATGAAATTTAAAAAAATTGTGTACAAGAAACCATAATTTCATCAACTAAAATAACAATGTATCCATTAAGTTATTGTTCCCAAACGTTGTTTGATACGACGAGTAGGTAAGAAACTTACTAATTAGCTTTATTACAATATTCCCAAGACAGCCAAAACTTCATTTACACTATAGTTCGTTTACAAAATTTCTAATACATTTCAAGTAACATTGTTTTGGCTTGATTAGCAAAACAAAGATGTGTATGGTAATTGCAACAAAGAGTCTTTGTTTCATAATTTTTTTTAATAAGCTCCCCATGGTTACAGAGTGAATATACATTGCATATACATCATATGAGACTTAGATCAATATACAGAAATTCGGAGTGTTTTCATACCGTTGAAAATGGGTGAAAATTAGTTGTTGAATATTGGGATGAGTGGCCGCCATTTATGATAAAAATTGTCAAATTCATTATTTCTTTTTGAAATAAATATTTCTACCATGAAAATCTCTTAAATTGTTTTTTGTAAGTAGTGAATTTGGGAATTGAAGTTTTGACATTGCATGAATGGATATATTTTTGGCAGAGGTAATGATTTGATTCAGTAACACATTTTAATGAATGTGACAAACCAATTCAAATATTTCGAAAAGTTTATCTTTTGCGTAAAATATTGATTAATCCAAAGTTCAAGTTAATTCCAGAATTTCATGGTTTCACAACAATCCCTATTTGTTTCCTACGCTGTTAAAAACGCCACCAGTACTCTATTATGCATGGAAAAAAGTCGTTTTCAATATATATTTTGTCAACCACGCCATGGGCATAGCTGAAATGTTATATTCATGTCCTAAAGTTTAAGAAATCAGAATTTAGAAACAAATATGAAGAGTCTGAAAGGCAATATTTGTAATACAACATCATCCAAGGTGTTTATAATAACTTATTGTTAACTCTATAAATGGGAATATGATGGGCATAGTTGATAACAATATAATGTCTCAAATATTAAAATATCTATTAAATGAATGACATTAGATTCGGATATACAAACAGACAAATTCTAACCCAGCGTTTGCATCCAGTAAGCTCAAGTGGGTAAATCTATGTCATTGAGCACTGTAAGCATCCTATGAATGACTACGGAAACATTTTCGTTTTTACAGTTTCATGATCATGTCTTGAAGACACACATCATGAAGACATTTTGTTATTATCCTGTTTTGATTTCACCATAAACACTTTTTAGCCCAATTCTGAAGAAATGGTTAGACTAATTTGCATGAAAGCTTTTGGGAAGCTTTTGAAAAGGGAAACCATGATTATTTTATTGAATAGCCTTTCAGTACATATATATGTCTGTGTCAGATCCCACCTGCAGTGCTAAAAGGCACACAATCTTTTATCGTAAAGCCATATAGAAGGTCAACAATATACTTTGCTAACACGTAATATGTACTTTTGTATATTTTCGTCTGTGTAAACATGTATCTTTTTAGACGTGCAATAAAAATATATTTCACTGTTAACATGTAATGAAATTTATTTCTCTATTAACATGTGATATGTACATTTACGTTTCTGTTAACATGCGCATGCGATATGCATTTTTACGTATCTGATATCATGTGATTGTACATTTCCTCCTATATTAACATGTACTTTGCAAATTTGCGTCTCTATCAACATATGCATGTGATACATGTATGTACATATACGTCTGTGGTATCATGCGATATGTATATCTACGTTTCTGAAAACATCTGGTATGTACATTTCCTCCTCTTTTAACACGTGTTATGTACATTTACTCCTCTTTTAACATGTGATATGTACATATACATCTCTGTTAGCATGTGGTATATATGTTACAGTAAATCTGTGAAATCAGTAAATACATGTATTTACTAACAAATTTAGTATTTTACATGTTTGACCTTGGATGCTAAATATACGTTAACTGTATAAAGGGTTCATCTAATAACCCACCATTAGCTAAAGGTCACGAAAATTCAAAAGTGTTTTTCAAAATAGTATCCAAATACTAAAAGCACAAATGCGAATACTCATATGGTAAAACATACAACCAAGAACAGTTTTACGTGATCCATTGATAATGTTATATACTCGTACGTTACTTGCCAATGAAGGATACATGTACGTTAGTTTGGGATCAAACACATGTGAAACTATTGTACAACAACTTACAATTGCAACGTCTCAGTTCAGTATGAATAAAAAAGCCATCTAATAAAAACTTCAATTATCGTCCGAACAGAACTCTCTCTCAGCATTGTCTGACGTTAATCCGTATACAGAGTTTGCGCATGTTCTGACAACGGTTTTACTTTTAAAGAACATAGTCAGAGACGGTAACAGTCGGTACCATTCGGAACCATTACCGACACTAGAACATAGGTAAACGATTGTTGATATGAGTATAACTTGCCCCATTCTCGAACCGAATGTTTTGTTGAAGTCTAAGTAGCTTCTGAACATGCGACAATCTGTCCAGTTATCAAAACATAATATACGATTGTTCCGGTTGTCTCAAAGGTTTCTTTCATAGATATGAACTTTTTACGTAAAACTTTATACATTCAAGAAGAACATTCCAATGAATTGTAATTAGCACTTAAATTTGTATATACATACACTTCAGTTACCTGTAATAGACTGTTCTTTTATTGTACAAAATGTACAAGAATGGACAGAACTAGATATAGAGTAGTGATCACAGAGGAAACATAAACGTTGCGCTAGCTATAACAATGCAAGATAGACTCACAGGGTGTTAATAGCAGTGTATGGAATAACCTGAAAATAAACCTACTGCCTAAAGGTAGTATTTTGTCAATTATCGGGCTAAATTTACACAATCATATGATTTTTTAAATTGTGAGGATCGATCAGAACAATATCTCAAGCCTTGCTACGATATTTGACGATGTCGACATGTTCAACAATTACAAGTATCAAAAGGATGGCCAGAAAGGAACCCAAACTTTTATATAGTTATTCATACTAATCTAACATTCTAGAAAATCACTTGCATATATTGATACACCTTTATCAAAATCAATCTCATGGGAAGGCAATACCACGGATTGATGGTACCTGATAAAATATATATTTCAATCATGCCAAGCGATGAAAAAACACCCATTTCATGATGAAAATCTACAAGCAGAATAGTAGTCTTGATTTCCCCTTAAAGATATAACTGACATATTTATTAAATAATTCATAAATGTGATGATAATATTTTTAGAATTTGTAATTAAAAGACAACAAAAAATGGTAAATGCACGGGTAAACTTCTTTTCTTTTGTTGATATGACTATGAGAGTACATTATTTTTAATAGCACTTGTAGCAGACTTCAATAGGTGCAAAGCAATATCGGATGATAAGTAATAGCAAGATGTTTGTTACATTGTGTACGCGTAGATATGTTATTCTGTATCGCGTATAGAAATACGTAAGTAAAGGGGTTACGGTAAGTTGTAGACCATCTATAACCACATTATTCAAAAAAGCTTATATTGTCACTTCCTTGCTAAGTGCTAAACTGTCTCTTCCTGGCGCCGTATTGAAACAGTAGGTCACTTAGAGGACGAAAGTGGGTGGCACTAACAACATTTTTTAAAGGCTGCGTTGCCAAGAATATTAAGTTTTGAGATTATCGGTATCCCTAGTCTTAAAGAGCCACTCCGTAATTTTCATAACATATTATTTACCTTTGATACGAATCTAAATGTCATATGTGGTAATGTAAAATCAAAACATCTTAACTTTTCATGTCCAAAAGACATATATATGACAAATACTGGTTTTCCATGAAAATCTAAAAACAGCCTTATATATGCAGAGAGGTGTAGATATCACGTCCAATATACATTTACACTAGTTAGATAACCTAACAAACGCTATCAACTCCTAACTGCCCTCCTGGCTGTTTAAGATAAGTCTCCAAAATTACGTTTGACTATTTGACGAGCGCTACTGTCCAGTTTTCGATCATAATTGCGACGTTCTACCTTCATATTGTCACTGTACAAAAAAATTCGCTTTAAAATGTTTCTTTTTGGTAACAGTGGATACTTCGCGACCAAGTGACACCGTTGATTAAGTTTGGCATATATGACTCCAACAACTCACGGAGTGGCTCTTTTTCGGCGAATATCTGCTAGGGTGGGTTGTTTCGTTTGTTATTGTGATACTTGATAACATACGAGGGTCGGTCAATAAGTTCAAAGAAGTAAGTATTGATATACCACTGAAGAAATCATCGTTGGTGTCATTATTGATCTGGCGACAGTTTATAGACATAAACAACCTTTCCCGTCATTTACTTGAGATTTACAGCCAGTTGAACACAAGTGCCCTCCTGTTTTCATCGAACGTTTTAGAACTGAGCATTGGCGGTTAACAAGTTTCTCACGTAAAAAGGAGTGAATGCGACTGTAATACATAAACATATGACCTAAGTAATATGAAAGAAGACGACGAAAGACGAAGACACATGGTCAAGAAGTCCTGTTGAAGCCATTACAGATGTTATGGTTGCACGGCTCCAGGGCTTAATCATGTCCGATCGTAGACTTGAGTTGGACGAGACATCTTCAGAATGTGAGATTTCTCTGAAAAGTGTTTGCATCATAATTCATTAGCACTTGCACATGTCCAGGGTGTATGCAAGATGGGTTCGACGAAACTGAAATGCAGAGCATTGACACCAGGGAGTTGACTCCAGTCGTAAGTTCTATTACATCTATAATGCTGATCCCGATAACTTTCATACCCGTCTACCTACAGGGGATGAAACGTGGATCCATGCATTGGAAGCATAACCACTCTCCTGCACCCAAGAAATTCAGAACTCAGCCTTCTGCGGGCAAGACCATTACGAAGGGACGTGATTCTTATAGACTATCAACAACCTAAAACTACAATAACTATACTAAAACTGGATCCTACTATGCTGACATGTTGAAGCAATTGAGAGCGGGGATCAAGAAGAAGGCGCGCGGCATGTTGACGTCTGGAGTTATTCTTCTTCACGACAACGTTTCAGTGCACAAAGGTCGTCTTGCACAGGTTGCACTTCAACAATGTGGCTTTGAACAACTTAACATTTCCCCTTGCAGTCCAGATCTGGTCTCAAGCGACTTGTATCTGTTTCGCAATTTGAGATCACACTTGTGTGTTACAAGATTTGGCGATGATGATGAACTCAAGGGAGCTGCTAAGGCATGAGGGGCCATTCAGAAGAGTTGTACCGCTAGGCCATAGACACACAATTGGCAAAGTGCACCGAGTGATCATATTTCTTAATGATAAAATCAATATCATAATCATTGCCTTCTCTTTTAATTCCACTTCTATAAACTTATTGACTTCCCCTCGTATGTCAACACTCATACGCTTAATTATTGATCGAACTTATTGCACGGAAATAGGAATCTCACAGAAGACTTACTTGATCCATGGTTTCCGATTGCTACATGTTCTTAGTTCATTGAAAAATGATTATTTGATATTTTTTACAATGCCTCGACAACCAAGCTATTGTTTAAATATTAATGCATGGTAGATCTACCCTCATCGATTGTGTTAACGAATATTCACTCGAACTGAAAACATCCTGTAAACTTGCGTTTACGTTATCACCTATGGACTTACATGAAATGTATGGAGATTTTAAAAAATAGTTCATCTTTTGACCTGATTTGCATTTTTATCCGATTTTGATTGCTATTCATATATATCCCATAGTTTTATTGCATCTCCATTATATGACGGAACCTATGTCTCCCACACGTTACAACCGTTAACCTTTCAGCTACATTCTATAAAAAGCAAATAAACCTATTCATAAGTGGTGTTTTGACAAATCAAATAACACAAAAATCACTTATCATCCCTTTAACGTGGCAGTAGCAAGTTCTTTTAAAAAATAAAATATCACGAAAAGGAAATCTAATGTTTCCAATTGCATGACAATGTTTATAACTCAAAGAAGCAGTTTTCAAACGAGCATACTAAGATCGCTTATTCGAGTCCATTCCCCTATCTAAATAGTTAAAAGGTGTTCACGCAAAAATGGCCGTCAGTGCTTTTTTGCTTACGAATGTTCGGGTTGAGTAATGAGATGAGTTATCCACAGAATTAAAACATTTGGCATAAACTAGTGCTTACTTGCGAATATTTTAGGCAATAATTCTGTCACAAATGTGCTACTACCCCTTTAATAAAGTAAAGACAAATCCTGCCAAAACCCTTTGAATTGGTTATTACGGTCTCACACATCAAGGAAAACGTCACTTTCACTGACATTTAAAAGGTGAAAGCGACCTCTAGCAAGAGTCATGAACATTATAAAAACCAACAGTGGATCATATAAAAAAGGTTTTAGTGGTAGGTCGCACTTAGTCCTGCTTCATGACTGTGTATATATACAGTGCAGTCCCACGTTCAGCAAGTCTATATTGACTGAATACACATGAAATGAGCAGCCCAAACCAAAAAAATATTATTGGTGAATGAACAGTAAATTATTATTTTTTTTCATAGACTAAATGTTAGTCTGAGTCGCTCTGGACCTTGGGACATACAATGTACATTTATGACCGACAAACCAAGCTTATCTTTGTCACGAAATGAATTACAGTGTTTACACAAAATTATCAACTACAAGCATTACCACCCTAAGAAAATGTCTATTGTTTCTTTGGGAATTCGTGTCATATTTGCGTGAAACTCTCGACGTTCAACCATTTTAAGTAATCTTTCAAATCATCAGACTTGCTTTCGTGATGATCAATTGAATATGTTTCCAGCAGGCTTTTTCAAATGAAAAATATGAGATAAAATAAGTAAGATGTCTATTGAATTAAAACAGATAGACAGTTTAATTCATTGTTTTTGCAGACTTATTTATCAAGTCATGAACTATGTGGGTGTATTGTTTGAAATCTTATCAGATATGTTGGTATACATGTATCTTCACATTTATAATTTATCTTGATAATCATGTTGAAATTTGAACTATTTACCTTAGATGTGATTCTGTTGTAGATTAGCCGAAGACATCGGGCACAAATGTTAATCTTTATCTCAAACGCTCAAAATATATCATTATCACATGTTCCAAAGGGTAAAGCTGCCAGGAACTTAGTTTGGAATTTAAATTCTGCATTTTTAGAACTAAAAAATAATTAATAATGACGGTTTTGTCTAAACTAACTTTGCTACTTCTTTTTATAATAACAAATATTGAAAGTGGAAAATAAATTACACCACTTATACATTACCCTAAATCAATAGAATAAGATAAGATTTTGAATATTTATAATAGTTAATTCACAGTGATTCAGATCATGCACAAATGCACCACACTTTAAACGTTGTCATCTTTTAGCGCTTTATCACACGTCTAGCATAATGGGCCAAAACGTTGCACGAATTATGTCATCTCTTAATATTGATTTTGAACTTTTGATAGCATAACGTGGCAAGCTGTTTGTTCTGTGAAGTTGTCTTTCTATGTAACTTCCCACCAGATGTACGTGGTGAGGAAGTTATTTCATAACTCCCCAGGAGTTTTATTTGACCTCTGACCCCCATTATCGATTTTGCAGGAAACTTCTTGAAGATACTTCATGACCATGGCTGCGCCTCGTTCATTTGACGTATCTTTCCCTTGCTCCGTCTCTAAGAATATTTGAAAGAAACTCTGCTGGAAAAGCTTCTATGCTTCTATAAGTGACACACGTCAAATAGTTTTTTTCATTTTTACCAGTATAACCCCATTGTCTTTTATTAGGATATTAATTGATTAATAAGAATAAGTTATTATTGTTAATTAATTAATATCATTAACAATTAATACATCATCATGATTAATGTTAATAATCATCTGTTCTATCTTATGCTACCAATGAAGAGGGCATACCGAAAGACGAGATGCTGTTAAACTGGCTTTACCAAGCAGGTTCGAAGGGCACTTTCGGTTTTGGCAAACTTCTATTTCGAAATGCTCTAAATAAGAAGATCTTAAATTTGAAAAGGTTTCAATGCCACATTATTTTGATAGATTTGCAAATAATCGTAAAGTGTAAATGTGTACAGAGTCACTTCTATGCCGTGCCTCAGAGGCCCGATCGCCTTCATTATTTGCTTTGTACTTTTCATAATAGTAGTAAATTAGAATTCACCCTGAGAATATATTGTTGTTAAACTGTTTCCTCTTCTCTAATGTAGCAAAATGTGAAAGTACACGGTATCAGATGAGATGTACATTCCATTCACTGGAGAAAGAAAATCGAAATCGACGGAGATGATAGTAATGGCATTCCTGAATGCATCTCGTAAATAAACCAAAATAACTCCTTAAACTCATTCATATTGAAATTCTAATACATGAATGATAAAATTCCACTGAAATCGGGAAGTTTTGGTATTAATAGGTGTCTTATTTTTTTTGTCTTGATGTCTTTGGAAAGACTATTTAGCAATGTTTGCATAACTACATGTACAGCTGCATGCCAAAAGTTTGTTCACATACCTGAATATACTAGTGCAAATATCATGTAATTTGATCTCCCTTTGAGGTATCGTAGCGTTGCGAAAAAGTAACGTATAATATTGAATTTTCAATAAACATATGCAGATTCATTCTTCTTTAAGATAAATGTTTATCGTACGCCACAATTACCTGTAACCGTTTTGGCACGTCATTGAAGTGACCAGGGGTCAAAATTTCGAAAACACTAATTTTTATTTTTCTCCATAAATTCCTTTATAAGTTATCAACGTTATCACGTTTGTTCCTTAGCACAAAGTCAATGTGTTTATGTTGTTTTCAATCTCAGAGATTCGATATGGAGCATTTATTTGACATTTAACGGAATTTAAATTTCGAAAATGTGACCCCTTCTGTCGATATCAATATGCCAAAATTCGAATTTTTGCTCGAGAGACCAGAAGATCCGAAAATGAATTCAAGAATGGCAACTTCACACATGGACAGTAGTGGATCCCTTGTAAGTTTTGCTGAAGTTATTCTATTGCCGTTGGAACGAAACCCAAAATACATGATATTTGCACTACGATTAAGTGGTATGTGAACAAACTTTCGGTATGCAGCTGTATTATAATTGTAATGAGTTACATTTAATTTCTGAAATCTTCACAAATGTGTAACTTGGATAAAATTCAAGTAAAGTCTTCTGAAGCGTTATTATTACACTACATTCAACTTGAGTATTTGTATAGTAGAGATACCCTTTTTTTTCATTATATATTACTATTATAATTTTCGGCGATACACGCCCCTGTGCTGTGAATACACTGTATATGCCCAATACCAAAACTATTATATATTGTGGTCTTTTGATCCTAAGGAGTTTCATAGACATTGAAGCTTGTAAAAATCTTGTTTTTATTATTGTTTATTTGATATAATAATTGAATTTTCAATTTTTTTAAATATCGATTATATCCGACAGCCTGATAGAAGTTTATCATGTATACAGAAAGAGGCTGCTCAGTAAATGCAAATTTCTAGAAGAAGAAAAAACAAGAGAATAATCACAATCAAATTGACAGTTTCATGAAAGATTTATTTCTTTATTTCTTTTCGACAAAAACATGTACTTTTTTCAGAGGGTCAACTCATCTCATTACTCCATAGTCGTAGAGGGAATACTATTGCTACTACTACTACTACTACTACTACTACTACTACTACTACTACTACTACTACTACTAATAATAATAATAATAATAATAATAATGGCATTCTAATACCGCGCATATATCCATGACAAAGCATGCTCAAAGCGCCATGAGTATTTTTACGATTAACAAGCGCTCCGCGCTACCGTAGAGGTCCGTACTTCCCCCTTGTTCAGGTACCCATTTGTACAGCTGGGTGAACTGAGTGCAAAGTGGATGAAGTGTCTTGCCCAGGGACACAACACAGGGTGAGACCCAAATCACAAACTTTTGGCGGGATTCGAACCCGGGTCTCTTGCGTGAGAGGCAAGCATGCTAACCACTTCACTACTGTGCTCCAATGGTCGAGTATCAAGCATAAAACACTGGCCATTTTTGTATTTACACCTTTTAATAACTTCAGGTCGGAAAAATGAATTCGCATACCTGAATTGGTCATCGTATTTCGTTTTAAAAATATTTACTTCGATTAAAAATCAATTTTCAAAATCAAATTCGTTTTCGTGAGATCACTTTTTTAAATTAAAAAATCGAGGTACTGCCCCTTTTACATATGTTGACAAATTAAATAAACAAACTTAGTCCTACCACCACAGTAGCAGCCTTTAAACACATGCAAAATTGATCAACATCCTGACAAAATGACTATCACTCACTGCATCACGCACACGAGCAAATGGTTGCTTAACATAATTTAGAACCATGATATCCACGGCAACCGACATTAACGAATTTCAAATAATTTATCAAATACCAATGAACATAAACATCTCGAGCCAACCATAGTTTAAACACAGAATAATTTGCAATTTCGTCAATTCGAAATTATTTAAAACCTTTAGAATTCGTAAACTGCCATTCATTAGTTATATTCGTTTTATGATAAAACTTTCATCATTTCAATATATCTCTCAGGGCTCAGTTGCACAACTCCCGTAGTACAACTTGTACATCCTTTTCGAAAAGGAAACTTATTCAGCGACTGCTATATTTCAATAAGTAAGATATGATTATCATTCATGATCCCCTTCTATATTTAACTCTTATTCCTCATGTATTAAATAGAAGCCAGTGGGTAATAACTAATTTACGGATGGGTCCATTTCATGTTTTCGTTCTTAAAACAACACAAAACAAAACAAATCTTTAAGACATATTTCTAAGATAAATTAAGAAATGTCAATTCACAAATAATAAATATTGTTTTATTTCATTTAAAAAGTTGCATGATAGAAAACGAAGTGATTTTCAAAATATCTTTTACAGGGTAAGCGAAAAACGTTTGTAAATTTATTATTTATTATTTCATGTAAAATGATACAATATATTAGAATTTTACTTCCTTTGGAAGATAAATGCATAGGTTAGGCAGTTGTATATCCTCTTTACATATGATTTATGACATGGTATCACGTATGTGTAATGTGTTATTATATTAAGTTTATTTTAAAGAGCCACTCCGTGAGTTGTTGGAGTCATATATACCAAACTTAATCAATGGTGTCATTTGATCGCGAAGTATCGACTGTTACCAAAAAGACACATTTTAAAGCTTATTGTTTTTTTTACAGTGACAATATGAATGTAGAACGTGTCAATTATCATCGAAAACTGGACAGTGGCGAGCGTCAAATAGTCAAACGTAATTTTGGAGACTTATCTAAAAAGGCCAGGAGGGCAGTTAGGAGTTGATAGTGTTTGTTAGGTTATATAACTAGTACCCATGTATATTGGACGTGATATCTACACCTCTGTGTGTTTATAAGGCTGTTTTTAGATTTTTATTGAAAAACAGTATTTGTCATATATATGTCTTTTGGACATGAAAAGTTAAGATGTTTTGATTTTATGTCACCACATATGCATTTAGGTTCGTATCAAAGTTAAATAATATGTTATGAAAATCACGGAGTGGCTCTTTAAGATATTTACAACCTACATGTATGTAACGAGGCAAACTCGAACCCGGCGGTAATCATGTTGATACTACCAGCTGGGCAAAGAGCACAATACCAATCAATCTGAATATATTTGACATTCAACATAATGTTATTATTAAAGTACAACCTTATATGAAAAACTTGGGTTGTCCAGAGTTGTTGTTGTTGTTGTTGTTGTTTTTGTTGGGGGTTCGTGCTTGTCTTTCAGTAGTTTCAAGTGTTGATTAAACCATTCCGCTTCGCGTCGGGGTTTAACTCTAACATTTACTTTTTTAAAGAATATACTGAAATCGCAAACATGTTTTAAGTTATTTCCCCAAATCATGATTTATTTGTTATAAACATCCGTGACCTGCTGCAAAGAAGACTCGGGCGTACTCCTGCAGCTTTAGTGCGATATTTAAGACAACACTTACTAAAACCTTGGTTACAAAGTTGTTTTGTGAAACGACACCTGATTTTATAATTCTTGTGTTTAATACGCAGAATGCCATACTTAGTTTAGTAAACATTAGTCTTAACAGTGATGTACCAAACCAACCAAAGAAGTTCCATTTCTAAAATATCAATTGCATTGTTGGTTTCGTTTCCATCGTCTCCATTGTTTCTGCTATAGTGATACGATGCTATTATTTCCTTTGTCATAAGTTATAATCAATATTAACAAACTTCACTCATTACTTTCGAGTAGTTCGTCAAATACAACGCAGCGTTAAAAGAGAGAGAGAGAGAGAGAGAGAGAGAGAGAGAGAGAGAGAGAGAGAGAGAGAGAGAGAGAGAGAGAGAGAGAGAGAGAGAGAGAGAGAGAGAGAGAGAGAGAGAGAGATTATTTATTATTGTCTCACCCAATACAATACATGTCCAATATCAAAATACTTAAAATATATCACATTGGTTTTATATATTGGCCCCCAAACGGTTATGTGAGACATTTACTATTATGTATACATAAAACCAACAATACTAAACTATACATGATACATACAGAAACTAGACTTACAATCCTTCAAAAAACTCAAAGCTGCTACCCCAACCCAAACTAATCCGACATTATAATAAACCCACCAACTTATCAATGACATAACAGGCATAAGTCCTTGTTACCACTTACTCATTACTATAACGATTAAATCTCAACGCACCTTAATTGCACCCTTTACATACAAATATTAGTGCGCATCACATTTTTACTCACTCACAATAAGTGACTATGAATAAATAATCCCTCCCCCTACTGCACTTACATCCAACATATCCACTAATTAAAACATGCATATCTACCTGTACTCCCCAGATTTTATTTCTATCTGAGTTTTTAAAGGTAAACGAAGGGGATATCTCATTTGTCAAATTTATAATCTCAAGCAGAACTAAAATCACGAATTACATTATAAGAAAATGTATAAATCTGTAAATGTTACAACTACTCATCTTTAATAATGCTTATGATTGTTGATTAAATGTTGTTAGGTAGGTTGGCATCAAAATGCATACATTATGGTTTTGATCCTAAAGTTAATTTTAAATATTCGTAAAATATAGTTTATTTTCGCACCAAAACGATCTTACAACTGCGCACCAAGTTATATTATCTCTTGCGCACAAGCCGATATTGCTGACAGCTCCTTAAACCCTATTCACTCCCTCTTAGCACCAAAAAGTAAAAGATAAGTTCATACACAAATGCTTATACGTTTCAAACTTTCAGGAAAGACATTTTTTTCCAGATAGTTGAGTAGTCCGAGGTCTTCCTTTGTGGTAAATTGCACTTATATATATGAAATATCGCTATACTCGAGAGTGTGAAATTATGTGCAAATATAAACATCTCAAGAGAGCAGCTTGGTTCATTGGCTCAAAAGGTTTAAGGAAATCATGTGCTCAAAATGCATAAGCCGTTCCAAATAGCTTGTAAAAAATGTGAATGTTTACTTGAAGGTACGCCATGATATTTAGCTACTGCGGTGGACGACAACAAGTTACATTCTGAACTACTCGAAAACAAATACATTAAGTGCAGTTACGTGCTCAAATAGATGACATTGTTTCAATACTCACACTTAAAATTTTAATAAAACATCTTCTATTGACATTGCTTGTTCAGGCCAACAATATGAAGTGTTAGAAAAACACAATGCATCCATAGAGTGGTCTAAAAAAAGTTTTAAAGAACAATATGTGGCTGAAGTTCAATTTAAGGAGAAAATATGTCTTTAGTACATTTTCAAGAGTAGAGTTGTTACTACATGGCGTATTGTAGTGAGTGCTTGAAGATACGCTTAGACACTTGTTTGATACAGTACTTGGATTATCATCACATAATAAGGGAGACAAGGATATTTCATTGATTTCTACATTTTCATACATTCATAATATATTCTTGTTTAACTCTAACTTGTTGAACTTCTAGAATGCATCTTAAACAATTCCTCAAACACAAGACTAACAATCATTCTAATCTCAAATAATATAATAAGAGAGGAGCCTCGGGGTAATGTCTTTTTCAGTATGGGGTTGAATTAATTATAAAGCCAAGACTTTCTTTTCAAGAAGTAATGTAGCGGTAAAACCGTTACAAACTACAGCTGCATGCCAAAAGTTTGTTCACATACCTGAATATACTGGTGCAAATATCATGTAATTTGAGATGCCTTTGAGGTATCGTAGCGATGCGAAAAAGGAACGTATATTATTGAATTTTCAATACACATAAGCAGATCCATTCTTTTTTAAAGCAAATGTTAATCGTACCCCACAATTACCGGTAACAGTTTTGGCAGATCATTGAAGTGACCAGGGGTCAAAATTTCGAAAACACTCATTTTTATTTTTCTCCATAAAATTCTTTATAAGTTATCAACTTCATTTAAAATTAGTCATGTTTGTTCCTCAGCACAAAGTTAATGTCATTATGTTGGTTTTCATTTCAGCGAGTCGAAAATTTTATTTGACATTTAACGAAATCGAAATTTCAAAAATTTGACCCCTTCTGTCTATATCAATATGCCAAAATTCGAATTTTTGCACGAGGGGACCAGACGATCCCAAAATGAGTTCAAGAATGGCTCATTCACACATGGACAGTGGATGATCAATTGTCAGTTTTTCTGAAGTTATTCTATTGACGTTGAAACGAAACCCAAATTACATGATATTTAGCCTACGATTCAGTGGTAAGTGAACAAACTTTCGGTATGCAGCTGTACAGTCTGTGTTCTGTTTTTTACTACGTCAAACACGTACATGTAGTTATAGACGAGTTGTCAATGGTGTGATGATTCCAATGTTAAATCAAAAGCACAGCCTATAGAATCTTTTCATACAGGAAGTCTGTGTAGCTCAGGTCTAAATGTGACATTCACTCGGCAAAATGGATGCAACTACACGCTGTTCACTGTCAAATCTTACTGTTATTAGCAAAGCGTCCTGAATTTGTGAATAGCATTTGTGTTTTCTATATCTATAGGATGTTTGATACTGCAAAAATATGATATTATTCCAAACAAAAAATAATTTCAAGCATTCATGAATATCATAAAAATGTTTACCAAACCTAATGGCCAGTTCAGCGCAAAAGGGTCTCTGCACTTAAGAAAAAACTTATTTTCTCCTTTACGTAACGCATTTGCAAATATTCACAAATTTTGAATGCTAACCATTTTATCTATTGTATTCACCTTTGAATACTTCCTTTAATTCAAAGAAATAAGAATTAACTAATAAAGCATCCGGAGACCCTACCGTGAAGTGTATCTGAGTCTTCTAAACAGCGACGTCAATTGACAGTTGTCACATCTTACCAAATGGGTAATAAGCAATGCTTGATGTTCACAGATGAAGGTAGATTTTGCCTATACAGAAATGTATATTTGCGTTTAACAAGTCCATTCCTTTGGATATAGTAGCGTTATAGGATGGGAAGAGATCTGTGGCGATCTGAAAACTTGTGTTTTCCAGATGCTTGACAATACAGGGATGTAATTGTAAGACCTCTTGTCTTACTTTATCCAGCAACAACCAAGAGACATTGTCTACCAAAACTATAACAACATACCCTGACACATCTTGACTGACTAACGTCTTTTGCATTATGCCAAAGTCGTTGTTTTACACTGGTCAGCATGAATTCCAGAAATGAACCCTATAGAACACATATAGGACTACCTTTTACGACAAATATGAAAACTTCCAATGCCACCTGTTTCCATTCAACAACTGGAACAATGTCTGTTTTTGTTGTGTATTGACGCCTACAGAATTTGATGGCACGTCTAATGGCACCTTCGACTTGGTATGGAGTTGAATTTGTAAAACGAAATTACATTTGCTGTAGAATACAAATAGAAGAATACTCCATTGATATAAAAACAAATGTAAACATCTATACATGATTTTCCTATGTTTTTCATGTTTGATCCAACACTGTATACTTTCTTGTGAGCACTAGTTTAGGTTTGGATCACATGCAAGAGTACAATCGTTTATAATTATCTGATTTCATTCATTATCAATAGTAAACTAGTTAAACTAGAGTAACGTATCAAAAGCTTTATTGCGTACTCCCATTGGGCGTGATACGTTAAGACGGTAAAACACTGAGAGGAAATCCATGATAAAATATTCATGGCGACCTTCAGGTGATAAGAAAGACAACAGTGCGAGCAGGTAAGTGAGAATTCCATAGGGATAAGACCCCCAGGCTGCAGCTTGAAACCACCTTTGTTTCTACAGGTCTTTGTGTCATAACAAGCTCATTTTTCAAGACACAATTTGTACCGTATCAATTTAGTTTGACGTCACTCCTGTGTAGCATTGTTAAGAGACTACTTAGCCTTACTTATAAAATTAACTTATTATAATTTACAGTGGTCATCTTTCATATAATGTTATAAAGGATCAGTGAAAATATTTTTTTTACATAATTGTTTTTCAGTTGTTTCAGAAAACTAGATTGCAAAATATTAATTTTTTATGACATTTTAATTTCTAAGGGTTACTCCAGGAATGATCAAAATTGTTTTTTTCATACTCTGTTTTGCGTTTTTTTCCAACTGAATAGATGTTCTGCACTGTCTAAATTCTTCATTAACCGTTAAAGCTTCACCCTTTTTTGCATTAAATTCAGTAAACTTTGGATCTCTAAGCCAACTCATGCATGATTTTGTACACTCTAAAACGAGTAATCTAAAAATTTGCAAAACATTTACAAATGTATGTATATTGCAAACAAATGTGAATTATCTGAAAACTATTTTCAAAATTATTCTCAATATATAGCCATTTTTACAACATCTTTTATAAGTAATTTCTCAGTTTAAAAGCTGGTAAAAATACACAAGACCATCAACTTTTAATGCTATATAATATAATAATGCTATATATGTAATGCTATATACTCATACTAGATGATTATCTCTTTTATTTTAACCAATGAATAACAAACATAACATAAGTTTTCATGTGAGAATATTCAATGTGATGTACGTTATGACATTTGGGAAGAAGCAGCCTATATGATGATCAGAAATTCAAAGTTCAATAGTGTGACGCAATAGTTGCGACTGTAAAGAGATTAACGCACGCAAATATTTCTTAGATATCAATAATGCACACATGTTTCTATTTAACTAACGAGCTCCACTCAGGAAATAAACATTTAAGTTTTTAGCAAATATTAACGTATTAAGGTTATAAAGTTGATTTTAAGAGATCGGAAATTTTTCACGAAACGTTTCATTTAATTTGAAAGAACATATTTATAATTTTCATCCGTTACTTAAATATTAACTGAAGATAAAAATGGTAAGTGCAACAACAATCTTTATACTTTGTATCAACAACAATCAACATTTTAGAGATAAGGATTTATTCAAAACTGCACACAATCCTAGTTTAACATGCATGTATTTTCAACAATCGAAATCCCCTGTAGTGCACAGCCGATTCTTTCGATTTATTAATTATGTAGAAACTTTGACCGTCTTAACGTTTTCATTAGCGGGTGCAGGTCAGCTGTAAATAGTAATATGTATTTTCAGAAAACTAAAAAAAGTGCATGTGTACTCAAGTGCCCTAAATGACAAGTAAGATAAGGAATTTACGTATTTTGGGGCCTAAATGACTGGTTTGTTAATACATTGAAACTCTGTGGCTCACATGCTTAAACGCGTGCCTTTCCTAGATGGAAAAGCCATTTGAATGATGAATGTTGACAGTGGTTAAATACTTCATGATGCCTGGTGTTTTGATGATACGAGACTCGAAGTTACCGTAATGACTAAGTAGTTCTACTGACATAGCGTAGACGGCTACATACACGTATGAGTTCAGGAAGCATCATCCTGACCAGAGAACAGTATATTGTCACTGATGGTTTATTCTTCCCTCTGTCAAAACTGGTTGAATTCTGTAGCGACAAATTCTTGCCATATTGTATCCAATGAATTATCAAGAAATCAAACGTGGATAACGCTTACATCTAGATTGATCTCGAACCAATTACGAGTCCGAGTTTACACAAAGCGGGAGAACATTTAAGGGCGTGGTAGTAGTTAAGTCAATCTCCCCACCCCCTCCCCATTTTAGAATTCCTGGATAAACTGCAATGCAAACTTTTCAATACGGTTTTATCTCGTATCTATAGCAAATATATATATCAACTGACTGTTCCCTCGAATGTTGTGTCCACAAACCTAATACCCCAACAGAATATCCCCTTTTAAGGGTATTGCGTTTTACGCAACTCATGTCGTATTCTGTGATATATATTACCAACCAATTCTTTAGTGGAGTAAGGTGAATGAGGTGATTTTGGGTTTCAAGCCACTTTTAATAGTATTTTACCTATATCACGACTGCTATTGTTATTGCAGGGAGAAAGCCCGCGACACCATTGTGGCTATGCATTACGGTGAAACCTGCGAGTATCGGTGGCTCTAGCGAACCATGGGTGGCACTGCACTGAAATTAAATGTAGCATTGCACCCAAAGCTTACTGCGTGTAGAACGGCAGACAAGTTGCCGAGCCCCTGTTGAGATTCGAATCCCGGACCCCTTGATTTAAAGCCGAACGGGCTAACGGCCCGCTATAGTGTAATTCGAAGTGGAATATACAAGACTAGACACATTGGTATTGGGCATAGAATAATGTAAACAAAACTTCTATACTTGCAGAGAATTCGACTGTGTAACCAATCTAATCCAAGGTTATAGGTACATCAATTAGAGAAGTGAGAAGACAACTGTCTAAACGATCTTTATCGAATAATTAGTTAAGTTAACAACTTCTGTGAATAAGATCTCAAAATCATGCCAGGTTCTTTGCTTGCACTGGTTACTAAATATTTGATAACGTTGATGTTGTAATTAACACGCTAAGGTCATCACAATTTAGTTTCAATCTCACTATCATATTTCAGTACCCTAGTAACGTTTTCAAATGTCAGACTCCAAAGATATGGAAGTCTGGTAGTGTTTGGGTACATCAAACAGACAAGGCAAATATATTAATTAATTTCTACATGTTTTATAAATGAAATATTCTTGTGTCCAAAGGATAGTTGTCCATCCAAAAATGAAGTAATGATCACAAATAATAAACATTATGTTTACAAATTACGGATAAACATATTCACATGTTACTGTCATGAAAAAAGCACGTCAACAAGCAAAACAGTGACAGTGGCGCGCCAATCGTGTCTTTAACTCTTGACTCAGACTTTTAGCTGGTTTCTGTATTCTGTTTCGATTGATCAATATAAATTTCATTAAATAACGAACTAAAACACACAGAAATCCAAATAAATAAGAAAGAAATGACAAGGTCATGTGTTATGATATACCACTGAAAGTCTCTTTAAGGGTAGAGTACTTAAGCAAAACAATTTTTAAATCGTTTGAATAGTTTTCCGGGAATTGGAAAAAAATTATGACCTTTGGAAATGACATGTGTAAACTTTGATGATAAGCAGATGGTGTGATAAGTTTTATGCACTCGATTACACACATTTTTATATTATAAATAGCTAAATAAAAAGAACCAGGAAGAACGTCGAAAAAGAAATCCATTAAATTCCTGTAGTATGAGTTTGGCTTAAGCAAAACTTCTTCTGAATGTCAAAGGGATGTGTGTAATAGATACCTATTTACTTATAGATGTGATGTTCACCTGTTTGAAATGTAAATGTAAAATGTAGAGGAGAAAGTTGGAAGACTTTGAAGCAAAATCAACCGGGATTTGCTCTCTAAGATTTTAGTATTAAGAGTTCAATTCGCCAAAATCTGAGCATCGCCAAAGATGCTTTTCAAGATTCGCGGAAATTTATGGCGGTGATGTCATTCTTAATTTTTTAAGCCTCTGAAATCTTAGACGTTTCAGCTTCTTAATCTTAGACGTATGTGCATTAACACTTAAGGTACCTTGATAATGGCGACAGAAGAATGTATGACGTCATTCGATTTTGTAAACAGTTGTTTATTTTTAATAATTCGTTGATTGTCCCGGCAAGGAGAGATGTTTAATTTTTTAATAATACATCGTGTGGCCCTTTTGCCTCCACTGCGTCTATTCTACATTTCTTATAAATTGAGAGAGTAGGAATCAAGATACGAATTTGCAAACCTCCGGTTTTTTTAAATCAGCGCTTTTAAATACTGGGCTACGGAGAAATGACATCAAAAACAAGATAGTTTATCAGAACATAAGCTTTCATTTGACGGTTAATGCGTGGAGAGCACGTTGGGAACATGAATAACATTATTTAAGCACGTGGAATGTGGGGTTTTGTCTGTAAAAGAAATTGCGGCCCATTATTGAATGTCAACTCACATGCATAATTGAATCTAACTCAAGCGTGTCTACAGGTCGTATGCCATATTCGATGAGTAAGCACGGAAAATTATGTTTTGGTTAGATAATTCAAATATATATATAATTAAAACAAATACAGAGTCTAGTATCCAGTAGTCACTTATTGATTAAAATGGAGAAGGCATTCGGAGTCATGGATTCATGAAATAATCAAGTCGCCTGTCATGGGCTCGTTGGTTATATTTCACGTATTCACTCCTCATACAATCTCCATTAATGAATGAACGTAATCCTATTTCACCTTGTGGCTAGAAATTTCAGATTATTAGTTATTACCACAACAAGATGATTTAAACGCTACAATCAAATCTAAAACCTTATAATCTTCTGTTTTGGGTAGGGATGACATAACAGTATTTTATGACTTGCAAGGTATCTTCAGGTAAACTCTTGTGCTTTAGCTCACTATAATAGCATCGTTAGTAATATATAAGATACGTCTAACATTTAATGAAGAACAATTCCTAATCACCAAGACATATTCAGTTACAAAACGCATAACAAAGTCCACGTCAATGGATCCGTGGGTATTCATTGCAAAATATTTCTAGTAACCGTTGACGTAAAAGTCGTCTATATTTGTAAATGTACTTGCTTACCAGCAAGGTCAAATCATGTATTATATATTCAAACCAAAATCTATTAATTAACCATGCCATATTTTTATAAGATCAAGTTATCGGTTAAGAACCAATAATTTATAAATCCAGTAGAGGGTGAATGATTCTCGATACAAATGGTGGCCTTATGGGGCCCCTTGAGTTGTAACCGTTGAAATCTATATCTTACAATAAACAAGATGTGAAAGAAGTGCATTAGGGCAGCCGTTCTTGAACACATCTGTAAGATCTGTCTTTCTTTTGAAAAAATTAAAGAAACAACTCTTTCTAGATGATCGTTTGATTTAAACAGCGGATGTTAAACTGTCTTTGACGAAAAAGAAAAAAAATTCTCAAACTTATCACTTTTATATAAATATTCGTTTGGTAAGCTGAAGTCGGATCCTCATTGAAATTCTAATATCTGTTTGAAAGCCTGGAGTTGATCTGGCGAGTAAACTTACCGAAATGATTATCTTGTAAAAACCTATAGCCCTTCCCAGGCTGTTTATTACGAGTTTTTGTTTCTCTACGAGGCTCTAGAAACAATGAAACATAAAATGAATACAGTACAATGAATTACAAAATTTCGGTTATGGATATAAACTTAACATTTCGTCTGACGAACGACGAATTATATCAAATATATATTTCCTTAGCGGTCGACGACGAGATGTATTTTAGCGGCGGAAGACGAACTGTAGCAAGCTAACATTAGCCTTAGCGACTGGTGACGAATTGTGGCAAGCTAACATTTGCCTTAGCGGTCGGTAACTAGTTGTATTTAGGCGTCAGGTGACGAACTGTAGCAAGCTAACATTAGCCTTAGCGGTCGGTAACTAGTTTTACACCACTAAGGATGGTTATTTCTATTGTTCTGAGGAGTCATTGTTTCCTAATAACCAACCTTAACCCCGGGTATTTTTAAGTGCCCAGGGAGTTATCTATGACATGAAGTAGTTATTTGCTTCGCCTTGGACTTGGTATCTTCCCTCGAAAATTATACATCGGGAATTTTCAAATATTTTTTCTTTGCCTCGAGTCAATATTTGAAAATTCCCTCTGTGAGAATGTTTTTTATTGTTCATATTTTAAATAAACGACCTCAAATAACTCCCCATTGTCACAAATAACCCCATTTGAGTATTCTGAAGAAACATCGATGACTTTGTACATCAGCCCATGTAATTACTTCAACAAAAACAAGTCCAAAATTTTGTCCATTTTCTGTAACATTTAATTACATTTTTAGATTCACAACACAATGTTTAATGACAACTTGGCGACGCGCTTCGTCATTATCCGAGTCGATGCCTTCAGTTTTCTCGGGGCTGTCGTTGGTTGTTGCTCCAGCCGTGGAGTTTGGATTTGTGCCGTCAAGAACTTCACTGACCGCTTTCATGTGCTCTTCACTTTAGCCTGAAAAGTACAGATGAATCACATTAAAGATTAAAACTCTACATTTGTCAACATGGACATCAGTCCGGGTTGTCACACGGTTGTTTATCGTTTTGACAAAATTGTTCAGATTGTTATGAAATGTGTACAGAATATTTACACTTCCTAAAAATGTGTTTCCATTATTTAGATTTTAACGTAAGCCGTTGGAGGTGCATCAAGAATGATTGGTAAATACCTGTTGCAGATCTGTGACCTGTTCGCTCCATTATGAGTTGATCTTTGTTCTTGAGTAAATTCTTGCGAGGCCTCTATTAAGTTTTCGTCAGATTGTGTAAGATCCATGTCGCTTCAACCAACAGCAATGAAAGGCTATCGCTTAGAACAGTGAATACCTGGTCGTGCGAGACGCGCATGCTCTGAGTGAACGTGCAACTCCAATCTCATTGAAATGAAATCTACATGCTCCACTCCATTACGCCTGTAGATCTCACCAGGCTACGTTACGTGAGCCGTCAGGTTTGCCTCTGACATAATTCAAATCAGCCAATCAGCGAATTCGCCCCGTAATCTATGGTGCCGGCGAGTTTCATTTCGCTTGTACGCTTTTCAGATCTCGGAAACCACAAACTTCCGAATGTTTTCCGAATGTCAAACTGCCAAAATACCTGAATCAATGTATTTTATGTACATTCCGTTTACCCTAGCTTGGTTTGTTTGACAAACAAGTCAAATAGAAGCTATGGAGTTATCTTTCGCAAAGCAAAAACTGCTTTCCTCAACGTTATCCTTTAGTAGACCGTATCAATCCAAATGCTTATTCTAGAAACAGTTACGTTGAATAAACGTTTCGTCTTTTAGTTTGTAGTAATCGTTGAATAATTTTAAGTTTCGTGAAACAAATTAATCATAAACATGCTGAGAAACAAAAACAACCAAAACATGTACAAATACCAATACTAAGTGTCTTGATAATTATATATTAGTCATATGCGACGTTTATATGCTAATGAGATGGACCCTTGTTTCGTCAAAGACTGAAATGTTATAACCAAATCTGCTGGGTTAAATGGTATTATTAGACATATGCAAATGACTTCAACTTGTTCTCTGTAAAATCGAAAAATTATAAGAGTTTTAACTTCTACTTCTGTGAACACTTGCAATCTCTTCGAAGGCTGCGTTACGATTGCTTGACAATGAGATTTTGAGGTCAAACTGAAACAAAGGTCATCCTGACGACTTGAGGAAGGGAGCCTAGTGAGATCTGTATTATGCGTAACGTAGTGCAGCAATGTTACATTTTAGTTTAATGAGATTGGGTTGACCCCGTTCTGTGTTTTCGTCTACATTTTCCAATAAACATTTAGTATATGAATCACATGGTGAAAGTAAGTGTGTAACGTTGATCATACCATTGTCACTTTCAAATATGGGGTAGATGTTCAGTTCTTAAAAAATGAAATAAAGTCATTGTGTGTGCAATAACATATGTTGAACTGAACCAAGAGGTAATAATTTTTACCCAGTACAAAACCGAGGGACGTGGGCGATTAAGAGATGAAAAACAATTGAGATATCGAAATCGGTGAAACATTCAGTATGAGAAAAGATGATGTTTTGTAATTCATATTCTTGGATTATCTTTACATCTATACTGATATTTAAAGCAAAATATGAAAATGATGTGCTAATAGATTGATCAGATGCCATACGGAAAGGTTATGTCCAAATACCCTAGGGAGTTATGTGAAATAACCTAGGGAGGTTATGTGGAACGTTTCAATTCAAAACTATTAAAATTGATCCTAATTGTTAGAAAATATTTTTATACCTTTCAACAAACAAACCCACGTGGTGTAAGTCGTTTAGACACCTTGTCATCGGGAATTACGGAATAAAACCCTCGATTTCATTTCGGGTTATATTCCGTAATTCCCTCGATGCGGTGTCTGACCTTAACGTATTTAAGCGTCAGGAGACGAACTGTAGCAAGCTTACATTTATCTAAGCGTCAGGTGACGAACTGTAGCAAGCTAACATTTATCTAAGCGTCAGGTGACGAACTGTAGCAAGCTAACATTTATCTAAGCGTCAGGTGACGAACTGTAGCAAGCTAACATTTATCTAAGCGTCAGGTGACGAACTGTAGCAAGCTAACATTTATCTAAGCGTCAGGTGACGAACTGTAGCAAGCTAACATTTATCTAAGCGTCAGGTGACGAACTGTAGCAAGCTAACATTTATCTAAGCGTCAGGTGACGAACTGTCGCAATCTAACATTAGCCTTAGCGGCGGGTGGCGAGGTGTATCAAGTAAAATTCTTTCCCTCGCGGTCAGTGTCTTATTATATCAGCTTACAACGTCCGTAGCGGTGGTCCAAGCTAAGACCTACCTAAGATCCGGGGGACGGGGTAGACGAGGCTAAGACCTACCTTAGCGGCAGGTGAGGAGTTCGGCTTTTCAAGGAGAAGCCAGATGCGGTGTTTCCAGAGTTCCCACCCCTTCTTGCCTGCCTCCGTCAGTTGGGGATCCTTGTCCATGTAGGAGAAAGTCTTTTTGAGGTTGCGGAAGATTTGATTGTCTTGTTCCGCTTTAAAGAACACGGTCCAGCAACACTCGCTGACCAGGCTCTCGGGTATCCGCCAGAAGTGAAGCTCCTCCCGCAGGTAGTTTCCACACAGGTGGTCCGGGAAATGAAGGGAGGAGGTCCGGTACAGGTTCAGAATACACCCAAACGCGACCGGGTCCCGATCAAAAAAGTATTCCCCCGTCGTACTGTTGTATTCCTCCGCCTGGGGGTGAAGCGATGCTAGTCTGGTTCCTGGAAACCTCTTTAACGTGTTTACCGTAGTTTCGAACTTTTTCCCCCCGATGTTTAGTTTGACTGTAGTTGGACCCCTGTTTTCTGTTGGTTTGGCCCCCATGCCAGTATTGGCACTCCCGGGGGATTTAGATCCGGCAAGTCCTTGTTTTGTTGTTCGTTGATTCTGAGACATACTGGCATGTTATCCTGATGAAGGATTAGTTTGTCAGTGTGATACTCTTAGCTTTGATCGATGCATGTTTTAGGTCCGTAAAGCGAGAACACCCACCCGCATTAAGCGAGTTGACTATTACACCATCGATGTTTGGTAGCACCAAGGGTACTGTACGTTGTTAAACCTGTTCTCACTTACAGAAACATATCCACCACAGAGCAACAACGCCCATGTTACATTCTTTAATTGTTGATTTCAGTAACTGAGGATATTTTCACCTAAAACATAAAAAACCAACCCGCTAGCTCGTACACTGATGGCGCTCACTTCCCTACTGGCTTATGTGGAGTGAAATCGATAGGTATTATCATCAATACGGCATTGAAACAAGTACATTCATAATACATACAGACAGGATGTATAAGGGTCTTTCTCGCTTATCTTACTTAACATCTGTCCGATGCTGATTTATAAGATAAGCATAAGGGGGGAATTATTTTGATTTTTAGTCTTGTTTTAGGATTTGTCTGTTTGACGGTACGGTAATTCGACGGTATACTATTGGAAAAGATGGGCCCAGTTACAAAGAGTGCAGACGTTGTAGTAAGGTTTAATTTCTCTAGCAGAGAGGACCACTCAAACAAAACGATTAAACAGATTAACAGGGTGTGAGAAATTCAGAGATAAATAACTTAAACAGTAAACTGAGCTCATCAAATAACGACCCTATTGTATTCTAACATTTACTTCAACTTTTGTTTTAGGTAATAAGACAATTCACTATTGGTACCTTTTAGACTGTTTGATGAGTAGATGTACAATTCGTCGTTTACATCTTTTCCAAGGGTAAAATTAATCGCGTTTAGTTTCTTAAACCTTTTAAACTCTCATGTCAACAAGATACTGTTGTGGGTAACCCATCCACTTGGGAGCCATGGCCATTGATGTTGAAAATCACCGTTATCAAACATTTAAGCGAAGTTTGGGATCACAAGATAAAACACGATTCATAAGAACACAGGTAGTCTTTCATACCAAAATCTGGCTCAATTGGTATTAAACCGTCTGTTTTTTTATTTCTTTCTCACTCTATTTGTGGCGTTTTCAACATCGGCGTTTTTAAAAAGCCACTATGATTTTCATAAAATATCATTTACCTTTGATACGAACCTAAATGTCATATGTTGTGATATAAAATAAAACATCTTAACTTTTCATGTCCAAAAGACATATATATGACAAATGAAAATCTAAAAACAGCCTTGTAAATGCACAGAGGTGTAGATATAATGTCAAATATACATAGATACCAGTTATATAACCTAACAAACAGTATCAACTCCTAACTGCCTTCCTAGCTGTTTTAGATAAGTCTCCAAAATTACGTTTGACTATTTGACGCGCGCTTCTGTCTGGTTTTCGATCATAATTGCGACGTTCTACCTTCATATCGTCACTTTAAAAAACCAATAAGCTTTAAAATGTGTCTTTTTGGTAACAGTCGATACTTCGCGATCAAATGACAACATTGATTAAGTTTGGGATACATGACTCCAACAACTCACGGAGTGGCTCATTAAAGAAGAGATGCGATATTTTAATTAAGGTCTATTTCTTGGAAATCATTCCAGCTCACAGTTAAAATTGCATGTGAAGAGGATAGTAGCTTTTGAAAGTGACGATTTCTATTTTAAAAAAATTAGATAAATGTATTGAAAGTATTCATGTAACAAACTTTTACGAACGTTAGGTTTTTCTTGATAACAACTTCTTTGTTAAGAAATTCACTACGTCTCGTAGTATATGCATACCCCTTTATCAACCCGTAAAGATATAAATCCCTTTCCAACACATACCTAAATTGTATCTGATTTTGAATAACTTATCTGCACAACCTGACAAATAACATACATATTTTTAAAAATTCATTTTACAAAAATGTCTGAATAACTGAACAGTTTCTTCCTTAAGATTTACTTTTTCAAAATTGTTATCAATACCAATAAATGTTGATTGAATGTGACAGTAACAAAATGAGGTTTCAAAAATTCATCATGTCTAGACGATTTACATCTAATATGTATATCCATAGTGATTATTATTTAAAGCGCTACCCGGATATTTGAGACATTAATTTTAAAACGTCCGTGATCAATTCCAAACAGTCATCGAGTATGTTACTTCTGTCATAAATTTGAATAAAAGATCATCATATCTAACGAATTTACTTCGAAAAATGGTAATACTATAACGAGGTAATAAAAGAATTGTCAAATCCTAAAATCTCTAGTATATTTTATAACGAGTGATTTAAGATAGAAATATTCATTGCAAGTATTTAAGTTTAAAACGAGACCATTTTTATACAATTAGAAAACCAATAACGTATCCTTGATACTATTTAAACTTGTGTAACACCATAAAGATCATGTGAAAACGATTAATATAACTTGGCGTTTTGGAATATCATAATTCTATGTGTGTATGCCCATAGGTTTCGTTTACTCCTTAGGAATAGCGTATTTCCCTACCTGAAATGAACGACTATTAGCGTATACAATAGTAGGGTAGGGTCTATCGATATGTGGCTTTCTAATGCTACCCAAGGATACATGCCGATATGCTCAAAATCGTTTGTTAAGATGCTACTGGCCGTGTGACGAGGGCTGTAATTGGTAAAATTGTCCTTTATATTGCAACATTCACAGTACGTTCAAAACGAGCTTTTTTATCATATACGATTGCTCGCTGTTGACCAAAGACATTAATTAGGTTCAGAACGCCTCTGAAAATATTTAATAAAGTAAGATTGAATATTAATGTAATGATTCATGTTCTTGGATTTCGTGCCTCATTTCTTATAAACCTTATCTATTCAGTCATCCAAGACGATTTAACACATTTACTCTCTGTTGATACTCAGAAAGATTGATGAAGAGAAGATCAAGTGTCTTTGTTCGTCGTCTCTCGGCCCTTCTTGTTATGGTGGCTTCATTCTAAAGCCACCTTCCAAAGACACTTGTCACCCGTTGAAGACTTGGAAACAGGAAGGTCACGGTGATAGAACCATGATACTATGTAGACAGACAGCAATAGTACATAAAATACATAAAATATACAAGAAACATAATAATATTGAAGAGCCACCCATTAAGGGTTATGAGAGACACAATTCAAATATATATATACAGAACAAAAATAAAAAATAAGTAAAAGCTCTCTAAAAATATCAATTGTATAAAATACACTTTCTTCTTATTAAAATACGATTGCAGGTTTTGGCACTTAAAGGTACAATAAAAGGGTTAGACAATATAAATGATACTTTGGCACATGCGCTATAAGAGTCAAAATTATCACAGATACTATTACATTTGGCTAAAAGACCCTCAATATGTGTGGTCGGCAACTTGACATATGTGATATGTGATATGTATCGAAATGAAAAAAAAAAAGAAACTTCAAATGCCGACCTACCGATGTCTTACCGATGCTGGCATCGTCCCTCGAAGTCTTCAATGACAAAAATGGTACAACTTTGTTTTTAAATGCTGTATAAGACAACGTTACCAAACAAGTAAGCAGATTTGTTAATGCTTTTGGGTTTATTACCACATCGTTTAGTCTGAATGTTGCTTTTGGTTTGTAATATAGAAGGACGGGAAATGTCAAATAAAGGCAGAAAAACCGACGCTGCGTCCCTAATAGAAATGAGACTCCTCGTTATTGACACACGCTCATGCCCATCAACTAATTAGCCCGGGTTGATGAGTATGAGTCTCATTTTGTAAAGTATGTATTGACAGTGTTGTTATGTTCATAACTGTGCACCATTGAAATGTGGACGAGGAACAATTCTGTTCAAGTCCAAATAAACTTTCTTCTTCTTCTTCTTTCAAACGGACGCAGTCTCGCGTTAAGAGCTTATATCTTTGATATCATATCCATTCATGCTTGACGTCCTTATCTTAGATTCCGTGTTTAGTAACACTTTTCTTTCCATCAGTGATTAATGCGACAATGCAGAACCAATAATCCTAAACAACCCCATTGTGTTCGAGTCACGCCCAATTAAGGGTGCTTGAGGCAATTATTACGTGATTGGCAACCAATGACTTATTTCCCAATTACCAATTCACATGTATAAATGTAGGAATTTATTGTTTTGTTCCTATATCAACATGTGTACTTCCATTTGTCAAATATACTTGAAAAGACCGATACACTGGTGGAAATGAATTCATCGTATTTTATTAAAAAAGATTGATCCAGTCCAAACCATCCGATGTTTACTCTCTATATATATAGTCTTTTGTTTCCACTATAACATACCAATCGATAAAGTAAAGTAAAGCCGTCTTCTATAATGGGTCTGTTTGTATAGTACTTCAGCGGCAATAACTTTTCTAGAGGCTACTACAGGTATGGAGAATATGCACCTACTTAGTGATTGACGTGAAATCGGTTTGGCTTAATCGATTTGCTTTCAGTCTTTCAGTTTCAACGGTACGCGATTTAAGATCCCTGTAAAAATATACACTAGTGAGCAAAAGAAACGTCCCGATATAAATTTCCTCCCTGAAACATCAAGGACAAGGATTAAAACGTATAGATAAGCAGAGTCACAGTTGATTCGACATGTTTACATGATCGTCCGGATTTAGATTTTGGATTCATTCGAAGGGAACATAGTACGACAGATTGGGAAATAGGGTCAATGTAACGACTTACAATGCAATGTTCTTGAACAATGTTAGGTTCCTATTGTCACAATGCCCCCAAACCAATTCGCTCTCTCTTTCTCAATATAAGATCTTTCGTCGTTCTCCTCGTTGAATGCCGATTCGTGCCTGACCATCACAACCGTTCATTTCCAACCTGTTTTCATTGAAAAAAGTAATCTTTTCAGCAATTTCATAGCTGCCAATAATGAAATAAGCTAACAAAGCCAAGTTTACGACGATGATTTGGAGCTTAAACGTTATACCTTATAACAGTCGGTAGATGCGGATGCAACCTGCACCTCTACTTATTAGTAGTTTTTTCTGCTTAAAGAGCCACTCCGTGAGTTGTTGGAGTCATATATGCCAAACTTAATTAATGGTGTCATTTGATCGCGAAGTATCGACTGTAACCAAAAAGACACATTTTAAAGCTTATTGGTTTTTTACAGAGACAATATGGAAGTAGAACGTCGCAATTATGATCGAAAACCGGACAGTGGCGCGCGCCAAATAGTCAAACGTAAGTTTGGATACTTATCTAAAACAGCCAGGAGGGCAGTTAGGAGTTGATAGCGTTTGTTAGGTTATATAACTAATATCCATGTATATTGAAAGTGATATCTACACCTCTGTGCATTTATAAGGCTGTTTTAAGATTTTTATGGAAAACCAGAATTTGTCATATATATGTCTTTTGGACATGAAAAGTTAAGATGTTTTGATTTTATATCACCACATATGACATTTAGGTTCGTTTCAAAAGTAAATAATATGTTATGAAAAGCACGGAGAGGCTCTTTAACGGGCCTAGATGATGACAAAGTCTCTGGAATAGTTTATTTCACATTCGGAAATATTTATTGTTAAAGATTAGGAGTAAGGGGTTACTTTTGGCCATGGATTAGGATTAGGTAAGGGGATGGTTTAAAAGATCACACAAAAACTTCAAGATACGGGCTTTCCGGATAGATTTTTAACATTATCAAGGGATTTTGGAATAAGGGCTAAGGTATAGAGACATTGACAAATTGGACATGCTAAAAGGTTTCCATGTGATAGGTGAGGTGATGGTTTCGATATGCAAGAAAGAGGGATAGTGTTTCAGACAGATCAAAACAGGCAAGATTGCATTGTAATCTTTTCGTGTAATGAAATATGTGAAACCTATAATCTGACAAAGCCTTTATCCCTTGCATCATCATTTTTCTCTTTATGTTTCACATTTAGTGAATGAAGGGTATCATAAAGGGTGACCTGACAATGAACAATCTTCTATTTCAATCTATACCTATCAACTGACGTAACTACCCTTTGAGTGGACTGAGTACCAATCAGTTTCACTGAATTCTTAAGTTCTGACCTTTAACTATATTCTCATATGTTCAATTAGAGATGGAATCTTACAGCAATAAGTGCCCTATATTTAAGCAGTTTGTGATAGTGCAATGCATTCAACGTTAAATTACATTTGAAAATGAGTTCATTAATAGCTTGTACTGAACCTTACACTACTAAATGTGATTAACAATAATGAATTGACTAATTTTGATCAACGTGAAATCAAACAAACCTTCATAAAGGCAAAATGTTACAATTATTCTCTTAATGAGATCTACTTTCACTGGTCTTTTTACAGTTAATGTCAAAAAAGTAAAAAATAAAGCCGTAAGCATGTGATCACTTACCTATCAGCTCTCTTTTCCTAAGAATCTAAAATTTACATGAACTCGTTAAGATTAGTAAAATGTAGGTAAAACGTTATCACAACTATACAGTAAAGTTTTTCACCTAACTTTTTTTTACTACAATTCACTTACGATATAGAGTTCCTGTGCTAAAATTTGGGCTCTGAAATGTGTGTTCATTACAAAACATAATAAACATTCTACAAACCTAGTTTATTCTCTTTGGTAAAAAATAAAATATTTATCACATTGAGAATGACAAGGCTTTCTGCTGTGACCATGACCATTTATGTACAAAGCAAGTCTGTTTCTTGTCGAAAAAATAGCTAAAGTATTATTTTCTTCACAAAAACCTGAATTTTATCAACATAACATGACATTTATGAAAGTTTGAACATTTTATTCACAGATATTATACAATCATTATTAAAAATAGTGGACATTTGCATGTTTACAGACAGTTCACTACTGTAAGACAAATAAATTTCTCTAACACTCTGATCTCAAAGATCTGATCAATTTGTGAGTGAGATAAATTAAAACAATTTCTTTGATAACCAATTTTGCCCCACAGAAAAAAAATTTCATATTGCAGAATTTCTGTCAAAGGATGGAAAGGTTCCATTGTATGTAACTCTACTGTCAAAAATCAAACCCTGCTGTAAGGAAGTTGACATCAACATTTCCCACGCTTTCCCCTACCTTGTACCACCCGACTTAGTGACAACAATTTTAGAGTAAAAAGGTGCAATACTGTCATTAACTCTCTCTTGTACCATCTTGGCATCCCCTTGTATCAACTTTCTACCAATGTACCATAATTAGGTCTCTCTTTTACCATCTTTACTAATTCCCTTATACTATATTGAAAGGTTTCAAATCTCCCATTGTACCACCTTCACACCAATGTTGTACCAACTTTAATACAGCTTTACACCATTCTGGTACAACCTATAAGTCTCTTGTACCATCAAAGTCCCTTATAGCAAAACTGTCTCAATAAGAAAAGTCACTTTCAGCAAAAATGTCCCAACCTTTGTAAATCATGCACCAACCTACGATGTTCCTAATACAATCCTTGAATATTTTTAGTACTTGATATTTTCTCCATTGTATCACCTTTGTGTCATTTTAGTACCCTTCTAAAATTTCCCAGTGGACCTGCTAGGTTAAATGTGTAATAGATCCCCAAAGCAAGGTACCTATTCTAACATGCCTTACCATCCTTTTAATACTTTAAGTATTCATTTTACTCCCTTGTATCACCTTTGTGCCATTATGGTACCCTTGTTATTTATTTGGTCCCATATAGTGGTACACAAATTGATCCAAGCTCTTCTTAAGTCTTATAGCTTATCTCACAGCATCCCCATTGCTATGATACATATATAAATACATCTTGCACACTCCTCAAACCATTAATATTAAAATAAAAACTCATAAGTAAAATATTTGTCAAAACTATAACCAATATTTGACAAAATAAAACATGTAAATTAATAGAAAGAAATACAGTTTGTAATGCTGAACAAAATGTAATGTTCAAGAAACTTCTGAATGCTGAAAACATAAGCAAGTTTATGTTAAAATGTAAGAGCCATGATATGAAAAGAAAACACTAAAACAAAATGCTGGAGTGACAACACTGGTGTCATAAATTTGTGTGAATGACCTTTGATTCCATTCTTTTCATTCAAACTTATGCAAATAGTATGTATTGTCATTATAGTGACGACATTTTGATATACATTGATAAATCTATCCTTCTTTATACAATGATATTATGGTAAAAAAATAACTTTAAATGTAGACAAGAAAAATGAAGTAAAAAGTAAAACATTTTATTCAAGATTAAAATACGAGTTACATAAAGTTTTGTTGCCCCCTCGTTAAATTATCTTAAGAGCAAAATGTTTTAAAAAAAGCCCATCACTTGATTTTTAATCCAATAGATTTGCCATTCATTAATAATATGGTTATTATATCATATTACGATAAGAGGAGAAAAAATAATTATGAAGCACCTTTTGTATTTTTGGCAAGGTTAACTTTCAACACTTTCGGAAATATTTTTTTTTATAGAAAATCTAATCATCAAAAGTAAAAGAGCTTACTTTTAACCTTGTAGAAGTACTTGTCCAATGCAAAAATGAACATGGATTCAGTATATTGATGATAAAATGATCTCTTCTTTATATGATTAAATCATATAAGTACATTGAATATAAGACATTCTATTCCAATCAGAAAACATTTTACAGAAAAAAGAGCATCTCTTGAAAGAAGTTTTAATGATCTCTGAATGATTATGAAATATTAAAAAATACTGCTTCAAAAAGAAAAAATATTTTCTTGGCAAGAAATATTATCAAGAAAATCCTAATGTCATGTAAGCACTGACATTAGCAATATCCTGTATAAGACAAATGATTACTCAATAATTTATTGAAACTTAAATCATCATAGTAAAATGAGAAGACAGCGTATTCTAAAAGTATTTCCTTAAAAAGAATAAACATCCATCAACTAAAATTGATCCTTCACATTCATATCATTCAAATGAAATATACACGACACACCTTTTCAGCTAGAGATAAAATGGCTCTTCATCAAAATATACACATAATAAATAAATTCTATAACAGATGAATATATAAAAGACATCGTGATTGTATAATTTTCCAGGAGCACTCCCAGCACTCAATTATTTACATCTTATGTTAGATTCTACTCCAAACCCAAAACCATTTTATCACTTGAAATAGGAGCAAAAAATAATTTAATGAACAGATATAAATTTTCTAATATCCTTCTGAACCTGTCCTCATGATTTGCTGAATGGCTGCCCTTAAAGAGGGAAACAGTGGTTTTGTGGATCAGACTTCACAGTTTTTGTAAATTAGGGGTCACATATTTCGTAAGTCAGGGGTCACATATTTTGTAATTAAGGGGTTACATATTTTGTAAGTTAGGGGTCACATATTTCATAAGTAAAGGGTCACATATTTCTAAAGTCAGGGGTCACAGATTTCATAAGTCAGGGGTCATATATTTCATAAGTCAGGGGTCACATATTTCAAAAGTCAGGGGTCACAGATTTCATAAGTCAGGGGTCATATATTTCATAAGTCAGGGGTCACATATTTCATAAGTAAGAGGTCACATATTAGTCAGGGGTTACATATCTGTAAGTCAGGTGTAAGTCACCACAAGCCTGATAACAAGCAATCTGGTCAAATGTGATCCTTATCTTTGCAGATTACTACTAGCCAAACATTCCAAGTAACAGCATTGACATATTACTCTATAGCAACCAAACTTGTGTTTATATAATTACCGGGTATGTGTTATATTTCATAACAGACAAACAACCTTTGTGTTAACTCTATCTACTCACTGATATTCAGTAAATACCTATACCTGTAGCCACATATACATTTTCAAAGAGCACTCGTCAAACAATCAATAAGCCAATTTATTACGTATGAAGTCAATCTCATCGGTGTTCATATTTTCCATATGATGCACTTCGGCAAAATATCACCTTTTCAGGGTGACATCACGTCATAAACAATGATTTGACGTCACAGTTCGCCTATGATGTTACGTTCCAAATGTGATGATGACGGTTAACCTGCCTATGCATGGAGATTGATATTTAAATTTGCTTTGATTTCTAGACTTGTGTAATAAACAGAGTATCATCTTCGTGCTTATGACATACTATGTTCACGACACTCGAAGTCGCACTTGTGTCTTAAACATAGTATTTCATTGACACTCATATAATATATGGAGAAAGTCAAGTTCATCTGTGCAAGTTGCAGGGTTCAGCAGAAGATCACAATCACCCAGTTGAAGTAGAAGCTAAGATCCTGTGTTGATTTCCGTGTGCTCACTCAGCTCTGTTTTGCCAGTAAAGTCTGCCTCTGTAAAAGCACCCTTGCCGCGATGTGTGACAAATGGGTCAGGGTCGTGAACTGGAATCGGGCGTGCCAGTCCTACAGTTTTAGTTTCTTTTAATTTGATTCTGGCTTCAAGCTTCTGCCGTTCTTCTTCAGCAATTCTTAGTTTAGTTGTTGCCTCCTGAAATCAAATTATTCATAAATAGACATGAACATTTGTTATTTAAGAAATAAATGTTTGGGGGTTACATTACGCGCTTTGCTTCTTTACTGTTCAAGTAGTTCATACTCATGGAATAATTCATGTACTGGTTATTGACTTATGAGGTCAATCCTTGCAATAAACTGTTCTTGATTACATATCATTCAATGGTATTCAGTGACCAAGGATTCAGTAGAAAGTGTATCTACTAACTCAGTACTGTTCCTGGGAAACCAATCTTCAACTATTGGCAAATGAGGAGTATCATCTAATCATTTTCTCAGATCGATTTCACATTGATAGTGAACAAAATTTGAAAACCACTACTCAAAGTTTAATCCTAAAGCCCTATTTCAAGTCTAATATGCATGTCAGGACTCACAGAGAGATGTTCATCTGCCCGTCTGCTCTCCAGCTCCAGCTCCTTGAGTCGGTCCCGAGCAGAGATCAGCATCTCGTCTGCCTCCTCCCGCGCCCGCTCCATGCCCTCCCGCTGCTTCCTCTCCTCCATCAACAACTCCTGCTGCTGCTGCTGAAGCTTCTCCAGCTCCGCCCTCTTCTCAAACTCCTCCTCCAGGATCCTGCAACAAGACCACACCCATCAGGGGAGGAGAACCACAAGCCCCGATATGCCCAACCAACTCTTGCCATATCATATCTATTCAACACACCATTTAAGTACACCAAATTATATTTCATAACAAGAGGGAAGGATAACCACAAGCCCAGATATATCCCACCAATTCCAACAGACTAGTCAAGAACATCAAAGGTGATAATTCATGAGTGGAGAGGAGGAAACCACAAGCCCAAGAACTGTTGCCATTATTTTATATCCAAACGTAAAGAAAGTAAGGAACCACAAACCAAGGTCATTCATGAACAAAAATACCCAATAAGATCTACCAATTGTTGCAACATATCCCTTTTAAACACACAAAAAAGGATTCAGGGAAGATGCCCAAGGTATTCATCCTTCAACCGATCAATATCCAAGACCTGATGAAAACATAAAGAGGGAGGAAGTCTAAACCTCAAGTCCCACCACTTCACTCTAAACTTTCACAAACAAGGCAGGTTATGGAGGGGCCAGTTCTTAAGTCAATGAAAAGTCACAAGAAAGAAGGCAAGACCTCTTATCCTAACCCTACTGGTGTCTCAAAACCAAAACCATCAATGCAAGTTTCTGTCAAGATTATTCAGTCTTGTAAAACCACATGAATAATTAATATAATCGCTATGATATCACATGAACAACATATACAATCATGTAAAACAAAATGATTTTCATAACCATATCCTTTATTACATGTATCTATATCTGTAAGAAAAACAAATCATAAAAAATATACATGTCACAACATGACTATAGAACGTTTGTCCTTCAGCCATCACCAAATCAATATCCTTGTAAACCCAAGATAACCAATTGCCCAATTTAACAATAACCGCTATCATAATTAGTCATCATATCATATATTGCTAAAGGAATGGAAAATAACTACACAAAAATTCGAAGTACTACAAAAGTAAAAAAATACAAACTTTTTGAGTATAGAAAAAGCAAACAAAAGATAAAGCGTAAAAACGTTATGAAATAATGAAGAAATAAGAGAACATAGCCACATCCAAAAGTAAATGCAGAATTTCCCATTTTAACCCCATGTTAGCTATTCAAAATCACAGGTAAGTTCAATAAATGGTGTTTTACTGTGACTCGTGATTTTGGATAGTGATAACATTTATATCAAAAGTAGAAAAATTCAATTTTGTTGAGTATTGAAGAAATAAGGCAGAAAAAGATAATGTAATAAATGAATAAGAAATAGAATATAACCATATGCAAAAGGTTAATGTAGGATTATCAAAAAGAAGTTAAATCCCATCTGAGCAGGGACCAGATCACAAATAGCTCTATGAGTGACATCTTACTATAAATCATGCATTTGATGTTGGTATCATTCATATTCACACATTACAGGCCTCTCTCAGCTTATGAGCTCTTAGTTTTATACTTCTGTACAGGGTCAGTTAAAAGCCACTTAAAGCTGTTTAAAGCCTCTTTCAAGAATAATTCATTTATATCATTGCTACTAGCATCGTTGCAGGGAGAAATCCTGTAACACTATTGTGGTAATGTATTGTGGTGAAACCTGCGAACATCAGCTGTAATCATTGGACCATGGTATCAGTTTTTAGATGTTTTCTGAGGCAGTGTGCCATATGACTCTTATGTAATGGTAAGTATTTTTATGTATTTGAGAGAGAATGAGTGTTATACAGAAATATACAAAGTTTTCGAAAGTCATAAATAACAATTTAGAGGTTTGTAATTTCTACTAAACACCATTTTAATTGCACAAAAATTACTGGGAAATTGCCTGCTTCTCATGTGTGGCTTACCTCAGTGATATCGATAACGATTAATATCTAGCATCACAGGTCACAACAGCTTTTTTCAACTCCCGCTGAATTGATAATTGCTTGGCAAAAGTGGCATATGTGGACATATAAAATAATGTCAATCTTACAATGCTAACATCTCTGTCACAATGACTGCCAAGTCACAGAAAGTTTCAGCACGTTATTGTCAGTTATGCTTGATTTATGTGGCCCAGTAATAAAAAGAATACTAAACTTAATTCCTACCCTTTTTACTAAACTCATGAATAATTTTGCATCAAACTTGCTTTTGCTTGTTTTATACTGATCAAATCATTAATTTGTTTAATAAAAATAGTATAAATGGAAGGTTTTTTTAGTATCCTCTATGGGCCGGAGTTCAACCTTGTTGATAGGTGCAGAAAAACATTACATGTAAAAACTAGATGTTTTTTAAAACCAGTAATCAATATTATTTTTTAAGATGTCAAGTATATAAGAATATCTCCATTGATTTGTGTTTCTTTATCTTTCTTTTTATCTTTTGTTATCCTTACACAAGATACCTACATCTTCCTTATTGTGATCCACACAGCACTGTAAATAATTAATACATGCCACCATTAGTGCATGCAGGCAAGGTTCACTCACAAGAGGTTGGAGTCAAAGAGTGGTTTTATGGCAAGCTGATATGTTGTTTAAACTTCACTTGTGTCAATAATGCATCTGTTTAGTCAGAGAACACTCAATTGGTTGTGATATTGCACACAGCTAACTATAGTTGTTTGGAAAAACAATCATTGTTTTTCTTTATGACAAGTAACCTATTTGTTTTATGAGGTCATTGTGTGGCATTCTAGAAATTGAGAAGATTGAGGAAGACAAGGTCTTATCATGGATTATCACCTTCAATATTATAATGATAGTTTCATTATCATTTAGAAAATATAAACATAAAATATACCCTCCATTTGATAAGGAAAGTCTAAAGATAAGGTTTAATTAAAAAAAAGTTAAATAAGAATAAAGGGGCCACTGTTTACCTTGACTACAATCATTGACAGTTATTAGTAAAGTAGCGGACAGCAGTAAACAAAGCCTTTTGTAAATCAATTATCACCACCTCAAGATGGAAAGACCTACATGATCACACAGTAACAGTTACACAATGGTTGAAGATGGTCACATGACCTCTTTCGACAGCCACGTCTAAAATCGACCTCCTCGTATGTCAAATCTTCCTCCTCCTCATAACTGTTGACAAATCCTTTTCTATTATCTCTTGCATGTCTATTGTTCTTCCTACCCCCTTTCTGTTCTTTGCTAAACACTTTCCGCTGCTTCGACCCCCTCGGAATCGGTAAAGGAGGTCGTTTGTACCTGGCTTGGAGGTTCCGCACGATTTCCTCGTCACGCTTGGCTTGTCGCTCCTCCTCCAAGAGCTTCTCCATCTGTTTCCTGATCTCCTCCAGTTCACGCAGTCTCTGCTGTTCCGCCTCTCGCAGGATTGCTTGCTCCTTCAGCTGGGCTTCTATTTCCATGCGTGCCTGTAAACAGAGAGGACTTTTAGTGAGATTAATAAAATAATTTTGTTACCAATGATTATCAAACAAATGCTTTCATATAAAGGAAAAGTGAAATAGAGCTTCATGGAGACAGCCTGTTCTCTACAATCTCAATACATGCTCCTCTACAGAGAAGAATTATAGAGGGACTTCCCTTTTGGTTTTATTCAGTAACCATCTTAAGAAGAATTTTGCTCAAAACAGTTACTGTCCAACTTAAGGAATGGGATTTTGTGTTGAAAATTTTGCTGTAGTTCTATCTTCTTGAAAAGATAACAAAAATGGGTAAAGCAACATGATGCTGTGGTAAAGCACTTTGTTGTTAGAAATACAATCGCTAAATTATTAGATCAAAAGACGTACTTTAGCATGTAGGTATTAAACATACTTTCCAATTACTGTCAGTAAGAGGTACAGTGTTACCATATCTAACATCCAGAAGACAAGACATACTGACCAGTCTCTCCGCCTCCAATTCCTGGTTCTGTTTCTCCAGGAGGAGTCGGTCTCGCTCATTCCTCTGCAAAAATAAACAAGATATTTTTTTTAATTACAAAAATTTAGCAAGAACATCAATATCAACTGCAATATGTTCAAAGATGTTAAAAGGCAATGTTAAAGATTAATTCAAATAAATTCTTTTTGACAAAATAATAATTTGTCCTTCAATGTAAATGACACTTTTCACAAAAAGGTTTTGGGTTGGTTGTTGCAAAATGTCAAATTGGAAATGATTGAACATGTTTTAGCCTTCTCCTCTCAGAGAGGTAACATTACACCTTCATGTCGGTTTGGTTAGGAGTGATTGAACTGGGATCAACAGTGTTTTGATATCAGGGTATTTCAAAGTAAGAATGCAGTCCATTCCTGTAGGCTTTTGATAGACTAATCATTCCCGATATGCTCTTTTAATGACCTAAAACTGTGTTCCAGAGAAGATATCCCATTTGAGTGATCAACAATATCTCCGAGGAGTTATTGAAGATTCTGCACATTGCTACAACATTATCAACTTCATGACATTCAATGATATTGGTCAGCATTATAAACAATAAGGTAGGCATTATCAATTATTGGATGTTGATAATGTTGAAATAAATTACACGGAATCGTTCTTATAATGTCAACATTTGATAATATCATTTTGTTCACAAAAGAATTCATGAAATTGTTACTGTTAATCAAATCTATCAATTATACAGCCATGATATTCATAATGCTCACTAGTGAATTCAGTCGATACCATTTTTGACAGACTATTTCCAGGTCAATATTGATTTAATTGAGTCTATAAATACAGGTATTGACAAGTCAATAATCATGTTGTTTTCAATCAAAAATATTTTTCATAAACCACAAGTACTTGTCATGACCATGTCAATCTAGACTAGCAAATGGCATCAAGAAAACAATAGTATGACGTCATTACACTTCGGTTTAACATGATCAAATCTTATTTTAGTAACTCAAGTCAATATGATTTGGGTTAGACTCAGGGTCAAAGTATATATATGCATTTCCATTCACTCTCACGTGACCACCTCTGGACCAATCAGATTACTGGAAAAATAAGCTTGCTTAATAAACGCTAATAGAAACAGTCTGATACTTTTGATGACTCTCGTTAATAATGACCCATGACCAAATTGAGACATTTTCAAAATGTTGATACCATCTTCAGACTAATTTCATAAAGAATTTATTGAAATCATTTTCAAATCTTTTAAAGATGGAATAGACGATGGCTGTTAGTTTCAGTTTTCAAATAAAATTTAATGATCCTATACTTAAATTGGCTTAATTATTTTAAAACACAGTTAGAATGAGCAATGAAGTACAGCCAGTTCAAATAATAAGATCAAAGGTTAGCCATTGATTAATAAAGGAAACTCGTTATACCTTCGTTCAATGTGATTGAACAAATTTAAAGGACCTTATGATATAATTTTCTAGACATTTTCAATCTAGAATTCCTTAACTTCAATCTAGAATTGCTTAACTACAATCTTAAATAATGCTAACAATGCTCAAATAATTTAAATTGAAGAAGTTCACAGCCCTGCAGCTCATTTAACTGTAGAGGGAAGAATTACAACACAATAATGGATGCTTCCAACAAATCTTCTGTTACAAGTAGCTCAGTTTATTGGCAAGAATTGGTTTCAATCAGGTTTATTAATACAATCAGCTAACTTTGTTTAAAATTGAATCTAAGGTTGGTTCAAGTAACAGTTAAGAAGACTCAGCTCTTTTCACATATTTCTCAGAGGAAAGATGTCATGCTGAAAATTGATATTTGACTGGATAGAAATTAATATGTTATCTGTTAAGCGAAGTTACACTGCTGAGTGATGTTTAGAGAGCCGCCAGATAAACCCACTTGTAACCATTGTAAAAAATGGTCCTTATTGGCTCCTGGGCTAGGGCACTACAATATATATACATAATGAATTCATATAAAAATCCCCCAAAAAGGCGAGCTTGCTGATCAAAAATAGCAACTTGTTACTTGCAAAACTTAACAGTAGGGGGCAGTAGGGCAGTTGCTTAAAACACTACTTTTAACAGAAGTTATGTGGGAAAGAATGACTTGAGCACACATATGACAAACTATTACCTCCTTCTCTTTCTCTAGCTCCATCTGTTGTTTCAGCATCAACTCCTGCTCCTCCCGCCGCCGCACCGCTTCCTCCGCCGCCTCCTTCCTCCGTATTGCCCGAGCCTTCCGGCGCTCCCACCACGACATCCTCTGCACAGACTCATCCCTGCTGGCATAGCTGTGGTCAATGGCCTTCTGGATAGCTACAGTTGGTTTAAAGAGTGTCAGGATCATTTATCTATTCATCATTTATCAAATATCTGTAGTGTGTCCTTTTTCAAGTCAATATCCTTTTTAGGGTGATTAATTTTTTTCTTCTTCTCTTCTGTTTTAGATGTTCTGTTCATTACAGGAGTTGGATAGTCCTATTGTGATCAACTTTCAAGAATTGAATTAGATATTAAGCATTACATGCCACTGATCCTCAAACACAGAGGGGTTATCTCCTATGTAGCAAACAAACCTACATCAATAAACTCCCTTATCCTCCCTCATGTAACACGATCACTGTTTAGTCCCCACAACCCTGGATAACTACTGATATCACTGATATTTAAGTGTTATGTTGATTTTCCTTTCAATCACATTAGTATCTTCTATACATGACAACTTACAATGCACAATGCAACATAAACTATTTTTTCTCATAGACTGATAATGTCTACATCAATAACAAAATAAGAGACAAACAAAATCAAGCTTAGATTGACTGCCGTGACATTAGGCTTAAAATTTTTCCATGAAAGACTGGATTGAATTAAATATCATTGAAAGAAGGTAGTTTATACTTCATATGTAGATTTCTAAGAAGCATTCTTATTGGATACGTCATGATTGAAGAGTTTGAAGTCAATCCCACCTGCAATCCACTCATTCCTCGTCTTCAGATCAGGGGCAGATAACTCATACTGCTTTGAGTTGGTGTGAAGGATGAAACGGTTTGTCTTGTTTCCAATCTTATCGGGAACTGACTGAAAGGAAACAGTTCTTATGTATTCTATCATCCTTTTTTATGAAGAAATTTTTCATAAACTCAAAACAGAATTTTGACAAAATGATTCTTTAAAAGATTGATACTAATGTTACATTAACAAGGATTATAACGTGAATCTGTGGCAGAGTGAGAACTACAATATATTGTATGGGGTGGACGTTAACCCCTATAATTATTTTGTTAATGTTAATTAGGATAAAGAAGGTTATCATCATACTCCTGATATATCGGGCCAAAACTGGCAAAACCCTCAAATAAATGTGATTTAACTTTTTCAAAGTTTCCTTGAACTAAACAGCTTCAGGTATTGTATAACATAAAAACTGCTTGAATTCAATTTCCAAAAAAAATTCAACAATTGCAGTGCTCCAGATAATTTTGGGACCTTTTGGTTACCACTGAGTAAAATCAATTTTGTTAGTGTATTTAGTTAAATGGTACTCCTCGGAATTCAGACATATTAAAATGAGATTGTACACTCATGATTCTACATGATAGGGTTAAACTCATCATCAAATTGACTATCTTAAAATAAAATGTAATTGACATTTGGAAAGCAGGACCTCTTACTTCTTCTATTTTGTAATGATATTTTGTAAGAATTTAAATTGTTTTTATCTGTGAAATTTTACTGTTATCAATACCTACAATTATAGAACCCTATTCGATTTATTTTGCATTCTCTCAAGACTTAATAACAACTTGATAAAATAATTCTTGATCTGTCAACTGTGATTAACTGAATGGAGATAATTCATTTGAGGAATTAAGCTCATAAAAGTCTTGATTTATCCAATCAGTTTTATAGCTTTATTAGCGCTTTCATTTTTTGGCACCCATAACAGCTCAATTATTAATTTCAGTTTCACTATAAGTAAAAATACATTTTTTCATTTAGAAAATGTTTTCCAATTGACTTAAGTTGTCATTGATGTCCAGCGGATTGAGTTAGCTGCATATAATGATTCAAACATATCTGTAACTAGAAATGATTATTTCTCTGTCCTTTTATTTGCCTGAAAACAATTTAGTCCAACACTGATGTAGAGCTTTCATATCCCTGCGTCTAAATGATAAAGCATACTTGTGTAAACTTTGGTGTTAGAAACATGATTCCTTTGAGTTTATATGAAAATGTTCGAGTAACTCGCACATTTAAAACTAATTACATTTTTACTGATTTTCTTGCACAGATACGAGCTTTATCGGAGCACTGTTTCCTCAGAAGAATTTATATAAAGCTGAATGTAAATATCTTTTGCAGATCCATTTAAAAAACAGATAAAACTATAAGCTATAAAAGTTTTGGTATCGTTTTCCAATAATTACTCTAAAACATTACAAAGATATCTTTATGGTTTCATTCCACTCATTATCAGACATTAGAAGAAGCAACTTCAATCTGTTAATGTTTAATTAAAAGTAAAATGGCATATCAACTCCTTGCCAAAAGATGTCGTCTGAAGTTTTCTAATTTTTTTTAGCTTCATTAAAAACCTAGTCTGGTGGTTGAGCAGTATGCTGTTTGATGAGTGAGATGGTTGCATAAGTTTTAGGGAATTGGTTTTAATCTAACAATGAAAAAACAGAGCCATTGCCTTTGCAGCTCATCGGTCATCACACACAACAAGGGGAGCACCAGACATCAGATATTTATAGATATTAATACACTCAGCCACAAGCCTGACGAGCTAATTCACCATCTAAATAGAACGAAATTTAAAATTAAAAATCTATACTTTCAGTAAATTCACCATCTAAATAGAAAGAAATTTAAAATTAAAAATCTATACTTTCAGTTAATTCACCATCTAAATAGAATGAAATTTCAAATTTCAAATCTATACTTTCAGTAAATTCGATCAACATCTAAATAGAAAGAATCTTCAAATTAAAAATCTATATTTTCAGTTAATTAGTTAACAGTTTATAGTTAATAACTATTCAATCAGTATTCTTCCTGCCCTCCTCTAACTAGTACAAACAAGACTGCTTCGAGAGAACAACATCTTCCGCCATATATCTTTGTGAGACAGGGCCTTTATAAAGGACAATTAAGCTCTCTTTGGCTACATCTGCATGGGATAAAAAAATTATATATGTTAAACATACAGATAATTGTGTAAACTTATTGACAAGAGAAAACAAATTGAGCCGATCAAAGACAGGAGATGATTTGATAGCACCTCTTTCAAGAATATCAAAAACTGTGAAACACCACATAACAAAATGTTATATATACAAACAGTCGTACATTTGCCTGTTGATTGAAAATAAGGTTGAAACATTACTTAATTATCAAATCAATTTTTAAAGATAAAAATTTACTCTTAGTAAATTATTCTGACGACTGATTTGTTTATGTTAAAAATTTGTTTAAATATTTTATCATACTTATAGTATTTTCATATTTTCAAATTAAAGTTTGATAGAATTCTAAAATTAATATCTATATCTGGTGATTTGCATCTTGACCTTTAAGTTTCTGCATAAAAATTGTAAACAATATTGATAAATACACACTTTGATGTAACACATTGGACACGACGACACTGAACAATAACATTAAGTATGAAATGGATACTGAATTGGTGTAAATATAGACCCTTATCTTGAACTAAGAAAAATTACTCATAGCAATTCATCAAATATTACCTAGGATTCAAAACAATATTTCTGACATGAAATGATTAAAAGGTATCTTGAGGTTGTGCCCCCTATGTAGTCTGTTACGTTATTTGAAGACATCAGGTGCAGTGGTTAATGAAATGTAATGACGTCTTCATGAACACTATAACTGATTGGTGTCCGCAGAATCCAACAAAGGGGCAAGTCACTAAAGTTGGAGACAACGGGTGCAACGGTTCAGGTGATATCAAGGTCACAAGCAATCAAATTTCTTTGATGACCTTGAAAATAGGTATATCGTTAACAAGAGTTTTGAGCGACCTTGAAAATAAGGTCAATGTCACAAGACTCAGATGTCTGTATAATCCAACAAAACAGGCTGTGACCAAAATTTGAAGACTTTGAGTTCATGAGAAAACGTGTCAATAAGATTCCTGACATACATATGGATGAACACTGCTGAATACATCCCCTGTTGCACTTTGCCGCATGGACATTCAACATTAACAGTTGCGATTCTGACAAGGTTGGGCGGTCAAAGGATTTGAAAACATTTTTTTAATTTTTTAAATTGCTCTTAAAATGATTGATACCCCATTGCAAATTTCAGGATGTTTTCAAGTCATGGTTTTAAATTGTTAATAATTTAAGATCCATATAGCAAGCACTTACAGTGGAAGCTAGTTTTGGATGATAGAATAGGTTAGGTAAATTTTGTAAGGTCCTGGGCCTAGATTTTCGAAGCTCTCTAAGTACTAAGATAGTAATATGTACCATACATTATCATTGGCTTATGACTATCTTAGCACTAAGAGAGCTTCGAAAATCCAGGCCCTGAACTTTACCCCATGCACCTGAACTTGCTGTAACCAAGGCTCATGTATCTGTGTCACAATGACAAAACTTCTGAAGGCTACCGTCTGAACAGTAAATGTCTTTTATCTGCCCCTGGCTAGTTTTGGTCCCCTACCTAATGTTTGTCATATGGATTATGTCTTATAGAATGCTTGGTTATATTTACAGGTCAAAGCTTTGAGAACGCTGTCACTTACTTTTCTACTTATATCAAATATGACAGGATTTATGATGCTATGACAAAGTGTATCATATATATGTTTTCTCCAAAGTTGTGTTGATTTATGTCAAGAATTTGATGAAAATATCGAAAGGCTGAACAACTAAAACCGTATTAAGATTTTCACTACTTTAAATTTGTCATGAAGGTATAAGTTCAGTTATTTAATAGATAATGATTGGAAAATCATTGAAACAATATTTATGTCCTAAAAAAAGAGATCTTAAAAAATCCAGGCCCCAAACTTTACCCAATACACCTGAACTATCATAGTTAAAGCATGAAGAAGATTCATGCTTATAAAAGTTGATGAAATTCATATTTGTTCTTTCCGTCAACTCTTATAAGTTGCTCTTATAAGGTTTTACCAAGCACGTATCCTCAGTCTTAAACCATTTAAAATTTGAAATCATGTTACCACATTTCCTCTAAGCGCCTCCTCTAAGCGCCTCGGAGCTTATTTTTTCAGCACCTGTTAACCACCATTAGAGGCCAGTGCCTATTCATCCTGTCTCAGGGTAAGACGTATAGCTGACGCTCCACTCTTCTTACCCTGGGTGTAAACCCCAGCAAAAACTTCGCGCCTGAGACAGGATGGCACCTATTGGAAACAATGCATTTAATGCTTTATACCTGGCTCTTATTTTCTCAACTACTCTAAATCCCTGGCTCTTAGTAGAGGCCTGGCGCTTATTGGAGACATGGGCCTAGATTTTCGAAGCTCTCTTAGAACTAAGTAAGTACCATCAATTAACATTGGCCTACAACTATCTAAGCTCTAAGAGAGCTACGAAAATCTAGGCCCTCGGGATTATCAGAGGAAAAACGGTATGGCTATCAGTATGTTTATGAACAGAAATACTATCTGTGTGTTACCATACACTATAAGATCACTGATTTATGATCTGTTAAACTTGATGAAACTTCAATAAATGCCAACTGTGTAGGTTGTAACCATGATGAGAATCCTTTCATTATATGTTTAAAGTATGTTGTATAGCAGAGAGAAACCTAATAAACCCATAAAAGTGAATTATGGTGTCAATAAGAACTTCAATCTATCTGAAATTTCTCTTTCATGTTAATGCATGCCATATAAATAAAAGATGACACAATATTCAATAAAAAAAATCTATCCAAAAAAGGTTCAAGCGAAACTTATATAATTAAAAGAAAACAATAAAAAAAATTATAATCGTTACTCTGTAGTTTGTTTATCTATTCTTTCTGTATCCCTTGTCTCTCTTGTCATTTTGCTTTGTATACGTAAAATGAATTGGACATTGTAAAAGGTGCTTGACAACTTCTTAATTATTTTTGCCTCGGTAAAACACATATGGAAGGTAAAACCAAGTGAACTTTGTCCCTCAACCCGGAGCACTATAGAATTAACTCACTGAACTAAAAGGGGTTGTTTTGACATTTATGTTTTTATTACTCAACTGACATAAGTAATACTAGCAAATGTTGAAAAAAAAATTGTTGTCATTTAATATTTAACATTCAAAATCTAAAATGGTTCAAAAATAAGAAACAATTACCAAAAAGCATTTTCTTTTTATTTCCTTAAGTACTAAAGTACAACAAAATCACTCGGAAATCTATCATAATAATCTTTTTACTTTTTAGCATGCAGTGAAATCATGCTTTTAGCTTTAAAAACTTTGTGTGATACATGATAAATTTTTATCAGTTACATAAAACATGTATGAGAAAGAGTAAAGTAGTGGTATCAGATGTACAGATAATTTGAAGATAATTCTAATTCAGAACACTAAAGATAAAATCTATCTTCATGTTTTTCTTTTTAAGCAAAGGTTATCAAACACTGGAAAAGCTTTATTCTATCACACTTCATCGATGACAAGCAAGACTTTATCAGACAATAGTACAAGCCCTTTTATTCTTTAGTCATTCCTTCACACATTTACATTCTATCAATGAAGTGAATAATTGAATAGATAGAGAAACATAGGTGTTTTTATCTCCAAGTCTGTCGGAGTGTCAAAACTAGTGGTGGACTCCATAATCAGTAGCTTGTCAGGAAAGATTAAAACTGATTCAATCTTGATTGGTCACATTAACAAGTGAAAAGTATTGAAATGAAATGGGATCTGCACCTTACAGAAATGGTTGTGATAAAATCCAATAAATAGAAATTTAGTCTTAAATGGGGCAGTAGTGCATTTTTTTTGGCCAAATACGGGACCTCATGAAATCGAAAATAAATGAGATCTTAGACGTCTAAAGACAATGCATTTGGCAAAAACATATACTGATTGGGGAAAAGTGGAAGAAATTGAATTTTTGCTATATGAGACTGTCCCTTTAACAGTCACTTAGTAATGGAATACACCTTTATAAAAAGGGAGATTACTTCGTAGCGACCTTTAGATATTGACTTCTTAAAAGCCAATGTAGACACATTGCACAGTTGAAGGATTAGCAATAGATGATGAGAGATAGCAATGAATTAGACATTTTGTTTTCCTTCTTTATTGTGAAAATACAAAATGTTTTTGAATACAAGCATGTTATTTCATCTAGTAGATTTTGAAGAGGAGATCTCCTAGACTGTTATGAAAAGCAAATATATATATAATGTATGTATTCATGAAGGTTTTGTAATTATTTTACTGAAGGCTTTTAACCTTTTCTTTGAATGTAAAATTCAATATTTTAGTCAAAAATAAACAGGTAGAATTATAAATCAAGAATGATATGACATTAGTTGAAATAATTCTATAAAAAATACTTAACTGGTGTTTGAAACCGTTCACTGATAGCTAGCAGTTTTCCTCCATTTGAATTTACATTTTAGGCACAGAAAGACAAAAATAAAAGTAATACTTATTCAACATAAGTTTTTGAAGGAATTTTACTTCTAGCTTGCAACACTAACCGATAGGTTTTAGTTTTAAATGTCAAATTTAAACTCACCATACAGATAAAGGTGAATAACACACAGATTCTCTTTAAATCGAGTTTACAACAAAAACTGAGTCAGTGTTTTTAAGATCAGTTAGTTTTACTGCTGACTTGCACTTTTCTAACCTTTTGTTTAAGTTTTAAAGGTCAAAGTTACACAGAAACAAAATAAAGTTAAACTTGATGAAAATTATCTCACTTGAAGTTATCATAAAAACTATAAATATCATATTAGAATTTTAATCAGTTAAACTAATACAGCTAATCTTTTTACCTATATTTTAGATTTAAATGTCTAATTGAGACTTTTAGCTTGAGAAGGAGTATGATTAAATAAACAGAGGTTACGTTTAAAAAATCATTTCAGGTAAGTTAGAATGATTAGTGGTTGAATGAGTTGGTGACACGACAATATGTCAATGGCTAAGTGTTTTAGTTTCAGGTAGAGACAAGGGACTGACTAGTGAAAGCAGGAAGTAAATAAACTCAGGTAACCACAGGTGAACATACAGGTAAGAATCTCATTTGTCTTAACAATGTTAAACAAGTACAAGGGCATTAACTGGCTAATCTCAGCGGAGACAGAGTGGGGTCCTTTTAGGGTTGTTTAATATTTGTCATATGGAAATACAATGACATTAAAATCAATGTCAAAACTAATTTCACTCAATAAAGAAGATCCAAAGACATTGAAATTATCACCTTGATTTCTTCTAACAGTCAAAAACACAAGATATTTATAAACATTTGTGCTACAACTTTATAACGGATTGAAAAAGTAATTACTTCACTAAGGCTTGAATTATTACATACACCTATTTCTTTTATCTTTAGAATACTGTGTATTAACTTTTGAAGTAAGATTTTTTATAAATGAAAATATGGTGTAAAGGTTTATGTTTTAGAGTATTTTAGTACCTACCATCTGTTTTCTCTATTCCTTCATCGCTCAGGCTAGGATTTGTTGTCTTGTCATGTGTCACTCACATTTAGAAAGAATAAGGGTTTTTCATATTCTTAACAATATGAAGGCTCAGAATGGCTTATTATCTTAGAAAATCAAATGTTGATAAACTTCTTTATATCCCAAATGTCTCATACTCACTTTCTCATCACTGCAGTCTGATATCACTTTCTCAACACTGCAGTTTGATATCACTTTCTCATCACTGCAGTTTGATATCACTTTCTCACCACTGCAGTTTGATATCTTTTTCTTTCCACTGCAGTTTGATATCACTTTCTCATCACTGCAGTTTGATATCACTTTCTCACCACTGCAGTTTGATATCACTTTCTCATCACTGCAGTTTGATATCACTTTCTCACCACTGCAGTTTGATATCTTTTTCTTTCCACTGCAGTTTGATATCACTTTCTCATCACTGCAGTTTGATATCACTTTCTCACCACTGCAGTTTGATATCACTTTCTCACCACTGCAGTTTGATATCGCTTTCTCATCACTGCAGTTTGATATCACTTTTTCATCACTGCAGTTTGATATCACTTTCTCACCACTGCAGTTTGATATCTTTTTCTTTCCACTGCAGTTTGATATCACTTTCTCATCACTGCAATTTGATATCACTTTCTCACCACTGCAGTTTGATATCACTTTCTCATCACTGCAGTTTGATATCACTTTTTCATCACTGCAGTTTGATATCACTTTCTCATCATTGCAGTTTGATGTCACTTTCTGATTACAGAAACAATATCACAGAGGGATTGCCGTCGAGTGTACAATGGTATGATGTCACTTCTCCAATCAACATGACATTATTGCCATGGTATACGATACGATGTAGCAATTAACCTGAAGCAATGTTTGGCATACATCACCAAATTTATCACATTAACATAAAATGTTTTCAGTGTGATATCACTTATCCTTCATTTCTTGACAGGGTTAAGCTTATATCTTAACTTGTGGCTCTGAGAAAATTTCACTTTATGAGAAAATATCATTTGATGAGAATTAATTGATATCGCAATGAAAACCTAAAATATCCTTTTTTGTACTAAGTTAAACGTTTGATATTTTGCCTAAATGGTAGTGTATGAAGTAAACTATTAAAAAAAATGTCAATAAGATAAAAGGTTTTTTCTATCAACGATGATTATCATACTTCTTACGTGTCTAGAAGTTGTAATCAAAATCCGTTTTGCGTCCAGTATACAAGAGAAAGTGAAAACAATTAAAAATATCATCTGTCAGGATCACTGTAAAACTCAAATAAATATTGGAATTTCTAACCGCGATCATTTGTTTAATTGTGTTAATTTTGACCTTGCTTTAATGAGGGAAGAACTCTCCATGCAAATATCCACATATGCTATTGTTATATTACACATGAACATTCTCTAAACAAGTAACTGAATGATAATAAACATACTGCATAATAATAGCAAATATGGACTGGAAGTACTTGCGGATACACTCCGGCAATGGTAAAATTCTTGTTGCGGCAATGCTTCCGCGACATATTTTCTAGGGATTTATTTTTGTAGGGGTGAGCCTCATAATGCAACAAGAAAACAAAAAATGATTTCCCTTCGGGGCAATAGGCATCATCATTGATCATCTTTGTATGAGTGTGCGATTGTGTATAGGTTTAACATTGTGTAACATTGTTGTATTGTTTAGTGGGTAACACTTACACTTGTTTTGATAGTCTTAGCTGGCAGTGTCTAGAATCATCTGTTCTAGAATGTTCTATCTATTTCTTGATTGCTTGAGTTGGACACTTCTGATTGGAGTTTGTCGTGGAACTTTAAAGAACATTCATATATATATATAGGCTGGCATTAGAACTCTTACTCATCTTGCTTCTTACAATCAACTTTGCGATCATCTGCCCTGCCACTGTTTTTGGATACCTTTACAAGCCGGATTCATCTATCTCCTATCAAGACCCACTGACTGTTTCCCACATTCATCAACTGTGTGATTCATAAAGACTGGTGAATATATTTAGTTAGCTAATTAGTGTGACTCATTTGATATTGTATTTATATAGCTTGTATTAGCTTGATATTGTAACCTTAAACACTTTGTTTATTATTTGATTGAATAAATTGTTATTAATATACAATTGTCTTGTTATATTTTGCTGGTATGACTTGGGACATTTTTCTATTCCAAATTCATTCGTAACAATCTTCATAGTTATTATCATTATTATTACAGTAACTTTTCTACACATAAAGGTAATTGTCCACAGCCTTTTCATTTCCTTTGGCAGATGTTAGAAAAGATTTGTCTGTTTTATTTCCTAATCCCTATTTGCAATTGAAAGTCAAGAGTTAATTAAACCTTTTCATTCAAATGAGGGCATTTAATTCACCGATTAACACAACTTAAATATTTTCAAATAAGATTTTCAATATGCAACTGGCAAAGAATTGGAAGTGGTGTTGAAATGTAAATCTGTTCAATAAACATAACCAATGAACTGTGAGTGTAAGATTACATAATCATCGCGATTCAATGTCTCATACTTAAATGTGTGGATATCAAAAAGATTATAATGAATATTGAAATAGATCATTCCAAAGATTATTAAGAATATTGAAATAGATCATTCCAAAGATTATTAAGAATATTGAAACACTGTTTGATCATTCCAAATTTTATTCGTTAAAATCAGATATATCTATTCTTCGATAAATTCTCAAAAATATATATAAATATTCATGTTCAATAAACTCTTTACACTATGTATCAAATTTAAAGTATTTAAAATTTAAAGTGAAATATGGAGACTCTGTAATCTGGTCACTATAAATCTTGTCTACTTATCTTATTTATCTAATCTGAGGCCCAGACAATTGCACACTTAGATTGACCTGATAAGTCTCAGCTATATATCATACCACAAAGTAGATTATAAACTTCTATCTATGTAGTAATACTTCCTGCTTGCTGGGTCTCGATACAACTGATAAGAGCTGGAGTTCTTTGTTAACTTGACTGGAAGACATCTTGTTTTGACACAAAGACTTTATCAGATTTACATTTATGTTACAATTAACAGAAGAGATTGAAACTCAGTCATGAGCTCTTACAAACTACGAACTGTAAATGAAAATAAGACGACAAAATTATCTTTATCGCAAATCAACACTCGAAGGCTTGCTTCATCTCAGCCTGGTGACTGATTTCAAGTGCAGATGCTTATCAGAACGACTTGTTGTCCTTAATGAGTCTCTGTATGTTTGGGTATCAAAATGTTGTAGGTGTTTGAAATCTTCTAACATGAAACAAATTTTCAATTACAGGGTTTTTTTAATTTCCAAAAATGAATGATATTATCTTCCTTGTATTTCGCTGTTTATTGTTGTACAAAATGAAGGATAATAAATGTGACAGGCTTATAAACATATTATCACAATAATGAAATTTTCACTTCGTATTTACTATGAAATGAACAATGTTATATTTGATTGTCATATGTTATCAAAAAAAATATATACTCATCAAGATAATCTTTCATCCAAATATTAACTTTGATGTAACCCGATGAATGTAAGAAGAAAATGCTGTCAAATGCTGATGTATACATATACATTAAAATACCTATTAAGGTATAACATCACATAAGATTATCACAGTTTGTTAAAACAGGATATGGCATTTGACAAACGATGATTAGGTGAGTTGATAAGAGTATTTCACTTATATCACGCCTGCTTGAATTATTACAGGGAGAAAGCCTGCAACGCCATTGTGGTTATGCATTGCTGTGAAACCTGCAAGCATTGGCTGGAACTAGCGAACCATTGGTGTTACTGCGCTGAAATTCAGAGAAGCATTGCACCCAAACTTGACTGAGTGTAGAACAGTTCTCTACTGCAGACCTGGAGGGATTCAAATCATGGACCTCTTGATCCTAAGCCGGTCAAGCTAACCACTGTGCTATCCCACCCCAATACATGATGATGTTTTAGTACAAGCTTTAAATAATCATAAAATACACATGTACATAACCGCACCAACACATACACCATTACAAACAAACACATACATGCTGTAAGAAGATATTAAGTATAAGCAAACATTACTTACAAGCCCACAGACTAAAGTCGATCTTTCAAAGCAGATCTCAATTGATTTATTTCAACCCTTATTGGCTGAGTTCCAGAAACTGTGCTCGCATTATTACCTATGAAGGCAATGTGCCAGATAATCAATTTATGTTTGGGAGTAAATTTTGATTACTTTTGATTTTGATTTGCAATAAAGGGAATATCACATTGGTGTTGAGTCATACTACAAATTGACATTAGTGCTAAAGTGTTGGTATTTCACTTGCTCAAGCTCAGGCAATGCTGACATTTTGACACCTGTATCCAAAAATGGTATGACTTGCGTACTCATATAATATCCTCTTCATATTAATATAAGACATGGATTTGCAGTAGGTTATAATAAGGTAAAAACATAAGTTGCTAATAAGTGGTGAAACTAAAATTCTGCAGAACAAGTATTGAATTCTTGTCAAGTATAGTTTTTAGTATTTACATAAACAAAGTGAATTCTTATCACATGTTTAGTGTGATAATATCTTCAAATATGTTTCTTTATACTAATTTGTTTTTAAACGGTGACATTGTTTAAATTAATTGATTTCCTAACCTAATTTTCTGTCCAGAGGCTACCCTTTTGTTTTTGATGCCAAACATTTACTGGTTGCTAAGCTAGAAGATAAAACCGTCTGGCATCCAGGTAACACAACACACTCTGAAGCACATCCTCACAATGACACAGTTCTCAAACATGTGTTACTATCCTGAAGCAAATCCTGGAGGAGAATCCACAACAATTGCCATTCAGACCATGGTCAACAAGATAATTAAATCCAGAAGAGATAATCGCATACATGTAATGTTTCCATGGTTACAAATTTTAAGAACCTTTGTCTGTCCTAAAGATAATATTTAATCCTATCCTTTCTAAAAACATCTTCCACTATTGGGAAGCTGTAAGAGCTAAAACACTTCTGGCGGGATCTGAACCTGGATATCTTTTCCCCGCCCAAACCTGCTGGACATACTTTTGAAAGTTTTGGGGTAGGTCGGTAATTAAATCTTGATCAATCAGAACTCCGCTAACGGGTTTATAATTTACAATCAGGTATTACACAGGTAAATAAATTCATATGTATATGAGAATCGTCTCAAATAATTGTTGCATCATTTGAAGTAGAACATGGAGAAGTGGATGTTCTGATAACAATAAAGTGTTTTTTGCAGTGAAAGATAAAATCAATCAATTATTTTCTGTATCAAAGAGATATACAAAAAAGTTATTGAAAACAAGATGCTGGAATTTTTTCTCTCCTTCTGCACTTAACCATTTATTTGCAAAAATAGATGGTAATCTAGAGAAGGTCGAATATCCTCTATATGAATAATTAAATTCTTATTTTTTATTAGTCATCAGTCCTCTTAAAGGTCTTAATAAAAAAATGAATAAAATATACCATATATATGACATGATACCCTTTGATTTTACAGAACCAAAAAAAATTTGCAAACTCATAAATATCTATCCACTCTTTTTAAACTGATGTGCCCGTACATAAGTATAGTTACATAAGAAAAATATCAATAAATTAGCATAGCAATACTATTACCACTTCTGAAATATTTCTAAGGCATTTATCACTAACCTATTAGGAAGTTTTTGGCAGGATTAAAACGCTATTGTAAATTACAAATTGTAAAACATAAAGACCTCATTTGAAGGTCCTACAATAAGGGAAACCAAAGTTCAAATATCAAAGGCCACACTTCACTGACAAGTAAATGGTTATGACAGAGGTTTAAAATATTTTGCTCCTAGCAGACAGCCATATGTCTAAACAGTACAGTTCTATCTTAGACATAACACTTTTTTTGTACATTTTTCTTATATTTTTTCAAAATCACCTCTGATAAACTCTTTTATTTCTGAAAGTTGTATGCATGATGTTCTAGCATTTTAACATTGTACTTGTGTAAACATATTTCTTCTCAGGATAATGGTAGGTCAAATTTTAATTTCTTTATAGAAGCAACCTTAAGTTTACAAGAACTGATATCCATTAAAATAGCTAATCTTGGTTTAACAAGAAGTTAGAGTTGATCTTTGTACACATGTACACTCGGGTACACTGATTTGAGCCATATGTATCTCATCTCTCACTTCTTGATTTTAGGAGATCTGGGTTACACAACATTTGTGAATATGATCCTATTTAAAATGAAGTACAGATTAAGTAGAATATTTTTCAGACACACTTACCTCCAATTTACAGGATTTGTTAATGTCGATGGCTCCCTTCAGCTCTCGTTCATCGCTGGCAGTGAAGTAGCGCAACTCCTGCGGTGTCAGGACAAACCATCGCTCCTTCCAGTTGGTCAACCGGTTGCCAAACTTCACCATGTGACCCTAAAAACATGTAATTGAAACAATCATTGAAGTTTGAGAACACCTTAAACACAAGAGATTCATCAGTTTTATAATTCAAGTACTATATAATGTACAAAGTTGCCGGGGCTAAACGTATCCAGGGTACAAACTTCGAGTGGCATTGTAGATGTTGGCATGATGAAGGATTAAAAAATTTACAGATTATATCATCAATTGCTAAACATTGTAAGTATGTAAACTAAAATCATGGCATCTCATTGCAATAAACAAAATTGTAAATCAATAGATTTTGTATTTCCTAACCAGGTTACACGCTGCCAGTTTTGTATTGTCTAATACGCTTTTATTGAATTTAAGAAGAACATGGAAAAACTTACGCATGATAATACAAGTGAGGCATATCCTATGCTTATACTGGAGAAAGATACAAGAGAGGTATCACTTCAAACAGTTGGCATATACAAGAGGGGTACATATTCTTTCTGAACTAAGCACATCATACATGGGCTGAATACTTTTTTCTGAAACTAAGCATTTTGACGTGCAACACGTATGATAAGTCATATGGTACTGGTAATTGATGGGAAAGATTCTGAAAACATAAAGAAATACACACAAAAAATACAAGACATTAACTAATCTTATAAGAATACCAATTAATCTTGTCAACCATATTTTTCGTTCATATTCAGTTCATATTTTTTTAGCCTATGTACGATCCTAAAAAAAAAGGAACGATATCAAATTTTTTCAAATAATATAAGTATCTTATTGCTTTTTACATACCATTTCAATAAAAAGCTCACCTTCTTCATAATATCTCCAATAATCTGGTCACTGACTTGTTGAACTCCTTGTGAGAATTCCATCGAATTCAGGTCATGAAAACACTGCTCAAGTCCATCAATAAATTCAGAAAAATCCACATGTTGCGGTAAAATATCCTGTTCAGAGTTACTTCCCTTTGTAGGGAACTCTCTTTTCCGACCACACAAGCCGAGACTCTCGGTGATTACCGAGCACACATGCTGGGCTTCCTCCACATCAATCTTAAGAGGAAATATCACAGTTTTATCGTCATCATCAACCTCAACTAGAAAATTAAACACTTTCAGAAGCTTCTGAATCTCCTTGTCATAAAGTTTTTGTATTTGACCCGTGTCGTTGTTGTTTTTCTTGACGTATTTCGTTTCGCACAACATCCAGCAGATGTTGTTGATCTCCTCAAGGATGTGGGATGTGGAGGAGGAGCTGAGGTTCCCATTCAGCTGGTAGAGAAGCTGCTCCTCGATCACCTTGTAAAACTCGGGGAAGCTCAGCGGTTGCTGCGCTGACGAGTTCCCGATCTCGTCCAAATGACACTCAGCCTTCTCCACGTTAAACACTCGCCCAATGTTGTTTGTAAGGACCTGGTCAGTGAGAAAGAGATGAAAATCATGACTAGATAATAAAATCAACCTGAATGAAAATGAATCAATGACAATTAAGATCAAATGAGTTTTAAGTTAATGCTGATGAGTCCTTAAAGAGTAGAATGCTGAATTCTGCCTAAAAATGTAGAGCTGTGTATATATCATAATAATGTGTATCGAAATACGTGTCTCTGAAATTTATCATATGGAATTTTATAGTTTTGAGTGATCGTGATATGTATGATATCATGAAATGTCCATATCATCACCTGGCCAGTTAGACTACCAATGAGAGAGCAAAGGAAAGAGACGAAAAGTTCAAGAAAGAATCAGCATGCACATATTGAATCCAAAGGATATAAAAGTCTTCCCTTACAAACCCTTATTCTATGTCAGAAGAGCTTTACTGAACAGATAACATTACTCATGCAGCACATGAAATAATTGAGCAAATGAAATTATCACTGCAATGTGTTTTGGCTTACATAACCATAAAATGATGCGGTAAATACTGTATTTGAAGCAATAAGTGCCGTTTCTCAAATAGCGCCCCTAACCATATTTGTAACTCACGAAATGATAAGCGCCCCTTTCTCACAACTTTCTCTGTAAGAGACAGCTAGGAAGCTGTATTATTCATTATTCTCGGTCTTTATTCTTAAGCCACAACTTAAGTCTTACAATGCTGTCTTTGTATCCCATGAGTTGAAGGCAAAACTTAAAACCCAAAACAATTTTGAATATATTTAGGTGAGAGAATTGTTCTTTTTCTCCCCTTGTGAATTCTAAAGAAAGCCATTTTCAAAAGTGGAGCTGAATATGTTAAATACGGTATGTTTTTATGATTAAAGGTGACTGAAAACTGAGAACCCAACTGATTCAAATAAGTAAGCAGCAGGTTACATCTCTTGTGATAAGGAACCTAATTATGTCATTAAAATGATAGGGCTCCAGATAATGTTCCCTGAGTATCTGATTATATTTCATTGTCAACATGTTTGACTCATTACAAAAGTTTCCTTACGTAGAGACAGTTAGTGAGTGAATCATTTTTAAGCCAGCATGAGCAATATTTCGGCCATTAGCAGTGTCCTTTCATAAATTCCACTAGTGAATATCTAAGAAATACATTCGAATGAATGAGTTTGGATTTAACATGTATTCAATATTCCAGTCATTGAACATGTGGATGAAAAACAAGGGATCACAAGGATGAAGGCACAGACAGAAAAACAGGCACACTGAGAGATAGACAGCAGGTTTTGGAACTACCGGTACTCAAATGTGGTCTGGCTTCTATTGGTCGACCTTACAGCAACATGTAAGCTACAACTGACATAGCTCTCGGGGTCTCTGAAGCACCCAAACCACCACACCACAATAAGTGAGAAGTCAAGCAGTAGCATATGTTGAACAGAGGTTAAAAAAACCAAACACTTTTATTTGTATTTCAGCAACAAAAATTGTCAAATTTGGTCACTGAGTGTGCGCTCTCATTTATCTAGCTGCAAAATCAAAATCAACCAAACCTTTACCCTCAGTAACTAGTTATGATTATTTACTGATAACATACACGTATGAAAGGAAATATCCCCTTGGTTTTTGTTTACACAAAAAATACCTCGATAGGACTTTCCTAAGCATCAATTACATCTAATCAGAAAGTGACACATAATGTCTGCACAACTACAACAAACGCCAAGGAAAAGGACTTGACCTGATTAGAGAGGTCAGGTGACTTACTCGTTAAATCTTGTTAATCACCTTACAGGTAGACAACAAGCTGAGAATGGTTTGTGTAGCTGAGGAAGTATAACACTAGGGAACAAACAATTCTGTGTCTTAACATTTAATACCAATTATTGCAACAGATGAAATGAATACATCAAGAATATCATAGGTATATTTCCTATACATATTATTGATATGCAATTATAACATTAATATTATATATATATTGTTGTGAAATTCTATATTTTAAGGGCAATCATTTATTTAACTACACTACACAGTGCGTAAAATGTGCAAGGGTAATTCAGATATACGCATTAAAACTGAAATCAATGAGTAACTGATATGCACAACTTTCCAAGAATACGAGTCATGTATTTGTTTACAGGAGTAATCGTGACACGTAAAAATAAAATTTCATTTCTACATCTCTGATCTTTACATCTTGAATAATAGTCAACTTGATGCCAACCTGAAAACAAAGAGAAATCACTCGTTTATTTAAAGATCAACGAATAACATCGACAAAGATGCTAACTTGGAATGAGGATCTGACAAATAATAAACCTTGAAATATCCTTAGTTTTTTTCATGTGGTAATTTACTCCCCATTATTTATTTTGAAGGGGTGAAATACCCCCGAGTCCAAATAATTATCTGGAGTCTTGGTATACAATTTATTGTCATAAGCCAGGACTTGCTTCACAACACTTACACAGACCCTTGAACAGTAATATAATACGAAAAAAACTTTATCACTACTTACGTCATAAAAACCAAGAGGTCTTTTCCTTCCTATGTCTTATTTGCATCCTTAACAATTGACCATGCATTGACCAGAATTACTTGACCAGATATACTGTTGTAAAACAATGGTTCAGGTTTTGATGTAAAAAGAAAACTTAATATCATTCACCTATTTCAGTAGGATATAGTTAAGCGGCCCAAAAGGAAAACAATTCTCATGATTATTTTTGTGGACTTATCTTTTTCAAAATCAAGATAAGTTTTAAGAACATTCTTCTCACAGCATATCTACATCTTCTGGTGCAACAAAGAATTGGTTATGAAAATGAATGAGCCCTTCCCAGTAGTCAATGGCTGGTAAAAAAAATATTGACTAAAAATGCTTGCTTGACGAGAGTCCCAAGATCTTCCATGGGATGTTAATGAGATGCTCTGTGACTAGTTGGAGTCACTTCTGCCAAACTTTATGAATGATGTCATCTTATAGGGAAGCACTAATGTTGTTGAAAGGTATCATGTTATCTTGTCAGAGTGACACTAGAACAGTTTAAAGAGCCACTCCGTTATTTTCATAACATATTATATACCTTTTACGAACCTAAATGTCATATGTGGTAATATAAAATCAAAACATCTTAACTTTTCATGTCCAAAAGACACATATATGACAAATGCTGATTTTCCATGATAATCTAAAAACAGCCTTATAAATGCACAAAGGTGTACATATCACGTCCATTATACATGGATACTAGTTATATACTATATACTAGTTATATAACCTAACAAATGCTATCAACTCCTAACTGCCCTCCTGGCTGTTTTAGATAAGTCTCCAAGAGTACTTTTGACTATTTGCTGCGCGCCACTGTCCGGTTTTCGATCATATGTTCTACCTTCATATTGTCACTGTAAAAAAAACAATAAGCTTCAAAATGTGTCATTTTTGTATTCGATACTTCGCGATCAAATAACACCCTTGATTAAGTTTGGTATATTTGACTCCAACGACTCACGGAGTGGCTCTTTAAAGTTGCAGGTCTGATCGAAAACATGACATTGATAAGTTGCAAATAAAATGTATATTCCTCATAATTGTTTTTTAACACATATGAAACCCTAATAAAATACCATGAGAATCCTTAAGTGTCTCTTCTAGACAAAAGATGATGTAGACATATTTGGCCAGCTATAATGTTTTTTGCTAGTACATGTATTCAAAAAATTTACGACTCTGCATGAATATATCAAACACTGAGGTTAATTCTGACCCAATTAAAATTATCATATTTAACTTGATGAACTTATGACACATTTTCAGGCAAATGATAATCACTGACAGTAGAGGACCCTCTTAACACATTCTACGGCAGCTCGCCTTCCCATTGTCCTTGATATCCAGGCTATAACTGACACTTGAATCAAAGAGAAATCGTATCACTGTTAACACCTATGCGAAACTTAACGCTCATTCTAAATGCCGATCAAGATTCTAATTCAAGACTGATTTCTATCAAACATGAAAATATATTTGTACAAAATGGCTATATGATTTTTTGTGTATGCAAGACTTCAGAAATTGTGGTCTGCGGGTATGAGGTAGCGCTTTGTGCCTGTCTTCGTACATGGAAAAGGTGCCATACAAATATTATTTTTATCATTATTATTGTATTTTGAAAAATCTTTTTTATTCTTCTGTCTGCACATGAACACGTCAGTGTCAGCACTGAAAGTGACATTTCTGCTTTTCATGCTATTTGGTCTGCTTATGATACATTCCAAAATCTCGCATATTCTGTTATGAGTTCAAAAACTTTGCAGCAACATACTATATATATATATACATATATACCTAATTCCAACTATATAGTCAACTAGATTAAATTTCCGAACACAAGGGGTTTGTCTGCCAATGTTCAGCCTTCTCTGCAGCATTATAAAATTTGCATTTACATAATAAACCACAAAGACAATTGAACATTTAAGTCAACAAATTGCATTAACACCTAAAAGTATTCAGATTTCACAATTTCACATTAGTCAGTTTTATTGATCAAACACACAAAGTTGTGACCATAGTGAACTGAATTGGTAAAGATGGTAATTTTCAGCATCAGTTATAACTTTTCAATACATATGGCCATGGCGTTCAATTTTTGACTGACGTCTCCTTTCCTGTTGGTTACAAAAATACCATCCTGCTACATCAGCGTATTTGTCTCCACCCAGCTCCATTATATACCCTGATATCCTTCGGCCTCAAACGTTCATATCGCTTACAGCAGGTTACTCATGGCTATTTTTAGCCTACATTGACATTTGTTTGAACTCTCATCCGGGTGGCTTGCTATATTTAGCAATACCAGTATTTTAGGCTGAAGGATATCAGGGTTTATCATCCAAAACTGTGTTCCACAGGAGATATCGCTTGTGGAAGATCAAGCAATATCTCCTAGGAGATATCATTTTGACAGTAGATTTTTAACAATGCCCTATTACAGTCAGGTTCATGACATCACAATTGATTTACATCATCAAGTAATGACATCATAATGCTATGACGTCATAAACATGATGATGTCACAATGCTATGACATCACTCCACTGAGAGTCTTAGAGTAGTGCAGTGTTCAGGAATACACATTTTTCACGGAATCGAAATGAAAAATGATTTTGGATGATAAATAGAATCTCACCCTCATGTCTTCTGATATCAAATATATCAACACTCTTTGATAAAAGTAAAATATCCTTGGCAAGCCTCGGATATTTGTAACTTTCATCAACTTGTGTTGATATATCTGATATCAGAAGACACTTGGGTGAGATTCTCTATATATGATGCAATCTGATTAAAATCAGATGGAATTCCGCTTGTTTAATTTCGTTTCGTTTTATTTCCGTTTCGTTTCGTTTCGTTTCAGTTTAACAAGCTATATTCCATCTGACACTGCCCCGTTAAGTTGAATGTCCCGGGCTTACGAGAATTAACCAATCAAATTCTAGGCTATTAATGCCATCAGCCTGGACTCCATACAGCGTATGTTTGGTGTTGCGCGGAGTTAGGCATGGCGAAAACAGCCGATCTGTTCCAAGTGCTTCGTTCGGTGTATTCCGCGGTGGGTTTCCCTTGCATATGCGCTTCTACACAAAGATGTTGGAGTTAGCATGTTTCCTCAGCGATCATTGAATATTGACATTTCATGTACTGTAAATATTAATATTTGAAAAATGTAGATATTGACAGCAGACGCTATGTCATCCTGTCTTACAGCCAAAGACTAACATTTGCGTAATGTGTGGTTTCTCTTTACGCAAAAAGAAATTTCAGAAATGGGTGACGAAATTGTTAGAAAGTATTTTACTTGCAATTCTGCTAATACTTGTGTGAACATGGACTTTAATCATGCTTTTGTCGGCTATAATGTAGAAAAGTTAGGAAAGAGGTCCTGTGTTTGGACGGGCTAGCGACCAAAATGCAGAATCGTTTCCAAACAGACATTTTGCCGATAGTTGTCCGAAAGGTTTGGTTATAAGGTATACATACGTGTAGGTACTTTCGTCGTGATGCACCAATGTGAAATTAAATTGTATAACAGAAAAACAACACTTTTGACCGTGTTTTAGACGGTTTTATTATCCCGATCGGGGTGTTGGTTCCCGAACGGGAACTAGGCATAATACCCGATCGAGGGAATGACCTGACGCGAAGCTTGTTGGTTTCTTGCTTTTACCACCTTGCAGTACATGTGAAAGGGTAGTGAATTACTATAACCAGTAGCCATAATTGCCATACAATCTTTACGGTCAAGTAAACAATTCAAACTTTTGACTTGCTCGACTTTGAGTTCGGAATTTCCAAAAATTCTTCAGTTATTTCGCGTGAATGAGGAGTTTTCGTAGACAAAACAATTTCATAGACACGCAATAATTGCAAACCTTTATTTATCAAAATCAAATATTCGAACACTAATAGGTTCGTTTAAGAAATAAAGTGATTAAAACCTAAAATTAGTAAATTTTGTTGTATTTTGAAACTTTTTAAAATAACCCCATAGGCATGTGTTGTTTGCAATTCTTTTACTCCTTGTTTGATTTGTAATAAAATAAATTAAGGTAACAGGCCCTTCTGTCCAATGCTTTGCCTTTCGTTTGACTGAATTAAAATGAATAATAAATCAATAATATATGATTGATATACTATATCATTACAAAAAATTACTCGTGTCTGTTATTATTTCCGATGCTTTGTCATCTTCAATATCTGAAAGTTATATTAATATTTCGATTACCTCTCCTATGTTAGCAACAGTGTAGGTTTAATTTTGAATATTCAAATTCCTGGATCGATAACAATTTCACTTTGCCCCCTTCTGTTAGTTTTGTAATATTTTATCTTTTGACATTTTGTTACATTTAATTATTTGTTTTACACAGCACTGGGCCAGTACTGGCCCGATGTTAAATTGCTTCCTGGAATGATATGAACTACTATAAAAGATAATAATAATTAAAAATAATGGTCAATAGTGACTTAGAAATAGAAATTTAATACTGTCTACGAAATTGTTTTGTCTACGAATTTTTTTTCTTCTACGGGATCACCGCAAGCCATTTCGGGTACTTCAACCGCCGTTTTGAATGGTGACCCGAACAATGGAAGTAACGTGTAATCTGATTGGTTATATCTCAATAGGTTGTTGGTTGGGAGTTCAAGGACGAATGTCAATCTGGTGACCCTTCTAGCGGGATAGTGTCAGATGTTAGTATCGCATATTGATGATGGACAAATGTTAGGCGCGCGATACGTCATCTGATTTTAATCAGATTGTATATGATGGAGCTAGGCGGAGACAAATATGTTGATGTAGCAGGATGCAAATTAACTTATATGTACATACAACTAAAATAAAAAGTTGAAAATTAACATGTTATGTATAATAAGTTTTATTAGTCAGTAAGTCCTACCAAGTACTACAAGGGAATTTGTATGTAATATTTGTTACTATGAATGACATAAGAGAAATTAATCATGAATATGTGTTTTCAAAAGTCCATTGGTTTATGATGAACTTAAGAAAGTTAAATGTAGCTGTATCCATGGATTATGGTACTTCAATTTGGCATGAAGATACATATATTTATATATATATCAACCTTGGCAAAGGCTTCAACACTGCTAGAGAAATTATAACAATCAAAACAATTCATATCACGAATACCCTTCAATACCTGTTTTCATTGGTCGCCTGTTTTTCGTGGTATATGCAAATGATGTCTTTTCTCTCTAACACCTCACTCACTAGCCAGTTAGCACTTATATTATTGATCAGTTAGATGGAAATGGTCACTATTTCATTCATCTAATTATAGGTTCACTTCAGTGATGAAAATAAAATGAAATTTCATGCTTTCGACGCTATTTTTTTTTTTACATTTATGGTCGATTTCTTTAAATATAGTACCAACCAATTTTTCCAAAAAATGTTTTCCATAAGGCCCATGTTATTCTAATCTTGAATAGCTTGACTAAATAGTATATTAACTGTTCAATTGATTCATATATGGTAATATAGAAAGGTTCATTCTTTTACATTGGTACAATGATGTATGATTATGGTATATAAGTCTTTTACTAAAGTTTTTACTTAAAAACTTTCCTAAAGTTAAATATACTCAAAACAGTCTTATGTTTACTTTACCAGATATAAGACAAATTATGGTAAATATTCACTGAAATGGAATAATTAAATGACGCTGTAAATACTTTTAACATATGTCAATATCAACTTAAAAGCTACTGTACACTATTGATCTGTGTTAGAAATATAGTAACATTTGACGTTATGGCATGTGTTGTATTGTCATATTGATTTCAATCATAGAATTACTGTGAAAACAGCTGACACCAATTAAACAGGTAAAAGTTTGCATCTGTTTTTAAAATGTCAACAAGATTTAATTTGAGAATAAAACAACTGTTCATTAGACTTAAATAATAGGAAAATGTATAAACCATCACTTTGTGATTTTCAGAATATTTGGCATTATCAGCAAATTACACTCATAGAAGTGTATTTGAATACCAGGGAAACACTGGTTACATAAGGGTATAATCAAGTGGTAATCAATATGAATCTGCTAATTATTAATTTCTTAATTGATCTACAGAAGTATGTATGTATCCATGTATGTATGTATGTGTGAAACAGGAAGCAGCTTATTAATAACACTAAATTTTCACATTCAATTACAACAGTTTTTAGTGATTGATATCATTAATAACTCTACTTATCAGCTTAATTTTGTATCTGATTTCTATCAATTGATTTACAACAATTATATCATGTGTTGTGTGACAAAACATTTTTCAACCCTAACAGAGCCCCAGAGACACCTGTTGACTAAAAACAAAGTGTTTTGCATGAATGTATAGATATAAGCAATAGATGGAACATTGATTAAACATCATCAAAACAAAATAAATATTCAAACCTTTAATCGTGACTTTTGCACGATTCCTGTCTTTTTAGCGTCCAATGCATTGAAAGCATGCCACAAACTTTTCTTAACTTCGACAGTGGTCGCCATTTTTGAATATTTTGATCATGTGACTTGAGCTACCGGCGACACTAAAATGACCCGGATACTTTTTGATTGAAATAAACAGTAGAGCGCAGAACGCAGGATATTCGTATGAACAAAGGCACATATTCATATCCGTATAATTAAATATTTTGGACCGCTTAAGAAATTTTATAAGGAAATTGTTCGATGTCAATTCAACTTATGCCCGTCTCATGTGTTAAATTTCATTGCGTTGGTTAAATAATCTAGTCAATTACTGTTAGCAAATAGGGTTTATGCGATGTTCTGACGCAGAGTACAAAATAGTTATTTCATTTTGAAAATTGTAATCTGAGTTGATTGTGAAATTAAAACATATGATTTATTTGCTATCTTGATATATTTTTTAAAAATATGCTACATTCAGGCTTTTTATAAAAAAAACCAATATCATAAAAGTTTGCTTGTTCCAAAACAAAGAAGAAATTACATAGTATGATTGGAAAGGTTAGCAAGATATATTCTTCTCTTCGAGAATGCCCCTTGCGTTCGGCTTCGGATCAAGAGGTCCGTGGTTCGAATCCCGCCAGGGGCTCGGCAACTTTGTCTGCAGTAGAGAACTGTTCTACACGCAGTCAGTTGTGGGTGCAATGCTACACTGAATTTCAGCGCAGTACCATCCATGGTTCGCAAGTTGCAGCCGACGCTCGCAGGTTTCATAATAATGCATAGCCACAATGGCGTTGCGGGTTCTCTCCCTGCGATAATACTAGCGGTCGCAATATAAAGGAAATATTATTGAAAGCGGATTTAAACCCCATATCACCTCGAATGCCCCGAAGCAAGCCATATATATACATGTAGACGCATCTCTTCTACATCACCTGAATTAAACTACATGACAATCTCATTAAAATAAAATGTAACATTGCTGCACTACGTTACGCATATTATAGATCTCACTAGACTCCCTTATTAGATTGACTACATGAAACTCACACAATTCAAATAATTGAAATTTTCGGGGTTGTTTTTAACTCTAGCCGTTTCTTTAACTCAATAAGATACTCCATTTAGACAATTTAAGTGTATCTTCCAAATAGATCATAAAATATTAGTAAATGTTCACAAAAGTAAAACATTTGCAACAAAGTTTCTTTCTCGGGTTAAACGTATTTTTCTTGGAAGAATATGAATGATAACGACATGATAGAGAACTCGTTATGGGCTTGTCGATTATTTGAAAGTGACATTTGTTGAATTTCAAGTGTCACAAAGTTGTCATGGCCAATCTTCAAAGAGCCACTCCGTGATTTTCATAACATATCATATACCTTTGATACGAACCGAAATGTCATATGTGGTGATATTAAATCAAAACATCTTAACTTTTCATATCCAAAAGACATAATACATGACAAAAACTGGTTTTCCATGAAAATCTAAAAACAGCCTTATAAATGCACAGAGGTGTAGATATCACGTCCAATATACATGGATACTATATATTATATAACCTAACAAACACTATCAACTCCTAACTGCCCTCCTGGCTGTTTAAGATAAGTCTAAAATATTAGCCTACGTTTGACTACTTGACGCGCGCCACTGTCCGGTTTTCGATCATAATTGCGACGTTCTACCTTCATCAATCTCATTGAAATGCTCCACTCCATTACGCCTGTAGATCTCACCAGGCTCCGTTACGTGAGCCGTCAGGTTTGCCTCTGACATAATTCAAATCAGCCAATCAGCGAATTCGCCCCGTAATCAGATCTCGGAATGAGTCGAATGTCAGACTGCCAAAATACCTGAATCATTGTATTTTATGTACATTCCGTTTACCCTAGCTTGGTTTGTTTGACAAACAAGTCAAATAGAAGCTAGTTATCTTTCGCAAAGCAAAAACTGCATTCCTCAACGTTATCCTTTAGTAGACCGTATCAATCCAAATGCTTATTCTAGAAACAGTTACGTTGAATAAACGTTTCTTCTTTTAGTTTGTAGTAATCGTTGAATAATTTTAAGTTTCGTGAAACAAATTAATCATAAACATGCTGAGAAAAAAACAACCAAAACATGTACAAATACCAATAGTAAGTGTCTTGATAATTATATATTAGTCATATGCGACGCTTATATGCTAATGAGATGGACCCTTGTTTCGTCAACGACTGAAATGTTATAACCAAATCTGCTGGGTTAAATGGTATTATTAGACATATGCAAATGACTTTAACTTGTTCTCTGTAAAATCGAAAATTTATAAGAGTTTTAACTTCTACTTCTGTGAATACTTGCAATCTCTTTGAAGGCCACAAAGAGACGCGCGTTATGATTGCTTGAAGGTATCTGCGGCAAGCCAATGAGATTTTGAGGTCAAACTGAAGCAAGGTCAACCTGACTTTAGGTAACATTCGATACTTAGCGATCAAATGACACCATTGATTAGGTTTGGCATATATGACGCCAACAACTCACTGAGTGGCTCTGTAAGTGATGTTGACATTTGACTCGGTATCTTCTTCCCCACTGAAGTATAATATAGATATATATATATCTCTTCATCCACTAACTCATGTTTGCAAATGTCAACACATCAAGTTATCATCAGGATCAGTTGTGCTTCCTCCATGTACATTTATCATACTTATTTTCTTTTTATCGCTTTAAAAATCTTGAATTAATGAATAATCTAAATTCCTCTTTCTATATCGAACCTTTTTCGTATCTTCTCTGTCATTCTCTTTTCGTCAGGGCAGTCCTAAACAGATTTTTTTAAAATACAGAACAATTCTTTTTTATAATCATCAATTATTGTAAACCTTGCCACATGATAATACCAATTATTGATTCCCCGATTTTCACCACTAAAATCGTTATCATCTTTAGAATATGTAAAACTCTTTAAAATCATGTAAAGGGAGAATTATTCGATGAATAGACATTTCTTTATTGCAATGTGTAAGAAGTTTCTTTGCAGATACCACAACTGTTATGAACCACATGATATCTCGCAATTAATGCTTAGATTTCTGCATTGAACAATCAGATATCATTTTCATACCAGTGTGAGGTGATATGTTTGCAAATGTAAGAAATCTAATGGTACAGGTTTAATGAATATAAATAAGTATTACTTGAAAACAAAATGAGGATGTTTATATGAAAGAGACATGAAAATCTAATTTAAAATAAACTGAAAATATCGTTGAAAATCTATTTTATTTATTTATATAAGAATTAATAAAGGAACGCCAAGACATTAACTAGTGTGACTTTGAAAAGTGGCGCATAAGTCATGCGCAATGAAATCTTGGGATACATTATTATATTCAGTTCGACTATTGACAATGCACGTCGTTATAATAGGCTATAAACGGGATAAATCATTAGCATGAAAAATGCCGGGATGTCCCTCCGACAAGCTGTACGGCCTACGTACAATGAGGCGATATCATTCCATAACCATGGTGCAAACACTGCGCTACTCAGGATATGAAAGATCTTTCAAACCCTGGCATACCCCTTATGACAACGATGCGAGAGGATCTACCTCGGTGAGTACTTTTATGTGCCGATCATGGGAATCGGGAACATGGGTTGACAGGAGGAGCTATCTCTTATACAAGACTTTCCGGGGAATCGACTGAAAGCAGATGGCTACAAATAAAGACCCTCAATCGGCCCAAACTGTCCCAAGCTCATAGAAGAGCACGACTAGCCTGTTGTATTCAAAGTATTCGTTGGAACATTGATTCATTGAAGAGGGTTCATATTTCGGACGAGATCGAGTCAGATTTTTGGTGTGGGACATTTTGGACCATAGGTCAGACAGTGAGATCATCTGTTCACCTCTTACCGAATTTTTTGCATGAAGAATTCATTTTCTCAGAAACAAACGCGAGAAAGATCACCCAAACAATGTATATAAAGTAAGTATCCGTTGTTACAGAGCATTCTTTTTCTTAAAATGTTTGTATGAAAATGTGTCATTTAATAAATTCGGCACAAATTCAAGATTATCCGGAATAATAATTGAAGTTTTCATCTATGTTTCTTCTAAAGCTTTAACTTTCAACAAAAATATCAGCAAAATACATAATATGGTAATTACAAACTTATAGGACAGTTTAGCTGGCGTGACAGGAACGAAAGGTGTTACTTTATTTATTTCCACAGTCTATATGACTAAACAAAAATAGCATCAAAATACATAATATTATAAATTACAAAGTTAAAGGACATTGTAGTTGCCGTGGAAGGAAAAAAAGGTGTTACTTTTTTAATTTCCACAGTCTATATGACTAAAAATTGGTATATCAATTTCCCCTACTTCTCCTGATATACTAATCACGATAAGGGAACGACTGCTGAAGAATATACAAAGCAATTGCCGATTATCTTTTATTCTTAAGTGATAATCAATATGAAATATTAAAGGTGAAAGTTTTCTTTCAAGTTTATATTCTTGAAATGCGTAAGATCGCGGCAAAGGGTTATAATTTCAATTGAATTCGATGACAACGTGCTGTACTACAAAAAATAATTGAGCACTCGATGGACCCCGCTTATAAAATTTATTTGATCGACAAAGGCCACAATGTTAATTTTTTTTTCAAAATAACAAAAGATTATACAAAACTTTGATTTACATCTAGGGTTTGAATTTACACAACATACTAATAGTTTCTATTGTATTTTGATCGTGAGAATACTTATAATCAATGGTTATGATGACAGTCTATTGTGTCAAGAGTGGCTTATTTATAAGAATCCGCTACTCATGCATTGACTGTCCCGGCCAAGAGGAGTGTTTGGCGTTACATCTTTAATAATAATGTGTGTAGTCTCTCTTGTCATAAAGGACACATGTAAAACGACTTACAAAAATAAACTTCCGAAACTTTGGTGCGTTAAAGAATTTCAATGAACTAAATGGACAAACCCAAGGTTTCTAAAGGTTAATCACGTATCCGACAACAGAGTACCGGAAATTGCATTAATTTGAATGAAATATGTTAATATATGCAACATGTATAATAATGACAGTTGCTAGTATCGTGAAGTCCAATCTAGTTTAAACTAGCTGTAATTTAACACCTCCCGAAGTCCGTTACGACGGATCATTACATCTAGTTTTAACTAGATTGCGTGAAGTCATTCTTGGATTTCATTTGAGAATGCTTTCGGAGTCGTGGATTCTTGAAAATTAATAAACTCGGGGCTAGGCTCGTTAATTGATTTTCACGATTACAATCCTCATACATGCATTCTTCATTTCATAAAATCATGACATCGCTTGTACAAGAAAACACAATTAATACTTATGGCTCACTTTTGTATGTAAACTATTTTTGGCATGTTAATTCCCCTTAAAATATGAAGAAATATTTTGCAATGTAAACCATATCTTTATTAGTATATCAAATTTCTTATGTTTTATAAACAGGCTGTGGCTAAGAAGAAGACAGAACACAGAACACCCTTTCCATATCATGAAGATATTTTAGGCCGCTACTAACGAGGGTTAAATATTATTAATTGCTAATAAAATATATAAGAAATTAAGACATGATCGAAGGCCATGCAAAAAAATCCCCAATTTGTTTTCTCTCACATTATATTGTCTACAGTTGTAATCGTTTAGGTATTTAAGGTCAATTTTCATCTACGTTTTACTTTAATTAGGTTAACATGAACTATTCATATATTCAATTATTCATCTGTTGCACTAAGTGTCTTATTTGTATACATGGGCCTCTGACCTTTATCACTGAATAAAGGTATTGAATTGAACTAGAAAATGTAAACAATCCCTTTTGTAAAATAAATCTTGTCATTTTCAGTTATTGAAAAAATGTCCATCACCTCTAATAGATGTTCATATTATTTGCCTCTTCGTATCCTTTTTCCACAGGTAAGTAATTGATGTAGACACCGGTTTGACAATGTAAGTCATTAGATGAGTAACTACTGAGTAATGCATGGATAGTAGTGTACTATAATTATTGTGGAGCTTAGCACGTCGAGATCGCGGATGTTGTTGATGATGGAGAAGCAAACACGGAAGTAAACAGCTTCTGTCAACACGTGGCATGCTGCGCTGCACGAGTCGACATGACCGCGAGTACGGAATTCCGAAATATAAGTTAAGGCAAGGACGTGTATAGACCTATATGAATCCTTAGTTAAGGACATATCTTTTGTATCGATCTAGATTGAAATATGATCGTTTTTTAAAAAAAACAAACTCTTTTTGACTCTCTAATTTAGCAAAACAAAGTGTCACATTGATAAAGATATCTTCATTCAACTTCAAGCTGTGTGGAGTATTTTATGAGTGCTTCCGAAAATGAATGTACTCAAAGTTGTAATATATATAAATCTCTTTGCGCCGTTGCATGGACGAGAGTGAATGTTTCCCCTTCTTTTAATTTTCTTTTTCAATTACTTTACAATATATTTATTAATGTCATTACATTTTCAGATAACTGACTGACAATGAAAGTGTTCAGATTCAGAGGACTAATGGCAGTCACCTGGGGTCAAAGACTTCAAAATTTACAAATCAACAAAAGATCAAAACAACTGAGCATCCAATCACATAACTTCTCTAGCAACCAATCAGATGTTTATACCCAGATAAAACGTCACACAGAACTAACACGCGATCACTTGACACCAGAGATACAACTCAATCTGGTTACACCAAACTGTGAGCTCTGGCACTCAAGGGGAGACAACTCTCCATTCTCGGAACCATTTTGGGCCTTTTACTGGCCTGGTGGACAGGCAGTCACAAGGTATTGATCTGTCTGATGTAGACAGCTTATAGCCCATCACGGAATACAAGCATTTTTATTTGTATTTTATTTTGTATTTAATAAGTTTTAAAATAAAAAATTCAAAGGTTATATTTTCATGTAATTGTTATTTTGCAAAAAGGTTGCTGCCTTAAATTTTTTGATAGAATTGCCTTTCCTTTAAATGACCTTTCAGCAGCTCCTTAAAAAGTATTTGATATATGGCAAATGTTTTCCAAAGGTGAGATCTGCTAGTGGGTTGACTGTCTTGTTGTTCTGGGGAAGTTTAGTTGGTATCTATTAAACGGTATCAATTTAATAATATTCGAGTCTGTATCTATGTATGTCATTGAATTAGCCTTCCCTGTCTGGTATTTGACAATCATTACCATTGACCAATGCACATGCTTGACCATGGCATAAACCAGATGACATTTTCTTTCGATTGTTTCTTTGAATGTATTGAGAAAAACACTGTACCAGTGGAGTGTGTGTGTTGTACAGGTACATTCTGGATCACTTCACGTCTGTGAGAGGGATGAGGGTGCTAGATGTGGGGTGCGGATGTGGAGCTTCCTCCATCGCTGCAGCCATGTGTGGCGCTTCAGTGACAGCAAATGACATAGACAAGGGTAATAGTCAAGTATTAGCAAGAGTAAATGTACATTCAAACAAAACTTCAGTCCGGAACCAGGTCAGAACTAGGGCCTCATAAGCACAGCAACAGCGGAAACAAGATATTTTGTGTTTTGAAAAGATATTGTAGCATTATTGCTATGAAAAAATTAATTTACATAGGATCCGAAACAATTTGTTTCATTGGGTTGTTTAATAAAAGAATAAATGTACAAAAACCGAAAAAAACATTAGATATTTTTATCCCTCGATTAAACGCCGGTTCTGTTGTTCCTTCAAAAAATTTTTATTATTTCATTCCTTTTAAATATTCATGGAAATATACTTTGCATTAATGAATAAATTGCATGATTTTATCTCTTGTTCTCTCTTCTTCAATACAGTTGGATATTGTCTTTTTTCAGTAGCAATTTCTGCAACAGAGCTGAATGCATCAATGAATGGCTGCAATATTACAACGAATTCCTCGAATTTGATTGGCTCTTATTGTGACCAATGGGATGTGATTATCCTTGGTGATATGTTTTATGAAAGTGGGTTTGCAGATCTCATCAGTGATTGGTTAAGAAAATATTTGAAAAAAGAAACAGTCGTTCTGATTGGTGATCCAGGAAGGTTGACATTTATGAATCATCCAATGAAGTCACAGCTTACAAAGCTAATTGAATACGACCTTCCAGATAGGTTTAGGATGGAGAACAATGGTCTCACCTCGGCCTGTGTGTGGACCTTGTGTGGTTTGTGAAATAAAATAACATTACTCTCATGTGTCAGTTCTCTCTTCTCTCTTCTGACATCAAAATATCTGCTTAAAAAATGAGTTGTCCTCAAGCCTCCTAAGATAGCATGCCCGACTTCAATCATTATTGTGTATCTAATGGTCAAAATAAGTATTTTTTACAATTTTAATTTCTCTTAATTTTCATTCAAAATCTATAATGGTTATATTTTTTATATTTTGATTTTTTTATATAACCATTTTGATTAACTATAACTATAAAGGGGGGTTACTGCTAAGCTTTCAGTCTTAGCCATGTGGTTTCGGAGGTCATGAAAGACATGGCCTGCAAATTTAAGAAATTTTTCTTCATTTCAAGTTCCATTTAAGGTCCAAAACAATGGTGAGTCTTTCATATTTGCAGTTAGGTTTATGTTTCATCACTGTCAATATATAAGTTTATAATCTTCATTCAACATTACTATAAACTAGGTTGCATGTGGCAGGTAAACATTGCCCTTCCTGAGTCCGTGAAGTAGGTCATTTGGTGAGATGAAGTAAGCTCTCTCTCCTATATCACATTTTAATATTGTTCTTATTTGACATTATACAACTATAGACTGGTGATGAGGTCAATACCTGTTTTTATAGACCCGAGGAAAGCAATATTGACAGAGGACTTGACTTCTTCCTTTGGTGCTAGTCAAAATATTGATTATGTAAAATAAAAATATCAAGATTACATCAGTTATATATAATGATATGTTTCAGAGTTGGTTAAATCTAAAAAATGCAAAACCCATCTCAGGAAAAACACTCAAATCCATGTACCTGGTAATACCAAGATAACTCACTCAAGCAGAACATGCTCAGAGAAATGGGTACAAGTCGTACATACTAAAATGTTTGAAATGATGCATAGTCCATTATTAAGAGTTATGGTTATCTTGCAGCTCCGAGGTTTGGTTATCTCCCAGAGAAGGCACATGCTCAATTTAGTTAAGCTCCAGCTTTTCACGGTTAAAGTATAAAAATCACACATGCATTCATTCAGTACTGGCAGAATAAAGGTGAATGGTAATCTTCAACTCGCGAGGTTGGGGTATACCCTTGAAAGATCATATTTTCAGAGTATTATTTTGGGTTCCTGTCTCAATCCTTCCAAAACTCAAATTGTTTGACCCCTTTTTAATAGGTGGGTCGAAGTCTTTCTGGGATTAAAGCTTGAAAATACAAAGGCAGTCTCATTCCAAGATAGAAGGTTAATGATGTTCTTCAAGCGCAGAGGGTTGGTCATCCCCCGGAAAGGGCACATGCTCAAATATATGGTTCCACCCGAGGAGTGAGACGTACCTGTAATCACATTTCTCCAGGTATGAAGCTATCTCTTCTATAGAGCCACTGTTGTGCAGGTGTTCATATACAATGTAGGCAGGCCGGAAACCAAGCTTCATCCACTGCTGCAGAATCTAAAGAAAGATGAATTGTTTAGTTGGAATTCTAGAAGTTGGCACTTTCAGGCAGACAAGGATGTTTTACGGATGTAAAACTTCTTTAATTTTACAATGACGCTTGAGTACGGTATTAGGATCTATACAGAAACATCGCCATTGTGAAAATAAAGAAGTTGTGCATCCATTATTTATCATTGTCTTCATGATGCAAGAAACTTACCAAAATTGATCAAAAGGAAAGAGGCTTAACACATACAGTTTCTTGTCAAACACCACTTTATACCACCGGTTGACATTAGTTTAAGGCACTTTACCAATTGTAAATGTCAAGAACTGAGGTAAAGGGCTGAAATGTAAACATCCTTACCTTGTCACCGAGACCCTCTGCATCAATGGAGAGGATTCCAAACTTCTTCGGGACTTTGTACCTTGCAGTGAAGGATCTCACGGTGAGGCTGGGGACCTCGATAATCAGAGGGTCTGGGTTCTCCGCAAACTCTTTATCGGAGTCGGTCATCACGTGACTCTCCATCCTGTCCATGGACGAGGAAACCACAAAGCTGGTGAAGCCGTCCTTCTCGGCCAGGACTCCTTGGAACACTGTTAGTTCTTGTTTACCTTCGTTGTATGGGTCCTTGTGGCTTGAAAATAGAAGGATTGTAAGCTAGTTTATTTTGGAGACCCCATCGATAGGGTCATATCACTGATGTGAAAAACAATATAATCAATTTTGTATAATGCAAACTCTAAACATTTAGTTTTAACATAACAATCCATTCCAAATAAGACGTAACAAGAAAAACAATTCACTTGGATATTAGCATTCATGAAGGTTTTCTCAAGATTTGAATCCCTTCCTTCAAAATACTTATCAGATAAACTGCATTTAAGCAAGTTGAACACCACTACCTCCTTTTAGATAGATGAACTCTCATTTAAAAATTCTATGGATCTGCTGCTGATATAATGATACTTTGGGCAATGATAGCAACAGGTGAAGCTTGACATCACTGATTTTCTTTCTTCTTCAATTTACAATGACAAAGTTTAATTAGGAAATTAGCTTAAGGATCCTAACTTACTGTCTGTTGTTCAAAATGGCAAGATTCAGTTCGGAGGCCTGAGGTTCCACCAAAATGGCATTCCAGCCCCACTCCAGGAAGTTGAACGAGTTACTTGATATGAGTCCATCATTGGCTCCGATATCGACGACCAGTTTGCTGTAAGGAAACTCTTCCCTGGCCTGTATCCTCCTGTAGAGATACATGGACTCCCCGCTGTTAGATGTGTCGAAACCAATACCGCTGATAGATGGCGCCCCCTCCATGTGTTTGGCATTAGTGTGAGGGTACTGTATCACATGCATCCGCCCTACCGTCTCTTGTATGATTTTCACTAGCCCGCCACTCTTAGCGCTGTAAAGCCAGTTCTGAAATAAGATGAAGCATTAATTAGGAGTTATAACATTATACAGTCTATCTGGAGTAGCTAGGATTTTTTGCCATGCTAGTCAGATTGATAATTCCCTTTATCCTTGATAGAGGCTTGGTAGGTGCAGTCTGATTGGACCTGATTTACAGTACAACAGCACAGTATTCTAAAGGTATAAGAATATAGATAATCAGAAGCAAAACAGAGGTCATCCGCATAATCTAGAATTGCAAGAAATTTGGACGCTAACAGTTATAACTCGCAACTGATCGATTAGACCTCTTCATGTAATTCAAGCGGTATGTACTAGATTTAAGCAGACTCACCTCAAATTGTTTGCTGGCAACAATGTTTTCCAAGAAGGTGCTTTCTTTCCCATTCCAAATTCCATCCAGTTTCTTCTTCACAGAGAGAAAGGCCACCAAGACAATGGCGTTGAAGACGACCACTTCCATAATGACGACAGCAATGAACAGATAGCAGATCCACTTGAAACAGCCACGTCGTAGAAGAGACATTATGATCTAGTTTGTTAGCTCTCCCTGAATGAATGTTCTCTATAATGTATAATTGTCTTCTTCTTCGTGATCATTTACTCATATATAACTCGTTGACATATCTTTGTGATTTTTGTTTCCTGTTTTTTAATATCTACTGAATTTATCATGATAGACAATTCTATTCTTAACATACACAATAATTGAAAATGTACTTTTGGATTTTGAAGTTTTAAGTTAAGCTAAATCATGCTTAAAGTATGCCAAATCATTAATTAATTGTCTCTTTGCAGTCGCCAAGTCTGTGCTAGGAAAATTCCCTTTAACGTTTTTGCAGTTGTTCAACGTTTTGAATGATAACATTACAATAGTTACTTCACTCCAAATGTAAAAAAAATTCATCAATTTAAGGGAGACTTCTTTAAATGAATGGTAATTCCAGAAGTGAAGACACGTCTTTGTCCGTTACTAACTTGTCCATATCATTGTCATGGATTTTTTTCTGAAGAAAAGCATAGAGTGACATCTACTTTAAGTCACATTTCATATGTCATGTTGATAATCATGTTTATATAATAGCATCTCTTGTGGCACTTCTCTAAGTTATCACACTTCAAGTCACTTGTCAACATCGGGGGACAACGTGGAAGTCACTTCCGTGTTTAGAGTTACCTCCCTTAGTCGACGAATGGGTAGATCTCAATAAGACTTTACCAAGGGACTCTATATACCTCCCAAACGAGCAATTTGTTTGTTTGAGATAATTTGCGAAATATATAGTTTCGATTATAAAAAAATCATGACCTCAAAATTGTATATATAGTCCCTTTTCTGAACGGCTTGACATGTTCAAGTGGCATTTAAATAATCTTTAAAGTGGCGTTAAGGCCAAAATCGCCTCACCTCACCGCAAGTTGCATGAACGTTCCTCTTCTTTCTCTTCAATATTTTAGGCGGAGGAGCACATGTCATTCTAATGACAACTGGAATTTTTTAGGAAATCAATATTGGGAAATCTTGGTCTCGTTGATTCGCCATTCAGCTTCATTGGACAATTAACCAAAACTTGTCAGTTCTAATTTGATTAAACTAAATTTCTAAAATTCAACCTCTGGCCAAATAGTTCAGATTCCACCTTTAATACAGTGTCTTCTCCACTCGAGGAAACCCACAAATGGAATGCGCTCGTATCTCGGTGGAGTAAAAGAATTGACAATTTTATGCCTCGGAAAACGTCGCTTTTAATCGGATGGATGTCACTTTAGCTGTATATACGATTTGGTATTATACCTTTTAATCAAATTCAAGTAAAATATGTATAAAAAAACTTCCGTAGGAGGATGAGATAGCTCTTTAATGACATTTCTATTTTCGGACACTTTTCGTGTGAAAGATCCGTGGTTCGAATCCCGCCTGCAGGCGCTCGGCAACTTTGTCTACAGTACAGAAGAGAACTGTTGTACGGGCAATAAGGTTTGAGTGCAATGCTACACTGAATTCTTATATATGACATCCCTGATGAATTGGTCAACATATGCAGGTGCGCTGACTAAGTTTTACTCAGGAACACCTTGAACCAAAGGCAGCCCTAAAACGAAGCATCCCAAAAAGCAAAGAAACACATAGCCAAAAATTAACCATATGGCATCAATCTGCCAATAAGCCCAAGAGCACGTGTAACAAAAGTAGCCATCTGACACTTGCTATTCGCATGAAACAGAGCTGTAATGATAGACAAACTATGCTCTGTTGGGTGATATGGAGTTGAATCAGAAATAATTTCATTGAATTTAAATTCTCGTATTACTTACATGTATTTCCTAACAAACTGAACATATCCAAAGGGTTATATACAGTTAAATTCAGCTTTTATTAATAAACTGCCATAATCAGGGTTTTCCTTTTCTCTGACAACATCATATATCAACTGAAGCGTAAGTAAAATATCTTAGCGAACCTCCACAACCAAATAAGGGCGTATTCATGCTGTCAAACCTTGAAACCATTGGATCACTATATTGAAACAATGTAAATAATGCAACTGTAACTCACTACTTTGTTTTCATTTGCTTTCATGTAACGTGTGGTATGATACATTTATCGAATATTTACGCACAGAGAGGTTCAAACAATCAATATAAATGTATCACAATCGTGTTATTTTGTAAACGATGGAGGTTACTGAACTGACTTCACGCTTCCTACTGTGTGCAAATTGATTCTCAACTCAGGATCGAAGTTCGTATATCGTAAATCTGTGCACGAGTGCCATCGGTTGAGAGTTACATGTTTAGTAGTTTAGCGAACTGCTAGTAACGATAGGAAGAGCGGAATTACGGTACTAATCTTAGCTATTCCAAGAACTGGTAACTTAATAACACTATATTTGGACAAATGCCTTAAAGGGCCGCAGAGAATGTTGTTGGAGCCAAATATGTCAAACTTCATAAATGGTTTTATCGTTGAAGAGTTGGTTTGTTCTTAAAATGATCATGTAAGTGCTTAAAAGTTCAGTATAGTGTCAATAAGCAGGTTAAAGTCATGATTTGTGATCGAAAACCGGACAATGGCGCGCGTCAAACGTAATTTTTTAAACTGATTTACAAAAGACACAAAGACAAATATTGATTGGTTTTGTTAAATAGGTTATTTTACTAACATATATGTAAATATGAAGCAGAATTTCGACTTCCTGACATTCAAATGGCCGTTTTTTTTATAAATCTTTGAAAACAAGAAAATATCATAGTTATTTTAGCGATAAATATGCAGCTTTAGAGGGGCGATTTGAACACAACTCAGCACTTATGGTTATATTGGATCTTTTTTTAACCACAGAAAAAAATCATCAAACATACTCAGTGTCACTTTAAATGCAAGACAAGTGACATGTGATATATATTTATAATTGATAGCAATTTAACATTATTGAATTGATAGCAACATTTAGACCATCAATGTTATATATCACTATGTTTTTCCATAAAGTAGCAGCATAATTGTAAAGATAAATTTAGTTCTAGTCCATACACATATGGAACGCCAAGCACAGAACGAGGAAACACCTGTATAGTATTTCCCTACTTACTTATTACAAGGGAGCGAGATTCACAGTGAGTTCACCTGAATATCAGCCTCAATAAGGCCAGGCCGACATGACAAGCACCTCAGTAGATTCTCTTTATTCTGTGGCCTTTAAGTTTTGAATTGAATAAAGAGAATCTACTGACAAGCACCTCAAGCCAAAAGAAAGAACTGTCGAACTCGCATTTGTTTTGTTTTCCCAAATCGATACCTCAAACTGGCCAAAGTCCACTGGCATGTCATATAGGAGCCAATCTCATTGAAATCAGCCCGAAACTAATCGCTCGTACCTCGCTGCGTTTCTTGATCAAGAAACGCAGCGAGGTACGAGCGATTAGTTTCGGGCTGATTTCAATGAGATTGTATAGTAGCATGCAACCTTATTACGTCAAAACCATCTAAAATGTTTCTTAAATTATGAAGGATTATGTAGAAACAATGAACCATGATATTATCGTATTTAAGGCTATAGATATTCGTTTTCAACAGGTCTTAAAACTTTCAACATTCTCTCATTAGGGACACATATCGTGTAGATTGTCAAGTAAGCCTATTTAAAGGCACTAGTGCACGCTTTTACGGTTTAAATTGGCTATTTTAAGGTTTAAGAGGACTTATGCATTCACATAACTTTTCTATCGATGCAATGAAATAGTTAAAATTCTTTACAATTGGCCTGCAGTCAACAATGAAAAAATTTAGACAGCCGCTGTCGGCTAGGACATATAAAAAATCAAAGTTTAGCTGTGCACAAAACGGATATCTCAAAGACAGTTAAACGCGGCTGAACTAATGTTATGTGCAGCTATTGAATTTACCTAAACTCTGAACTGAGACCAAAGAATGAATTATGTTTCATGAAAGCAATGTTGTAAATAAACCGATTTAATAACACAGCATTAGCATTGCTATTAGATTGACCGAAGCGGCTGCCGTTTCCGCTTTTTTGGTTATGAGCAAAATCTTAATATTTCCGATATCGTAGTTCACGCGGATTTATTGTAGCGTAACATTAAATACTTCCGGTCTTTAAAAATCAACTTTACTACCTGAATACGTAAATATTCGTTAAATAACTTACGAGGTAGATTACTTGAGTGAGGATCTTGAATAATATCGAGAGATATGCAGAATCTGTGCATTCGTTGTGTTAACGAAATATTGGTGTGCACTAGTGCGTTTAAGTTTTCAGACGGACGAGACAGGTCTGTGCTGTTAATTTCGTTATTCAGAGTCATCTCTTGCTGCCAATTAAACTTGGTATTTGACATGTGTATTATCATTATCATTTTTTGGGGGTTAAAGTTATGAAAAAGTTATGAACTGATAAATCTTTTCATTCCAAAAATATGTCATCGACCATGACCATGGTGCCCTTGGGGGTCAGCCATTTTATGATCGACTTGAAAAAAAAAGTGGGGGTGGGGGGGTGTACGTGTATTTTGGTTGAATTCAAACTGTTTAATAGAGCGTAAAATGGCAGAATTTGCTTCATCAATGCAAACCACAGTTAAGTGGACCACAGTTGTCTATCGTTATCGCAGTGGTTCAATTTGGGTCATCTCTTATTTTATCATTATTGCTTGAATTAAGGTGTATTTACCACTAAAGAATTTTTCTCAAAGATGCCTGTATCGTAATACCTACAGAGATCGGACGGCATTTGCCGTTCACTTAATCCTTCGTCTAGCAGAAGGCTCCGCGTGACCTGACCATATGTAATAAGTCGTGCGGCAAATGTCTTAGATATAAGTCCGTTAGAAGTCCCGAGCAAGATCAGGTAAAACACTTACACGATTGTTTACAGAAGATCACCGTTATTTGGGCACGGTAATTTACGACGACATGACGGAGACGGTGGTTCGAGTGCAGCGTCCCCTTAAGGTGAGCACGAACGCTGTGGTTAATTACAGGTGTCACCAACAGGTGCGATACAGGTGATCTGAGAATTGAAGGAATTTGCATTACTCAGTTTACTGTGAATGTGAAACTTGTCAATGAAATACACAACAACGTGCGCGAAATTTTATCATATGATGTAACATGTAATTAATGACTGTGAGTTTTAACTAAAGTAGACTTAATTTGTGGAATTCGATTAACATATTTTTTCTATCAATTAAACAATTTATTTTTAACTGCGTGGGTGTCAGTGATGTTTTGTTATTGTGACATTCTTTGAAAGAAATTTGACAATTGATTGTTTTTGTGTATAGATTGACCCTGTTTTGAATTTAGTCAAATATTTTTTGATTCAGTCATAAACAAGGGCCAATTTATTTCAAACCAGGGACATTATGTGCATACTATATATGGTGACAGTTAAATTCATCATAACTTTATTTTTCAACTTTGAAAATTGATATGATTTATAATATAGATTGCATCAGTTAAAAGTGAGTAAGAACAAAAATGTTGTGTGTTTGTGTGTAGCATTAAAGAGACATTTCATAAAGGGGAACAGAGTATGTAGTTGGGGTCAAATGTGTCAAACTTTAGAAATGGTCTTATTGTGTCAAGAAGTACTGGTTGTGTCTGAAAATTACCATTTTTATGCTTATCATTTCAGTATAGTGAGAAAAAAGCAGCTTAAAGTTGTGATTTGTGATAAAAAAACGAACAGTAACGCGCGTCAATGACTCAAGTGTAATTTCGGAAACTTATCAATACAGCAGACACAATGACAAATAGTATATAAGCAAAGGGGACGCAGAATTTCAACCTCATAACATTTTTATTGCTTTTTGTCGATAATTATTGAAAAAAAGAAAATATCATAATTTTGGCATTTTAGTGATAGAAATTCAATTATTACGACATGACTTAAACTTTACACAGGACAAATGGTATATTGGTTACTAATTAAGCGACATACACAATTTTTAAACATACTTTAACATATGTGATGTTTTGAATGTTGATAAGCATATATGGAATGTTGCCATGTGCCAATGCAAAGAAAATGTCGTGAAAATCATGGAGTTGTTGCTCTCTTTGAATAATAGTTTTTATAATTTCAAACTAAACGTCCAATGTTTAAAAATATCCAAGTGGTTGGCACATGTGAAATAGATATCTCTTTAATCACCATAACAAACATTTCAAAAATAATATTGTTGTGATATTTTACAATATGTATTTCAGTTTGCTTCCTCAGGAAATTATTTCTTATGATGAACATGGTTTTTAAGGTCTCAAATATCCAAAATGTATTATTTGAATACTCAAAGATATTATTACCAAGTGATCCCGTGAACCCAATAGCGTAATCTTAAAGAGCCACTCCGTGATTTTCATAACACATTATTTACCTTTGATACGAACCTAAATGTCATATGTGCTGATATAAAATCAAAACATCTTAACTTTTCATGTCCAAAAGACACATACATGACAAATACTGGTTTTCCATGAAAATCTAAAAACAGCCTTATAAAGGCACCGAGTTGTAGATATCACGTCCAATATACATAGATACTAGTTATATAACCTAACAAACACTATCAATCCTTAACTGCCCTCCTGGCTATTTTAGATAAGTCTCCAAAATTACGTTTGACTATTTGACGTGCGCCACTGTCCCGTGTCCGATAATAATTGTGACGTTCTACCTTCATATTGTCACTGTAAAAAACCAACAAGCATTGAAATGTCTTTTTGGTAACAGTCGATACTTCGCGATCAAATGACACTATTGATTAAGTTTGGCATACATGACTCCAACAACTCACGGAGTGGCTTGACTTTAAATCAAGGTTGTGACATAAAGGTATAAGATTTAGGTTTCATAAGATGAAATTAATGTTGAGTAAGTATAGGTCTGAAGGCTAAAAGCTCAATTTAATAGAAATAAGCACATAAGATAGAAACAGTAATGAATAAGAATTAATACTATATATAACAAAACAAGATTTACTAATGGAGTACTGAATTACCTGCTAAATTAGACTTAAGTTAAAAACATGTGAGAATCCATTATGACTACATGAATCATTTTATCAATAGTCATCTATCTTATAGATATGAAAATTAAATATGAGTCAGTTGATATTTTCCTAAATCTAGAAAAAAAGAAGACATAGCATTTTTCTCATAATTGAAAGCAGTTACTAATGATAACACATTAATCGGGGCACACCCTGTCTCTGATTTGAATGATCCTAGAGTCGTACCATTATTTTCATTCACTGAGGTCCGCTTTCAACTCCACATATAACTCTGGGTACCTATTATTCTATAGTCCAAAAACAATTTATAAACTGCAAAAAAACATTTCTAGATAGGATACTGTTTTCTATTATTCCAAACAAAACGTAGATTTGATGTTAGATACTTGTTATTTGTTAATTGTTGTGATAAAAAAAGATAATTGATGTTTCTACCTCTCACTGAAGCAAGATAAGATACTGTTTTCTATTATTCCCAATATGTAACTTCATAGATTTGATGTGAAATACTTGTTATTTACTAATTGCTGTAAAAAAAAAGAAGATAATTAATGTTCCTACTTCTTACTGAATCAAGATAAGATACTGTTTTCTCTTATTCCCAATATTTAACTTCCTAGGTATGATGTGAAATACTTGTTATTTGTTAATTGTTGTGATAGAAACTATATATTTAATGTTCCTACTTCTTACTGAATCAAGATAAGATGCTTTTTCCTTTAACTTCATAGATTTGATGTGAAATACTTGTTATTTACTAATTGCTGTAAAAAAAGAAGAAGATAATTAATGTTCCTACTTTTTACTGAATCAAGATAAGATACTGTTTTAAATTTTTCCCAATATTCAACTTCCCAGGTATGATGTGAAATACTTGTTATTTGTTAATTGTTGTGATAAAAAAAGATAATTAATGTTCCTACCTCTTACTGAATCAAGGTTTAGTAAATAGTTGGAATGATAAGTACATACTGATACTGAGCTGGAAACTTCAAAATTCATTTAATAATGCTTTTCTCAAAATTTTCTTTTTCTCTCATGAGCCAACCCCAAACTCCCTTTAGTTTATTGATCATCTAGTGCCAGATATTTTTGGATCAGATTGTCACTTCTTACTGTGTGTAATCTATAAGATCTCTGGTTGTCAATATAAAAATAATTTCTATCAAGCAAAACAAGTAATTTAGTTCAAAAGTTTGTTTAATCCAGCAATCCAGAATTTTCTCTTGTTGTTTACAGAAGTTATCATTTTAGAATTGTTTTACTTAAAAATGAAATATAAAATCTATTGCATTCATAACCTCAGAGAACAAAAATAGAAAGGTCATGGCAGGGGTTTCGGTGCAACCATTCACATCAAAGTAAGCAAATCCCCGACAATTTGCCCATGATTAAAGAAAGACGTTTGTCAACAGTTTGTGTTTACAATCTGCAATTCTTTGTCTCAGCCCCTTAACAACAATGTTAGTCCCAACATAATGCTGTCTTCTCCCCTAGCTTCCTGAGGCTTCTGCATTCCATCTTGTTAACCCTCCCTCAGGTAGACTCACGACCAGGTATAAAATAGCAGCAAGACTTGGGTCCTGGAGGGCACATCCACCAGAGTCAGATTCCACTATCTAAACATTTTGAGACGGTGGTCTAAGAGATTCCCACCTATATTATGACATGAACTGTCATTCATTCTGTTTGTCGGGTACTAGTGAAGACATTGCTTCACTCAAATACCCATCACATTTATTTACACTAAATTACATAAATTTTGGTACATGTAGGTTTACATTTGACAGAATCATTTTGCTCTCGACTAATTTGATTTGGTAGCACTGTTTTTCCTTTGTTATCATTTCAGTCAGGATTCTGATTTATTTCATCTAAATTCTTCAAAGGAATTTTGAAGTTGGGGTAATAATACTAGACAATTCTTAAGGATAACAACTTCTTTATTTGATATCTCACTTGAGACGGGATGTTAACGCGGATCGGGGATGTTTCCGGTTTAGGTGGGCGGTCGTTCTGCTGGTGGAGGGTGGTGGAGATGGTTTATTCAACCAGTTGTCTTGGGTAGTCGTTGAGAGAAATGAAGGTTGTTTTTAGATGGTTGATTTCTTTGTTGAGTTGAGTGGGGTCGAGTGAGATATCAAATAAAGAAGTTATCCATAAGAATTGTCTAGTATTATTTGAACTAGTATTTAGAACTTTAAAATTCCTGAATGCTGTAAGATACTCAGGTAAATCTTATATTTCTTATATGAGGTTTGAAAATAGAAAAATCTTTTTAAATAGTCTAGAAATCTGAAAAGATTTCTTAATTAGAGTGACATCATTAAATTTTAGTTGATTGAAAGCTACTGCTCTTAAAATAAGCATCTTATGGTATTTACATTGATCAGTCTAAGACAGTCATAGTCTTGAACCCTGTATGACTGTCTATGTCAGGTTTATTACTAGGACAACCATCTGCTCTATGCTATTTGTAAATAAGACCAGTAGCTGTAACTGCTGTGAGCAATGTTATTTGAACCATGAAGATAAACATATTTCTGTACGCTCTGTGTTCAGGCAGGTAATAATTAGACTTGATAGTTCATCCTATTCACTTCCCTAATGAGGAAAGACAGAAATTCATGGATGACTTATGGTTCAGCTAATCCTAACCCTATTTCAACAAAAGCAAAATACCCCTGAGTTCGAATAATTATCTTGAGCCTTGATCATGATGAAAAGAAGAGTAAACCCCAAAACAATTAATTTTACAAAGCATTGTCATATTTTGTAAACTTTTATTCCCCAAAACAAAGTTGATTTGAATCAGGTCAGGTGATTTGGTGTTTAACGCCGCTTTCAAGAGTATTTCACTTATATCGCAGCCGCTTTGATTATTTCAGGCAGAAAGCCTGCAACACTATTGTGGCTGTGTATTGCAGTGAAACCTGTGAGCATCGGCTGGAACTAGCGAACCATGGGTGGGACTGTGCTGAAATTCAGTGTAGCATTGCACCCAAACCTTACTGCATGTAGAACAGTTCTCTACTGCAGACAAAGTTGCCGAGCCCCTGGTTGGATTCGAACCACAGACCTCTTGATCCGAAGCCAGATTTGAATCATGATCTGATCCTTTTACTGTTTTCAAGCACACTAGTCAGTATTTTTTGCTGACTTCTTCTGGAAATTACTATGATTCTCTTATCTTAACTCAATATATGATTATGATCCTTCTACCAAGTCAAGGATTTGCTAAGAGTAATGTAATATTTAAGACTGATAAATACCCCATATCAGGCTAAACTATCATGCTATCCTGGAACAAATATCTAGAGTTTTAATGAAATACAGTTTTCAGTTTGTCGTGGATCTAAAACAAAAGCTCTCTTTGTTCAACTTTACTCTATCTGGACATAACCTCTTTCCATCCCTTTTTAACCTTTTTAAATGTAATTGAATAAAATTGCTTCATAATAGACAGGATTGGTTTCTAGGAGTGTGTCTGTTCAATTGATCAATTGTCAATTTGTCACTCACAGTCGGACAGAACTTGTGTCAAAGGTAATCATATTAAATGTAATTTTTATGATGTGTATTGAAGGAAACAATCCCTTAATGCATATGGCATATATGATACACCAAGAAGTTCAAAACTTTGACTTAAGCCTTAGACATATATTCATCACAGAGCTCAAGATAACCTGTTGTTGGGTATGATTCAGTGGGTTTATTGCATGTGCTTATTCACACTTTTTGATACCAATGCGTATTGACTTTAAAAGCAAAATTTGTGTACATATAAATGCAAAAATGTAAAATCTAACTTTGTCTTTATACCAGATTAATCAGTAAGTATTTTTGAAAGTCAATATGAAAAATATATGATAGAACAGACTAAATAATAAAATGTATAAAATGTAATATTAACATTAAAAATTATATAGTTATCTGTTGCAAGTGACTGTTTATGATTGCAACTCATTCAGTAACCGAAAATTTGAATATAGTAAAGAAATAATGTATTATTAATGCAGGTGCATATAAATCAAGAAGCCCCAAAAGCAGTTAAAAAAAAGGTATTCAAACTCCTATTACAACAATAAAAGAATATTTACGTTTTAAACAAGTTTAATCAGAATACATAAAGATGAAACTTTCGATGTTTAGATATTCTCATGAACATCTGATAATATCTGTGTAATAAGATGTGCATAATGTTTTCATGTTTTGATTAAATATGCATTGTTATTTTTTCATCTAGCATAAATGTCACTAAGTTTTAGTGATTTTTGATACACAGGCATTTAAAATTTATTCATCTCTTATTTTGCGTAGCTTATGCAAATACACATCTTATCGTGAGCTATACATCAAATGGATTGAATGTCTTGGCTGATTAAATAAAGTTATTACTTTAAAAGTATGACCTATCAGCATCTGGTCTCCCATTTTTATTTTGAGGAAAATGACATAAAAAAGGTGCTGTACATTTACTAATTTAACAACATTATGAGAGTAAACTATATGTATGGATAGAGAGTTTACAAATTACAATGACTAGTCTTCAATGCCTTGTAATACTGTAGCATTTTGTAATATGTTTTAACTTGGTTTTGTTTTGATCATGTACACATAGTTTATAACATGCATGTATAAACTGGAATGAAAAGCGTAATCAAGAAATCATATTTCCATAGACTTTGAAAGTGGTATGAAAATATTACTGTTGAAAGTGACTTAATGTGGTTTGGAATTGTTACCATAAATATTTCAGTCTCCAGAAGGACTGTCATAAAAGTACTGCTATCAGTGGAATGAACCACTAAATTTATTTTGAAACTGATCATACACTTCATGTATGTTGTAAATCTTGTGGCTGCAGTGACTCGAAGTATTTAGGACCTGTTTTGAAATTAGAACCCATACCGTAACATGATTTACAATATCCTTCACAAAGCTGCCCTATCTTGTGTAAACCTTGTAAAATAGGATGTCTGTGACTGGCTGAAGTGTAATTGACTATATTATAAATTTGTCAGTGGTTTTGAAATATGATTGCACAATACGCTAATACAGTTAACTGCCCTTGGTAGACAAGAAAACAACTTGTTTGTCGGCATTTACATTATCTCCTAATAAAAAGTATATACGTATATGTCAATGAATGTAATGTAAAGAATTAACAAAATAAACTGAAAATTCGTCTGTTTCATCATGCTTATATACCGGTAAGCAAAGTTGTGCTTGTTGCTGAAACTACAGCCACAAGAATTATCCTCAGACCTGTTGTATGATATATGTATATCTTTTGATAATATGAATTGCCTCTGACTGATCTTGACTACTCTCAATAAAAACATTTGCATACAGATACACATGAAAAGTAGCCAGCAATTTTGTCATCGGTCTTTATATTCCAAAGCATTTAAAAAGAAAATTGAGAAAATTGTATGGGTTGTTAGACTAGCGTAGCATTGTTTGTATATTGATCTGCCAAGTACCATTTTTTATCAATCAAATCAATTTGTATTCAAATATTAAATCTACTTCAGCATGGGTGTATTTACTTTGTGTCTCATGCATGTCGTTAATATGGGTTTCAAGTACAGAAACGTCGGAAATCATTGACAACAGCAACTGTGCTGGCTAAGCAAGAATTCTAAATTAATTATTTAGTTACAGTGGCATTACCCTAATTGCAAGTTGAAAAGGCATAGCAATTGCACATGCCAAGAAAAGTAGATATTCCATGTCCAGAACCTGTGTTTCTATTACTGGAGTCTCCATTTCTTTTCTAATTGAGATTCTCTTTTGTCATCTCATTAGAAATGGTCTTTTGTTAAGAATGCACAATTGAATCCTCTCAGCACTACATGGAGAGAAAAGTTTCTACAACATCGATTCCATGATGTAGAGACTTCCACTCATGTAGCAGATGAAGAGTTAAAGTTAATGTCGAATATTATGAACCGAATAGCTTTATGTTATGCATGGCAATAATCCCCAGTGTTCAAAGTGGACAGAATTTCTAGCCTAGAATGGAAAGGGTGAATATTGATATATAGAGCTGTCGTAGAAACAATAACTTTAAGCAAGATGCCATTTACAAACATTCCTTAGTGTAAAGTCTATATAGAAAGCTTTCCTCATCAAGCATGAAAAGGGTTAATATTGATATTGTGTGTAGAGCTGGCAGAAGAAAAATAGATTAAAAGTTACATACCAAAAGAATTAATGATACATTTGGAGATGTAGAGGCAAAGTAGAAAGGCTTATTCCCCTAGCATGTAGAGGGTTAATGTTGATGTTGCATGTAGAGCTTAGGCAGAGGAAAAATAGAATGAAGTAAGTTTCATGTCATGAAAATTAAAGTAACATTCCTTGGTGTAGAATCTCAGTAGATAAGATTCCTCGTATAGCATGAAAAGGATTAATATTGATGTTACGTGTAAAGCTGGCAGAGAAACAATAGGATCAAGGAAGCTACATGCCATGGGAATTAAAGTAACATTCCTATCTGTAGACACTTTGTAGAAGGATTCTTCCTCTAGCATGTAAAGGGTTAATGTTGATGTTGCGGGTGAAGCTGGCAGAGAAACAATAGGTTCAAGGAAGATACATGCCATGGGAATTAAAGTAACATTCCTTCAATGCAGACTTTTTGTAGAGGGATTTTTCCTCTAGCATGTAAAGGGTTAATGTTGATGTTGCGTGTAGAGCTGGCAGAGAAACAATAGCATCATGAGCTAGATGCAGACAGCGTTACTGTAACATTCCACGGAAAGGCACTGACAGCATGTCCTCCTCTTCCTATACAGTACACTTCATACACAATGGCTACAAGGTAGGCGCTGTCAAAGAGTTTATTATGAATGACATTTTTATATATGATTGATTTTCTATCACTAATTGCAGTGCTGACTACGATTAAATGAAGAATGGTTTATGAAATACAACCTTATTTCAATGAATTTTAATCTTCAAAATTTTTTTGTATTTTGCTTTATTCGGCTATTTTCAAGTTACATAAGGAAACAACTGACTCCATGGTGATAATGTGGTCAAAATTGTGGAGCAATTTCTTGTCTATGAGATAGGTTTATTGATAATTAAGGTAATGTTTTTAAGTATTTTATAGTAAAATTTTACATGGAAAAGGATTGTTATTTCCCAATGTAATAGATTGTTTTGAAAGAATTCATAGTTGGTATGATAATAAAGCTCTATTCTGGTGTAACACCTTTGTTAGAACTTTGTTAAAGAGCTAAATGCAACAAAGTTTGACAATGTTTATACTTGGAGAGTTGATAAGCTTTGTATTGACCCCCGCTGTGTCTGTATATAACATTGTTATGTGTTGCCTCATACAAGCTTGAACCATTTAATGACCATGTTGAACATTGTGACTCATATGTTTTGGTAACCTTCATATGTTGAACCTGACAAGCTTGAAATTGTCCAGGGAGTTAGATAATCATTATAATTGCCTAAATGGTCAGGTTCAAAGTTTATCATTCACTGTATTAATACTGTATTCACTGTATAATACTGTACTTTGTCAATACATAATATGTTTTTATGTGAGCAAAGCTACAAGACATTTAGAAAACCTGCTTTCCAATTTCATTATGAGCATAAGCTAGGCACCTAGTGAGAATTATAATTGATACTTATATGGTGTAAAGGAAAGTGTTATTTTGTATAATGTTTAAGTTCATGTGTGATAATTCAGTGGTTTTAAAAAAGTGATATGACATTTTCCAAGTTAATCTTAAAAGTACCAAAAGATTTGGGGACCCTGCCAGTAAGTTTTAGTAATATATTTTTAAATATGGACACAATAAGCAGGCCTTCCCCTGAGGATCAAAAGTTTAAAACCTGAAAAGGACTTTATGTTAAGTAATATTAAATACTAGTTCTGATCTGATATTACGACGGTGGCTTGGATGAAACAGAAGGGATTGTGTGATCACCTCAGAATTTAGCAGGATTCGAACCTGGGAATCACACACTCCACAGATTCAGCTAAAATCAGGATATCCCGCTAGTCAAAACCAGTGGTAATGATTTTCACCTCACACTGCCACATGTACATACAAAGTTTGATTTCTCTGAATCTGTTGATGAATTATATTGTCACAGCTCTGGTGTAGATTATGGGGATAAATGAAAATGTTGGCCATGTTATCATAGCTTGGTGAAAGCTTGATAAATTTCTTATTATCAGTTGATCTGATACAATCTTTGATGTATCCATCAAGATCCAGTTCTTGCAATTATACTTGTCACATGTTTGGTTTAAAGAAATATTACTAGCTTTGAAATAGCTAAAAATATTGAATCCCTTTTTGTCAGTTGATACTGAAATCTTTAATGCAATTGCACTTCTCAAATGGCGATTAGGGATACTGTTCTTCGTCTAATTGACTTTGTAAAAGTTTCAAGATTTAATTTTGTTTGATCTTATCTAGTTTAAAGCTCCTATTAGAACTTTTGCTACAATCAGTCATTGCGAAAAGAGTATGGAAGAGCTAAACAGGTTTGAGAATTAAAAGGATATAGTTTCTAACTTGGAAAAACAAATGCTTCTAATTTATCAAATAATCGAAAGAGCTTTTAGATAATTTGAATTTCCTCTTTTCCAGTTCATCTTCAGGGTCATGTACTTATTGATGCACCAAAGATCTGTCCGTGGAATTTGACTCTTTCGTTAAGGAATAAGGGAACAAAATCTTCATTTTATCACCTTGATGAAAACTTAAGTCAATTTACTCTTTTCTAGTTGATAGCCATATCTTTGCTGCATTTGCAATATCTTTGGCGATCAAGGGAAAGACATAATGTAACGATAAAAATGTTTTACCAGCTTGATAAGCCTTTAACATTAAAGTTGATATCCTCTTTTCCAGTTGATAGCCACGATCTTCGCTGCGATCGCAGTGCTGCTGGTGATTATCGGGGTATCTGCAGAGAGGTGGGTGGAGGTCAAGTTCCAGGCGGGGAGCGACAACTGGAAGACATGGGGGCTCTGGACTGACTGTCATGTTGTCACCTCGGCACTCAGGGTCTGCGTCGAGACAGGTATGTCACTTGAGTATAAGTTCTCAGACACTTTATACAGTTTTTGCAATTTAATGGATGCCATCATGTTCCCACTTCAGAGAGATTAGATCAAATTAGATCTGAAGTGTTTAACACATAATAGAAAGGTCTCTGTACCAGTAAGTACGTATACCCATAACAGAAAATTCATATTACTGGGAACAACCCATTATAGAAAAGTCATATTATTGGTTGGTAACTACCTGTAACAGAAGTGATTGTGAGATCACCTCCCGCGGGATTTGAACCCGGCACCTCCGGGTGAGAGTCCTACACTCTACTAGGGTTGGGTATTGCCAGAAAAAATGTATTGCAATATATTGCGATATTTGATGCCGTAATGTGATACCTATTACAATATATTGCCAGAAGTGCAGTTGGGTTTTGGGACTGTAAATTACTACCAAACATTACAAATGGTAACTTGAATCAATCAATAGTTATTCTGTTATCATATTCATGGCACGGTATTAAATAATAAGTATTTAACAAATTAAAAAACAACGGATATGTTACATTTGTGTCAAAGTTTTTATTGTTTTCCAAATCTCAGCTTATAGTTCTTTCAAAAGTAGGTAATAGCACTAATAGGTAAATCCCAAACTCTCATTGTAGATATCCACTTTGTCAACCTATAGAGTAAAGGCTAAGGACCTCTTGCCTTTGAGCAACATTCAAGTTGTTTCATATAAATTACTCAGTCTCAGAGTATCATTAAAACTTAAAGGATGGCAGCAAACACATTTAAATCTAAAACGATTGAGGTCCAACTGGCAACAATTTGTCAATTTAAAATATTATAATATATAATATATAATGCAAATAGTCAAATACTCGTTTACAAATACGAAAGTGTTTAATAGTCTGTGACCCTTTTAGTTTTTCGACTTGCTGTTTAGTGACAGGCGTCGCCGACTGATGCTCATGGAAATTGCCGAACGTATCGCCTGTACCGGTTCTTGGACACTGTACCCTGATACGATATATTCAGTAATTTGAATCGCAATATACCGGTATACCGGTTATATCGCCCACCCCTACACTCTAACAATTTAGTCAAAGAGATATCCCTCTGGCCAAAGCCAAAAACAGAAAAGTCTCACTACTGGTTGGTCCTGTCAGCTTTTGTTAAAGTTGCAGTGTCTGTGTCTGTTCCATGTGTTTGATTTTCTGTTGTTCCCCAGCATGGAGGGATGCATGTGCAGCGCTGTCTCTCATTGGCTTGTTCGGGGCTGTAGGAACTGTGTGTCTTGGAATCGTTGGATTGTGTACACGCAAGAGGATTGTCTACATCATTGCAGGAGTAATCGCCCTTGTCTCGGGTATGTAACATCGTCCTGTATTTCCCTGACGACCCACATGTATTACTTAATAATCTAGCACATTCACAACTAGCTTTTTCTAAACCTTGAGTGATCCTGCTTTTTATAACGATCATTGTGCAGTGATCAAGGTCACTAAGGAGAGCCCCATCTAATAACAATAAAATAGAGCCCCATGAATTAACCCTAACATACAAAACTATTTCCTACCCTTCAGCGCTCATTTTGCAATTGTCAAGAATACTGAGGAGATTCTCATTCAATAATGGAAAAAAGATATTTTTTCATAGATTCACACAATTTCTCTCCCTACGTGCAGCGATCGTGCTACTGATAGCGCTGATCGTGTTCCCGGTCAAGTTCACGGAGCAGATCCACCGCGAGGACCAGGACGACCTGGAAGAGTTCAGCTACGACTGGACTTACGGAATAACATTCGGGGGAATGCTGTTTCTCATCGGGGCTGCCATCTTTTTCTTCCTCAAACAGGAGACGCAGGAAGTGGATGAAAAGAGTATGCCACCCTACTATGTCAACTCTGGGTCTTATCATTGAGTCTCAAAACTATACTGATTCTTTATTACTTGTTATTTTAACCTTTGGTCACATTGACAATGTTCTTGTTTCTCATTACTTATTCAAAATGTTTCAGTCTGACAGGTGAATTGTATTTGAAAGTTGTTTATTTTTCATATATAATTGCATGATCTTGATGGCGAAACCCCTATCAAGGGTTGTTCCTATTATGCTTGCCAAGGTTACAGTGTGTCACAGGAATTTATTTGATTCTCTAGAGGGAGCAAAAGTTAATGAATATCCAATCCTTAAAGCATAAAAAATCAATTCACATTTCAAAAGCAGAATTTTCTATAATGTAAATTTTCAAAAATATTGGCATCTTGTATTGTCATAAAATTTCAAAATCTATTTTACCTTTGAACAAATTATTATCTTAACTGCCATTAGTACTTCATTAAGATCTTAGTACTCAGATGACTTGGTCATCTCTTGTTGATATTCTTGAGTTGTGAGGAGAAATAACTGACATCAATGACTTATGTGTTGTAAATTTGATGAATTTTTCAATTATAGATTTATTGATAGCGTACTTCCAAATGACTTGAAGTCTAACAGAGAGTTTAACTCTTTGGTGCCAAGATGACAAAAACAGGGTCTTTTAATGGCATAAACAACATTCTTAGTCTTAAGGAGCTTCAAGACACCCTGTCCTATATTATAAACTCAGGAATTGGGAAAGACACCTTTTACAATGGGCTATCTAAAGGCTTTTAGTCATTTTCGGATTTTCGAATGGGCTGCTCCCCTTTGAATCAACAGTTAAATTTCTAATTCTAATGTGCCATTTTTTCATTGAATGTGAAAAATGGCCCTTTACGCCTACCTTTCCTGATCCCTGAAAATTTTTCATTCGGAATCATAATTGGTCTGACAAAGCCTGATAATGTATGAGACAGCTGCTTTAGCTTATTTTAATTTTCACAGTTTTAGCATGTATTATGAAACATAGTAGTTATTGTCTTGATTTAACACATGACATCTTCATTGTATATTCATGTTATAAATATCTATGGCTACCAAACTATTGCACTTTCTTGGCATTGCATCATTGTATTTATTATACTGAATAGTCACTATCATGTCATTTATTTTAGCTTTTGAACAACTCATAGGTTAATTATTTTTGAATGCACAATTTCCATCCTTTTTAGTAGCGCAATTTGTATTGATACTTTTACATTAATGAATCTTATGGGGAGAGTCTAAATGTTATATAAGATATTAGATATTTGGCATATATTTGGTTACTTCTTCTTGTTGTGAGGAAAGTGTTGCTGTATATTATTTCTTTGTTGACAAACATTTCAAATGAAATGGTTACTCTGATATTTATTGAACAAAAACATTTTAAGTTGAAAATGTTTCAAGTCCTTGTTATTAATTGTCTCGACAAATTAATTATGAAATTGTAAAATATTCACTTATATTCAGGTATTCATATATATATATGCAAATTTTGTTTGTAACATTTTGGTGCTTAAAAGAATTTTTTCTTTTGACTTTCAAATGTTGGTTACTGTTTTTTGAAAGTTATTGAACTCTTTTTTACCATAATGTTAATTCTTATTCATGTGATAATGATTAAAAAGCAATATTGCATTTTAATTGTAAATGTACTTTGATGCCTTATTTTACATGTTTAAATTTCAATGAAAACACCTTTTGATATAAATATGTTGATATTAACTCATTTTATTGTTTGTGGGTTGTGATACTGAAATGTTGAAAAGTTTTGGAATGTCGTGTGTCTTTACCAAAACCATCCAGTTATGTCTACTATCCTGCTACAGGATATTATGTTTGAATCTGTACATGTGTATGGATATCTAACCCTGTGTTAAGTCTCTTATTCTTCAATGTACCTGATTCGGAAATATCTCAGTTAACCTTGAATCCAGGGGGTACTCTTTGAGATTGTAGGATAAACATTTCCCTTTGAAAGCTTTCCAGAAATTTATATTTAAAATAAAATATTTGAAAGACAATAAATTTAGTCTTTGACCGACTACAAACCAAATAATACAAGTACCATTGCCCTCTTAAGCCAGACATAAAAAAATGTATGTTCTAATTCATTTCCTTCAATAACGGTAAGAAATATAAAAAAAAGCTGAACCAACTTCTGTGAGTCTAGTAATTATAAAGATTGTCTAAATATTTCCCTTTAAGTTCATTAAAGGTTTCAATTAAACATGTGATCATTTTCCACAATATATGTACATATCTTCACGTTAGTGGTGCTTTTCATACATCGGTGGTACAGGGGCCTTGATGATTCTGTCCATTCTTGTAGACCAATGGTCACCTGTTTGACCGTCATTATTGGGATTGTATTTACAATGATGCTTGACCATTATATTTGTGTCTTTTAAACACTTAAAGTTGCTTTAAATGTAAATGAATGTAGATTTTATTGATTAGAAATTTTCCATTTGTCCTTGTTTTGGTCATGTTTAATGTATTTGCCAGTAGATTTCGATATTTTAAGGGTTCTTTTTACAGTGCAGAGAGAATATGGTAAAGATAAGTTATTCATTATGCGGCCAATCTCCAAAAGGATGGCAATAATGTGAAAAATTTATGATTTTGTTATAACATGTCAAGTTTTTTCTTTAAGTTTGTGATATATTCAGTGCATGCTACTTCAATCATAGTTTGTTGTAAAGTTCAATCTTGTAAATATTCTAAAACAATGTTTCATCTTCATTTGTTAAATTCATATATATATATATATATATATATATATATATATATATATATATATAATTCACTTATGTACAACTACAGCGCAAAACAGTTTAGGAAGCATATGTATGCTCATGCAGATTGTCTTCAGGAGTTATTTACACAAATTATCTATCTATAAAATTAATTATCACGCTTCAAGTTACATTCCTCTCTTAACTGCTGACAGCAAAGTTTCCTTAAAAAATCTTTTTCCATCAATATTTATGCATGAAATTAAATATATTTTGCTCTTTGTTTATTTTTATTTACATCATGATCGAGCACATCCTGCTTACATTATCTTACTTTTCTGTAGATCAGCATTCTTGTTAAAACTAGCTGTAATATTTTACGTCATGATGTTCTCTATTACATCTAGAGAAGTGCTCACCTTTTCTGTGTCGCACATGTGCATTAGCCAACCAATCATAAGAGATCTGCCTGAGCACTTTGAATTGCGAGACAGTGTGAATGTTTCGCTGTTCCTTTGCTCCTCTATTAGAAAAGCCGATTGTTACCTTTGTTTTGTGGAAAAATATGATGAAAAAATCAACTCTATGCAGACATTGACATTGAATATAAATGTATGTCATGTGTTTTTTTATTCGTGCTGAAGGAAATTAAGAAACTAGGTCAAACAATTACAAAAGGATTTAAAGGACAAACATAGGGCCAAAGAAAGCATTTTACAATAACCGAGATGCCAAAGAATACGAGTGCCAAAGATTCTCGTATTCTTTGGTTCAAAACTAAATACCTGCCACCATTTTATTGATCAGTCCAAAGATCGTCAAATGTCGGCTGAACATGAGTTTGATGATCAATTTTAATCAGTAATTCCCTAGATGTGATGATGTATTGTTCAAGCTAGATTTAACTAGATCAGTTGATTAGCTTTGATCTGTTATTGGCTTGTGTTAAACACCAATATCATTCCATGATTATAGAAATTCACCCATTGTTAAAAATCATTGAATTGTTTTCAGTAGAAAATTCAATTCTATTAAATTTCCATTACACTGTTGATGTGCTGACATCTTTAAATATTTTGTATTATATTAAAAATCCATATAAATTATTTTCCCCTGAAATGCATAATAAACCTCAATCTAAGTAACTAGATGAATCATTATGTTGCTATGCTCAGAAATACATCCAATGAAACTCCCATTTGATTTGTCATCATGCTTGAGTCACAAGCGGTGAAAGCATTGGTTGCTTTCTTTTAACCTACACAAACAAGGTTCTGCCTACATTTGAGTAATGAGTGCTCAGTTTCAGTCACAAATTTCAAACCTTCGATCAATAGAAATAATGGTTTAAAAATCTTAAACTTTATTTGTAATCAGTTTATTTGATATTCAAAATTTTTTTGGAGAAAATATACAAGCTCTTTGCTGTATAAACCAGGGATTCATGTAGCTCATTGGTAAAGTGTCTGCTTGTCTGCAGGGAGGCTTGGTTTGATTCCCAGCCACGTCATGCTAAAGACTGACACTGGTCGGGAGGGTGTTTCTTTAGAATAATAGAAGAGCACAGTATGATGATGTGTCGAGTTTAAGTTTTGATCAGATTCCGATTCACTCTAGAGGGAGACAACTCTTTTTGACAAAACTCACAACAATTTACACATCAAAGTTGTGTAATGTCAATGATTTTGATTTTTCTAGTTTTTTCATATATTTGCTTGAAGTGTTATATGTCTCATCAATCAAAGTGCTATAGCTTGTTCATTTTGGAGATAAAATTTTTCGTTTAATCTCTTCATTTTGAATAACATCTCCTTTTGGGAAGAAATTGTCGTCACCATTATTTAGTGAGTGAGTAGTTTGTTGTTTGAGCATGTTAATTGTTTGTTAATGCTATGTTCAAAACATTTACTTGGTTGAAATTTGTGAAATGTTTTCTTTATAATTTGTAAATGTTTGATCTTTTTGGTTTTGAAATATTTCAATAATGTTGATGTTTATAAGTTTGTTCTGTTACATATTTAAGTTAGACTGAAATGTTTATATAGATATAATCAGCTTTTCTTTATTATCTAAAGCTTTTCTGAATTTGAAGAAACACTTTTTCTTTATTATTTGAAGATATTCTGACTTTATAGAATCAGCTTTTCTTTAAGTTTCAGTTTTTATTTCACTTTCTGAACATTTCATTGTCAGTTGTAAACTAGGCTTATATTTCACAAATAAAAATTTAGCTTACACTTCTTGGAGGTAAATAAAAAACAAAACAGATACAACTGCTTTAACAACTTGATGAAAATATATGCTTAAGATTTGTCATAATCTAGTTAGACAGGTCCTTGTTATAAAGAAGACAAGGAATTTTAATGGATAATCAACTTCTTTATTGTACTGATAGCGACGTTTTGGTATAGATTCATATACCGTTTTCAAGCAATTTGATGGTCCTTGTTATTACTGCATGGTTGTGGTTGTGATTTTACAATGCATATTTTTATATATGAATTATATATGACTAGTTAATACTTTTGATACTTGTATGTAGTGAGCTGCTTTTTTAATCGGACAGATGCTTGGTAGTAACTGTTGAGTTTATTAAAGCTGTCGTAAATGATTGAATTTTGTTCTCGAAGGTAAGTGCTATTTTCACTTTCCACCAGCGCTGTTTTAAGTTCTCTCTTGCCTGATTAATTTTGCATTTAGATGTATTATTGTCAATAATCCAAGGTCTGATTTTAATATTTTGGTTGTTACCATTTTTACAAAATGTTTATACTTTCATAAATAAATGTTTTTAAAATTTTATGGATCGAAGGTTATGCAGAAAATTCTTGGATTATTGAAGATGTTTATTATGAACATGGCATTTAGAACAAATGTTAACTTGCAATTTTATGCAGTTCCGGATCTGATCTGATATTTTCATATTTTAATATGGGATTCTTATTATAGTGCTTGCCAACATAATGCCACTGTAGTGTCTTCATTTATGATAGATCTGAATTTATTTGACAAGTATACCATCCTAGTGTCATGTATATCTTGCCTTTTATATTATTTATTTTGATTGTGTTAGAAATTTAATACAAATAAAAGCTTTTTTCAAAAATATGTATTTGTTATTGAGGTGGATCACCGATGGTTGGATGTATCTCGGGTACAGAGAACACCCAGAACTCCTGGTATCCACTGTGACAGTAGGGCTTACCTCAAGCAGCCTAACCGTCGAGGCATAACTTGCGCCATTATATGGACATTGGTGACCTTCACCTCATTTCAAAGGTCACCACAACACTGTCATCACTTTGTAATACATTTTTAACATGATATCTCGTAAAGTTTAGCACCTAGAGTGTTCATATTTGCATGCATGGTGACAGCCTTCAATGGAGGAAGACTCAGATGCCAGTCGACATTGGTGACCGTAACCTCATTTTCAAAGTCACCACGACACATTGACCACTTTGTAATAGATTGTTAACGCGATATCTCAATAAGCCTACCCCCTAAATATCTCATATTCTAGCATTGTTGCGGTAAAGATCAAAGGCGCCGCCTATCCTTTATTCCGCGATAAAGTATAGTTTTTGAATGACGACTCATGACGTCAACAACAATAACGTTATGACGTCACTGGTTATGGCCCTGGTCGAGCATTTTCAATTAACTGCCAAATTCGATTAATTTCATTTAAGTTATTTTTGGCTGAAATATGATTTACACGAGTTAAAATCGACATGCTAGAAAAGAAATAGAGTAGCCTCAACCATCATGTGTTTTGCAATAAAGTATAGTTTTGCCCTGAACTATTATTAACGTCAAACCACTCGGCCTTCGGCCTCGTGCTTTAACTATAATAGTTCAGGGCAAAACTATACTTTATTGCAAAACACATGATGGTTGAGGCTACTCTATTTCTTAAACGGCGGGGGACATTGCCATGTTAGTGGCAAACACTTGTTTGTAAATCTGTATTTGTAATTGTGTTGTGCTATGGATCATGAGGTTGAGATTTAAGATGTCTCTCAGGTATAAAGGTCTTAAGAGAATTAAGATGTGCTATAATCCTCTCAGTCAGCTAGGATAGCCTACCTTTTGCAAACTTACCCTGCAAGCCATAATTTACACCACTCAATCATTTGCTAATGTAAACCTTGCTCCATGGCTCCAAATCAATAGTTTGGCCGCAGCTCATTTTATTGTGGTCTGAATCAACTTCAAGAAGAATAATGATAGGATAGGACAATCAAGTTTACTTGTTGCAGGAAAAATGGTCCAAAAGTCCAATGAAACAGGCACAAACAATGCCCTAGGGAGAAGTTTATCTTTAGCAAGTGGCCAATATCTTTTAAATCCTAAAGCCTATAAAGCCAGATTGGTCAATGGTGTGGATCATCATTGTTGACAGTTCATACATTACATTTTTTACTTCTCTTCCAATATTGCTCAACCCATAGGGCTGAAGTTTAATGGAAGCTGTCTGGCAACTCAGAGAGAAAAAAAAATAGAGAAGCAAGTCTTCAAAGTAAAATCCTTAAAAAATGATTCTTAATAAGTAAAAAAAAATCAATTTCTCAAGAAGTATATTTGCGCCTCCCCCATCCCCCTAAATATATGGAAAAAGCCAGGAACTTCAACTTCTTGAAGGACTTGTTTCAGCTTTGTCGATTTCAAGTACTCCAAAAGGTTCAGTCCAATGTTTATTCAGTATAAAACCGACACATCAACAAATCTCATTTATATTCAACATATTCACTTACAACTTAACAATATATTGATAAACATAAATATTTTTCCTTAAATAAAAAGAAACCAACATAACCTGAGCCGTTAAAGCTCTAGGTAGGAAACTTCACTTTGATTTCAGGTTACATTACAGGAATATTAGCCTTACAAACCTGTGAATAAATATGATTAGAAAGTACATCATAATATGGTATTTTAAAGGCATACATATTTTTCATAAAAAAAAATTAAGAAGAAGGTATCAAAGAAAAGACTTGGAAAATATGAAGTTTATTTCATGTTAATGTGAGGTCCCATATTATTGTATTAACAAGTGATATAAAGGAAAGAATAACCATTCTCATTCTTTTAGGAGAGGGTTCTCTTAACCAGATTATCAACAACTTTCATTCTGTCTTGATCATATTCATTTGTTTCCAAAGACTGTAGAACTGTTCTTTCTTGAAGCCATGGAATATCACTCTGTTTGGGTAGTTCATGACTTCATTCAAGGGTAAATCATGGTATGAGAACCCACAGTCACCAATAAACACGCCTCCAACCTGTCTTGCACACAATCCTGTGATGAAGACATCTTCAACGACAACTAGAGGTGTTTTATCCATGACAGTTACGAGTTCACGAGCCATCATTCCAGATATGACGTAAGCTGCACCTGTGATGTAGGTTGGGTAACGTGTTTCAGGAAAATCATTCATTGAAACGAAATGTTTTGATTTTTTATTCCTATTTGGTTTTGAGTCTCTGAACACTTGACCCATTATAAACTTTGGCTCTGTTTGAACCATTTCAATAACTTTGATTAAATTATGCATATTCAAAAATACATCACTGTCAACCTTCAACAGATGCTTGAAACCATTACAAAACTCTGTTGCCCATTTGAGAAAACCAATGCTCTTCAGAACTAGATTTGAGTAAGTATCCGCTGCGTCCAACTGGACAATATCCTGGTTCTGTACTTGCTCCTCTTCCAGGGCAAGTCGCATGGACGTCTTCAAATCCTGTTTCTCACCAAGAACAAACACAAGCGCCATTGGGAGGTCAGACTTCTTCACAACAGATCCCCAAGTCTTGCGTACCACATCCCGTTCCTCGAAGTCTTCTACACCTGAGATTACACCAATCACAAGCCACTTAGGTTGACCTTGACACTGGTGGGAATTAATCCGGAACTTAATGTTCTTGAGAAAACCGTTTCCCGTCACATTTGATCGAGATTGAGGCTGCATGGTGATTGGCTCTTTAGCACAACATGGTGACAGGTTAACATATCTACAGACGTTTTGATGAACAGTGATCAGACACAAAATGATGCCAGTGAACAGAGCAGCTCGGCATCCCCATGAACGCAGTCTGCAGATGTTTCGAAGGTATCCCATTAACGAACTGCACCAGTTACATGTGAACTTAAGAAACAAGTTTAGCACAAGGGGATTATAAGTTTCTGTTTAGTCAAATCAATTGGATACTAGTTATTCCTTCTCGATTCCATAAGGCATATTGAATCCACAGTAATTTTTTCACTCACATAATGATCTTGAAATATTCTATCATTTACAACATTAATTCACTCGATAGTGAAGCCAACCATAGTCTGAGGAAAATCAATTCATGAAAATCAATTGGGATAACATAAGATTCAACCCCCATGAATATACCGCCACTTGATGCTGTGATAAGTATGAATACTAATGAGTATCAAGTTGGTTGTTCTGTCTCCTCTTCATATCAAAATTCATCTCAAATACCATCCACAATCCAGAGCGTTCCCCTCGTTACCAAGGTAATCGACTGTCACCATACCACTAGAGAACTGAGGGCCCTAACCTGCAAACAAGTAATAAAACAGTAGGCTAGATGATTAATCACCATAAACATACTTCATCATCATCCTGATATTGGATACAAGGCAAGTCCAGCATCAGACAATTCTATGACAGGTCTGAAAAATTTCATTAAGAAAATGAAGTTACAGAGACAAATATTTATTTTCTTTTTTTCAAATTTAAACAATTCTTTCAAATATCTAATTTTGGGAATCTAACATGAGAGTAATTTTCAGTCCCACCTGCTGAACAGTAGGCCTGTAGGAATTTTACACTATAAATTGCAGTTAGTAAATAGAGGGTTGCAACAACAGTCTCATACATTAATCATGAACATTTAGATTCACAAACATTAAAGAGCCACTCCGTGATTTTCATAACATATTATTTACCTTTGATACGAACCTAAAAGTCATGTGGTGACATAAAGTCAAAACATCTTAATTTTTCATGTCCAAAAGACATATATATGACAAATACTGGTTTTCCATGAAAATCTAAAAACAGCCTTATAAATGCACAGAGGTGTAGATAGCATGTCCAATATACTTGGATACTAGTCATATACCCTAGCAAACGCTATCAACTCCTAACTGCCCTCCTGGTTGTTTTAGATAAGTCTCCAAAATTACATTTGTCTATTTGACGCGCACCACTGTCCGGTTTTCGATCATTATTGCGACGTTCTACCCTCATATTGTCACTGTAAAAAACAATAAACTTTAAAATGTGTCGATACTTCGCGATCAAATGACACCATTGATTAAGTTTGGCATATATGACTCCAACAACTCAAGGAGTGGCTCTTTAAGAAAGAGAATACTGAAGCAGATGTTCCCTGAAAAGAGAAATGAAATTGTCCTTGCAGAACATCATCAAAATGCATTTCCATGGATATATACGGTCCATATTATTTAGAAGATATCACTTGATCTCCCACAAGCAATATCTCCTGTGGAATACAATGGTTGATGATAAAACATATCTTTGATATAAAGTCTAACCAGTCCCCTATTGCAGAGTATGAAATGAGTATGAAAACTTATCAGCCAAAGGTTTAATTGTATCAACATCTATATAAAATCCCCAGTTTTAATCTTAAAGTTACCATTTATCAGTGACAAGAAGGCCATGCCAGCTCTCCCACCCCTCACTTCATACACATTACATGTTGCTAAAATGTCAGAAAGGGTTATTTTACCAGAATAAGATTCTTATAGATGTTTAAGGAATAAATAAAGTATTTTTGAAGTATAATACAGTATTTTTGGAGTAAAATACAGTATTTTTGGAGTAAAATACCCTATTTTTGAAGTAAAATAAAGTATTTTTTAAGTTAAATAGAGTATTTTAAAAGTATATACAGTATTTTAAAAGTAAAATACAGTATTTTTGAAGTAAAATAGAGTATTTTAAAAGTAAAATACAGTATTTTTGAAGTAAAATACAGTACTTTTGGAGTAAAACACAGTATTTTTGCAGTAAAACAAAGTATTTTTGCTGATACATACCTTGAATTATAACAGTCCCTTTCATGCATTATGCTAAGTATCCATGGTGATAATGGTAAATCAAAAAAATAAGAAAGGATATCTATAAGTGTTATTAGAACAACGCAAACAAAAATAAAATTAGAATTTGAAATACGTTCCCAGAAACATTTTCTGTCCATGCTGTTTTGTCCATCTTAGATACATTTAACAAGGCAAGTTAGAAACAGAGGGTGAACCCTCTCTTCTACAATTCTCTGAGGCTACGCCAGTTAAAAATCAACTGGGATTCCATATGTGATTCCACTGGAATTCCTAAGAGGGGGAAAAAATCGGAATTTCAGTTCATCCAACAAAGATTCCAGGTAGTACCTAACCAGAATCCTTTCTGGATCCCACCTATAAAAGATATTCGGGTTTGCCCAGATTCAAATACAAATTCAATGGGATTTCAGTGGTTTTCCAGGAGGATTTCGGTCATTTCTCAGTGGGATCATGAACAAATCTCATCCATATGCAAGTACATACCTAACTAGGACTAGATAGCATTGCAGTGTGAATTGATGTGATATTTGACACTTCACTTATTTCTGAGTCAACATCAAATCTACAATTATAATTGTCTAGATATGATAAAATGTAACTTTCTTATTTAGATAAACTGAAAACATATCTAAAAATTCAATTGAACATGTTTTGGATTTTGATGGAATACTTTTCCAATATCAAATAAATTATTATGGCTTTCACTGATATATTTCCGAGACTGTCAGTTGAACTTCATCTATGCAGTTGCCAGTGGAGATACTGCAGAGCTTAACCAAGCCCAAACAATTTCTTCTTCTCTTAAACATTAAACACTGCCAACTGCAGTTAAAGAGATTTTGGGCAATTTCCTTATCCAAGATGGAAATTCATATTTTGCTCGTTATTATTTTTAGTAAAGTAAATAAAGTCCTTTATCATATTGGTGTGACAATTTTAGGAAATCTTCAAATCAGCTACTCCTTTACAAATACATATTCGAATATAAAAATTGCACGCCTGAGGAAATTCATTAAAAAACATCTGCATTCTCTAAAACGCAAAATAACTTTTTCATGGACAAATTTTCAATGTTTTTTTTCAGTTATGCTCCAAGGGAAATTTCAGTGACACATGAGAAATTATTTTCTAGTCAAAGAAATAAAAAGTTAAAAAGTGTAAATAATGTATTCAACATATCAAAGCAAATATTTGCCAACATTTCTTATAAAAAATTAGAAAATTTAAAGTTTTGAAAACTAAGTTTAGACATTCAAAAACCTTACCATGTTTGTGCTATTAATAAATTTTATGAATTAAAGAAATTTCTCAGAACAAGAAAAAATTAAACTCTCCTCATATAAAAAAGAAAATGCAAATTAATTTCTTTTATAAAGGTATCTAAATTCATAATCCTGACTGCTTTAAAACTTTGACATCTGTTATGTGCAATTCTATACAGTAATTAGACTATCGCTCAGAAGAATTCATCCAAAATTTATTGATATGTCAGATTTATGAAAGTAGCCCCAGAGGATAGGAACTTTCAAATTCAAAATCTAGACTTGCTTTTCCATAAATCATTTTAAGTTGAATCTAATGTTAAAATATATTTATTGACAACAACCCGAGAGTCGGACTGACATCACTCTGTATAACCTATATCTTTTATTCATAAAGGCACATCCATAAATATATACACAGCATTTTATTTACACTCACTGCATATATAATATGAACTCTTGATAAGTCATCGAGAAAAAAGAGCCATGTATTTAAATTCAGTATGTGTTTATGCTGAAGGGTCTTCCTGCTTAAAATGTGTATGATTTTTTTATCCTTAATAAGGTCAAGGCCCTCATTCAGCAGGTCTAACAAGCAACTAACAAGATCAGGAAATAAGCATTAAAACCATATTGCATTGTTCAAGAATTATTTTTCCATACACTAAATAAAAGTCAAGGAAAAGGGTAGATTGTTGACAGCTTAACAATAGCTTTTTAACTTTATTTACTTAAATAACTGATGAAAACAATAGAAGTGAGTTGAAAAAACCCCCCAAAAAACCCATTCTGTTTATAACGTTTTCCAAAGATTAATTATCTATCAATTACAAGGATAATTCATAATGAAGTATTTAAAATAAGGTTCCAATGAGTCCAAATAATCTATTTGTTGTTAATGATTATGACATTATATTGATAAAAACCGTTTCTTGATTAAAATGGCATACGATTCACTATTTATTCTAAATCACATTTATGTTTAAAAAAAATTACATTATTGATAAATGAAACACAAACCTTAAGGCCAGGCCAAAATACATCCGGAAGCTGGTATTGCGTTGCTTAGCAACCAGTATTACTCCATCAACAAATTATGTCCTCCCTTCAGAAGCAAGTAAACGAAGTTTCTTTGTACGCTCCTGTGTGAAATCAAGATTAGATCAGTAACTCGATACTTTCTTGAAAACAAACACTTCAGCAACGACACCAGAGAAGTCAAGAGAGGTCCCGTAACACGATACAACGCATATAATGGGTTGTAATTGGTTTTCACAGGATGTGGGGTTTTGTTCTTAGAAAAATCAACCTATTCTCCTAAAACATTGACAGACCTCTAAAGCCTTGATTAAAATAATGTTTTTACAGAATGGATATGTCTCGGGTTTCGTTTCAACATTAGTTTTGAAGAAAAAGATTTTTCTTTGAAACATTTTAAATACTTTTACTTTAAGTTTCTGATTATATTCCTGCGCCGTATTACGCGAGACAGAATAAACGAACATTACCTACAGCACAAAGTTCCACTGAGTTACAAATTGTCTAAGATTAAATCGGCACCCTTACTGGAGTGATGCAAGTACCTGTGTTCAACGGAAAATCTGGTTTATGTGAATAAGGTTATTTCTTAGTCATAGTATGCATTGATTTCATGGTCCCGATGCATTATTAATAAATTTTCTAAACCGCGGATAAACGTACTCGATAAACAGCCTACAACAATGGATTGAACAAAGATCACATCTGAACACCTGACGCTGTCACTATCACAGGCACAACGATACAGGTCACTATATACTATGTAATCTGACAATGGTATATACTACATCACTGTCAATAGTATCAGAGCTAGCAGTACAAACCGTTACGGGTTTCCCTTGGAAGATAGTTCTGTGTTGTGACCTGTAAGTAAACGCAAAATGCTCTCCGCTGATGTTCAACGAGAAGCATCGCACGTGAAGTGCTTCCTTACAGCGGTGGGGTCAGAGGTCAGGCATCTTCAGGTCGAAGTTCACACACCTCATGGCTCATACTCAGAGAATTTAACTTCGTCGAACTTAGAGTTTGTTGATTTAACTATTAAAACAAGAGGAAAATAAACCTCTTGTTGTTAGTATAAAGTATTCCGGCTTGTCCCAAGGACGTTCTTGCTTCGCCGTAGGCTCTGTTATTTATGATGATAAACAGCTGGCAATTTCTCCCTGTTTACAGGCCTTGTCTTAGTTGACTTCTGAGGTGATAGGGGCCGTCTCAAAATTTCACACTGAGTTAATTAAGTGTTCCCAAGGTGATATTGCAACTGGCGAAGGTGAGGAGTTTTTGGAGAGGGCAAAAGTGGTGGACTTGTTTACTAGACACAGATACACACGTTTAGACTTCCTATTCGACACCATGCAATATTATGCTTCTTTATTGTCAAAATATCCAGTTATAGTATTCACGAACATAGAAAACTGAATGCATTATGTAAATTTATTTAAAAGGCTCATGTTTAACAGGATAATACTAAAGTTTGCATATTTGTAATCCATTCAGAAACATGTTATAACTTCATAGCAATCAAAAATGAGGGCAAACAGTTTCTGCATCACTGTACACAAGGGAATATGAATTTGCAGGTTTTAAAGCTCTCAGAGATAGCCAGATAGGTGCCCTGTATCAAGCGAAAACTACATATAGTGTCAATTTGATTCACTCGAGTAAGGACAAGGGTTCGTTTGATAATTCCTTATATTGAAAAAGAGCAACTCCGTGAGTTATTGGAGTCAAATATGCCAAACTTAATCAATGGTGTCATTTGATCCCGAAGTATCGACTGTTACCAAAAAGAAACATTTTAAAACTTGTTTGTGTTTTGACAGTGACAATATGAAGAGAGAACGTCGCAATTGTGATCGAAAACCGGACTGTGGCGCGCGTCAAATAGTCAAACGTAATTTTGGAGACTTATCTAAAACAGCCAGGAGGGCAGTTAGGAGTTAATAGTGTTTTCTAGGTTATATAACTAGTATCCATGTATATTGGACGTGCTATCTACAACTCTATGCATTTATAAGGCTTTTTTAAAGATTTTTATGGAAAACCAGTATTTGTCATATATATGTCTTTTGGACGTGAACAATTAAGATGTTTTGATTTTATATTATCACATATGAAATTTAGGTTCGTATCAAATTTCTTGCTTTTGGCGACATCCATTTTTTTCCGGAGATGTCTTAGAGATACTTAGGAAACGCCTTTAATAACAAAGTTGTCTTTTTGATTATCTCTTTTTGTCTAGACATATGTGGCAGGAGGCAAAGTATATCTAACTTTTATTTTAACACAATGATTCTTAGTATCCTGCGATGCAACCTCATAATCGATCAGGATGTATTAATACAACACTAGCTGTCATGTCACTAAATGTATTGTATACGCGTTCATTCTGTTTAATATGGCAAGTATCTTTCGTACATTGCAAGCTTGAGTGTCACCTGTTGTTTGATATGTTCGTGATACGCATGTCGATTATCTGTGAATTGGACGCATTTAGGGCCAATTAATTTTTGGTGTGCCCTTACAATGTATTTGTAAATTCAGCTCATTCGCTTTCATGGTTTCTCGCGTTCATTTCACGCAGTTCGCATGCTTTTCATTCTTTTCAAGCTATATTTACATTGACAAACAATTAAGGAAGATTCGGGTCTCAATCACTGTAGAATGTAGAAAACTGATTCTTTTGATTAAAAAGCTGTGCTTCTGCCACTTTTAAACACGATCTCATTGTCCGAAATGCTGATGGATATTTTACGGGCGCTATCTTCACTTTGAAACATTTTCAGAGAGGAGTATACCATTACCTGAAACAAACAATGCTCTTAACCATTTATAATCATTAGATATGAGCCGTATTAATAACGATTCTAAACATTTTAAAAGAAAATTTTAAATCCCTCAATTTTTATAATGATACGATTCTTCGTATTGTTATTATGTATAATGCTATACCTTTTATCCTACGGGAAAATCTATCTATCTATCTGTGTAGTCATATCTGCATATATATATATATATATATATATATATATATATATATATATATATATATATATATATATATATATATATATATATATAGTCGGTATTGTATATGGCTTAAGGCCTTCGTACTTGAGAAAAGACTTTAGTTGACTTTACCTTAAAAATTTGTCAGAAGGGTCTTGATTAAGTTACTTTCCTGCCTAGACAATGATGTTTTTGCATGAAGAGGATGTTGTGAAAGGAAAGGTTTTTCATTTTAAGGTGAGGAATCTGACTATTTGACTTACAAATATACGTGTATGCTCATAAAGGTTTCTCTGCCTAAATTTCATTAGTTTTTGTGCCGATTTGTAATATTGTCGTCAACTATTATTTTAAGGAGGGTACACAAAACTTTATGTTATAGGTTTATGAGACCATTTATTGATAGTTTGGGAAGTAGGAAAATGGTTTCGCATATAGTAATCGTTCATGGTAAGTTCGTTTTACATGTAAAACTACCTCCTTTGATTAAAGAACACTGTCTTCCTATTGGAAACATCGTTGTCGTAAAATCACTTCATCTATCTTAAAAACACGGGCTATGAAGTATGAATCATTAGTCATTAGTCAATCCTAAGAATATATATCCCCGAATTTGCGAGATTTTCCAAATTCTGTTCTCCTTTGTGGTCTTGACGACTTATGGCTAAAAAAACATGGTGTTGGAGTTTTTTTTTGAAAAAAAATGATTTAGAAAAAATGTTAAGACATTAATCAGCAGAATGGTTTTAAACATAAACTTTTATGTTATACAGAGAATACAACTTTTAAAACCTGAAGTGTATCTTTTGAAAATGGTTTTGACAAAAAAGGGGACTCTGTTAGAAAACTGTTGCAAAGCCTGTCCGACGCACAACTTATAACTTATCATATGATTTTGATTAGAAATGGTAGTGAATTGCATAATTACATGGAAGGGGGTCATGATTTAAAAAATATGTTTTTTTGTTTTAAATTTTGCACTTTTGAGTAGGAATGAGTGAGTTATTGTTTAACACCGCTTGGGCAATATTTCAGCCATTAGTTTTGAGTAGGAAGCAGTAACTCTGTTAGAAGACTGTTTCGAGTCATGCCTGGCTTATAACTTCTAAAGTATGTACTTGATTTCAGTCAAATCTGGTATGTAGATTCATATTGCATGGAGGTAAGTCATGATAAACAATATTGACAAAATATTTGTAATTTTTTTCAATTTGTCATAATGTGTTGTCTGTTACTGTCCCGTCTGTTTCTCAACTGATCAAAATCCAATTTCGATCAAAATGTATGATGCTGAATACATGAAAATGTGTCATTGTTAGCAATTTACCAAAAAAAATTGCACTAATATTCTTTTTTGGTAAAAAGCGATGCATTTGGAAAAATGGATATTCATGGATAAAATATACTTCTCTTTTTCGCTCTTTAAAGGCCAAATTAATCATAGAGATTTAGAAGTAGATGACCTTTGACTTGAAAAAAAATAATTATAGATATTAATTTTTAGGGCCTGAAATAATATCTATAAATACTGAAATGGTCCAGTCTATGCTATTATGTCAGTTGGGATTTGAATGTGCAAACATGATTGAAAATATCTCCTTTGAATTATTTGCAGTTTTAAAAAGCACGTTGATTTCATTTTAATTTTGTTTGAACAGTTTCCTTCTTTTATTCTTTACAACATTACAAATGATATATAATTCATCAAAATAATATTAAGGATTCAATAATTTTAATACGGTCATAGAAAATTAAAATATGTAATACCTAAGTTCCTTTTGTCAATGTTCTTGTTCTAGGTACTGTGTGAAATGAAAGCACGGAATAATATAAAACTACGGAAACAATATAACTAGAACCGTTTTGTCATTGAAAAGGATTTGAAGAGGGACCAAGAGTTATGTACATGGCAAGTTTGATTTTTTGTATACAATTACGAAATCTCTATATATCTACCAATTCTAAAACTTTTTAATTCAATATTTTGTCTTTAAAATGACACCTTACGCCTTGTTATATTGACATTAATATTGACTTGCACAGCAATGTCGGCTACTGATTGGCCAAAAGCGGTCACGTACCGTAGGTATATTTTTCTATGTTAAACTTCGTTCTGGTTTGATATTTAACTCGAACACATGATATAGCTCCATATCAAATTCGCGGAGACATGGTGACTTATATTACTTTCAAACATATACATGGTGTTATTCGTTTGATAAAAAATTTATGTGCCTTTAATCCTTTTATTTTTAACGCGATTATTTGCTCTTTTGTCATTTAAACCCGAGTCGTTACCTTTAAAAAGACCACCTCACATAATGATTTGATTGAAAAGTAATGACGAATATTGTTATTACAGCAACAAAAAAAATGACATCACTACGCCATGGCATCATTGACAACATGACGTCACAATGCCGCGCAATCATGACACTGTAATGTAACTGTGCTATGCCCCGAGATGTATGTTTCATTGTGAAGTTATTTCATTGTTTTTGAGGAAAAATCGAGATATTTATTTATTATGACTATGATTAGCATAACCTAACTGCTTCTTCACAATTGATTGTAATGTCAGCACCTCTTTGGCCTATATACCTCATGTTGCCACGACAAGGACTTTGCTTGATCACATTAGATATTCCAATCACAAGTGAACACGTAGTCACTATTTCTATACCCCGCAACTTTGAGGGAAGTATTACAATCGGCTCAATCCGCCCGTCCGCCCATCCTTCCAAAACACATCTTATACGGCTCATAACTGTGTAACTTATCAACCAGTTTAATTAAAACTTGACATGGAAATGCAGAAGTATATAATACTGTTTCAGAATTAACAATTTTGAAAATATCGTCATGACATTTTAAGTTTTGGAGTAGAAAGTGATAAATGTAAGAAAAAAGTTCAACAGTCCTGTCCAGTGTAACAGCGTGAATGTCTCTACCTGTTCGAATTGTGAAACCCAATTCTCATAAAGAGCCACTCCGTGATTTTCATAAGATATTATTTACCTTTGATACGAACCTAAATGTCATATGTGGTGATATAAAATCAAAACATCTTAACTTTTCATGTCCAAAATACATGTATACTGTCATACATGTCACTGTGAACAACCAACAAGCTTTAAAAATGTGTCTTTTTGGTAACAGTCGATACTTCGCGATCAAATGACACCATTGATTAAGTTTTGCATAAATGACTCCAACAACTTTCGATTAATTAAGTCATTCAGTCTGATTCAGTCTGATAGTCTAGATTCAAATGCGGCTAGCCCCATAACACTCTGGAGTTGAATGCCCTTGAATGGTATACCACTCTCTTACACGAATTAAGGGTAAGAAGAATTCTCATCCTATCTCATGTAAAAAAGCCGATCTCTGATTGGTCCACGTGACCCTAAACAAATACCCATATACACCGTCACCGAGGGATGATAAATCCCTTATGTCCCGCTACATGAGTAAAGCATGCTTCCACGTCATTCAATCAAGGTAACGTGATCATGTCATAGGTGTTGTTCATTTCTGTTTGTCTTATTAAAAATACATTCAGACAGTGTAAGATAAATTCGTTATAACATTCCGTCAAGGGTGATTTAGGGATATATTATTCCCTTGAAAGGTTTTATGCAACTCGCGTTCCGCTCGTTGCATAAAACCTTTCGCGGGAAATATAATATATATATATATACCTATGTCACCCTTGACGGAATGTTATAACTTATAACGTCTTATAAGTAAAATGTTTGAAATTTGTGTCTGATTTGATTTAGAGACAGGGATACTTTCATGGATTAACAACTTTGATTTATCAATAGCGATGTTTCGGTATAGATTCTTATAGCATTTGCAAGCACCTGCATTAAAGAAGTTGTTACCACTGTTTTTGTTGCAGTGAAATCATTGAAAAAATAACAAATATTTGTTCTAAGATTACAAAAATATTTGACTCAGAGTTGAAAACTTTTATCATCATCTTCATTAGTGGTGTAACGATTCATCGATAGTATCGATGTTTGCATCGTCTACTGCCCTATACGAGTGCATCGATACAAAACACATTTCGACAATATATCAGGATTTTTATATCGTGAGGGTCCTTGATACATCGATGTATCGCCAAAAAGACAATATATCCGGATATTATTTAAAAAGTTTATTTTAAACAAATAACTTTATTAACTGATAAAGTTAAGTTTTTATTCTGTTTTAGAAAGATTAACTGGGATAAGATAAACAGAAGATATATAATATTTCTGACACTTTATCCGTAATTTAACAGTCTCCATGAAATTTATATACTTTCATTCATGTAATGTTTATGAAAGGTTGGTATCTGATAAATGACATCAGTTTTTATGTAATATCTATGAAACTGTAGAGCATCGGGATACGTATTGTATCGCAACCATGGTATCGTGATGATAATCCTCTCGCAGCTTCCTTAGCAATACTACCATGATATATCGTCTCGCCTAGTAAAACTTGAATCGGGATATATTGTCTCGGCACTAAGGCCATGATACACAGGTCTAATCTTCATTAACATAATATAAAATTGAGATTGCCCGACAACTGATTTTTAAAGATGAGAAGTCAGGATAAGAAATGCTTTTTGTGCCGCTTTTGTTTTACGTTTATGCCAGAATCTCTAGTTGTATCATCTAACATCAATATCAGGAAAATGATATGAAAGAATCTATAAAATTGATACAGTCAAGGAAAAGCTCAAAATGATAACGTATGCCAAATCTGAAAACATAGCGCCATTTACGGGAGATTTAACATACCATATACCATGTCATCTGCCTTCTATTCAAGAGGCAATGTTTGTGATTTTGATTTTGACTAGGTTGTGCAAAGTTCTCATAGTTGGACCATTATCAAGTGGTAGAGACTTTTAGCAGAGGGTATAGTTTGGACGATATGACTTGATAACCTTCTGTGCCATGTGGGGATATGATTCATTTGAAATATCTAGAGACAAAGAAGTATCGAAAGCAAGTTAAACCACATCACAGTTTACAAACGCGTCGATGTTGTTTTCTTCTGGTGAGTCAACATGCAAATAATGAAAGCAGATTAATGTCATTCTTATGTTTTTCTTTCAAATACTCATTGCACTGAAGTCCCGCTGCAACCAAAAAGTTGGTTTGCATATCCCCATGCAAACAAGTCGTTTAAATGCCACACACTGCCTGGCACGAGCAGGTACTTTTTTGTCGGCTCTGCAAAATCCTTTGATGTAGTATGATTTTTTAATTTTTTTAATTAATCTGTTTTCAACTCTTTTTATTTGTTCCCAAGTGGTACAGAGACAATACAAAAGGAGTGCCTCTAGCTGGAAAACACAATGCTATGCTGACAGTAAAATAAAAACGTTAACTTAATGACTAATTCTTGGTGAAAGAAGGGAGTGAATGAATTCCACTTTTGGGTAGATTTGTTCATTTCATTATTTCTTTTGAATATATATCTTTCTACAATAAATATCTCTTGTAACACTTTCTTGTAATTTTAAAATTTCGCTTTCAATATTTTTGATACTAAACAAATTTCTATTTGTTTTGGCAGATACTTTTGTATAGGATAAGCAAAAGGGAAACGGGCGGTGTGGTTTCCCGGAAATGCGAAAACTCTGATTGTGGTTCGACAATTTCCATGATCAGTAACCTTATTTCGAAGCTACCATCACGCGCAACCATGTAGCTACTGAAATGAATATATTGAATTTATAAGCATTTGCAATAATAATGAAAAAATATTGACTCTTTTTTTTTATAGGAATGGTCTTATTTCGACAACTATATCGGTCACATAACTAATATTAGACTTCTTTTCAATTGTATGTAGTATTTATAGGTGAAGCAATCCCTCAAGCAAATGGAGTTGAAGACCATGAAGACACTCAAGCCAATGCCTTCCGTCTACAACGAAGAACTGCTATCCCCGAGAGAAATCCTTGGTCTGAAGACAACACGTCAGTGGTTAAGGCCAAGCCGTCAGACGCCGCCGTCAAGAACCGACTCTTTAAGACAATGCGAACGACTTTTCCTCTCATGCCATCAAGTCGGCAGGACATCGTCATTCCAGATAAATAGACTAGGTCCGATGGCGGCGAAGAATTCCTGTTTATTACAGATGATGACGATGAGTAGATAATAGGCTTCACCTCATGAGGGAATCTACGGGGCCAGGGGTCTCTTTATGGTGACAACACGGTTCGTTCCCAGGAGAAAACTTTTCACAATATTTGAAAAATACTAATGATATACAAACTACTATTGTACGGGAATCTTCCGTAACATCAAGTGCACATTTTTGGCGACAATCATGGTGTCAATTGATGTTTAGAGCGCTAGACACGGCTCATTCACCCACCTAAGAGACGAAAGACTAGTGACGTTACGTACGGAGAGGGAGGACTCGCCACATGTACAATACAGACATGTATGGGCGATCATGCGGTATCAGATTCAAGAAAACCAAGCTGGATTTCGTAAACATCATTCTAAAGTTGACCATTACTTTACGCTGCATGCAATCATTTAAGAAGACTAACACATAGAAAACATATATCATATGTAGCCTTTGATGATTTTGAAATCACTTACTGTTCCCTGTATGTCCTTAATGCTTATTCAGAGCGAAATTGTTATTCTTGGTTTGCCATTATTTATCAAAGATAGTGTAAGGCTTAGAAATGAACTGTTAAAAATGAAATTCTTACCAGTAACTAAAATAACTTTAAATTATCTTTATTGCTGAAAATTACTTCTTAATTTTAAAGTCAAATTTCACACGACTAAACCATTTAAATTCATACTCATGTATTGTTAATAGATTGATGTTGATGGATTTCGAATCTGCGGTTCAGTCGGTGTTACCTACTGCCGCAGGCAAAGGTTGCTTCTTTCACCAGCTACTCATTTTGTGTGGAGGAAAGCCAGGAGTGTCGGGTTACAAAGACCCTACAACGTTGAACCTGAAATAACTGCACTTATACGACGATGTGCTTTCATACCTTATACTTACCTCTAATTACACAGGCAGATGTAATGTCGTTTTCTTCATTTATTGAAAAATTCAATAAACTTGTAGCTTATCAAAATTATGCTATTAAGTGTACTTTTGTTTTAAAATGATTTATGATTCTGATTTTCTTTACGTCTTTCCTCATTATGACTTATGATGTTTGATTTCGTATGGTTGCAGAACCTTGCCGGTATGCTTCCAGACATCAGGTGCTTTGAACTGACCGACACCGCACAGTTGATTGACGGAGACTTCTCAAGCTGGGACCACTACAACATTGACGCTCCCTTCACGCGGTTCGAGCCTGTGTCCTTTTCCCCCGCCTCTCATCTAATGTATTTTTATAAAATGTCATTAACATTGTCTATATTAAAAGTACATGTAATGTACGTTATGTACTTTCAACATGTTCTTTCCATTCATGTATCCATTTTCAACATTCAAGTCTTTATTCGCCGACTGTGTTTATGTGTTCAAATGTTATTCTCATGCCCCATTTACCAGCCTTTTTACATGCAGCATTACTTTGTTGACACTTATGCTATTCATATATATACGTACATGTAGAAGAGTTACTGCCCTTTACAACAAACAATTGCATAGTACTGTAACCCTAATAAGTACGGACATAGGGCCTTGTTAGAGAAGACAAGAAACACAACCTCTTGCTCTCTTGTATCTATACTAGCTGTTTCCCCTACGTAAAGCACATGGCTTTTAATGACGTCCGCACTTAGTGCTTATATGCGGCAAACTCCTTACTAACGTGATATACATTTATCTACTTGGATCTCGCCGATTTGTCTGATTGATGCTATCTCGTTATCATCACATACAAACAATTACTTGTTAAAATGGCTCTTTATATAAAAAATGGTCTGCGTATGCTCCATTGATATTTATGTTATGTTATATTCATGTATGTTTTGTTCACTCTATGTCATCATTTATGACTTTTGAGAATAAAATTTGACTTGACTTGACTTGTTAAGACGGTCATTAGCTTGTCTCGTTTCAACGTCTGGGTATTTTTGCTACAGGGATTGACTAGTGTTATTCACGGGCAGTTGACTTCACTAATTTGCTGGTAACTCTTGTTTAGTTGTCTACGGGTAGCCAGTTGTTGTACCCAGTTATCGTCTTGTTTAGACTGCAAATAAATCACTTTATTCACTCATTGCTTCTCTCTTACTTTTATTGGCTGTACTATTTTATTGTTTTATCTTTCTGCCGGATAAACGGGTCTCATCTGAGTGTAGATTTCGTTACACCGTGACAGCTCTCCGCTTAAATAACCCCCCGGAGGGATGGCACGGGAAAAGGAATATCATTAGCAGACTCATCCAAACACTTTTGAAATTGTGCAATTTCTTCGGAATGAGCAAAAGCTAAACGAACTACGAACTGTCCAATACGGAGCAGGTAAGAAACTCCCATCGAAGGAGGCGAAACACCTGAACATGAACATCCGTTTGGTTAGAACCTAAAACATCGCTTGTTCAAATTGAAGTAATTGTTTGGGTTCATTACAGTTGTATGTATTTATGTGTATGGTATGTATGCAAAATTTTAGTGATGAATATTGTCCATTACAGTAGATATTGAATGTATATATTATTCAAGTGCTGATTCTTGTCAATTGCAGTAGTATGCATGTTACATTATATGTATGGAGAGAAATAATTTTAGAACTGACATTTTTCATTACATTGGCATACATGGGTGCTTGTTTGAGTTTCTCATTTAAATCGTGTATACTTTCCGCACACAGTTGATTCACTTTTTCACTGAATAGATAATAAGTGCTATAAATGAATACTTATTTCGTTTTTTCGTCGTTTTTGATTTTAGTAAAACTTAACGATTGTAACAACAAGTTAACACCGATGTATCTAGCCTCAGTTGCATAAAGGTTATGGCGACCTTCGTCGCATTTTTTGTTTTTACCCGACCCACAGGGGCGACATAAGGAATAACACCTCTGGCACAACTTCGGTTATGAACTTGCGTATTTTGAAATTTCATTACCATGTTTGAACATTTAAAAAAATGGCATACAAAAAACATTTCCAAATGTGTGTATATATATATTACATTTGCATGTATACACACACATTTATAAATGTCACTATTCTATCTATTTGAAGTTGTTTTAATAAAAAGAATCCATATGATTTATGGTCAAAAAGATTATTTGAACTTAATACGCGACCTCAAATAGAACTACATCCTACTACATCAGCGTAATCGTAACCACCAAGCTTATACAATCACCTAAATCCCGTGTGATTTTTACCGTATCGCCATGAATAACCAGCCACTGAAACGACTCAAAATTGAGCACAGTGCCCGGTATTAAACCGGTATTCTCCTCTGTGCTATGAATATCAACGACTCACTTTTAACCACTTGCTAGCGATATTAGTCTAATCGTTGGAGGGCTATCAGGTTATTGTAGAAACCTGACAGATACAAACACGCCGATGTAGCAGGCTGGTAGATCACCAAAGAAGTCAGCTGGCACCATCTCACGACGGCTTTGTAAAACCTATTCCCTGGAGAATACCAGAAGCTGACAACACTCTTTAGGTGTATCTTCCCAACCGCACAGGAAGGTTTATTGCCATGCTTTCACAAAAGGAAATTCTTCCGGGTTTGTCTTGATTAGCTAAGTTTTTGAAAAGTGTATCCAGGATCTAAAATAGATACCCCCTTCGGTACTTTGTTAACCCAGTCAGAATACTCGCCGAGTCGGACGTCTAACTTTGCTAACGGTAAGTTAGGCTTTTATTTTATCTATTTGTTATTTTATTTGAAGTATTTATTATACTATTCCATGCAATTTTAGAGCAAAAAAGTATAAAAGTAGTGTCAGAAAATTTTGAAATACGCCTATAATTGAAATTGTAAATCATCGGCTATAAGTAGTGTAGGATACATGTAGTTCTAGGCAAAATACATAGTTTTGGAACGCCGCTAATGGCTGAAATATTGCCCAAGCGGCGTTAAACAATAACTCACTCACTCATAGTTTTGGTCATTTGATGATACTCAGCTTTTTGATCTAAAATCAAACGCTTAACTGCTGAATTATCAAAAGATAATATAAAACATGAAAGTTATGCTTGAACAATTATAGTGTATACTGATGCCTTTGGTGGTTTTTAAATTTTGTCGTTTCTTAACGTTTCCTACAAAACAATTTGCTTTTGGGCGTGAACTCAAAAGTCCTTGTACCACGTTTAATTGAAACATTATAAACATGAATTTTTCTCATCATCTATGATTGTATATTTTGCGTTCTTCATCCTCCATAATGACTTTTCCATCTGCTTCTTTCTGGACCAGGGGGCTAAAGGCTAAAGCGATTTAAGGTGACCTTCAACGGGACTTAGAACCTAAAACTGTAAGACCTACAATTTCATAAATATGAAGAATGTTTAAGGAATTTTCTCTTGATGTATAGGCCTAGTGATCAGAATCTGGTGTGCACATGCGACAAAACGCAACATTATTAACATATTTTTGCGTTATTTGGTAAAAGTTTGTACATTTAAATTGTCAAAGGAGGCACGCGGTAGCTTGCAGTGGTAGCTTAACTAATAATTGATAAACTGGTATTTTGAAACAGTCATTCGAGAAACTAATATGACTCTTTTAATATGACGAGGAATTAACGTGAATCTCTTGGTTGTTTGTGTCCACGAACTAAATGTGAATCCTCTGTATGTTTGTGTTCACGAACTAAATGTGAATCCTCTGTATGTTTGTGTTCACGAACTAAACGTGAATCTCTTGTATGTTTGTGTACAGGAACTAAACGTCAATCCCTTGTTTGTTTGTGTCCACGAACTAAACGTGAATCTCTTGTATGTTTGTGTCCGGGAACTAAACGTGAATCTCTTGTATGTTTGTGTCCACGAACTAAACGTGAATATCTTGTATGTTTGTGTCCAGGAACTAAACGTGATCTCTTGTATGTTTGTGTACAGGAACTAAACGTGAATCCCTTGAATGTTTGTGTCCACGAACTAAACGTGAATCTCTTGTATGTTTTTGAGTAGGAACTAAACTTGAATCCCTCGTATGTTTGTGTCCACGAACTAAATGTGAATCTCTTGTATGTTAGTGTCCAGGAACTAAACGTGAATCTCTTGTATGTTTGTGTCCACGAACTAAATGTGAATCCCCTGTATTTTTGTGTCCAGCAACTAAACGTGAATCTCTTGTATGTTTGTGTCCGGGAACTAAACGGGGATCTCTTGTATGTTTGTGTCCAGGAACTAAACGGGGATCTCTTGTATGTTTGTGTCCAGGAACTAAACGTGAATCTCTTATATGTTAGTGTCCACCAACTAAACACGAATCTCTTATATGAGTGTGGTTTACGGAAATGAGCTAAGTTTGATTTAAAATGTGTACTATAGAAATAAACCTAAGATGAGCTAATGACAATCCTCAACGAAGACGCGAGAAAACTATTTTTTTTCTTTAAAATTAATATAATCAGTTTTTGTACTAAGCAGCTGCAACTCATACGACATGATGATAATAATAATAATAATCAATTTCTATAGCGCAGAGCTTCTGCTGGGCTGTTCACAGGCGCTTTACAATCAGATTATTACTCCGGTCTCACCCAAGCTGACATATTTGTCGCTAGAAGGGCACCGCCAACACACTGCTTTACCAGGTACCCATTTCCTGCTGGGTGAACAGAGGCACATTCTCTTGCCCAAGTAGACATCACAAGGCATCACTTGTGTCTCAGTGTGGGGCACGAAATCAACCCTTCAAACTCTCAGCTTGTCCAGCAATGACTGCGGTTAACCCACCCATCCGGTGAGCCACGCCCGATGTTGCTGAACTTCACTAACAGCGGTCAACTGAGCTATGCACAAGACCAAGTGTCACCACTTGCATAGCTGTAAGGGAGCCTAAATTACTGTTCTTTACTTTCGAAAGAGACACTGACTATCTGATTTGCCTATAGCTATATCACTTTTGTTCTTTTCAATTAAGAACAGTAAAGTTATATTTGATAATAAAGAAGCTTTTCAAAAGGACTGCAGCCACAACTATTCAGCAGTCTTGTGTGAAAGACAAATCTTGCGACCAGACAAAGAAAACCCCGTGCATTTGCGACTAACTAACAGAGAAACACAAAACATTGTTGAGATTAGCGACAGCAGAGCGAGATAGAGCTGTTGGGATTTTGCAATTCTGGGCTATAACCACTCAAGAAAGTCCAACCTACCGTTATAACGGGGAAGTATCGTGAGTTCGACCTTTGGGTCGAGGTAGAATTCCTTTGAAGTTCAATGCTGTTACAACATTATTGTTTCAAGGGATTAAGCCTCTGGTTTTCCACAAAATGTGGAATGGATATGGTTATAACTCCACGGAACCTTCGCCGCCTTTTCAACAGAAAGGGGAAAGAAAGGGAGGTCATGGATCGGCAGGTGCTCGATAACAATATCCCGGGGAGACCAGGGCCCGTTCCCCAAAGCAGTTGTAGAGTTACAATCAACTGTAGCCCATTCCTTTAATATTGGTTACAATTGATTCCAGCTTTACAGTCAATTTTAAGTGTGTTGTTGAACAGACCGGACTTGCAAGACCAGTTGGTTCGTGACCAGTTCTACCAGTCATGCAAGACTTCTGCTATTATCTGATTTTCAAGTCCGTGAGGGTATTACACCTAACGAACAGTTTTTGACGTCATTACGGCCAATACGGTTCAATGAAACTTTGCTTATAAAGAAGAGCCTTTTGGTACTTACATTTTCATCTATGCGTTCATTTAAACACTGCGTAAAATTGTTTCCAGGCCCAGATTCAAAACCCCAACGCATAGGTCAAAGAAAATTGACACAGGATGTGAAACAAACACCTTGTGTAGAATCATTGTACAAAGAAATAGCTGTTATATGATATGTCCCTTGGTCCAGCTAGTTTAGACTTATTTGGTTTAGGATGAATTTACTACTGATAAAAAAATAAGTTTTTTAAAGGATTTATATAAAATCATTAGCTTCATTTTCAATTGTTCAATATGTTTCTCAATTTTTGAATTTGGTAGGGAATAATGTGGACTCTGATTGCCAATCTCATCATTAATAGTAACATTAGTAAATTGTGAAGACGAGTGAATATATGTGAATATATATCATGAATATACTTTTGAAATTTCAGGCAAAAGCATGATATATTGATAAGACTAGGTACGAATTTGAAATAATGTATGACTGTTAAGTCGAATAAGGTTTGGACTGGATTCTTAATTTTCAAGAAGGACAAATGCTTTCAGTTTCAGTAGGGTATATATAGTACACGCTCTTGCTAGTATGCTTTGTCCGATGAGTCCACTTCTGAACGAAACTAGTTAACTATCGCTAGCCCACTAGCCCTTCCTTGCCTATCAAGTTCTTCTTTGCATCTTGATGTTTACTTAATCAATGTAGTGTTTGTGATTTCTGTAATTCAATGCTTAAATATATAGCTTTTCATTAAGCAAGAACACAAGGTAAAATATAAATGACATACTGCATTAGTTCAAGATACATATTTGACAAATGTCATCACCAAGTAGTTGGTAATAAATATTTGATATTGTAAAAATATATGTATTTTATTGTGACAGAATAGATGTCATTGGTTTGATATGCGACTTCAATGAGATGAAGCAAATTTTGATAATATCATAATTTACTTCAAGCGATAACAACCTGCCGTGTATCATACTTAACGAAGCAGATGTAATTTTGTAACATATGTTAGAGTATGTTATTAGAGCTAAATATGCCAAACTTCATTTATAGGGGAAGGGTTTATCTCTGTAAAAGACCATTTTGACGCTTATCATGTAAGTATAGTGACAATAAACAATAAACTAATGATGTTTAAATTGAAAACCGGACAGTGGCGCGTGCCTATGCCTAAGAAGTGATTTTGGATATTTATTTAAAACCGACATAAAGATAAATATGGGTTTTTAGAATTAAGTTAGTTATATAAGTAGTATACATGAAAAAAAGACAAAGATTGTTGATGTCTAAACGTTTGAATCGCCGTATTTGATTATAACTGAAAACAAGCATACAGCATGATTTGGGCATTTTAAAAAAGATACAAGCTAGGTGATTTGAAGAAAATCTGAATAAATGGAATATTTGCTCTTATCTAGAAGTAAACCAACAAACAAAATTATGTAACAGACTCTGACACAAAGCCGGGGTTCACTTCCTGGTATACCCTCACTGCAAACAACACGAAGAAAGTATATATACACAGTTGACGGGGTGGGTTAGTTAGATGCTGTATAAACATCCGTGTGCACAATGTAATGATGTTAGTAACGAGGCCACAGTTGCAACGTCCTAGGAAAGAATGCACCTGCAAAATCTATTTACCTCTAAATAAACAATTTTTGAAGATAGGAAAAACGGTCTCAAAAGAAATTATTTTGTGTAAACAGGTGCCTTGGCTAATTGGTATTTTAATTGCATATTTCGTGACAGTGTTGTCCAAGTGAGAACTGAGGGACCATGCCCTCTAAACTTATTTCATCTTCTTCTCTTTATGGAAATCAGACACAATGAGTATGTGTAGGAGAATGTCCGAAAACTGCAAACTATTGGCCAGTTTGAGGAAATTCTCCTACTTAAAACAAAGCTGAAGGAAACATGTTCATGCCGCTCGAATGATCGCCACGACACATCTTATTATGCGCAAAAATATTGGCGACTTTTGCTCTATATGTATTTGATGATTGTTTTCGATTGTTAGTTTTATCCAACACTTCCCAAGAAAAAGACATATCAGATTCATAAGTATTCTAGTCAAGGTGAGTAACATTTACATTTTGTTAAACGGAGAAAAACATTTCGAAATGTTATGCTAATACACATATTTCCGAATGAATATATGTCAAAATTATAATGCACGCGTATTCATATTTAAATCATAAATGAGTAAATCATATTAAGCGAGAACCTTTTAAACTGAAAATATTTTATTTAATAATGATTTGATTATCGAACTTTGCCGAAAGCATGTTGTTATTTTATCAAAATATATATTATTAAAATTAAATGGTCATTGATTTAAAAGATTAACATTTTTCATCATAAATTCGTTGCTGTGTTTCGAATGGATTGAAATATTAGTTCAACCATGGTAAACGTATCAGTAATCTAACTACAATCTATCAATTCATAAGACGATTATCTGAAATTCGGAGATCAATATTACTTTTGTATTCCGTTATTGTGATTTAAAACGATCCTCAAATCCTCATGGGCAAAACCCCTACTTAAATGGGACATCCAACTTTTAGAAAGTATCTCATATCTAGGTTTTGATATACATAAGACATTGATAATGAGGACCACGGACTTATGTTTAGGTTAAAGAGAATGCGTATTGAAGACTGTCTCTATTAGAGAAAGTCTTGAAAATTACTGATTAAGATAAAATATCACAACTTTGAAGCGACAATTCCAAATTGGGGTATTATAAATTCTTTAACGAGTGTACATTTAATCAGTTAAAGTGACACAAAGTATGTTTCAAAATTGTGTATGTAGCTTAATTTGTAACCAATATAATATACCGTGTGTCCTGCGCAAAGTTCAAGTCATGTCGAAATGATTGCATTTTCATCATTTAAATGCCAAAATTATGATATTAACTTTTTTTCCAATAATCATCGACAAAAGGCAATATAAATATTTTGAGGTTGAAATTCTACGTCCCATTTGCTTGTGATAGGCTTAACACTACTATACATATTTGACGTTGTGTTCGCTGTAGATAAGTTTCCGAAATTACGTTTGAGTAATTGACGCGCGTCACTGTCAAGTTTTCGATCACAAATCACAGCTTCCACCTTTTTTTCTCATTGCACTGAACTGATAAGCATTTAAATGGCAATTTTCAGATACCATCAGTAGTCCTCGACATAATAAATTTTAAATGTTTGACATATTGGAACCCAACAACATACTCTGTGCCCCTTTAATCAAGGCAACATTTTACATATTGAAGCGCCAATGTTACGACTGTTACGACGTAAATTGTAATAAAAACGTAAATTGTAATACTTGCAGCAAATTGTAATAACTCTTGGCGTAAATTGTAAAAAACCCCCCGCAAATTGTAATAAAACTTGACATAAATTGTAATACGCAAAGTGTAATAAAAACTGACGTAAATTGTAATAATATCTTCTTGCAGTAAAATGTAATAAATATTTACGTAAATTGTAAAAACCGAAAACTTGACAGCAGGTTGTAGACAATCTCAAACCTATACTGCCTGGTGGGTACATCCACTCCACAGATGTCTGCTACGTTCAGGTACTGAGCGTTTGTGTGACCTTAAACGCACTAGTGCACACCGATATTTCTTTAACACAACGAATGCACAGATACTGCATATCTCTCGATATTATTCAAGAACCTCACTCAAATAATCTACCTCGTAAGTTATTTAACGAATATTTACGTATTCAGGTAGTAAAGTTGATTTTTGAAGACCGGAAGTATTTAATGTTACGGTACAATAAATCCGCATGAACTACGATATCGGAAATATTAAGATTTTGCTTATAACCAAAAAAGCGGAAACGGCAGCCGCTTTGGTCAATCTAATAGCAATGCTAATGCTGTGTTATTAAGTCGGTTTATTTAAAACATTGCTTTCATAAAACATAATTTATTATTTGTTCTCAGTTCAGAGTTTAGGTAAATTCAACAGCTGCACATAATAAGTGTTCAGCCGCTTTCAACTGTCTATAATTTATCCGTTTAGTGCACAGCTAACCTTAGATTTGTTATATGTCCAAGCCGACAGCGGCTGCCTAAATTTTTTCATTGTTGATTGCAGGTCAATTGTAAAATTTTTTAAGTATTTCATTGCATCGATAGAAAGCTTAAGTGATTGCCAATAAAATAAAATAGCCAATTTAAACCGTAAAAGCGTGCACTAGTGCCTTTAAACTACCTCAAAATCCCATTCACGTGAACTTAGATTCACATTAACATATCAAGAAACATTTTTCAAGAAGTTTCAGCTTGATTCATTTTACGCTAAAATATACATGTACATATTTAGGGTTGCACACGCTTCTCGTTCTACATAGAAGGAAACGGTTTGTACCGTACACCGTATGCTTCTAAATGTCCTAAGCAAGCTTTGATCGGATATATTTTACAGCAAATGCAGACGCCAAATAAGGGCTTGAACCTGCTAATACTATATAGAAATTCATACATTGTAGATAAGAAGAAAAATGGAGTTATACAAATTCTAGTGAACATTTAAGATAATATATGGCGAGGGGGCTGGGGTAAGGGATATTTGACCAGCTATTATTATACATTGTTTAACATAATGTATTATTATATATCTCCAGCCATTGGTAGATGTTTTGGAGACAGTAGATGATTATGACAAGAAAAGTCGGCGCTTCTACGTATTAACTTACAATCGATCTGTATGCCACCCAAACCAAATAAAATGAAAATATTTTGTTAACATTTACCAATTATGTCTATGTATTTGTTAGGATAACGAATTAAACACAACAATGAGATTTTATTTGTAACCAAATTCTTAAGCTAAGTCAATGCAAAAGAACATACTTTAAAACAATGAATGTTTTCTAGTAATGCTGCATTAAATAAACAGTGACACGGCTGCATGTACTTAGTGTTACTCAAAAACATCCATCCGATCTTTGGCAATCGAGGGAAAATCCCGATGACGTATCTGGTCGCTGATTGGTCAATTCTTACCTCAAGTGACGAATGTTTCCAAATAAGGAACAGGTTACTTGGGGAAAATCTCATGACCGAAACGGTGATGTTTTTGTTTACGTTATGTTTTTGTAATTTTCAGTTTATGATGCTGCCTATATCGGTCACATGAGAGTTTTAACGACTGAGTGTCATTTCATCTGTAAGGAATTATTTTGTGTATCATTTTTTGAATGAACATAGTTATTTTTAAACAAAACTTGGAAGGATTCACAGGAAAGACCTAGCCTAAGTGAAAATGTCGATGTTTTCATTAACTTCCACGGTAAATTAAACTAAATTCGCACGCTACCAAATGCATTTAAGATATTTTTAAAATACTAATAGATTTATAGGCCTAATTTATTTTCATTGAAGTTACCTTGTGGTAAATTTTATTATAAGATCTAATCATACTTTTTTCTTTGGTGACTTGTGACAACTCGAGGCCCGGAAATTTTACACCCCGGACCGGGATATTTACTATTCAAGATGAAGCTAGGCTTACATTACTACATCTTTTAACTTTACCCTTGAAACAAAAATGCATCTGATGAAAGGGCTGAGAATATCATGATGTATCCAGGGGTTAACTCGTAACCTATTGTCAGTAATCGAAACTACATGTACCGCGAATCAAACACCGAATCACTCGGTCACGTCAGAAAATAAATATGGCAATTCCTACACAAAATGACTGACATCAACCTAAAATGTAATGACAGTACTACTTAACCTCTGTTAAATGCAGCATCTATAATGGCATCCAATGGTTAAATAACATCGTCGAAATGTATCCAAGGCTTTGCAAACCGTCAATCAGACGCCCGGAAAACCCCAATATGTTGTCGAAATCGAAGAGAACCTTCGCCTACTGACAAAAAGGTAACATTAATATTTCTTGAAATCATGACTGTGACGATCTCTGAACAATTATACTAACCACAAGATACGATGTTAGCGTGGGGCCTAGTGCGAAATAAGATCAACAATTTGTACCCAAAGGACTAGAATTTCCAAAACCGCCAACCTGGCAAAAGTCCCGGTAAACGTAAATGGCGTCAAGTCTAACACCTCTCGCTTCAATGAGAAATGGCGTCTGCGCATGTCCGGTAAGAAAAGTGTTCTCGAATTAGAAAAACATTCTTTTCACGAGAGATAAATTTGGTGAGGGATTCTAAAGTTAGGCCTTCAAATTTTCCCAATTAATCATTTGTTTATGCGAGATGTATTTTCTTCAGAGGTTCAAAACATTTCATAACGCAACCCGATTATCCGTAGTCGTAGAGGAAACTACTGGCGGCCATTTATGTATGAACACCTTTTAATCAATTGAGGTATAGAAATTGGTTCGCATAGTTTAAACGATCATGTTACGTTCGTTTTAAAACTGCTTCTTTCATTAAAAGACATTGATTAAGCTCTTTAACTACAGTCTCACTAAAAGATTGATAATGTGTGAACGTTATAATACATTGAAAACCAAAATGATTAACAAAATTTACAATCGGACAATTACAAATTCATGGCCGTTATTTTACAGATATATTCTCTGTTTTATCAACTGGTACGAGTAGGGATGTAAACTGGAATCGTGTAATGTTTATACATTACGCATAAATACTCAGAAAAGAGTACTAGTATAAATGAAGTACATTACATTCTTTTTTGTTTAAATCACACCAAAATCATACGTTTAATGTGTTGCATTATTTCGTTTAATTTTATGAAAATGTACTGTAGGCCTTTGGGTATTGAGTAGAGGCTGAATCGGATACATAGGTTAACTACAAACAATTTCAATATGTTCAACTTTTACATTTTAAGAGAGAAATAAAAAAACAGATTTTAAAGATGAAACCTCTTTTTTCTGTCACTGTCTTAAAATTCTTGTGTTATTCAACTCGAGTTACACCCTCTTACTGAAGGACTAAAGCTCAAATCAGCATTGATAGCGGTTTGTAACACGATATACCAAACACAACCCCCTTGCTCTATTCCAATTTTCTATCCAAATTGTAACCCAACTTTGGTGCTAACCAATATACATGTAACATATGGTGAGCCTCAAGCATGAAAAGCAATTCAAGTATTATGATGATTATGAAGAAATGCCTGTAACTTTTTAGTTTCGTGCGACGGACATGAAATTGGACTCATTTGAAAGTTCATTACCCAATTTTTTACTACATTAGCATTATACATAGGGCAAAACAGGGTTAACAGGGTTACCACCCCAAAAATGTAACCCTTCTTTGTCCTTAGTTTTGGAGGTTGGACAGGGATATTTACATGTTTTACTCCTTATCCTAAAAATATAACATTTTCATAACTTAACTTTGTCCTGGAATATATAGTCAAAGCAGGTTTGAGGGTTGACATCATGCGACTACCTATTTGAACGTGAACGTAATAATATATATGATCTCCTTTTATTCAGATTAGTTAGGGAGTGATAGATATTACAATTCATGCAAAACGATTTTAAAACAAGAGTAGAATCGATAACTCCACTTGGTCGGAAAAAATCAAATAATGTAAGAAAACCACATTTATATGAAAACAATAAATTTGTTTGTAAAATTGGATGGAAACAGCGTAGGTACAAATAAAAATCCATCCTATCTTTCACAAGATCCTGTTTTTATGTAAAACGCTAAAAATTTGTAAACCAATGATCATGATTCATAAAGACCTTATTCAGTAAGTCCATATTGTATTGATAAACAACAAGACAAAGAAATAAACATAAGAAAAGCATTTCATTATTTTTCGTCTTTCCCATTGCTAGTCTCTGTGTCTATTTGCAAGTGAATCAGTTTGTCTATCCTTATTTGTCACAACTTTTTCTACTTGACTTGTTGCAGTAAAACGCTAATGAACATTCCGACGGTTTTATTCTGTCTTTCATAATTATAAACCAAAAACCCCTTTTAAATACGTAATTTTGAGAAATGCAATCGGTTATTACAAATTACGTAAAAAGTTATTACATTGTACCTCAAGTAGAGATTATTACAATTTACGTCAATTTTTGTTACAATTTGCGTATTACAATTTACGTCAGGTTTTATTACAATTTACGTTTTTATTACAATTTACACCAAGAGTTATTACAATTTGCTGCAAGTGTTACAATTCACGTTTTATTACAATTTAAGTCGTAACAGCCCATCGTAATTTTACATTTTAACCGTAAATATGAAATACGTTTTCTGTTATCAATAAAAAAATATGTCCATTTTGTCAAATTTATCATGATGAAGATAATAATACGAGATTTTTATCGAAAAAAAAATCGCATGTTGACCTGCTAATATATTTTATCTTACTAACATGGGGACGTTTTCATATATCGTATGGAAATTTCATATATCGTATGGTTAATTTCATGTGATATAAAATATTACATACATGAATGAATAAATTAAGAATGAATAAAAAGGGTTGCTTAGATTTTTGTATGCATTTCCATGTTAGTTGCAATGAGATAATATCATTAACCAAAACGGGTTAGTAAAATGGGTTCTTTTTCACTTAGATTTCTAAGGTTTTTTTTAAATGTGCTCTAACGTAACGTTTGCCCTTTTGCAACAGTGTAATGCAATGCAATGCAATGCAATGCTACACTGGATACAGTGCAGTACCACCCATGGTTCGCTAGTTCCAGCCGATGCTCGCAGGTTTCAACGCAACGCATAGCCACAATGGTGTTGCGGGCTTTCTCCCTGAATTAATACTAGCGGACGCGATATAAGTGATATGCTCTTGACAGCGGCGTTATACCCCATATAAACTCACCCGGTCTCACCTCTTCGGGTGTTACAATTGATATATATTGTGACCTTGTCATCCTTTTCACAATATATTATATGTTGCCTGATGAAACACAGAACTAATGGCTCTACATTTTGCTTGTTGTTTTTCAATAAGAATAGACTGATACATGTAGATTTCGACCAAACATAATATTGACTGAAGACTTATTAATTATCATTATGCAAATATACATTATGATAACATTATCTGAAAAATAATTAAATTGTTTAATTTTTCGGTTGAAATCCATGTGGTGCTTGTGACATTTTCAATATCTTAATGACATGTATTTCCTGAAACGGTTTTCAGAACCATGATAACAGTCCGCATCCTGACCACCGTGATCCTGACCTATGCGTCTGTTTGTTACGGCAACCTTTCTAGCCCACGAACTATGGACTGTAAACCTTGCCACTGCAAGATTTCTAGAAGAGGGGGCGTCATGGCTAATTGTACAGGATCTGGACTCTCATCAGTACCAGAATCAATCCCAAGTTTCACCAAGGTCTTGCTCCTGAAACACAACAAGTTCAAGCACCTGTCTGAGGGTATGTTCAAGAGATTTCATCTCCTCGAACATCTGGACCTCTCTAGCTGTAATATCACCTCCATGGACGTTTCTTCATTTCTCGGACTGAACAAGTTAAAGATTCTTACCTGTGCTGATAATGAGCTCCATCTCAACAACTTCACCTCCCTCAAGGTAAATTGCCTTTCGCAATGTGTTGATTTCTATACAAACAATTTTTAACTATCCTTTACAACTTTTTAACCCTGGTCACTTAACATACCTTTATCCTCAAAATACTGTGGAAAACTGATAAAATCACATGAAATTGCTCCTGTATGCTACGAGACTGAAACATTTTATATGTTATGATATATAACCAATCTTTAAGAAACATTTAATATGTTATGATATATAACCAATCTAATAATATATCTTATTTTATACATATCAAATTTTGAAATCCCTACTCTTTCAGTAGAATAGAGGGTTTTTTCTTCTGCTAGAGTAGGGTTTTCAATTTAAAAGCATAATAATTTGTTTCATTTTATCTCTTTTTAGGTATTTTTCGTGATCTTCAGAGTCTTAAGGTTTTGGATATCAGTAGAAACGACAACACAGCCTTTACTAATGCCACGTACAATCTAAAGGCTTTCACTGACCTAGTTTCCCTTCAACAGCTGTTCATCGATGGGCTAAAGGGTTGTTCATTCGGAGAGGGATTCAAGAAACTGCTGAAGCTAACTCATTTACGTTTGTCTGGATTTCAAGGATACTGCAAGATTAAACATCTGACTAATTCTTCCTTCATACATCTTTCTCGATTGAGATTTCTACAGCTTAGCCACTGTGAGATCTTTGAGATTGAACGTAATGCGTTTGGGTCTCTGAGATACATAGAAACTCTCGATTTATCATACAATAAGAATTTGGGATTTGAAAACCTTGGAGAGGCGCTGTATGGGTTACGAAATTCACCATTAAAGATCCTGGACATTAGCTATATTGTGCCCAATTTCAAGTCAGTCCATTTGAAGGTCAAAGACCTCCTCTACCTGAATCAGACAAAGTTGGAAGTTCTTCATCTCAATGGCAATGGGATCCAAAGCATTGACGAATACGTGCTCACATTGTTTCCCCACGTAACCCATTTTTACATACGAGCCAACCGATTTTTGTTTGGCCTTTACTTGTTTGCAACAGACACAATGACGAGTTTACAGTATGTTGACGTTAGTCATGGTCACACGCAGCAGTCCATTCCATTCATGCATCATAAAGTACGAAGACGATCAGTCACCTCATCAAAGAAAAGTAATTATTCCTCAAAGCATCTTGCTGATCCGTTTCGGAAGTTTCAATGGAAGCTGATGATTCCTATTCCTCAAAATTTAAGAACTGTCAATGCTAGCTACCGTTTTGCACATGGTGGAATTGATGAAATTCCCATATCACCAAATAACTTGACAATTTTGGATTTTTCATTCAATTTGTTGACTTCATTGACAGCCTCATGCCCTAATATTGACAAACTTGAGTTTCTGGACCTCTCTAATAATTACCTGAGCAACGTGACAACTAGTTTTCTTAAATTTTCAAAAAATCTCCGAGTCTTGAACTTCAGTCATAACTATCTTGACGAGTCGTTCAGAATAGACAAAGAAGGACTAACTTTTTTCTATAACACTCGTCTGAAAGTGTTGCGGATTGCTCTTAATTCAATTAATACACTTTCAGAGCCATTTTTCCAAAGTTTGTCTGAACTTGAGATCCTGGATGTAAGTAATAATGAACTTACTAATTGGCAACCGAAACTAAATCACATGAAAAACTTATCCGCTTTGGATATTTCAGGAAACAGACTTGGAGACATACCGTTGAGCCTTATAAATGATATCAATGAAATAACTGACGGGCGATCTCAACCATTAGTCTTAGTTATCAGTGGAAACAGTTTAATGTGTGACTGTTCAAATGTACAATATCTTCAATGGATGCACACTGCAAACATCAATGTCACAGATCTCTCCACAGTATCGTGTAAGTTGTGGAATGGCAATATGGTTACCATGGATCCCCTGGAGGATTTGCTGATGGATCTGCATCAACACTGCCATGTCGTTACATCCTTAATCTTTGGAACAGTTTCTGTCATAATCATCTTCCTGATAATTTTGATTTCTGGGATAGTTTACAGATATCGCTGGAAGTTAAGATATTTGTACTATACAACCAAGCGGAAGCACAGAGGATACCAAGGACTTGCAGATGAGGACGAAGATGCTTTTGTCTATGACGCCTTCATCTCTCACGCTGATGAGGACAGAGATTTTGTAATCAATGAAATGAGGATAATACTTGAAAACTCATTTGGTCTTAAGCTGTGCATCCATCACAGAGATTTCATTGTGGGACAGGACATATGTGAGAACATCGTCAATGCCATTCAGACAAGTAGAAAGACAATAGTGATCTTGTCCCCCGAGTTCGTGAAGAGCGCTTGGTGTGATTATGAAGTTCACATGGCAAAGCTTGAAGGAATACACACTGGTCGTAATGTGATCTGTGTTGTAGTCTACGAGGAGGTTCCAGACAGGAGAAAGATGCCCACTGACCTCCTCTATGAGATTGCTCACGGCACGTACATCAAGTACCCTGAGCAACTAGAAGGTAAGGATCTCTTTTGGAGCAGTCTCAAAGATGCAATCATTTCTAGAAGCTAGAGGGCCCATTTCACAGAAAACATAATCATCTGGACCCTCTTAAAGATGCTGATATTTCAAAAGGAAAGGAATTCCCTCTCTCTCAGACCAGTGCTCTCGCCTTCAGAAACTGAAAGACTCATCCTCCCATTAGATAACTCATGGATTCTCTAACGTGTTGAGGAAGTCACTCACATACCGAGACTAAAGACCTCTGGAACAGTATCAAAGATATGCTGTTTCTTCTCGAGGTTAACGAAATCACTTCCACAGAAACCCATGCCTAACTGAAGTGGCTAATAAATTCCAGCATTTTTTGACGATTAAAGGATTTCTTCACTCACAGAACCTACAGGCTTCTGGAATAGTCTCGAAGATAAGGACTCGACACAGATTGCAGTCTAAAGAGAACAGCTACAGAAAGACCTTATGTCTGGTAAATGTCCCAACCATTTGTTTCCGGCTACAATCGTCTACCTTCATGCTGTCATTATCAAATGCCATGTTAGAGTTTAACGTCCGTTCACCCTGTCATGTTTCCGCCTTTTAAATAATAATTACCCTTTAATTGTCCTGTTGTTTTGTCTTTTTCCTGGTTATCTTACGATAAATAACCATATGTCGTCATTTGAAGATGCAAAAGGAATTGTCAATAGGAAATCACGTATTTTCATCGTCAAATGGCCTATGATTAAGGTGCGGTACAGAGAAGCCATGCTGAGTACACCTTTTGATCTTACTTTCTATACACCATCTGTATAAAACTTCTGTACCAGATTTGCCCATAAGACACCGAAAGAGTATATTATGCAATATCAAACATTTGAAATCATTATATCTGGTATATAAGGTAGATGGCAATTTTTTGTCATTACATCTTATTCGGAAAAATCAAATCGACGTTCTTTTTCATTCATTTAATAGCTGAATCGTTGATATCATTTCACGTAATGAAATAGACTTCAAAAGACAACTTCAAATCGAAAGGTACATTTATCATATATTCATGTGCATTTTGAACATCTTTTTAACCAACAGGTGTAAAACGAAATAAGTTATTATCAAACAGTGGCTTGTCGTATCTGTCGGGTTAAATTTTCTTGGGCACAACAAAACTTCCAAATATTAGTCGAATTCTCGGTAATGATAAACTTTCAAACATAGATTTAAGCATAAAGGGTGGCTTCATACCAGAGAAAGATGCGGATTTTGTTATAATTTACATTTTCAACACTAAAGTAAATGCTTCAACAGTTTAAAGTTTTGAACCCCGGTCATTATCATGTTTTATTTTTAACAATCGTATTTATAATGAAAAAAAACAATGAGAGTTCTATTATCGTAGAAAATAAATTATTATTATTATTATTATTATTATTATTATTATTATTATTATTATTATTATTGAAGAGATCGCTGTATACATTTGCCATAGATGTATCAAAAGAAATACATGTTTAACTTTATAGATATGTTTTTTAAAATTTACTTAAATTTGAGTAGCTAAGACACATGACAATATACATTTAATCAACTCATTTTTTGGAGGGTCATAAGAAAGTTTGTAATTGTTATGTGAATAACTTAGTACTAACGTTGCCATTTGCTGATCAATAGTATCATCTCTACTCTTGGATGTTACAAGAAGAGGCGACAGCTGGTAATTAGAAATCACTGGGCAATGAAATCTGCTAGTTAAAGGAGTAGTCAAACTAGGACGTAGTATTAACGAGTCGACGCCCTAGGTCTGATAATGAGTATCGCATGGTTTCTTATTTTATTTTATTGTATTGTATTGTATTCTAAATTACCTGTTGTAACCTTTTTATCATATATGAGATCATGTTTGTTTACAAGCTTTCAAGAAGATATTCAAATAGTTGTAATATATAACGTATATATATATATATATATATATATATATATATATATATATATATATATAGGTATATAGGTATTTGGGATCTATAAATATAAAGGTCCTTTTGGATGCTATAAAGTGTGTATGTGTATTGAATGATTGATGTTTATTGCATTTTATATCTGATGTATCTTAAGGTGTCTTTTCGACCTTATGAGGTCCGGTGTGCATTTTAAAGTTGTGACCATAGATTTTATGATGTGTATATGTAGCACATGACACGGTAATAAATTATCATATTATTATTATAATTATTATAATGTTTTGATGCGAAAACAAGAATTTGTTTATATAAGATGAGCAGAACAGTTTGAAAAATCACTTTTAAGAAAAAATGACAATGATATATGGATATACAACTTCTTTATTACACAGTGGCGACGTTTCGGTATAGATCCTTATACCGTTATCAAGCATATGGGAACAATGATGGGTACAGTATTATATATTATCCCATGGGCGGCTTATTTCCTTTTGATCTTTACGCAATGATAAATCATGCATCAATAAAACTCAACCTATAATTATTACGTCACGAATTTATCACCAACACTTATTTCCAACCTCCTGATTCGGCAATCGTGAAGGAAAGGGGCAGTTATAGGGTGGAGCTAGGTACATCTGGCCGACGACCTTGAGCCATTCCAACATTGTTGCGCATCGAGGAATGTGGCAAAAGATCAAAGGAAAGGAAGTTGCTCGGTGACGACAGGCATCAAAACAAAAACATTACACGACACTAAATAATTGATAATTCACTTTTTAGAAGCCTATCTAATATCTAATCGTCTACTCTATTTTCTTAGAAATGGATCTTACACGTGCTAACACCCCACATCATTTATAGGTGTGTAATGACTATGTTTCATATCATTGATTGACTGTCCACAGAGTATAATCCTAACATTTGACACTGAAGGACACAGCCGTACTTTTTATTTTATGTGTGAAAGGTTTACAGAACAGGCCTAACTGATATTTTTGTGTTGAAATCAAAGTGTAGGGCACACTCATATTTATCCATAAATGAGGTATTAGTACATGGTTGTAACAACATAGTTCAAACATGTTACAACATGTTACAGGAAAACATATTAGTTTATTTAGATTTGACAACTTATTAGTAAACAGGACCGCAATCTTCACAACGTCAAGGCCGAAACGAAAAGATTTCGAACTCTTTCCGCTTCGCCCTTAGAAAATGGATAGATTTCATCTCGAGACATTTTCACCTTGCCGTGGGACGATGCATACTCGGAAAAATTTATAACTTAAGCAATTAATCGTCGCTACGAGTGTGAAAAGCCTTGCTATTAAAACATGAAGACATTAACGGCAAAACAAATCACATTTTGATAATTCATTTGATCTTAAGTGCCGTCATTTATCACTTACTAACAAGACATAATGTGCCATGAAAAACACTTTGAAAAATAAAATTTTAATAATCTAGTTGAAAAAAAAATTCCCTTTTTTAATATTTTTTTTAAATTCTGGAATGAACATAACCATGATTTATATATAACGGTTTAGATATGTAAAAATAGCAAGACCCCTTACCCCTGTAAAAATTTTTTCTTTAAAGTCAAAGCGTCAAGAAACCTATTTTACCTTCTTTTGTCTATTTGCTTAACACTAATTTTTTTGTTTTATAGTCTGTATGGATAAATGATAACCACTACAAGTCATGAATATTCATATCTTTTATGGACTGTACTCACTGTATGGTTAATTGCAACTACTCAGTGGCAACAATTGAGGCAGGCTGAAGCTAGCACGTTTTTAGTTATTAGTTATTCATTATTCAAATAACGAATAACTAACTGGTTAGTTATTATTCGACATTCAAATAATGAATACTCAACTGGCAGGTTTTGAATAATGAATAACTAACTGGTTAGTTATTCGATATTCAAATAACGAATAACTGACTGGCAGTTTTGAATAACGAATAACTAACTGGTTAGTTATTCGATATTCAAATAATGAATAACTAACTGGCAGTTTTTGAATAATGAATAACTAACTGGTTACTTATTCGATATTCAAAAAATGAATAACTAGCTAGTTATTCGTTTTTTGATAAGGCACTGGTGACTCACTTCATGGTCTAGTAACTTTAGGGGGTAAGGGAGGGGTCGGACATGTATCACAGCTTTCTCACTTCCAAAAGGTATTACCAGTTACTTGTAAAGAAACATCTTTTCAATCCACTCGCTCCCATCGAAACCCACTACCCTGATCAACGTCCACCCCGGCACAAAATACAAATCCTTTCATCCCATTTCATGCAATGTCTATAACTTGCATAGACATATATAGAAAGTACACGTAATGAATACTCAACTGGCAATTTTGAATAACGAATAACTAACAGGTTAGTTATTCTATATTCAAATAAGGAATAACTAACTGGCAGTTTTGAATAACGAGTTAGTTATTCGATATTCAAATAATGAATAACTAACTGGCAGTTTTTGAATAATGAATAACTAACTGGTTACTTATTCGATATTCAAAAAATGAATAACTAACTAGTTATTCGTTTTTTGATAAGGCACTGGTGACTCACTTCATGGTCTAGTAACTTTAGGGGGTAAGGGAGGGGTCGGACATGTATCACAGCTTTCTCACTTCCAAAAGGTATAACCAGTTACTTGTAAAGAAACATCTTTTCAATCCACTCGCTCCCATCGAAACCCACTACCCTGATCAACGTCCACCCCGGCACAAAATACAAATCCTTTCATCCCATTTCATGCAATGTCTATAACTTGCATAGACATATATAGAAAGTACACGTAATGAATACTCAACTGGCAATTTTGAATAAAGAATAACTAACTGGTTAGTTATTCGATATTCAAATAATGAATAACTAACTGGCAGTTGTTGAATAACGAATAACTAACTGATTAGTTATTCAATATTCAAATAATGAATAACTAACTGGCAGTTTTGAATAACGAATAAGTAACTGGCTAGTTATTCGATATTCAAATAATGATTAACTAACGGGCAGTTTTGAATAACGAATAACTAAAATAACTAACTGGTTAGTTATTCGATATTCAAATAATGAAAAACTAGCTGGCAGTTTTGAATAACGAATAACTAACTGGTTACTTATTCGATATTCAAACAATGAATAACTAACTGGCAGTTTTTGAATAATGAATAACTAACTGGTTACTTATTCGATATTCAAATAATGAATAACTAGCTAGTTATTCGTTTTTTGATAAGGCACTGGTGACTCACTTCATGGTCTATTTACGTATCTTAAAGTTTAGAATTGGTAATTTAGTGGGGTAAGGGAGTGGTCGGACATGTATCACAGCTTTCTCACTTCCAAAAAGGTATTACCAGTTACTTGTAAAGAAACATCTTTTCAATCCACTCGCTCCCATCGAAACCCACTACCCTGATCAACGTCGGCGACCAGAATTTAGACTGTTATTCGCTGTTCGTCATTCGTCATTCGCAAATTTTTTTGCTTTTCGTCTTTCATATTTGATGATATCTGAATGGCGAATAGCAAATTATTTTGCTGTTCGTCTTTCATATTTTGCTTATATCTGAATGACGAAAAGCAAATTATTTTGCCATTCGACTTTCATTTTTGAGTGCAATATAAATGACCAACAGAAACAATGTTTTGCAAACAATATTCCTAATCTTCAACAGAAGTCCGAGGATTTGCTCCTGGAGCTGTCCCTTTTAGTGGGAAAACTTTCCCCCTAGAATAGAGGTCTCTCGGAAGAACAAAAACCTCTTGTGGAAAAATATGAGATGTGCAAAATTGACATTACACACTTGCAATCCGCCAAACACATATTCTTTTAGTAAAGCAATGATTGTTCATAGAAATAATGTCTGTTTGACTTTTCAAAATGTTTTTTTGCCTTTCAACTTTGAATGACAAATAGCGATTTTTTTTGCTTTTCGCAGTTCGTCATTCGTCATTCGCCTTTCAATTCCTTATGATTTAATGTAGACATTAATCTTTTAGTGTTTCCTGTGAGCTAAACAACAAGGGTTGATGGAGTTTTCAAGCTTTGTAACCCTTTAACTTTGATTGTATCATCAAAAAAAAGTCCGATGATTTGCTCCTGGTGCTGTCCCTTTTAGTGGGAAAAATTTCCCCCTAGAATAGAGGTCTCTCAGAAGAACAAAAACCTCTTCTGGAAAAATATGAGATGTGCAAAATTGAAAATACACACTTGCAATCCTTCAAACACATATTTACTTATGTAAAGCAATGATTATTCATAGAAATAATGTCTGTTTGACTTTTCAAAATGTTTTTTTGCCTTTCAAATTTGAATGACGAATAGCGATTTTTTTTGCTTTTCGCAGTTCGTCATTCGTCATTCGCCTTTCAATTCCTTATGATTTAATGTAGACATTAATTTTTAGTGTTTCCTGTGAGCTATACAACAAGTGTTGATGGAGTTTTCAAGCTTTGTAACCCTTTAACTTTGATTGTATCATCAATAAAAAGTCCGATGATTTACTCCTGGTGCTGTCCCTTTTAGTGGGAAAAATTTCCCCCTAGAATAGAGGTCTCTCGGAAGAACAAAAACCTCTATTGGAAAAATATGAGATGTGCAAAATTTAAAATACACACTTGCAATCCTTTAAACACATATTCTTTTATGTAAAGCAATGATTGTTCATAGAAATAATGTCTGTTTGACTTTTCAAAATGTTGTTTTGCCTTTCAACTTTGAATGACGAATAGCGATTATTATTTGCTTTTTGAAGTTTGTCATTTGTCATTCGCCTTTCAATTGTTTATGATTTAATGAAGACATTAATCTTTGAGTGTTTCCTGTGAGCTATACAACACGTGTTGATGGAGTTTTGAAGCTTTGTGTCATCACAAATTAGTCCGAGGATTTGCGAGCACACTTAATTATATCTGCAGTTCTCAGTAGCAAAGGAAGGAAATTTATTGCCTAGCAGTAGTCTCAATTCAACGCTTGTATTTTCGTTCCGGCTGTCGCTAGGCTCTTGTATTTTGTTTTGTTGGTGTTCTAAATAATGCTTGCACATGTTCCGAAAATTGTGCGGACATTGATAATGTTTATCGTACTGAAAATAAGCAGTAAAAATCACTCAATTTTCCCCCACTCTCTGCCGCACGTGCTAATAGCCTGTGGGCATTTTCTTCCTTCTCCCACGAGCTTACCGACCCGGGTGGCTATCGTTTACTGAGACGCGTGCATTTTGACCATATGCACGCCTTCCTATCGCACGCCCTATGTTCTGAACCATTTGGCGGATTTCAATATAGATGGAATGATTTGAGAGAGAAAAAGATTGTCTTCAATTTGATGTGAAATATATAATGTGCGCCTCGTGAAATAAAGATACAGCATGTGACGCAAAAAAGGTGATTTTTATATATTTTAGTTTGACACTGTTTTGTCACACCAATTTTCTCATGATGTGCTCAACGTATTTTGACAAAATTTATATCACAAGATAGAAAAAAAGATTGGCTTTCATTCCATGTAAAATATGTACATGCGCAACAATTCATAAAGACACAGCAACCGCCGCACAAAAAGGTAATTTTGCCGACTTTCTTATCATATGATCTGAAGCACTATTTTCATGTGCCTTTCTTTTGCAATGAATTCCTTCTACACCGCGAAAGGAATTTTGTTGAATTTTACATCATAATAAAGACAAATGAATTGTCTTCAGTTCCCTATATCAACTATTTATGCGCGCAAATAAATAAAGACTCAACAAGTGCCGTAAAAAGAACACCTTTCGAACTTTGCATCTCCGTTAGTGACGCAAATAGGGAAACAACAAAGTGATACATAATATTTCTATGCGCTAAAACAAATGACGATGCAGCAAGCGCCGCACAAAGGGTGCTTTTCTTATCATGTGATCTGAAGCTCGATTTTCATGTACCTTTCTTTGGCACTCGATATCTTACATCTAAATAAAGACGAAACGTTTTACTTCATTTCCATATATTGATCATACATGCGCACACAAAAATAAAGGCACAAGAAGTGCCGCAAATTGGGCAAGTTTCGCATTTCGTATTTATGTAACCAAGTGGAGCGGTATCAGCGTAAAGAGCCGAAAATTCTCTTCAATTTGATATACAATTTGTTTATGAGCTCACAGAAATAAAGATTCAACAAGCAACGCTAAAATGTTATTAATAAAATGTAAAAAGTGAAAAAACTATTAAGGAAACCCTGTTTCTTTAGTGTTCAATTATAGAGTTTTATAAACCATAAAAAGATGAAAGGAGATAAAACTTTGGATATACATTCATAGAGTTATTGATGTCATTTTTGAGTTACAGAATTTTGCGTCGGGCACCACCATCAGGTCACGGGATATTGTCCAACGAAAATGATCGTGCTTGAAATACTGTATGTCGGGGATCTTCCGTTAGGAACCGCCATCAGGTCATGGCAAATTTGTCCAGCAAAAATATTTGTGGTTGAGACACAGTATGTCGGGGATCTTCCGTCGGGAACCGCCATCTGTTAAGGCAAATTTTTCCAACGAAAATGTTTGTGGTTGAGACACAGTATGTCGGGGATCTTTCGCCGGGCACCGCCATCAGGTCATGGGAAAATGTGTCCAAGGAAAATGTTCGTGTATGAGACACATTATTTCAGCGCCCTTCCATTGGGCACCGCCACCAGGTAGTGGTTTTTTTCTGCCAAAAGGTCGAGAAAACTCATTTTTGAAAATAAAGTTTGGTAGCATTTCGAGGTTTTAAATATTTTGCTATATATGTCGGGATGGCATGAGTTCCTTCGAGTGAACTAAAGACAAGGGGCCGGGTGCTCGTTGACTATGGACGTCCTGATGGATAGGCCAGTGGAACCTATCATTCTCGTAAGAGAAGTCAAGAGTTGAAAAATCCACAACTGACAATCAGAACTTTCCTGACGTAGAAGGCAGTTGTTCGCGACTCGCCAGCTCGTTGCTTAGGAAGTCAGAAGGCGGAATCAGGGTTGATAATGTTGACACAACGTCGGCGGCCGTCGGTGACATCGGCACCTTCGGCAGGATTGTGAAAAGTCGTCCGATAATTAGAAAGTGTCCGGCAACAATAGAACTTGTTCGGCAGGTCTGTGAAAAGTTGTCTGAAAATTAGAAATTGTCCAGCAATGTTAGAATTTCTCCTGATTTCTTACTTTTGTAAATCAGGAAACATGGACAATTAGAAAATGTCTGGATTATTGATAGCCGCTGGCGCCATCGGCGAGCAACAGCAAATTTATTTCACTTACTTACAAAATGTGGCAATTGAATGTCCATGAAGCTCACATTGAATTTCTCTGTACAACAGGTCATGTGTTGATGTTATATCTTGCGTGCCTAAATTATTTTCAATCAATTACAGAAAGATGCCTAACGCCAGGAGGCCGCGAACCAGGAGATGGGAAGATCCGTCAACGTCTAGCGACGACGACTTCATCAACAAGGTCCATGCCGATGAAGCTTCTGATATAGAATCAACTGATGAGAGTGATAGTAACAGTGACAATGATGATGAAAGTGACATTGATAGTGATGTAGAAATAAGAAACATTGCAAGAGACATATTAGCTGCTATGAGTGAAACTGCTGCGGCTGGTACTTCCAGAGAGGAAGAGTTCAGTGGCTTTGACGAGCAATATAATGAAATGGACACACATTTTGATGACCAAGATAATTTTATGGATCGCTGGGAGGAGGGGCCGAGGCAACGTGGACGTGTCGAATTGCATTTTACTGGCGACAAGGTATAAAGACGGTTCATAGAATTGTCTGATAATCCGCATTCTGTAGACTTTTTCGGACTATTTTTTCATGAAGATGATAATGGATCATTGGCAGCAGAAACCAACAGACACTTCTACCAACAGGTCGATGATAAGGTTCTGAAACCCTGTTCACGGTTGAGGCAGTGGTATGAGACGAAAGCTGAAGAAATGAAAGTATTCATAGCAATGACAATAGCAATGTCTCTGGTTGTACAGAGAAACTTTTCGTCAACAAGTGATGTGACGCCGACGCCCTTCTTTTCCAAACGCATGCCTTGCGACAGGCTCTGGCTACTGCTAACATTCCTACATTTGAATGATAACAACCAAATGCCAGGACGAATCACTCCAAATTTTCACCAATGAATAATGTCTTGAGAGGAAATCGCAAAGGCATTCCTGAAAAGGTAAAGAAGGCACAGAAGAAACCGAAGAAAGGGGATATGATAATCTATCACAATCAAGACCTATCACCCGATCTTTCGCAATTTGTATCTTTAGAAACGGGTGGCGAAACTTTATAATTTTTACATCAGCGTAAAGGGAAAAAAACTGGCTTTTATTCAATATGAAATTTGGAAATGCGCATCACCAAAAAAAGAAGCGGCAAACGATGCGACAAATGTCGCAATTATCAAAACAATTTCACAAATGTCTGAGGGTACACTTCATTTGCGCTTCATATCTCCCGAACTATTTGACTTTTTATAGATTTTTTCACCATTCTCAAGCAAAAAGAATTGTCTTTAATTCAATGTCTAAAATGCATGTGGCCAGTCAATAATAAATATGCTCCGAGTGATGTGACTGGTGTCGCAAATAGAAAAATTATCATAATCTGTTTTCAAATAGTTGAGGGTATCCCTGTTTCGTATTTCATATCTTTTGAACGAGTTGGCACATTTTCATTATTTTTTCACAGTCGTAAAGACGACAGATTTATCTTTAATTCCATGTATTATTTGTACATGCGCAGCAGAAAATAAAGATGCGGCGTACGTAAATAATTTCCGATTTTATAATCTTGGAATGTTCGCCCGCGTCTTTTGAACTGGATGACATATTCTAATACTTTTTTATCATCACAAGGAAGAATAAATTGTCTACGATTCCATATTTAAGACATGTTTGCATGCTCAGAAATAGGGATTTTATTCAGCCGGAAATAAAGACAATAGTTAGATATTTGTAGATCGTATTATAAATAGAAATATATCATCGTAAAGAGGAATAATGTATCTTCAATTCCATATAAAAAGTTTAATTGTGCGATGATATTTAAGGATTTTCCGTATCTTTAAATAAAGTTAATCTTCAGATTGTAATAGAAATCGTTCTAGGTGAGATAAAAAATTCATTCAAAGTATCAGATAAAGATCGTTCATTTGATTGGTGGGCTACTTTTGTATGGAACGGCCATTTTCATCCGTAACTTGCCATGTGGACAAACCATATATCGAAAAAATGGTCGCGTCTCGCGGTGCTAAATAATTCAGATTCTAATTGCGCTATAACGGTAGCGAGGCGAGTACTCAAAAATTCAGCTACGGGGGCAAAACTGGTCAAAATAATATTCAGCAAGGGAAGGGTAATGTCTACATTAAAACATAAAGAATTGAAAAGCGAATGACGATTGACGAACTGCGAAAAGCAAAAAAAATCGCTATTCGTCATTCAAATTTGAAAGGCAAAAAAACATTTTGAAAAGTCAAACAGACATTATTTCTATGATTAATCATTGCTTTACATAAGTTAATATGTGTTTGAAGGATTGCAAGTGTGTATTTTCAATTTTGCACATCTCATATTTTTCCACAAGAGGTTTTTGTTCTTCCGAGAGACTTCTATTCTAGGGGGAAAGTATTCCCACTAAAAGGGACAGCTCCAGGAGCAAATCCTCGGACTTCTGTTGAAGATTAGGAATATTGTTTGCAAAACATTGTTTCTGTTGGTCATTTATATTGCACTCAAAAATGAAAGTCGAATGGCAAAATAATTTGCTTTTCGTCATTTAGATATAAGCAAAATATGAAAGACGAACAGCAAAATAATTTGCTATTCGTCATTCAGATATCATCAAATATGAAAGACGAAAAGCAAAAAAATTTGCTATTCGTCATTCGAATGACGAATGACGAACAGCGAATAACAGTCTAAATTCTGGTCGCCGACGTTGATCAGGGTAGTGGGTTTCGATGGGAGCGAGTGGATTGAAAAGATGTTTCTTTACAAGTAACTGGTGATACCTTTTTGGAAGTGAGAAAGCTGTGATACATGTCCGACCACTCCCTTACCCCCCTAAATTACCAATTCTAAACTTTAAGATACGTAAATAGACCATGAAGTGAGTCACCAGTGCCTTATCAGAAAACGAATAACTAGCTAGTTATTCATTATTTGAATATCGAATAAGTAACCAGTTAGTTATTCATTATTCAAAAACTGCCAGTTAGTTATTCATTGTTTGAATATCGAATAACTAGCCAGTTACTTATTCGTTATTTTAAACTGCCAGTTAGTTATTCATTATTTGAATATTGAATAACTAACCAATTTTGAATAACGAATAACTAACTGGTTAGTTATTATGAATAACTAACCAGTTAGTTATTCGTTATTCAAAATTGCCAGTTGAGTATTCATTACGTGTACTTTCTATATATGTCTATGCAAGTTATAGACATTGCATGAAATGGGATAAAAGGATTTGTATTTTGTGCCGGGGTGGACGTTGATCAGGGTAGTGGGTTTCGATGGGAGCGAGTGGATTGAAAAGATGTTTCTTTACAAGTAACTGGTAATACCTTTTGGAAGTGAGAAAGCTGTGATACATGTCCGACCCCTCCCTTACCCTCTAAAGTTGCTAGACCATGAAGTGAGTCACCAGTGCCTTATCAAAAAACGAATAACTAGCTAGTTATTCATTTTTTGAATATCGAATAAGTAACCAGTTAGTTATTCATTATTCAAAAACTGCCAGTTAGTTATTCATTATTTGAATATCGAATAACTAACCAGTTAGTTATTCGTTATTCAAAACTGCCAGCTAGTTTTTCATTATTTGAATATCGAATAACTAACCAGTTAGTTATTCATTATTCAAAAACTGCCAGTTAGTTATTCATTATTTGAATATCGAATAACTAACCAGTTAGTTATTCGTTATTCAAAACTGCCAGCTAGTTTTTCATTATTTGAATATCGAATAACTAACCAGTTAGTTATTCATTATTCAAAAACTGCCAGTTAGTTATTCATTATTCGATTATTGATTGAAAAGATGTTTCTTTACAAGTAACTGGTAATACCTTTTGGAAGTGAGAAAGCTGTGATACATGTCCGACCCCTCCCTTACCCTCTAAAGTTGCTAGACCATGAAGTGAGTCACCAGTGCCTTATCAAAAAACGAATAACTAGCTAGTTATTCATTTTTTGAATATCGAATAAGTAACCAGTTAGTTATTCATTATTCAAAAACTGCCAGTTAGTTATTCATTATTTGAATATCGAATAACTAACCAGTTAGTTATTCGTTATTCAAAACTGCCAGCTAGTTTTTCATTATTTGAATATCGAATAACTAACCAGTTAGTTATTCATTATTCAAAAACTGCCAGTTAGTTATTCATTATTTGAATATCGAATAACTAACCAGTTAGTTATTCGTTATTCAAAACTGCCAGCTAGTTTTTCATTATTTGAATATCGAATAACTAACCAGTTAGTTATTCATTATTCAAAAACTGCCAGTTAGTTATTCATTATTCGATTATTGATTGAAAAGATGTTTCTTTACAAGTAACTGGTAATACCTTTTGGAAGTGAGAAAGCTGTGATACATGTCCGACCCCTCCCTTACCCTCTAAAGTTGCTAGACCATGAAGTGAGTCACCAGTGCCTTATCAAAAAACGAATAACTAGCTAGTTATTCATTTTTTGAATATCGAATAAGTAACCAGTTAGTTATTCATTATTCAAAAACTGCCAGTTAGTTATTCATTATTCGAATAACGAATAACTAACCAGTTAGTTATTCGTTATTTGAATAATGAATAACTAATAACTAAAAACGTGCTAGCTTCAGCCTGCCAAAAATGGAGTCCACGTGCAAAACAAACGATACCACTTTATACTTGATACTTTATAAAATTATCCAAACTGGATATGGGCCGGAGGTCACACGTACTGAATAGAGAATCTGAATCTACAACGCATAATTTAAATCAATGCTTGTTACTGTATTAGTATTATTCTTTCCGGGAAGGGTGACAATTTAGTAACTGGAATTTTAACAAACGTCTACTTTTAATGAAGAATGGACCCTGAAAATCACAAACTTATGAATATGTAAAATTTTGTATAATTTTCCAAATAAACACGTACGGCCATTATTGACGCTTATGGCTTACTTATCAATAGCGAGAGGATTTGATTTACAATTAAAACTCAAAGCTCAAATTATACAGAATTGTTAGAATTTTTTAAGCCTTTCCTCAATTTTAGATAAAAAAGGGACTGAAAGGTAAATGATTGGCTAGCCTCTGGTCATGTATGATAAAAGATGATTTGGTTGATGAATGTCAGCTTGGAACCACAATTAACTGTAATTGAAACAGTTACACCACAAGAACAATAGTTATTTTGAGAAAAATTCAGCATCTACACATTTTGTATCATATTTTCATCAATTTTGTATTTGGTAGATCTTTATTTCAATAAATTAATCAACAAATTTGCAATATTTTGTGTATGGAGCATACTCTCATAACAAAAGGTAACTCCGCCGTAAACTCCGGTACAACTTCTGTTCTAATCTGCCTTTAATCGGGCTTCCGGCCGTAGCGGCAAAATATTACATCATAAACCAATTTTCAAGCAATGAAAACGCCGCTTGCATGAATAATTTATTTGTTGTCACACAGGAATATGCAATGTCATTCGGGCTATTTGTGTAAGTCGTTTAACAGATTTGTATCGAGTCGTTCATTTCACCAACAACTTCAATTTTGACTGCTATAACCATTTACAATCAAATATTTCCTGCTCATCTTTGTATTAGAAGTTATCGTTGTATTTCATGTTCGCGTTATAAAATCCTTCAAATTGGCCTTCCGCATTTTGTGTTTATAAAAAATTTAACGTGGTAATTCTGCACGCTAACGTATTAAGGAGTTCATAGAAAGTCTGGAAATCTGATGCTTTCAATGTTAATTCCCTTTAAAAATGTAAAATCAAAGTTAGCATTATGACACGTTGTGATAAGTTGTTCTTTATCACAACCTTTTATCATGACTGGTATCTCTTCGTGATACTTCCGAGATCTTTGTGTTTAATAGGTCATTGTATGAATCAAGGTCGTTCACGAATCTGCTTGTCATTCTATTCTATCTAAATAGGGTACGAAAAATGGACTAACCTTTACACCGCGATTCATAACGACTCAAAACTGTAAAATCAATGTTTGAATTCAAAACAACCAAATCTCTTCACCGTTTGTTAACATAGATAATTGGCATATTTCAGTCTGGTGTAGCATATCTTTTTGAGGGTGGCATAGGTTTATTGTGTCTTCCACAATTGAATTTGACCAACATGAATTAAAAAAGCAATATTTTTATGTCATAATGAAATTCCAATCATTCAACTAAGCTGGTATATTTATTCCTAAATGCCAATTCTAATCCAGCCGAGGCCTTATGAGTTATTTATTTATAATGATTATTTCATTAAAATACGTATAATACGTATATACTAGTTGAATGACCTATCAAACAATACATTCTCATGTATCATTTTTGTGTTTAAAGCTTTCATCGATAAGTAACCAAGTTTGACTACTTATCTGAAACGATCACAGAGTATGTTGTTGAAGTCTCATATGCAAAACTTCATAATTGGTGTTATTTTATTAAGAAGCGGTGGTTGATTCCAAAACTTAGCATCTACGTGTTTCTTAGTTCAGTTTAGTGACCATAAACAGGTTTAAGTTTCGATTATTGACCGAAAACCAGGCCATGACATGAAATTTGATTAATACAAGAATTATTGTTGTGTCATTCCGGCTTCCCAACATGTGTTTATTTAAAGGGTAACGAATATGAAAGGCTACTTTGGTCCTGGATTACAGCTGCTTGACTTTCATTACCATCGAACTTTGTGCAAATATCATGTAACGGGTTGTTCACTTAGGTTTAGACTTGAAAAACAATCACTCCGGTAAAAATTACGATTATTTCGGGTATATGAAGAAAAGACTTATCAGTACCACATACTTTTAGATAATACCAAGAGGTATACAGGAATATTTCTGGAAAGGATTTATGCAAAATTTGGGACAAAGTGACATTTCGAAATAGGTTTTCTCTATAAAAACCGTAAGATATATCATAATATTCACCAATACTGACTTATCGGATCAAACTTTGCGTAAATATTTTGTCCAATTTATTTTTGATTGCAGAAATATGAAAATCTATTTTTTTTCTGATTTTGAAAATGATATTGAAATGCTATAGAAAGAAATATTTTTTCTGATTTAAACCCCATGCCTCTATTGAGGAATGTCAGGATATCAGAATCCATATCTGTTCATTGAAAACGTTGTGTAAAAATGATCCGTTGACTATACGGCGACCTATAAAACTGTTTCCAAAATGATGATTTCATATACAAGAACTTACACAATCAAACTAATTCAGGGACTTGATTTTCGAGTACTAAGAAAGCTTCGAAAATCTAGGCCAAGATTAAGATGTTATGTTTCTCAAATGATTAAAATATGGAGGGGGTGTGTAATAGTGCATAAGCGGTAAAATTGCTGTATTACTTACTTTATAAAGAACACCTCCACCTAGCACGCATGCAGAAACCTGTTGTCCCGTCATTTCACTTTTTCAGTCTCCCCCCACGACTCCGCAATTAAATGTGGGACACTTTCTTCGGCAGAAAAATAACCCTATTGGTTGCAGTTAGATTAAGTTGTGTAGCCAGTTATTTGTTTCAAACTGAATAAGGGCTCAAAATTGAAATAAATAAGGTCATTTCATGTTTCCGGTTGCACGTATATTTCTAATAAGTTGGAAACCAATCGGAAATGTAACAAGATCGCTGATTGGATAAAAGATTAGGGTTTAACCTTTATTGCCACAAAGAAACATGTGATCAATTTTACCGATCGCATGACGTCTCATGTGATAATATTTGAAAAAAAAACCTGTTGTCTCGTCGACGTGATGCTGTCTATATACTGGGAAACCAAAGATTTCAGATAACAGCTGAACTCAGGATAGTTTTATCGACTATTGCAGTGTGTGATTAAAATATTTTACGCTCAACTTGCCATAACCTGTCGTTATAGAATAATGTCAGTAACTATCTTTTGGTATTGAATTTTTAATCCGAAAACCTAGAGTATCGTGAATACTATCATAGTCATTTCTATATTCATTAAATCCATTTTATACACAATACCAATAAAGCAAACCATTCACGTTTTCTCAAGGTCCCCCCTTAAGTTAAGATCGATTGTTAGTTTTTCTTTCCTTTCCTTCATTGATTCATCTTCCCTATTTTAGACGGCAATTTCCACCTGTTGAAAAGGTGAAATATTAAGCACTACACACTAAATATCTGTTGACCGAAGACTAAATGATAACTCATCATCATCAGTCTTAGGAACGTATGAAAGTTCCAATAATATACATAAAAATATTCGTATGAGATAAATCCACGTTTACTGCATCTTTCCTCTTAACGTCCAGGACCTAGATTTTCGAAGCTCTCGTAGCACTAACATAGTCGTAAGTACCATACAATAATATTGGCTTAGGGCTATCTTAGCACTAAGAGAGCTTCGAAAATCTAGGCCCTGATGCGCAGCTCTTCCTTTTGATACAGGATGTGACGATGATTCCTCAACATCTCAAGAGGGTTCGTCAGATGAAGAACCACAGGAATCATCAACAGATCCAGCAGCGCATCACTCCGATGAAGAATATTTCATGACAATTGCTTGTCACGTTTACTTGCAGGTTTCCTCTTAACTTCCGGATGCGCAGCTCTTCCTGTTGAGCCCAGGAGGTCATGATGATTCCTCAACATCTCAAGAGGGTTCGTCAACCTCAAATGATCCATCTACAGATCCTGCATCACATCTTTCTGATGCCCTCTCCATGCTGGGGGCTTGAAGGGTGAAAATGAACTGGAAAATATGGAGAGTTACTTAACGGTTTATCACTCATGAAAATTGAATTTAACACATTTCTGAAAATGAGTCCGTCGTACCGTTAACAAAACCTGCCATAGAAAACCGTATTCAAAAAGTTATTCTTAAGACGGCGGAGGGTCAAATCCATATGATTTACCTGTAAACTCAAAAAAGAAGGCATACTAGCTGACATATTTAAGTTAGTTCGAAATTTACATTCTAAACTTTTGCGTCATTGTTGTGCCGGTATTATGAAATAGACATGGCTTATCTGTGCTATCTATATAATGTGAAAGTACATAATATTAACATTGGACACTGATAGAAATACTGTTTATTCATTTGTTTGATTAAATCTGGGGCTCTGTAGCATATGCATACTTTAAAAAAAAGACTTATATTTCGGACTAAAATCTTTGAAAGGAAATGAAAAGATCCTAAGATACTGAAAATGACACGCATGGACAGGTGGCACCAACTTGAATTACTTTTAGATAAAATCAATATTTTCCATATTTTCCTGTTAATGAAATGAAATGAAACAAGATTGGTTCTTGAAATAAGATGGTTTTGGACACGCGTTCAACAACCTAGTAAATTCAAGACTTAATCAAACCTACTGCTCCAAAATGCTGAATTCATCCAAACACACGTCATCTGGCTATAACATCTGATGATGTCAGCAGGGATTGACGAGACCGGGACATCTACCATCTGAAAGTATCAAATTTCGCACTAAGATTTTCAAGATTTTCAATTCCAACAGCCATGGATGTACATCAAACAAGGAAAGCATGCACTCTGGAAACAAACACACTTGATAAACGGAAATGAAATTTCAGGTACAAAGATAAGACAAATTTATTTTAAAATGTAGCAACAAGTACAAATGTCAAGGCCAAAACCCAACACTTTGATGACAAAGGCCATTGGAATCGCCTTAGCCTTCTTGAGACTACAAATATCGTCATAACGTTTGAGGGTGCAAGGAACTTCTTTAGGAAAGCCGCAAGCTATCAAAATTAGCATATCGGTGATTAGATTGATTGCTGAGATGTATTTATAGATATTAATTATTAATTTGCAGATTGTTTCTGAGCATCAATGACGGAACTTAGAATGAGAACTCACATGACGAATAACGACGTTGTTAGAGCACAAAAACCTGCATGTCTAAATTAAAAATTTCGGAAAATGCTTGCAAGGAAAGTTAACTCATAACTGAACAATCATTTCTAGTAATGTCTTCATTTCTATCTAATACAAGAGACTAACCTATTACGAAAATATGTTTATTTCTACAAAATATCATTTTATACAGCTAAAATGCCACCCTCTTTAATTGAATAAAATTTAAAAATCTTCTGATTTATTTAAATACGTTTTTGACACAACTTTTAATAACTTTCAATCTTTCATCATGTTCGGCTTCGAGGCCGTCATCTTAGTGTCTGTTTTAGACGTCAAACATGATTATATTCAATAGAATCTCTTTCTTTTGCTCATGACAGTTCAACAATTATATTATTCCAATGTTACATGTAGATAGGCTGTATTGTCGTGATAAAGAATTGTCGATCTAAATTCATTGAATTTATTTAATTGAACATGGATCATAACATTGTAACTGGTTGTAATTAATTAGTGTTCACCTCAGCTTCGGCGGTTCAGAGTTAAGTTTCCATTTAACTGTCAAAATAACAAATACCAACGTTGGAAAACCCCCTTTTGACATATCGCCACATGTTGATTGATCTACACAATAATATTTTGTTTTTCTCTGGAAACTAAATTTTATGTCTCGTTTCCATGGAAATAAATATCAAGACTTGGGACATCGTAGCCAATGGCCAATGATTCTATCTAAATATGACAATTTTGAAAGGGGGTTAGTGTCGAAAAGTTTAAATAACATTTCAGTCAATCATTCCTCCCATGAAAATGCACCTTTTGAATCAATTAAATATCAATTGGAAAACGTGATTGTTTTAAATTAAACATGGCATACGTAAGTAAAATCTGAGTTGTTACTTTTAATATTCTGTTGAACAAATGTTTTTTATACCAAAGATTTGTTTAAAGAACCCTATTTACATACCAGAGACATTTTGTGGCATCAATGCTAGATATTTGTAATGTTTTTGTCAAAATTATTGCTCTCAAGATTCTGTGTTTGGACTGAAAAATACTTCATGCTGTTTTCATTAACCTTTAAACCGGGTTAGAAATTACTTGCTACAAAATTGCCTATTTAGAGAAAACTTCCTCTGAAGAATCGTGAACAAAGGGATGCGGTTGAAAAAGCAACTCAAATCGGATATGTCTTGTACGCTTCAGCTACTCTCATTCGTGTCTGGAGACCACTTGACATAGTGAGGGTTACACATTCTGAAAATATTTTTCATTTACAATGGAAACGTATAAATTTTTTTACTGTCTAAGTTTTGAGACGTTACCACTTAGAAGTCAAGGTTCATCTCAAGTGTGATTACATCATTTGTGAGCAAATGACATAACTGATTTCATATTTGACTACATTCACTAACTTTGTACTTTAGGAGGGAATTGGTTCCACGAAATGCCCTATCTGAAAGCTCAAATAGTTGAAATTATAAACCTTTGAAGCAGAAGGAGTGTCATCCTGCTCAATCAGCATATTTGAAATCACAGAGCTCCTTCAAATAAGCTGCTTGAGTGGCATTCTAGAAGTTGTGGGTATAAGGAAGAAAAGGAATATATGGATCATCAACTTCTTTATTGTACTTATAGCGACGTTTCGGTATAGCTTCTAGTTAACGGTATAAGAAGCTATACCGAAATGTCGCTATCAGTACAATTAAGAATTTGATAATCCATATATTCCTTTTCTTCCTCCTTCAATTACACTGGTTTTCCTCATGCCAAATGTCTTGTATCACTTATACATCCAGCCAATTAAAATCCAGCAGTACAACTTGGATGAAAAAGTCCTTACGTTCCACATATGAGATTCAGGCTCCTTCCGCAACTCAACTACTTAGGAGATAAATCCCTTCTGTTCTTTATTTTGGGGTTGTATGTCGTGCATTTTTCACCCCTAAATCTAATTTCAAACCGAGCTTGCGAGTTAGTAAAGTTGAAGAATAACGTACGTCTCATCTCTATTGCCGCGCGTTACGGTACGAAGCGAGCACGGTTTGAGATTAAATTTAGTAAATAAAAAACTACTTCAACAAATAATAACCAAAGAATGGATTCATCTTATAAATTACGATAGTTTCAAAGTCTTTATAGAATTGATTTAAAATTCATTTTGCTGTTGTCTGTAAGGCGATGAAAACAGTAAGTTCAGCGAATGGAGTTTGTAAACGTGCGCGTATGAATGTGAATCGGTCGTAAATATTTAGAGTTGATTATCAGCGAAATAATCACTCCAAAATTGATTTTGGTAACCCATCAGAAAGCAGTATTTTCATTCTAGTTTTCGTGTCATGTTAGAATGTTCATTTGTTGAAGAACACATGCTAACCATCTAGCCAAAAAGAAACACCTGTCGGCGAGACGAGGTATTTTGGATAATGAAGGAGCTCAGCGGATTCAAATATTCTGATGGAGCAGGATGAGAAAATTTCAATCAATCAGTCAGAGAGAAAACAACATGGAAATTATACCATTCATTTATTTCTTCAATGTTTTACCATCATGTATTTTCATGTGTTTCTTCAGAGGACCTGATTGTGTAAATGCTTTACCACAATGATCACACGTGTACGGTCTTTCTCCGGTGTGCAACCTCATGTGCAGCACAAGTGTGTGGGAGTATGCAAATGAGTTACCGCACTCGCTACACATGTATGGTTTTTCTCCTGTATGGGTCCTCATGTGCTTCACCAAGTCACTAGAGGCTACAAAGGCTTTGTCACATTCACTACACTTGTAACATTTTTCCCCAGTGTGAATTCTTACGTGTGTGTTCAGACTACTTTGTTGTGTAAAGGATTTGCCACACTCAGTGCACTTGTATGGTTTATCTCCAGTGTGACTTCTCATGTGTCTCTTCAGGGTAGAGGATACTGTAAAAGATTTACCACACACACTACACTTGTATGGTTTCTCTCCCGTGTGAACTCTCATGTGTGTCTTCAGGTTAGTTGCCAAAGCAAAATATTTCCCGCACTCATAACACATGTGTGGTTTCTCTCCAGTGTGAGTTCTCATGTGTGTCCTCATGTTGGTCAGTGAAGTTGATGATTTGCCACACTCCCTACATTTAAAAGGTCTTGCTTCATGTGGAGAACCCTTGTGTATCAGCATAGTATTAGATCCTGTATATAATCCAATGTTATCAATGCAACCAGTCTGTGTCATTTTTTTTACTTGTTTCAATGTAAAAGCTACATCCCTTCCAACTAATAGATTTCTTCTGACATGTCGTGCAATGATTTTTTTTCTCTCAGCAAATTAGGCACTTTATAGTTGACCTGCAAAGATAAAAGTCTTATATTAGTTATCACACGCATGATAGAATCATATTAGGCCGCGAACTTGAAATGTGAAATGATATTTCAAAATTTGAATGAATAATTTTTAGTGTCAGTTAAGTTTATCTACACAACATTTTATGGTCTTTATTCCTCTATTTGCTGAAGGAAAACACTACTCGAGAGTAACCATTGTGACCTACTTAAATCAATGTATAAATTCTATACACATTTGAAATACTCTATCCATTCTTATCTCAACATAAACATTGATACCCCTGCTATCGATACACCTGATCCAGTTTTCATCAATCCATTCTGTGTTCACACGTACAGTACCTGGCAAAAAGAGCAATCACTAATGTAGTTCCCATAGACGTAAGTGACATCAGCGACATGCCACTATGTGCCTTTCCTATTAGGAAGAAGCTGTCGTTGTTTATGAATATTCCTATATAGTTATTTTCAGATTTAGGAACATAATCAAAAATCATTTTGCATACACACATTCAACAAACAAACCCTTACTACCGTGCTTTGGCTCTGTTGTAGTGACATTAGTTGATGTGTCGAGTCGACAACGGATTGTTTATCAATTTCGACACGTGCATTATTGTTATTGTTATGTTAAATACATGATTTTTTCCAGTAATCTGTTTAATCAAAGCCACTCTCTACCTGCTGGTGTAGCAGGTGGAGCCTCGGCCCCTTAACCAGGTACGGGTAGACTGCAGTAAACACAAAATTACAAATTAGTTTGTATTCAAAAATAAAAGTAAGATAAAAGCCTAAGCAAGCCTATCGGGATATATTGATTTTTGACTGAAAAACAAGATATTCTTTTATTTGCTAAAGTTTTAGATTTCTTGGCAATATTTTACATATACATGTACGATCGGTTTCAGTCGAGTAAGAGAAATCTGGGAGTCAAACACCACCAGGCCCTACTTGTATATAAATAAGTAAATATATACCTATGTTATATATGCATATAGGTATATCTTTACTTAGTTATATATAAGTAGGGCCTGGTGCCTGTGGAGTTAAATGATCACTCATAGCCTAGCTACTGGTACGAATGTGAAAAACAAAACCCGCCCCACGTCGTATGAACTTGGCATTTTCAGGTATATTGACATTTACACATTCAAAGCTGACCTGAGAATTTCACGTCTCCATTTGGAATTATAATTGACAATGGAATGATCAACTTCATTACATCGTTAGATATGGAAAATACAAAACAAGTGTTTGTAACGAGTCATCCAGAGCTTGATGACAATCAACAACAGTAATGCACAACATTGAATGGAACAAAGTACTAGAAACGGCTTATCTAAGATTTTATTGCGTTTCCGGCTACAGTCTGGCCCCTTTTGACCTGTGGTCACAAAACCTTTCTCCTACTCTTTGAACCTTAAACATCAGATTTGTAAGGATTTCTCCCCCCCCCCCCCCCCCCCCCCCCCCTGTGAAAAGTGCAACGCCCAATAATAAAAATGTCCGATTTCAACCAGTTCGAAAATTGGATAAAATGATTTTTTTCAAGTTTGTAATTTAATTATAAAGGAACAGAATGTGTTGTTAGGTTCAAACATGTCAAATTTTTATACATGTCATAATATTCGATTATACAAAATTGATAATTGAAACGGAACCAATATTACAAAACAATACAGTTTATTACATGTGACAGGATAGTACATAAATCAACGAAGCCTTTGTTATAAATATCACACTCAGCCTAAAGCAATTTTTACGTCTATTAGTCAAAGAAATCCCGTCCTCCAAGTGAACATACAGGTATCCAAACATCAAATTACTCACGCGCACATTTAGAGCTCAATCATTGTCTAGTAGCCCCCGGCACACGTGTTTTCCCAGTAACCCCTCCCTCTCCAAATCTCTCGATAATATGCCTAGAATCGAAGGTATCGTCATCCTTGTGTAGCCATTTTATCCAATATATTAGTCATTATCAGCTTGCCTATTAGTCCATCCGTTAGAATCGTCTTGTGTAGTTCATTTCAATAGCTGTATTAAGTTAAGGCTTATGTAAACATATATTTCACTTTTTAATTCTAATACATTATATAGCATATACTTTGTTCCAAAGCATTCAATTATAATCTAATTAAAAATTTAATACGTAATACTTTTCATCCATAAAATTTCAGTAACATATTACATATCTTACATCAAAGTTCCAGCTTTCACTTTATTCCAATTTGAATTAACTTTGTCAGTGACTTCCTACACTGCCAAACAGAGAACTGGTTGAATTTACTTCGTTATTGGTTTTTCTTATTAAATTGTTATGTCTTCGAGTAGTATTTGTGTTGGAAAATCAGTATGTCAATGCTTATAAGTTCTGTAGTGATAATAAACAGGCTGATGTCGTTATTTGTGATCGAAAACCGAACCATGGCGGGTGCCATTGCCACCAACGTAATTTTGTAAACTTACTCACTAGACTGAGAGGGTAAAATAAGATCTATAGGGGAGAGCTGAGTCAGTTGTAAAATGGGATAATTGTAACAAGGGAACACATGATACATGAGCCATGAACACATGATACGATAATTTTTTTGAAGTCAAAGTAAGCTGAAACTCTGTTTTTTAATTCTCTCTTTTACTATAAGAACTGAAAGGTACCCAGTCTGGATATTGATCATGTCATGTCCCGTTTCTGAGATAACAGATCGAAATATTCCACTAACTTTGTTTAATATAACATATTCTACCGTAAAGCATGTCTTGATAAATATTTAAGACATCCTTTGACCAAATTATTCTCAAAATTCCATTTGTGTTCATGACGTGGCCCCCGAGACGAATTTTGATTTCTTGTCACATCGCAACACAATTCTCTTTGGTTGTAATAGAAGCCTCTGATTGCAAACTAAATTTGACAGAAAATGAACATCCGTTAAAAACTTTAATGACTAAGTTCTATCTAAATATGGATCAAAATCAATCAGGAATAAATGAAAATGAACATCTAATATTTGTTGGAAATGTTTGATACGGAACCAGCAAGGTGAAGGACGTATTGCGTAGCTCATATGGCTAACATCAAACAGTGCGAGACTGAACCTGTCATCACCACACTGTTGATTTCTTCGTTTTCTCGTCAGATAATGTAAGTTTAAAGTCTTCTGCAACGAAATTGATCTGATTAGCTATTCAACATACAATTCCAATACCTGCAAACAGATGCCTTTAGGGACTGCAACCAAACTCGACAATTACTCGATTTCATGATTAATTCTCCATTTTGAACACTAACTCCAGGATTTCACTTAATATTACAGTAAATTATTTCATCTTTCAGAATGTCTTAATTTGAATAATGTTAAATTACATTAATATATTTGTAAAGCTGCGTCCTATTTAAACGAATATTAATCAAAGGAGCTACTCAACCCAATCAACCCATATTTTTCTTTGTGTCTGTAAATGAGTTTCCAAAATTTCGTTTAAGTCATTGACGAGCCATTGTCCAGTTTTCGTTCCTGAATCAAAACCTTTTTGAAAAATATCATCACTATACAAAACAGATAAGACTTAAGATGGTATTTTTCAGAAACAATCAGTATCTTCTCATGAATAACACATTTTATAAAGCCTGACATAATTGATGCCGACAACATACTCTGTGCCCTTTCATCGAACATGCAAGACAATATTTGATTTGACAGAAATAAAGACGGCATCCATATCCTTATTGCCTCCACCGCTATAACGATTAACCCAGGATTCTTCTAAATGCCTCAAGGAATATAACTATATGGCCATTTTTTAAATTTAAATGATTAAGGTAAGGTGTTTTCGGGTTTAACGCCGCTTTCAATTATTAAGTTAAGCATAATTTTAATGCTAGTGTCGCAATGACATCTTCTTGTCTGTATTTCTACAGAGATGGTTTCAGACTCCTTTGTATTTATATTGTATATGTCTGTACACATGTTTAGATCCAACTTTACAATACAAACTTCATCCCCATTGCTTCTCACGTGTGTACTGTTAAAAAAAAAGAAAACAAAAATGGAGAGAGGAAATTCAGATTTAATTCAAGTCTCAAAAATGTTAAATCGTCCGCTGGACACCTAGCAATTCTCAGCGCACTGCTTCAGTACCAAACAAAATGCTTCATCTTTAAGTCTTGTCTTCGCGCTCTTTGCCTTGAGTGGAAGTTTTACAGTGAGGTAGGTATTTGTTGCTTCCTCCTATAATTGTCTTCAGCATAAGGTAACAAGGGTTTCTCTCCTGTATGAATTTTCATATGTTCCCGGAGAAGTCTGCTGTGAGCAAACGATTTATCGCACACAACACAGACAAATGGCGTCTCGCTGTGAACTCTCATATGTAGCCGCAGCTTCAATGACCTGAGGAATGATTTGCCACATTCACTACATATAAAAGGTTTCCTCGTGTTGTGAATCTGCATGTGTGACTTGAGGTTTTCTTCTCCTGAAAATGTCTTACTGCATTCTTTGCACTCGTAGGGCTGACTTTCAGTATGAACTTTTATGTGCTTCTGAAGGTTAAGTGAACGCGTAAATGATTTCCCACAAATTCCACAACAAAACGATTCCCCATCAGTGTGAATTTTCATATGTCTGTCCCGTGTACAAGCTTGTGTGAATGTTTTACCACACTCACAACACTTGTATGGTCGTTCTCCTGTATGCTTTCTCATATGCCTCTGGAGATCAGCCATTTGAGTGAACGTTTTATCACACTCACTACACTTGTGTGCCCTCTCTCCTGTGTGAAGTCTTCTATGAGCATATATTGCACTCTGTTTTGTAAACGTCTTATCACACTCACTACATTTGAAGGGTCTGTCTCCAGTGTGAGTATTCATGTGCTCAAGCAAGTGACACTTCTGTGCGTAAGATTTACCACACTCACTGCAAGCGTATGGTTTGTCTCCCTTGTGCATTCTCATGTGCCTTTTCAGCTTATGTTCCACTTGAAATGTTTTATTACACTTTGTACACTTAAACGTTTTTTCTTCTTTACAGACTTCCATGTGTGTTTCTAAGGAACCCTCTTCAGCAAAGGATTCACCACACTCGTTGCCCTTAGACAGTCTTTTGGTCTTGTGATTTCTCATCATGTGTGCATATAGGGAAGTCCGATCAGCAACTATTCGCAGACTTTACATGTCAACTGTCTCTCTCAAGTGTGAATATTCCTATACACTGGAAAACTGCCTTATACTTTCGTGTAGACGTGTTATCAAACTCACAACACGCATACGTCCTTGTGCATTAACACACCATGCGCAGTTTACCTACCTCTGCACTGTATTTTGTCTTTAACACAATCATTACATATAAGTACATATCAGTCGTTGCTTTTGAATATAAACTATCCTATTACCATAAGAATCCTCCAATCGAAGTGGCATAAGCGTGGCTCTACACCAATGGCAATTACGCACCAACCTAAAACAGTCCACATTTTAGAATTGCTGCACACAAAACGGCTTCATTGTCAAAACGGCAGCTGGTAATGTGTTAACGGGATTTTCACTACAGATACAATATTTGCATCTACACCGATCGCGAATCGTTATCTTTGAACTATTTCAAATTCTTTTCCATTTTTAAATATGACAATGAGGCTCAGTGGTCATATATTTCATAACAGCGAATGATAATTTGAAGTAATGACTAAGTTGCATTTTGCTGTTGGAGTTATCGATAGTAAAAATATTGAATGAGAGATTTTGAGACAGTCTATGGAGTAACTACATCTGCTTCTCGCTCGTGACTTTGCATAGCACAACAGCTACCAGAAGCTAAGGTAAATCTAGAACAACTAGCTGGCCTGACTAACCATGCATAGGCCACACCACCAAAATAAGAAGACGAGCTTCAAGGAAAACCATGAATAGATTGATTAAATTAAAAAGAAGTATAGTGTTTAATGAAATCGTATACACCAGGCAATTATATGAATAATTATGAATAATTAACAAGATCTCAAACATGAATAATAATGTCTTTGTACAGGTCGGCTCACATATGTAAATTTTGTAATGCCACTCCGCCTTCAAAATGATACACGATATCCAACATAAACCAATAAACTTGTTCATCAATGTTTCGACTTTTAATATTAGAATTTATTGCAATAACCAAGGACGTGTATAGACCTATATAAATCCTTGCAATAACCAATGTGTTATCGCCAATTTGACTAATTAGTAGCCGGTTTGGCTCATTGCCGATTTGGACGGTAGCAGTTTTTACTATGATCGTTGAAAAAACGAGAGTTATCTGCACTTTTATTTTGTTTACAGAGGGCGCATTATCGCGGGAATATTAGCACGCTGCAGCAGGTGCACGAAACTGGGACGGTAAAGTACTGTTACAAGCGTTTTTAGAACACCTTGTCATGTCGTCGTCTACATCGCCCCCGGTTCAGAAGGCCCCAATGCACGTGCCTCCATTAGAAGAGGCCGCTACAGGTATGATTTGATTTGAATTTTCCCAGTGCATCTTCACAACTGCTGCCTCGCCTATATATTGCTTTACTAACTTTAAATAGGACTAGATACTAGCTGTAGGCCTAACTGGTTAAATTCCTGTGTTACTAGATATCACATCATGATTACTGTCTGACCTGACTGTTTACATTGGAATAGTAAAATAGAAACTCCACTCAAGTTGTCTTCATAACATGTTCTCAAGACACTTGACATATTTCAAGCAACATTCATGACAATATGTGACTAATTTAGATAATGTGATAATTTAATAGGTTTTTTTAACGAACTTGATAAATAATTTTAGCTTTCTCCCTTTATGAAACAAAGCATCTTAACTTGACCTCTAGTCAATATGTTAAACAAAATCAAATAAAGCATGACAAAGCCTTCATGGCAATGAAATCCACACTAGCTAGACTTTGTCAGACTTCTAGTCATTGATAACAGTTTCAAATATCATGTCAAGTGAATGACCTGTCTAATAAAACTTCTATAACATTGAAAAAAGTTTTCTTTTCATTTTCCTTACTCAAAATATTCAGGTTAAATTGCAAATAGTGGGTTTTATTTTAGATATTTGCAAATCTGATACCATGCATTGTGCTGTCACACAGGTCACAACTGCATGCAGTCTCTCGTGATATCATGCATGTATTCAGTGGTATACACAAGGTTAACATTTCTTTGTCAGTCATGCAGTGTTACCATTATCCTCTTTATTGAACACCTACCCCTAGACTTATACCTTGATGCACTATTGCTTTAGAGTTAACTGGAGTTGCGATTGAATCAAAGATATTAACTATTATCTTAATTACTGAAACCATGATAGGGATGAATTAATAGCAACCTACTGAAATATGACCACATATCAGTACGTTTTTATGAAACATTTTTAATTGATAGTTATGATGGTTTGTTGTTCTATTGAAGTGATTCTTCAGGGGTTCAGGAGGGATCATGTCCTGAGTAAAAAATCTTTTCAAGCAAGTAAAGTATACTACTGATGTAAACTTTTTTGGCGCAGCTTAACATTGGAAATACATTGGTTATGTTATAAATAAAATGATTGTGTCTGATTGTTGCAATTAATGTAAACTATTTTGGTTTTTCTACTGCTATAATGGAAATAATGTTGCTATTTACCCTTTTAAAAAAAGTTTTGAATCAAAGGGTTCAAGAGAAAAATTAAACTGAAAAGTCTTCATTTAATTTGTTTTCAGTTTTACAAAAGGGTCTTGCTAAGAATTTTGAGAATGTGACAGTGAAAGTCGTTGACTGTCCTGACCTGACTAAAGAGCCTTTTCACTTGTCATCAAAAGGTATGCAATTCTTAGTATAGTGATAACCTATTTAAATGACATTTGATTCATTTAGGTGAATATTACCAAGACTAATTAAGATACCCTTAAGTTAATATCTTTCCTTATGAGACTTATATCTAAACTTATTCAAAGAGAATAATGTTTATGCAGTATGTCCATTTAACTCAATTCAAATGTATTTTAAGTGATAAACAAAAAATTTTCAATAATCATATTTGTCTTCAAAAGCCACAAAGATGTAGCTGTTTGGAGACTGGAAAGCTTTCCCGTATTATAGAATATAAGTTATTGTATCACTAGGATTGTGTGGCAACCCAAGACTGGCAGATGTTGGTGGACCTCCATTTCTCCTACCATTAGCTCAGAAAGACAAGGTAATGAATATGGGCTATTTGCCAAATGTGTCTTTTCATTTAGTCATTTTTAATTCTTGTTTCATGAAAAATACGAGAAGTTCCATAACTTATGTAATTACTACATAGGCGTAGTAACCGGAGGGGGGGAGATGTTTTTAATTCTCTGAGGTAAAATAAAAAAATAATGTGTTGATAGTGATAGAATCCATATTTTAAATTTCATAAGCGAGAGTAGAGGTTGCATTGCGAGCAGGCACAGCCCACTAGATTGCGAGGCAACATGGCAAGGCAAAACGTACCACTGTAACAGGTAACGGGTAACAGGTGACGTTGATTAAATGTTGTAAAAGAGCAAAGCCTTCTGTCATGATACTGCACTACGTTTCTCCTAAGCCTCTACCCCCCCTGCTTAACAAATGAAAAATCTTGTCCCCCCCCCCCCCCCCCCCCCAAAGTTTTGAAGTGTTCCTACGCCTATGTACTAGATATACCTTTGGAACTTAAGTATTTCCTGGTTAGGCTCAAGAGAAAGGTTTCTTGTTTTATCATCCTGTTTGAAAAACATAATAACTATTCAGAGGGATGGTTTGTAATTTTTAAATCTCACAGTTAAAAGATTCAACATTTTAACATATTTCGAGCCTAACTGCTTAATATTTCATATCTAGCTATGTTCTTCAATGTTGCTTATGTGGTTGTATTGTGTCTATTCAGTTGTATTAATTGCAGATTTTGAACAATTTGGCAACTTTCTTCAGTTTGAGAGCACTAAATTACTGTATGGAAGCAATGATAAAAACATAAAATTTCTTTTTTGTTCGATTTCAGGTTTTCAATTTCCTCCAGATCTCCAAACTAGCGGAGCTTCCGGGAGCATTTATGATCGGTGCTGGGGCAGGACCGTGTCACCTGGTGGGAGTCAACAGTGAGGTACAGACACATACTTGCTCAGATACTAATTTGAACAGCAGTTGGAATAGGTTATTTTATGTGAAACCAACTTAAATGAGATATCATCTTACTATCTAAAACTCTGTTCAAACACTTCTTTCCCCACAGAGGTAGCTCCCTCATATATTCTTATACTTAAAGATTTTGTAATTATGATCAGGCTACGTCTTTTGAAGAAAGTCTTATCAGATCAAACAAAAATTCAAAGGAAATATCATTTGGTCAGTAGATTTGCAAACTGCCCTATCATCATCAACCGCATGACATCTTGGTGCCTTCTTATAATCCAGTCATGATGCCAAAAAAAGGTAACATCTCAATGTATCATAAATGTGGTGCGTACGTTACCTTTTCCAGCTCATCTGCAGTGTTCAACTTCCTGCAGATGATAAAGGCAAACCAGTCAACAACTCGCACACAGCTAAGATCAGTCTAAAGGTCAGTTCTTTTCAAATTATTTGATTTCACCTTGACAAAGGTTTTAATAAGTCCTAAAGAATTGTATGCTTTAGTGAAATTTATTTCTGTGAGTCCACTTTTTCAATTTTTTTAACTATAATTCAATAATAGTATGGATACTACACATACCGGTACTTTAATAATGATAAACTTCCTTATTTCATTTTTACAACACAAGCATATAAGAACAGCATAGGCATCAGTAATGAAAAAGTATCAAAAGCTACAGTAGTTATGATGGGCCCCAAAAAGGTTCAAACCCTTATGAGTTTTCTTGTTTTTTTCCTGGAAAATTTCAATAAATCTGGCCAGTTACAGAAAAATTTGCTTGGGTCACAGATTCTAGTGTTGCTACATACAGTGAGGAATATTGTTGCTGTAAGTGCTTCCTGAATTAAATGCAGAAGTTCTCACGTGAACAGCTTTTACTGTGGATAAAGAGTCAATCATTTCTATCAAGTTGGATATGCAAAGTGTTATCACAGTCAGCTTGCTTCGAAAAAAATGAGATCACAATGTTTTAAATACAATATCTTAGAGATACATGCTATTTAGGTAATGAACAAATGATACATTGTTATTTTCATTATCACACTATCTGCAGTTTCTGCTTTTTCGGGTTATGTAGCTTGCAGAATTCAATTTTAATCCTGTAACTTTAGGCAACACTGCCAGCACCAACATTTTACCAAATCGACCATCAGAACTAAAGAAAAACATGATCAAACAATCAGTAGTTAGGTTATTTTTACATTAAATACCTATCTGATAAATGTGAATTGGTACAGCCCGCAAACTGAATTTATTGTAAAAAAAAGTGATCCTAAATGTTATGACCCCCCCTTACAATTCACAACATCTTGAGTATTTAGTAAGGATGGGTATCGCTCCTCATTTCTGTATTGCAATATATTGCGATACAGAAAAGCATATTGCAATACGTATAGCAATATATTGGTTCTTTTCATATTTTAGTTTTTCCATGCTTTCGACTAAATAACAGCAATTAGAGCAGTGATCAATGCTCATGCAGCTGGACGACGTATTGTAAAGAGAGATAATTCAGTTACTGCTTTCGGACTTTTAACATGTCTGTGCTATTTTAACTTTGCAAGTTACACTTTGTGTTAAAACTTTCATTTTTATGTTAAGTTTTTCTGCAATTTTACATGAAAATTGTAAATTTTTAAAGCTCCGATATATTGTATACAATCAGAAGAGTGTACCAGTACGTATCATCTTGTTTCTGTATTGCAATATACCGATATACCGATAATACCGCGCACCCTTAGTATTTAGAACATTTAATATTGAGCCTTGTATTTTCAGGACGGTGGATGTGTACTGGAGAAGTTAAACTCCACAGATTTCTGTCTCATGGGAAACTTTCTGTGTTCTGAAGGAAAGCCAGGCAAGGTACGTTGCTGTTTATCTTTTATATCAGGGTTTTCGTCTTCTCTGGGCTCCTTTGATCACCTTCTTCTCATCATTTTGGGTGGCTAGTGATTCTGTGCTTAGACCAGTTGAACTCTAATAGTGAAAATCATCAGTGATTGACAAGACTTTCTGAATGGATTGGGGACGCTCCTCCTTGCTGGATGAACTGAGTTTGGATAGTGCTTCACTACCCCACACTGACATTCAAGTTGAGAGACATTTGGTGTCAACTTTACCAAGGGACTTAATTAGTCCTCCTCTCACTATGATTTGCACTAAAAATTTGAGTGTTAAGGGTTTATCCTGTTGGTTTACTACTTTCACAGTCTTTTTTTACCAAAAAGGGGATGGGGGGATGGAACCCCCTGAACCACCTCTAGTCTCTAGGCTAGTCTGATTAAAATCGACCAATCGTGTTCTGAGGGACAACATTTTGAAATATTAACTCTAGCTGGATTCGACTGGATCTGTAAGAGGCTATCCTCTCCACAACTGTCTGAAAGCATGTCGGACGCAATCTCAACTAGCCTATAATAATGACACCGTCAAAAGCTTTCGGTATCAGTATATAGTGGCAAATAACTCCCGTTTACCATTGGTTAACCTTTATCGCTGCTATTGTTATTTTAAACGGGGTGGTCTGATTAGTCCGCTAATGACTAGGTTTTGTCAGCGCTAAACTGGTGTAAGAACGTGCGAGCATGGAGGGTGCTTTTCAAAGCATTTGGTAGAAGACGTTCGAATCCCGCTATTGTCAATATTAAAAACTTTTACTCCTCGGAACACAGTCAATTTTAAACAGACTGCAATAAGGCAAGCCCTTGAGCACAGTGCCTCTAATACTGAAGAAGACTTTGACTATTAGTTGACATGCAAACCATGAGAGAGAAAGAACCAAAAAAAACTGTCTAAAAGACGGTGACTGTATTTAGTATGATCTTGTTGCAGGTACTTGAAGTTGTAGCCAGTAAACGAACAGGTCCGGAGAACTTCATGTCCAGTATAAGGAAGAGTCTCTCAGACCACTACAAGTCTAAGTCTGTCGCTCTCGGGGGAACATTTCTAGTGGAGAAGGGCAAAGCTTATCTACATATCATGGTAATTAGAGGATTATCTTCTTTATTCTTCAACTATATGTAATTGTATTACCTTTCATTTGATAAAATACTTTGGTCTTATGTTGCATTACAAAGTTTTACAAATCTGTTGTTGAGAGTATTCATGAAAATGCATTTACTCTTAGAAGACCAATTTGTCACGTAAAAATACTTCATTCATTTTATGAGATTTCCATGATATTTTAAGATCAACTTAAAGATTGTTTCAAATTTGCAGCCTGATTTCTCTGAAATTCCATTAAACTCTGATGAAGAGGTGGACAAATGGCTCAAGTTCTTTGAAATGGATGCTCCCCTTGTGTGTGTGGGAGAACTGGTCTCTCATGATCCAGTAAGTAGTAAGACATAAAGTGGTAATAGATATAGACATTTTGAGTAATGGATTGATATGTATATATATATAGATATGATTCCATACCAAAAGTCGTTGATGCAGATACACAAATAATGTAACTCTATGGCCATCCTTGTTAGAGTGAGCTTGACCTACTAAATCTATGATTATAACTACTCAGTTGATGAATAACCACATTCAGAAATTTTCGAGGTCCGGAGGAAATGAATGGTTCATATGCAACTTGTTGTTTTGCGAAAATTCTTGTATACGACAGTAGGTTGGGTGGTTGATTTCCACTTAATCCTCAGTTATTCATTTTGTTTACATATTAATATTTCTGTAAAATGACCAGTTTGCATGCTTGTCACTGACAGAATTTAGGAATTCTGAGCTTGCATTATTTCATGTGCGGCATTGAGAGAGCATTAAGTTTTCCATTGGAAGGTTCTGTTTTTAATCTAAGAAACAGACAGTGTTGGCTATATTCACAGCCAAGTAGCTAATATTCGGAATATATTGAACAATAGTTAAGAACTTGTATTCTTTCATAAATCCTCATTAACTTTATTCATTTTTAATATATTTATCCTTCAAAGATGATTTTTTAAAACATGCTTAGTGTTAAAGTTTTACAGTTTAACCTTGGAAACAGTATTGTCACTTGTGTTTCCATAGAAACCGCCAAAAGTAAAATTCTTTAGAATTTTTCTGCACACAAAGTTTCAATGATCTAGACCTTATGGACTTTGAATTCTGGTTCAGACACAAATTCTTAGTAATCTTTTCACGGAAACAGCCTTAAGTAAAGAAAGAATAAGTTTAAAACCCCAAAAGGCATCACTTCACATGAGGTTGTTCCGCTTCAGTGAGTTTGGAATTTTAATGAACTAGGCCACAGTGTTTTTGAATTCTGGACCTGAAACGAAATCTTAAAGGCCGGAGTAAAAGTGAGCAAATTCCCCATGGGTTTCCTAAACGCAGCTGATTGGCTGCTCCCATGAGAACCAGATTTTATCTGCTGGAGACTGGCAGGCTTGTAACGGCTAAACTGCCCATCTAGGGCTGTGCAAGGTCAAAGGTTAAGATTGGAATTTACTACTAGTGTTCACATGTGGTCTTATAGTAAAGTCTCTTCATCTAAGCTTGTTCAAAATATTGTGCGTTATGAGAATCATTTGTCTTCCAATGATGTTTGATTTATTCATGAGTACGAATGAGACTGAATAATGTGAATATGATAAATAATAATTAACCCTTAAGATGCGGGTCCCGGAATATTCCGGGATGAAATTAGCTTTGCCCGCAAGTTCTCTTAGCGGGATGCGAGTAGCACACTCTATTTTTCTCACGCTAACTAATTATGACCGCGGGTCTCGGTAGCGGGTCCCGGAAATTTATTGCCTAGCAGTAGTCTCAGTTCAACGCTTGTATTTTCGTTCCGGCTGCCGCTAAGCTACCGTGTTTTGTTTCGTTGGTGGTCTAAATAATGCGCGAACATGCTCCGAAAGTTATGAGAATATTGATAATGTTTATCGTACCGAAAATAAGCGTTAAAATCACTCAATTTTCCCCCACTCCCCGCCGCACGTGCTAATAGCCTGTGGGCACTTTCTAGCCTCTCGCACGAGCTTACCGACCCGCGCGTGCTATCGTTTACTGAGACGCGTGCATTTTGACCCTATGCACGCCTTCCTATCGCACGCCCTATGTTCTGAACCCTTGGGCGTATTACAGTACCGGTTGGATCTTTTGAAAGAGCAGAAAATTGTCTTCAATTCAATATAAAATACATAACTACGCCACCTGAAATGAAGATACAGCATGTGCCGCAAAAAAGGTGATTTTTACATATTTTTAGTTTTACACCATTTTGTCACACCAATCTTCACATGATGTGGTCAACTTATTTTGACAATTTTTATATTATAAGATAGAGAGAAAGATTGTCTTTCATTCCATGTAAAATTTGTACATGCGCAAAAATAAATAAAGACACAGCAAGCGCCGCACAAAAAGCTAATTTCTCTATTCAAATCATGTAAACTGAACGGCGATTTTGACATGTGCCTTTATTTCGTTTATATCTTCTCAACAGCTAGGCGTATTTTGAAATTGATTACCTCGTGATAAAGAGGAAATAATTGTCTTCGATTTGATGTAAAAAAGTTATATGCAGTATATAAAATAAAGATACAGCAAGTGCCGCAAAATTGCGACTTTTCTTTATTCTTTGTGTTTTTACCATTTTCTCGCACTTTATATCACATAAAGTTCTCGGGACATTTTGAAATTTCATATATCAAAATATAGAGAAAAGGATGATCTTTATTTCCATATAAAATTTGTATGTAAACGAAAATCAGTAAAGACCCGACGAGCACTGCGCAAACAGGCAATTTCTCTATTCATATCTTGTTAACCGAGAAGCGATTTTTTCAACTGCTTTTTACACTTCCTATCCATTTAACGGCAGAGCGCATTATCAACATTTTTATATCACAATAAAGAGAAAAGGATCGTCTTCAATTCTATGTAAAATTTGCAAATTACAATGAAACAATAAAGGAGCGGTAAGTGATGTCGCAATTATCAAAATCTGTTTTCAAATACCTGAGGGTACACTCTTTGCAAACTATATATATTCCAAACCAAGCGGTACATATTTATCATTTTCATATCAACGTAAAGAGGAAATAAATACCTTCATTTTCATGTGTAATTTGCCCATATTTGCATCAAAATAAAACGTGTGGAAATTATGCGACAAATGTCGCGGTAAGGCGATTATCAAAGACTTTATTCACTAGCTATACCCACGTTACGTTGGTAATAACTTCTAATTACAGTGCAAAAGATTGTTATGATTTATTTTTTCGTAAAGAAGAATAAATTGCCTTCAATTCCATATATAATTTGCATGTATACAAAGCGAATAACTTGAATTATAAAATTGGATATAAAGACAATTTCTGTTAAGTGTGAGTGTATTTTTCAGCGGGGATACCCCGCCTGCACGCGCTGAGCGCGTGCGTTTGCCCGGGGCTACTAGCTTAGTAATATTACTGTGGGGGTCAGAACGTTATCGGGATTTATCACTACCCTGCTTTCGTTATTTATATCTTTCGTTTAGGATGGCGTATCGTAATAAAATTTATCGTGAAATATAGAGCAAGAAATTAGCTTCAATTCCGTATATAATTTGCATGTGTGCACTCAGTGATTAAATGATTTTATAATGTTTGAAATGAAGACAATTTTTAAAATTTAGTAAAATTCGTTCCAGACATATTATAAAAATAATTTTTATATCGATGTGAAAAGGAACAATTCATCTTTAGTTTCGTTTTGATTTCGCGCATGCGCTCTTGGAATTTATTGAGTTATGGCGCCCGAATTGAAAACAAGTTTACTTCGGTTGTAGAAACCGTTCCAGGGGTGATAGAAATTTCATTCAAAGTGTCAAGTAAGTATCATCCATTTATAACACGGGATTCGCCGACTAGCTTTGTATAAAACGACGATAACGTCCGTATTCCGCCATGTAAACACGCCATATGTTGTTAAAACGGTCGCATCTGGCGGCGCTGGAAAATTCGGCCACAGGGGCTAATTGCGTTATTACCGTAGCGAGGCGAGTGCTGGAAAATTCAGCCACGGGGGCAAAACTGGTCAAAATAATATTCAGCAACGGAAGGGTTAACTATTGCTATTATTTGTAATTATCCAAGTACAAATTGATAATTATGTTCACAACATATTGTTCAATTAAATTCCCAAGTTGAGTATATACTGGAATAGTACGTACTTACTTCACATTGAAAAAGTTCCACTTGATGATAAGAATGTCATTATCTTTGATAGCTCCATGTGTGTCCCATGTAAGGTTTGTTGGGTGGATTTGGTAGCCATGTTCGAACCATAGTTATCACACAGTCAGGCATAAGATCACGTCTATGTTTTGTACAATTCCAAACAAAATTGTGTCTGTGTGCATGCATTTCCAGTGCTTGTCTTTTTCTGTTTTGATAACGTGGATCTCTCCACACCCCGCGATGTAATAACATAGTCCAAAATCTCTTATAATGGGCTTTCCTTAGTTCTGAATTCCTCTGATTTTCTTGTAATATATCTTCTTCCCACCACATCTGTTTGTTTGTCAAGTTTGTTATGCATGGTTTGCATAAACAATGTGGGCACTCCTCTTCATCCATTCCCTGTGGAATGATAAAGTCCGGTTCACCATCAGGGTCATCAGTAGGTGCAGAAGATGTCACAACTGGTGTTGCCGAAATGGTTTGGGTGACTTCTCTTATATCCCAATTATGATGGTGAAACATATTAAATTGAACTTTGTCTGATAGCTGTTCGTGCCAGGTACTTCCATGTTTGTATTTGGGACCGGTGGATATTGCAGTTAGAGATTTTGTAACTGATTTTACACCATGCCATGTGTCATTTTGATTCAAGATATCCCTTTCTCGAATAAATTTATTTACAGACAAGTTTCTGTCATGAGTGTGTACATTGACTGAAACATCATTGTCATTTAAGTAGTCGTATATTTTTTGAGTTCCAATCTTTTCGTGTCGCTGTGAAACATGATCCTGTTTTTTGATGATGTGTCGACATGTCAAAACTTTGTGTGTGTGTTCACCTATTGCTACAACACTACTGTCTTTGGCATTCTTTCGCCAGCCATGTCGAGCATCTGTCATGATATTAATGCCATTTAGATGTTCATATCCAGCGACTTCTTCAAGCAAAGCAGTTTCACAGGAATCCTTGTATTCTGCTTCAACACATTCCTTATACACCTTGAATTGTTCATTCCTGTAGTGCCTTGACAGATTTCCTATACCTGCTGCTGAACAGAACCTGTTATATTGTATAGGTAGCATACCACTGGTGAAAAATGCATGTCCTAACTTCTCATTTACAAGAAATTTGTTGTCAGGCAGAAAGGGTGATGAAGCTAGGTTATGTCTATGAAATTTGTGGCAACGAAGTTTCCTTTTTAACACATGACCTTGATAACTTGTCTGACTTACAGCAAGTTTACTACAGCATTTCCTTCCATGTTTTTCCGCTACATCCAGGCACATTTTCATGGATGATTCAGATATAACAAACAGTCTGTCATCCATATCAGCAGGTCTAGCTATAAGACTTGTAACTGGTGGGTCTTCAGGGGCCTGTAGACCATGGTGCTGTAGGTAATATGTGAGAACGCGATCCAGAACAACAGCATTGTTCGGAGTTATGTTGGTCTCAGTCTTCAGGTGGGCTTTCACCTGTTTAACTTTTTGAAGTATATCTTCCTTGACCTCTTGATCTCCTGGTACTTCGATTGTGAAACGTGCAGATCGCTTAGTTTGATCCATTTTGAATGAAATCAGCGAAGACAGTGAATAGATACTAGTAGAGATGTGATATATTTCTCCAAAAGTATAAATGAATAGATTGGTATCTGGTTCTGAATGGAGTATACCCTAAAAAGGAAGGGTTCATTGTGACATCAGGTGCAATGATATTTGTAATGAAAACCTATCATTCCAATATCATATTTATTTAATTATGACACATTATAAATAGGAAATGTAGGAATTATAATGGGCATGATTATATTTAGTTATGATAGTGAAGATAAAATGGTATATGACACATGCATCATTTCCTTCTTTCTATTCCCCAAGGGAAATGGTATGTCCCTCCTACGCCTGTCATGATAGTTTACAATCCCCACATATGTGCATAAGGGAGATGAGAGAGAAGGGTAGGGGGCCCCCGGGGAGGGAGGGGGTAAGAAGCCCTCGCTTGGCAGGATCAGAGAGTGAAATTCTATATCATGAATGAATCCCTCCTGTCCACTGGGAGAGGTCTTACGGGCATGTTGCTATGGAAACAGACCTCCCTCCGGTCACCTGACTGCTACAGTGGTAAATTCAAATTTTGAAAACGATTAGTAAAAGCTATTTCACAGACATAAGACTTCTGGACTTTTTACATAATTCATCTTCTCAATATGTTTTCACCATCCTCTTTTGTATGCCATGGCTAAATATCATCACACAGTGGTAAGTAGTTTTTAATATATTTTAAGAAATGTATGTAGATGTTGATGCTGCATACTAAGAACTACCACTTGGACAAGCATATCTGGCCACACCCACTTTGTGCTTAGAGATTTACCCCGGCCTTTGAGCTGGGTTTTCATATAAACAGCCATGATTAAAAGTAGGAAGAAGGTGAAAGCTTCAAAAGGCACCACTTCACATGAAATTGTTCCATATGCCAAGTTTCAATGTTTTTTTTAGCTCTGAAAGGGAAACACAATTACATTTTGCATTTCCATGGAAATGGCCAATAATAGAAATAGGAAGAACTTGAAAATCTCAAAAGGCTCCACTTCACATGATGATTCTTCCATTTACCAAGTTTCAATGAGCTCAGCTTAATGTTTTGACTGCACTGGAGAGAGTTTGCACACGTGATAGACAGAAGGACGACTGGACAAAGGTCATATCTATATCCCCCAAAACTTTGTTTTACAGGGGAAATAATGATTTCATTGTATGTTGCAGGACCTGGATCTACGAGTGGAACACTTCCACTGCTTCAGTAAACACGGGCAAGGTGGTCACTACCATTGGGACACCACACCGAATGAAGTTCAATATAGAGGCTACTTCTCATTGGCTGAATTTGTTTTCAGGATTGACCAACCAAAATGAGTTATATCATCTAAAACTATATTTTTTATGTTGAATTATCAGACAATCATTAACAGCGCAGGTCGTGTCTCTATCATTAGTTGAATTTGTTGACACAGTTTACTTGAAATAATTTTATTATCAAATTGTTATCTTTATTACATTGATTTTTTCTTTTAAATTCATCTATCAATCCTACATTCATGTTAAAAGTTTTCTTATTTTTTGGAATCTGATTCATTTAGATAATGTCCACTTATCTGATACTGATGATGATCATGCAAATTATGTCATTTATTTGTTCAAATGTAAGGTCTTCCATAATAATGGTGCCGGGTCATGTCTGCGTGTTGATTATGAATCTGAAGTTTTCAAATTTTTTTTCAAATTGATTATAATAATCAAATTAGTTGATTTCTTTGTGTACCGTCAGATTTTCAAATGTGAAGATGAACATGATTGTCCATTCACTTGGTAGATCAGGGTATTATTATATCATATACAGCTTATTACTATATTATTACAACGATGCAAACAATCATTGTGAATCTCTACTCAAGACTTTTAGCTGTTTGTTGATTTTACAAGTTTACATGTTTTTTTTGTTATTGCAAATATTACAGAAAACACAAATTTTCGAGATCTTTTCTCTTCAATTATTGATATTAGTGAATCTCAGCATATTGTTACATATCTATTTCTCATTAAGTTTTTGATCTGAAAAAATATTGATTTTAAGAAAATGCCTTCAGAAAGAAAATAAATGAAGCAATGTTTTCCCTAATTGTTTGATGTTTTATATTGACAGTTTTATGAATCAAGAGTTTAGTATTTATTGACAGCTTGCACCAGGAAAGGTTTACATTTCAAATACTGTATCTTTAAAGTTGAAATTTTTTCTTTTTGAGGTTAATTGCAATGAAGCACGGCGACAGCATGGAAATGAAATCCAATTAAAGCATTAAGGCTTCAAATTTATGACATTTGAAGGTTTGTCCTATGTTGAAGTAATAAGGTATCAATGATTGACTTAAATTGTTATTAGTAATTAAACTGACATAGGATGAATAGAGAGAATAGCTAGTGACTTATGCCTTGGTACATCACTTAGAGACAGTCGATCTCTAAATAAAATACCAGCAAAAACACCAGTAGTGGTTGTGAGTTGTTAGTCTATCACAGAAAAGATGAATTCAAATCAAATGCTATACAGCTCTTCCATTGGTGTTAACGACCATTTTCTCCAGTTCTGCAGAAATTTGTCGTGGGTGTGAGATATTCCCTGAGAGCTCTAAAACAGGTAGTAGGGTAGATGCTCCAGATGTTGAAACCAACAGTCATGGATTGTTGACAAGACAATATTTCAGCTGATGTGTGCGATGGTCCAGGTTGGAAGTCACACCTTTTGTCAAAAACATTTCCTTGGTCTCTTCGTCTTCACTGCTTGACTTAACTGCATTTTAAGGCATGTTTAGTCTGTGTCGTTGATTGACCCTTTCAGATGTAATCCACTACGAGAATGCCCACACATTCTATCACCTCTACTTCTCAATGAACCGTGAATTTCTTTGGATTCAGTGACTTTTAGTGCTTCCACTGCTTTCACTTTGCCTTCATCTCTGGCTGAAAGTTGTTGACCCAAGTTTCTTCTTTACTGATAATTTGCTTTAGGAAAACTGTGAGATCCCACTTGATTCAAAAGACATGTCACAACCACAAACCTTCAGGGAATGTATTGATAGTTAACATGCAAAGCCTGGTGTCGATGTGTTCTATGGCTGTCCAATCTAGACTCACTACTTATCAATATCTAATAGCACATAGTCATGTCTTAAACGTGATATGTATTTACGCTATATATTAAACTTTATATCCCTCAAGTTTATGCTTCAACTTCTGGTCTTTTCACTTCTTTCGAAATGCTGGCCATGAGCATCCTCATTGTGTCTTGAAATCCCTTCTTAGACCGTGTAGTTTTGATGCATTTTGCTCTTTATTAATAGTTTGGCTATCACATTGTCTCCTCTACAAAATAAGAGTGTGGCGAGTTTCTCACCCGCACAGTTTTTATTTCTTTTTTATCTTGTCATCTTTATAGATTATTTATGCTAAGATGTGTAAATTTCAATGGCATAATTCCGATAATATATGCGTGGCAGTAGTTGATACTTAAGGGGATTAACCTTAACCAAGGCTTGTTAGCTTTGGAAGCTCAGATTTCCTAATAACATCTCATAACTAAACGCACACGAATGTCAGATATTTAAAGAGCCACTCGGTGAGTTGTTGGAGTCGTATATGCCGAACGTAGTGAATGAAGTCATTTGATCGCGAAGTATCGACTGTTTCCAAAAAGAAACATTTTAAAGCTAATTTGATTTGTACAGTGACAATATGAAATCGTCAAACGTGATGATCTTAAACAGCCAGGAGGGCAGTTAGAAGTTGATAGTGTATGTTATGTTATATAACTAGTATCCATGTATATTGGACGTGGTATCTACACCTCTGTGCATTTATAAGACTGTTTTTTTATTTTCATGGAAAACCAGTATTTGTCATATATATATATCTTTTGGACATGAAAAGTTAAGATGTTTTGATTTTTTTATCACCACATATGACATTTAGGTTCGTATCAAAGGTAAATAGTATGTTATGAAAAAGCTGCATCACTAACAATGAGAAAGATACAACCCTTTCGTCTTCTAAAGTATAAGCTTAGTCCTGAGTTGACCTTACCTCATAAATAGCCTTTTTCAGCTCAGCCTAAACCTTTCCATGAATTGCACATTGCGTATTGGAATTTCTATGGAACATTTGCATCTGAACTTCTGTCTGCAGTGACTAATAAGAGTTACAGGCAGAAGATTTTTCAAAGAGTAGCTCGTTAGTGTTAGTCATATTACTAATATGCATGTTTACTATTGTTTTCATTAATATAATCCCTTATTTCCAGTATCCAGTATTTTAGCAGTGGATATTCAAGACTAAATCAAATATGGGCAGATAAATGTCAACTAATGGCACTCAGTCTATAGAAAATTCTTACTTCTTAAAATTAACAATTCACTAGTATTAGGATGAAATCGCAAGCATATATAAATAACAAGCAGATTGTGGCGTTATTCAATGCATATTGCAAACCGTTTGTTTCTAGTGTATTATGAATTCATTTTGTCTTGAAAGGTGCTTTCTCTGTTTAGAATATAGTTTGATTGAATTGATTATATTGAGAAAAAGGGGAAGTCAGAGTATTGAAATGAGTGAAACTACGTAACAGTTACTTTTTTTATAAGAATGTTCCCCCTCATTTATATTATAATTATGATTGAAAACTAAGTAATATAGTATTTAACTCAAACAATACAAAGAATGAGGAGCTACAGAACCCAAGGCTGTATTTTCTATTTGTGATTATTGTACAAAATGTGAGGCAGCATCTGTCATTATGATGTCAAAACTCTTCCACGCAAGGCATACATCATGTTTGTCTTGATCAGTGGCTTGTACAGGCTTGCATTGCCCCAAAATTCGTGTTGTGTAACAGCGCCCTCTTATCGATTATCAGTAACCTCTTAATTTCTTATTCGAAAACTAAGATCAGATGCCTGCAGAAAAAGATGATAAAAAGCATCAAGCCTTTAATAAGCTAGGGACTTAGGCTGGTCATGTGTTGTTGTTGCGTTTTTGTATTGCTGTAACGTTCTAACTCAATATGACTTTAGGAAGGGGCTCTTAATGTTTATGACATCATTTAGATCATGTTAGTATCTATTACATACTGTCTTTGACTAGGTGGCATGAATGGTAACCTAGAAAAACCAGCAAATCTATTGTAGATATGGTTTAAGCAAAGTCAGGTGTACGTTGGATCTCCTTGAACGTTAGAAGAACGCTCTCCAATGCCGTTATTCCAGCTTCTTTTTCCATATCCGTCAACAGCGATGTTCCGCTGCCAGCCGTCAATACCTCGCTCTCTCCTTGAACCTGGTCGTGAAAAATACTTCCTTTGTCTTTTAGGTCAAGTCAAACATAAATGTCGTCCCATTGAAATAAGAATACTTTCTTATAACTTTTGTAATACTTCAAATGAACAGTACAATAAGAAGAGATTGCAGTACAATGACACCTTGACTGAATGCTATGGGCTTTTATTTTTAATTCATGGATTTTGTACTTCTTTTATTTTCATAGAATCAATTGAGACTTAACAATGACAAATATCATTATTGTTGAAACATAATATAACTTGCCAATCGATCCTATAATAATGACTAGCTCGCTGTAAGGACTTTTAGATCGTACTCAAATCAAATGAATGTATAGATTATTATGCAAGCTTAAATGTGTGTACGTAAGTCTGAACAAACCTTAATGTCAACAAAACCTGCACAATCGGGACTTCATGGATTTGAAAAATACCCGGCAGTTTTTTACCTCTGACGGTGTTATCCAGAACTAATGCTATCACTCCACCAAGCAACATCGGAGTTACAAACAGCAGCTTCAGAATGTTGTTCCCCTCTCGGCTATCTGAGTTGAAGAATTACTATTAAGATTTAACTAATGTTGATAAATGGCTTCTCAAAGTGTAAGTGCATCCATCAATTATGTTATCAAACGTATCACCTAGTAAGTACCCGTGTTGATGAAGCCAGGTTTGGTCAGAATCCACTGAGGAAAGAGCCAACCAGAAAAGAAGGCCGTCCTGAGGATGAGGAGGTTCCGGGCCGAGTTGAGGTCCACGTACTGCAGCGTTGAGAGACCGAGAGCCACCAACATGCCGAAGATGACGGTCACAGCACCTGCAAGCACTGGATCAGGAATACTGGCGAGAGCAGCTCCGAACTTGCCCAGGACAGACATCAGGATCAGGATCAGACCGGCGAAGTATATCACGTAGCGGTTCGCTGTCTGTTTTATGGAACACAACTCCTTCTAACAATATTTTGTTCATAACATAACAATTTACTGGCTGGGACACGGAATATAAGTCTTCTTAGAAACAAGAAAAGTACATAATGTAGAGAGTCCTTGTCTATGAGTTTGAAAACAAGAAACTTCTTAACCACTACAGCGTACCTTTAACGGTCTCTAATCGTTGAAAAGAAGACCAGAATAGTATATCAAGGCAATTCAAAGGTTGAAGATACAAGAAATACAAAACCCAGATTTGGACAAAATGATACTTCGTGTTACCGATCGAGTGAAAACTAACATAACATAACTTTCAGTTTTTGGTCTCATGCAGTACATAATCTAAAGTACCACGTACATTGATGAACTACCACACTTCATGGAAGATACAACAAGATACAAATGATTCGAAATAAAAAGTCCATTCTTTCACCACGATTACTTTACTTGACATCTCTGTCAAAATTCTTATTTTTAAAAAGTGAATTCATTTTCAGCAACTGGACTAACACACAAACTGGTTGTGTAGAGATAATAACCTTTGTGAACGTTATCTGTAAGTTGTAGTCGCATGTCCAACTCCGAATATACCGGACAGCAAGCCGCCCACCCCCTCCACGAGGATACCCCTGTTGACTGCATGAGGTGGAGGAGAAGAGACTTCACACGCCTTGGCAGCAGCGAAATAATCGCCCACAGACTCTATGATGGAGGCAAGGAACGAAACGATGAAGCAAATGAACACGGTAACATCAAAGGAGGGCATCCCAAACTGACCTGAGAGTAATAACCAAGCAGATTCTTAAAAACATCATGATGTTATTAATGCTACAACACTTGTCGACTTACTATTGGTATTCATGCTATCTTTATCAGCCCACTCAGGAGATCTAGGTGCAGTCCCACAGGGCAACAGGTACTAGAACAAAGAACGGATAAAGGCTAAGATTGCCTATAGGTCAAGTTACCTTTTTGCACTGGATCGCTGATGAAAACTAGTCAGTAAAGATGGTTTCTACATTGTGTCAGTTTGTCATTACTGCATTATTCATTTCCACGAATTTGATAAGCTTATTTTGGTGTCAATGGAGTACTTCCCGTATTTAGATACTGACCCGGATTAGGAAGGTAGAACCAAGGCGCCCTCTGTGTGAGGTGAGACTTGGCGTCGGTTCGACCTCTATGCATTATATTCACTTTTTTTTATTTTTCTTTACTTCAAGGTTGAAAAACATTTTTGTGTTATTACTTTAAGAAAATTGAACAACTTTTCTTACAATTGTCAATTGACATTTATACATGACAGTGTGTTTGATTTTTTTCTATGTGACATGTAATCCCACTGCCGGTCTCTCCTACCGTCCTGAATATATACCATGTCTGTTGACATAAGGCTGTATAGGCAGGCAGTTGGGTGCTTTGCAGATGCACTTCATTCCAAAAGCGCGAATCATTTCCAAAAGTATATATTTCATGTAAGATTTCGATATTTATATCTCCCTTCAGTTTCTATAATATTCAGCTTACTATTACTATGTTGCGGGGATATCCATCCAAACCCGGGACCAAAACAAAATAGAAATTTAAATATAAAACATTTGAATATCCGAAATCTAAAAGACAAAATTGACATCATTCATGCAGAATTTTCAGATTACGACATAATTTGCCTTACAGAGACCTGGCTAAATTATACTATTCCACCTGATGATGTACTAATTCCAGGTTTTCACAAACCGTTTAGAAAAGATCGTTTAACACGAGGCGGCGGCGTGGCCATTTATTTAAAACAACATTTATGTGTTGAAAAAATGGAAGCATTAGACATAGTTGACCTCGATGCGTTATAGGTGAAAATAAAATGTAAATCCAGACATTATCTAATCGGTGTGTTTTACCGCGAATATAAAAGTGAACAATACTTGGAATTAATTGACCAATCTATTGGAATGGCAGCCGATTTAAATATGTTTACTATCATTACCGGCGATTTTAACATTGATATTTTAAATTTAACAAATACTAAGATTGAAACATTGAAAAGTATGTATGGGCTAAGCCAGATTATAAATGTACCAACACGGATAACGCACAGCTCTCGCACTTTAATTGATTTGATTTTTGTTACTCATGAAAATAGCGTGCTTAGCTCAGGCGTTCTTGATCCCATATGTAGCGATCACTGTCCAATCTTCGTAACTGTTAGAGATAAATCAAGTAAGGTAAATACCGCAATGAAAAGAACCGTGTACGATTATAGGTCGATGGATACAAGAAGCGCACACATATACCTATCTGCATGAAATTGATGAATCTGAAAGATTCTCTACCGATGATATTAACAGTGCTGCTGAATTTCTTACGAGTAAATTAAAACATATCCTTAATATCACAACACCGAACAGACAGAACAATGCACGAAAAAACGAGCCCTTGTGGATGAATAGCGAAATCCGTTCTGCAACGCGGAAGCGTAACCGTTATCATAACAAAGCTAAAAGACGTAACCGTACATCTGATTGGGCTTATTTTATATCAATTAGAAATAAAGTTATCAATTTGATACGTGTTGCTAACAGGAAATGTGATCTAAGAATCGATGATATGATAAATACGTCCCTTGGTACTAAGACATGGTGGCGTATGGTTAAACAATTTGTACAAAGAAAATCAGAATGTAACTCTTTTCCACCGATCATATCGAATGGCGTTATTCATGATCATCCCGAAGAAATTGCTAATGTCCTTAACAACTTCTTTGCAAATCAAGCTACAGTAGCCGACCCATATTTGAAACCACCCGATATGCAGTTTGAAACTATTACAAATACGTTGAGCTCCATCATCTTACACGTGACGAGGTTCAAGACATTCTCCTCTCAATTGATCCATCAAAAGCAACAGGGCCAGATGGAATAGGAAATAGATTTCTCCGATGTATTGCAAAAAATGTATCCCCCTTGTTGACTAAATTATTTAACTGTTCTCTTGAAAAGTCCGTATTTCCATCCATTTGGAAAAAAGCTTCCGTCTTTCCTCTCCATAAAAAGAATAGCGTTAATGAATGTTCCAATTATCGACCTGTGGCGCTAACAAGTTGTCTATCCAAAGTTTTCGAAAAATGTGTTTTTAAACACGTATTCAATTTCTTTAGAGATAATAATATTCTTACAAATTTACAATCGGGATTTATGCCGGGAGACTCTACAGCTAACCAATTAACATATTTGTATAATTCTATCGCAAAAGGCCTTGACGAAGGTAAAGAGGTTAGGGCTGTTTTTTGCGACATTAGCAAAGCGTATGACAAAGTTTGGCATATAGGAATTATCGCGAAACTACAAAATTATGGCATCGATGGATCACTTTTATATTGGTTTGAAAGTTATCTAGAAAATAGCTTACAAAAGGTTGTCATCGACGGATTCTACTCAGATAATAAAGCTGTACTTGCTGTCGTCCCACAAGGCTCCTTGTTCGGACCACTACTTTCATTGTGTACATCAATGATATTGTCGATGGCATAGAAAGTCATATTCGTCTCTTTGCAGACGACACATCAATAAACGTTATTGTAGAATCGACTTCTATACCCTCTCAGTTTAATAAAGGTGAGCTGTAAGCCCTTCACAATCTGAGAATCGACCCTTATACTCCGTTAGTTTGACAAATAGGCGAGCAATCTAGTTTTAGGCCCCTCTACTCCCTCATTTTCACATAATGACGAAATGTGAGCCCTTCACAATCTGAGAATCGACCCATATAATCCTTCAGTTTGACATAAACGCGAGCTGTGAATCGGCCCCTATACATTACACAATGATTTAACCAAAAGAGGTTTTCTACCAGGTTAACAATCTGATTTTCCGCTTTCTCAAAAAAAATTCGAACATATTTTCCGCATCACATGTAATGTTATGTGATAGTTTATTTGTTCATGTTATTAAATAGAAAAAGGATAAAGCCGATGTTATTATTGTTCGCTAAAATTTTGTGGAAAGGAGTTTTTCTGTTTATTTCCTTCTATCTTAATTCGGCTTACTTATTTTATAAATATGAACTTTTCTGAAATATGGGGTAGATAAATAGATTTATGGTGATAAATTTCATTTATAAATTTAAGCAGATTATCAGTAAGGTGTATTAATGCTTGTATTGTAAGATATTTTTACAATATTAAAATTTAATGCACTTTCCTTGGAATCATTCTAGTTTTCAATGTATCTACAATTTATACAAAGTGTATTTATGGTCTGTTTTTGATAATGAAATTCAGCTTATGCTTGAATGTAACGCATATGCTATTCTGAGGACAAATATTTTCGATTTTCTGGACAGGGTAACATATTTACGGTATATTTTAGTTTTTTGTTTAGAATCAATTGTAGTTCATGTCTTAAAACAGATATATTAGTGAAACGCTTGTTTAATGGATCGTCCTTTTTCATAACCTATATGCTATTGTTCTTGTTCTTCGTTAAGTGTGCTACTCTCATACCGTAAACAGTATCCTTATTGTATTTGGACCAATTAAAAGTACTGCAAAACCAGGATATGATTAACTGAATGTTTAGAATGTTATCTGAATGCAAGATAATGCAATTTCTTGAATCAATTCTTACTATTTATTTACTTATCTCACCATTATTTGCATTTCCCAGTACGATTAATGGAAAGATCTTTTATATTAGTTTTTAGTTTTATTTTTTAAAATTTTAGTCATCAACAGCAACACTTGACTGTTTGCCGGAGACGGATCAGTTTGTCTAGTTGTGGAGATCCAGGAGTTTTTGACATTTTGACCAATGATTAACAACAAGATTCTCTCCGCTGCTTTTATTGAACAACCTCTTCCACTCAATAGAAAACAAAATCTTCATTGTTTCAGTAAACTTCAAAACAAAACATTGATTTGATGTCAAATGAAAACGAGAAAGTCACTTGAAATGTGTCTATTTACGTTAAACATGCCATGAAATTTCTAAAAAACCTACATACAGCGCGAGAGAATGGGAAGTAGATTGGTGACTGATAAAAGATGATAAAAGATATGACTCGAGTCCTTGTGGCGAACAGTTTATATGCTCTGTACGTTCCGGGTGTACATGTAAACAAATCGCGAAAGGGAGATAACTCTGCCGCGACTGCTTCATCGATGAAATTAACAATTAAGAATTATTTTGAACACAAATAATACTTTCCAAAAAACCCAACTACATTGATATTTTATTATTCACAAATCTAACGTGATGTTTGGTTGTGTTTTGTTGCTGATAACTGTTTGAATATAGGTGTGATGTTAATCTGAAATATCAGGTGGCAACGGAAAGGTCACTTGTACTCGATCGATTGATTGTAAAAGTAGTCCGGCATTATGACGTCACTATTGTTGAATAACCTGTTTTGGTTACACAACATTCGTTGAATAACTTTCAACTGATTACACAACACTTGTTACAAATAACCAAAATCAAATCATAAAGATATTAGTGTGTAATAAATATCAAGAAGTGAAAACGAAAACAATAAAAGACACATACATGCAGATTGGTCCACACAACAGCCTTATTGAACTTGGTCTTTGTGTTTTTAGTTCTGCTCTATATAATGATAATAATAATAATAATAATAATAATAATAATAATAATAATAATAATAATAATAATAATAATAGTGCATATTTATATTGCGCACAAATCCACGCTCGAAAGCATGCTCATGGCGCTACAATTAAAAGTACAATTCAGAAAGCTGTTGTCTATGGGCCATAGAAGTGGGTGAAGAGGTGTGTCTTCAGATGGCATTTAAAGGAGTCCAGTGTAGGGGAAAGCTTTAGGTGGAGGGGTAATGAGTTCCACAAGACCGGAGCAATATGAGAGAAGGATCTTTGACCAAATGTCTTTAACTTGTAGGAAGGTGCTGCCAAGAGGTTTTGTTGCTGTGAGCAAGGGCCTCGGTCTTGCTGTCATTCAGTTTCAGTTTGTTGACAGTCATCCAAGATTTAAGTTCTTTGGTGCAATCTGACAATTTGTCAAGAGCGTCGTCTGAAGATCTGGGATGAAAACTTGTGTGCAGCTGTGCATCATCGGCATACGAGTGGTGGTCCTGGCCGTGTTTGGAAATGATGTTGGAAACGCTGCCTGTATACAGTACAAATAGCACAGGGCCAAGTACCGATCCTTGGGGTACGCCGTACTCAAGTTTTGCTGGGCGTGATCGTTCACTATCAACCATGATGAACTGATCTCTGTCTTTCAGATAGGTAGAGAACCATCGCAAGACGGAACCTTCGATACCATATGCATACTGAAGTCTTGCCAAAAGGAGATCATGGTCTATTGTATCAAATGCAGAGGAAAGATCCAGTAGGACAAGAGCTGCTAATTTACCATCATCGACGGCACACCGAAGATCATTGCTAACCCTCAGAAGAGCCGTTTAAGTGCTGTGTAGCTGTCGGTAGGCTGATTGAAATTTGTCGAATAGTTGGTTATCTGCGAGGTGTGATTTTAGGCGAATGTTGATGGCTTTCTCTATCAATTTGAAACTTTATAAGAAACTTTAAGTAATGTTTCATCGCCAAAAATAAGTCTCGAGAGGCTGGAGACTCGAAATAGCATATTTAAACATGTTTGTTAATCCACTCAACAAGGTTTTACATTCGCTGAGTTCTGCTCCGGGACGATGTCAGGACAGACCTACAGCAGGCTTCGTTGGGCGAAGAATTAATTTTGTTTTAGTTACGCGATATAAGTGCACAAGTTGGCGGAGCTAAAACGCATTTGGACAGGCTTAGTCAAACAAGCTGGTTCTCAAGCAGGCGCTGCTTACACTCATTTTGAAGTCATTATCTTTCGTTGATAGAAAATATTAGTCGCAACCTTTATTTGTTATCTCTAGGAAAATGTAGTAATATCATTTTCATTTACTTCCTGTTCCGAGGTGATCACGTACATATTGTCAATTTTCTTCTCGACTTTTGATTCCGGTCAAATACATTTCCAACGAAATCATTATCGCTTGATAGGTCAATGTTATAGTGAATGACTCGTTCCATAGATGTTTTCCACAATCTTAACTGTGTCAATGTTTGAATAATCCAATGTAAATAATTTGCCAAATGAATCCAGCGAAACCGGTATGTAAACTCCCCGTGGCCATAACTTCACGATTATTTATATACTCATTTTGTCTAAAATTACTGTTTTGAATTTTCATTTACAAAATCTATCTAAAACTATTCCATACGATTGCTAATGAATTCTATTTCGATTATTCGTTATGTTTACTTATTTATTGTTTGAGATGATTATTTAATAATTTAATTATTTTTTCATGTCCTTGCGAAAAGCTATTGAATTAAGATTATATTCACCGGAAATCGCTGCTGTTAACGGCAAATTGAAGGCTACACTATTACTCTGTTCTAAAGTTTCTAAAAGTTTTACCTTTTTCGTGATGAAAAAATATCTTTCAGTATATAAAAGTTCTTTCCAACCTAAAATTTGGAGTATATTTTGGAAAACCACAATTTGATTATAACCTATTAAACAACGGTTTATGTATTCACGTCCACTGCACATTTGCGCTAAAAATAATTCTGCCGTTCATAATCAATGCATATTAATTTTATTTTTAGAATCTATTACCAAAAGGTCATCGGGACAATTGCAAGACAACTCAGTTATCTACAGATAAAAACTCATGAATATCCATTGATAACACCTCAGTGACTTCCATTCTACACTGTTGACCTATTTATTGAGTTTCCTTAACATGTTAGCAGCACTCTAATTATCCGCATAAGCAAACGTTAGGAACGTCTTTTAAGATACACATGCTTTTTAAAACAAATTTGAAAAAGCTTCAATAACTTAGGTATTGTTATTGTAATGCATGGTAGATCTACGCTACGAGATTGTGTTAACGTACATTCACTCTAACAGAAGAACCCCTTTAAACTCGTAATGACGTTATCAATGATAGGTAACCGCTTTAGGATTCGAGAGAAATATTTTGAATTTTGCAAAAAAATAGTTCGCCTTTGACCTTATTTGCATGTTTATCAGATTTGAATTCTAGGTTTATCTTATAGCTTTATTGCACAGATAATACTCTCAATTATATGATAAATTATCATGATCCTTACAGCCCTATATATCATCTACTCTTGCAAACATATCGATGATTAAAATAGGGCGTATCAAACTCTTTTTCAATGATTATGCATGCCAACAATGCAGTTTAAAGGAAACCATCCATCACCTGAAGCTATTCCTGCCTCTTATCTTGTCAACGCCTCTCTCAAACTAGGACACGGTCACTCTTAAATGAAACAGTTGTGAGGTTTAGGAATGGAGCACCATATTCAAATACTTTGATCTGACAACATTTTATGATGTAATAAATCGATTATATTATTGTAATTTTTCTTTTGTAATTAATTTTATTTAGAATCAATTCATTCAAGGCATTTCCGCAACCGCTTGACCAGCTAACTATTATTTACTGGCTGCACTCTTATCTGGTCCAATCTGCATGCTTTCCTCGGTTGCCAACAACAGAGATAGCACACCTATGCAGTTGAATAAATATTCACTTCATATCTGTAAGGTGGTCGTACAAAAATTAATGTTCATTTTCAACGGCGAGAAACTACTCTTCAATATTCAACGCCGGGTTGAAATTAACTGTAAAACAGACAGCTTTTACGTCCTTTAAAACTCCTCCCACAGTTGCGGATCTTGACTTGATGAAAAGGTACGTTTATTAGTAAGTATGATTTTGTTTCACTCTTTATTAGATGTGATAATGCACCAACATTATCGTCCTGTAAGGTATGTGCTCATAACATTGCATTGAGTGTTTAGATATATTTTTTTTCTTAATTATCAACAACTGTCTTCTCCATCCTGCCATCTTATTATTGACGGTGGTTGTGACTGTTCAACTGTCTTACCTTGATTGAGGTTACTGTTGTAGTGGTTTTCAACGCTTTTCATTTTACAAAACCATTGAGGTCATTACTTCATGCCTGGGTTTTAAAATTGTTGATATCATGAAAGAAGCGGGAAAATATTATGACCATCACGCAATTTAGAGGAAGATGCCAATGAACAATCCAACGATGCATTTTGATGTCTCCATTTGAACTAAACTGAAATAACTATCAAGTGACATCATTGTTAAGTCCATGAATATTATTCTAGAAATATCTATACACTTGAATATATATATGACAACACCTACTTTTTCTTTATGTCTTCTATATTCTGCAACATTTTAAAACATATTCTATGCTTACTTTCCCTTTATTTTTCAGTAGTCGGCTGTAGTCAGTAACTGTCAACGTCCTCCTCTACTAATCAAACATCTCTGTTAAACTAAAGATTTTCGAGTTGACAGTTTAAGTAGGTTAACTTCGATAACGATTTCAAAATGATAATCACTGAAGATTTTGTTTCTTTAAAATTGGCTTATCCTGAGACAAAAACTATTTTGGATCCTTGTCTATCGGATATCAATATGATTTAATTAGATTTTAATTAATTTCAAAGGAAAAGGATTGGCAAGCAAGATGGAAGTATCTATAAGATGAAATATTTCATAAATGATTATCACATGTTATAAAAATGAAACATACAAACTCTTTACATGCCAATAAGCTGATACAAGTAAAAGTTAAATAACAATAATCAACATTACAATGATAAATTCAGTAAAATAGTTTCGAGGCTGAAAAGTATCAAGTTGCCAAGATCATATACCCCATGAGTTATGAATAGAATTGTTGATTTTTATGTGTACCAATTTTTGTTGAATAAAGCAAAATCTCTTAACATGATTAACCCATTAATTTCTTTCAAATTTGGCAGCCCAGTTAGTATCTTCTTAGAATATAAACGACCTAAAGTTTTACTTTACTTCGCCAATGCTTGCAAAATACCTTGTTTACTTATAATGGACGATATTTACCATCCACAACCATAACCTCTATTGATGTAAATCTTAAGTTTTTGACAACTGAGATTATCAATATTAAAATCTCCCCTCACAACCATGTATAAATCTCAATCCACTGCATTGCCTCTGGAAGTTTCACTTCAATCTATATATTTATTGCTCTTAACAGTGCGTAAGAAAGTCTTCCCTGAACGATGTTTTTTAAACCTTTTCTTTCATCAGCCTCTAACCCCCCGATCGATAAACATATCATTTGTTTATAAAGTAGATTTGTTCTGACATAAATAGCAACCTCCTCTCTTCTGGAAGATCTCTCTTGACTACATTGTTTGTGAAAATATCTTCATAGTATACCAGAGTGAGACCAAGTTTTTGTAATACAAATATCATCAGAAACTTTCATTTTTACAGTTATAAACTTTATCTTTTAAACATCTAAACATAAACATTTTAAAGCAAATCTCAACTGGTTTTACCATCCTGATAGATCATCATATTTCTATTCGAGAAAGTTCCTTCAAATCTGTTCTCACCAATCTTCTTGAGTTTATCCATTTACATTCAACCGAAAATGACATGAAGGAGACAATGGGATGGCAAATTCAAATGCTTATTGTAAGCAAAATCGCCTTATTTTAATCCCAATCAACATGTCTGGGACAAAATTGGCCGAAATTTGTGAAAATCCTACACGATGATTGGAAGCAAATACCAAAGTTACAAGTCAGGGGGCTTATGAGAAAGTGTAGCAGAATATTTGTTGTACTCAGATTGATGGATTCCTGTTTGACAGCTGATCAATAAACATGATGATAATTATTCAAGTTAATTACTTTAATCCTCTCAGTTCAAATTTATGTAAGTCAAAGGTTTTTGTTAACGAGTATTTCAATTCTCAAAATACCTTAGTTACTATACAGATACTTTTGAAAAGCCTACTAAAATAAAAAGTCAGATTAGTTAAAATAGTGATGTATAAATAACAGTGATCTGCAGGGAGGTGACGTGATGTGAAACATGGTGGGAAAGTGCATGACAGATATGATCAAGGAAGCTCAAAACAGACCTCAAGCTACTGAACGGGTAATGTTATGCTTCTGAGATAGCCTGATAAGAGATGAGATCAAATTTTACATGTAAGCATGAACAAGCTAGATAGAAGATAAAGATAAAAAATAGATCAAGGACATCGTTTAACATTACTGAATATACAGTGTTAATTGGACATTTATATGGCGCTATTTCCAGGTACTAATACCAGCTAAAAAGCGATACTTATATGATTGCCATGAAGGATATGTACTATCAAAGCATTTTCAAAACGCTATAAGCGCGACCATGTAGTCTTTTTACCCTGTTTCCGATGCTTTTCAGTGGAGTAACTAATGTGCTTGTTTGGATTGTGTTAAGTTTCCGAAAATACAAAAACTATTATGAGGAACATCCAATGCTAATATCACAAAGACGTTATGGTGCTAAATAAAACGCCAGATGACTGAAAACTTAACAACAATAAAATTTCTATCGCAAATCAGTTGGTCGATTACTTCCAAAAGGTTATGAACATAAACCATGACAATATGATGTATATATTTACCTGTTGGAAGTGTAATCATAATGATACTATAAATAATATTTTGAACTGTGAAATCAAACATGTTGAAATAATTGATGACTACAGAAATTATAAAATGTTGAAAATCTGAACTATTACCATTTTTTCATGTTTTGTTAATACTATTTTGAACAGTGGAGATTTCATATGAATGGGGTTGAGTATTTATACAAGGTAGTACAAATAATACTTAGTCCCTTAAGAATTTGTTCTTTATAGCTATTGGTGCATAGTAACACTCTTTGAGACTTTACAGTATGACCACCTTTATGTATGATAACGTAGTATGCCTATAATTAGATAGGTATTTGGTCATCTTTCATTTGCATACACGTACAAGATTGTAAATATTTTCCTTGATATCGTCGGAAGAATTTTTTTAAATAAGTAAATGGAAAAGGTAAATATCGTTAAAGGAAAAAGATAACAGTAACCAACCTCACACTGCCAGTTCTGAAGATGTAACTGAGTACTAAGGAAATACCATGTTTAAAGTGATAACAAAATTTAAAACTGTACTGTGATTTAGGGTCTCAACATTTATTTTGTTTCAGAGAGTAATTTAAATCTTTATCACAAACGATACGCGACTGTTTATCTGTGTTTGAAATATAAACAAATCTTGTATCAGTTAGGTAATTAATGGCATAGAATATTATGTTAGCTTGTTACACTTTATTACACAGAATCATAAGCTGAATCCGCGATTATGTAATGACAATTAACAATCAAATTTGAAAAGAATTATGCAATTAGCAATATGGTTACTCCAGTAACTATTTCACTAAATGCAAACATTCCTTTTGGTTGTAACAGTACACTAGCAAACCACACAAACTCTAACAAGATTACGGATTACATACAGAATGTGACATACATCGATAGATTTACTAACGATCCTGAAACTTGTGAGAAGGTCTAGCCCTACTTCGTCTTATTTGGATCCTCTACCTACACCCATTCTCCTGGAAAACATTGACCTACTCCTCCCAGTTCTTACACGCATAATCAATGCCAGTCTTACATCCGGTCATGTGCCATGCAGTTTCAAATCTGCCTCAGCTTTGTTGCCAAGCTTGTAGAACGAGCACTCGTTTATCTGAACATCTCCAATGATAAAATCTTCATGACCATCTTAGATCTGCATACCGTAGATCTCACAGCATCGAACCAGCCTAGTTAAAAGTCTTCAGTGATCTCCGATTAGGAATTGACAACAAATAACTTGGAGTTCTGCTTACCCAATGCATTTGATACCATTGATCAAAGTAGGCTCCTCCATCGCCTGAACGCTAACTTTCATATTGACGGTAGTGCATGCCTTAAAGTGGTTCCAGTCATACCTCTCATACCTAGAACACCGACTCTCTACTCCTGTCAATCTTACCTGTGGAGTGCCACAAGGATCTGTCCTAGGCCCAGTTCTCTTTACTCTGTATGTGAAAGATTTGGGAAACATTTGTGGATGACTATCATGTTAATCGCCACCATAATGCTGACGACTCCCTTTTCAATTTTTGGACGCAACCTCTCTTAATGCCAATAGTGCTGTACAGGCACTCAGAGACTGCTGTAATGACATTAAAACCTGGATGTGCGACAGCAAACTTAAACTGAATTGCACCAAAACTAAGTGAACCGTTTAAGGCCTTTTGAAAAGGCGCACAACTTTGAGGTTTTGATTTTGACAATGCAGTCATTTCTTTCTCTGATAACGGTAAAGATCTTGGTGTTATTGTGAACTCCATTTTGCCACTTGATGGCCATGTCTCAATTGTAAGAAGTTGTTGTGGTCAACTTCGAAACATCAGTCATATTCGTCAATGTCTAAAAAATGATGATGCAAAAACCCTGGTAATGTGCTTAGTCATTAGTCGTATAGACTATTGTAACTCTCTCCTTGCTGGTGCAACCACGGCCCAAATCAACAAACTGCAGCACATTCAAAATGCTGCAGCCGGATTGTTACTCAATCCGAGAAGTATGATGATGCTAAACGTCTCCTCAAATCCCTGCATTGGCTGCCAATTGAATACAGGAATTAGTTTATGCTTCTCTGCCTCACCTTCCAATGCCTCTCTGGATCTAAGTGTCCACTTTGTTTACCAGACAATAATCTTCTTGTGCCTCTCACAGTGAACACATCCACCTATGACAAAAAGATCGTTCTCCTATGCAGCATCAATAGCCTTGAATCAACAGCCTAAGTATCTGCGCGATTGTCATGAACTCTCCACTTTTAAATCTCAACTAAAGACTCACTTCTCCAGAATTGCTTTTCTACATGTCTACATCTTCCTGCATGCGCTTTGAGCATGTAAAGGACATGGATATATGCGCATTATAAGTATGCTATTATTCTTGTGACATCATGACATCACTTTTCTTTTCAGGAAATCATGAAAACTATCCTTTTTGCCCTAATCTATATATCTACCATCATGCAGAATGGTTCCACTACAGGTAAACAGTAGTAAATGCATAATTCATTCAACCTTGGTGCACGTGGCTTACAGAATTTCTACTTTTTTGCTACTTATTGGATGGCAGTCAAAACGTGAATGAAGATACTTAAGTTCTTGTAATAAAGATTTATCAAGCCAGTCCATTGTTTTCTACTATGATTATTACTTCGATCGCTTTTGTATGTAATTGTTATTTCATTTTGGTAAGCTGGATTATTATGATATTTATTGCTGATTAATTCAACTTGTTAGATGATTACCATCATACGAAGACTTCAATAAACTTAATATAAGTTTAAAAGTGTCAGCAACATTGGTCTATCTGACCATCAAGGTGGTAACAAGTGAAGCGATTACAGACTAATAATGTTAGGTATTGTATGAGTATCTGACATGACATACTATTAGCTTCACAAATCTTTATTACAGCTGAGGACACTGTTACAATATATGTCACTGACTTTGCCAAACGACAATTAGTGAAACTGGTGATATATGACTCGTCCACTGCAGAGCAGAACATAATAACAAGTGGTCAGCCACAGGGCATAGATTACAGTCATGTAGGAAAACAGATCTACTGGGTTGAACAGTCCCCTCCGTCCATAAAACGAGCAGACATCAACTTAAAGAATGTTGCCATCATAGCCAATCTGCCTTCAAGTAAGTATGTTCATACACTAAGTAATGTTGTTATGTCCATCTATCATCCATCTTTTCAATATATACCCACACGCAAAAGAAACGCAAATCAAGTTGCATGTTTACATCATTTTAATGGTCAATAGCATTTACAAGAAAATATTACAGGGTCAAGTGAGCAAACATGAAAGTGGAGTAATGTGAAGGTCTTGATCAACAGATGACGTCATTAGATGAGTCTTATGGATACAGGGTCAGAGGTCAAGAGTCACTTGCCGATATGCCAAACAATACCTTGTGTGACCATCATTGGCATTGATCACTGCCACACATCTACGGTACATAGAGTGGATAAGACGGTTTGTAAATGCCCTGGAAATCCTTTTGCACACAGCCGTCTGCAGTTCATTGGCATTAATCAGCCTCCTTTGAATCTCATCCCATAGGTGTTAAATTGGATTTAGATCAGGGCTGAGGCCTGACCAGGGTAGTATATCGATCGTTGTTGGATGATGGTCATGGTAGCTGGGAACGAGCATTATCTTGCTTGAAAATGTGTTGGCGACGTTGTGCAAAAAGTAGTGCAACGTGGGGTCTGATCACTTGGTCCATATAATGCTAAGCTGTTACACCCTGTCCCTGACCTGCCCCAACATTTTGAAAGCACATTGGTCCCAGTCTCGTATTAAGCTCAATACCGGCCCGCATCATGACGCTAGGCCCACCCCATGGATCCCTTTCCACAACGTCTCTGTCAGCAAAACGATCACCTCGACGACGCTAAATCCTGACTCGTCCATCTGCATGGGAGAGACAAAAAACGACTTTCGTCAGAGAGAATTACACATTTCCAATTACGATGACGCCAACTGCGATGAGTCCGTGCCCACTGAATTCGTTCTTAGTGATGTCGTTGCTGCAGAACAGGACGGCGTGCTGGCCGGCGACATTGGAGGTTGTTAGAACGCAGGCGCCTGATGACAGTGTCTCGGCTAATGCGTCGGTTATGTGTTCCAACAGTGTCAAGGGAAGTTTGAGTCGCAGTTAGGAATGGATCCTGGTGGTGTAGACGTGTAATGCGTCGATCCTGTGGAGGGGTGGTGACCCTTGGATGACCACTTCGAGGACGGTCAGCTGTGGTCTGTGTTGCATTGTAACGCTGAAAATAAAAATGAGGGTTTTCGAAATCTTGAAACCCTGGTCACTTCAATGACCTGCCAAAACTGTTACTGGTAATTGTGGGGTACGATAAACATTTGCCTTAAAGAAGAATGCATCTGCATATTTGTATTGAAAATTCAAAATTATACGTTTCGTTTTTGCAAAGCTACGATACCTCAAAGGCATCTAAAATTACATTATATTTGCACTAGTATATTCAGGTATGTGAACAAATTTTTGGCATGCAGCTGTATTCAAATCTTACGAAACGCGTCCAAAAATTGGTCATCACTACAGATCAATACTTCATATCGATTTAAGATCCAGCGCTGTTTTCAATTTGAATGAAAACTTGCGTTTCTATAGCGTTCGAGTGTATTACAATCAAATAGCTGTACATGCTTTTCGTCATGACGAATTTGTATTGGAATGGAATAATGATCTACTGAAATATCGCGAAACAGCGGGAAAACGCACACAAAATGCGAAACAGTTTCAAATGAGCAAGATTGTAACGGAGAACAAACAGAGGATTTGCAAAGAACAATCGTATATTACGGGAAATCATTTATTTGCTGCATAAGGTGGCGCAACAGATTCATGTAGCGAGAAAGAATTTCGTTATAACTGCGGAACTATACAAAATAATTGCTTAAGACTTGCGCTGTACACGGAAAATTGTCTTTGAAGTGAAAACTAATTTAGGCAAGCGACTTTATTCTCGGTTCAAAATTGTTCAAGAACGAAAGATTTCCCCCCTGAAGCCAACCTTGAAATTGCGGCTTTAAGACGAAAGGTGCATTTTTCCATGGACAGTACACTTCTTACAATACTTGACAAACCTATGCTACTCTATTCATTGGTAGCACCCATTTTTCTTTACCCATGCTACTTTGAACCAAGATCTACTAACTTAACTTAAACTTCCCCAAAGCGATACCGCTCTTTGTATCGTTGTCAACTTTGTTTTAAAATCTTTGCCATTTCTCCACAATTTGTGATGACCTATTTTCAGTTTAAAAAGTGACAACTCTCTTTATCTTCAAACTCTGAGAACTTAAAGTCAAATGAATTCTTCCTACCATACGTAAACTGCAACTGTAGATGTATAGCTGTATCAACTGCTAGACATATCCGCAGTGCATAAATCAATATTTTTCTCCTTTAATACAAAATTCATTAGAAATGTTTTTTCAGCGGCTGACCCCCGTTATCTTGCTATTGAAGAGGATTCAGGGAAGCTTTTCTACACTGACTTTGGCAGGCACGAGATAGTATCCATGAGTCTGACGGGATCGAGGCAAACAACAATCCTTAACTCAACAAGTGTTATGTCTCCAGTGAGAATCAATATTCATTCTTCTAAAAGGTGAGAGTGTTTGTAAAACAAGTGAGTAAGTTGATAGATAAGTACAGGATGTTTATAAAAAAAATAGTCATATTGACATAACTTATTATCCTACCTCATGTTAGAATGCCGATCTCTAATTATTGGTCCACGTGACCCTTAAACAAATATCCATATCCACCGTCACCGAGGGATGATAAATCCCTTATACCCCGCTACATGATATATGACAATCTAGAAGTGTTTCTAGATTCGTTCATGGTTTTAATCATCTCCAAATTGTGAATTAATACACATATGAGAATGATCAGAGTAAAGGAATCTGCTATCCTACGGTATTACTGATCATTGGACTGCTTTTTACTCGGTGATTCATTTGATTAAAGAGTATAGGAATCGATTATTATATTTCAAAGGATTCTAATTTGTTGATATGTTTATACTGATCCATCACTTTATATTATTTTTATCATATTATTATTATTGTATTGTGTTGCAGAAAGATAATATGGAGTGATGCCGGGAGTGATGAAAGGATAAGCTTAGCTAACTATGACGGTTCAAACATCAAGAGGATTGTCAATGTCTCAACCTCATATGGATTAGCGGTTGATGAGAAGGGTGAGACAGGAGAGAGGTCGATTTCTTAATGTTTTTCATCTGATGATATTAATCTATCTGATTGCAGTTTTATAGAAAGATTCAAGTCTTAAACCTTTCTCCTATTAGAGTGTGAATGTTAAGTTTAATAAGATTTGAAACATAAGTTTTTAGGTAAAACATATTCAGATGTAAGTATAAAAATTGTTTTCAGGTCCATTTCCGATAATTTGATAAACTGATAATTTGTCACGACCATTCTAATATGTCTATAATAATCAGTGTAACATTTGAATGTCGAAATGGTTTTAAAACTTAATATATACTACTAAAAAAAGTAAAGGGTCAAACCTATTTTCATCAATTCAAGCTCAAACGGTTAATCCACAAAACTGTTCGCGTCGCTAAAATGTAATTCGGTCTTGCCTTATGAGATTGCTTTGTTCTTACAAATACATTTGGTGTTTTTCGGGAATAATTCGAGAACAGAAATCACTACCATAAACATTCTGCTTTTCATTGAAGTTTTGTTAAAATTAGACGTCAACGAAGCGATTATGATAGACAGCGAACCATTCCGTTCCATTCCGCAACAACATTATAGTTGTCAGGTTGAATATTTCAATATCCCTTTACGAACGATGGTGGAGTGGTGCCTTTTCTACGTTTGTCGTTCTGTATGAAACCATTTGAACTAAGTGCATGTAGGGGTAGGGCACAAATTCCGTATCTAATTCTATGCAAATTCTGTTTTAAATTCAACACATTCTTGTAAGGTCTTAAACAAAATTGTCTCAAGCCTGTGGTTCACATCCTGAGAGCTTAAACTAAGGTCTATTGTATTTCATTTTAATATGTTGAGTTCGACAAAATATAATTGGTTACCAAAGAAAGAGCGAAGAGTAAGTACAAAATAATAATCAAATAAGGATTGATATAAAAAGCATTGTGTAAGCTTTATTTACCTTATTTTACATCTTCGTTAGCTTTTAGAGGCTACGTCGAAGAATATTCTTGTCAGTTGAGTTAATCATGGCAGATAAGTTGACAACTGAATGCTAATCAGGATGAAATATGTTTTTTTTTCTATTTAAATTATTTAATTCTATTTTGTGTTCATGAGTATCCCAAGTTTGGATGTCACTTTGGGGTATTATTATCAGAGTAATGGAGTGACCATCAGACTACTAATTTGTGAATATACCCCTCATTCTTTTCAAAGGTCATCTTTACAGTCAAATCAACAGTAATTTTAAAATTGTGACTGGTTTGCGACAGCCATTTTTAAGTGACGAATTGCTAAATTTGAAACATATTCTTTGATATTTTAAATTGTTTTACACCCTGCAAGGAGGGATAAGCTGTCAAGTTTAGGATTGGGAAACAAATAAAAAATACTACAATCAGCAGTGTGAAGTACAATCTTCAACTATTCTTGGTGCGTCTCATGAGACGTATGTATATATGGCGTGTTCTTTTCTCTGCAGGAGACATCCTGTATTGGAGTGAAATGTTTACAGGGCTGATCCAGTCTGTCTCTTTAGATGGGTCAAACAGAAGGATAATCTACCGCCAAGCAATGTATATCGTTGATTTGTTCCTGCTTGGCAAAACTCTCTTCTTCACGCAAATGGGCAACCAGTAAGTAATGTACAACTGATCATTTTCTTCAAAGGTAACTGTAAGTACAGAGCTTTCATAAATATATCTATTGGAACCTACCACAATCAGACTGAAATCTGATCGTGAACAATCATGATAACATTACAGTCACAATGTGGTTGATCATTTTCGAATAGCATTTTGATCCCAGCTGATCGCATTGAGCAAATAACAATCTACAAGGAATTGACTTCGTAAATCAAATCTCTCGCATGCAATGCAGCAAACCAGAGCGTTGATAGTCACCAAGCAAATATGTCAACTTTATTAAAATGTAATATTATTAATGGCGATTTGTGAATGTGGTTGCAAATATCATAAAAAATGACAATCCTCTCAATTAGTATGGCATGACTTATTAAGTTTTCCTCTGTGTTAAAGATTTCAGGTTTTAATTTATTTTGTGAATAGGCTCAGCACATGCCAAAAATCAATAGTGAATGTGATGTGGTTGCAAGATGAAAGCTCATTAAGTTGAAAGCTCTACCATCTTTTGACAATGTATGTTTAAAAGCTCAATTTTAAATCAGCAATCCCTTGTAGTCGATTGAGGTACATCATATCGATTATATACGATTAAAGACGTTAAGATATAAGAATGTATAAACATTCGTGAAACTAGTATTAGAATTACAAATAAACAGCGGTATCTACTATCGTTGCTATGTAAATAAACATCTTTCTACTTGTGCAAATGGTGATTTCAAAATATTTCCTTTCTATAAATTATTCAATAAATCTAACATGGGCAGTGTCTCAAATGCACTTTTACGACTTGAAGAGTCCTTCATTAACACCTATAGACCCTCACTAAATAAAAAATGAGATGTTTACTCTTGATAACAACTCTTGAGTTACTCCACACTGTTGAAAAGACTTGTTATCAAGTCGAAATGCGACGCATCCAGTCATCATTAAAATGATATCTACAGCAAGTGTCATCTGAAGTATTTTATTTTCAAATATATATATATATATATATATATATATATATATATATATATATACTCTTCCGAAAAAGAAACTTCACATTCATGCGAAATTGATTTTTTCGAAACGGGTAAATTTTTTTCATGATACATACCTGTAATTTAAAGAAAGGCTTGCTCAAAAGTGTAAATTTACCAAAAACAATGGCCCAAAAAGTTTACGTTGTGTTCAGGGACGAAAACGAGCGATTCGTCCAAATGCATTTTCTGCCAAAGCACGTGCAGCATGGGATCATGAAGGTTTACATGCAGACACGTATGCTTCAGGGGTATAGAAAGCCATATCAGCTGTTCATTCAGACTACTCAACATCGGTACAGCGACCTGAAGAATGCCAAGACTGAACAGAGCGCAACGTAACAACGCTATTGGCAGACTGCAAGCAGGAGCGACGCAGCGAGATGTTGCAACACACTATGGCGTGTCCAGACAGACCATCTCTTCATTGTGGACCCGTTTCAACACCCGAAACAGGGCGCTGATGATAGGCCAAGGTCAGGCAGACCAAGGGTGACTACTCGGGCCCAAGATCGGTACATCCGACTGCTCCACCTTCGGGAACGCACCAGGACAGCAACGTCAACAACAACGCAGATACCAGGCCTGCGTCGAATTTCCGACCAAACGGTACGCAACAGGCTGAGAGAGGCTGGACTTTTTCCACAACGACCGGTTCGACGTCACGTTTTAACGCAACGTCATCTAGCGGAACGTCTCCAGTGGTGTCAACAGAGGATGAGATGGGCACGCGCAAGGTGGAGAACCGTTCTCTTCATCACTGATGAGTCCCGTTTTCTTCTTCGACGAAGTGATGGACGAGCACGTGTATACCGACGTCGTGGAGAACGTTATGCTGCCAACTGTGTTCAGGAGGTTGTCCCATTTGGAGGTGGGAGTGTCATGGTGTGGGCCGGGATTCTTCACGGTGTTAGGACACCCCTTGTGCATTTTGTGGGTAACCTCACAGGAGTACGGTATAGGGACTTGATCCTAAAGCCTTACGTTATTCCTCACGTCAACGTCCATGGTGGTCTCTTTCAGCAGGACAATGCTCGACCACATGTTGCACGTGTTTGTCGAGACTTTTTACAGCGTAACAATGTCCAGACATTGCCATGGCCAGTCAGGTCAACAGATTTGTCACCAATTGAGCATCTCTGGGACGAACTGGATCGACGCGTGCGCAGTAGGAATCCACCACCCCAAACACTTCCAGGACTACGAATGGCAGAACATTCCACAGGCTGTGATTGACAACTTGATTGCATCCATGGGACGTCGGTGCCAAGCAATAATCAATGCCAATGGTGGCCATACCCGATACTGACATTTGTGCACCCCTGTGACGTTGAAACACTTGTGCACCTGTGCATTTCAAGATCATGCTTATTCTGAATAAAATTTTCTGAACACAGATCTTCAAACAGCGTTTTATTTTACATTTTAATGTTTAACTTGCATCTGTGGTCTTTATATTGAACTTTGAAAGTCAGTGTCAAGTTTCTTTTTTTGAAGAGTTTATATAGATAAAAAACAAAAGTCTGGAAATGATTTCAATCCCCTACCGGTTTCACACTATTCAGTGATCATCATTGGGTCTTTATGACGTTGCCATGCTATAACGTCACAGAACAAGGGGCGCATAACTCATGACAATCGAAAACAGATTGGTTACGTCATTACTTTAAATCAATCAGATATATAATACTAACAGCAGTTTTAAGATATGGACATAGTTAGGTGACATTAATTGCATTTACTTGTGGCTTGAAAAGTTTAATGAAATAATGTTGATAAATACACCTTTAACTTATCTTTTATGGATTCTTCTCCGTTTCGATATCACACAGTTTCAATAACATTGGAAAGTAAAAAAGCAAATGTTCAAGATTTATTTTGGTTGCACATTTAACTCCAACTTATTCAAGTCCTTTTTTAGAACGGGCAAAAAATAGCTCTCCTTCGTTTGGTGATGCTATTGTGCCGTCATCTTCCTCTTTCTTCTCAACTGCCCCTTTCTCTCTATTTTAACTCATGCATACCTTTGAAGAGTAGACAACTACTGTTGCAATCAGGTATTTTTGAGAGCTCTTTTTCATCTCACATCTGTTTACTCAGAAAGTCCGGCACGTTTTGAGCATCCAGGGATTCATCTAAACTATTTTAGTTGGTTAAGCATTATCAACAGGAAAAGGATGCCCATAGGGTTCATTTATTGCATCTTCATATTCTTACATAAGCATTTGTGTTTTTTCCAAGAATAATTTGTTTGGCCAAAGTCATCACTTTTTTCATCTGGGTTGTTGAAAACAGTTTCTGACCAACTGGACATGTTGCGTCAATGTGTCTGGCAAGTGATATTTTTATATTGTGGTGATGATTAGTCAAACCAGACCAAACCGATTAGTGGACAGTTTTCATCAGAATCATAATCAATAGTTATACATTAATCTTTGCTTTGATAGAAACACCAGACCGCTCGAGTAAACTCGTTAGGAACATGTCTGTTTTAATGATTACGAAAAAAACCAACATGTTGTTACACTATGACAACATGTTTTAATATCTAAAAAAAACTACATTCGAGATTTCCATTTTTTTATAAAACTCTCAATGGCAACATATATTATTCCCAATACTATATGTACTCTAATGAGGGAAGAAAATGTATCTTATAGCAAACAGGTATTCAATTTGTAAGCAGATCAGCGGTACCTACATGCCCAGTCACATTTTTAAACATACTATGTGTCAGTTTAGGCAAGCTAGGATTTCATACTGCAACTTTTTAACCAATATCAATCCTCAAAGACTATGTTTAGCCCTCCTAATAACCAAAATCAACTTTGGCAGGATTATCTTTGCCAGTTAGCCGAGTGAGTGAATGATTGTGGACATGACTCCTATAATGTCATATTTAGTATGAACATATCATGTTCCTATCCTAATACGAGGTTGTTATGTATCAGAAGCAATCATAAAATCTACTTATTATTGCATAAGCTTCATGACAAAAGTCATACTTGGTTGTACATTGTTTTGAATATTAATGGTAAATAGGAAAGTCAATGTAATATTTTTTTATTGCCATCATTACACGTTATAGCATGTCTGATTAAAACATTTAGGGCAAACTGACCGAGGTTCAGGAAACATGAATTAATTTGTCATCTGTACAGAGCATGCTTTCCGATGTTAAATTCTCCCTAAATTGCCGCATGCGTCGTTACAATCACAATCACGTCACAATCAGTTTCTTAGGCATTTGACGCAAAAACGCCGTACTCGCTAAACCGTAGGTTTTAAAAATGTATTACTTTGTGAATTATGTTAGTAATATGTTATTGCATGTTTCCAGAACTTTTGTTGGTTGAATTACAGCATTACAAGTCCGTACAAAGGAAATATAAAAAGTGTCCGAACCATGGTCAAAACTGTCCGAAGCAAGGTCATTTTGACATATTATCAATATCTCAACATTTACTTAAAATCCCTTTTATATATATCAATATTCAGCACAATTTAACTGTTTGGTGGTTTATCTTTGTTTATAAATACAATTTAAAATGTTTTGGCGCTTCCTATATTTCCTAACCTGATAGTCAACATTTACGTTGAAACAAATATTTTGCCAATTCCTTACATGGATCTTTTATTTGTACATCATAGCAAAAGGTCGATTAGATATACTACCTACAATCAATTGTCTATTTAATGAAATGAATAAATTTACATACTAGAAATTCATATTTCAAAACAAATATATTGCCGACGTTGCAGGTATTATTGCGTCAGCTACTAATCAAAAGTGTCCGAAGTTCGGGCCACCTCGGGTGATGTCCGAACCTCGGTCAGTTTGCCCTACTATTGTGAGGTAGCCTTTATGGGCATAAAACATAATATTACAAATTATGTGTCAAAGAATTTCAGATAATTTCATCAACAGTGAATGAACCAACCGACCAGCAAGTTCATTCATATATGGGCTTATGCCAACACGGCCGCTATAACGCCTTGAAGTATTTATTCATGCATGTAGCCTTACACAAACCTCCCTGTTAGAGGTGATTCACGTCGAAGACGCATTTATACAGATGCTTCTAAGGATCGATGTTCAGGGCATGTTGGTGCAGGGCATGTTGGTGCAGGGCATGTTGGTGCCGCAATTTATGTACCATTTTCCAATATATCAGAAATGCATACGGGCTACACGACCATATAATGTGATTATATAATCTTTATCTTAAAGCATTTCTTTGGGTTAAAATTATGACCGAGAGTAATTTTTACTGTTTATTTTTGTCGCAGTTCAGGGTATTCGATCAGGAATACACAGTGACTCCTCTATGTTCTATTTCATGTTGATACTCTTTGCATGTAAATCAGTTATGACATTGTAGGTGTTCTTTCACACGTTGCTCTCGTTGGGAACCAAGTCTGCATTTAAAAGAACAAAAACCATTGCTGAGTAGTTATGGCCAGTACCCAAAGATTTGTCAAGAGTGAACAATGACTAGGACTCTTGCACCGATGCCAGACCCATGTTCAGCCTACGTGTATGACTTAAAACATTGATAGACTCAGCGCTAAAACTGAAGCGTTGAAGTCAGCCCATCTCGTTTGATTCTCGTCCACTGTAGCTTAAATCGACTATGAAGGAAATAATGAACACCACAGGATTAAGATGAAGCATCTTCAATCTTAAAGCTGTTCTTAGAGATAATTTGATGTTCGATTATATTCAAGAAGCCCTTGTAATTTCTTAAATACATTTCACATTTGAAATTTTTAGGAAGATGAGTTTTAATTTTGTGGCATATACAAAACAGATTGTCGTTTGCAAAGACAGTAAGAGCTGTCAATGTTGTACGTAATCCGTGCGCATGTCCAATCAGGCTCACATTGTTTATTCACAGTTCGTCACTATATTACCTTGTGCACCTCTCTGCTTGCTATCAACACCCCTAAATATATAGGATCTCCATCTACGAACATACTCATAAGGTCGAGCCCTCTTTTCGGTTAACAATGTTATACATCAATCTGTTCGAGCCTCTGTCAGGTTGAGAGGTTCGTTAAACATACGTGAAAAGATATTAGGACACTGCGCCACAGTCTCATTATAAAATCAAACGCTGAATTTAAACCTGTTCGTCAGATATGTTTATTGTTTAACTGTTATTGTGTGTTATCAAAGTACTTTTGTTGTGAGTGAAGTTATTCTTGTCTTTTTCATTTAGATAACACATTTCACTGTAGATTAGAGCTGTTCATATTCTCATTCCAGAGTTCATCGTGTATCAGTGAATGGAGGTAAAGCAGATGAAATCTTCTCAGTTAGCAGATTCAGTCTTGCCGAAGGATTATATGTTTTGTCAGACAAACCTCGAGGTAAATAGCTTAAAGATTGAATTACCGATTATCAGTTGTAAATATTTGTCAGTTTTTTAAACTGAGTTTGCATTACACATATAATAGGCAGCAAAATACATAGAAAATATTAGAGCTTAAAGAGAACATAATACGAAGACAATATTAAAACAAACACAGAAAAACAAACAAAGACGGTGTTTCATCTTAAAAATAACAATTTACGTGGAAAATATCAATAACACATATATGAATAAGACATGCAATTTACAATAAAATCTTTAAATCATTGGGTAGTTCAGGTTGATGTTATACTTAAACAGTTAGTAATTGTGAATTAGTATCAAAGAATGCAATTTAAAGTTTAAAATCAATGCATTCACAATCATTAAGGAAAGCAAAGTGTGGTCTACCTTTTGCAACTAGCTATCGTGTATGCAGGATAAAACAAAAGACTTGTAAATGTGTAGATCACGACATGTCGTTCGCCAAAGTTACCTCTCCAAAAGTGAAACCTTGCAATTACATAAATAAGTCGGAAATTTCGGATTGAAATTAGAGATAAAACTTTGTTATGGAATTTGGAATGCGAAATGTGAAATACGATATACCAACCTTACAACTTTATTTACAACAGTTTTCATAAAATGTTTTCATATCATTTTATGGTATGAATACATTTCCCTAGTGAAACCTGCAAAATTTGACAAACACCTATATATTACAGTAGCAATTGAATAAACAATTGGAAGTGGACAGCAGGTCACATATTCGAGCTCATATACATTGATATATATATAACATCAAATGAGTTAACAAGATAGCTTAATAGATTAATCAAAATCCTTGGTCAACACAGCGGCGGGTTAACGTTGAGCCTTGACAATAGTTGCTTGAGAAATCCAGCTTGATGATATTCAAGAGATGGAAGAACAATGGTGCAGCCGAACAATTGATAGGTCATTTGTAGGAAACCAGGAATCTGAATGAACAGCATTCTAACAGATGTTGTATAGGTTACTGAAATTTGAGATGCTTCCAGACTTTAAGACAATCAAGGAACACAAAAACATCTTTAGAAACTGTTTTAGAAGTACGCTTACTTTCCCTATAAGATGTGTACACTCTGACACATGATTTACTTACTTACTTACTGTGATTATTTCAACAGTTAGACTTAAGTGTTTTAACTAGATGTGTTTAAAGATAACTAACGAACCAAAGGTTAAACCTTCATGACTAAAAACATCCATCTTCAAAGCTATCTGTTTATTTGTAAAATATTCTTATCTTAATCTGCATTTTAAATAAACGATACGAGAGGATAGAGCCTTCTTGAGGCTTAGTTGCAATTGGCACCAATCATTGGATTCAAGCACACTGCTGGATGGTCTTATAGGTGTTGAAGGTAAAAGACAAACAGCGATTGTTCTCAACAATAACCAAAATAAGGTTCTCTTTCGGTAAGAATCAATAACGAGGGTACATTTCCATTTGTCCTTAGTATCATCTGAAAAAAGCTAAAAAGACCTCGGTTCAAACAGGAGATCCACAACATTCTTTTGCAACACCACTCATCTTTATGGATGGCAATCCCATTCTTAACCTAACCAGTGAAACTGAACCAGTGTTGTTAGTTATCCAATTCTTGCATCAGAATCCAGTTAAGACGATTCCACGGCCAGCAATCACTGCATATCTCAAACCAAAAGAACACTTATGAAACATTTTGGGCTGCCATCTCATTATCGTATTATAATAAAGGACACACATTTGTCACTTGGCTAGAGAAGATGACAAATTTTATTCTTGTATACCAACATTACTCTTCATTACGATATAATATACATTTCATGTCATTATCTTTAAAATAACCTTTTAACTGCTTCTGTTTCAATTTAGCCCATCAAAAATGAAAATACAATGTAAGATATCGCTTTTTGTAATACAAGGGGCAAATTAGTAACCTTGTGAACCTGTTATTTTGTAACCGGATGCCTTAAGCATTCTTTGACTTTGAACTACTTAACTTTTGGGTTTCATTCATGTCTTAAGTCGGTCTTTCACCTGGATGACTGCCTTTAGTGAGTGCTTGCGTGGGATTTTCCTCAGGACATTATTTTTAATTCTGAAGTTTGATAAAAAGACTTGGTGAGATCAACACCTCCTCAAAGTACAATAATAAAAGGCCATTCCACTCACAATATACCTATCTTGGCAATGTCAGTGACTGTGTTGTTCTTTCTGTAAAATTTGGGAACATGTTTGTATTTCTCCATAGATGTAGCAAGTATTCCATGGAGGTGTTTAAACCATCAACTATCCACAGATTGTTCAGTTATCCTTTGATCCCTTGAAATCTGCAGACAGGTTGCTGTAGTTACTACAAGTCAGGATTCTTTAACTTTGAAATATTCTATTCTATCCCTTTCTCTTTCATGTAATAGACACTGTTTTGCGTTTTATGGTGGTCTAGATGTTGCTTTATTGTATTGACGATGTCACAATCTGATAACGTGATGTTCTTTGTTCTTTGTGATGTTCTTCAACATGAAATAGAATATAGTGAAAACAATTCTAAATTTCTTCATCTTCAGCCCTTTCAACGCGTTGTCATTTAGTGCTATGCTGTAAGACATTTGCTTTTAGTGTCTTTTAAAATTTTCTGAAGTTCACACTTCAAGTGTAATGTAAGACGACATACTCCAGCCTTTAAAAGACAGTCATTTCCCATCCGCTCTATAGATATCTTCTTAAATGCATCCTCAATGTTGATTTGAGGTTTCAAAGGGATTGATGTATGTGACTGCAAATCATATATCAAGCATGTCTTCAGAAGATGCAATGAGCAAAAAAAAACTGATCGTCATTTGAACTTAAGTGCTCGCTTTGGAGTGTTTGTGAATTTTGAACATGCTTTCCTCTTATAGGCGTCAATGCTATGTGGGTTGATCTTTATTCTTCTGTAATCTAGATGAACAGTCAGACCATCTTCTGTAAGAACATGTCAACAGTTGCGATAACTAATAAGGTTAAGTTTTACAAATATCTCATTGCATAAATAGGACATCATTATTTGCATCCTTATATCTAAATAAATAACATTTAAAAAACGCAAATTTGAAAATTATTATTTTTGTGGTTGAACTATAATCATCGTTAAGAGAAGATATGAAAGTAATGTTTTTTTTAATGATCTTGTCGATTTCCATGAGAGACACAAACCACTCTCTCGGGCAATACATAAAAAAACGACTGTAACAGTTAAATAATACGACTTGGCCTAGGGTCGTGTAAACAAACGTTCCTGAATATTTATATTAGATAGAAAAATGTTTCTCACACTGTTACAGCACCGTAACATCTTTGCGTACAATAAGATAGCTGTATTCAAACGTAATAATGCTCTATTATAGCATGTCCTGCTTGGACATTTGGATCTAACTGCTCGTCCTGCAGTGCACGTCATTGTCAGGGAGAGTCGGACTGTCCTGCAGATGGAGTCTGTTCTCACGGATGTCAGGATGGATACAGAGGACCAACTTGCACTCAAAGTAAGTTTTACTTTCTGTTGCTAGCTCGGTAAGTGATAGTGCCTTTGAGGAATGGGAGTGGGAAGTTGTGGTTGAAGAGTCCCTTTCTACTAAAATTAATCAAAATATGAACATATATGATATTTAGAATATAACAAATACTGCATCAGAAAAAGGGATGAAGTTTAATTCCTTGATTTCTAAATTTCTATTCACAGAAACCAAATGCTTAAAATAATATCTCAAACAATCGAGTTACAATTAGCTGTCCTGAGTAAGTTTTTATTGTATTTAGATTAGCTCTATGTTTGATAAAGATTTTTTAAATATTATAACTTATCATTCAAATGTTAATCATCAACCTAATACTACGTTATTCAAAATGGTTATTCTTCCCTGTCGGCTTTCATGAAGGTTGTTAGGTGAACATTAACACCCTTTGTACAGTAGTTTCCAATATTCTCTTTTACACTTAGGTCATTAATCAGATGAATTAGAAATATAACCTCCCAAGTGACAAATTTGCCCCGAAAACCTTTGAATTCAAATGAAGATATATTATAATAAGACTAGATTTTAGTCAGCATTTCATCATTTACATTGAATTACTATACTGCTTTGATCCTCATAATAACTCAATATGTATCTATTACACTAATTTTTACTAATTTAACAAATCAGGGAGTTTTTCTTTACTGTATTTTTTCTGTTCACCAATTGTTGTTGCACACTTAAACAAAACGTGAAACACTGTTACTGGCACATTGTCACAAAATAACACATTGTCACATTAAATGTTAATTCCAACAGAATGTGGTTCTGGACTCTACGGATCAGGCTGCAGCTTGTCTTGTACTGACCGTAAATGTCTGGACTCTTCATCTGGGTGTGACCACATGACTGGCCAGTGTGTAGGTGGATGTCTGCCTGGGTACAGTGGAACAGATTGCTCACAAAGTAAGTGTTAAAAATATATTTAGAGGAATAACCTTTACTTTCTTTTCTTAAGTGATGCATATACATTTTGAATTTATAATTTGCTAAAATGTAGACAGTACATGTGTGTAGCTTTTTAAATGTCTAATGTCCGCTATTTTTTTTAAATTGACCTTTTTCGTTTGTACTTTGATTGATGATCACTTTGATATTTTGATATTGTCAACAACAGAGTGTCCTGCTGGGACCTTTGGATCTTTCTGCACGTCCTGCGGAACACGTCACTGCCAGGGAGAGTCTGACTGTCCTGCAGATGGAACCTGTTCTCAGGGATGTCAAGATGGATACATAGGACACTCTTGCATGCAAAGTAATTATTTCTATGTTTGCCAATATGTTAACGTGTACACGTGTACACTGATGCATAAACAACTCACTTTGATAACATTTGTTGAACAATGTGTTCAACTTCACCTCTTTCCATAGTTCATTCAATTTTGATTGAATGAGTGATTTTTGGATGACAGTTTATACCGATGAAATAATATAAAAATACAAGTAAAATGGTCCCAATTAGTACTCTCCAAGTCTAATATGTTTGTAGATTGTAGACTCTTTTGTCGTTTAATCAAATCGTGTGGATGTTTTATATACACGTGAGCCGAATGTTTAGACAGTATTATTATATGCACGAAATGATTGTTAAGATTGACGTTTTCTGTGTTTTATTTCATCAGCCAATACTGACAACAAAGACCCTGCCTATTCTAGTGGTTCTGTGCGTATAATATCTTTAGTGTGTGGAACTCTCCTCGTTGTGGTCCTCTTTGTGGCTGCAATTCTCTTCGCTCTTATGAGACAGGGCAAGTGAGTTAAAAGTTAATTTCTCTTAAGCCCAACTCACACTACACACGATGGCACTACGATAACATTGCGATTCGATCGTACTGGTATCGTATTGTGGTGTTTACGATATGTTATTTGAACACGTTTTTTTGTGTGTGATGTACACGATGTGGGTACAATCATTGCACGAATGATCACGATTCTAACACGGTCGGAACACAATCAACACAAACTTGACACAACGCTTTCACGATACAAACACGAATGGTGTAAGAATAATGCACGATTTTAAAGAGCCACTCCGTCATTTTCATAATATATTAACCTTTGATACATACCTAAATGTCATGTGGTGATATAAAATCAAAACATCTTAAAGCGCCACTCCGTGATTTTCATAACATATTTTTTACCTTTGATGCAAACCTAAATGTCATATGTGGTGATATTAAATTAACATCTTAATTTTTCATCTCCAAAAGACATATATATATGACAAATACTGTTTTTCCATGAAAATCTAAAAACAGCCTTATAAATGCACAGAGGTGAGATAGATATCACGTCCAATATACATAGATACTAGTTATATAACTTAACAAACATTATCAACTCCTAAGTGTCCTCCTGGCTGTTTTAGATAAGACTAGTGTCCAAAATTACGTTTGACTATTTGACGCGCGCCACTGTCCGGTTTTCGATCATAATTGCGACGTTCTACCTTCATATTGTGATATAAACCCTTACCTTGTATCCTGGGGCCATTATATTTCCATATCTCAGAAACAAATTAGAAGTTTTAGCTGAAATTTTATGTATTCCTCAAGTGCTGTGATTACTTGTCTCCTAAAAAGTTAAGTCTCAAAATTGTAATCTATTAACGTTTTATGGCCACTTTTAATTTTCATAAGCGTTAAGTGCATACATGGGCTTGAAAGGCCCGGAACATTGATTGCTAAGATATTAAATTCAAGATCAAAACAGCCCAGGTACCTAGCTGACTGCAGTTTCTTGTCACATCAAAATGAGTAAACGGAGGAACAGCCATGATGATTGAACTGGATATCGGCCACAAACACTCGTATCACAGAACCAATATTCTCAGAATACAGTTGATCAGACAGCGATGTTGTTTCGTGCAGTTCAAGTGATGACAGATCATCCAGTGATACAGAAAAAAGCAGTGCTGATGGTCCCGAACATGTACAAGGCTTTATTTGTAGAAAAGATGGCAGGAGATGGTCAACAACCCCATTGCCAACAGCTAAGACTCCTACCCGAAACATCTTACGAGGTCCATTTCAACCAGGGTCAATGCAGATCATGTCCTCTCCGAGAAGACTATGTTCAATCTCATTATAAATAATGAGGTGGGGTGAGGTGATATACGGTTTAACGCCGCTTTCAAGAGTATTTCATTTATATCACGGCTCCTAGTATTATGAAAGGGAGAAAGCCCGCAACTAACGAACCATGGGTCATAACGCACTGAAATTCAGTGTAGTACTGTTGTAGAACAGTAAGAACAAGAGATGCAGAAGCTTTGATGATACCTACACTGAGCAAGAAAACTACATCTACGATTCCTCGAGGACTACACTGAGGTCTTGGCAGATCCTCTGCCATCTACATCATAATTAGAACCGGCTAAGAGGCGTCGTTGATGTATTTGTCCAGCCAAGAAGGAGAGGAAGTCTAAATAGACATGCTGTAAATGCACAAAAGGCATCTGCAGCAAACCCAGCACCAAAGTCATCATCTTTGATGAATGAAAAGAGAGCTGAAGGAAGACATCTAGAAGTGTCCATATTTCATATCTTCTAAAGTTGTTTTGCAGTTTGTGTTGTCATTTTCCCAGATGTGCACTTTATATGACGTACTGGTTGATTTTCAGTAATAATCTTGTGAGCTCGAGTAAGATGAGTTAGTTATAACAACAGAGAAAACTGTTTTTATTTTGTATTGAAAAACTTTTGAATTTTCTTAAAGTACAGGAACTTAAGATGAACAAATGGGTTTGTATTTATTTAGCAAGGGCATGTTAAACTTCTTCTGAATGTGTATTGTGTCCTGTTAAGAGAAGGCTGCACACCCTGGAACAAAATGTTTCAGTTGATTCAACAGTGCACTTACTCTAGTAGTTTATTTACTTGCTACAAGTTGTACATACATATATTTAGTTAAATATAGAGGAGTAATATCTATGAAATTTGAAATTCTTGAAATCAGTGTCTGACTAGTAAATCTTGCAAAGCATTACAATTTTATCAAAGCAGTAACAAAATAACTCGCCCTTTAATGTGGAGGATTCTTCTGAGCTATTTCATGACTTATACTGATGACTGGCTAGAATATTGGACTTTTGATTATTTGAAGAAACGAAAAATATTGTATCCGGGCCTATTGGGTCCATGCATGCAAGAATAGTAATGTTCAGAAGCATACAAGGTAAGGGTTAAAGCTGACACAATTATGTACATCAAAGGATATTGTTGTCATTGACTGTCTCGCAAAATACTTATTTCTTGCTGTGACAAAAATAAATATATTTCTCTCAATTGTTGTAACCGAGACTCACTAACTAGTTGACAATGATGTGTTGATAATGTATCATGGTGCTCTCATGTATGTACACCAAAATCCTGTATGACCTCGTGTATAATGGGCCTGTGGCCTCTTTACTTACTAAACTCTCTCTCTCTCTCTCTCTCTCTCTCTCTCTCTCTCTCTCTCTCTCTCTCTCTCATTAACACCTCACCATCGTTTGTCCTGACATGTTGACTGAAGTAAGACACGCGAAGCACACGTGATGAAAACGTTTTGACGGGAAACGCTCTTACATTACATGTCATTTCATATACATTGTTTAACGTGACAACCACTCTGTAAGATTTGCCTAATCGTAGTTAATTTGATGGACCTGATCTCACATGCATAAAAAGGACCATACGGTTTGCCAGCCTGAAATATATGACTACCAAAGAGCAAACTTCCAAAAGTGTCCTTACGATAAGATTATTCGAATGGTTTTTGTTTAGAATTATTATCTTCAAATGAAAAGGATTAGGAACAAGTTCTCCAACTTAGGATACCCTCTCCTTGAGATGTACAATGGTAATATACATATTTTAAAGACAGAGTGCAGAAAGTTATCAAGAGAATAGCATTGAAAAAGAACAGAACATATTTAGAAGAAAATTGGTTCTTACATGTGTTCATATCTCTTTGATTCACTAATGAATGATTATGCTAACTTAAATAAGCTTTGTTTTGACATAGTGATAGGTCTGCACTTCCTTCTAACAAAATGTTATGGTTAACTGCAATTCCTACTAATGCATATCTGCGCTCAATAGGTGACAAGAATTTTAATCTCTGTTGTTTATACAACGGTCATTCAAAGAAATAATGATACGAATTCTCAACAAAATTACCACATACACAACTAGGATCAGTATATTTAGGTAAACATTCTCGCTGCTTGTAGTTGTATCTGCTCTAACTTCCTTTTGTGTTCAAAAGTACATCCGTCCCAACCTTCGCTTGCGTTTTCTAAATGTGGCCGAATTAACATGGCGTATATTTTATTGAGGCTATCTCTACACAATACATATTTCCATTTTCGAAACTTTAGGTATCATACTTTCAATTTGTTCAGCCTATTTTCCATTTTTGGAAAGAACAACTCCGAGATGTTTATGATTATTTACAATTCGGACCTCTACACCATCAAAAAAAACAAATATGGCAGAACATTATCATTTTTCATAGAAAAAAGGATAGCTTCAGTTTCATCAGGGTTATACTTGATTAACCATTTTTTTACCCCATATATTAAGTTTACTTAAATTGGAATTCAAGTAAATTTCAATAAGTCTATTGTCAGGTAAAGAATATCCAAGAGACGAATCATCAGCAAATAGACGCGTTAAGCAGTCTAATTTATCTGCTATGTCATTAATGAATACAATGAATAGGAAGGGGCCCAGCACTGACCCTGTGGCACACAAGCACTTAGAGTTCTCAGCTTGGAAAAAGATCCATTGACAAATACACTCTGACTGCGATTTGTTTTATAACTTCTTAACCAACCCAACAACTGTCCGCTTATTCCATAATTTTCAAGTTTTAAGAGTAATCCTCTGTGCCAAATACGATCAAATGCTTTAGATACGTCACAAAATACCATTCACATGTTTTCTTTCTTACCTTGCTTGTAGCATGTTTTGTGTATGACAAATTTGTAGTAACTCGAGTGCCCTTGTGATCACTTATGGATCTGTCAAATTCAACAACTCCACAATCAACAATAGTTTCTACATCTTGACTAATTATGATGGGATCAGGAAGTGTACTAGAATGTCGTGTTACTCTGGTTGGCTCATTTATGACATTTTTCAAATTCTTAAAAAACATAATATCAATAATATGATTACCCTTATTGGAAAGGAGGTCAGCATTTAAGTCACCAAGTAAAGTTCTCCTGCTTGTTTTATCGAGAGCATTGTTTGAGTGGCATTCTAGAAGTTGTCTAGCTTAGGACCACCTAGTCCGCCCATGATTAATCCACATGACCTACTCTGGCTTCACACATCACCCTTCCCTCTTTGTTCCCTAATCCGCCTCAGCCAACTCCACTCCGATAAATAGGTAATCCCACACATCTTATCATGTTTTCCTACATGTATCATTTCATATTATTGTTACCTCATCCTGTTATCATTGTTACCTTGTTATTCCATCCATATGTAATTCGTGTATATAATGCTTTATCTCGCTATATCCCCAACGGTATGAGAAGCTATACCGAAACGTCGCTATCAGTACAATAAAGTTCAAAATTCATTGTCTTACTTGTACACACTTCTCAATTTTACTGTTTACTGTTTCTGTGATAAATAGGTGACGCTAATGGTAATGTATTAAAGCATTATTTGCAAATGATTTATCCTGAGTGAAGTTGTAAAGTGTACAGATATTGAAATTGGTATACAGGTATTGGATAATAATGTTAATATACTAATAAGACTACTCTGCTGTCTTTGTGATAAACAAACGTTTGATTCTTACCTATAGCTTAGTCGATACAGTCAACATGAACATATAAAAACATTTTGATAGTAGAGCTTGTTTTGATTAATACTTTCCAGACTGCAGTGTGTGGTACCAGGTAAAGTCGCAGCAAACATCAGGCAACTGGACAATATGGCTGTACAAGCACCTGTTGATGTGTCTAACCAACCAGATGAGCTTTATAACCAATCAGCAAATGTTTCGTACCAAACAGTTGAGATTTATCACCAACAAGCAAATAGTCCTAACCAACAATTTGAGGTTTATAACCAACCAGTGGATGTTTCTGAACAAGCCAACACCTACTGCACCATCTACGACGTTCTGCATCCTGCGACAAGGGCCAGTGCCAAAGACTATGATGCCATCGAACCAAAAACGTACCAGAATTTCTCAAATACATAAATTATATACTAAGATAAACATTGTATTTTTTGCAATTGAACTGATTTACATAAAATTTTGAAGGATGATAGCAAGATCAGTTCTCGAAAAAGTCCAGACAAATGTTTTGACCTGGTTTGTGAGTTATCTAAGCTCGAAGTCGAACATTCAAACCTTGTAATCTCGAATACTATTTAAGAAATGTCAACGAAACTTTAACTTTGATGTAAGAGGCAACATGCAGGAGACCCCAATGACTTAACCTAAAGTTGGTTTGATCAAATTAATCTTTTTCCCAATATCTGAAAACACCTGAACGTTGGAAATCGTCCCTCACTTGAATTTTAGTGATTTGAAGAAGGGAAAAATACTGACATATTTTAATTGTAGAACGCATTGTTGAAAAAATCCTGCCTGGGGATAAAACATTTCCTTGACTAACGACAGAGCGAGTTACTTAATTTAGGATATCCATATATATAAATGATATCTTAGACATGTGCGCAACGTTTCGAAGATTACAAATGTGCCACTCTCGTTGTTTACTACTTTTAAGTATTAGAAAATTTGTAAAATCGATGTATCAAAAACTACAAAATAAGATACCCTTACGTTTATGTCAAATAACAAATCATTGGATATGTGTTCAGTGTTTATCTTCATATACATTGTACCATATAATGAACTTTCAAACACAACTACCGTATTCGACGTGATAAGCGCCCGGGGCCCTTAAAAACTTCGTAAAAGGGGGCGCTTATTAAAACGATGAAAAGTGTCCTCAAGTGTTTTCTTTTGAATATTTGTCTTTGAAATATGGTTTTGTAACTTTTATCAAGATTGATGGTGGCTGGGGGTCTAAACATCTCCTGTATTCTTCACTAAAAGGCTTATTGCAAGACTGAAAAAACCTTCTTTAAGGAATCGGCATGCAAGTTAAGCGATGTTGAGAGGTGGGCGCTAAATCAGGACGCATATTGTTCAGTCAAAAACGTGGTGGGTGGGCGCTTATAGGGGAGTGTGCGGTTATTAAGTCGAATACGGTATTATAACAGAAAAACCTTATCATATATGTATCATATCAATTCCACATGTACGTAATCGTGTAATTAACCGTTCGACTTGATAGTAATCGGAACATGACTTCGAATTTCATTTTGCAGGCAATTTTTTGTATTCAAATTGTACATTCAGATATTGTCCAAATTCTCTCAACTTCTTCTTTTCTTATCCTTTTTACGACTTACTTGATCTATAATCCGACAGATAGAATTTCTTATGTGGTTATGACTTTTGTTCTATTCTGAAAAATGACAAAACATATCTGTCATTTCGATGTTGATACTTTATCATTCTTTGTGCGTCGATTTTTTAAAATGATATATTCCACTCCTATAAAGGGGCTGAAAGAAAATGACTCTTTTGCCAAATGGGTTGTGGCGACATGAAGATAAAATGGCAGAAGAAACAATTGAATAAAACATGAATTTTCCGACCTTTATTATAAAGAAAAGAGGCAAGCAGAAATAATAGGTTTCAACATTGAGAATTAACTTATTTCATGTGACTGTATTTTGTATTTAAGCTCTGTCATGATGTGAAAAAAATTCCTGAAAAGGGCCAAATATTATTACTATTTTATTATTATTATTATTAGTCTAGTTATTAGTATGTGAAGCAACATCATTACTGATTCATATCGGTAACCAAATTTTAGTGGTCATGTTGAGGAAATCAAAATTGTGCAATATTTGCAGTCGTTTTAAATATTCATAAGTTTCATAAGAAAATGTTTATTAGCAGGACCGAGAATTTTATTCATTACTCACTGAATAATTTCGTAAAATGCATGAAAATTATATTACCAATTACCATTGGTACCTCTGACGCTGTGTCATAACATTGTAGAGTTAATAAACGGTAGTGTTCATATATCCTCTTCGCTATAAGTCTAACGCTGAGAGTATAATATTCATGATACAACATGGTGTTAACGTACATGTGATTCTTATTTGTTTCTAATAAAGCAAAGTATGATTGATTTTCATTTCATAACATTGATATTTTCCGCTCCAATAACCGCACATTGACAAATACATTAAACTAGGATCTCTCATTAGTGCATCTATTTTGCTTGGTCCTGGGACATGGCGGTGTTGACGATGCAACCTGTGGTCCAGACAATCTCATCCTTGGGACATTGTTCAGGAGGACGCTCAATGATTAAGTGTATTCCTTATTTATTTCAACAACGTAACATAATACAACACTAATTACCTCTTATTACTCGACAAATATTTTCAAATGATATGTGGCCAAAACACACTTGATATTCTATATTCATAGTCCACTGAATCGTTATTAATCAGAATCAAAGATAAGGGATTGGTAAACGATTTGATTATTATTAATCAATAAGATAATGAAAATTAGCACTAAAGGCTAAAGCTAACGTGAAATGATGTAGTAGTGGATTTAACCATGGAATGTTTTTTTCGGAAAGAAAAGACAATGTGAATCCATAAATGAAAAGCGAAAGAAAAAACATCTGAACTAAGTCTTACGCAAAATATATGCTGTCTGTTGAGAATAATAAATTGATGGAGGGCTAATTTAGTACCCTTCAACACAATTTCCATTTTTTAATTCTTTGATTAGATTACTAACAATTTCACGAAAGGTATCGTTTGTCAAAATATGATTTATGATCTGATTATATAAATATATACATGTGAGGTTATCAACACTAACAAAAAGGTGAATAATCATATTAGTTTTCATTTACCTTCTATCCTCAGAATGAATAAACAATCACACAACTATTTAAAAGTTGCCATTACTCAAATATTTTGTCATTAGATAAGTTGCATACAGCCTGTTGGCTTCTTCTTGGTAATTTTGAAACTACTGAATGATAATCTTATGATAAAAATAATACCCAGTACTTTGAAAGTAACAGAGAAGACTACGATAATTCTGCTATTTACAAAGCACTAAATATGACCAAGTTGAGACGAGGCCTTATATGGTCTTGGGATGAACTTGCGACTCGCCGACCACTCTGCGTACCTCAAACTAGGAACCTGGTCGGTTGGGAAATCCTTCTCCATCTTTCTCGCCTTCATCTGCAAATAATGAGTCACTGACAAAACTAAAAGCAAAATACCGCTTCATTTGATCCCAATAGTCATTTTTAAAAGCAAGAAATATAACCTTATGGTAGGATTCACAGTATCATCATTTAAGGTAATGTGGAAATTCTCAATCTAAAATAAAACAATAGAAAAGCATACATATTACGTATCTGAATATTAATGAGAGCAAAAATACTGGTTGATTAATCCCAAAATACGTCAGTGGTATGAAGAAAGATGTAATACATTAATGTATGAATGTTTCGCATTTAAGACAAACCGAGTTGGAAGGGTTTATAAACTCGAAAGAGACAACAGTTCTGAGCTTACGTTGAAATAAAAATAAATTAAAAATTCGAAAGACAAAGCATCATTAGTTCCAGGCATCAGGTCTTTCTTACCTTTGGATAGTTCGGTTTTGCAAACTTGATTGCAATGAATGTGATAACAGCAGCGAGTACTGCAAATGCAATGATGCCACCAGCTACAGATAGTGCAGTGATGGTGTTGAAATCCATTTTAAGTCCGTCAGCTTCGATGCTTGCAGTCGATTTTTCAGTCGTTGGTATTGTGGGAGGACCAGTTGTTGATTTTGCTGTTTCTTCAGTTGTTGATTCTATGGTTGATTCAGTTGCTGGTTCTTCAGTTGTTGATTCTATGGTTGATTCAGTTGTTGTTTCTTCAGTTGTTGATTCTATGGTTGATTCAGTTGTTTGTTTTGTGGTTGGCACAGTTACTGGCTCAGTCGTTAGTTCTGTTGCTGGTTTAATTGATGGATCTGTGGTTGTGTCCGTTGTTGGTTTAGTTGTTGGATCTGTGGTTGGCTCTGTTGTTGGTTCTGTGGTTGGCCATGTTGTTGGTTCTGTGGTTGTTTCTTCAGTTGATGTAGTGGTTGGTTTTGTGGTTTGCTCTGTTGTTGGTTCTGTGGTTGTTTCTTCAGTTGATGTAGTGGTTGGTTTTATGGTTTGCTCTGTTGTTGGTTCTGGGGTTGTTTCTTCAGTTGATGTAGTGGTTGGTTTTGTGGTTGGTTCTCTTGTTGGTCCAGTTGTTGATTCTGTGGTTAGTACTGTTGTTTGCTCTAAAGTAGGTTCAGTCGTTTGTACTGTTGTAATTGTACAATTCGGGGCTGCAATATTAGGAAATTCGTAATCAAATTTTGTAAAACATTGAACCATATATAAGCTTCTACTGAAATATCTTATGTTATGTAAGGCAGCTTTTATTGGTTCATCTACATTATCTTCAGCGAGTTGGAATTATTTCTGGAGAAATATGGGTCTATCGTGGGACAAGCACTTGCATTTGTCCAATGGAACATATCGAGGTTATATATAATATTTACCTTCTTTCATGACATAGACAAAATACTATAAGAAGTACATAAATCTTCAATCCTGTCTGTTAATCCCAACTGTAACATTTTCTGACATGCTTTCATTTCTTATTCTTGTTTTTTACCTTATATAGAATTTACCGATTCGTCAATGTATGTTTGTTGCAATTGAAACTAGCTTTATAGATTCAAATAGAGCCCTAAGAATTGAATGTGAAAACTTATATTGTCAAATGATTTAATATTCACTATCTGACTCTAAATGACTCATCTACCTGCACTGTGTTCCCAGGAGCTGGTTGATCCGTCAAAAATGCATAACTTGCACTCGTCATCAGAGCGATTGGTTCCATTTCCATAGCAACGTTCCCCATACAGACAAAAGGAATTCTGGAGAAGAAACATGAAGCCTGTTTTTTTAGCCTGTATAAACTAATGACATACCTGATATAACTTTCATAACATTTCCTTATATTGGAGATTTGTATTTTCTAAAAGGGACTGAGTACAATTATAATTAGATATCGCATGATTTTCAATAGAAATCAGAAAGAATATTTTGATTTATCTCTGCAATATCAATACCTCTTTCGTCCAACTAAAGTCAGATCCGTTGATGTAACTAGTAACACAAGTTCCATCATAGACCATTACGCTGACATTGTTGCTGAAGACTGCCCCATCGTTAGACACCGATATCACAAAGGCTCGCACATAATCTGTTTCCCCTTCTTCCTTCACAGTGCTAATGTTGCATCTGACATGGCTGATGCTTTGTACCAGGGCAAAGGTTAGACTGGAACATTCGTGTTCAAGGCCACTTTCAGTCACCTGTTGATACATGTAATGAGGGTTCAGAGTTTTTTTGTGATTAAACACAGTAACATCATTATGACATGTTACAACAATTGTGTTTGGGTAACAGTTACAAAATATCCATAAGTTTCCATATTGACAATATTGCTTCAAATCCAATCCCTCATCTTTTATCCACTGTAAGTAATTACAGTGTTTTTACTTACAGTGTTCGAAGATACCATAAAAGATTTTACACTGACAGAAAAGCGAAGATTACATTTTTGCCTTCACCTCAAAATTTAAATCGAGCTGCATTTGCGGATTTTGATATAGAAAGTCATTATTGATACAAAAACATGATCATATACTTTAAATGCTTCTATGAGGCATGTTGTGTTTTCATCTGTAAATGTTTCCCCATAAACAGATATGAAATCACAGGAGAGGCTGGAGGTATCACAGTGACCATCATCCTGTACGCTGGACAGAACAGGAGGAGCTGATAAGTCAACAGAACAGTCCGAGCCGCCATAGTTTGTCCAACAGTAGCATGTACCTGGAAGATACCAGGGTGAAATTCATTTCTGACTTACTTACGGTATATATAATATTGCCGTCAACTTCTTCATGAAAATGTCTTAATTGAAGCAGTTCTATAAAGTTTATTACCTATGTCGTGTAATTTTGTCCTGATTTTTAGACTTCTACTGTAATAATTGTTATTACTTATCTGAGCTGGTTCTACTGGTACCACAAGTAATTTGATTACAGTAGAAGGTTTTTATTCCGGATAAAACTGAGAACTCTAAAAAAGATAAACTGAAAGCTATGTTTCGTACCTTCAGAACAGTTTCCCTTCCCGTTGCAATCACTGGGACACGCCTTTGACAGTACGATGTCATAGACAGATTGGTTGCCAGAAGACGTCTCGTTGTCTTGAAGCACCGGATTTACAACCACCTCATGGTAGCACTTGCTCCTCACTGAGTCAACTGAGTACTTGTCGAAATCTATAGAACCTGTCAACTAGGTGTCCAAAATTAACTTCATTTTATCTGTGTTTTGCTTAACAATATAAACAATAGTCACGGATCTTTATATTTCAGGAAGTATCATGATATACATGTATGTGATTGACTCAAGCTTAACAAATGAAAAGTTCCTATAGTTTTTGTAAATACCGGTCTGTCTGTACTACTTAATAAACATTATTTTTATTTTAACTTTGCAAAATGTTAGGATTGGTAAACGATTGTTGTATAATTGTGATATAATTGTTGTGCATAATTGAAACGCAAACCGTTTTCTCATTATGTTTCAAAGAAAAAGGTTTTTGAATGTTATGAATAGAGGATACCTTGATATCCTGGATGCAACTTTCAAAACTACTGTTGGTGTCAACTCCTGTAACATTTTGACAGATTTGAATGGACCCTGACCCCTGAAACAGTTGTTCACAATGCTCTGTGGCAGTCTCTTCTGTCCAGTTGCCAGGCCAGGACGTATCCTGAAATAATAAGCCCAACCGAAACTAGAAGCAGAGTATCATCTCGAGATCGAGAGAGATCGAGAGAGAGAGAGATCGAGAGAGAGAGAGAGAGAGAGAGAGAGAGAGAGAGAGAGAGAGAGAGAGAGAGAGATCGAGAGAGAGTTGGGGTTTAACTTATATCGCGGCTGCTAGTATAATTGTAGGGAGAAAGCCCGCAACACCATCGTGGCAATGCATTGCGGTAAAACCTGCGAGCATCGACTGGAACTAGCGAACCATGGGCGGTACTGCGCATAAACTCAGTTTAGCATTGCACCCTGATTGCGTGTAGAACAGTTCTCTACTGCAGACAACGTTGCCGAGCCCCTGGCGAGATTCGAACCACGGACCTTTTGATCCGAAGCCGAATGCGCTAACCATTGCGCTATCCCGCCCCCGCATAAAAAAAAAGAAAACAAAATAGTAGGAATATTAGTTATCTGCTTTGAATCTGATTTAAAAAGTCTGATGGATATTTACTCATTTATTGAGACTTATGAAATAAAGCCAGTAAAGATCTTGTCATACGTGAATAGCTTTGAGTACATCGGATACCTGTGTATTTTTTTCTCTTGAGATTCCATGAAACATCTAGAGCCCATTATGTTCATAAATTGCATCCTGAAATTGGCATTTAATGTTGATTCAAATTATTTTAATCTTTTAGATGCCATAATCTCACGATTAGAATAGTCATACCATTCAAAAAAGCTTACAGATAATTGAAATACTTACCCTCTTAGCAACGATGTGGGCAGAGTGATCCAGCACAGGATTAACAGATCTGCGTCGTCGCCTGTTGATGGAGCACTTTGACGGAGTGACATCAGAGTAGCCTGGTATAGATTTGCAAGTCTCATGGGCCTTACTAGCGGAACACTCCACTTCTGGCAATGGGTCGTTTAGTTCCTTGTCTTCAGAACATGAGCAGTACGTACTCTGCTTGGGCCAGTTGTCGAGTGATGAAAAATCCGGATGATTGAACAGGTTCTCTCCATCCACTGCCCTGTCATTTAAACATTATTTTTGAATGTTCATCATTCAAGATCCTACTCTGGGAAGCCCGTGATGATACTTTTATACGATCAGAAATCATAAGATTTAGCAAATGCATAACGATTAAACATGATTCTTCAGAAAATATATAACTGTTTATCAAGGAATCACAGTCATTATTTATATCGCAAAATGTTGATCAAGCAATAAAAACTTATAACCAGATAAAAAATCAACAAATCATTAGAAAAAGCACTACAGTCATGACTATGTTGTCAAAAGCCATGAGAGAAAAACATTTCTAGAACCCTGCATCAGATAAGTATGTGGACAAAATGCAGGGAAAGTAGACATGACTTTAAGAAAATTTTACTAATATTATATATAAATATATATATATTATATTATGTAATATGAATAAATAAATGATTGTCATTTTGAACATTGATGGCTCCGTGCATGATATATGTTCAAAGCGCACACAGTTTATCATAAAATATTCTACTTCGCTTTTGTTGAGATACCAGGTCATTTAGAGTTTGGTACAACGATAGGTTTTGTTTACACTACTGATTTGATTTTTTTTATTTCTCTGAAGGGCAAAAATTCACCATCACCCTAATATCTCTTATTGTTTGAATATCTCTGTGAACCAACTTTCAATTAAGGGTTGTATTCGTAAGCTGGTGTTGATTACTCATACATCTTAATTTGATAAATAAATAGATATAAATTTGAAACAACCACTATTAAAATTCATAAATACAATAAATTTTTATATTAGTTTTAACATTATTAATTCTTTTCATTACACTCTGGAGAATGCCTTTGTGGCACTGTAGCTCATGATATTGTAAAACATGTCATGCTTTATTGTAACATTAACTGTAATGAAAGAGATATGCTTTTTAATGATATTATTGATATTTTAGATGTTGAAATGTCTGTTATTCTATGGAAGGATGAAGAAGATATTCTTTTATCATTTTTACTAGGTGAAATACCCGTCTTCTGCGAAGACGTCTTGGATTATAGTATTTGGAAAAAGGTCATGTTAATTGTTAGCTCTGCTGTGAGCAAATGGAAACATTTGTTGTAAAGTAGACATGACTTTAAGAAAATTTTACTAATATTATATATAAATATATATATATTATATTATGTAATATGAATAAATAAATGATTGTCATTTTGAACATTGATGGCTCCGTGCATGATATATGTTCAAAGCGCACACAGTTTATCATAAAATATTCTACTTCGCTTTTGTTGAGATACCAGGTCATTTAGAGTTTGGTACAACGATAGGTTTTGTTTACACTACTGATTTGATTTTTTTTATTTCTCTGAAGGGCAAAAATTCACCATCACCCTAATATCTCTTATTGTTTGAATATCTCTGTGAACCAACTTTCAATTAAGGGTTGTATTCGTAAGATGATGATAACGTTTACCTCATAAAGTTAAAATTTCATACCAAAAAGTGTTATGAAAAGGTGCAGGCCTATCTATATTTGCACAAAGAAGAAATATCTTATAAACTGGGAATGAGCTTGATGGTGACTTGAAATTTTACTTATAAACATCTTAAGCAAGACAGTCCTTGTGCCTTTCTAAGGGATCTGATATCTGCCATTATAAGACCACCTTCTTTATATATGGTTGTCATTTTGAATTTTATCCTTCTCACAAACCCACATACAATTATGTTATTCAGTAAATGAAAAAATTCCATTGTCGGGGAGTGCAGCACATTAAAATATGTACACATGTTGATTTTGCAAGAGATTTCAGAAGTGTGAATAAGCCTTAAAAGTAATTTTCTCTTTTCCCATCCAGGAAGAAGTTGTTTCCAGTCTTTTGCTGGTGTTGATTACTCATACATCTTAATTTGATAAATAAATAGATATAAATTTGAAACAACCACTATTAAAATTCATAAATACAATAAATTTTTATATTAGTTTTAACATTATTAATTCTTTTCATTACACTCTGGAGAATGCCTTTGTGGCACTGTAGCTCATGATATTGTAAAACATGTCATGCTTTATTGTAACATTAACTGTAATGAAAGAGATATGCTTTTTAATGATATTATTGATATTTTAGATGTTGAAATGTCTGTTATTCTATGGAAGGATGAAGAAGATATTCTTTTATCATTTTTACTAGGTGAAATACCCGTCTTCTGCGAAGACGTCTTGGATTATAGTATTTGGAAAAAGGTCATGTTAATTGTTAGCTCTGCTGTGAGCAAATGGAAACATTTGTTGTAAATATATAGATATATAGATACTACAATATGTGAAATACCCTGTCTGTAAACTTTTTGCACCTTGTAATCTTCAACTGATGGAGGAAATAAAGAATATCTATCTATCTATCTCTAAGAATTGACTTCTAAATTTGTCAATTTCAGATGCGCAAAATGTGATAATACGCTTGTAAATTCTTAAAAGATTTTATTTTTCCAGGTAATAAAATTCACAACGTGATTTTCCTTAAACATACTTTGAATATCAGATGTCTGGATCGGTCACACTTTGTCTCGACATTGCTCTTTGCCAAACTCGAGAGTAACGCTAGTGCATTGCTGCTTTCTTACTTCTTTGTGGTGCAACATGATGGATGTTGTTTTTTTATGAGCTCTCTTATTTATCATGAAAAGGTCTACCTTTTTAATCGTTTGACAACAATAACAATTCTATATTGAATATATGTTATTTTTTTATTTCAAGAAGTGGGATGGCACAAAGTAATTCTATTACACGTAATTTGTTAAGAATAGTCGATGGGCGTGGCTAAATATGATGTGACGTCACGAAATTAAGTTAACTAAGTGTTTATGAATATTTTCTCATCGAATCAGAGAAACGCAAATTAATTGCTATTTATCTATATCAAAGTGCTTATATTAAGCAAAAGGTATGACGACTCACTTCCACGACTGGGAGAACTCAGTCAGGAGATTCTCCCACACGCTGTATCCAGCATTGCAACCGTCAGTCGCTGTCGGGTCTGTAGAATAGTTACCATCACGTAAAACGAAGTCGTCACTGCAGGCGCCGTCCTCTGACATTCTACCACACAAACCTCCACTCTTCATTGTGTCTCTCACAGATGGAAACATTTGGACATTGAGAAACACACCATAGATATTGACATCCAGTTTTGCTCCTGTTGGAAGGTATATCTGGAAAGTGTACATTTGTGATGAATGTTATTCTTGGAAAATCAATTCAATTAATAATAATAAGATTTGGTCGTGATACCGTGATCCGTCTACAATGTCAATTCTGTTGTAACGTATTCCTGTCAACATATCTTTTGGGGTATAAATTTACTTAAGTGAAGATTACTAAAGTGGCAACTACTTAAGAAAGAATTTAGTGAACGAGGTGAATGTCACTGATTCATTAAATAGAAGTCTTGTTTGACGAAGATCGAAAGCGGATGTTGGTATTGGGTCATCCACAGTGTCAACTAAAGTAAGTAAGACATGAATCACCAGGGAGAGGATTACTTTGAGTCGTTCTTTGGGTAGGTTACTGTTTACAATTAAGCGTAATTACTTCGTAGTTGCCCCCTCGCCTCTTGACCTGCAGAACGTCCCCTCCGTCCTCACACAGAGTGTAGTCTATAAACCAGATATCAGACTGTCCAGGGCACCTGTTGATCTCAAACACCGTCCTGCCGGCCCTCACTGCCACTCCACAGTTACACCAGGCGTTCTGACTGAAACTACAGCGAGCTGTCTGGATCTGGACCTGGATAAAAGAGTATTGAAATGGATAGAAGTAAATTTATTCACCTTTAGAATTAACTCAGAATTCAAAAAAGAAAGTTGATAAATGCGCTGGTTGTGAAGAAGAATACATTGGCCAAACAGGGGATGTTTTTAGAGCAAGAGTGTGGGTACCTGAACAACAAATCAAAACTTCAAATTATAGATTATCCCCCTTAGTGCGCACATACATGTAGATGAATGCGCAACTAACCCAAAGCCACAGTTTACGGTCTGTCCAATCTATAAAATGCGCACAGAGAATGAAGAGCTGAGAAAAATCAAAGAACGATCGTTGATTAAAGGGTATATTGACGTCGCATTCACTGTTTTTTGTTATAATGGTTTTCAAATTAAGTCATGAATTAAGTCCTTGTCATTTTCAACGCCAAATGAATAGCAACAACATGTATAATCTTATGATCACATTTGTGTGAAACCGGTTGGTATTGAATTAATTTGCAAAGAATAATCTTCACTCTTTAATTTTAAAGAACCTTTTACACATAAACCATACAATTAAAATTTATTTTACATATATAATATAAATTGAAAATTTTATTGGTTTATATAAGACAATGTAAATCAAGTTGCGTTAGAGGTATTGGCATGAAATTTTGCATGGACATAACCTGAGTTCATATGAAAGCGTACACGTGATAACATTTCGTGTGATTTGAGAAATGTGTCCGTTAGGTGGCGTTGAAGTCAGTACCTCGTATGGCCACCTCGTGCTGCTCGCACTGCACGGCACCTGCGTGGAACAGACTGAATAAGTCTTTGAATGACAGCTTGTGGAATTCTTTCCCATTCCTCCTGCAATGCATTGGCCAACTCTGGTAACGTCTGAGGTTGATGTTGCCGTCCATGTACACTATCAAGGATATCCCACAGGTTTTCTATAGGATTAAGATCAGGGGATTTTGATAGCCATGGTAGGACATTGATGTTTTCCTGGGCTAGATAGGCCACCGTAGCACGTGCAGTATGAGGTCTGGCATTATCGTGTTGAAAGAGATGCCTCTGGCGGTTGATGATCGGCAGCAGGTGAAGCCTGAGAACTTGGTTTATGTAGCGATCTGCGTTGACATTCCCTTGTAGGAGTACAAGTTCGGACCAGTTGCAGTTTCGAGCAAAACGTTCATTTTGACGTCGGTGAACACGTTGCCTTGCCACCAGATGCGCCGCCAGTTCCTCAGATTCCATGCCTGTACATTACGGCACCACCTGTCACGTTGACGTCGATGTTGTAGTCATAGCACAGGTCCGACAACAGGTCTTCGTGCACGAATTCCTGCCTCTCGAAGACGATTCCGTACTGTTTGGCCCGATATTCTTCGCAGTCCAGGTATTTGTGTTGTGGTTGATGTGGCCGTAGCAAGTCTATCACGTAAGTGGCGCAACCGGATGTAACGATCCTGGCCCGGAGTGGTGATTCGAGGTCGTCCACCTCTGGGTCTATCTTGTATTGTGTTAAACTGTCTGTATAGATCCCATAAACATGAAATTGTGCTCTTGTGAACCTGGAAATGTCTTGCCACGGAAATCTGTGTTTCTCCAGCTTCAAGGCGTCCAATGGCGATATTTCGATCCGCAGCATTCATTCGTTGCATTTTGAACAGCGTAATTGCATGTCAAGGGATGGATAAAATGATGAGTACACATTGTGTCTTTTATAGTCAGTGTATCTAGCGATACTTAGCATGAACTGCACGTTCGCAACGTGTGTGAATTTAATCGTGCGATCATTTCATGCAATTGCCTAAAAGTTGGTTGCGTTTTGGCAATATGTTATCGTTTGCTGGCAATGAGACACAAACATCAGGCAAAAATAACCCTAAAAAGTAAGTTGATCACTAATTATTGATTGATAAAAATCCCAAATCTAGGTTGCGTTTCTTTTTTTGAAGAGTTTATAAATATACGTGAGATATAAAGAGAGAGAGAGAGAGAGAGAGAGAGAGAGAGAGAGAGAGAGAGAGAGAGAGAGAGAGAGAGAGAGAGAGAGAGAGAGAGAGAGAGAGAGAGAGAGATAGAGAGATAGATAGAGAGAGAGAGAGAGAGAGAGAGAGAGAGAGAGAGAGATAGATAGAGAGAGAGAGAGAGAGAGAGAGAGAGAGAGAGAGAGAGAGAGAGAGAGAGAGAGAGAGAGAGAGAGAGAGACAGATGCTTTCCCCTTACGTACCTCTAGAGGCAGCTCCATGTGTTTGTACATGGTGAAAATCCCGTCGTATTGGTGCTCATATAGTCTGCAATTATAAAGTCATACGGTAATTTAATTATATTAGGTAAACAGTTCTATCTTCCAAATAACAAACATTTTACCGCGCCAGTTTTGTTATTTTCACTGGATATTCCTAAATAATTAAATAAGGGAAATCTCCTTCATTAACATAATTGATGAATGCTATAATTTCATAAACTCAAAATGATAAACAAAAACATATTCCATACAACCTTCCATCAAATGTTTTCATGTGCGGGTCGTTGTTCGAGTAGCAACTTTTCCACTGGATATGGGAGGTGTCCTTAGTCAGTTTTACCTTTAATAAATAATATGAGAGCCTTCTCAAACGCAACAATAAGCTGGGAACTTTAGATGTCATGACTACTATTGAAAAGACTTTACACACTTTTGATCACCATTTTCTAGCGTTTTCGAAAGTTGTGACTTAGAATTTGACCTTATAAATAAAAAAGAATATAAATGTGAAACTGACCACCTTGACATTCAATGTCACGCATTGAAAGATCATTTTTAATTTATTATAACAATCATGATTTAAGTGTCAACAGTTGAAATAAAGCATTTTCCGTTTCCTTGTATAGAAAGATTTTGTCCGGATTTCAAGTCTTTCGACCTTGACTATAGACATTAAAAGTGATAATATCAAAACAATTCCACAGGGGTGTTAGTAGGATGTTAACATTTTTTAGTTCTTAACACGTTAGTGGTAAACGTTAGAACCAAAACAAGCGTCAGGGGACTTTGAAATGGTACAAAAACTGAAAGCAACTCAACTTAGGGTCAATAATGTGTCAATGCCCAACGAACTGACCTTTGACATAAGTGCAGTTTAATTTAAACAAAAAAGGTTGGTAGGTGGTTGGATGCTGATGTTGTCATAATGCAAGAGGGACTCTCTGATCTGATATACAACGTATAAAATGATGGACACTTAAATGCTGTAGACCGCCCATAGGGTGCAATATAATCCAGTGAAAAATATCTCATAAAATATTAAATTTGTCTCAGGGAACGTTGTACCATACAGAAGAAGTACACTACGTTTTGTACAGACTAAACCATTTTAATATCTTTGCCAAACCAACTATTCATGACCTGTATCAAAATCAAAGCTGATTAAAGCTATTGTAACCCCAATTAAAACATCTTCATACATGAACCTAATGAGCATGCAGAACTGTATCTCTGAGTCTGACTATAAGTCTTATTTGATGAAGATCGAAAGCGGATGTTGGCAATTGAAGATTTTTCTCTATACATTTAGTTATGATTACCGTGTTTCTCACTGGCTTCTATGAAAAATGGACCTTTTACATCTGTTAAGCTATACAATGAGCAAACTGACCTGAATCTGAGAGAGCTGTGCTTCTCCCCACATCTCATGCGCCCACATGTAGGGGGTGGTGAGCTTCAAGTTGACCGCTTTACTCGAGGACCCGTACGTGTTGGTCACCTTACCAAAGAGTTTGATGGAGACAGACTCGTCCCACCGTGACGCCGCAAAGGATGCTCCACACTCAGAGGGCATCAAAAGCGCCTGCTCACACTTGTCTCCATTATCTAGAAGGTAACACATTTCACAGGAGCTTAAGCAATGCATTGTTTTCATCAAAAGAGATTATGTCACCAAAAGCAGGAGGTTGGATTGTTTCATGATGTCAATTCGAAATGCATACTGATATGTTTTTAGAAAATTATACTCACGTATAGTATGCACTTTAATCCTGAGTTTGCACTCTTCATTATTTGTATAACTTCCACATCCGAAGGGATCAGTCAGAGACAGAGTGATGTCTGTTGATGCTCCCTGGAACACGCTCACTGATGTTGTAGATACCTGAAGCGGGTAACGATAAATGGTCTCACTTATATCGAATCATGTCCTTATACAATATAGTAATATATAATAATCTGAAGTTTCGCAGTACCTCATACTGCACCTTAGAGTCGACATCATAATCAGTACAACCAAAATCTGCAATAATTACCATCTGAACCATGAAAAACCATCCCAACAAACATCAACAAAGACACAAGTAGCATAAGTGCTAACAACCAACACAAAACAATCCTCAGCACTTCTGAAACACCAAAACCGCTACTGTATCAAAAACAAGGCGATATGTTGCTATTATGGTAGTATATAACAATGACATTACAAAAATATCTTGTGCAAGATCAACAATGTTACTGCATTCACCTACATCTTTAAGTTACTGATTATATCACTGACGTAGCATTAATACAACTATCATCATACCAGATTTTCAAGAGATGCAGACACATTTTCACTTGTATCACGTTACAAAGACAAACGCGTTAAACTGGCTATTGGGTTGGACACACAGAAGAACGTTCTAAATTTGAAAAAGTAGATTCGAGAATGATTTTCAGTGTAAAACAGAGCAATTTCTAGCAAGGGATATATCCTATGAAATGAATCTTAAATACATTCCCATGTGCAAACAGAGCTTAGCATGAACCACAGAACAAAGTGTTACCTTTATTCCAACATATTTCTTCCTGGACATCACTGCAGGAGTTGATGTATTCCCTTCTTCGTATGTAGCTTCAACTGAACAGGATATCTGAAAGAGAAGATATTGATTCCCAGATGAATGTATGACTATCAAGTAGATGTATACATTGAATATTTATAAACATATCTATGACGTTGATGAGTAAGGTGACATGTGACTGTGTGAAAACGTGTGCTATGTAAGACTGTAAAGCAAAAACGTTTTTTTCTGGAGAACTGTCATAATTGCATCTTTCAAGTGAGGAACCGCTTCCCTACTTTAACGTCAACGATAATAACATCTAGGATCGACGCATCAGCATCTGTAGAAAGATGTTAGGGCAATTTGAATTCATTTTATAAACATCGATTATATTTGGAGAGATAAGTTCTACCATGGCAAAAATGAAACATTCTTTCTTTAGACAGGTAGTTTAGAAAGCTTTAATAAATGAGATCTTGAACTCAATTAAATAAAACATGTAGATTGAATATGAGATAGGACACAACCTTTAGCAATGAACGCATTAAGGACTTTCACATATTGCCAGGGATAAACCGAGTTGATATTTTAGTTTTCTTTTCACCTGTATGCCGTATGTTGTGATATTTGCCTCTCTCAGATGTGTCTCTGTCAGGGCCTGGTTCTCAATCACGCTCCCATTGGACCATTTTTCTTGATCTAAACTCAGAACCAGCTTCCCCTCCACAAACCAGCTGGTGCTGTAGAACACGTCCTCAGAGTGCTGGCTGAAGTTACACAGGAACACAAGCTCGCTGTGGAATTCGTCAGTGTGGATCAGGCGTGATTCTACCTTAGGCTTTTCTTCTTTTTAAAATTATAAATATCAATATTCATAATATGCCACAAGAAACCTTTTACATATCCTGCTTTCCTTTTCAACTTTCATGTCAATGAAGGACTTCTATCTTAGATAGCGTTGTATGACTTTTCCCGGATGTCTTCATAAAGTATTTAGAATTATTTGAGATTATTCCAAGGATTGTAACCGTGATGAAGTGAAGAAGTATTGATAATAAATTTTGGTCACTTATATCCGAATGATTACATTTTAGATTTTAAGGTAAATTGATAGGAATGGAATGTTTAACTTATCATTCGCTTCATACCTCGTTTCGTTTCTGAAATCACATATAGTCTGGCATCTCTAAAAATCCGTGAGGAACTTATTTCAGTGGTCAGATTTGAATCTATTGATCTTCTGTATACTCTGCAACCAGAATTTATGACGGACGAGTTAAGAAAAATTCATCAATCAAAACAAATAAAAAAGCAAACAGACTGAAAAAAGACAAATTCCTTTCTTCAAATGTAAATATTCAATTTGAATCACTTACTCGATCTCATTGCCAGGATTGGTGCTAAGGTAGAAACTGGTAGAAAACTGGTAGAAAACTGGTAGAAAACTTTATTTCATTTATTTCCTTCACCAAATTAAATGAATAATATAAGCTATACTAGGCAACGAGTAATCATACTCTGATGGTTAATTATGTAAGATCATTAGGCAGTAGTAATAACTTACCCACCATTAGTGGCCGTCATGTATAAAGTGTTATGCAAGAGGAAAATATTACGAAAATTTAAAAGTTCTTGATAATGCAGTTCTCTCCTATTTGAGCCATTGTAAGACACTGCCTCGATCGCCCCTAAGCTACCAGAATATCCACACCAGTATATAACTTCATCTGCAAGCAAATATATAAAGAAGAGTTGAATATCATCGCTGACATAGATAATGCACTCCAGAAGCATGAAGCAAGATATTAAACCAGCAAGGAATCGAGCAAGTGTTTTGGTTTACCATAAAATATTTTCTTATCAATCTATTGTTATTTTGAATTGACGTACATTTCAAGGAAATTAACTCATAAAAATACCCTTCAAAGATTTAACAAGAAATTGTCTATAGGCATGAATTCAAAAGTAAAAATAATTTTTTAGAAACAACAAATAGGAATATTAATAACCTTAACCGTTTCTCTCAATTTCAGCCAATTTATGATCCCTATTCAAACTGACGCGTAATTTCATGATTAATCTATAATTACTAACTGTCAATGTCAAGTGTTAATCCATAAGTCCTTTCCTTGGCCACTGAAATTGTCACGGGATGCGTGCCGTCGTATTCTGATGATGCAATCCTGTGACCGCCCTTTTGATCAGCCCAGAAGATTTTTCTATAAGACGCAGATGATAACAAGAAAGCCAAAAAAGAAATGTTGACAATAACATTTTATTGGTCTTTTACTATCAGTAAATATGATCAGTTAACATACTAAAATTACTTGCATGATTGTCCTATCTTTTTGTTATAACATATACATTTTACTTTGTAGTATGTCACCTTAGAATTTATCTAGAGTTACTTTACGTGACACTACGCGTGTGTTGTGTCTCTTATGATTATTTAATATATATACAATACCACTATATCAACCTAGTAACTTCCTATATATACTAAGTGAACAGCCAAGCTAAAGAATAATGATTATAGTTCAATCACATCCTCCAGCCTACTGCATATATGGGCTACATATATCCATTGAGAACGAACGATTGACAGAAATATCGGTAAAATGAAACCGGGATAGAAAGAAAGAGTTCTTCTTCTTTATCTTATGCGTTTCATACCAAAATAATAATGACAGGGAAAGCATACTTCGTATCAAAGGAGGTACACATTGATGATTAACTTGGTATTACTTTATTATTTTAAGTCTTCGTCTTGATACAAAACAAGAGGATATTATACACTTGAGTAAATGTTTACGAAATAATATGTAAAGCATCTCCCGTTTTCTTGAAATGAGGAAATTTAAATACTTTATCATATAACGTTAGTTTGTTCTTAGTCGCGCGGATTAATTTTTCAAAATACTTGAAACATTGATTTCATACTTATTTCAAGAATGAATGAATGTTGATCCTAGATCAAAGTATGTATTATCAACCATCCTTCTTACTTGCATAACTCACCTCTTCTTTTCATCAAGAGCAATAGAAAGAGGTAGTAGGACACTTGAAGAATCTAAAATGACCCTTGCATTTTCTCCTGATAGGTCCATGCTTACAATCACATTTCTGTTTTGCCCTGTATAGAACAATATTCGCACCACGCTGTCCACAGCTAAACCATATGGTGATGTAGCTGAAATAAATGTCCCAGGTTTAATGTTTGTTTCACACACAACCATTTGTATTGACTATAAAAAATCATAATGGGCCTCAGGTTGTATAGCTCACATTTGTATTAATGCACAAAAACGTCATTTGATGGCTGTAATGGGCCTTCCATCAGATTTTGAATACTGTAAAAACTTTTTACACGGTTTCCCCACAGAAGTCGCAGTTGTCAAAGTTACTTGTAAAGTTAATCGTAAACTGCCTACATCTAGCTTTATTTTCAAGAAATTAAAGTAATATAGGATAGGGTTGATTACAATTTATGACAATATTATGATGTTAATTCACTTGCAGTCTGCATGTTCAGTGTAAGGAATTTAGTTGATTTCAATATTTCACAGCTCATTGTAATCTATTTCAGCCAGAGCTGCAAATTTTTAATGATCTATTCTTTCAACGACTGCTCCCTGTTACAATTATATAATGATTTCTCCCTGCCGTGAAGAGAGCGTAAAATGTCTCATGAAGCCGAGATTTGGCCGCATGGTGTGAAGAAGGTCAATATTATCAATTAACAAATTATGAATTCAGGTATATATTATTAATGTTATTCAGAAATAAGTTCTTGTTTGTAAAAACAGTAGTAGTGACTGGATAATTTATGTTAAATATTTAGATTAATTTAAAATATACTGGGTTTGATTAAGATGCTTGATTGGGGCGAATCTTTAATGAGTTTGATGCACATAGTATTACTTATAATCAGTTAGAGGGGATGATTCTATCCTGGATTGGATATCCAATACTTTACATGTTTAGAGGGAGCGATTTGTATACTGGATTTGATTTACATACTTATATGAATTCATAGGGGAGAATCTATACTTGGTTATTTGCATATGATTACATATAGCTAAAGAGGGCGAATCTATACAGGTTTGTTGCACATACTTACATATAGTTATGGGGGCAAATCGCTAAAATATCTCCGAAAATTCTCGTTAACAAGCATTAGACAGTATACATTGTTTACATTTAACTCCATTTTTATGCATTTTAAGAAGCGAACAGGATTTATCAAGCATTATGGAGCTTGAGGGGGGCGAGTCCATTATGTGGGGGAGATTTTCAATAGTCAGTGGTGTCGTAAATCAGTAAAAAATGGTATAAAAACCCTTCTGATCGTTATTGATTACGTCTGGTACAACTGACTTGATTCGTTTAGCTATGGTTGCTGATGCGATTTTATACGAAACATTTAAAATGAATAATGAAATATTACGAACATTAAGGGGTTTATTTGTTTTATTTAAACAAAAAACCGGTATCATTCTGCCTATTTTCTATTTATTTTGGTGAGTAGTTTCACAACTGAACATGGAGAATGATGTCACACAATTTTGATGTTAAAAAACCCATGTAAATGAAATAAGTGTTCATTTTGTTCTTGATGATTGACAGTTTTGAAACATGTTAAAGGTTGAAGATACCTTACATAAGCTGCACGTGTATTTGATTCCGTGTCAACTCAATCAACCTCTTTCCGATGTCCCTACAATGTATGGCACATTTTTCAGTGAGTTGCATTGCCTTCGTGACGTCTCATTATACTTATAAAATTTTATTTCATAACGGCGAAGAATCGTATTTGGATTCAAAATTGTTATAACTAACTTCTAAACATAGAAAAAGTTATCGACAAAAAATCCTACTTCCTACCTCCCCTTAGGTGTACATTTGTCTCGACAAAAAGTCCTCTCGCTGTCAACTGCAAGTGACGTGTAGTTTGAGATACGAGGGGATATAAAGAAAGTTTGAATTAACACAGACACATATCAAAGGCACGAACTTAATTTTGTTCTCATGTTTTTAAAACTTCTCTACATAGTCACACTTTCCCATCGCTTCTTGACCTTGCGCAGACCGTCTGATTAGAAGACTACTGATTTCATGGAAAACCAAACCTCCACCTCTGGAATGATGTTATAAGTGTCCTCAAAACGACGTCCACTAAGTGAATTTTTCATCTCGGGTAATAAGAAGAAGTAACTTGGTGCAAGGTCGGGTGAATAGGAGCATGCGGTAAGATTTTAAAGCCACATCGCCGTCCCTCCACAGCTGCTGCTTGACATGTGTGAACTTGGGCATTGTCAGCTAACAGACGTACACCTTTGGTGATCATTCCGCGGCGCTTCTGTTTAATGTCATCTCGTAACTTGCTCAGCAGGATGCAGTAATAAGCTCCAGTAATGGTCTGACCCTTAGCTAGATAATCCGTCAAGATGACTCCACGACAATCCCAAAAACCAAACACCATGACCTTTCCTGCAGACTTTTGCGCCTTGGCCTTTTTGGGAGGTGTTGAAGTAGCATGCTTCCACTCAGTGCTCATCTCTTTTGTCTCAGGATCATATTGATAGACCCAGCATTCATCCATGGTAACAAGACGTTTGAAGAAATCCTCTTCGTCTTGTTCCAATGCCTGCCGTGACATGTCCCTTCGATTCTGTTTTTGCAATGGAGTCAGTAATTAAGCGAGGAACCCAGCGTGCTGACACTTTGGACATATGAAACTGGTTATGGAGTATGTTCCATGCACTGCCATAACTCAGACCTGTTTCATGCATTATCGTTTGTAGAGTTACGCGGCAATCTTCTTGAACCAGCGTCTCAACCTTCTTGATGACACCCATATCATCAGTAAGTGAGAGGCGTCCACTTCTTTGCTGATCTGCGAGGGACATGTGGCCTGTTTTGAAATTCCTTTTCCATCTCACAACAATGACATAGGATGGGCTGTCATTGTCATAAACAGATTTCTACTCATCATGAATTCGACATGCAGTATAGCCCTTCAAATGTTAAAACTTAATTACACTGTGCGCCTCAATTTTATCCATAATAGGGGGTATTGTGCTATTTGGTCAACAGACGTAAAACTGGCTGTCACGAAAAAAACTATTGTTGACCTTCAGGAACTAGACAAGGATCACTCATAATACAGTGACCATTTGGTCCGTATTGGTCCGTATCCACCAGTACATGCTTTGTGATAATTGAAACTTTTTGATATCCCCTCGTATTGACGACCTTCTCCGAAATACTGACGGCTTTTTCCGAAATATCGACGAGTTTTATGAGAGTTGGTATTGAACTGGTATTCAGATATTGATCTTCAGTCATTATTTCTAAGAATATTTTACACATGAACCATGAATACATTACATAATTTTACACATACACCCACACCCACCCACCCACACACACACACACACACACACACACACACACACACGCACACACACACATACATACATATATATATATATTACTTTTTGGTTTATTTTGGCGAGTCGGCCACGCCAGACTTCTCCGCTTTTTTAATGATGTAGGGGTAAAGGTATTACTATTCAAACCATATGATCTTTCCAATAATGATTATTTTCTATTTTATGTGCATGATCCATGTAATTACCTACGGGGTTTTAGATGAATAATACATTAAGATTTTTTATAGTATTTTTGCACAGAGTAACCACAAATGAAAAAGATCCATGTTCCATTCCTTTTTCTTCATTTGAAAAACAGCCCTCAGATATTTTCCCAATCATTTGCATTTATAACCATTTACATTGATTACTTACAGAAACTCGCTGTTGAAACAAGGTTGACCTCCGTGCCATCCATGTTACTTCTTTTTATAACAGGTGGATTATATTCAGTCCAGTATAACTCTTTCTCCACATGGTCGTAACCTATACCCACTGCTCTTGTTGTAGGTGTGATAGGATGTTCCTCAACATGGGTTCCGTTTACTGACAGACGGATGATGTTGTTAGCATATCCATATGCGCATATTATGATGTCTACTTCGTCTTCCGTACCTGCAAAGAAATTAAAGGTTGGTTATTTAAGCTGGATATTACAAAAAGGATGAAAACCAAAAAGGAAATACAGGAGCAGTTCTTTGAATTCATTATATTCATGTCATTTCAAGTGGTACTGAACTAAATCTTGCAAATGTTTTACATATTCAGTTTTCCCTTGAGGTGTGACACAATGTTCTAAGACAACTATATTACTATAATATATAACTTTAAAACAACATATTGATAAAAAGACCCTTTTAAGATGCCGAATATTTCCTAATTTGAGTTAAAAAGATTGTTGAATGTGATATTAAACCATATATACATTGTACCTCCATATTATACACATAAGCTGCGGCAACATGTGGACAAGATCAAAAAGAAACAAAGGCGTAAACTTAGCAAAGGTAAGTGGCTGTTTCACTACAATTCTTTTGTGAACACCGTAAAATTTGAAGTCATTGAGGCACAGAAGTGTCACCCCGATATTGCCTATTCTTCGCACATCGCCTCTTCCTTACTTTCCTTGAAATGTACACAGAGCTCCGTGGTCATATATTTGTAACGAATGAGAACGTTATTGGGGGAAGAAGAGGTTTAGGAATCATGTGACAATGTGTGTTTTCAGATGGATTGCCGATAAGAGGAATACATTGAACCAAATGAATGGAGGTCAAGAATGATTTCTTCGAAATGTAAGTCACAAAATGTTCAAGATTCTTCAGTTTTCATGGTCAGACCAGAACTGTTTCAGACACACCTCGTGAATGCATAATTAACAGAGACTGTACAAGTTTATAATATTTACCTTTTACAGGAAGGAAAATATAATCTGCAAGAAAGAGCGTCAGGATCAGCACACTTTTGAGACTCTGAAAAAATATATAAAGTGAAGTCTTATTCCATACATGTACAAATTAAATTGTCGCATAATATGTTGTAACTAATAAAAATAAAAAATATATGTTAATAACGTTTCCAGTTCACTAATTGCAATATCTATCTTTTTATAATATGTAAGGTAATTGACACTAATATATTTGAGCAAAATATTGAGAGGCGGACGTTTTTGAATGTCAAATGTTTAAAAATGACGAGAAAAGATTATTTTCAATGACATTAATGATTGTAACGTAGAAACAAATGCTAATTTCCGTTTTGAAACTTTGAGAGTAATAATGTGAAGCAGCTTAATGTAACTTAAAAAAAGTTTTTGATTTTTTCAATTAAATGTGGAAATTTGAAAAGAAAATTATTTTGTTAAATATACGTAGTTCAGTTATAACATACAGAAGACATTCAATTTTTTCGATTTTAGGTTCTTCTATGAAACGAGCATAGGTTTTTTTATCACAAAAAAACAGCAGTTGAACAAATTTTATTATTTGAATTCAACATTTTGATAACTATTTTGTGATAAAAAAAAAACAATTTAATTTGACATGATACGGTCTGGTACAATACGATACGAAACAATACAAAACAAAGAATTTCATAAAATAAAGTTTCAGTTTTTTTGTCAATGCTAAAGCATCAAGGATGTTTGATAGACAACCGAGAGAATATTTATCATTCTTTACAAATGTGTTATTATATTTCTTTACTATAAAATGTTTTTTTCTCCCAAACCAGATCATATAAGTTATACAACAACTGCCGTCAAATGGCCATGACGCCAAATGCGTAAGCGTCGTACAAGTAAGGAAGAGAGACAGAGTTTGAACATTTTAGTTTGAACTAAATGTAGCTCGCACTGCGAATGTTTTAAAAAAAGACATTGCATCTACGTGTTAGGGCAGGTTGAACGAAGAAATCGCAGCCAACGATCCACTCTTTGTAAATATTTTTTTAAAGCAGCTTTTATAAGAACATATAAGAAAACTAAACAAAATCTTCTCTCAAAAAATTCTTTGCTAAGCCTCTCCTGAGAGCTTTTTTAGATTGTTATAAACTGCAATTTATCGAATCTATGTTGCAAATGGCCTGTGGCAGGGTTCGGCGTTAGAATGACACGATTGAGGAAATACATTCAAAATAATTTGCTGCTGTTACAATGCAGTGATTCAGGTTCACAGAGGCCGTGCACATTTAGGGACATCATCTATCGGGCTTTGAAAACAGTATGATTATGCGTGTTTGTTTTTAATCTGTTCAATCCAGGAAGTTATTTTATGCGCCATAATTATTCCCAAGTATGTATTACTCATTTTAGATGCTACCTAGTAAACTAAACAAATTTAATTTTGAAATGTTTTCATGTTGAAAGAGTCATGATTAAGATACTGCCCTCTGTTTAAGCTAAGTTTCTTTTTCATGGATTATTGAAAACACAGTTGCTACTTGTGTAATTAGACGTAAGATTTCGAATGAATTTGAACAAAAATGATTTGTATATGAAATTTTAACAAAAGATTGCAGGCTAGCATTTGTCTTCAGGAATTTGGTGTTTGTAATGTTTACCAACGGAGTTGAAACGAAAGTTCTTATAGCCATTTGTTTGTTTATCATGATAATGAAGAACTAGATACCCTGCTACGTCATACCCAGTAAGGACATCTATTGCACGCATATGGTGTTACCAACAAGTCTCTATGGCTGTGAAATCTTACCGAACATTGGGGGTCAGCAAGCTGATGCACTTGAAATTACGCAAAGATATTTTGCTCGTATTGTACAGGGGCTTGATAAAAGATCATCAACAGATTCTACTATTGCAAATTTAGGACTATGGTCACTTGTTGGCTACATTGATAAATGTAAGCTCATATTTCTTGGACGTCAATGCAAACTCTCTTGTAATAACTTTGCAAAAACCATATTTTGTGCAAAAAAAACAACCTCTTCAAAATCCTCAATCTGCGATGATCTACTCTCAATACTCTCTAAATATAATCTCAATGTACATATACAAAAATACATATCTATCTATTTCCTTCCAAACTTAAATGGCGTAAAATTGTAAATACATCCATACATAACTATGAAGAACATCTATGGCAAATGTAATCCTCTTTTAATGCAAACATGAGTCTTTATGTACATGTTCACAATAAATTAGAATGTCACATTCTTTGGCAATTATCTTACTTGCACCCTAATTATAAATCTGCTTTACAATTATGCATTAAAGTCTCATCACGTGGAAAGATATCTAAAGAATGCAATCTGTGTAATAATTATACTAACGACTATGATTTTCATATACTGCTACATTGTGAACACTTAAATCCTGACCGAAATGCATTCTTTGCTTTTATGATAGACCTTCTTGAAGTTGACGCTTATGTGGCCTTTGAACTACAAGATGAAATTAACATGTTATCATTTTTATTTGGAGGAGTTACTGACTTCAATAAATATATCGAACACAGCACCTGGGAAACCATTATTTTACAATTTTCATTATATGTATACGCGTTAAAACGGCATCTATTACAATGTTACTCAGAATGATCAACTGCATGTGCATGATACATTAATAAATGACTACACTGTTAACTATAATACTGGTACTATAGATATGTCCATCAACCTAACAAAGATCCTTATATAAGCTTAATATGTTAACATGTCTATTCAACCTTTTTATTTAATGTGTTTTGTATAAAGAAATGTAACATTGTATTTGTATAAATTGATGTATTTGTATGTATAATTTGATGTTTTTGTATATATGTGTTTGATCTTCGGTTCGAACTGGAGGAAATAAAGAATCCCTCTCTCTCTCTCTATAACCTAACAAACACTATCAACTACTAACTGCCCTCCTGGCTGTTTGAGACAAGTCTCCAAAATTACGTTTGACTATCATAATTGCGAAATTCTACCTTCATATTCTCATTTTAAAAAGCCAACAAGCTTTGAAATGAGTCTTTTCGGTAACAGTCGATATTTCGAGCTCAAATAACACCACGTAATAAGTTTGGCATATATGACTCAAACAACTCACGGAGTGGCTCTTTAACGATAACTGTCGATTGTTTTATTCACTATGTTATCTTGAACAATACATTCTCTATCAATAAAGCATGTTGATGTACTTTCGACCTTTTCACTTGCGCTTCACTCATGATAAATTTTAATACATATATACTCATCGCCTTAAATCAAGCTCACCTGAGGTCACCAGAGGATGTAAGAAACACACAATAGAGGACGTTGTCATGCATGGATGACTGTGTCAAGGGAATAAAAAAAATTAAGATACAAATCAAACTTCATTAAAGCTTCACAATGGTATATCATCATATTTAATAGTTTTTGATGCGTTATAAACATTGTAAACAGTACATATTGTCATTTGTTGTATTTTGGCACGTATCAAATGAAAAGTTATGGACATCAAAGATAACGTCTCTATAATACGCCTGATGCTTACTAGATATCTTCTAAGATTTTCCTTGATTTTCATGATGTGTTTCAGATATATGAAAAAATGAATAAGCATATCAGAGGTTTTTTCCGAAACATCTTATGACTTGAATGTTTAAAAATCAATTCCTGATACACTTGCGCTTATGTGCGCTTTGCATATCATTTTACTTGGAATTTATGCGGAAAGGTGTCTTATAGAATCTATTTTCTGTCTTCACGTTGTTTGTACCTGTATTATCAATCATGAGATCATGAGATGGGTATCGAAATCAAACGATTTATTATCATAGATAGATTTTTAAAAAAAAGGTGCTTCCTCAAGAAGACTTTAAACTTTCAATAATAAAACATTCTCTTCGCATATACTTGTGTTACATCATGTTTGAATTCATTTACATGATATCAGGATACGATCTCACCACTTGCGTTAAGTGTCTTAGAAAGAAGAGTAAGAGTAAGTGTTTTAAAATGTTTCAGAGGTCATTCGTTATACAGCTGCATATCAAAAGTTTGTTCACTTTCTACTGTATGTTAGTGCAAATATCATGTAATTTTGGTTTGGTGTGAATGTCAATAAACAATTTCAGCAGAACTAACACAGAATCTACAATTTTCTATACGTAAAGTAGACATTTATTAAATCATTGTGGGATTGTCTCGTGTCTCGAACAAAAATTCGAATTTTGGATTGATTAAAGGGACTAAAGGGGTCACATTTTCAAAATTATGATTTCCAAAAATTTCGATAAAAATGTTCCATTTTGACTCTTGGAGAACAAAATCAGCAAACTCCTATTTACTTAAAGCAAACGGACAAATATGACTTGTATTCAAAGTTGTTAATCACCTAATAAAGAGTTTGTAGAGAAAAATAGAAATTAATGTTTTCGAAATTTTGACCCTTTGTCACTTCAGTGACCTGCCGAAAACTATTTAGGTTAACTGTTGGGTATGACATACGATTGCGTAAAGGTGCAATGGATCTTCTCTTCTGTATTGAAAATTCAAAATAATCTATTTCTTTTTTCGCAATGCTACGATGCTTCAAAGACATGCCAAATTGTATGATATTTGCACTACGATTCGCCTGTATGTGAACAAACGTTTGGTCTGCAGCTGTATATGTATAAGTCGAAACTAATTCACTTGAGACTGCATAATAAAACAACTTGTTAGGTAATAACTGTTTTCGAATCCCGTCATAGCTTTTGTAAATCAATTAATGTTTGAAAAGTATTAACGTTGACATGCTCTGTATGCATTTTATTTAACGAGTAGCAACTGTATTTTTACATGTTTATTTACAAAATTATCTTTGAACTATGTCGGTGGACTTCGAATTAAAGGTTTGGCCTGGCTAGCTGTGAAGTGTAAACTTATTGTGTTATTACCTGTTTTTCTTTACTTTTACGGCACCGTAGTGGCTTATTTTGGTACACAAGTCTGGTGGTGAATAAAAGCGAAATTGAGTTTTAAGAGAGATGATACCAACACCTTTGTCAAAGACCCACTTACTATGAGAGTGTCAGTGAGTTATAATGAATGGATAGGTAAACGGTACTTTTTGGTGATAGAAGTTTATGGCTACTGCACTATAGTAATATTTAGTCCTACTCATCAATTTGTGATCACTGAATACTTATGAGATAAACCTAGTGTGTTTGAAAATCAGAAACATGTTATACTGGATTGATAGCGAGAAAATTTTAAATTGAAACCGAACGCGACTCTGAAGTTACCAGTCGGATAGTCGGAAGTCAATGTATGTATAAATACATACTCATAATAACAGCTTTTGTTTCCTTTTCAGGCACAAGGGGTCATAGGGATTTGTAAAATCCACAAATGCAGAATGAGGACAGATGTATGAATTCGGGCAAATTAAACAGCATGGGAAAACATATTCATGAGTAAAACCAATTATATGTACTCTTTATCCTATTCTAGTAATGCACAGTAATTAATTTATAAAGGAATGTTTACGGTATATGATTTTTTAAATGATTAAAACTGAAACAATGTTACATGCTAGAAGACTTAAGGGAGATAAATGACATATAGATTGTTTTCACTAATTTCTAAGGCCTTTGATTCACAAATATTTAAGGTGGTTTAATTGTCCAATGATCCTTGATTGCATTCAGCAAAACACGACTGTGCTGAAGGGTGTTTAAATTTTGCTATAAAAAGGCATTGCACACAATAATTATCAAAAGCTTTTAAGTTTATTTCAGGGTCACATCTATTCAATAAATATTCCAATCTTTGAGTAACTAACCAGCAGTTCCTTGCATTGAAAATGGAATGAAACTATCAATTCCAAATTTAAATGTATTCCTGCTCGGTTTGACAACATAAAATTCAGACCCATTGTCGCAATAGTAGACCTTAAATGAAAAAGGGTTTCATGTGACATTACACACCAAATGAAATAAAAAAACCAACTCAGATTTACACGTGTAGGAAACATTATTTGGGGTAAGGAGAAAAGGCCATGGAAATTTATAGCAGTTTGGTTAAAAACTTATATCATAAATAATACCCGAATGACGGACGCTTACATACAAAGTTGTTGAAAATTTTAAAAAAAATTAATCATTCAAATGACGTTATGTGACGAATTTCTCAAGCTGGTCGATACATTTCAAAATCAAACCATTGGTCTTACTGTAACTCTTAGAGTTCAGCTGATAGTACTCCTTGATGTCATTGGTTAAAATAGGCGAGTTTGGTATATCATAATCCAATTGTTTGCGTATGTTGACCGCATATTGAAATGACCTAGGTCTACATGTAAGGCGAAGTCAAATTCTTCCTGCCGCATGCGCCTAGGTTGCAGCGATCTTAATTCACAGTTGTTTGATTTAGGGTTATCAGTAAATCGCGTCTGTTCTTGTGGAAACATTCGGGAGGATCCTTTTCATTACTTATATTATAGATTCCGATCAAATCAATACTTGTTTTCAAAACGATACAACATTACAATCCATCTTGAGCGGCGAGAAAGCTTGTCACAGAGTGCTAACGAATCCCTTATGATATCTGTTTATCATTTAACAAATGATACCAACCAATTTTTATAACTCTTTTATTAAATCTGTTCAAATACAAAGGTAGACAATGCTTAATATGATTTTGAGTTTTGTGAAATAATTGCAAATATATTTCCAATATATATATATTCTGAATGTTGTGTATTACATGTTTTATGGAAATAAAATACTGTTTAAATCATATGACCTAAGTAATGAAAGTAACGTGTGTACGCATTTAAGTATTACAAACAACAAGCTGTTTTCTTTTATTTGGACATTGCAATAAAATCCGTAACCTGTTACACGTACATGTACTTTATGACTTCAATTTTATTGGACTTATTCCCTTAACATTTGTATAGTACTGACAATCACAACGTCCTAAATAATGTTAACATTACACTAAGGTATCAGTGACGTCATTGGTAACAGGAATTTAATATTTGAAACACACATATCAAACTTATAACATTACATAAGGAATACATCAGTTAACCTCTTGCAAAATTTGCGGACGGTTGTGATGAATTATTCTAAATTTATAGCCCTTGACCTACATGTAGAGACAATGGCTTGCCATTTCAAAGTAAAGATACATGTCTTGCGGACTCATGTGTTGTGTTGTGATTTCCAGAATTATGACTCTTGATTTAGAGCCGATTACTTTGCTGTCTTAAACTGAGGATACATGTCTTACCAAATCATGTGTTGTGTTGTGATTTTGAGAGTAAGGACCCTTGGCTTAGAGTCGATGACTTTGCTGTTTTAGGCTAAGGTAACATAAGGTAAGGTAACATCATGTGTTATTGTGTGATTTCCAGAGTTATGACCCTTGAGCAAATGAGTTTGCTGTTTTAGTTTGAGGTTACATGTCTTACGATATCCCCTTCTAAAAAAGTTATTGACATGGACTACATATGAGCCAAAACATTTTGGGAATTCCATACTAAATTAAGGAATTGGAAAAAACCCTTTAACAGTGGGTTACTTAAGAATTGACTTTGGAGCAATTACATCTTTCAAAATCAACCAGTTTGTATATATTGACTTCATAATTGATTAAGTTCACGGAGGTATGAACTTACGCCGAGTTGGCACACCGGTTTTTAGATAAATGAACTTAAAACATGATGATTCACACACAATTGCCTCAATTTTAATCATACTCTACATGTACATATTGTGCTATATTATATGCTTTCGGGTACTTTTTCCGTTTAACTAGTCCATGCAATGCTTCAACAACTGCCTTTTACCTGGAAATCTAGTTAATTACAAAACACGTTTACGTCTTTTGATGTATTGCAATGGTACAGTAAACAGTCATCCAATGAGATGACCAACAATTTTGAATTTGATATAAGAAAAACAATCCAGTGATAAACAACAGATTGAGGGACTAATTCCATACCTAATTTTCGTCTTCTTATGAAACAAAGCCCAAGAAAGCAGATATTGTAGGGAACCCTAGCTACAGGGATTAATGGCAATTATCCAGAATAGGGTACACAAGTCACGCCCTAAAAAGTATCTATAAATATCTGGCGTCTTCTTAGAAACTGAAAATACATAGATAGTCACGTCCCTTTAGACCAATCGGCGTGTCGTATGTTTGAACTACACTCTAGCAATATCGCTTTCTCGGACATCAACAGACAATATCGCAGGCTGTTTGCTTGACACAGGAAGAACGTCCAGACAGTTTACGAAGAAATCCAGTGATATCAAGTGAATATAGTCAATTACAATATTAATAAACTCGGAAATATACATAAGAAACAGCATGTCCGATCGATAACGGAGATGCAACAATAAACTGATGTGAGGTTACTTTACTTAAATAAAAGTGTATTATGAGGGTATAATTCTAAGGACATTTTTTTAATGTTTTCATTTCAGGTTACGTTTACTACAGGCGAATAATAATTAATAAGGAGGTCAATTATATCATTTTCAAATGATAAATCTCTAAAGACCTAGTGGAAATCTATGATCACTGTAAACAGACATGAGTTCCCTGACGGGTTGGGGTAGAGACAAGCATAACCTTGATTTTATTTTTTATTGATAACTTGGTTGACATCGTGTTTATAATGATTTAAATAAGTATTCAAAATCACCACCAACATGTTTGAATGAAATCACATATGAATTCTGCTTGGTTAATTTTATCAGTCGAACACCATATATCAATTATAGTTGATAAATTGTAATGCATTTGCATTTCAGTCTCAGGAACTTATTATTATGAAGGTGGTATATTTGTTAAAAAACTAGTCGTCCAAGCGTATTTGAATGTAGATCGCATATTCAAATGACGTTTGTTATGAAAGTGGTAATGTGTAACAGCCTTCAAGAATTACAAATCTGGGAACAACAAGCTATTTTCTTGTATTAAGATAATGCAATAAAATCTGAAATCGGTTTAGACAAAAAAAAAAGTATGTTGCTAAACGTACATATACATTATTCCTGAAACATTTGTATGGTATTAACAATCGCAACGTCCTAAATATGTCAGTGAAGTCATAGGTAAGAAGAATCCAATATTTGAAGCAAACATATCTAGAATGGTATTTTAATCAAGTCGATGACCTTACATAGTGCGTATCCCTAGGAAAAAAGTTTAGCATTCAATCGTCATGGTAGAATGGAGATAAACCTAGTGTTTGAAAATAAGAGACAATTTAAACTGGATTGATAGCGAGTTAAATCAAAACTGAATCCTCACACTGCGAGGAGGTTTATCTCCTAATTGGAGTATGGCCTCTACTTGCTGACAAACATGTAGTGTCAAAATGGCGCTAACCAATACCTCACTTACTCACACACCTTACCATTCCGTAAGCCCCTAGCACATATACAAAAAGTCTGATGTATTTTCGTCCTTTTCACTCGCACTTCACTCATGATAAGCTTTTAGGTATATTTATTCATCGCCTTAGATAAAGTTCAGCTGAACACGAGGTTGTCAGTAAGGCGTAATACAGGACGTTGTAATGCATGGATGAGTCAGTGGTTTTGGTGATACAATGTCTCAAGTTACTACGCTAAATAAACTCCATGCAATGAAATTTCCCAACGGTATCACATCATATTTAGGAACTATGAATTATGCATTATGAAATTTGTAAATAGTATATATTGTCATTTGGAAAGATGTTTTGATTTCAAATTGTATTTTGGCACGTATCAAAATGCAAATGTCATGAAAACCAATGAAGAGGTCTATTTGACAAATCCAATTCTTACAAGATAGCTTCTTATATGTTTACTGATTTTCATGATGTAAACACATAAATTAGCAAATTAAAAGTATCTTTCGGAATAGGCAGGATAAAGTGATGATTAATTGATGCGTTATAGTGTATACTTCATTTTTATGTTAATTGGTAATGGACATCTTATAGTACATCTGCCTACATCTTTAGTACATATTGTATTCTTATTCCAATTAATACCTCGAAGGCAAATATGTGACCTTGCGTTTGAACCAATTCAACTTTTCATACACACACACACAGATATATATATATATATATATATATATATATATATATATATATATATATATATATATATATATATATATATATATATATATATATATCAAAAGTTATATTTTGTTACATACATTTGATATACAAAACTTGGAAAAACGTGATAACTGAAAGCTATTACTCTGCAGTATTATTTTTTACCAAACAATTATTAATGGAAGTGTTACGTCATTTAGAAGCAGTTGGTGACATCGATAGCAAATCTCTTTATTTATGATGAATCCATTCTTTTGGTAAACACTAAACACATGTCTTTTGTCACATCATGTTTGAATTTATTTACATATCACAACTTTTGTTAGTTGTCTTTTAGTAAGACCTAGCACTCGGCGTCACTAGAGAGGTCACCTCCTTGGCAAGTTGCAATCGTATGTATTGCAGTATATACAAATAAACATTTCTATCTATGTATTTAGGAAGATGTATAACAATAAATGGCTTTACTTCAGAAGCTGTGAGCTTTAGAAATATTTAAGGAACAGTTTAAAAATTAAAGGCTCTTACCGGCATATTCTGTATTCTAACGACACCACGGTTGGTTATTCTGGTACTCGGGTCTGGTGTTGAATAAAATACAAAAATGATTGGATAGATGATACAAACACCTTCGAAAAGAAAAATCAGTGACTTGTAATACAGGAAGTTGTAATGCACGGATAGGTCAGAGTTATTTTGTTAGTGTTATACGTCTAAGGCTAACGCACTATATTTAGATTTACGTAAGAAGAAGGCCCACTTTTTTATGAGTCCTAATCATCGAATCGTGACTATTGTTTAATTTTACTTTACATCTGATACAGTTTTGAACTTATGTAACTGAAAAAAATAAGATTCCGTTTGGAGGGAAGCAACAAAGGCCACTGAGTATCCACATGTTTAAGTGACATATGGTTGTTCTCATTTGTTTGACCAACTTGAACATGTATAACTATATTATCTTTGTTGACAATAATCCTATAAATCTTTTAATTGTTAATGCTCTCTACACCAGCTATGTTTGGAGTCAATAAAAAACATGGCCAAAGCCTCGACGTGACCGTACATTGTACACTGACACAACTGTCAAACATCCTGCTTATAGTTATAACGGTAATGTGAACCTGACATTTATTGTAGGTACTTGTAACTGCTTCCTCGTTGAATGGTTCCACGATCATGGAATAAGTCTGCCAAATGTATTAGGTATCGGCAAAAAGGGATTTCATATTATACGTTGCGTAGCAAATTAAAATGTGATTTTGTCTGTTGTCTCTTGCCTGAATCCACCAGGTTCCTCATGGTATGGCTATTTGTTCATCAAATGCATTTTTTCACATTTGTAAAAGTGTATATGCTGTTGAATGTTACTTTTTATGTTATGCATGGGCAATCCGTATATTTACTTCTCTTTGTAAAATTGCTCATGTACCACCCTGCGTGGTTTTAGAGAATAAGACTCTGAATTTGAATCTAAACCATTCTCCTCATTGCTGTCATTATTGTTTGAAGTACATGAACCGTATATCAGTATCGGAACTGATCTGAACGATATCTCTCCCAAAAGAAATGTCCTTATGCAATAGTTTCTCGGTCTAATATTTAAAAATCAGATTGGATGTAGTCAAAATTTGCGATAAAAGTTTTTTTTTCTGTAGATATTTTATTTCTTTCAAAGCTCTTAAAGTTCAATGTGGATGTAATTTTAGCAATTTTCAATAAAGAACTTGCAAATTATCAATTTCCATTAAAGAAATATAAAGAAGCAAATTATGCTTAAAGCGCTGAATAATAAAAATGTCCCTTTCTAAAGTTAAATTTGACTTTTCTGCTTCATAAACGTAATATTCATTTCTGAAATGAAGATAATAATTTTGAAAATCCTTAGCATGAAGTTTTTAAACAACAGTGTGGCGACCATATGAGAATTTGTTTTTATTTTTGTTCTTCCCTTGGTTACAAAGTTGGAGCATAATGTAAGGAGACAGAAAAATATAAATAAGAGACATTTTCAAAATAAAAATATCGACCCGCATCGATTCTTAGCCGAAATAATGACTTTATTTATCAGATCAATAGTTTATAGTGTAATCAATTTTTTTAGGTTTCACAACAACCCCAGTATACATGATTTATTCTCTCAGAAACATAATCGCAATAACTACATAAATCATTGTCGACAAGATTCATTCTTAACAATTATGTATTAGTATAAATAATTCTTTGCAGAAATGTATATTGAAAATCAATGATTTAAACATCATTTTAACAAGCCATGTCTATAGAAATTTAAAGTATTATTCAAGTAAAATTCGCAATCATTGAAAATCATTTCCCAACTGTTTCGCACAAGTTTTGTATTCTTTGAAATTCTTTTCCCAAAAATTCTTGACCATTGAACAGTCAAGGTTATTTTGCCATTCAATACGCCTTAGATATTTCCGTATGCTGTTGGAAAGCTTATATGAAGATCATTTTACTTATATCACGCCTGTAAGTACTATTGCATTAAGAAGGCCCCCAACACATTTGTGGCTGTGCATTGTGGTGAAACCTGCGGGTACCCAAACCTTACTGGGTGTAGAACATTTCTTTACCGCTTTGCCAACATTTAATTGTCCAAGTCAGCTGGCAATGACAAGTTAATCGCCGAGTTCTTCAAAGATTTCTGTGATCAAATGTATCAAACTATTCCGTTTAAATACTTATATAGGTATTTTCCATAGGAGTGACCGGATAGGCGTGGCTGGTAGGCGTGATAGTTCCAAATCAAAAGAAGAATATTGTAAACAACATCTCCACTTATCAGAGGTATAACGGGTGCTGAGTGTTTTCAGCAAGTTATATATATCTATCATTAAGGACAGGCTTCAGGTCTGGTACAAAGCCTCTGATGATCTCGCCGAGTAGTAAGCCCGGGTTTACAGTAGGTTATTCTACCATTTACAATATTAGTAACCTTCATACCATTTCTCAACGGATTCTATCAAACAAAAGGGAAGGTATATGTTGTTGTTTTTTCGATTACTCGAAGGCTTTGGATCTGTTTGATTTATCAAAATTATGATCAGTTTTGAACAGGAAGGGTGTGTTTCCTAGAATGTGAAACAGTGTTAGATCTATTTATGAAAGTGGTAAGTTTTGTGTTAAATCTGATTATGTCTTTTCGAAATGTTTCAATGTACTATTGGGGTACGACAAGGATTTCTTCTCCGTCCTTTCTTGTTCTTCATGTTTATTAATGAGTTGAATTGTTTCAGTGGCATTCTAGAAGTTGGTAGTATAAAGATGAACAATGATATGTGGATATACAACTTCTTTATTACAAAGTGGCGACGTTTCGGTATAGATCCTTATACCGTTATCAAGCATATGGGAAAATGATGGGTACAGTGTTATATATAAGATGTACATATAGGTAATTAAGACAATAAACAATACAAATAGTAATATAACAATGAGATGAAAGGGGGAATAAGATAGCAGTGTGGATACCAGTATTGAGTGGTGAGTAATAAGTTAATTGGCTATTAGGCAGGGAGTAGCTTAGTTAGGAGGCGCTTAGTTAGGAGGAGGATGAAGCCAGGGTGAGTTGATAGGAATAATCATGGGCGGATTAAATGGTTGTAAGCAGATGGGATGAAATAGCCTTGATCTCTGTTCATGGAGGGCTTAAATCGAAAAATGTGTATGGCTTCGGCTAAGCGGCGTTGAGTGTAATCATGTTTGTTGTTTGTGAGTGTTTTGACTGTGTCCCAGTTGATGTTGTGTTGTGGAAATTTTTCATCTCATTGTTATATTACTCCATGTATTGTTTATTGTCTTAATTACCTATATGTACATCTTATATATAATACTGTACCCATCATTTTCCCATATGCTTGATAACGGTATAAGGATCTATACCGAAACGTCGCCACTTTGTATAAAGAAGCTGTATATCCATATATCATTGTTCATGTTTATTAATGAGTTAGTTGATAAAATTGAATCAGAGAGCTATATATCCTGGTACACGACGTACATTACGTTGAAGCCGCTTGATGGCTGTATACTTCCATGCTGTTTTATCAGCCGATGAACCATATACACCCAGAAAAAGAATTGATAATAAAAGGAATATACCGAAATGACAACGGAAAAATACGAACATGAAATAGCCTACCGGCATTACCTATTATTTACGATGTAACGAGTAAACTGAAGGGACAAACCAGAGTCGTTGAGACCAAATGTAAAATGTTCAAATGGCATGCTGTTATGAAATACGCAAGTGGACTGTTTGTTAAGTTGTTCTTTTTAGCATAGATAAAAACTATAATGTCAATCTGTCAGTTTAAACTTCAAACATTGGTTTGGTTGAAACATAACATTCACTTTGAAAAGCACTGAACATAACTTATCCAACATAAAAAATTCCTTGCTCGGTCTGACTGTGACTGTTAGAGTGAAGAAAAATCAATCAAAGCTGACATAACTCCATGTTAGCATTAGAAACCTGTGAACAGCAAGCTGTTTTCTTATTTTCATTTAGAATATGACTAACGTTTACAACAGGTGTGTGATCACTGAAATTTCGGGTGGTTGTGATGAAATTTCATGAATTTAGGGTCTTTCATGGTTACGAGCACATGACTGTATCGTTGTACTGAGTTTATATGTGCAAAATCTTCACCCGAAAAGTTATAAACGTAGAAACAGAAAATATCGGAAAATTCCATACTTAATTAATGAATTAGAAAAAAATATAACCCCGGATCACATAATATTGAATATTACATGGTTATGTTCTTATGCAAACCAATAATCCACTATGAAAAAATGTTTTAATTGATTTTTAATCTCAAATATCAGAACCGCGATAAGATTCAGTGTTAAAGGTCGCTGTCACATTGTTGCATATATGGAAAAACTGAAAATGAAAATACTAGTGCTTCAATTACACATCAAGGCCACGTTGTGCTCTCGGAACACTCTTCTCTGTATAAGACGTGAAGTTTTGTACATATAGACAATAACTAATGAGTGACGGGGAATGACATATTTCCCGAGTTTATTAATTTTGTAATTCTCGAGCTTTGGCGAAAATAATAGTAATAGACGTTTCTCTATTAAGGATTAGAGTGTTAATCTCCAAATTCATACGCTTTGCTGAAGCTTTACTTCACACTTACCTACGCACGGCTAAATTTTCATTCGTGAAAAGGTTCAAAATAAAAGCTAAATGGGGTTGTTGTTGAAAGTGTAGTCTTTCCTTTCATAACCGCCATTCAAAATGGTAACGTTTAACAGTTTTGTATTAATTTCAAGAGGTCAGCGACGGCCTATAGTTATGCTACAAGACGGCTAGAACTAATTAAACTTCTTGTGACGTTACTGATGGCACTTTGAAATCATATAGCCGTTCATGTCTATGACGTCATTAGAATAGAACGAAACCAGGCGCTTTCTTCGCGACTGTGAACTTAACGTATTGAAGTAGTAATTCAATAATCGCTAATTTCTATACATCTATGCAATTTGGCAGAAGTTTTTCACGTTTTTCGCAGTGACACATCCGTGAAAGGTCAGATAACAACTACGATGAATAAATAAACATTGTTAAAATGCAGAATATGTGTAATCAAATTACAAGTCGGGAACTGATTATGAAAGATGAATAAAATAGTCCCGGCACAACGTTCATTTTCATTGGTTCACAACAACCAATCAAATGCAAGGAAAATGTGTAACTCCGATGTGACCTACAGGTAAATTACTACCCTGTGTCCATGTTCCCATATGGATATATACTTTAAGCAAGCAGGTTTTCAGGAGATCAGATTACTATTTACATCAGCATATAACAGGCACAAACATATATTAGAATGCTTCAGCACGATCTCAAAACCAGGAAGTGTTTTATGGGTATATTGGATTTCAAATAAACACCGTTTACAATCTTTAAGAAACTGCACTGTAATGTCAGTAACGTGTTTCTTGGGTATATTACCAGGTAACATAAATCCTTTATACACGTAAAATGGCATTGTGGAGCTTTCAAGAGCATGAACATGTATCATATGATCTATACTTTATATATGATATACAATTTATTTGTCACTGCTTTTTCAATACTTAAATCTAACCTATCCCAAAATCCAACAGAATTCGTGTCTGGGCGGTATGTCACACACTACTAAAGTTGTTTCTGAGGTTATGTAACATTGATCCATATTGATTCATCTTGCATAGAGATATCAATATTTGGTGACCTTTTTTTGTACATTTTCATATTTTCAGTTTGATATATGTGTTTACATTTTGAATATACTCATTAAAGAAACAACTGAGAAAGTTATGCTTTCTCTCAAACAAACATGTTCACATTTCAGTCAAATAATTAGATTTAAAACTTTTTACATTTACGCATACATGTATGTTACATTAAAGGTCTATATTTCCTTAATTAAGACAACGATTGAATAACTTTAAATTGTCTTTGTTTGTGTCATCTTGCTATCGGATGAGAATGATTTATTATTAGTTGTTTATGAGTTATATGGCTTGACTCTCTCACGAAATGATGATTCGCGAGCGATTTTATGACTGATTCATAAAGTTCTTAGACCCAGTTGCATGAGATATTGCTAGGAACTCCATGCAAAAAATCAAAATCGATCCCCAAGGACGTGACCCCTGATTTTGCAACGCTTAGCATTTTTTTCTTGTATTGCTTTTGCGTATCTTTAACAGAATAAATTGCTAGTCTTTAGGGTATATTTGAGAAAAATTAACCATTAGCATTTTTAACTTTGGCACATTTGGCCGATCGGGTCAAAGAGCTTCGTTTGGGTAACTTCTCGGTAAGATCTATCTGCTATAGGAATTTGCTGTATTTGCAGCTGCCGTTTTGTCAGGAGCGTAGCCGAGATAACTTTGAAATTAAAATTCTGACATACGCCAAATATAGTTTTATATGAACTGATTTAATGGACAGATGCTACAGTGAGAGTTTTGTTTTTTGTGAACGTAATAGACTGAGTTTTGAGTTCCGAGTAGGAGATGTGGGGATCAAGCTGGATGATTTTTTTTTCAGAAAGGCTTCTTGAGTAGACAACATACGTTTTGAAAAGCTTCAATTATGAATCGGCAGTCCTAGTTATGTACAAATGATACTAAACAAAAAGGAAGAATATTCTATCGTCGACAACTACTATTATTAACATATCAGCAAGGATATTAGTTGCGAAAGATTAAGACCGATATTTACAATAAATCCTCGTATTCAATTTAGAATCACATCAAAAGTAAATAAAGTGATTCATATGAGTGGTTATTGAATACGACGATCATGCAGCGCTACCTCAAACCTATACTTTACCACTTATTAATCAATTTTCTTATGGGGAAAATGATTTTGACTTGTTACATTAACTACTTATAATCAACTGTTAATCTGTTTTATTTAAATTGAATACAGACAGTGAAAATTTAATGTGCCTTTTCTTGAAATATCGAGACGACAATGTAAATAGTTTGGCATCTATGAAAAAAACACATGACGCCATAATAACAAAATAATTTCTATCTGCATTCGCCAAGGCTTTAACCCTGATCACTACCTGTAAGATGAGGTCACCTTGTTTCAATATGTCGTGTCGAAATGACCCTAATCGTTTTGCTGACTCATTTAAATCAGGCCACATTGACAGGGATAATGGGATAACAGCTTGGTAACGTGAGGTTGGCGTTCGTTTCCCTCATTACTCCCGTCTCAGAACTTATAAACAGGTGACATAAATCTATAGTCGTTTTACACAGAGATATCTTTCGGGCATCATAAACTTATTCAAAGGTTGAATTAGGATTATATATAGTCTTTTAACCACTGAAAGAACCATATTTCATCTTGGTGAGATAAGATGAATCTTTTAAAATTGTTGTGTAAACGCTCATGCTGTAAAGATTAACAGTTATCATGATCACTATGTCAAACATTTGGCAGTATTGACTGTTTTAAGTGCCCAGATTTCATGTGCTTAACTCATTACTCACATTGCCAAGCCAATTATGTTTGTTAGTTGGAGGAAATCAATAAGTGCAAATAGCTTTATATGAGGCACGTTCAAGAATCGTCTCAAACAAGTATATAGTTTTTAAGGTGTAAAAAACAAAACACTGACACTCTTCCATTCTCTCCCCACAGAAGTTGCTCAATCGATAATTCCTATTAAACCTCTGTTCTAAAACGAGCTCTTCTCGAGCTTCCGACAGGTTCACCTAACGGAAAAATATTGCAAGTTAAACTACCTTAAAATATTTCAGCCAATGAAAATACCACATGTATGAATGACAACTTTGTTGTCACACAAGCCTATGCAATGATGCAGTCGCAAAATGAGGCGTATGCGTTCTGTAAGTGAAAGCTGAATATTCGAATAAAGTTTAGCTTTTGGAAAGCTTACGGAAATAACTTAGTCGATTTTAATGATAACTTTTAAACGGCTTCGCTGATTACACAACTAACTTTGATTGCATCCAATCAGCATTCTACATTTCAGGATAAAAAAACGTTCGTATTAAGACAGATGTTGTAAAGGAATATATGACTGAGCTACCTCTGTGGGGAGAGAATACGTCTAATAAGAATTTGTAATTATCAGAATTGGCAAGTCAGTTTGTACGTTTGTAGCAGAACATTTACATATTTCAGAGATACAAGGATTTCTAACAGTCATAGGAATAATGATGAAGATTCGTTTGCATCTTTGAAGAGAAAATAATTACTCCCTTTGTCAACTGATTCTCAACTGGTATCCTTCATTTCTCATTTTCTTTCAGTGAGATTTCTCAATTAAATTATGCTTTATCAAACTATATTCAAAGTAAAGGAAATCCTTCAATTTTTCAATGTTTATTTTTGTTTATATGGCTAATCTAGTTCTATTTACATTTCAATATTTCATCAACCTGTCTTCAAAGTTAAATGCCAGTTCTATAAAACGAAGATAAGAAGATACATTCTGTTTCATCTCTCTCACAGATTTATTTTATACCATATGATAAGCTGATATTGGTACAATCTCATTAAAATAAAATCTGATATTGCTGCCCTACGTTCATTTTTATTAGATTGATATTGATACAAAATTCTTCCAGAAAAAACACAACAACCTAAAATACAATATGCGAAGTCGCCTTTCCTTTGGGATGATTATATAACGGTTTCGATGAAGTCTGTAGCAGATTTATTGCTGAAGGGAGATTTGATCAAAATTATCTCTTGTCTTATTATTCTAAGTAAATATACAGGTACATGTACGTTCGTATTTCGTTGTCTATTTGTTCTGATTATCATCTATATGAACTCTGCAGCACATAATACGGACTATTGATAAAAATCAGTCAAACATCACCGAACAATGAATCTGTTATGGTACTCCTACCTGTGATTTCCATTGAGAGAACACTTTTAATGAGCAGGAACTGATCTAAACAGATTTGTTACCATCCATCTGAAGCATACCATCATCAAATGTTGATGATCACTTTACACGCTGCTGAGAATAAAACCCCATTTTCTACAATCTCTGCGCAAGTGAAATTGAAATGCAAACATGAATATTGATGCATATAAATGTATCCTTTTTTTTGAATCGTTAATCTTGAATCAACTTTTTTGACAGCAACAGACTCGGCTCAATATTTGAGCTAAATTCAAGAGATGGACAAGGAATAATATTTAGAAACGAGAGTTTCAGAGAAAACAACAAAACTTAACTATTCGGCTAGTAATGATGCATAAGTTTTATCTCGGCAACAACTATAAGGTCTTACAGTCTTACGAGTCAAATTATTTTAAGTGATCTATAATCACTGTGAGCTTGGTAGAAGAATTTTTTATCCTATAAATGATGAATACTAACAGTGATCAAATGTTTGGTGATGGACATCGATGAGCGGTTAAAATGCTTGTACAACTGATCCATTACACTGATGCTTGTACAAATCTGTCTCACTCCATTGTAGTCACGAATACACACCACAAGGGACATCCTCAAAGATCTCAGATGAAACCGTAATGGAATTGACACTGTCGCGGGCATGATGCCAGATAAGTATGCTCGTATCATATATTATGATGGATAGTTTAAGAGCTTAAACCGAGATGGAAAGACCAAGGCAGATTAGACTTAAAGCATCTTTCTGTCACTTTCTAACTTTACTCATCCACACAAGCTTCAAGAATTTTTTTCTAGAGTGTTCTTATAATATTGTCAGAATTTGAATGATCATGATATATTGATTGTAAAAAGTTTTCGAAATATACTTTGGTGTCCCTAAGTGTCAGCAGATTACAAAATCTTATTTTTGAATTTACGTCTGTTATATACTATTTACTCTAGACAGTGAAAATAATATGTTTGTATCATTGTGCAACGATCCACTGATGGCAGGTGGTATTTCATCGTACTTTATATGTCATTATAAAGTTTTGTTACATTACTGAAGGAAAAGGTGAAAGAATATTATTATATTGAAATACTGAAAACATACAAGTTGAACTACTCTGCCAAGAGACCAAAGGAAATATTACCAGATAAGCTGATGTTAACAGACAGTTAGGCTAGGGGGATTAAATGTGCTTATATCATAGGGAATCAATTAGCAACACAGAATCAGAAACATTTTCGGGATCCTTGTTAATCTATATACACTTGCATTGATCAGCACAATTAAAAAGATATTCAACATGGTTAACACACAGTAACCACGTCTCCGTCCCGTAAAATGTCAAGCCAAATACCATTAAGATTGATTAGATCCGTTGAGATTGCCAACCATATTGTTTGTGCAGGGGAACGCGGGCCCGGAGTCATTCGGTTGATCCATTTGAAGTCATTACAAACATTTTCTGAAATCATTCCAGGGGCCTACATGTTGTAACTCTTAAAGTTGAATAGAAAAAATCCTTCGATCTTTGATCATTCTCAAAAAAGTCAAAACTCGGTACACATCAGTTGTTAGCAACTTTATTCGTTCCCATATAAAAAAAACCTTTGATACATTTGATTTACTTAGTTTACTTTGTTTGGATGGAATAAAAAACAAGTCCCTTAAACTTTTAATCTGCTTTTTAGCCCTTTATGTTTCTGAGGATCTGTTTTGTTTATTCCTGCGCATTGTAGGCGATCTTTGATTTGGTAGTCATAGCATATCGAGAGGCAGGTGTTTTATTCAACCAGCGACCATTAGATATGAAATAAGCCAGTGCAAATCAATGAATATTGATGTTATCAACATACAGCTTTGATCCATAGAATTTTATATGCACCTTATCACATTGAGTGTCAGTGGGAAACTTAAGTGGAGGCGGAGAACTTGGGAGCCTCCGCTGCTTGGATTCCTCTCTAGTTTCGTGGTGTCAGTGGTAATTCCAGGTTTCGTCACCTGTCACCAGACGTGACAGAAACCCGGTTTTATCAGCATCATAAAGATCCACGAAATCCACATAACTTTCAGTTCTTTGGCGATCTTAGGGCTTTGCGTTGATGTGTGAAATTGTTTACCTGTCATGTAACCTTGGTATTATTTTATCAGGTGTAAACTACCAGAAATGTCATTGTCTATCCAGCTTCACATTTCTTGGCGATTATATCGTGGCACTATGCAGAAATAGATTGCCTTTTTATCAAAGCCAGATTCAAAACAATGTTGAAAGCAATATTTCTCAATGACTGGAACCAATCAAGAATGTTAGTCCTCTTAGTGCCTTGTCAACTAAACTAAACATGACTATGTCAGTTGAACAAGTGCCGAATTTCCAACAAAAGACAACTTTGACACACATGACCCCAAGGCTCCCACTGAATTTATGGAAACAGCCATGAATGTCAAGTTTCATTCAAGTTATCAAAGGAGACGTTTCATATCTGGAAAATATATATCATCTTGTAAATGTATCACTTAGTTAATGCCAACCGATGATTTAATATCTAAGTTAATGGAAAAAATTATATCATTATAACTATGTGGATTACGAACTTGCAGTGTTGCAACTCTGTTCAGTCTATTTACACCTTAGCCTTATTACTTTTGTTTGTACATGTATTGTTTAATGATTAAACACCCTATTTGAAGGATGCATGCCAAAACAAGCTAAGTCTTTAATGGTAAATAGCAGTGTAGAGAGAAAATAGCAGTGTTTCCAATACTTTAGTGGACAGTTGACCAACATAGGCTCAATTTGAAGCATTGCAGATTCAATGAAGGATTATGAGTCGTAACTCCTTTTTTTCATTACTTTGGCAGTGTTATTTAATAACCGACATGTTTTATCTATTGAAATGAATTATGAAAGAATATCATCAAAATTCATAACCATTATCGATTTCAAGAGTCCTGCTATTCATGTACACTGAGTGGAGGTCCATACGGCTTCATATTAAATTTTTTGTAACTCCCACACCAAAATAAAATTAACAATATATTTTCGCTCTTATTTCGCAAATGGATTTACTGAATGTGGCAATAACACCTTTTTTTCATTGGATTGAAATTTTTCCTTGTGTGTTTTTAACAATTACTAATAATAATTAGGATTTTTATATTTTGCACAAAGCGACAAACTCATTCTCAGTTTAAAGCCTCTGATGCAGTATCAGTTGTCATTGATGATTTTTAACTAATGTTTGGCAATGGCGAGACAAAAACTTAGTACAAGAATTCGGTACACATTTGACATTAACTTGAGACGACGAATTGGTAACAATAATTCTTTTATGCGGATATGATCTGGACTTAAGCTTAGCGGGGAATCCTGATAGATTCCTTTATAGATTTGTCAAATCTGCTACGATTTAGTCATCAATTGGATAGTATGTCAAAGAATACTTGTCTAAGGCTCATTTAAATTGCTACTTACTGCGTATTTCGTTCATGTGTATCTGGAACGTTGTAATGAGTTATCAATCAACATTTAGGTCGATCGAGGGCGGTCCTCTGTCTCCACCTGATTAAAATATGAGGTCACGTGCGTTCCCGAGAGAAGCGTGTCAAGTAAAATTGTACGTAAATGGCTGAATACAACTTCGGCTGGATTGAATAATAATCAATTGATTAAGTTACTTTTACTATACCTGATACCGATCTGTGTAAAACTTCTCCAGCAAGGCAAAACTGGCACTAGTAATTATCTTTATGCTTATATAAACCTTGCTGCAACTCGCTTCATTCGTTTTGCTGAAATAAAGCTCAATCTTCTGCTTTAGCTTAGTTGATTTTAGTAATGAGCAACCTTCGCTAGATTTCTTGAAGAACTATCAAGTTGAGCTTAAATAGACAAGAGATTTGGGCCAGATTTTAGAAATGCCTAGAGGCTTTCAAAGGTCCCTGATTGGTACTGGCGGCAGTTTTTCTCTGTTTGGAAAGGAAAGTCAACCATTACCTCGTTTTATCATGAAAGAAAGTCACATTATATCGAGCCTACACAGAAAATGCTTTTTATGTTATTTGTTTTCCTTTCTGTTTGATATTAGATTTGAAAGAAAAAACACTATATTTGGAAATATACTTATTCGATTATTTTTTAACAGTACATATTGCAAAGACCGTGTGTGCAAATAAAACCATAGACTAAATTCTTTTGTGTTATTTGTTTCGTCTTTAGCAATAAGCAGTCAACTTCAGTTAGGAAATATACATCTCATTGTCCATTCCAAACTCATTATGGCATTTTAACATTCTAGGGAATTTTCCACAGATCGCGAAAAACTACTTTTTAAATATTCCTTTTGAGAGGAATGACTTTCACCACTTTCCCATTTGTTTGTTAATTCCAAATTGGTATCATCATCTGGAATGAATACATGGATTAATGGACCAGTCAAACATTTAACAGGAAACATTATCCTATCTTATCAATCTTTTTCATAATAAATCTTCTTAAAGTTATTATGTCATTCAAATGTATAACGTATTCATTTAAATATGATACGAACCGTTAGATGAGCAATTTGAAATGTTTTGATCGATTACCTAAAACAGAGATTCGGTATTGCTTAAGTGATTATAGTGTCATTTTTGATAAATCATTTACTTTAAAATGACAAATAACTCAAATGCACTTGTGTCTTTTATACCAAGATATCTCTTGGTTCATTAGGGGAAATTACAAACTAAGCAAATACTCCAAACAGAGACGTTTTCTACAAATGGTACAGTTACCCAAAAATGTCTTATTAAAATATTATATTCTCCTTAGCAAGATTTAAGAAGTTTCCTTGATGAAGAAATGATTGGTTTCGGGAACTAGGACAAGAAATTGGCCGCATAGAGTAGTAATGGTTCACGCTTATATAGGGTTTTACATTTCAAGCTCGCTTTGTATTACAGATATCTAATATTGTGAATAGACATTTAGACCATTAGTAATATTTAAACTAAAGGAATGTTGGGGTGTTTTCAAATGTATTAATTAAATGTAGCTAATTTGCATGTTTAAACAAAGTTTTCACTTCTTGAGCCACAGAAAGATAGTAGCTGTTATTTTTGAAGATTCTTTCGTCAAATTCTCCCCAGAATACATCAATTCATGTCAAACTTTTATCTTAGAGAGACAAAAAAATCTGATTACTCAACCAGACTGCCTGTACTCGCTGAGAAAATAATGAAGTATCAAACAGAAACCATTGGCGGCCATTTTGTTGTGAACACCTGTTAATCATTTGATCTCATACTGAGGAGTTTAAATTTGACTTTAGCAGGATTAAAACTCCGTCAATATGGGGTTTTCCTCTCAACATCGGATTGAAAGCAGCCTAATTGTTTGCTCGTGGCCCCTAGTAGAAGGAGTTCGAACCCCACTAGAGTGAACTTAAGGGTCGAATTTAATCAGACTGAAAGAGAATGGTTTGTAAAGCTAAACCGATCACAGTTAGTTCGCTTTTAACCTGCTTCTTTTGATTCATAACGTTGTCTTTAAACTGGAAACAGATATTTTCGTTTTCGTGAAATCACTTTTTTACGTGCAACTGATGCTTTAAAGATCGTTTATCATGATTTATTTGACACAATATTTATTTGATATTTTTATGAAATTGGAGTCAACTTTTTCAATTTATTGTTTTTAATTTTAATGAAGTTGTCAAAAATCACAGACAACGCGACTTCAAATGTCTTTAATGCCTATATACATTCAAAATATTTTCGAAGCGACAATCAGAATGTTAAAAATCAGGTTACCACTGTTATAGAGTTAAATATTCAAAAAGTCAGAGAAAAGATGCCTTTGATGAAATGTATTGGACCAGGGTGCAAATTGATAAATTACATAACAAACATGACAGTTGCATACCGACAAAATGTTATACATATACTAATAAAAAATACTTTTAAGTTTTTATCCTTAATATCAAAAAAGAGTTTATGTAATTTATTGAACATGTGGTTTTTTTTATCAACATTTTTTTTCTCCATTTGTTTGATATGTATGTTACAGTTAATCTTTGTAATCAATAAAAACGTTTATTACCCATATAGTTAATCATAAGCGGTGACATATTTTCAATATGAGCACATGTGCACATATCACTTTTGCCTAGCAACTATTGTTTCAGCGCGAGTGACCGTATTTTGTCGTCTGTGACGTCATAAAACCATTGTTCATGACGTCACTGTAGCGGGCCGTCGTCAGGGAAGGAGGCCGTTTTCTGAAAATTTCCTTGCGTTTTAAATGGAATGGAATCGGTAATAAAGAAATAATTACCCTCGGAAGTGTGTCATGTGACTTTTACGAAACGACTGTGAATTTCTGTATTACCCTAGCGAGAACGAGTTTCACAGTCGTTTCGTAAAAGTCATATCGCGCACTTCCTCGTGTTATAATCTCTATGTATTTACTGAAACTTATAGTAAATACATGCAAATATTAGTCAGCAGTACTTTTTTGGAACTAGGACGAAACAGAGTGAGACTTTAGTTATTATCAAAAGTCATTCTGCAACAGTTTTTAAAAAGAATGGAAAAATTTAGATCACAATAAAAAGGAATAACATTTCTTCAGTAACTTCCCCGTCATAGCATTGTCGATAACGTAATCTGATTGAAAACGTCATAGCGTTCCTTACTGTGTTAATGCTGATTCGATACTTTGCAAGTTCTTCAAATGATGAGAGCATACATAATGATGGTTGAATTTTATTAGCTGCAGGATTCAATTACGATAAAAATCGCAATGAAGATGCCTTCAATCAATATTCATACCATGTTGTTGTCATCTTTATAATCACTGTTTAATCAGTAACTTCATTGCAATCGTAATTAATTCAAGTCAAATCAAGTCAAACTTCGAATTGGTATCGACAAACAATGCTGATTTTTTCCCAGTTGGAAAGAAGGTGTGTCATACGATTTTCACGAAAACGATATTAACCCTTTCATGGATTCCCTGTTGGTATCAAAATCCTATTAAATTTCCACGAATGGTTATAGGGTCAAATTTGCAAGCAATATAAATGTACTGCCCTACCGTTTTTTAATCTTTCATCGACGAGATATTTTCTTGTTTAATGCGCGGAAACATTGCTGTATGGCACTCCGTACTACAACCTTCCTTTCAAAATATGATTGAGTCTCTAAATCCGCGCCTACAAAAGTTCAACAAGGTTCCATTCTCGTACCATTGTTTTGCAGTGTCTAACGGGAGTAGAGGTTTTTTTACATCATAGTAGCCCTAGAGTTTTAACAGTGTTGTAATCATGCCGCCTAGTCTGAAATCAAATGTGTCTGAGGGACCATGTTTCCCCTGGCAACTGTCGACATGTGCTGAAAATAACGGGACTGATTATCTAATCATATTGCAAAAGTAGGTTTAAATACAATCAGGAAAGACTTGCTTTTCAGTATATTTGGAGCACATCAGAACAATATACGTGCAACAAAGCCCACCATGAGAATAACGTATTGAATTGAAAGATGTCAAATATTTTTGCTTCACTTCTAAGGTCACACTCGTTTATTTCTTAACGGATATATCGGTAATTAAATTATATCTTGTTTAATTAATTTATATATGTATTTCTGTTTAATTCGTTAAACACAAAACATTGTCTTCAATATATTACTATTTAACCCTCCTATAATTATCATCAAACAGGATGTTAGCTATAGTCTGAAATATATTATTAGATTGGCGTAGTTTTTGAGTGATTGTTTTATGGTAAACTTTAAAAGAAGGATTTCTTTGATATGATTTATTTAAATGGACATATTCAAATGTATTCACATTGCACGAAAATATAAACGTTGTCTTCAAAACATTACTATCACCCTCCTATAATTATCATCAAACAGGATGTTAGCTATAGTCTGAAGTATATTATTAGATTGCCGAAGATTTTGAGTGATTATTTTATGGTAAACTTTAAAATAACGATTTCTTTGATATGATGTATTTTAACGGACATATTCAAATATATTCACATTGCTCGAAAATATAAACGTTTTCATTTCCAAAAGAGTAGGTAGAGCTGCTTTTTTCATTAAAAAATAGCATATATTTTCATTATATAAGTTCATTATATTACGGACATGAAAAGTAAAATGTATTTCATCTTCTGAAACATTTTTCCGGAAAAGGCACAATTTGATTGCTCAAGGGATATCATTTCTTCCTAAAGTATTTTTTATTATTGTCAATTGCACAGAGGCTCGTTTGTTTAACTTAGTTCGTCCATATAATAATGACATTAAGGCACCAATTGCATTCGTGCAATGGACTTCATGAAGAGAGAGACCATTATAGAGCTCAATAAAACAGAAATACACATTCATCTTCTTTATATTTCAACTACACTTCACATAGTATATCAATAAGACAGTCAAAATAACACATACTCAGATGGAATTCATGTCGTTTCAAAGTCCTTTTATTGGAAATTCTACACTCGTTCCATTGGAACTTTTCAACAGTATTGTTAATTATAGTTTTTAGTACGGCCTTGTTCAATAAATTCAGATCGGAAAGTTCACTCATGATGGTGTTGTGTCGTCTCATTTCAAAATCAAAGTAGAAAGTAGATTGTGGTAGAAAGTTGTAAATTTTTACTTCAGAGTGTAGTAAAAAGTCATTTAAACCGCTTCACTATGTTTAACGCACGCCAGAACTTAGACTCATTTCTTCGCGTTAGCTCTCTTAAGAAGTATTTTAATTGACAGTATTTACGTGATTGTTTTCTTTGAGATGAACATTTTTAACCTTTGACATTTTGCTACCCGCTTGTCAAGACACTAAGAGAACTTACTTTCTTTATTGTTTCCAGTTTTTGATAACTATTATTCTGTTTTGAATGTGGTTTAGATATAAAGACTACCTCCTCTCTGCATAGTGCCGCAATATAATCGCCAAGAAGTGTGAAGCTGTGTAGACCATAACATTGGAAGAGTGGCAGTCTACATCTAGTCCCGTTCTCTGCATAAACAATACCACGGGTACATGACAGGTAAAAAGTCCCATCCACATCAACGCGAAGCCCTAAACCATTATATTCCTTGTTCTTATTGAGGAATGCTATGGTTTTTATTTTTCCTATTTTGGTTCTTGAATAGCTAGCAAGCATAATCTTGTAAGGATTTGATTGATGTGTTGTCAAAGCATAGAGATAGGTTAATGTTAAACATAATCTTCCACGCAAACCTTTATGCCGGATTACATGAATGTCCTTCTTGATACCTGATAACGGAGTAAACATTAAAACATTGCTTTTCAGCAAATATATGATTTGGGACTTTCGACTGTCTACTTGAAAGTCAGCAACATTCTTGTTTTTTTTGGATAAGATTACTTTTCGACTTTTACCATTCAAACACATTCTTTCTAGAATGTGGTGATAACTCTTGTTTTGATAGTAAATGTACAAAAATCCCTCTGAAATAGCGAATCGCATTATCAATACTCTGACCGCATCAACACTTGCCCCCGGTGACACAAGTTTACTAGATTTCCAGGCGAAGACGTTGATGTTGAAAGTACGTTGTTTCAGTGCCACTAACAGCACTTGTTGGCCAGTTGGAGCATCACGACGTACAAAGTCAGTGAAAATCTCCAGACTGCACGTGGCTGGGTCATTGTGGATTGACTTTTTATTCTTTCTTTTCTTATTGGTGAATAGGTGAATTTTAGCAGGTTTTTTATGTTCTTGAACATATCGATTCGCTTTAGCAACAGGGACAGAAACTTTGATGACAATCGATGCTTTTTTGGGAGGACTGTGTAGGTCTTGCTTAGGAGTAGATTTTTCAGTGTCAAAATCATCGTTGTAGATAAAATAATTATTTCCTTTCAAACCGATTTTACCGAAGCCCGAGCATGATTGCAGGTTGACACATACAACAGCACATCTTATGGAAGCCAAACATGTTTGATGTATTCTTCTGTTACCAATGGTATACACAGACTCACCCTTGTGAAACATTCCTAAAGTTACATCCCAAGTAAGCCGTGTCCACAACTGGACCGATGTACTATTGTTGATTTCACAACACATCATTATGATGTAAAGTCGCAGAATTGAAGCTCCGACGATAACCATGTTTCTGGAGACGGCTGTACAGCTACACCTTCCCTCTCTCCCCTCACCTTCACTCACTACCCCTCTGTCAATCTGTGAGCGAGACGATTTTTGTTGTTGAGTTCTTTGTCAGGTTGAAAAATCACATTGGTGCATCAATCATTTAAAATGCTATAAACCATGTCATGTTTGCATCATTACTAGTTTTAAATCGTTTTTCGTTATTCGCTTTCATGATACACATAACCCATTTGAATAATTTCAGTCACTGATAAATCCCTTTTAGAACTATTTATGACAGAACCTTCTCATCTATTAAACAGCACAACACATTATATCTTTTTCCTAACTTTTCTAGAGAATTAATAAAGGAGAAACAATATCTTAATTTCTTACATCAATCCGATAATTATGTCAACTGTAGTATATATCACAGACATCATATGGAGAATTAAGAACATGCACAAATGATTAGACTGTATTGGTTCCTAAATTCTACATTGTCACTTCGAATCAACAATTTTGACATCAAGTCTGATACTCAGACTTAAAGGGACGGAACCAGATCAGATTGCGTCACTGGGTGACTTTGATACACTTTGAGCTGGTGTAATCTACAAATTATAGTAGTATTAAGTATTAAGTAAGGAACAACACATTATTGGGATATAAAGATGTTTTTCATAAATATTTTTGGGGAAAATACAACACAAATCAGCATTCGATTATTTTTAGCAAATATCTCATACACACATTCTGTTTCAATTGTTTTAAAACAAACTCTGATTCTTAAACATAAAAAGTGCAAATAATCCAATTTCCCAGAGCCTTTGTAAAAGACTTTATCGGTTATTGACATGAGATTTGCAGTCCTTACTGTATTTGAATACAATTCACTGAAAACTCTCAAAAGGTGAACGGACAAAATCCCCAATGGACAAATCCGCAAGGACAAAATCCCCTGAGACAAAATCCCAAGCGGACAGAATCCCCAGCCCAAAAACAACAACTTGGACAAACCCCCCCAAAACACAACTAGAATATGTTTTTGTTAATAACAAGATGGTTTTATTTAAATTAGTACCCTCATTACATTCTGTTATTTTTAATGAGTAGGCTTAATTAGGCTTTGTTTTCTTTATAATCTTGTTTTATAGAGCGTTGTTTTGATAAAAAGAAATAATATAATGTGTCAACGATCAGTAGTAGTAATTTATTGAAAGTGAAGTTTGAGAAATTGTTGTTTCGAGCAATGAATCAAATTTGTCATGATAGTAGTAGTAGTCACAGACCCAGCTGCTGCAGTATTCAAGAGGCATCCGACAAGCAACACGTCCTAATCGTGACAACAATCAAGAAAGGCTCAGAAACCTCTGTCTTGCATTTTGTGATGAAAGAACGGCATTGCCAGATTTTCTGAAAGGCATAGGTCACTCTGGTTTCACTGAAACTATAGTGATTAAAAAAAAGCATGACAATGCTTGAAAATGCCTGTACGTGATTCTCATATGAATAAAATAATTTGTTATATACTCCTATACTCTGTTCATTTTTTACATTTTGGGGATTTTTGCCGACCCTTTTGGGGATTTTGTCCGACCCTTTTGGGGATTTTGTCCACTGGTGATTTTGTCCTTCGACCTCGCAAAAGCTGTCAAGGTAGTAACCGACTCGTGCATTAATTCTGACAGTTCTGGGGAAACTACATTTCAATTGAATGCTCTTAATGAGATTTTTTTTTCTTGAATCATTTTAAGTTTTATTTGTTTTACCCTTAGATATGTACACGGTGAATAAGAAATGATCAGCTATTTAAGTTTTTGTTGATAGAGAAAAAGTAAACAAGTGGAATTGCTCCATATCTTCTACCTACCATTTTTGAGTGGATCTGTATTTGCCTATCAGATATGTTTCTTTTTTAGTTGGTTGAATAACAAAAAAGAAGAAACATTGAAATTAAGGAAAGCGTATCAAATCATCACTTATATGCAACAATGGCATTGAAAGAAAGTGTTTACCATCAAATGAATCAGATACGGTACATGATTATATTCGTTGGATAAAAGCCGTACATCAATAACATCAATAGCATTGATTTACAGTAAGTTCGGACATACCTACAGTTTTACAGAGATGGGAAGATGAGTATAGATCATTATACAACCCTACAAGTGATTCTGCAGATTTTGATGACGAGCATCTTAATAATGTGCGACAGAAACTGAATGAGAGACAAGCTGACACTAACAATACAGTCCCTCTTTTAAATGATCCTATTTCTAGAGAAGAAGTCGTGAACGCTATCAATCGAGCTAAGGTGGGAAAGGCCGTCGGACTGGACAACATACCTAGTATTGTGCTCAAAAATGACATCTGTGCGGAACTTATATATAAGATAATCTCTCACAGTTTCAGTACAGGTCTTGTGCCGAGCATATGGAACAGAGGAAAAATAAAACCCATACCAAAGCAAGGTAAAGACGGCGATCCACGTGACCCTCTGAGCTACAGACCACTGACTATCTTATCTGTACCCTCCAAGATCTACGCCGACGTCATCAACCAACGTTTGTGTAAATACCTCGAGTCTCAGGACATACTGGTCGACGAACAGAACGGCTTTAGAAGAGGACGATCCTGCCTTGATCATATATACAGTCTTTACAGTATTGTGAATAACAGAAAAAACAGCAAAAAATCTACGTATACATGTTTTATCGATTTTAAAAAGGCTTTTGATTCTTTTGACCTGCTGTGGTATAAACTCATGGAATATGGTATATCAGGCAATATCCTTCAAGCAATTAGATCACTGTATGACAAAACGTTGTGTACTGTACAAGTTAATAGCTTTGAAACGGGCGTCTTTCCTGTTGAATCTGGTGTGAAACAAGGATGTGTTTTATCCCCTACGTTGTTTGCTCTATATATAAATGACCTTGCAAAGGAACTGAAAGAGAGTAACTGTGGTATAGAGATCGACGATTCCAATATAACAGTCTTATTATATGCAGACGATATTGTTTTACTCAGCCCTGATCCTGAAAGCCTTCAAGTGTTATTAAATATATTGTATCTGTGGACAAAGAAGTGGCGAATCAGCATAAACACAAGCAAGACGAACGTACTACACTTCCGAATGAAAAACGTGCCTCAACATAACGGGACTTTCCACTGTGGCCATTTGATACTCGATTATGCAGACAGCTACAGGTATCTGGGACTGTGGTTACACGTGCACTGTGACTTACGCTTTGCGGTTAAAGAACTAGTAAAATCTGCTTCACGTGCCTTAGGATTTCTTTGTCACAAATATTATACGTGTGGAGATATGCACTATGACGTTTTCACTAGACTATATGAGAGTATTGTTCAACCAGTTTTTACCTATTGCTCTGGACTATGGGGTGTTAATAAGTACAGAGAGGTCTACACTATACAGAACAGAGCTTGTCGTGTCTTCCTCGGAGTATCAAGGAACACATGTCACTCAGCTGTACGAGGAGATATGGGATGGTTGGACTGTCAGTATAAACTCTATATGGAAGCTGCTAGACTATGGTGCAGGTTACAGCGAATGCCCCGGACCAGACTGACATACATAATTCACCAGTGGTCACTTACAAGAGGGAAGTCCTGGGAGAAGAAGTTACAACGCGTCTATGGGAATCTTGACCTTGCAGATATTCTCAACACCACAGACAAATCTTCAGCATGGGTTTTAAATAATATTCTAAGCAAGTTCCATACTATTGACAAACAACAGTGGAAAAAAACCGTACAGAAAACACCAAAACTAAGAACTTTTAAACTTTTTAAAACTGAATTATGCACTGAAAGCTACACCAAACTACCAAGACACCAACGATCAGTTTTAGCCTCTTTGAGATGTGGATCCCTAAAACTTGAGATTGAAACGGGCCGATACTCCTCCACTCCTATCCCTGCTACACAAAGATTTTGTAAATATTGTACAGACCAAGTTGAAGATGAGACCCACTTCCTTTTAAACTGCCCTTTTTATAACGATATTCGTACTACCTATTTTAATAGAATGTCTTATAATTCACCTGCTAATATAACTATTTTAAATCATGAATGTAATGTATCACTTTTAGGAAGCATGTGCTTCAAAATGTTTATGCGTAGAAAATTATTTTATGCATAATTTTAAGTATTTATTTATATTTTCAATTTATAATGTATTTTTCTTTGTAATTTATGCAATTTATGTACATATTATTTTATTCTATCTCTATTACATAAATCAATTAACTTTTTTAAAATTGTTTTTGAGTCTCTCATAACCCTATTGGGTGGCATTTGTACTTTTAATAACCTTAAACTTCTGTATTTTAACCAATGTTGTACAAATGGTGAGACATAAATAAACTACATTGTATTGTATTGTATTGTATTTACACTTCACTGGCTAATTTGATATCTGAAGTTCGGTAACCAGGTAACATCAAAGATCACCTACAATGCACAATAATACAGCTTTGACATTTCAAGCATTTTATTTCAGCTACACTACACCAAAGGGTCCCAGTGTGGGGTCTGACACAATGATGCGTGGTATGGAGTACCCCCAGTGTCGGATCTGACACAATGATGCGTGAAATGGAGTACCCCCAGTGTGGGGTCTGACACAATGATACGTGATATTGAGTACATCCGATGAGGAGTCCGACACAATGATACGTAACATTGAGTACCAACAGTCAGGAGTCTGATACAATGATGCGTGACATAGAGTACCCAGACTGTCGAGTCTGACACAATGATGCGTGATATTGAGTACATCCGATGAGGAGTCTGACACAATGATACGTGATATTGAGTACCAACAGTCAGGAGTCCGACACAATGATGCGTGATATGGAGTACCCCCAATGTGGGGTCTGACACAATGATGCGTGACATTTAGTACCCCCAGTGTGGAGTCTGAATCAATGATGCGTGACATTGAGTACATCCGATGAGGAGTCCGACACAATGATACGTAACATTGAGTACCAACAGTCAGGAGTCTGACACAATGATGCGTGACATTGTGTATCACTATGTGGTTTTCATTTACACTATTTCAAATACTTTGTGTGCAGTTTGCGTATAGTTCACGGAAAAGGTCCTTGTTGAAAGCATACAACATCGATCAAGTCTTCAAAGACACGACCATCTTACCCGAAAGAAAAAATTTGATAGTCCAACGTCTGGTCAAGTTCCAAACACAACAAGTAGACAGCCCGGTCCTCGTCCAATTGAGTGAAAAGTCAAATTTTGTAAGTCTCGTTTTGACTACCATTATTGATTTCTCTTAACATCTTATCATAAATTCATTTCATCTCCAAGGCAGGGGAATGAAATATGATGATGATAACGACTATGATGATGACGATGACGACGACGACGACGATAATGATGATGTTTGTGATAATGGTTTTTAAAACATGAGTGATGAGAAATCTGTCCATGTATAACAAAAAGTCTTGAAAAGGTTGAAAAATATCTCATTCATTTCCTTATTGTAATGATATATGGGAAGCAAAGGGTCATTTATCGTGACATATGCCACTTATAAGGAACATAAACGACTCTCGATGATAAACTGTACATACATTTAACCATTCCACATTTCAAAAGTTGAAATTATTTCAGTAACAATAAATTGCGTATGTCAAAACATCTAATGAGTTTCACTCTTTGAATGGATGCAATTTTTAGTCCCATATCTTTACATTTCAAATTAATTCTAATCAATACGGGTACCTATCCTTTCCTATAACTTCAGATACTTTAAGAGTATTCTGAGTGACAAGGTAACACTTTATCTGACATTCTTTTGAAATTCGAATGAATTGCAAGTTGTCATGCTGTTAATTGATACAGCATATAAATGACTCGCTCACTCCCATCATGTATAAACCACACAGTGTATATATATCACTGTAAAGGGTTTTATGTTTATGTTACCAAAACTATAAATGTGCCAGACAACAAACACAATATCTTCTTTGATATCCTTAGACATAAAAATGCTTTTTCGACTTGGCTGTAGCTTAGTTATGAACACGGACACACTAGTAATATCAAAACTAGAATTAATGTAATTGAAGGGAGGAAATTTTGTTTGGAGAAAGCAAACGCAATGGTTTAATAAGAAGAAGGCCTGAGATAGCTTTAACTTAACATCAAGCCCAACAAAAGTGTATAATTTTGGCTCTAGTTAAAGTTAATGTAAAAGTTAAAGTTAAAGTACAAATATTTTTTAAAAAGTAAAAAGAGACAATAAAAGAACATTACAACCAGATTGTCACTGCAACGACTTTATCATCTTCCCACACATGGCCTATTCTTATGCCAGCCCCAAAACTTACTTAGATAGGCCTTGCAGCCTTTTGTGCTTATCGCCAAGGCTACTGCGACGGATCGTGATAGTCCAATGAGAAATCATATGAGACCTGCAACGTTTCGCCAATGAGGGCGCTGCACTCAAAACACAAAGTTTGACTGGTTGACAGCAAGGTTTGAATTAGCCTGTGATAGAAACTGGTGCAATTTAAAGCAGGGGAAGATGCGTCTTTATATGATGTAAACATATATCATTCATGAAGATCCACATCATGGATGGATCGGCCAACAAGCTCAGAAACCTTACTCACAGGCGGCTCCAATGCAATAATATATTAACAAACATTTAAATATAGAAAATAACAGATACATAGACATATGATAAAGTAACGAAATATCTTTTCCATTTTACCGCAAGAAAGAACAATGGTAGTGCATAAAAATCGGTTCCTATTTTGAAAGTCATTAGAAATAAACTTATAAAGATGTCAAGACGGTCAGATTTGAAATTGAATATATAAATGTGAAAAGATTTCAATAATTTGTTCAGATCATTGCTTGTGATGTTGATACTTAAACCTTTTAATTTGAAGAAAGATTTCATTTTAGTTTCGAGTACTTATCACATGTTCATAAAACATCTATGGCGTGTTTTTATTGGATGACCGCATGAACAAGAAGAACTGTCAGTGATGTGTCTGTGCAACCTATCGGCATTTAGATCAATATAGTGAAGCCTGTGACGAGAGTGCATTAATTTCACAAATTATTGGACCATAATTCAAATCAAAGACTTTATTTTTTGGTCTGCTAACGGAATATTTGAACTTAATCTTAATATTTCAAGGTAAGAATAACTTTGCATTGGTCGTCTTTCTATACATTTAACTGTTCGCAAGTATGAATTTCTGCAGATAATAGTCATTAGTATTGCAGGTAGACGGTTACAGAGATATTCTGGTGCGAGTTTATTCTTCATTTTATAAAACGTCGTCAGTTAAGAAATATGCTGTGGCTTTTGGTTAGTTTCTTCATATAATAACTTATGGCATGTACCGCAAAACGCTATACATAATGATCTCAACGCATCAAGTTTATTCTTTTCCTCTAAGATGCATTCCCCCGGATTGCAGTTTTCCCAAATGTGGCTGCAATAATCAAAGATTTCCTTACCACTTTTTTACCTTTGCTTGAGAATCTGTGTCGAAACGTTGCATACAATGAATAAAAAAGTTTTTATCCATATATTCCTTGTCATAATTGAATACAATTGCTTCATAATTTCCTAAACGAGTATTCTAGTCACTGTATTATTTCTATTGAAAACTATTCTTTCCTGGTGAAAAGCTCCGACCCTGGTTTTATAAACTTGAGCGAAATTATTTATGACAGATTGAAAGTTTATGGCAGTTGTTTATTTTATTCAATGTCCATACAAAAAGGAATACGTTAATGTATCTTACTGCTTGAAAAGTTTAATACGCGAAGGAACGAACTAGCTCAAAAACAACCTGGTGTTTACTGAGACTCGATTTTTTAAAGTATGATCAGAAATCGAAGTAGTTTCTTACTATTCTACATTGAGCTTTAGTTTCCTGGAGTTATTTTCGATGTAGGGACATACTACTTTGGTTGATTTCCAGCGTTAGATGTTGGGCCATTTGAGTAACGAGCTTCACATTTAAACAAGCCAAATTGAAGCACTCAGGACCGTGCAATTTTAACCAATTGAATTACTAAGTCAACCGCCCATATAATTTTACGTACCCGTCCCATACCTCTAATAGCAGATGTTGTAAGTACTTCCAATAGATCAATTTAGATTTCCAACACAGTGGTTGACCCAAACAAGAAATTGGTCAAACAAATTTGAAATGGTATTGTAAAACAATAAATTCACGTTTGCAAACCTCTTCTATGATAACAGATCGTTACTTCAGAAGAACAAACCCCGTGAAAGTCAATTATGGTATCCGACATTTGTGAACCTTAGAATAAAAAAATATCCATACAAATAAACTTCATAAAATATTAAGCCCTAAACTGTAGCATATTCCACTGAATACCAATATTTTAGGCGAATTCTAGAAAACAAACACCATGCCACTAAATTCAGTATGTGATCTCGGTAATAGTTGTGAGGACGGGTCACTGGCAACAATCATTCCGACATACAGACAGATCAAGAATTAATCACAATCGTGTGACTCAGGGCTAGAATTCCACTGCACAAACACAAGAATATGGTTGGCAATCTCAACGGGTCCAATCGATCACAGACAGTATTTAGCTTGACATTTTATTGACAGGACGGATATGTGTTTTCTTTGTTTCAATCATGTTGACATAACTCTTTAATTGTGCATGTTTACTTAGATTTACAACGATCATGAACATGTTTCTGATCTAATAGGCGTTGCTGATTTAATCCCTGTAATATAAGCACATTTAATCCTCCTAGCTTCATAGTCAGATGTCCTCATATTATTTATAATGATCTTTTCGTATATCAATTCAACTTCTATTTCGTTGGTATTTCAATGCATTCACATTATTTTACCTTTTCCTCTCCTCCAACCTTATAAATGTTCATAATGTGACAACGCTCTATCAGTAAATTGGGCACCCTTAGAAATCTGGTCGCTAAAGCTAATCTGACAATGTTTTTAAAAAGCCGTATTAAGCCATCCATCCCTGATTTCAGAATTTTAACGTAGAGTTAATGTAATATTTTAATCCCTTTAACTAAACCCGAAAGTTACAACGAGGCATTGCAGTTTACCTTCGAGGGATATCAAATATTTGAAAACATTTTACCATGCTACATTTCATAATCATCAAAGTTCTGACGCTGATTAAAAAAGAGCACTCTCGACCAAAAGATGTTTCGTGAAGCTTGTATGGATGAGTAAAGTTTGAAAGTTTCAGAAACGTGCTTTAAGTCTAATCTGCCCTGGTCTTTCTATCTCAGTTTAAGTTCTTAAACTATCCATCATCATATCTGATATGAGTATACTTATCTGGGATCATGCCCGCGACAGTGTCAGTTCCATTACGGTTTCATCTGAGATCTTTGAGGACGTCCCTTGTGGTGTGTGCTCGTGACTACAATGGAGTGAGACAGATTTGTACAAGCATCAGTGTAATGGATCAGTTGTAGAAGCATTTTAACCGCTCATCGATGTCCATCACCAAACGTTTGATCACTGGTAGTATGCATCATTTATAGGATACAAAATTCTTCTACCAAGCTTACGGTGATTATAGATCACTTAAAATAATTTGACTCGATTAGTCTGCAAGATATCATATACATATACATAGTTTGCCAAGAAAAAACATACGTTTACTGAAGTTTTTGTGTGATTGCTTGAATTTATTTATCTAACAGATGAACATCATATCATTTATTTTTTACTTCATAAATCCATTTTTGTCTGTGACTCGGTTATGCATGAGAAATGTTAAAAAGATTTATGTCATGATCGTATGGTCCTGTGTATAAGGGTACAACAATACACTGGAGTGGTTTGGTTGCATCCAATCTTGACTAAAGCGTGATTGATGTGAAAACGATTTTCTTGGTGCCGTTCCATTTGCTTTGAAGATTATACAGAGAAACATCTGAGAGAGTGACGATCGATTCCAATTCCCTCGAGTCTACTGAAGAATAAAACAGTTTCTAGAGAAACAACCTTGATGAGTTGCAAAGAAACAATGGCAGTAAAAGCTAAACCAGTCCCTATCGTCATGATAGCTTAAAACCAAACGTATTTATGTTGTTAAATGATATAACTTAGCTTGAAGCATAATGCAATACTTTAACCTCTATGTGAAATTAAAAAACGGTGCTTCCTTTGTAAGGTCTTGGTCTTGATAGACCACAAAATTAATTAAACCTTATTCAACATTTGAGAAAAAGGATATTGGTGCTCGTAACACTGTTATTGCAGAATTTAAAGATAAGTTTCAAGTTGATGAAAAGATCGGTAATCAATGGTTGCTGTCACCACTGAGTGACCACAGCTTTTGATGGTCACCAAATTGGACACATGGGAATTCGTAGAATCGAACCACTGCATGTAATTTCCTCTTGAACGTGTAATGTGTACTGGCTGTTTGCCAGGACAGAGGGTCATGTTCCGAGTAATGAACAGGTCAGAATCTAATGAGAATCAGGATGTCAGATGTTAAACCAAGGAGAATATTAGAGTGTACGATCTGATCAGCACTCTCAATTGACACGTGCTAACACTACCGACTATTTATGACTAATCCCTTGTGCTTCTCTGGTTCAACCAATATTGGTTCACACCTTGTGGACTAACCATGGGCAAAGAATGAGATATGTATTGATAACATATCGGCCACTGCATTAAATAGTTTGATGTCCTCATGATATGGGGAGGTATCAAATGTTACGTTTTGTTAAGTTAAACAAACTATGATTTAATGGACTCTATGTCAGATAAATTAATTTTCATTAGTTTGCTAACGTTTCACTAATATGATAATAGGTATGGTGCAGCATCATCGTCACCATCATCATCGTCACCATCATCATCTGTCTATGATAGTGTGCAATGAAGAAACGTCATTGATAGACGATTGAAAGCTACACATATAAGATTATTACTCGCTCGTGCAAGATACTGCAGTGTAATATTCATACGGCGATATTAACCTTGTGTAATACCGCTGCACGTATGATGTCATCATATTGTTTGGTTTTGACGTCACAATGGCGGCCAAGTCGCGGAAATGTTTCGTTCGTGATCAATACACTTTCGGCAATCATGCTTGATTACTTAGGTCAATTAATACACAGAATACTAACCTTCCTTCAATTAAATACTATTTTTATAAACTCGTTAATGATTTGATTTTAAAATCGCTTTTGCTCGTTTTATACTCATCATACATTGGTTATGAGTTGCTTGATTATTTTTCAGGGTCTTTACACGTCATACCGACAATAACATTCTTCCATTCACACTTATATACATGTATTGTTCTAGAGCCACTTTTACCATAGATCTTTTGAACACGGATGTGCATCGAATGAAGCGAGTGATGAGAAGAAGATTGACTGCATTTACAAAAATGTACATTCAAATTGCAGGAAATTAACGTTAGATTACTTGGGAAGAAGTTAACATATCATATATTAACTGTCACATTCATGATATGAATAGTTTCCGTTTTATAACCTCTGTAATATATAAAGGATACTAAATGACCTTCCATCTAATACTTTGTTTATTAAACTCGTTAATGATTTGGTATCAAACTCGCTTTCGCTCGTTTTATACTTAATCATTAACTCGTTTGATAAAAATAGTAGTAAATGGAAGGTCCAGGTCCGTTTAGTATCCACCATTTATTACATGGGGAGGAATAAGGTGAACGTAAAGTAAAAGTAGTTATCCTTTTAGCCATAGAGTCAATATAACCAGAAATAAATGCATTAAGCATTTTGTACGGAAGCGCCCTAGTGCCACAGTTAATTTTTTTTAATCTCCTAATTAGGAGATACTTTCGCCTAAATAGGAGATAATAACGCCTAAATAGGAGATATTAACGCCTAATTAGGAGATAAGTAACCCCTAATTAGGACTTAATCAACACCTTATTAGGAGATAACTAAGTCCTACTTAGGACATAGCTATTTCCTAATTAGGACTTGATTATTGCCTAATTAGGAGATATATCACCTAATTAGGAGATCTCCTAATTAGGTGATACTATCACCTAATTGGGAGGAAGTAACTCATAATTAGCAGATAGAAACTCCTAATTAGGTGATAATTAAGTCCTAATCAGGATAATTATCTCCTAATTAGGTGATAACTAACTCCTAATTAGGTGATAACTATCTCCTAATTAGGAGTTAGTATGTCTTAATTAGGACTTAATATCTCCTAATTAGGAGATAGAATGTCCTAATTAGGACTTAATATCTCCTAATTAGTTGATAGTTTCTCCTAGTTAGTTGATAGTTATGTCCTAATTAGGCGATGATTAAGTCCTAATTAGGTGATAACTAACTCCTAATTAGGAGTTACTATGTCCTAATTAGGACTTAATATCTCCTAATTAGGAGATAGTTTCCCCTAATTAGGTGATAGTTATGTCCTAATTAGGCGATGATTAAGACCTAATTACGTGATGGTATATCCTAATTAGGGGATAACAAATTTTTGACTGTGGCACTAGGATGCTTCTGTACTTTTGCATCTGGAAAACAAGAAGGAAATTTGTTTCAGGGTGTTGCTCACGTGAACCCTTTCTGAGGTCAAAGAATCAAATGAGCTCTGGATTATAATACTCATCAGCCAAAGGATCTTTACACTCTTTAAAGATTTAATGCCTTTTGCTTTGCAGAAGAAGCTTTAATTCGATTTATAGATCGTGGCCATGGCCCATAATGCCTTTATTTTGGGCCACACGTCAACTTAAACTAAGATTATTTCTCAATTCAGGCGAGGAGTCTATAAACAAGAATTCAAGTTTCTTAGCGTTTTGTTTCTGGAGACCACGGCGTCACTAAATCTATTAATGAAAATCCCCATCAGCTAAAGAGACTAAAAAAAGTTAAATTTTCTAGGCTTTGCTTTTTAGTAGAGGTAAGCAAGATATTAAAAGGGCCACAGGCTTACATAATCTGTGTAATCTAAATCATTTTAATTTAAGTGTAAATCATGTTAGGAAAGGCGTCATGTCGATTTCAAGGTTTTCTGCTTCTTGAGAACAAGACAAATATGGGTTTTACTGTCACAGGGTCGCAAAATCTACCCCCAATGCCTAAGAAAAGTATTCACTAAGAAACAACTTTCTAAGCCTTTGCCGTTTGGAGAGGAAGACGAAAATAACATTTAAGGCGTGGTCCTTATGGCTCTTGGTAAGGGCCATAATTTATATTCCTCAAAATGTACCTTTACAGGATTTCATCTCTTGATTCAGTGGTTCATGAGAAAAGACAAGAAGTTAACGGACGCCGGACGCGACCCAATAAAACTTTCTGGCCTACACTTTTTCTACACACAATTCCGTATAACCAATTCAGGTTCAAATGAAAAGTGGTCTGAATAACTGTAAATTCACTTCCTTCAATTTCATCATTAGACACTTCTCTGTTCTGCCTGCCTCGTGTGGGCAATCAATTTATCATGATGAGTTAAGAACATCTGAAAAAATCTTGCTGATGGGAATATAATATCTTAATAAGACATTTAGTTGCTAACTGTCCCATTTGCATAAAACTTCTTTGTTGGGAGTATTTGCTGAGTTTGCAATTTCATCCTTATGAACAAAAAACATTTTGGTAAAGAGAACGAGTATATAAAGAAACCAAATGAATTATTTTCCATTCCATTTGAAGTTAATTATCCAAAGTGACAACATAATCATAAAACAAACACTTTTTAGGCGATGAATCAAATACGTCCCTGCAATGTTTGCCGAATTGGCAGTACAATGCAGTGATTGTACACATTCAGATGAAAAGATAAAGTACAGAAGTATACTACTGAGATATAATGATAGCAGTTTCTGTTTCAAAGCTACTATTGGAATGTAGTTTATGCATTGATATAATTTGATTATGAAGTAATGATATATTTTAATGATAAAAAGTTAACTGATAATTCAAAATTTGCATATTGCAGTTTGCAGCAAAAAGAATGAGACAAAATAGATTTTATTATAGATTGTCTCTTCGTTGTATTTGCACAATGTTGCTATCAATACTGCTGCAGAAAACAACCGAATCAAAATGATTCAGTATTTAGGTATACTTTTGAATGTAGTATATGATTTATTACTAACACATGCTAAATCTATGTTATTTAATCAAAAGTATCCCTTTTCATCCATTACACTCGGAAATATGTCATATGACATTTACGAAACGCTACCACTCGCATTTTAGAAAGAGAATCACACTCGTTTCATAAAAGTCATATGGCACATTTCCTTAGATAATAATTATATATACATAGTCAAAATCGTTGCACCCCTGAAAAGCATTCTATCGATAATGAATAAGACTGTAAATGGCCACTCTCCGACCCCATAGTATACCAAAATTTTGCTCTCAATTTTTGGGTTCAAATATATGCAAAAGGACAACAATTGAAGTATGGTCATAAATCAAATTTTAATTACGAAACAATAACTGGAATTGGTTTGAATAACTTTCAGGGACTTGAGGTACAAAAACAGTGAGTCTCGTGAACTTCCACAATGCACCTCAATGACAGTTTGAAGTCTTCGTCTCATACTCCTCACCAGACGTCGAAATCGCTATTGTGGCAATCGCTACAACTCTTCTTGTAATGCCGTTTCCATTTCAGGTAAGTTCTGTGGAGGATCCATGCGTTGTACCAGTCGACCCAAAATGTCCCAAACATTTTCAAGCGGATTAAGATCCGGGCTCGTTGCAGGCTACAGCAGGTGTGTCAGGGCATTGTTCTGATTACCTGCCTCACAGCTCGTGAACGATAAGGTCTAGCATTATCGTCCATGAATGCAGGTCTTGTTGCAAGTGCATGGTTGTCGAGATGGGGCGCCGCAACAGGTCCAAAGACTTCCCGGATGTAGCGATCTCCTGTCAACTTACCACTTATGGTCACAATTTGCCGTCAAACGAGAAGCACCCCCATACCATCACAGATCTCCCGCCATAAGGAACTGTTGGCATGATGTTTCGTTATGCATATGATGTTCCTGGACGCCTCCAAACCCTGATCCAGACATCCACAGAGTGCAGATGGAACCTGCTTTCGTCTGACCACTGAACCTTCGTCCGCGATCTTAAATTCCACCCTAGTCTTTCTCTAACCCATATCAGACGCAACTGCTTGTCACTGTTTTTTAGTTATGGTCGCTTGATTACTCTTGAGTAGATTTCTGACAGTTTGGTGTCTGAATAGACGGTGTGGAGGCCATTGGCGTTTTAGGGTTGTACTGGAAGCTAAAGGATACATTCTTACGAGCCTTAGAAATGATCTACCCTCTCTCACGGAGGTGGTACGTGGTCTGCCTGAGGGTGTACGATTCTTCACGTCATTGGTTCGTGCATGTTTTCTGGCTTAGCGACTCATGGTAGAGTAACGACGTCCAGTTACTCTTGGAATTTTTTTTGAAAGAAAGACCCGCTCCGAGTCTGCAACTCTGACATTCTAACACCCGGCATTCTGGGTAAGAATGGCTTAAAAGGCTTGTATCAACGTGTTTATAACCAAATTGATTATAAACCCACACAGCAAATTCCGGAAACCGTGGAGAGCAAAGCTTGTCGCGTTTGGATGAAGAATATCCCTACAGAAACATGATAATTAAACCTACTAATTAGAAGATTAATGGGTACAAAGAACATCAACAGGGGTTTTGTATGTGCCGAAATAACTAAACTTTGATTTGGGGGGGAGGGGGAGGGGGACAACACTTTCGTTACTATGTATATTTTAGGGTTATGATTCAATAGAGAAAATGCGATCTAGATATTTGCTTTTCTTATATATCAAGTCAATGATGTGACTTACGGATATGATTAAGGGAGCTTTTAATGTAAAATTTAATTATTCTCTACAGTCATTTGTGGTCTATGAGGTACATCTGAATATTTAATATGTCGCTTTGCCTGTAGTGCGATATATGTGATGTTGGTTAAGATGAAAACATTACAATACCATATCTGAAATCTTTTTTGAAAATAGACAATATTATGCAATGATCTTAAAGAAATAAGGAATTTGTTGCCAATGGGAGTGATTTCTAAACTTGATATTGCGAACTTTTTAAATGATAATTTTTTTTAATGCATAATTGGAATTGTATTTACCCCATTAGCAGAACAGGTTTAAAATCCTAATCTCTTAAATTCACATGCATTCATATATGAAATAAAGGGAATGAAAAATTAAGGATTTTCCAAATCAACAGAGCATATCACTTTCCGGAAATGTATTCAGCAACGCACGTGCAATTTGACTCTGCACGCTTTTCCCTTGCACGCAGGTGACCTCATTACAATCAGGTGGAGACAGAGGGCCGCCCTTGATCGACCTGAGCCTTCATTGATGACTCATTACAAAGTTCCAATACACACGAGCGAATTACCAATTGTATGTCTTACGTGCCTTCATCTTGAAATGTCATCAGCTTTACAGGGTTGTTATATGCAGTTTGATTATCACAGTGATCGCGCGCTCCGTGACATCTTTTATCTAAAATCTTTCACTATGACATGCAGGGGATGAGACAATGAATCCATTAAAGCCATTGTAATCCTCTATCATCCGTCAACTACTGTTATCATATGAAGCATGAAGTAACACACTGCATGTCATAGTTCCGACTCTTTCTGCGCTGGAGCATCAGACAGTTGTCACAGTGATTTCTTTATTGATTAATGTATAAAATTGTCATTGATTATTTTTGTGTTTTCTGATGCATATTTTAGGTACCTAATAACACAGTGGTTTCTGCGTCTATAAGTGCAAGTGATTGTGTTCGGATCAAGGGAAGCGGGGTCGAATCCCGCCATGGGTTCGGCTAAGAAGCGTATTGATGAGAAGAGTTTTTACATCGATTGATTGCAAATCCAAAATATTTCGCTAATTCCAGCCAGCGCCCTGTGCTAATTCAAGCCAGCAACTAGTGGTTACATAGTTCATATCAGTATTCGGAGGTTTCATAGTTCCAACCAGCGCCTAGAGTTCTCATAGTTCCATCTAGCACCCAAATGTTTCATAGTTCCAGCCAGCACCTACATTTCATAGTTCCAGCCAGCGCTCTGAGATTTCATAGTTCAGGTCAGCACCCAGAGGTTTCATTGTTGTAGAAAGGGCCCAAATGTTTCGTGTGGTCCTTTCCAAAGCTATGAAATCGACCATTGCTGATAACAATGAAATGGTTTTGAAGCTACGATAAGTCCTGGGTCACTTCACCTCGTCCTATCAGGATACATTTTATATTGTTGACCATGAATTATCAAGATCGAAAAAGACATTTAGAGAACATGGCAGGATGTTATAGATCATTACTCATTGACGACGAGGCCTCTCAAACTTCATGATCTTTCAGCCGTTCGGTTTGACTGCGTGTTTTTTTTATCAACGTAACCTTAAATTATTCTCAACTGCTTCTATTGAATTGCATTGCCTGTTAACATTTTCAAAACAAGTGGATAACCACGACCAGTCGAGTTGACAGATTGAAAATAAAATATATTCAAGATTGAAATCTTATATATCTCGATCTCGTTGATCATGTCATATCTATATAATCATTGTAATTTCATATTGGTCAAGGATGAGAAACGACATCCGCAAGTAGTTCTTGGTATTTGTTATCCAAACAAGGAGGAAATTATGTAGAATATCAATTTTTGTCTTGATCTGTTGTAGATTAATAGAACAATTGTTGGAAATAATAATATCTATTGGTAATAACTGTTTGATATAGATATTATGTTAGACTGGATAATTCTACAATTCATCAATGTCTTTTATTTTGCCAGAGATTTAAATCCGACCAAGCAATTTTCCTTTGAGTTAATGATACATTTAACACGACTATATGTAACTGTTATGATAATAACATGCAAATATAAGTGCATTTTCAAGAACTGTGTAAGGAGTTTTGCAACCATCCGGCAAAAAACATTTACATATCCAAAGGAAATAATCGACAGGTCAAATGACATATTAATTGATCATCTTTTGTGACTCTCAAAAATTCTCAATAATTACAAACAAACTATAGTAACAAATTTTATTTCTTTGAAAAACACAATATTTACAATTTATTTACCTTAAACAATTGTGTTGTGCAAATGTGCGCTTTACTTTTTTCAAGTAAAATTTCATTTTGAAATAAATGATGACAAAAACTTAAATAGGCAAAGGGCAATATATTGTTGTATTTTTGTAGTTACTGTCCATCTAATACATTAATGACTAGTTATATGGAATGCCTTTTAAAGATAACGAAATAATGGCAGGGTTTTGATGAGCGACGCCAAATAACATTTAAATGAGTTTTAAATAAACATTTAAGCATTTTTACTAAAACATTATAAAAAGCCTTGTATCAGTTTAATATGTGTCTGCTGTTGCAGCTTAAATACATAAGTTGCATCAAGCTATATTTTACAAAACCTCGTGGTATAAATCAATATGATGAAATATAATTAAACAGGTTGTAAATACTCTTCTGAAAATTCTAATTTCTTTTGTATACCTTAAAAATATAGTCGTGATTGTGCAAACGTTAGCTGTAACAAGATACAAAATTATAATTTTCTGTCAATAAAGACAATGTCTACAAAATAATATTGATTTGTCAAGTGACTGCATGCTTTATCGCGTTTGGCAAATAAAAAGCCATTTTGTTTTGTTTGAAATATCAATAAGAAGTTTAGAATAAAATTAACATAATTATTTTTGTAACAGTAATGGATCAAATGTATAATTCTTTTAAATTCATGTTCCCACTAGAATACTTTTTGTATAGACTTTGTATTTGATCTATAAATTACTAAATTGTATTCAATACATTAATACTATGTATATATATAAAGACTATATAGAGACTATAGAACTTTGAAAATAGCCTTATATTTCAACTTCTCTCTAATAACGTCTTGCTAAAATGTAATGTTCCTACTTAAAATGATTTATACTGCTATCGTTTGATAGTAACCATTTTAATAAAATAGTTCCGTTCAATCAACTGATCTTAACTTATCGTCAAAAGAAAGTTATCATTTCTTAAACTATTTTTTCTATTTTCTAGTATAAAAGGCTGAAATTTGTTTTACGAATCTGCTAACTTTTCCAAAGCGTACAACCGATTATGTCAACTTTAAATTTCAGTTGTTCAGTTTTAGAGATTGGTTGATATATCATATTGATTCAATGTCAAACCTTTAGCGCTTAGCGTTATTAGAGAAGAGTAATTCAAAACTTTGATAACTTTCTTTTGCCCTTGAGTTCATTATAGATTTAAAATCAGCGAAATATCAAAACTGATCGGACATATATGGAAGCATGATACGTTTCTGCTGGACCAACATTCTTTCTTATAAATTTACTTCACCCCTCAGAAAATAAATATTCTAATCAATAACACTGTATAGTAACAATTATGTATACATGTAACAATGCACTTTGTCATGTACGAATTCACGAACAACATTTTATAGCAGCTACCTAAGCCTTCAAGCTTCTCTTCCATCAAACTGTTCATTTGATCTGGAACTCAACTAAGGGAGAGAACCGCGCCTTCTCTCTGTTTAGTTTGGCGTACAACTTGGCTATACAAGCGTGTCTCCCTGTAACGACTGTCCCCTCCCATATACTGTCTGCCAGCAAGCGGAAATGAAACCAGGCATCGCCAGTTAGAAGGGCAACATCGGAAGCTAGAGGTGCCCGAACTCTGAATGTCACCCTCTTCTCAAGCTCAAGGTCACCTGTGACTGGGTCAAGAAGAGTACAGTTATGCCACCTGTGACACGCCCGTGGAAATGGCCGTTTGTCCTTTGCGCCTTGTTTACACTCAATGAGGTAACGGAATAAGCATTCATAAGGCACGTTGTTCTCTGAGTCTGGAGAACCCATTTTTGCACCAAAGATTGCAAACACGTATTTCCCGACCATTGGACAACGCACGAGGTAGGAAATGGAGTCGTCGTCACGTTGTTTGATGAAGACAAATCGTTGTAAATCGTCGTTGGTTTTGTCGGCCTCATTGCCATGGTATTGAAGTGAATGAGAGAGTCTGACGTCTTGATGGAGATGAAACTGGAAGTTAACGTCTTCGTTTGAACTTGTTATGACAGGGTCAATGTGAGTCTGTGGCGACAAGCCGTAACTACTCATACTAGGAGTTGGCCCAAAGAAGGAAACTTTGGGATAAGGACTTCTAAGACACTCTTTCCGTTCTCGACACTTGATCTGGAATGCACATGCGCTTTGTAAGGACTCAGACACCCAATCGTCCTTCGCGAAAACCGTAAAATAATAACGTCCAGTTTTAGGCGGTGCTACTGTGAATATAGCCTTGTGACCAATTATTCGCAACATCACACGTCCTTCCAGCATGGATGGATCAAGTCGTCTATCCTTAGGTTCCAAAGTGTATCCGAACCCAACCAGTGTAGGAATCTTTAACTGAATTAACACTACTCCCTGTTCAGTCTGCTGTTTGCAGTCGTAATGCATAGAAAACTTGAGTCCATAGTTGAAAAACGGAGATTTGACAACTGGGAGGTTGATAAACTCTGACAGGGTAATGGGACACTCGAGGAGCTGCCAGATGGGATCGTCCGGGAAATGCTGATATATGTGATCCTCTGGATCAGTCACAAAGTAGAACTCATCACATCGGTAGGAGAACTCGTTCTTAAGGTCGATCTTCTCCTGAATTCGCACATGAGGTCGTCCATTTTGTTGACCTTTATTTACTACTTGACCTTGACCTTTGACATGTCTCGCTCCCCAGTTACAGTTCACGAAGCACCAAGAACCATTAATACTGACTGCTGTCCACGTGTTTCTGAATCTGTCACCTTCTATTTTCATTCCGGGCTTGTAACCTGCTCCCTTGGAGTATCCCTGAATGACTTCACAGTGCAAACCAGCGTAACTGAAACAATGTCAGTTCAGAATTGTTGAAAATATATCATGGTGAAAATCATCATAATGAAAAACAGATATGAAGACCTAAATTTTCATGAGCTCTTAGATGTCTTTTCAGAGACAAGATTTGTATTAGAGAGAGTGACATTTTTACCATGATTAGAATTATATATTGATATGCCCAAACGTACATGGTTCGGCCATTGCACATTTCCAAACGCTCTAGCAACGCTTTTGGTAACTTTCAAATCTATTCACTTTATTTCCCTTTTAACTTGCCTGCAAAGTCTCTTGAACAAATCATGGTACGTCTCTGTTCCGTATTTTATTCCCCGGAGCAGAGACAAGGGCGAGTCCGGTTTCGCTCTCTCTTCCATGTCCAAGGTATTCAAATCCGTCCACGTCACCCATCGGAAGATAGCCCTAGTGTAAGCATTCAAATTAAAACCAGTCTTTCTTGTAAAGTAATGAAATACGTACGTAGCATCACACGTCTTTGCAAAGGACACCATTTATAGATCCTCTTCATGCCCACCATGAAAGTTTTTAAACCCCTCGATCTGGTACATATATTGTTATTTTATTACCCCTTTTAACCTTTTTCTATCAGATAAATCATGCATTTGTAGGGAACCAGTTGGTAGCCAAGTTAATGGGTGTAGTAAACGTATTGCTGCGCATACTGCGATTTGCATTTGTATTTGGTATTTGAACCTTTACCATTATTTGTCATAAAAGTAACATTTGTGCGATTAAGTGTGTATGAGTAGGGTCCTTTAGTATGCATAAAATATGTCACTAAAACATTTGCTTTTGGGTATTCTTGAACAAAATCTGCTTCATGAAAAGACAAGTTCGAAAGAGTCAATTAATTGATAATATTGTTTGGGAATCGTTAGAAAACAATAACAACAGAATACATCAAATAGTAAATTAAGGTTATACCTGATAATGAAAATGCCCTTTCATCTTACTAGTCGGCGATGATATGTTTAATTGAATTGATTTATTGTATGTAAGTAAATGAAATATAAGTTTACACAATGAAAATAGACTCCGTTCCACTCTTGTACTCTATGACATAGAAATGTCACGCGGCAAAAACAATGAACTAGTCACTATTCAAAGAGAACGTCTTCTATTGTGCATGTAGTGTGAAATATAATAAGAAGTAGACAGTTACTTTATTATCCGAGAAATTAGCTAACAGTGTAGTCGAGGCAAAGTGATATTCCATTATCGCAGAGATCTTTATACAGACATCAATATTGAGATATATTGCAATCTTCATTGTACACACTGCACGGTATTGGGTATTTTTAATTGCTAGTTCAGTATGACATTTATCCTCACCTTGCTTTCTCCAGATCGGTTTCACATTCAACAATGAGGTCTTTCACTAGGTTGGTAAACGTTGTATATCCTTGTCGGGCAACCTGTTGAAAGACGAGTGAGATTTGAGATAAGTCATGCATGGTATCTTCAAAGAAGAGTTATTACTTTACATTTACATGTAGGTGACAAGGTGAACTATATTGCGTTACCGTACCACAATCAAGTTGCCGTTGACTTTGTTCTGTTAATTGTAGTATTGCAGTGCCTTGTGATTTAATGCACTAAGTCTTTTTTAAAAGTTAATATTCTTAGGCGTCATAGAGTCTAATAATAGTCCTATTTGTTCCCCTCTGTCATGTGTCACTTACTTGGCAATGTGCGTACATACCATTGAATCGTTTTATACTGAAGACAATCCTTTTCGATAAGAATCTTAAGGCCTGAAAAGGGAGGTCCTACTACTGAGATTCGTTAAATAACGGTTTTCTCTATTTAGCAAGGACAGTGCCAAGTCTAAAGTGTATTCCAAGCTTACGTCAAGAACATGACTGTCTAGATTCTCGAAGATAGTGGGACTTTTGAACAGCTGGATCTTCTTGAACTCAGGAGGGCCAATAGGTGGTGGTTTGGAGAGGTCGATGGTCGGCGAGCGATCCTCAGAGTCAGTCTCTGAACTCCGGTCCTGAAAGAAGATATACACGACGTTACACAGATCTGTTAATAACGGACATCTTAAGATCTATATTTTTACATAATTTCGACAACACCTGCAAGATTTCGTTTACATTTTTTGTAGCCATATAAAGATACTTTATCATTTACGTCTAATTCAATATCTGTACAATTCAAATTAGATCACACTTGCCTCTTCAATAGTATCATGAAAGAATACACATAAACCCGTACTAATAACACATCAGTCAACAGCTTTTGGGAGCAACACTCGAAGACGTATAAGGTTAAAAAAGATTAAATGCGATCAACTCCTGACTAAGTTTGCTCATCTACAGCGCAAACTACATCGTCCAAATAAGATACGCTATTTTACATGCGATATCTTACAACTTATGCACAAACTCACATCCACAGTGGACAGTCTCTCCGCAATCATCAGCAGCATCTCCTGGCTGTGTTTCTGGATGAGACGAGCTACGTGCTGCTTCTCCTCCGCGGTCATCTTCTCGATGAGCCTCTTCATCCGGTCCTCCCTCTTCCTCTTGTAGTGCTCCTCCAGTCTCTCTGTCTCCTTGGCCAGTCCACTCTTCCCCTTGGTGGGCGAGAACTTCTCCAGAGTGGAGACCAAGTCTCTGACAGAGTTGTCCTTCTCAACCTTCAGCTCTTCCTCCAGCTTCTTCACCTTCTTCTGGCGCTCTATCTTCAGCGTGGCGTACAGTTCGTCTTCTTCTTTCTTCTGTTCCCCCTCCAGTTCTAGTTGGGCGTCGAATACTCCACACTTCTCGTAGTCCTGAAAAGATTCAAAGTGTCAGTTACGAATATGTATGCGATTCAGTAACCACATCATATAATTGTTTTCCCAAATAAAGCTTTTTTGACAATACGCATACCTTCAATGGAAAGGTGATCAGTCAAAGGTTGAGTAAGTGATACATATTCAGAATGATTTAGTAAAAATGATACCGTTATCATGTTCAGGTGTACTGCACATTGGTTTTCTTGAGTAACTTTCTTCACATTGGCATACCCCTGATTACTTTATTATCGTTAATATCTAACACTGCATCAATGAGAATTTGTGGAGCACATTTAGTATTAAGGTGAATGCATGATTATATTTGCATACATACACATAATGGAAGTTAAATACCTTGTCGCAAAAGAGTTTGAATGAACGTTATGAAACGCTTTACTTTCCATCTTGATAACATTAAACCATCGGATAAAATCTGTTTTAGACTAGTAATTATCAATATAAAAATTGTCCTGGTATGACAGTACGACAGTAACACCATACAGCATACTACGATCCCTTTTTCATATGTACTTTATTTTCCGCAAAAAACTGAAATGCAATTCCCTTGAAATTCATTATATTCTTAAAAAGTTTTATTCAAGGATTTTTGTAAAAATAAATATATACTGTACATACTGCGTATGTTCCGGTTGACGTTTTCTGTTTTCCCCTCATGTATATCTCCTTGTAGTGGGCGAACTCGAGCGCGTTGGCGTCGTACTGCCATCCTGGGTTGTACACACTCCCCCTGGTCTGCAAACAAATACTTGGATTTATGACCTTTGACTATTCTAAAAACTTAGTTTGAAAGTAACCTTCGTTAAATTTCACAATTGTGCGTTTAGATTACGCACAGTGTGCACAAATATTGCAACAGAAATGCTCTGTTTATCTATGTTAACTTGTATTGATGTAAACTATGTAAATGACGACAATTATCACCAAAATATACTTTTTAATAGTATATTTTTTTTCTATTCTATTTTGGTTTCTATGAATAAATGTCATTTGCTGTGAAACAAGTGTAAAGCGAGCTCTGTCGTAGCCCACTGCATCCTGCTAAGGTCAAAGAAGTCTATATTATCAGCACATATCTATTGATAATGCTTAACATGTGTAATGATGACTGACAGTAGAAAAACAAGTTTTCAGCTTTTCATTCCTCAACAATTGACCACAACCCGTGGCATTTTGATGCTTTCCCATAAGCATATACACAGAGAAATATATAGATTACATAGATATACAAATTACAAAAACCAAAATGGTTGTGAAAGGGCTCAACGTTTGATAATGGAGCTATGTAAATTGTGTTGTATAAAATCAGATATAACATATACATTTATATTTTTTTTGCTGTTCCTGTAACTCCCATGGAAGATATACTCCAGACAAAATTACTCAATCATATCACTCTCAGTCACGTTTCCATGGAAACTGTTAAAGAAAATTCATTTACAAGCTCTTTCCTTCAAAAGTAATATGCGATCACCTTTCATATGTGTATATTTAGGTAAATTTCTCCGGTCAAAATTTTGGATGGATATAATTCACAGAATATCCCCGCTAACTGCTTAAACAAGTTATATATTCATACTTTGTATATAGCTGAAACTGTTGGAGAACTTTAGCTTATTTATTCAATTGTGGAATTTCGAAAATATATATTGATTTTCTTTTAACGAAGTGTTTAATGAATAAAACGGCAATCTTATCCCCCTCTTAAATAGCTAAAGCTACTGCAAAAAGGTAGTAACCGTGTATTAGTTAAGCAATGTAATAAAATGAAAATTCCTAATTCCGTTGAATATTTCCACACCAACAGTTATTAATAACTATGCACAATAAAGAAGCCAATTATTTCTAAAATAATTTGTATCCAGTTTGCAATTAGTGCTCCTGGTTAATGAGTCACTGGAGTTGAGTTACTGATCTTCATTAATCTCACAACCTAAGTACAAGGCGCCGTTTCAGTCACTGCCTTGATTGGTCCTCAATGCTCCATTGATTTGCAGATGGTTTAGTGATAGTGTTTTGTACTCTGGCAATCTATTTCATTTCTATCTATTATCCTTGACAACGGTCAATCATTATCAACGATAATAGACTGGTTGAATCATTTTATTAAAACGGAGACCTCATGTTCTCATTTTTAAAAATGTTTTTCAAGTAAAAGCTTTCTTTAAACTTATTTAATAAGTTAGATTGTAATTGAAACAAGATAATTCCTACAGTAAATTCAAACGACAATTGATCATGAATCTTCAAAACACTGCTAGAGAACTCACGAGTTCATTTACAGTCTTTACTCCCCTCATGACAAAGACAGTCTTCTTATTGGGGCATTATCACCATCTAATACTAATCACACATTAAGGACAGCTTGAGCGATAATGAGCCTAGCAAATTAGCAACATCTGCCCACGTGGCTTGACCAAAGCTTTTGATGACCAACAAAGTGGACACACGGGATTAGGTAATTACAAGGTCTTGACCAGTTCTGTCTCGTTGCACGTGCCAAAACAAATGACAGGAACTAGGAAGTCTGGACCAACGGTGGTCTCCCTTGGGGATAAAATACTCGTTGAAAGTAGCGTGCTAGATTTAATGTGATCCTAACAGGATATATCATATTCACTTTCAATACTGACTTTCTGAGAATATAGTTTGTAGGTGTTGATTGGGTTTCCCTGCAATTTATTTTGTATTCTAAATGCTTATTGATATTTTATAAGAACAATGAGTTGGACTACAGTATCCTTTAATTCATTTAATTTCCTGACATGAAACTTTGGAACCTGAGTATCGGTTTATTGAAAAATACCGATTAAGAACTTAAAATGTGAATCAAAGTTTGAAACGTATTGGAAATTATAATGATAATGAAATTAATAATAATAAAATAGTTTTCATGTACCGCTCACCTGTACACGACAGAGCATGCTCAAAACGAACACATTTTAATACTACCCTAAAGGAATAGTAATTCGATGCAGCCTATTCAGTGCTTCGTGCGACCGAAAAGATCCATACATTTCAGTGTCCAGGTACCCATTTGTACAGCTGGGTAGACTGAGTGCAATGTGGATAAAGCGTTTTGCCCAGGGACACAAAACAGTGCAAGGCCTTCCCTGGGTACATCCCTTGCCATCGTCGTGAAAGGACATCGCGCTTACAACTACACGTCTATGCTCTCCACAAATTGATTCAAAGTCAAACTACTAATTATAAGAAATGGCAGAATCAAACATTTTTAACGTTAAATTTATTGAAAAAAAAACAAGCATAAATTCTTTTTCTCTGTGTTTAGTTTTTCCACGCTTTTAGGTTCATATCAATAAATAGTTTAATGTATTTGGTATAAAAACTGTGTATTCTAAATCTTGATAGAGACGACAAATATTCATAAAGTAATTCCCATAATCATTAATTCAACACACAACCCATAAGCTTCTCAACACCGCATCTCCCCATTAATCAGACACTGCACATGCCTTTGCCACAAATAACGGTCTAGACAGGACTATTGGGAGGCTTGAGTGTGATTGCTTTGGATAATAGCTTCTCCCTGTTGAACTGTCTGGTTTCCTAGCACTGCAATTGTAAGAATCGGGTGCGCATTGTGTAACTCTTAATCACCCGCTAACCATATGGTTTGAACCATTGGATGTCTTGTTTTTGTCTCAAATGAATTTTGAAAATATGAGGCATAACACGTAATAATTTCCTATGACGTCACACACTGATACAGCATTGCATCAGCTTAAAAAGGTAAACATATACCGTCGAATGAACATTATTATTGCTTTAGTAGTGAGTTCAACTGCTTTATTCTATTTCGTGGACATTTCCACGTGAAATTCACTGTCGTCAGGAAGTCATTGTGCTAAAGGAAGAGGAAAGTATTCTTTAACTTACATTCTAAATATGAAATACACCATATTCAACTGGAAAAATCTGATAACCTATGATATAAATACAGAGAACACATATTAAGAGTGTGCAATAACATTCATTTTATATAACAGAGATACAATGGTGAGTCCGATAATGTTTTACCTTTAAGAAGAAATTTGTTGGAATTTACTAACACACCCTGAGATAGCCATATTTCTTATTCATATATTAAAAAAAGATCAAAACAACATATACAGGAAACAGGTGTCATTCGAACTTTATGAAATTATTGAACATTCAATTTGACAACGTTCATTGCAAACGTTCTTCCCACAAGATACTCATCACAAATGTTTGGTGTGAATTGCCCCAACATCACCAAATCCTAGTTCCCAGGGTGACAGATGGCAGAGATCTGCTCTAATTCTCTAGACGCAATTGATATCTTATTCGGTGTCGGAAGGCTTTTACTTCAATATCCTGGTTACACATTAGTCAATATGCAAATCCAGTGTTGAAATAATATCCCGCACGAATTACCAAGAACGGTGACAGATAACAAAACGAGGGTGGGATGTTTTTATACACTGAGAATGCAAACGTGCGTTATTCTGTGCCAAAGTGAGTTATTGCCTAGCTCCTCTTGGGCAATATTTCCTCAATTACCGGTGTAAATGTCCCGGAGGCGCCGATGTGAGGTGACACATCATCCGAAACACGTGAACATCTGTGCACGGTATGTTACTCATGGTCACATGGTTCACATGTTACCCTTTCACGTATGACGTCATGGGTCTTATCTTGGTCATCTCTATATCTCCGATCATCTTCAGATCAATATCCGTTTCAAAGATCATTCGGTCTCATTCTCACGCATTCGCGGCAAGATAAAGTCACAGGACTTCCATTTTAGACGATAAATTAACTTATTGATTAAAACTGCTTAAAGTTATGGATTAAAAGTGCTATAAGTTATGGATTAAAAGTGCTATAAGTTATGGATTAAAAGTGCTATAAGTTATGGATTAAAAGTGCTATAAGTTATGGATTAAAAGTGCTATACGTTATGGTAACAACTGCTATAAGTCATGGATTAAGACTGCTTTAACACTGCTGTGATAGCTGTCAAAAATGACATCTCAATTTCAAAATTAATTCAGTTCCCATCCCAAAGCTTGTTAATGATCTGTCAAACCATTTTTTTCAAACCAGTTTACATCACAATAAAACTTTTATCAAGGAATAAATGAAGTCATTGATACATTGCAATTAAATGTCACTCAAACGTCGAATAGACAAGAAGACTTGTCACGCCTTGTCATTCCGTTTGCGAACATTACTGGTTGGAGAAGAATTCAACTAGATGTACGTAGAGTAATGCAAGTCCTCAATGCAAAAGATTAGGGGTGTGTGTATAAAGGTCGATAAAAGGCAATGGCTCGGTCTTTAGTGACTCTGTAAGGACTTATTTTGTTTATGTGAATTGCTAGCATGTTAATATCATATGAATTAAAACATTACATCCTCATGGAAGGAGTGTATCATTTCGAAATGGAATATAAAAGAGACGTCATATGAACGTCACTAAGTATTGACATCAGCAATTATACCATCACTGAGAAAGTAACACACATTTAATTTTAAAAAAATAAATAAATAAATAATGACAGAGGTCTATTTGAAATTGTTATTGGTATCTAATCATATATAAACTGATCGCCTAGCACTAAGCAATAACGAACCCTCAAGTGGTGAAGATCATTTACGTTATTTGTAATCAAATTCCTACAAGCAACTTCATTCTCTCAGAGATCTTCAGTACTGATCTGTGACCTCATTCATCAAACCCTGATTAGAACAGAGTTGGATACATCAGATTGAAAAAGATTGGAAAGTGATACACATTCAACATGAGCTTCGACATTGGACTGAGGTTGTAGGTAACCCGAGAACACCTTCAATCAACATCTGGCAATTCCTCGAGATGAGCAGAACCTCAGTGTCGCTTTCAGACGCTTAAATCAATATTTACTCGAAATAGCCTTAGCTTACACACAGTTATTTCAATCAGGTTTCATTTTATCAGAATTCAGAAGCATACTGTTAGATCTATGAAAGGCGCTGTGATGAAACGAGAAATTACTAGAATCCTGATGAGAACTAAGCTTTATTTTTCGTTGAAGCTATTGTAATCCTGATATGTATTCATGCACCTATATTTATTTTATTTAGAAAAATTGTTCAGCAGACCGAACGATTGCAGAGGCAATGCCAAACTCTTTACACTGATAACTCATCAATATTTACCAATGGTCAATCTGCAAATGTTCATGTGCATCAGAAAGGGAAACAGCAAATCAAGATTAGTTCATAAGATGGTACATAAAAATATAGCTAATACCAAACGTGCATGTCCTTTGAGCCATTGCATCACTGAGATGATCATTGTCGGCTTACGACTCTTGAATCAGTATCTCTCTTGTGTGTTTATCTCGACTTAACCTCGAAGTCATTCCCTTAAATAAAGAATTAATTAAAAATATGCGACACCAGTTATCTTTCATCGAACCTGTCCATAGCTAAGTAGTGTTTTCAGGATATTTCCAAAATCAAGACTTGCTTTACAGACGTAATATAGAGAAATCTGGTGCAGTGAAGTGAACTGTCTAAGCGGGGTTTGAAAGTGCCATTATTCAGATCAATCGCTACCACAAACACGACTTTGAGCACCAAAGAACGAAATTAACATTCCCGATCTAATCCTATTGACAACTGATGCCTGTTTCTTTAATTAATGAGATTGACTTCATCCACGAGTCTTCACCAAATTAGCTCCAGTGTTAATGTTGTTGTACTGACATTGATGTAGAGCAGGTAATTAGTTTTGTACTTCCCTGACGTGTAACACAAACCACTGATACTGAAGGCACCATTAGCCGCCTAATCACTATCAAGACAACCGGAAAGGTCAACTGGATGATAGGAATTTTTGAGGATACAGATTTTAGCGGGGATTCCTATGATTATAAATGGTTCGAAAATCAAAACCCATGAATTCAGGGTTTGTCATAATACACGGTAATGACGTTTACAATAAAACCGATATAAGGAAAGCAATTCGACTCGTGTAGGTGATGACACCTACAATTCGCTTGACGAAAATAACAATTCATTGGATTAACAATATTTTTAAGCATGAACGAATGCAAAAGCAAACAATCGAGTGCTAGCGCAATGAATATGGTAAGTGAAATGTGTGCTTATAAAAATGATCTGATTGGATATCACAGAGTTTGACCCTAACCTGCATCATTTCAGGCAAGGTCGTTTTTCAGTTATTGTCTTGACCACCAGCCGTTAAAGCCTCCAAAACAGGAAAAAAAAGGTTTGGGTTAAATGTATATTTTCCAATCTATTTCCATTGATTCTTTTACACGATGATGAGATAGAAATCTCAAACATTTAAATATGCACAACTTATTGTGTTGATCAATATCAGTTCCTACATATCTGAGTACGTTATAAGTTCATAACTTATCAGAGAATATATTCAGCAAAACATTCACACTAAACCTCTCAAGCAGAAGTTCACCCATCTGGGTATGGAAAAACGTGATACAAAAAACAGCAGAAAACTGATGAGATGAGCTCTGATTCATTCTTTGCGATTAGCGGTAATGTTTGCCTGCCCGCTTTATTTTGCTGCGTACTCTGAATACATTGTATATGCAAATTACAAACATGGCCTGAAGTATTTGTAGTCAAATTATAAAAAAAACACTCTTTTAGTGACATTCTAGAAGTTGTAGTAGTAATGAAGTACAAGATTTTATGCATATTCAACTTCTTTATTAACAGATTTGCGATGTTTCGGTATAGTTCCTTATACCGTTTTAAAACCAGTTTTTATGTAATGAAACGGTTTACACAGATATCAATTACTCTAAAGAAGCAAATGCTGGATTCTATTGATGCATAGCCAAATCTACGAAGCCACAAGAAGTAACCACAGTACGTTCAACCATAACCTTAACCATCAATTTAAAATGACAAACATTGTGGATGCCAGTACACAACGAAAAGGGCAAACAAAACAGTGGGCTCAACGCGATTATTTTATTACCTCCCTTTTTTGTCTGATGTTCAATCAGTTTTATACGTTGGGATGCCGAGCGTAGTAATATCGTGGCTTCTACCATGACACACCACCGCTTCACAAAATACTGTGTATGTTCGACTTATCGATAGGTGTCATCTTCAAATTACACTTAAGCAAAAGCAAGGGTTCAGATTCCAGATTGTTGTCAACATGAAATATGATTGGTTGAAAATGTCAACGACCACACAGTGCTATGTTCGAAGTGAAATGTGATAATCTAATGCAATGTATTTCTGTGCGATGTACATGGCTATCGTGTATCAAAGAAAGTCAATAACGAAAGGTCTGTCATATATATGGCTTTGTCATTCCAATATCCATTTATACATTGCAAAATGACATTTTGCTCTCTAACTTGTTTCAAGAACACCAAAATAGAATGCAAATGGTAAAACCTGACATAAGAATTTTAACGTATCTCTATGGTTATGTGAGATGAAATATGTAATGTAACATAAGAAGAGAAATAAGCAAAAATGATTTCGTTGTCATGGTTACGATGCGTAATTCAATTCCTTTTCTGTCAGATGAGATTAGTGATGTCTTCAGGTTTTACTGAACCAAGTCAAAGTTTCAATAATAAATGACCTTTATCAAACTCATATATGCAAACTTGTCACGTATTCTTTTATTCTGTTTCAACTGGCAAGGATTACTTTATATCAAACTCATTCATAACCCAGTATATATTTCAGTAACATATGAATAAACCAGTTAAAAGCAAAACCGCTTTTCTAAACTGTTGCTATTCTGAGATTGTATTCAATTCCATAACGCTTCACAGATTACTAGTGATAGTGCCTTAAGATAGAAAATTGGTCCGTTCTTAGGATCTCCCAAAGATGAGTCAACCTAAATGAATATCCGAAATCTCATCAATTTTACAACAGAAATGTTGTCCCCTTCATGCACATGTATTAGCCAAGAACTGGAAGATACAAAGGAATCAAGACAGGCACATCAACAAAATCACTGGATCGTAAGAACCCTCAACAAAACGATCTCTTTAAACAATTTTTTCCTTAAATATGCCGGAGACTAAAAGTCCAGATTAAGACATCAAAACCGACGTAGATTAATTCTAACCATTCTCTTGTCACATTGAGGAAACGTATTCAGCCATGCACGTACGGTTTGGCTCTGGACGCTTTTCCCGTGCACGCAGGTGACCTCATTACAATCAGGTGGAGACAGAGGGCCGCCCTTGATCGACCTGAGCCTTCATTGATGACTCATTACAAAGTTCCAATACACACGAACGAATTACCAATTGTATGTCTTACGTGCCTTCATCTTAAAATGTCATCAGCTTTACAGGGTTGTTATATGCGGTTTGATTATCACAGTGATCACGCGCTCCATGACATCCTCACATCAATCTCATGACTGCCATCCTTTTGTACATGACACGGCAGGGAGATGAAACCAGACATCATTTGAAATGACCCATTAGAAGTTTGTTTTTCCACTCAACCTCAAAGGAATGAGGTCATTGATTTCAGAATCAGAAACAACGAGTCACTACATGTAACGACTCCTGTAATTTGTAGCTAAGATTGATTGATTTCTTTTACGTGTGTGGCTTGTCGTAAAATGTAACCTTGACACTAGAATTACTGGTGTTGCACACGAATCACCGAGGAGACTTGAAAGGCTCTATTTGATGTAACCTATTCAACTGCTAATCAACATATCCATCCTAACGTTGGTGAGTGACTTACCATTTCGGGTTGAGATACAACTGAAGGTAACATCAATTTGATAAGCATCTAACTTCATATTTATAGCACAGAATTATTACACAGAGCAAAGACTATCGTGCCACTTGCTCAAGTCAGTGGTATCCATTCATTTTCCGTATATCCGATACCTAATAAATACTTAACATTTATTGAAATAAGCATTGACACATCAACTTTAATTTGTATAATATAGATATATATTGCATTTTCCACCTATATTTTGTTGACATGCTTCCCTGCAAATACAAACCTACAGAAGATCTTCAACATTTAAGCTCAGCCACTTTATTAACTTATAGACCTCATGTCTTATGGACATCATCAGAGTACCACAATTCACCATTAAACTAGCTGTCTACTTAATAAATCAAATTAAGCAAACTTCAGCTGGTGCGTGATATTAAATCTGACAACCACTTCTACTTCTTTAAAGGCACGAGAGCTACGGGAAAGTTGGATGATGGAAGAAATATGCTCAAAGCAGAATCCCCTTGCGTTTCTTCCAATTAATCCAGCACCGAAAATCGACGATCACCGTTTTTTGTCATGGCCGCTTCATACAAAATCGAATATTGAGCATGCCTGGTTAACATCTGAACCAACATGACGCAAAAGACCGTTGAAGAAGCCTGCCAGGAATTTGAACGATTTTGCTCCTGAGGAAGACGGCATTGAAATCTGTTGCTGAGGCTTTATTCTGTGACACCTTCAGGCAAGGAAAGCCATTGATATCCATTTAGATGAGTTCCTTTTCAACACTTGTCTGATATCTTTTCCCAGGAATGTGGTCAAATGATGGAATTGTATTTATTCGATGTTATCTTTTTATCGTGTATTCTCTCTAGTTTTATGCAAATGTCTTGAATGGTGTCTTAAGTGAAAACTTACCATCTCTGAAAAAGGATAATCGTCCAGGAGATAATTAAGGGCCCACAACTCTTAAACCAGACACATGAATTACCTTTTCTTTCAATTCCAAATGAAAGTAATCGCATTGAAATTATGAAATGAAATAGCTTAAAACATCATCATGACATACAACACAGCCAACAATCCGCACTAAACTCATAATCGGTTGACAATGAATATCTAAATAGCATGTATTTCGAAACTTTGTTAGAATATATAAGGAACTGCCAAATCAATTTCGAAGATACCCAAACATCTAAACAAGCTACTAAAACATCTTAGCCTACTCTATACCTAGAAAAAGAAACCAAAATATACAAAATGTCATTCCAGGCATATGGATGGTGTCTGGTTCATCGATTCAGGATCAATTTAATTAGACGCCTCTTACTCTCCCATTTATGTCCTGTGCGAGTGGCATTTATGTCGTCTTAGCCTACCCTGCACAGTGATCCCTTCCTCTCGCCTTTTTGTTGTGATCCATTAAAGCCGCGTGTCTCTTGTTAAAGTGATTGATGCTTTATGTACTCTACTGAACAAAGGACATTAGCAATCTGACGTACTTTTTGCTAGCTTTCACGGGGATTTATTTTTTCTCACCGAATAATTAGCAATCAAATGCATTGACAAAATTCATAGCATCACAGCCTTTGTTATATGACGCTTTTACAATCATCTTTGGGATTGGGTGTTTGATGGAAATAGTTTTTATTGTTTTTGTGATTTTGTTGTTGTCAATGTAAATCAGTTTCGTGTTTCATTGTGGTTGAGTTCGCTGCTCAAATATCATGATCATGTAGAATACGGTATATACGATGGTCAATTCCCGCCTTGTATCATAGTTATATTCAAAATTGATATCCCTTTTCTTCCGAATTTCCTTTTAAATGAGGAATTCAGAAATGATAATCTTCCTAAATATGCCTAACAAAATATTTCTGAATAGAAAGTAGCTCAATTATTTTCACCAAAGATTACATTTGGGTGGTGAGGGGATTTGGGGTTTAACACCGCTTTTAGGAGTGTTTTACCTATATCACAGTTGCTGGTATTATTGCAGGGAGAAAGCCCGCAACACTATTTTGACTGTGCATTGCGGTGAAACCTGCAACCCTCTGCTAAAAAAAGCGAACCATGGATGGTACTGCGCTGAAATTCAGTGTAGCATTGCACCCAAACCTTACGGCTTGTAGAAGTTCTCTGCTGTAGACATTTCCGATCCCCTGGAGGGAAGAATACAACTGTACAGTTGTACAAATACACTTCAATTGCCGTAACCTATAACATATTTCGAAGATGTTATCATAACCCATGCTGGTGATCTCGTATGTGCATACCAATATTTTGTATAATCTGTTAGCTATGGTCATGTGGCCTTCATTGAATAAAGAATCGCTAACTGTTAAAACAATTACTTTTTTGTTCTAAAAAGATTAAAAGATTTCAGGATAAACCATCAAGTCGTGTGTAAAGATTCTGACAATTTTACAGCAATCTACTGATACACGTCTACCTCTTCATCTCGATAATTCTAACAGTAGTATTTGTCTCAGTAGAAGTTTTAGTAATATCAGTAGTAGTAGTAGTAGTAGTAGTAGTAGTAGTAGTAGTAGTAGTAGTAGTAGTAGTAGTAGTAGGTGTTGTAGTATGAGTAGTTTTAGAACGAATAATTATTTAATCACTTACTTCCATTTCCACATTATGAAAAGCAATAGCAAAACTTCTATCGGCAAGAAATTCAAAATTTGGAAATGACTACAAGATTATTACTGGCCTATATTCAACAACATCTTGAATTTAAAGATAAACACTAAATCCTACGAACTAATGTGTTAGCACGAAAGATATTCGATCCTCTAAATCAGACGAGCGAACCATGCTTCACGCCTGTAACTCAGTTGACACTCCAATTTCAAACTAGACAACAAGTGAAGAAAGGAAACCTAATTAATCCTGTACGCTGTCCATAAAAATGACTTGGCAATTTGAAGTGTTTAGAGTGGCTGCGTAAAAACTCGTCATCCATTTAATGTGCTCGGACGAGAAAGGTCTATTGTGTTACTACGTGATACAATTATAATATATAATATATCAAGATTTAAACAACGATATTTCTTTACATTTTGTCAGCAACAGCATCCTCAACATCAACATTACAACTTTGTCAATCGATGCCACAAAAAAGAAACCTAAGAAAGATATTAATGGATGAAAAGATCCAACTGTCAAAATGTAGATACGGTTTGCACAGAGCAACATTCCAAGCTATCTTAACGAATCAACTTTCTTAAAGAAGGTAGCTTAAAATGGTGAGAAGAACCACACCCCTTCTAGATATGGACACGAGAAGTGTCATTCTGTCCGTATGTCATTCTTGGCTTTAGTAGGAAGCATAATACCCTAATTGGTGACAACTTGATTCAAAACTCCTCCCCTCCAGGTAATTTTAGAATAACTGTTTACTACCAAAAATAAATTGTCTGTCAATGAATGTCTTTTGTGAGACTTTTCAAACAAAATGATGACAACCTGAGCTCCGACAACGCCCCTATTCATCAATAGGATGACTAGGTTCTCACGCCTTCAATAGTTACCTTACGACTAGCACATAGCACTGAAATATCTAACACTAAGCCACTAGAGGCATTTTGAGAAAACAATATCAACGACACTCCTTAAAAAATATATGATGTTGAATGGGAATGAGTTTGTCGTATGCATTACTCTATACTATATACTGTCATAAAAAGTTATATTGTAACGAATGCAAATTATTACGTTTATGGCAGGTCATTATAGAGAGAACATAAGGTCATTTGACATTATAAATTGGTAGGTATATATTGATGCTGAAATACACAAGTGGAATACCTTTGATCTAATTATATGAGTTATAAAAGTGTGCACAGGAAGACCTCTGACGAAATATTATCAACGACCTCTTCATTTCGAATAGAAACGGCGTTTTGGAATATACCAAAACATATTACAGATATTTAATTCCATAACAAATACTTGAAAACAGCCTCTCAGTTCCCAATACAAATTTGTTGTGAAATAAATTCTTTTTTTTTCTTGGATAAATAAAGTAGCAGTATTTTAATACTTATGCTGAATATCATGTTTTGAAAGTAAAATTTGAAAGCTTTCATTGTGGTGATGAAGGTCACTTAAATCGATTACCATTCCTACATGTAAGTCACCATGTTCCAGATTTGGACTATTAAAAGAAGTTATCGTAAAAGATACTTTACTTACCAACATCAACGAGTAATTATCCGTGGACAAATATTTGAAATTCCGTAGCGATGTTTGTGACATTTGCTCAGCTTTTAAAAAAAATCCATGTTTAAACTTACATGTTCCTCGGAATTCTATAAATGGGATACGGAGTTACTTAGACATTACGAATTACTGGGACAGACAGACAGACAGACAGATTGTTTTATTTTTGTCTCGCTAGTGTATATACAACCAATCGCTCAGCGATTTACGAGAGACACTGTGTCAATTTATAAAACATAAAATATGTTGAATATAGAGTAAAAGCATGTACATCAATAAAAGTAAGCTAAAACATTGCATAAATTATCCATATAAAAGATTACGACGTAAAAGAAGATTACTATTGCAGGCCTTGGCACTATCAAAGTTAAAAGTTACTGGGTTGAAGGTCTCTCAAACGGATGAGTAATGAAGCATGAAGAAAAAGTTTATGGTTAAATACATTTCTGTGTAGATGACGTTTTGACATAAAAAAAGATGAGTTATATAACAATGAAATATGTGTTGAGTTTCTTGTATTAAAGATGGCAAATAAAACCGACATACCTCAGCGCATTGGACTATAACCGGAAACCCATTCACCATCTGTCACTATCAGGTGTTATATAGCATCATAGTGAAACCTAAGCCTATGGTCAAATTGAAGACAAATTACATGCATGGGTACTTGAAAGGTGTATAGTTTAGTAAAGTAGGAATCTCTCGTCTCATTCTCGACACCATCCATACTGGGTTATGAATCGCAATCTGCTATGTGTAAGCATTTAGCCTGCTAGTGCAGAAAGGCAGATGTGCAACGACTATTATTGCTACAGATAAATACAACAAAACGGATATACGGTGCATTAACATGATACGCCATACTAAAACAAGACAAACCCCTTTGTAAAAAGACATAACTTCTTAACCATGTAACACTTGCGTCTTCGCTACTATTAAAAGGTTTTCCAGCTATCAACTAATTCAAAACATTGTTTTATTGCACTTTCATCCTAACAACAAATTGATCACCAATTCAAATGTAACAATATATATCTATGAATGAATAGAAGCAGGAAAGATATCATGGGAATATCCTCCCTGTCATTAATTTTCAGTATAAATCACGTGTAATCACTGGACTTTGACACGTGGACCATAGCGTGAAAACCAACTCGACATCAAAGATAAAATGATAGCAAATTCAGCGTCGTTGCACATAAATCGACGGAAGAAGAACGAAAATCCCCATCCTCCTCTTGTTACTCCTTTGTTTGCGCAAGTTTATAACGCAGAGAACTAGGTCATGTCACCCTTTAAAACATCCTCTCCGCGCCTTAACAAAGAAAACGATCGATTGAGATGAAATATTTTTCTCATACACGCGGGTATAATTTTTACGCGTCATAAATTCATTAGTTGATGGTGAATATCACTGACGATGCAATAATAACCGACAGGAAATGCAGGTCTTATAACCGCTTATCTTGATTTAAAGATAAGCTTTTACTCGGTTGCAAAATTGCAATACAATTTGGTGGCAACATGGAAGTAAGAAAGTACAAAGTATGAAAACTCTTATATTTCATTGTCCTATATATTCATATTTTTCATGTAAAATTGAAAAATTTGCTCTTGCGTGGATTTGTTTCATGAATTTGTTATAAATTAACATTAAGTTGTAAATAACAGTAGAATTAACCAATGAAATGTCAATAAGAAGAGCGAGCAACAACCACAGTCTTTGAATACTACAATCAATTTTTGATACCGATATTTATGGTGTCCGCAAACGAAATATGTATAAATAAATATGTACAACGAGCATTTTCACGTCCATGTTCCATAGATAAAGTTGAATAATCAAAATTTACATAAATTGCATAATGCAATTCCCGTATTCTAATTTTTTTTATAAATTCACCAAGGATACCATCTGCAGCTCGCTCGCCACGCTAATTTGTCTCCAATGTGTCAACAGTTAATCCTTTTCTTTGATCCGGCGTTTCATAATACCCCGTTCCATCCCCCAAAAGACCTGCTCCTATTTGTGTGTGTGATTGTCTGAGACAAACGAGCTCTGACTCATATTTTGGTGACTTGGCTTTCCATATTTCTCCACGCGACGATGCCAGTGATTCAATGATATTTGGTTTCACGATGAACATCAGTAATCTGTGTGTCAATCTTTATCCGCTTGTGTCAACCATTGTCTGCCTGTGTCAATCTTTGTTTGTTAATGTCAACTATTGTCTCTGTGTGTCATTAATGTGTGACGACCTTCTCAGCCCGACTTCAAAAGGCAAAGATTTTGTATTGATAAATATTTGTCTCTTTCTTAGGATTCAGAGAACCAGTTTTGCCTTCCTGAATTTCTCTGAAAAAATCATTTATAACATTTGCCAATAGAATAAATTTTCATTGTTCTGTCCTAAATATGCTCCAAATTGTAACTATTTGAAACTAAATTAATGGTTAGATCAATACAGTTGTTGTGAAAGCTGGGTATGTTTCATATTAAATAAATATAATACAGAAAATAATGCGTAATAATGTATTATTACTTTATATGCGCAAAATACATGAACCGATAAGGCCAGAGAAAGTCGCCCTGTTAATGTGTTTGTTCGTTATCGGTAACAAATCACTATTAAAACGTTATAGTGAGTATTTACAATCTTTGTGATTATTCAGAAAACGATGCCGAGGTTATAAACCATTGTACGACTCAACAGTCACGCCTCCGGAGGGACACATATTTGATTTGCATTATTGTGTAGTGTGTCTTCAACAAACATCCGGGCATTGTGGTAATATCCTGGCATCTTTCACCGAGCAAATGAGACAAAAGCACTTACAAACATGCACGTGCACTTCCTTTCCCCCCGCCCATCGATCGAGGTGTGTATAAAGCAGCTAGTCGAGACGACAACAAAGGAGCGAGACAGAAAACTGACGACGGGACGGCGCCTTTGCAATTTAGTCAGGTAGAAGGCTGCGTTTTGACGATAAGCGTTCTTCCGGGAAACATACTTACGAAATCACAATGAGAGCTGCACATTGACATCTGACATTACATCGACGAGGGTTATACTCGTCAGTTACTTAAAAATGGAATAACATGATTGACAATGACTCATTTACAAGTTGGTATCTTATGTTTCTAAACATTTTCACGGATGAGTTAATATTCTTTGAAGTTGAAAAATCAAACCATCGCCAAAAAAGATGAATTACCGATGCATTCTGTTATTTTGATTGACGTTATATCAAATTAGAATTTATTCTTTGAATGTATCTTAATCAGTACCCCTTCATCCAGTCATGGGTAGACGGTTTGATGTACGAATGGAAAACACATATAGATCATATGAAAAGACTGTACACGTTTTAGAAGAAAATCTGAAATGTACAACTTATGTATCACGCATCTGAGACGAATCAACTTATTTCCTATTACTAGTCTCACATTTGGGCGGATAGAAAAGAACGACCTTTTCCTTAACGTGTCGCTCACACGGGACGCCATTCAGATAGATGTAAACAAACCTTCGTCAAATCGCTATACGTAAAAACTTGACCCACTAATGCCATAAACACCTACCTGTAAGACATCGTTCAGTCACTAACACGACTGGCGTTTACATTGCAACATTTACTAACAGCTAAATATTTATCACCCTGCTTCTGATACGGACTCATGTACAAAACGAACGTGAGCGCCATATTTACAGCTCATTACCTCTCGCATTGACGGAAGGTGTAATGTTTACAATAGGTGAAGTAGGGTAGCAACTGTACGTTGAAGTACTTGATAAACCCACTCGCTACTCCATCAGGTTTCACCTTAAAGGTGCACTCCTACAGACGCAACCGTCATCCCATCGGAAATGAACTATTGATAAGTAGGGATAAAAAGAATATATATTGGATGTACAATTTCTTTATTGTTTTGGAAAAAAGTCGAAAACGGTATTAGGGTCTATACAGATATGTCGCCATTGTGAATATAAAGAAGTTGTACATCAATAACATATTCTTGTCATTTATGGAGAGTATAATATAATTATTACTTATTAATCGTACTACTATATCCTGTAAATACGTTTTTACGGAAACACAGGGACATATATTGAGTTCGTTTTACATACGTCCAACGCGATGATTACGCGCAGCATTTCATTACGTTGATTTGAAATAACACGGTTTCTAAGTAGTATTTTTAACTTTTTTTCATAAACATAACAAATTCCAAATCTTGCTACTACAACCAACATGTTTGTATCATGTGGACATGAAGTTACAGCATTACAAATTTTATCTTTTATATGTCGCTACATCGCGACTCTCAGAGCAATAACGCTAATAATGCGCTCTTTGAAACCTATATACAGGACATAGAGAAAACAAACCTGTGAGTATAAATTCAGTATGAAAATCTTAATAAATGACATCGACGAATAAAAAAAATACAGTCAAAAATATTGTTCGCAAACATTAAATGTTGAACATATTTGATGACACATAACTATAAGTTAAAGCCTGATATTGACTATCTCATGTGGACGTATGCACCACCTGGGGTAAATGTCAAAGTTACAGCTACTTAAATGCCTATCCAACTAAGGTCGAGGATGTGTGGTAAGGAATGTAAGCCAAAGTAATTGGAAATTTGATTTGTAACTATACAAACAAATCATCTTGCAGAATCTTGTAGAAATTAAAGAGTACAGAAATTGAATCGTAGAAATGTTAACAGGATTAACTTGTTAATGAATCTATAGCTCGATTGGCCCGCAAACGTGCTCATTTGACTCCGTATACATTTAATGAATCATTAGAACTATCACGAAATTCTTTCGACAGCGTTTTCAATATTTCATTTCCATAGATTTACAGTGCTTCAGGGATATGTGCCGTACCAAATATGGTTGCTTTTCTGTTTTGCTGTATGATTTGTAAAACAGGACCATCCATTGAATTTAAGTGTTTAATTGTATTTTATATCTGATGTATTTTAAGGTGTCTTTTCGACCTTATGAGGTCTGGTGTTGTTTTTAATGTTGTGACAAAAGCATTTATGATGTGTATATGTAACACATGACGTGTGAAGTATAAACACCACGAGTGTTTGATATCAATTTAAGTTAAGCTATACTTCTTCACGAAGTAACGATTTACTGAAATATAAAACCACCTATCTAACTAGATCCATATATTAGAATAAACAGTCTTGTCACTTACGATCTTTAAAAACAGGCAGAGATTCACGTGCTTAACAGACTTTGTAAAGGGCGTGGCATTCTTTTATTTTTAAGTGGTGGCTACTGAGCACATCGTTTATCTTTATCATTCAATGAATATAATAGTAGGATAGAGGATCTGTTTTCTATAACATTCACTAATTAGCACTGGCAGTTTCACAGCTACAATGTAACATAAAATGTTTTAGTTTTCAGTAAATTGTAACACTATCCACCTCGCCATGGTCTTTGTGACATAACCCGTAGATAAGCGATAATCTGTCATTAGGTATTTCAGAAGGTGTAAATATTGATGATCATTAGCACTTCTGAATGACAATTAAAGAGATACAATGAAGCCCAGTAATTAGATTATTTCAAGCAATTTGTAACCTAAGCTATGATAGGGAACGAGATGACACGAGACCGTACTTGATGAACACCCATGAATCATCCCTCCTACAGCGACGTGATAAATCAATGCATGTTTCCTGAAACGCTTAATTGTTTCAATTAATCAATTCATCCGCAGTGCAACCAACGAAGCAGAGTTCCGATCAAATATAAAAACCAACATATCATATTCATCTTGTTAGAAACGCTTACTTCTGGACCTTGATGATTTGTGTTGTAAGTTGGAGGATTTAAATGACCATGGCATTCAACCGTATTCAAATGATTGTTTGACACGTTTCTCGTTTAACTTAACAGCATATTTTCTTAGCTTAAGTATACGTTTGGCTGTGTTGTTTATCCTGGCATAAATTAAACTGACTGTGTTTCATTTGTTGAGCTTTTCCCTTCCACTTGTCATTTAAGTTTTTTTCATGTGTTCATGTGTTTCTTTTGTGTTATTTTCTCTTTTTAATTTGAAGGATTTTAATTGACGATAAATTATGAAAATTCAAAATTTATGGGTTTATGTAGAACACGTCTCAACAAAGCTGTCATCAAAAGAAAGTTCATTCATTGCTTCTCTCTGCAGTTGTCATGGTATCAGAGATTCTGATGTCTATGACGTACTTGTTGCGTTATTCAACAGAAATGCTTGTGTTACTTGTTCGTTGATATCAAAATACGTTGTCTTCCAATTGTAAATCTGACTAAGTTTATATCACATCACATATTGACGATTTCATCGCTGTACTGTACGTTAAAGGCACTAGTGCACGCTTTTACGGTTTAAATTGGCTATTTTAAGGTTTACGAGGACTTATGCATTCACTTAACCTTTCTATCGATGCAATGAAATACTTCAAATTCTTAACAATTGACCTGCAATCCACAATGAAAAAATTTTGACAGACGCTGTCGGCTTGGACATATAAAAAATCTAAGGTTAGCTGTGCACAAAACGGATATCTTATAGACAGTTGAACGCGACTGAACTATTGTTATCTGCAGCTGTTGAATTTACCTAAACTCTGAACTGAGACCAAAGAATGAATTATGTTTTTATTAATAAACCGATTTAATAACACATCATTAGCATTACTATTAGATTGACCAAAGCGCCTGACGTTTCCGTTTTTTTTGGTTATAAGCAAAATCTTAATATTTCCGATATCGTAGTTCACGCGGATTTATTGTAACGTAACATTAAATACTTCCGGTCTTTAAAAATCAACTTTACTACATGAATACGTAATTATTCGTTAAATAACTTACGAGGTAGATTACTTGAGTGAGGATCTTGAATAATATCGAAAGATATGCAATATCTGTGCATTCGTTGTGTTAACGAAATATTGGCGTGCACTAGTGCGTTTAACTAATGATAAGTTCAATTTCCTTTTTTTTTAATTTAAACAATGAATTGTTTTTTAAAAAAACATGTCACTCTTAACGAAATGAGTTTCCAATGCTACATGACTAAACTTGTGAGTATATTTCTTTGACCGATATAAACCCATAACAATTGCGACTGCAGAAATACTGCAGACATCATAATCTTCTACTGCTGTAGAGCCTTAAAATACTAGTAAACTAGACTTTGTCGTAAACTCTAATCGTATTTTAAAATGTTACTAAAAGTTTCATATAGCAAATTTTTTATCATGAATCCTTTTAGTGACCAAACAGAAGCAAGTATTTTTGCTTTTATCTTAATATCATCAAAACAGGATTGACAGCACTAATACATTCCTTGGTATTTATAAGTCTTCTCCATTTATTATCAGTTAATGGATAATGAAAACAGCTTTCATTGCAGAAAACGCAAAAACATATTTCTATCCTATATATCGATGAAAACCAACGTCATTCGTAATACCTTTCGACAACCTATTAAACGCTTATTACTTCTATTAAAAAAATCAATTGGATATTTTTCTAATAATTAACTCCAAATGAAAATGACTCATCAAAACTATTCACTGGAAGAAAAGACGATATAGGATATTATACTTCTTTAAACATGTTGACATATCCATACAGTCATTAACACCGCCATGATTTACGTGTGTGGAAAGAGATCAAATGGGGCATTGTACTTCTAATGACATAGAAAAAACGCGAATCATCGAAACAAGTAAGACAAACAGGATATCATCATCCAAACAACCTTGTGTGGGATGACTAATCAATGAACAGGTTACAGAGGGACAATATGTCGCAATTCCATCGTGATGCGCTTAATCAGACCCACACGGTCATTTGTCATTAGAGTCACGTGACTGGAAATATAAGCGAGAGAATGAGGGCAGAAGAATTAAATCGATTTTTTAAGGTCGTGGTTTGTATATTCAATATTTAAAAAAGGATGCTTTGAATCTGCATAGTGTTTGCGTGAATAATTGTTTTGGTGGTAACATTAGCCTACATTGAAATGAGGTTTAAAAGTATGTATAGACGTTCATAAGGATGTTCATATAATTTAGTATAGAAAAGAAGGAATTACGCGGTTAAATTATCACATTGTATGATAAGCTCATATGTAAGTACATTCCATCAAGCGTAAATAAAAGGCAAATACTCCAGGCGTACTGGAAGGTCAACATAATATGTACCTTTTGGTATAGATGAAATTACCTTAGTGCAGATCTCACACTGCGATACTTACCGTTCTTTAGAGCCTAAACTCATAAAACGTGTACATAGAGGTCGGACCGAGGGCAGCGAGGCAGTTATTACCTGACAATTTTGCCATAGTATCGCCAAGATAAATATGATGGATACCTGAAATATTAATGGTTAATTACCGGTGCTAATAAATGGCGAACGTGATGCACTGGGATGTCGGTTTAATTATGAGAACCGTTGAGCAAGCGATTTCATTGTGGAGGAACTACATGGAAATCAATGTTTTGTGAATATATTTAGTTTACGCTTCACTTAACCAAGCCATTTCCAGAAACCATTAATCATTCCATGTCAACACGTGCGAAACATTCCTCGAGTGACGTCACAAAAACATGGCGGCCTCTTCAAATTGTCGACTGACACATGGCATCCGGTGTTTTCTAAACTTTTCAAAATGCTCTATTGAGTGTTTACCCAATCAATACGTCCCTCCGTTCATGAATAAACTAATGAATTGGCTACTGTCAAACGGATGCTTCGGATGCTTGGATTGGGTATAATTTACGAAACTTACGGGAAATAATTGATAATGTCAACGACTGGTGAACTTGCTTTGATATGAAACACATTACTAGCCGTTATTGGTGTAAAAGGTTTCAGAAAGTCATTTCCGTGCCTAATGGCTATAGTGATACGATATTTATCATCATCATAGTGGACAAGGTCAAGGTTGATGAGACAACATACAAAGATTAAGGTAATTTTATCGTCCGAAATAAACTTGAAAAGCAGTAAACTAGAATGAGTCAAGATAATTAAAAGGTATCGTAACATACAACTGAGTGATGTTTCCTAGATACGCCAATACCTGTAACATAACTAGAAGACTTAAAGACATATGTACGGTAACATGGGACCTGTGCAGACTACCCCCTTGTAACCTCCCCTCCCCAAAATAATTCTTTACAACAAAACTGACTTGAATATTATGAATGACGCAACAAGAGGAGCTATCCCAGTTCCCCATCTTGAAATCTCATGGATCCGCAAATAGGTTTAATTCAGCATGTTATTATTTCAATAAGATCTTATCACTGCTTTTAACCAGTTTTTCAAATATTAGTTATATCTCTAGTTGATCTTAACGTACTAAGCGATATTGTGTCTACAAAAATACCAACAGAGTTGACTACAAAGATATGTCAAGCCCTGAGGAGGTTACATTCAATCAGAATCATTGAATAATATAAGTTGGTTGCTTCATTGAGGAATCGGTGTACTGGTAACTTGAACAATGAAAGATTGATGATAGACTGGTCTGAAACATGACATCGTGAGATCCCTATAGACATCACATTAAATTATAGACATAATCCGTGTGCCAAATATCAATGCACGCAAGGAATTACAGCTGTTGACCAATTTATTCAAGATACATTCTGACCGGCCTTCCAGTATACCGATATAGGTGTCATCTTCAGTAAATTCCTGAGTTATTAATGAATGAAGTCGAATTAAGGGATCAATAATGTCAATTCCGTCAAAACACTTTAAAGGGCTCTGACGAGTTTGAATGAGGTCTCATACGTTTCAATCCCGCTAAGTTTATAGGAAGTAAAAGATGACAAGTATACATACAATGCTAAGCTTTTGTAAACAAACATCTCTCTGCATGACAGCCTACGCGATGTCTTCAAGGGCTTTATTCTCTATTTCCCCATCAGATATCGACAAACCCTTATCTTACACTATCTATAACATCTGTCCGTGACGGGTCATTCACACAGACAAAGAGGGGATTTGGAACCCCTTAGGTGAGATCGGAACAATTATGGGTCTTGTTACAAAGTCAAGCGAGGAAAACACCATCAATATGGTTTATTGTATCCCTTGTTAGACGCGCTTTAGGGTTCACACCAGTGGATATATCATGAATGAGGTTGTGAATCTATATCTCACACATGAAGTGGATGTCTTATCACTTTCACTGTCTTATCATTGTTTGGGATACTACTTGACTGTTATTATATAAACTGGACAAAGATTATTTGGGATATATGAAACTTCTGAAAATATAGAGAATGGAATTTCTTTACATTTATAACCTGATGTAATAGTAATCAGAAAACTGACAATATCCCTAACTTATTTTGCCAAGGATAATAAGGATGTGCTGTTTGAATATGTCTGCCACTATTTACTATTAGCTATATCAAAAACATGACGATTATCGTTTCATAGTTATTTTTACAGTCTCTAATCCGTCGAGTATATGTTGATGACTATTTGCAAGCATTACATTAAAAAACCGATTTCATCATTGTTTTAGTAAATTTCGTATATAAGCATGTGACCTTGATTAAGATAGAAAATACTATACAATTACTTATAACTCCCATTGACGGTATATTAACAATTTACCACATTGATATTGTACATAATGGCACCAAGAGTATCGACCAGGGCACATGTTGACATTACGCTACAGCCATACACACACCGCCATTATTTATTTATCACAGCTCAGCGCACAAGGGACGCCATGACATTCAATATATTATTGAGAGTTTGACAGCACAAAATGCTTCCCGTAAATAGCAATCCATCAGTCGTATAGGGCGCAACTACTGTACAATTATGAATATTAACTCAAAATATTTTGTTAATATTAAACAATTTCACAAAAATGGAATGACAATTGGGAAAAAAATTAATTGAATCAAATCAAGTCAAACCAATAAATTGTACAATGTGTATTAACAGCCAATGAAAAGATGAATACATCTGAGTAAATGGAACCACGCTGGCAATTCCGATAAGACATTCTTTGCACGTGCATGTCGTGTTAGGCCAGTGATTGACAGCTTCACGTGCTTGTCAATCTACTTAGAAATTGGCACCCTTGTTGACGTCGCACTGATGCAGTTATGGGATTTCTTCGGATTGGCAAACAGTTTGATGTGGTCGATGGAATTGATTCCATGTATTAATGTGATTATGATTCCCTAGACTGGTGATTGACATTGAGCTCGAGAGGGGTCGGACAAGAAGGGGGTGATCCCATGCCCCGGGCGATTTATCGGAATGTTGACCAGACATCTGTCGTCTCGTGTTCTTTTGGGTTCATTTCAGCACAACTGATTATACGAAAATGTGTCTGGTCCGTGAAGTCAATTGGCGAGTGACTTTCAGTGGTGGCCCATGCATTTTTACCTATATACTAAAGGATATTTGCTAAGTATCATCTTGTACGTACATGTCATTTACAATCATGCACTTATTTAAACACAATTGATCATGAGAATGTGGGTCTTTTCAACGTTGTGGTTATATACTTTGAGGCAATTCGACTCAGTTGCATTTCATTACTTATGTCCGTAATCAACTTGATCATCGATATTTTTCTCACATGCTCACATCATGAAGTGAAACATATTTCTTATCATGTGAATGGCTTATTGAGTTACTGAAATGGCATTCGATACTCAACTTAGATTTGTATTACTCATTGCATGATATGAAAATTTGTCTCGTTTAGCTTGCATCAATTTCTCTTAAATTATATTTGTCACATATGTTTAATAACCGTGACTTGTAAGAATATATATTTCGTAGAGAAAATCATATAATTGTATACAATTCGAACAAAACAACCTTCACTCACATAAAATGCACAAAACAACAGAATATTAAGAATGTTACCTATTCAATGGAACATCTCTCGCAATCTGAAGATAAAATCGTTATGGTGAAACTATCAGACTTACCTGATCACTAACAGTAGTTCCCCTTTTCGGCGCATTTAACGCTGATTTTATCCCCACGGCGTCTTTATCAATCTTCGCTACATGTTTCGGCACATGGGCGTTACAGTAGACATCAGGGGTATTCTCCTGGTCCCAGTGAAACGTCCGTAACGTCAACTGCAGTCCGCAAACACGGCACCGGAAGCATCGACGGTGGAAGAGAACCCCCACGTCGATCCTCTCTACAGGATACACCCTCTTCTCACACCGGTAGCAGGGGTCCAGGGGGTAGCGGGGGGTCTCCCCCTCCGAGTCTCCGTCACTGGACGCCGGGTCCTCCATATTAACATCCCCTCACGTGTAGCCCGTAAACATCGGTCCTCGGTGCTCTTGACGAAGCCGACTCATCAATGAGTCATGCTGCACGGTGTCAGGTTTCAGGTGAGGTAAGTAATCCAGGTGATGTGTCCAGGTATACCGTATCCAGAGGTAAGATTTTGACGTTGGTTTTGAAAAAAATAATCTAAAATGTACACACGGTTTTTCTTCCTTACAACCTTTCACGTACGCAGCGTCCTTTAACTGAATGAAGTCACGTGACCGGCGTGTGCTGTTGGCTTTGTGAGCAGTGTTATCAATGATATCCGACACGGTGGAGTGGTAAAGCGTATATTCCAACACAAAAGGGTCCGTTTGTTTTCACCAACGCCAGCCTGAACCTCTCTCCTCCCCAACCGAGACAGAACTGCTAGATATGCGGCACTCGTGTCCACGTTATCGATCGGGATTCGTTCATTGGTCGAGCCGCTTCAAAACTACGAACATTGTAATCGACTGCAGCAGACGCTCAACTTTTCTTTAAATGGAACGGACTGGTCCAACGGACGGAGCATACTCAGTTTTTATTGTTGAAGATGAAAATTAAATATGGATACGTCGCGTATTCAAATCGATGGGGTCGCTCTGGCATGTTGGCGTTCTTTATTTCAAGTTGTCAATCAAAAAGCACGTGCGCTCGTGCGCAATGACACCTGGCCTCATGTCTTTCATGGAGAATTGTCAGCCAGAATTAGACCGAGAATCTTTCCGCAAGAAAAACCAAATAGGCGTTCATATTTGTTACAATGGATTCATTGGGCTGGGAATGGAATTGTAGGCTGAGGGAATATTTCAACGTACCGTTCATTTGTACCATATTTTCTCTTTACTAACAGGATTTTTTTACCCTTGCAATGTACACATTAGACAAACTTAACCGCTTTAGTATTGACTGACTTCATCAAACAACAATCGTTTCTCATAGTTTTGATACAATTTATAGATGTGAAGGCTCCTTATTTTTACCCCTATTTCATTGTCGGAATAAAGATGCACTTACTGTACAACAAATTTAGATGCGTTTTCCTGCCACTAATTTATATAGGGCAGGTGGAATTCAAATCAGCATGATCTACGTATATGTCCCATATTTTACGATTGCCATCGAGAGAGAATTTAAAAAACTGTTACGTACATCTCTGGATAATCTAATCAAACTTGTGCATTATTTTATATACTATGCGTTTACTACAAGAAATGTGTGTATATAGAAACATTCTGAATTTCATTTGTACAATTTTTGTGCATTTTTGATATTAACATAGGCATCTTGCTTTATTACAAATGAACAACTTTAATTTTGACTTTGACATGTCAATATGTTCTATCAGTTATTTAGAATTTGTCATATTTATGTTTGGTGAAATTCGTTTTTGTTTTGTCATTTGGGCAAATTTCCTTACTTGAGTCATGAAGCTCATTATCCCTGCAGCAACGAAATTTCAGTTCCAATTTGAAATTAAGATTCAATAATACGTAATAAGTTTGAGAATATCTTCATGAAATTTGGGATTTTTAAGAGAAAGTGACGAATTCTTAAGAAAACTGTAAGTCTTCTCCGGCCCCTGAGTTCTTTACGAATCATTTTAATTTTATCTTAACTGGTATGAAGATGCATATGTACATGAATGTGTGTCATGATTAATAATGTTGAAAATAAGTTCGTAATGCTTAGCGGTTTTTTTGGCAAAAGCTGTTTCAAGTCCGTTCCGGCTCATAACTTGTAATCATCTGATTTTGTTTAAATTTGCTATAGCTGTACATTATACATTATAGTGTGCTTTGATGAATAATTTTGTAAATAAATGTAAAATATTGCCAATTTTTTAAAAGGTGGTAACTTTGTTTCTAATCCTATCTGGCTCATAACTTTTTAACTTGCCATCTGAATTTGATCTCAACGTTGGTATGAAGATACTGAATACATAGAGGTGTGTATCTATTTTGAATTAATTGTTCTCTTATTTGCCTCGAGGAGGTCAAATTCATCACAGAGATCAAGAAACGTGAAAGTTGATTTGAAAATATACTTAAAGTTCTTGATTTTCGGTTGCCCATTTTAATACAGTCATAAAAAGGCTTCAATTGATAAAATATAGAATACCTAACAACATATTGTTAGTTGCGATGCATATAGCTCGACCATGTCAGCTTGTTAGTATTTCATTAGAAGCAAATATGCTGTAAATCCAATTAAAATTTAAAGAAACTCATCGGCAATAGAAACGAAGGACATTTGAGGAAATTTATCGATCTCCAGTAGATTTATCTCATATAAATGGTTGTGTGTTTCGGAAATTGAAAGTCAATAGGGGTTCATAACAAAAAAATCATACTTTCATTTTGACATTCAAATTTCAAACCGTAATTTTCATTTTGCAAAAGAACCAATATGCTACAAAACACTGACCAAGCTAGAATTGTGCGTTTTGCATATAATAACCTAATCGTGTAGTTTGAACTGGCCATGGTCTCCTGGTTATTATGTGCAAAACGCAATGCTCACCTAACATCCCCATGACCTCGTTCAGAGATGGAGTTTACGGTGGTCTAATGCAAACGGAAATCAATTTCCATATGATAAAAATGCTTTTTTTTGCTGTTTTGTTTTGCTTGTCCAATATCTTTAAAAAAAACATAATTACATTTGAAATGGAATAACTGTGGCGATTCATCTTAAGCTGGTATCCGCCAATGCCAATGTTCTTAGTTTACTCATGTTTTTGTTGTGTATGCTGTAAAAATATCAGTTACAATGTAACCATAACACAGTTTAGGTTTCCCATGTCGAAAGATAGCATACAAGTTCTGGCAAATTAAGGGCATTAATTATAAGAAAGGAGTATTCATAGTATGATGTTCACTTAAAGTTACCCTTCTCATTTATTGTCTAGGTTATATTTTCATCTTTTTGTTGTGCTTTATGATCGGATAAATTTCACTGCTATATATTTCATTATAAAAACAGTAACTATTTGTGTGGAAATTTTCATTCATACTTATATTTGACTAGATTACAAAATTTGCAATAAACTAGAAATGGGATCATTCTAGAAAAATATATGTCTTCTCATCTAACTGTATTAGATAAGAAATCTTTAATTATTCATGAACGTTATTACGTTGTTTGAACTTTACTGCCAATAGAAAGTTATAAAAGATCATTATAAAAAATGTCATGATAGATTCTACATAAAACGTTCGTAGTAAGTTTACTTTTTCAATGATTCATTGAATTTTCGCCCTTTTTCTTTAAAAAGTGATAATTTACTGTTGAATTGTTCTGTTTTCAATAACTTCATGAACTCTTTAAATGGCATCCTAAAAGTTTACATTATTGGGAAAATAATTGTATCGAATGGATGATTGTTACACAAAAGCAACATTTTTGTACAAAGAAGTTGATCCGTAATTAAATACCATTGTCTTCCTTATACTCTAGATCTTCTGCTACATTTTGTACTGTATTTGATCAACTTTGTACAGAAATATGAATAAAGTGATCAATCAGTTGTTTTGATCAGAAAATTGCACAACATTTTGACAGTAGATTTCCTCTGACTTTTTTTTGATAATTGCTAATCTAAGTTTTTTCCTGTTAGATGGTAGATAAGGATCCTTTGTCATTTTACTTATGAAAATACCTATAAAGTCATTATTGATATATTTTCAGTGTTACCGCTCATTAAATCGAAAAGAAGTCATACCTTGTTCCCAAGAGTAATCATCGTGTAAATATTATGATACGTATTTGACTCCTGTATTCAGTTCTCGAACAATGTACTATTCTCCTCAGATTTTCCTGATAAAGTTTACCAGGGGAGATTGTGAAGAGAATCGCAACATCAGGGCATAGGTGACCGCGCTGTTAGATAGGGATTTTACAGACGCTTCAACCACTCAGTGATGTAATACTAATACATTGCACTTTTGACTGGGAGCCTCTCGACGTCTTCCTTTTGACATGCTATGGAAGAAGTAATTTACCGGGGTATATAATGTAGAGTTAAGATATAGCTTGTCCAATGAAACAGTTAAAACGTCAATACAAACTGATGATGGGGAAAACTGGGATATCGGATCGATAAAATAAATTAAAAATAAATACATACTTGCAGCTCACATAAAGTGTATAATGACGCCTTATTACTCGCTCCTTTAAGATACTTGTTTGGTTGTGTTCATGTTCAGGTGAGGCCGGGGGACAAACCATCTCTCTGATGGCTCTTGTTTCCAAGGTCACAGCATTGAAACATACATGTCAAGTTTGTCAGCGTGATATCTCAAGAAGATAAATTCTCTTCATGTTTTGCATCTAGCATCTTTTTTGGAAGACGGGCCCAGTCAGTTACGGTGGCTTCCACTTTGTGTTCAAGATCATTCACAGCCAAATTTTGAAGTTTTCACAAAGGAAACCTGCATGTAACTTCTGTCGGGGCCATTTTCAAGAACTATTATCTAGATTCTGTTCATATTTTGGACAATCTTGTCATAGAAAGGATGCATCATCCAGTCGATTTTGGTGACCTTTGCATTTTTGTCTGAGTTAGGCTGGACTTACACAACGACCTTTTTTATGGTTGCGTCATCCGTTGCGTTTTTTACCAAGTATGATACGTATGTTTTTAGGCGCGAACAGCTGAGAAATAGCCAGTACGTTTCGAATCTTGTGATGGCATTACAAGTTTTACTCGTCCACTCGTCCCATTATTTTATAGCTAATTACATTTGTATATTGAAAAGAATCTTTCCTTAACTCCTTCTATTGTTATACCTATATGTTTTATGTTGTACATTATTGACTATGTAACCTAAGGGAACAGATAAAAAAAAAATTTTAAAATTAAAAAAAAGTTGTACTCATCCTTCTGATAGAGGGGAAGCAGGAAGAAGAACAGATGGAGGAAGAAATCTTAGCATCTATGGCAGTTTCTATCCTTGAAGAAGAGAACAAAACTCGGAGATGGTGGGTTGTTATATTTTTTATACATATTTTATGTACATACAAGTGAAGAAAGACGTTTTATTCAATAACTTATCAAAGACATAGCCTTATTTTCCTTTGAATCGAGTATTTTTATCGAAAGTTAAGGAAATAAACTTACCTGATTGCCCACGTGCTTAGGAAATACCTTTAAAAAATGACGTCATCAGGGGAATTCCTCATTCGATTTCATTTGCGTTGCGTCAAAAATAGGAGGCCCTCCCATCTTTTTCGCATCGCATCGCAACGCATGCAAAATTCGTATAAGTGTAAATGTAAAAATTAGTGTTTGCGTTTTTTCTTACGTAACGCAGTAACGGCTGTAGTATAAATCCAGCCTTATTCATTGGAAATTTGCATATGTAGCTTGTCAATGGAAAATGTTGACAGAATGATTTTTCATAACCTCTAGAGATCTCACTCTTTGGTGGAGTTTTCGGCAAATAGATTGTTTGACTCTGACATTGTTTTCAAGTTCACGGTGAATTCAAGTTGAAATTATCACCACATAAATTATTTTAACGTACACAATAATACTCCTTTTTTTTCTGTTGACATGGACATTTCTCTACTTTTTCTATATACTACCGTATTTAAGAAATCTCTTGACAGCTTACCCATTTATGTTAGAAAGGGTTAGAATGTGTAAAATACGATAGTAATCAATCATGTTGCACGTCCATCATATGGAATCAAAATGCTGGAGGTTTTTTTTATTTTTGAACAGTTAAAAATCGCTGGTGTAATTATGATAGGCTGAAGCGTCTGTAAAATCGTTAGTATTGACACATATTGTCATTCGTTGAAAGCAGTAGGAGAAATGAACTAAACTATTCTCTTGTGGTTGATACAGAAACATGCTTTTCATTTCATTTAATGATAATAATTCATTTATATAGCGCCTAGTACCATCACAATTGTTGCTCACCGGCACTGTACAAGGAACATTCAGTATAAACAAAGGAACTACTATTTACAGTTAAATTGATGCCCACATATATATGAGCTTGATTATCCATATGCTTCAGTGAAGAGAAAGGTTTTTAAGAGAGTTTTGAAATTGACTTTCGATTTCATATATCTAGATTTGGGGGCTACACACTGAAAAGGCACGGTCTGACATCAGAGAGTTGGAACGAGGCTGGAGGAGTAGAGTGTCACTGGAGGATCGAAGTTGACGGACTGGGGTGTACTGGGAGATCAGGCCTTTTAGATAAGCTGGGAAATCGTCATTGTGCAGGCAGTCATATGTCAACATACAGATCTTATATTTCACACGTGACTGAACTGGAAGTCAGTGCAAATTAAGTAGTAGAACAGGAGATATGTGTTCTGATTTGGTGACTCTAAAACACATCTGGCGGCAGCATTCTGAATTCTTTGCAGTTTGGCAGTCCTGCAGGTTGATGAATGAACAAAGCATTGCAATAGTCTAGTTTTGATGTAACCAACGACTGCATCAACATCTTTACAATTGTGATGTTGAGGAGGTGTCTGACTTTGCTGATGTTGTAGATGTTGTGGAAACAGGATCTGCTGAGGAGGGAGATGTGAGAGTCAAATGACATGTTGCTGTCAAAGGTGACACCAAGATTGCGAGCTGTTGCAGATGGAGAAATGAAGCTATCACCCACTTGAAGTTGTATGCATTGTCTTTCCAGTTTCTTGAGCTTTTGTCTGGATCCAAGCAAGAAAAACTCTGTCTTGTTGTCATTTAATTTCAGTAAGTTTTGTCCCATCCATTTGCGGATATCCTTTATACATTCTTCAAACTGTACCAACTTTAGTGAGATATCAGGTGTTTTGAATGAAATATATAGCTGATTGTCATCAGCGTATAGGTGGAAAATCAAACCTGAGCTTTGATGATGTCCCCGAGAGGGAGAATATAAACAGTAAACAGCAGTGGTCCCAGGACAGAACCCTGTGGGACACCATATTTGCACAGGTGACGGTCGGAGTAGCAATTTTCTATCTTCGCAGACATGGTACGATCTGACAAATAGGATCTGAACCATCGAAGTGCTGAATCTTTAATGCCAATCCGGTGTTCTAAACGATGTAAAAGCAGGTCATGATCTATAGTGTCAAAGGCTGACGATAGGTCAAGGAGGACTAGCAGAGTCACTTCCTGTTTTCCCATGGACGTCATGATATCATTGTATACCTTCACCAAAGCAGTCTCCGTGCTATGAGCGGTTCGGTATGCAGACTGATAACTTTCAGCTACGTTGTTTCTATTTAGGGGAAGCTTGAGCTAAGTGGCAACAATTTGTTCTAAACATTTCGAGATGAAGGAGAGAGTGGATACGGGCCGGAAATTCTTACGGTCATTCACATCAAGACTTGGTTTCTTCAATAATGGAACCACAACCGCATGCTTCAGTTCTGTAGGGAATTTTACACTTGAAAGTGAGGTGTTAATGATATCCCAAAGAGCAGGTGTGACGTGTTCGGCAATGGATTTAAAAAGCCAAGTGGGAATGAAGTCCAGGGATGAAGACTTTGATGACGAACTCTTCACTGTGTCAGCAACCTGTTTTGGGGAGACCATACTAAGGCGATTGAGTGGAGAGCCGCAGAATATGTCTTCAGTGTGCTGTGATTCATCCGTCTGAAGGGCGTTGATTTTGAGGGATTCTCTGATATTTCGGATTTTATCATTAAAAAACTTTGCAAATTCATTTCCTAGTGACAGTGGATCAGTAAAATCAGGGAGTTTCAATTTTGGCACATTTGGGCAAATTCAGTGAGAAAAAGGTAGTTAGTGAGCTTGTTTTTTCTTGAAGGCGGGGGTCGATAAACAACCTGGATCTGCAAGAGTTTATTCTTTACCGATGCACGTAGCTGAATGTTTTCAAATGATTTATATGTTACCCTGTGTGGTAGATTTCATGTTTACAGATTGCTTATACACAACTGCAATGCGGTTCTCCATTATGATGTCATAGCTGTTTGGAACAAGTTCAGCAAGGGTTGCGTCATCTTTGTTGGTAAGCCATGTTTCAGTCATGATGAAAATGTCATAGTCCTTATCCAAAATCAGATCATGTAGACGAAGTGATTTGTTTCTTGCAGATTGCACATGTGGTGATCGGCGGTTTCCGGAAAGTACATCCGGGGACAGGTCATGACCTCGGAGACCCCTATGCAATCACCCAGGGAGTTTAGCAGTACCTTTCGCCGTGTCAACACGTGTCTTTATCGAGTGACGAACCATTCCACCCGATACGAGACCTCTGCCACGGATATGATAGACTCCATTGACTTTAAACCCTGAAACAAGTGATATATTCGGGACTTATCCTGGTGTACCCCAGGGACGTATCCCTGCACCCGGTAATGTGACGTAGTAACTTCCTTGTAAACTCCAGGTTTACAACAATGGCGCTGTGACAAACAACGGAAGGGAAATTCTGGAACCGGTCACCACTAATTAGCCACGGACTTCATTTTTTTTGGAAGGGGAGTGGAGGGTGAGTAAAGACTTTTGAGACTTTCTCCACTGTCATCCTTTGGATATCGCATTCATCGCATTCATATTTCGCCGGGCATGTTTTCATGGTGACATATCGACCTGTCAACTTTGCCTGCGAAATTGTCTCGTCTGGGAATTTCGAGAAGTTTTCTAGGTGACATATCGACCAGTCAACTACAGATATCCACAGACACTGTCTTTCATTGAAAGTGTTTGAATGTACTGCAACCAGTTTTGCGTACATTTTCCATGTAATTTTCTGATTGTGAAACACGTGGTGGGAAGCACGTGCAATCCGTGCTTGGGTGAGTGGAAGTTTCTGTCTCGCCGTTATCTCAAGTACGCGAAGTAAGTGATACTTTTTGAATTTATTCATTTGGAAATGTGTTCAAAATTAATTTGAAGGAATTTCACACAATGTCATATCGTTTGTGAACTTTAATTACCATTATCAGCCCGCTTTCCCGTTTGACATTTTAGCGGAAGTTGCCTTTAATTTACGCAGAAGCTCTGCGTTCCGATATTGTTTACATCCGGAACTGTGTTTACATCCTACACGGCGGGTGGGCGCTTCAAGTCTTTTGTCACTGAATTTATTTTTAGTGACAACTCCAAAGATTAACACTACTGTACTGTTTGGTATTTGTGACAGACTTTGTTGACATTTTCAGAAATTGGAAATCATTTCTCACGTGTGTTTACGGCATAAATCAAGTCCATTCCTGTAACATTTTGAATGATTTACATCTTTCTTCAGATATTTCCAGCAACTTTTGGGAGTGAAAAGTGGTATATTGAATTGCAGTTCAAGATAATATACTCTTCAATTGATTGGACGTTTATGGTACTGGCTATCTTTGAAGAAATCGGACATATGTAAGACATTCAACTTGATTTCACTAAATCATTTTCATGTTGACATTGGTTATAAGAAATCATGAACATTAGCTCACTGTTTTATGATAATCCTAGAAGGGAAGATCAAGCTATTAACATTAACTTTGACAATGCTCAGGAAATGAAGATTAAGGGTATGACCAAACAGCAAATTCGGTCTATTCAAAGTTTGAGGAAGAATGGATATAATATTCTGCTTGATGACCTTGAAGGCCTCAGTCATTTTCCTGATGAGTTGTACGACCGTCTAATTTTCAACCCGTCTGAAAAGCTGGCATCCCATCCTTCCCTAAAACATAGGAGGGTGGAGGGAGAATCAAGCGAAGATGTATCTCCGGAGAAATTATCCGGAGCCACCAGGACAGAAAGCAGATTTTCTAATCAGCTTGGTGGACAGGGCTGGCAGCCGCCGCTTGATGTAAAATTGCTGGGTAAGGTACTTCAGGATATGTTAACAGAGTATGTTGGGGAATCAATCAAGTCCTTGACAGAATCAATGCACACAGATATGACTGTCTTGACAGAAACTATTGTCCAGTTACTTCATAAAGTGTCAGATTTGTCAGAAAATATGTCCAAGATTGCCTCAAGAATAGAGGATACAGTGAACGATTTGGAAGCTACAATGAACGGTAAAATTTGCAGGTTAGCTGGTGAAATGGAAGCACTCAAACAGCAACGACCTCAAGCTGATGATGGGAACGGACAACACTATCGGAAAGAGGTTCAACACACCAAGACTAAACTGTCTGGGCCCTTGAATGTCGAGGATGCAGTACCGGAAACAACGTTGCCCTTTAATGGAAGTAATCCTAAGAGCAGCTTTAGGACATTAAAGGAAAATTGTCGTGACCCCAATCACGAGGATAAACAACTCCTGCTAGAGACACTGGGAATCATTGTGGCGTCAATCGTAAAAATGACAAGACTTATGTTAGAGACATTACTTTTGGCAGACACAGTGCAAGTCTCCAGCGAGATTACTATGAGGATGACCTGTCTTCAGAAGATGACTTTTCCAATGACAGAAACAATGGGAAGAGTCCAATTCAAACCATGACCAAGAATAAGAATTTCTGCATAGCAACAAATATGATTGAGTTTGATGGCAAAAGTTCATGGTCAGTATTTGAAGTCAAGTACTCATTACTAGCGACTTTGTACGATTGGACTGAAGAGGAAAAGCTGATGCAACTATGTTTTGCATTGAAAGACGAGGCAAGCATGTATTACACATCCTGCATGAGTATTGATGATAACATAACATTTCCCATCATGTTAAACAAGTTGAGGAGAAGATTTAGTATCACTGAGTCAGCATCATCAGCAAGACTTCGCCTGTCCAGTATGACGCAACAACCAAATGAGACGTTGGAGGAATGGGGTGAACGGGTGTCATCAACTGCTCACAAAGCATATCCCAATTTACCAGAAGACTTTGTTGAAAATGAGATTGTGAGTCACTTCTGCTGGGGATGCAACGATCAAGATGATGGTACTCTAATTTACAATTTCAAACCACCAACCTTGGAGGAAGCAATAGAGGACATCAGTCATTATCAGCAACCATTCCTCTCATCTGGTTCATCTGATCATACATCACTGTCATCTGAATCTGTGGATGAATCTGGATCTTCAGCAACAAATCAGTCAACTGGGCGCCATGGAAACTCAGCTGGATACAAGATTGACCAGCCTTTAATCTAGTTTGGGGAGAGTCTGCTGGCCCACCCTTTCCCCTACACGGCCTTAACCTTAAAGGACCGCCCCCGTGGCCACCGGATGCTAATGCTTTTATCGACGACGACCACCCTTAGTATTGACATCACCCTCAGATTGTTGTGTTTTCCCGGTTCTGTGTCGGGAACTGTCATGATCTTATCCCCCCGCAGGTGGAATTCTTGCAGGTGGTTATTTTAAGTTAAACATTTTCACCAGATCAGCTAACAGTGTCACACCTGAAAAGAATATCAGATGTGAACATTCTCAAAGAACTAAGTGAAGATTTGTGCTCCTCCAGGTTATAAATGAGACCCCACCGCAAGTAAGGGGGGCCTTATGAAACTGGGAGGAGTGTGGTGATCGGCGGTTTCCGGAAAGTACATCCGGGGACAGGTCATGACCTCGGAGACCCCTATGCAATCACCCAGGGAGTTTAGCAGTACCCTTCGCCGTGTCAACACGTGTCTTTATCGAGTGACGAACCATTCCACCCGATACGAGACCTCTGCCACGGATATGATAGACTCCATTGACTTTTAACCCTGAAACAAGTGATATGTTCGGGACTTATCCCGGTGTACCCCAGGGACTTATCCCTGCACCCGGTAATGGGACGTAAGTAACTTCTTTGTAAACTCCAGGTTTACAACACACATATAATATTCCAATGTTCAAAGATTTCATTACATTTGAGACTGTAGAGGAATCCGCATACTTGATTTTAACCAAATTGTTCAAGTTCATACCTGATGGTTGTTGGTCTGTGGTATCAGCAGAATGATTCACATTTGGTGATGAAATATCCAGTGAATTTGCATCAAACTCCATTCAATCAACAGGAATCCCGCATTTAATGCGTTTAGATCGTTTTCCACCACGACAGCCGCGTTTAGTAGACTGTTTTGCACATATTCCGAGATTTTTTAGATTGCACCACAAGTTACGGTCCAGGTTTTGAAAATACTTATGTTTCAGTTGTAAACATGTATCCCTGAATTGATCAATGCTGGTATTGTAACCCATTGTGTAAGAACAAAAGGGCACTGTCAAACACTTTACAAAGTGTATCAAAATTGCACAGCAAATAACCACAAAATGCATTGTTTTTCTGAAAATGTAACCACATATATAGAGTCCATGTGGACTCATGCATTCACTGGTCAAATTTTGTTCACATGTTGAGTCTGTACTTATAGATATTGAGAGATTTAGTGAGAGAAAGTTGAATGCTGCTTCACTACATATAGAACAAAATAACCGCCTAGAAAAACAAATTAGATATATCTTACTTGGTTGCAAAATATATACATGTCAAGGTAGAACGATCATAACCTTTAGTTAGACTTGAATAGTAATGGAGACATTTTTCATGTTTCCTTTAGTTAGAATTAGACATGTTCAATCAAATGACAGGCAGTAAAATATGATGAGATAAATAATCAAGCATTAGAAATAAATATTTGAAATAAAATGAGGAGTATTGTTCGAATATCCCAAATTCTTTTACTTTTCTTAGCACGATTGGAATTAACGTCCACAGTGTCCACTATCCCTTGCACTGACCATTCCATATACGTATCCACTCGACCACCACGTCATTGCATGCGTCTTATGTCTGGGTCATCCAACAGTGTATAGCAAATTACCTTCGGTATAACAAGGATTTGTATTCAATATGTTTAATGATAAAGTCTTATATGATCAGTAATGAAAATCTTAAGATAGCGGAAGTAACTTAAGGGACCGGTCATTTATTACAGGGGGGGTTCTCTTGGGATTGTGTATAAAAATGTGGCCCTCCCCAAATCAACGTAATTTTCTTCATGGCCCTCCCCATTTTAGCGTGTATCATTCATGACCCTCCCCCAAATCATATCTACGAAACTACTTGAATTTGGTCGTTTGAAGATGTATGTCAGTTCTACATTCAAAATCTTTTCTTTGATACTTTAAAGAAGTTTCGCCATTGAAAATAACTCTTAAAAGAATGTTGAAGAGAAACACATTGACCCTTCCATTGATGGGTTTATGATATCTGATAATAGTCTATAGTGTTTTAAATTCAGTTTCAAATTTTGAATCCCATTGTTTATAATACATATATATGTTAAACATACTGTAAATTTTATCATTCAAAGTTGAATGAATACATTCTAACTTTACTTTAAACTTTCTTTATTCATTTTAAAACTCAAATCCCCATTTAAACAATAAGTGTTTGAGCTATGAGAGGAACAAAAGAACATGAAGTATGGAAACTGAGGTATGAATAAAGCATATGTTCCCAATTTTTTTAAATATAAACATTTCAATTTATTTATCTAGATATGCATTTCGATGTTTTTTTTGCTATATCTAGCCATTTGATTAAATGTTAAGGTTCATAAATTTGTACCATTGAGAAAGATTAATTAATATAATCATTCAAATATTAACAATTTGACCAGTTGTTTAACTGTATGAGTCTATTTAGTCTAAATATCACATATTATTACATATTTTACATATTACATGATTTCCTGAGTGGAGATACAAGTTATATTGAGAGGTATGCATTAACTGTGTATTATTTCAGGCAAGGAAAAAGTGGAGTGCGACATTTATAAAATATAAATGACCATCAATGATTTTTAAGACATGAGAAAAAACCCTGTTTCTTGGTTTATTGCCTCTTTTTTATATAAACCAAATTATCCCGAACTATACATAAAATGTCAAAATATGGATGTACATGGATAAATAATCAACATTGCAAACGTGATAATTACATGTAACTTAAATCAAATTAGAAAGAAAATACTAAACTCCCATATAAGAAATCAATATTCGTTCATTTCGACGGACCTTGGTTATTACTTATCCATCGCTGAGTGACTAGATTAATAAGATAATATAAAAAAACGTCAATGCAAAAATGGAAAACAACAATCAAAAGAGACAGAAGACAATATCTACAATTAAAGATCACATCATTCTCTCTCCACAGAGGAAGTTCCGTCATGAATTCACACACTAACCTCTGTCCTACTACGCGCGTTTCCCGGTCGGGAACGTTGGCGCCTGACTTCATGCAATGTGCAATCTGCACAGTTATTTCGCCATTCTTTGGGAAAGATAAACCTTATTTCAATGTGCACAGAGGAGAGCAGCCCTATTTATGGAACTGCGTCATGGTATAAGCCTCGCTGACAACACATATTTTATCCATGCATGCAGTCTTTTCATTTCATGAAATTTAACAGATAGTATGTGTTGCAAAATTTTGCCGTACGGGGACACTGCAAAGGTCCGATTACAATTATTGAAATTTGTGACGGAGCTACCTCTGTGGTGAGAAAATGGGATTTCACATACATACATAAAACATTTACAAGGAAATTAACAACTATGTTCAATTCTTAAAACAGTAATTTCAATAGTGTCACAGGGGGGGAAATGGAAAAATTTCTTAATAAACGGTGACGTAACTTGTTTTTGAACAGTAAAGCACGTCTCATAGATAATCAGAAGAAGAACAAAATATATAGTAAAAAGTGAATAAAATTTGTAAACACATTTAAAGTTATTCTTACTCAGATTTGGTCATATAAAAAAATCATTTAAGAAATCCTCATGCTATCTTGATACTTCCAAATATCAGCACATTACCAAAGTGATTCAGAACACGTATTCTCTTTGTTATTTACATTATCTCTAAATAAGAATTTCATATATTTATTTATTTTTTACATATAAATGGGGAAAACATCTCAAACTGATGAATACAGTTGTGGACTTAAAACTGAAACTGTTAAAAACGAAATGAGATTGTTGGTATCCGTACATGAAAGTCCAACATCATATAATATTGCTGCAGCGTTTAAATGGACCATACACTTGTTTCGGTATGTAATCTACTAAAATCTAGAAAATTCAATCAGTTTCCTAAGGCAAACCTTAAACTTTTTTAACTCTTGCCGGACATCTTTTCCAGAAGCCATTTAGCTTGATATTGTAACCTTTAACTCTTAAACTTCTAAATTTAAATTGTTGTAAATAGATACATTTGCTTGTGTTAGGTAATAGTAATAATGCAGCAATCACAAAAATTATGGAAGAAAGCGATCGAAAATAACAATAAAAGAAAACATTTACAAAATATTATTCCTTTTTCGGATATGAAGTTTATGATGTTTAAAGAAAATGGGATTTGCAGGATGCTCATGGAAATAGTTGGGAAAATAGGTATGACGTCACGGCGGAAATGAAGAATGTCATTTTGTGTGATGTCACTTCCGGTGAAGAAGAGGTTGGATCTGCAATTGAAGTGAAAACTATTAGAAACCTAAAATCAAACACATTACTAAATGAATAAAGTAAAACATACGGGAAGAAGGTAAAATCGTAAATTGTTGATGAATGTACCATTTTCATATGAAACTTAAAACTGACTTCTAATAGCAGCACACACACAAATTTACTTTTCCTTCGCTTATAGAGGCTAGGCGATAAACAATTTCCATACGCTGCAATAAATTAATAAAACAAGTAAAAGGATAAGAAAAAAACTTTAAAAAATTAAATTTCAGTACTATAGCACATGATAATATGTTATAGAAAGATCACTTCCATCAGATTGTAGTCACGGTTACAAAAGTGTTTGTTTTGTTTGTTGACAAAAGAAGTTGATTTCATGGCCATAATTCCAAAGCAGGTCTTCATGCGTTTAATACATTCAATGTATAATATCAGTTAGAGAGCAAGGCCCATAGAAATAACACTCCTTGAAGTCTATTCGAAATCAAACGACAGACTCAGAATATGTTACAATTTTGAAATACGAAGGCATCATTCAAGAACTTGATCTCCGTGTATGCATGCTTAGCATCCATCATTGCAAATTAGATACCTCGACAGCAAAGTTAAAGTCTTGTTTCAGTGAGACAAAAGGACGAACAGATCATCAGGCATCCCATGTGCTATGGAAGGCATGCAAAACATCGATGTAGAAGAGAATCAAAATGAGTCTATTCGCTGAAATAGATTTATACTCCTCCACCCCATAAAGTGCAAATTATAGATATGAACAGCAAAGTTCAAAGGTTTTATTTGTTGACCCACAAGATAAAACAAGCACCATATATGCTTATAGAAACATGCTTGGCATCCAGGTTCACTCATTGAAAATTAAGAATTCGTTCATACACAAGGTTAAAGGAGTATCAGCCTCCCATGCGCTGATCAGAACATGCTTGATATCCGGTTCCGGTATGATGTCATTGATGGTCCACCCACCTTCAGTGCAATTGAAGTTCCAGATGTTTGTGTTCCTTGTTTTGGTGCCAATCCGAAGAGCTCTATAATCTGACATCTCCTGAAGAATGTACTTCACATCTGTTTTGCATGTCGGCAGCGTCCTGTCCATGGTGGTGTGGATTTGAGAAGGGAGACTACCAATACACCTGGCCAGATCGAGCAAATTTGGGCACTCTTTGATTACGCAGGAAGCTAGCCCCATCATCTCTCTGGCAACGTAAGAAGCAGTTTTCTCAGGTGATATACCTGTATTCCTTTCAGGTAGAATAGAAAATCTTAACAGCGTTTTCTATAATTTTTCATGCAAATGTCACTTTCAGATGTTACATAGCATGAAGATGATGGTTTTTGAAAATGTTCATGCATACACTGGCCCAAAACTTTCTATATTCGTGGCTTTTTGTTAAAGTTTCGTATTCTATATAAACTACATTGTAGCTTCTTCATTCTGTCGTTGTATGTTACCGCCTGCTTTAACCATAAACGACAAAGAAGATGCTTGACGATAACTTTCTTAATTCAATAAATAATATCCAATAAAATCACTGATATGACGCCACTTTGCAAATAAGACACGGACCAATGTGGCACAGCCAAAAATATTGTGACACCAAATCCTTACGTCAAGTTATTATGAAAAGTGGTAAAACGTAAATAAAACTTTTCGATTTCTTACATATACATGAACTTAAGAATACAAACTTACAATAAGAATGAAGTATTTTTGAGAATGCAAATGCATATATTATATTTTTTATTTCTCACAGGGACGTGCATTACTATACAACGACTAGAGTCGGCGATCAAGCAGCTATCATTTTTAAAGTTAAGGTATGTAACGAGGTCAAAATAAAACTTTCATTGAAAGTTATTTTCAAAAATCATTTTCCTTCACATTGAGTAATAAATTGAAAACAACGGATGAATACTTTTCCATTCACGATTTTTAAAGCAATATTTCACCAATCAGGCAACTGACCCATTTGCGAAGCTGACCTCGGAACCTAAAATATCGTCTTCTAAATCATAAGATATCGCAAAAGTTATGTGACTTCTCGTCTTATAATTTCAAGTTTTACTAATTTCATTATTCCATCATAATCAAAATCTCCTAATTTCGATGTGCCGCTGTGTAACCCCCAGTATATTTCTTTGTCACTGATGATATTCTGCATCCTTTGGTTCACACGAGTTTCGACAGTGAACTTTTTCTGTAAATGAGATAAATTAAATACTGCTTTCTCAAATTCGCATGCATTAATTCGGAGCCTAGGTAATAATGATCTTTGAGACATCTTCAATTCACATGTCAATGTATGCATGCATCATGCATTCACTTACATACAAAGTGTTGAATTATCTTGCGTTAAGGGCGAATCAACGTCGTTCTGACTGATTGAGTCGTTCAGTTCTGAAGTCAAACAATGGGTAATGTCGATTGTTGTTGGTTCTACAGAGGTGCTTGATGTTTTGGGCTTCGTTGCTGTCGTCCATGGTGATGTTGTTGTTGTTGTTGGAATGGTAGTAGTTGTTGAAGTACTTGTAGTTGATGTTGTAGATGGTGTCGTAGTCGTTGTTGAGGTAGTTGTAGTTTTTGATGGAGTAGTTGTAGTAGTTGATGGAGTAGTTGTAGTTGTTGATGGAGTAGTTGTTGTCGTCGATGGAGTTGTAGTAGTAGTTGTTGTTGTGGTGGTGGTAGTGGTAGTTGTGGCTTCAATCATTATTTATTTATGAAAATTGACGGAGTTATCACACGTCACTTGCTTAGATAAATGGCATTATCAGACCATTATATATCCATATTTGTGTAACCGGATTGTAAAACAATCAAACGGGTTTTTATTATCGGACCGCAAGCCAGAAACAAACAATGACAAGATGATTTCGTGGGGTTTGTCAAAAATAAATTGCACTTTCTTTCTAACAAATTGTTTATGTTTTAACTTCCATACACATTTACATTAAATCACGCAATTCAGGATCATTTATTTCAATTAAAGTACATCAATTTCAAAACTTTTTGGAACGGCTATAACGACTTACAGGTTAACTAATACTCACCATCTAACTGCTACAACAATAGATCCCTAAGATGTAAAATTGGAGGACCTTTTTTGAAAAACATAATATGCGAAGAATGGGGATAATCGGTGAATTCTATCACAAGCCTTAAAAAAAACAGTCTTAGAGAAAGGTTCTGAGAGGCTAGTCTTGCGGTCATAAAAGAAAGTAATTATTTTTTACCGAAGACCACTAAACGTTAAAGATTAATCTTTATATTGTTCAAATGTGCCACTGAAGACTGAAGTTATAGATTAGATCAAATACATAAACATGCAATTTAAGGAAGCTTTCCTTACGTTTGCGATGTAAAACGATTCCAAAAACTGAGTAGATTGTTTTTCATCCGTCCGACAGATGTACGTGTTCAGCTTCAGCGTTCTCCTTAATCATCAGGAGGAATTGTATTTTGATTTTAATAAAGCTGGTACCCTGAAATCTTAAGCAAATACTCACTACACTTTGCAGTCAGCGCGTTGAACTCTGGGAACAGGAAGTCAATGATGTCGTCTGCCTCTGGGCAGAACTCAGCCACGTTAGTGCAGGTTTTGAATTGCTCATAATGCCTGTCGAAAGAATGCATAAATGTCCAAAAAAAACTCATTTGCCTGCAAAATAATTGAGGTTCGATAACCGCTCGAAGTCCGCACATCTAAGCCTGTGAATTGACATAATAAGAAAAGCAATAAATCGTTCAGTTTTAAATGCCGTAGTCAGCACATTGTCCGAATCTCAATAAGACAAAAACCACTTGATTATATGTCAAAGCATCAAGATTCAGATCAATAGATGTTGCTTAACCTTTTACCGTTAGTATTTACTCATTTTCACAAAGATGTTACTTCTTATATAAGTCAAGGAATAATGATTGGGTGAAATTAACATGCAAGATCCTAATTGTATTTAGTTTACTGAAAGCAGATAATAAATAACGATGCAAAAGATTTCATTATTAGTTTTACCAAATGTAAACCCTATTCTTTTACTCACCCGCAGTTGGTCGCTTCCTTATCCAGATGTTGGGAGCAGCCCTCTAATCTTAGCAACAGGCTATTCAGATTTGAACAACCTGCAGAAAGAAAAACAGAAATCATTTCGGATAAGATTAATGAATTTGAAAAAAGAGGTATGTATCTGGACAACCTTATCAAGTTAAGACAAAGCTTGTGCATTTACATCAGAGTGATGATTGTTTTCATAAAACATTTTCAACTTGCATCCAATCAGACTTGTATATGTCTAGACCGAGAAACGCTCGTATTGGGACAGAGGTTGTACGGGAATTTTTGACCGAGATATCTCTGTTTGGTGAGAAAGGAACCGACAATAAACTAATGCATTTGTGTTAATGAAGTAATTTGATACAATATTTTGTATATTTATTGATTTTGGTAAATAAATATTAACTTGGATGAGAGCAATAAATGTAGATAGGGTTATATGCATTATGATGAGTGAAAAATACACCTTCCTTTATTGCAATCTTTCAATATGAAATTCATGTGAAATGTCAATAACAGAATCGAGAATCAACTAAAATGAAAATTATTCATTAGAGTGTGCATTTTAGTCAACAAAATCCCAGCATATTGAAGAGAGTATATGACTTGGTCAACAAAACTTCAGCTTATTGAAGAGAGTTTATGACATGGTCAACAAGACTTCAGCTTATTGAAGAATATTTATGACTTGGTCAACAAAACTTCAGCTTATTGAAGAGAGTTTATGACTTGGGCAACAAGCAACCAGCATATTCAAGAGCGCGAATTACAATGGCAACTGAAATCCAGCTAATTGCATTAAAGGAACACTAGCACGTGCTTTGAAAGATATATTTCTTAAAGATAGATTTATTTCTTAAATTTCTTAATTCAGAGGATCAAAATATCTCAATACTAGACCCGGTTATCTGTACTCGTAGAGTAAATAATCAAGTATCAAGCCAAGTCAACTGGTGACCATTTTAGTGTGACCTTTTAAACATTTGAAATAGGGACATGGATCTGCAAAATTTAAGCCAACAGAGTTCGTTCGTTTTTTCATTATTAACATAAATCGTATTGCAACTAATAACATTTATTTTTTTAAGTCGTGAGATCAGATTATTATTAAAAACGTGCTACTGCCTCTTTAACTTATCAAATATTGGAACATAAACCCAGCTTATTCACTAGAGCACATGACTGTGTGAAATAAACGATAGCAAAGTTAAGGGAGCATATGACGTAAAGGATTTTAAAACGAGCTTATTCAATAGTATTTGACATTGTTAACTCAAATTCGGATTGTTAAAAAAACTCAAGTACCATGTGAACTGAAATCCAACTTATCGAGGACACTATTTGACTTGACTATGTGAACTTCCAGTTGATTTGTAAATATTATATGATTAGGTCAACTTAAACCCACAGGGGCGTGTATCGCTTAGAAATAGCTTTAGAAAGACATATATACCTATAGACCCTACCCTATTACTATATAAAAGGACTTTTATATAGTAGTAGGGTAGGGTCTATATGTATAAAGGACTTGTGCCCCTGTGCTTAAACCAGCCTACTGAATAGGTTATGTAGGCTTCAAGCTTATTAAAAAAGAGGATATGAGCATCTTCAAGAGAGGTATATATATATATGTATATCATATGTTTCTGTAACCTTGCCGATTCAGTATTGCATATGAATATATCAACTACAAAACCAGCTAATTACGGAGACCATGATCTTATTTCACAAAGCTGTCTTATTGCTAAAAATAACCTAAACGTGTAGTTTTAACAAAAGTCATGTTCACCTTTTACTTATAGTTTCGATATCAAGTTATGTCCATCTCTGTTTAAGGATGCTATATATATATATATATATATATATGCCCATATGCATAGGTTGACTATCAAGATGGCATATGGCTATGCTCCATAGTTAATTCGTTGATTTAATAATTCTTACGACCCTAATTGCCTTTATTTTATTAAAATGTTATTTTGAAATGTGATATGACGGTCATATGACCACTCAAAATGAGATATCGAGCTTACTAATATCACTCTTTCACTACACAAAAGGACTTGTAATTTTCTTATTCAAACAAGCGTCGAAGTTTACCTCTTGTGCAGACCGATTCTATTACTTGCGTGGCATTCGGTGAGATGAGACGCTCAAACATGGCTGAAGCAAGGCTGCATTTTCTCTCCGCAATACACTCCGTCGCCACCCGATGGGAGCTGGTTCAGGGAAATTAATGTTATGGGCCATATATTGGTAATGCTATGGTATGAAATCCTGAAACGTATGAAACGTTTCTGTGCAGTTGTTTTGGAATTGAGAGCTGAACATATAGATAATAATCTATAAACTTATATGGTCAAAAAGCCAATAGGATTTTCAAGAAATCGAGTTTAGTTTTTCATTACAACGGTCTTCTGTATGAGAGTGGAAAGGGACACTAAATGCTATGGTACCAAAACATTCTATGTACGTTATCCAATTCTTACCCTATTTTGTGTTAATCAAATAATGGACCAAAACTCGTACTTTTTAGAAATGGCATTTATTAACACTTACTTCTTGTGCTTCTAAATAACCAGGAAAGCATATTTTCTTATAGATTGATAAGACGTTTAGTCCTGCAAGTTCTTAAAACATTAGGATATCCATGTTCCGGTTATTCTTCCATTATATAATATATGGCTATTTAAAAAAATATCAAACCTACCTGCAAAACTGAGACCATGTCTTGTTTTCTAAAACATCGTACTCAATCAAAGAGTGACATTCAGGTACCACCGACGTCACATTGTCACAACCTAAAACCATGAAAACGTAATTGAAAAGAATATCAACACGAAATGTAACTGTCAATTCGTCCTTGACATGTCTCCAGCTCTTGGACATACCCGTAGATTGCGTCCATGTCTCCAGGTCGTTGACATGCCTATATACCGTTGCCATGCCTTCATTTCCTCCAAAGATCGTTAACATGCCCCCAGAACGTTGACATGCCTCCGGATCGTTAACATGCCTCCAGATCGTTGACATGCATACAGATCGTTAACATGTCTTCAGATCGTAACATGCATCCAGGACGTTAACATGCCTCCAGAAAGTTAACATGCCTCAAGATCGTTAACATGCCTCCAGAACGTTAATATGCCTCCGGATAGTTAACATGCCTCCAGATCGTTGACATGCATACAGATCCTTAACATGTGTCCAGATCGTTGACACGCCTCCTGATCATTAACATGCCGCCAGATCGTTAACATGTCTTCAGATCGTAACATGCATCCAGGACGTTAACATGCCTCCAGAAAGTTAACATGCCTCAAGATCGTTAACATGCCTCCAGAACGTTAATATGCCTCCGGATAGTTAACATGCCTCCAGATCGTTGACATGCATACAGATCCTTAACATGTGTCCAGATCGTTGACACGCCTCCTGATCATTCATTGACATGCCTCCAGATCATTGACGTACCACAAGATCACTGATATGTTTTCAAATTACTTACATCCCACCACATCATTGACATACTTAAAGGCCACGGACATGCCTTCAGATGGCTTCAAATAAGTTCATTATTATATGTTCTAAATATAAGCTTTCAAGAATATCTATTTTTTAATATTCAAATATCATATACACTACCAGGCAAAAGACAAGTTTCACTAATTCTTCAAGTCTATGAAATAAAGACAAACGCAGGTATGAAAATTCTGACGATTTGTTTATAAACAGAAATAATTTTCCAATATTCTCTTTAAAATGCACCAAATATTGACGTTTAACTTGCCCCAGGAGACGGGGTTAATATTAAAAATTACACAAATGTGGAGTTAATGTGGGCATCAATGCAAGCATATTCACGCCTCCTCATTGTAGTCGTCAGGCGTCGGATGACGTCAGCAGGGATCCTGTTCAATATGTTTAACAGAGCTTGCTCAAGTTCCTGCTGTTTTAATGGGTGGCTCCAGCTGTCTCAAATGGCGGGTAAGGTGACCAAAAGGTTGCTGGCCACGTCAAAACAACGGCGTTGGCGTTCTCGAGGTAGTCTCTAACAATGAGGCAGTGTGAGGTCTTGCGTTGTCGTGTTGCAATATCAATCTTCTTGGCTGTTGTTGGAAAAGGAACGATGATAGGTCCAAGTACCTCATTAATGTATCACTGGCCAGTCAGATTCACTCGCAGAACAACCAGCGGCGGCGTCATTTGGCCACAAATCCCTACCCACACCATGATGCCCCACCTCTAAAAACAGCACCCTCTCTCAGTCACGTTGCTGCCACCGGCGTACAGTACGTGTCCATAGTAATCTGCGTTGACGGTGTAAACGGGTCAAAGCCACTCCACGGATGGGGAGGTAGGCTCGTATACCAGCCAAAGGAAGTCGACGAAGGGTTGTTCTTGTGCTGATGACATGACCGAGTGCCGTCACCGCTGTTGATGTCGCCGTTACGAATCGGTTTCGGAGGTGAATCTGTCTGGTGTCGCGGCCGCAGTTGTTACCCTTGGTCTTCCCGATCTTGGTCTGTCCTGTGTCTGGACTGTCTGCTGGTAGCGTATTAACAGCCTTCTGTTGGTGGTTTGGCTGCAGTTGAAGGTTCTTGCTATTGGACATTGGGAATCCCCCATAGTGGATATACCGATCCTTTGGTCACGTTGCGCTTGCGTAAGTCTTGGCATACTATTGGTGTTCTTGATGTTACTGAATGTCTGCTCTTTCCAACAGGGTATTTATGCCACATTGTTGCACGTGCATGACAAAGCATTCTTAAAAAACACGTTTTGCACGTATTTGTGAATGCACAACTTCAGTAGCTGCGTTCGATGCGACGCGTTCGTGTAGAGGAAACGATTCAGTAATAGCATCATTTCCTGCTTAAAATCAAACCCGTTCCAGCCCTCTTAATGTCTTTATGAAAAAAAAGTGATACCTTTCTTTTGCCTGTGAGTATAGATCATAACACGAACACAGTTCATAATGGAAATCGGGTTTGTCTTTACGCTTTCGTCAATTGGAGTTTTAAATGCCTACCATCGTCGCAGAGCTGATGAATGTCTCTGATGAGCTCCGACCACTGAGCTCTGAGGGGGTGTCTGGGCGAGGCACTGCATTCCTTTATGTTAGTCGTAAAACAGCTTTTGTTGCCACCGTCAATCAACGGAATCCTGAAAATATATAGATATTTCAAATTATAGGATTTAAAAGCAGGAAAGCAGACTTTTTTTAGAATTACATTATTGTTTAACATTGAAATATACTGCAAGATGAAGGGCTGTCAGAAAATGTTTTTTTATGTCAGTAAAACACTGGCACAATAATGTTCGGTAACGCATAGTCTAAGGCAGTTATCTTCGATATTTTTGTTTTAAAATCAATTATTGATAGTTTATCAAACGCTATGAGGACCTGACCATGTTCGTTAAAACACGGTACGTTTACTGGAACGGTAGGCCAGTGTTGTTTCGGTTGTATCAAAATATAGCAAAAAATAATCAGATTTCGCAACAATAAAATTTTGAGTATCAGCAACTTACAAGCACAGGTCCCGAAGGAGTGATGTTTCCTTGGGTTGGCCGATGCGATAGACCAGACCTCCGTCATACTGTTCTTGCATTGCAGCTAGGCAGGTGCGAGCCTTGATACAAGCCTCGTCTTGACACATTCGCTGATTGCCCGGGAAGTCGTAGCGGTAGTGGAAGGGGATGAGACTGGGGAACTCTCGACACAGAGACTTGGACTGCAGGCAGGTTTTGAACTTTCTGTGGTCTCTGATTTGAGAATTGGTTGAAAATAGGAATGTCAAATTATTGTGCATTCCTTATATTAAAAGTAGTTGTCAATAATGTTTACCGAATCCTAATGCATTCTCTTCATGATTTACAATTGAAATACTGATTAGTTGTCAACATCAAATGTCAAACTGTAATGCATTCTATTCAGGATTGCTGAGCGAATTATTCATCAATAATGAATGTTTAATGGCTATTATTCTCAATAAAATGTTTTATTTATATGATAGATAAAAGTATAGTTAAACTCATAATAAAAAAAAACAGATTTTTTTATTTTTCAAATTCTTATTGGGAAGTTTGAGGAAATATTTTATAGAATGTCTTGCTTTTCATATCATAAGTACTAAAATCAGTTCTAAATCGAGTAAACTTACGAGCATGTTGTGGAAGGGTTGGAGTTCCTGACGAACTGGTAGCAATCTTTTAATACTTGTACAGTTTCATCAAGGTTTCGACAGCCTGAGGCAGAAGTTGCTAATTGCTTATCATACATCTGTGATAGACAACGTTACAAGACACATGGGCACGATTTCATAAGTTACATTCGTTCTTATTTTACCCTTTTGACATTGGTAACATTTGTCTTTCTATTCGTGAGATTCCTTTGTAAGTACAAAATGATGTTACATGTTTTTCGGCGATTCTGATTAGACGAGAGCTCTCAAAAAATGCAATCATTTCTCGATGAATGCAGAAACAAATTGCAGTTATACTTCGTGCATTCATACTTTATGACGCTTCGATACGCGATTTTATACAATTTGTTGCTGTTATGCATCGATAGAGGCACAAAAAATTTAAAACAATCCTTAAATATCAATAATTCCACATACCACAGTGACTGTTACTTTAGCAGGACATAATTATGTGAGTAAATAGAAATGCATCTTTCAAACTAATATCTACTCACCTGATAGGCAAATATTCTGATAGTAGTTTGAGAAATAGGAGCTATTGAAGAGAGCGTCAAATATCATCTCCTTGTAGTCACAGAAATAATCATACAAGCATTCATCTCTACCTTCCTCGTACGATCTGCAGCAGATATGAAAGATGATCTGCAGCAAGATATGAAAGATGATCAGCAGCAAGATATGAAAGATGGTCTGCAGCAAGATATGAAAGATGATCAGCATGTATCATGGTTTATTCTTCATTGCTAACTCTCACAATAGCCATCGCTTCTAAATCATATTATATCTTTGTCATTACAATTATAATACATTTAAGTCTTTTTATTGATAATTGATAATGTTTATTTTAAAAAGTGGGATCAGACGTACATAATTACAATTACGAGCTAATGATCAGCGGCAAGACATGAAAGATGATCTGCAGCAAGATATGAAAGATGATCAGCAGCAAGATATGAAAGATGATCAGCAGCAAGATATGAAAGATGATCAGCGGCAAGACATGAAAGATGATCTGCAGCAAGATATGAAAGATGATCAGCAGCAAGATATGAAAGATGGTCTGCAGCAAGATATGAAAGATGATCAGCAGCAAGATATGAAAGATGATCTGCAGCAAGATATGAAAGATGATCAGCAGCAAGATATGAAAGATGATCAGCAGCAAGATATGAAAGATGATCTGCAGCAAGATATGAAAGATGATCAGCAGCAAGATATGAAAGATGATCAGCAGCAAGATATGAAAGATGATCAGCAGCAAGATATGAAAGATGATCAGCAGCAAGATATGAAAGATGATCTGCAGCAAGATATGAAAGATGATCAGCAGCAAGATATGAAAGATGATCTGCAGCAAGATATGAAAGATGATCAGCAGCAAGATATGAAAGATGATCTGCAGCAAGATATGACAGATGATCAGCAGCAAGATATGAAAGATGATCTGCAGCAAGATATGACAGATGATCTGCAGCAAGATATGAAATATGATCAGCAGCAAGATATGAAAGATGATCAGCAGCAAGATATGAAAGATGATCAGCAGCAAGATATGAAAGATGATCAGCAGCAAGATATGAAAGATGATCAGCAGCAAGATATGAAAGATGATCAGCGGCAAGACATGAAAGATGATCAGCGGCAAGACATGAAAGATGATCAGCAGCAAGATATGAAAGATGATCTGCGGCAAGATATGAAAGATGATCAGCGGCAAGATATGAAAGATGATCTGCAGCAAGATATGAAAGATGATCTGCAGCAAGATATGAAAGATGATCTGCAGCAAGATATGAAAGATGATCAGCAGCAAGATATGAAAGATGATCAGCAGCAAGATATGAAAGATGATCAGCAGCAAGATATGAAAGATGATAAGCAGCAAGATATGAAAGATAATCTGCAGCAAGATTTGAAAGATGATCAGCATGTATCATGGTTTATTCTTCATTGCTAACTCTCACAATAGCCATCGCTTCTAAATCATATTATATCTTTGTCATTACAATTATAATACATTTAAGTCTTTTTATTGATAATTGATAATGTTTATTTAAAAAAGTGGGATCAGACGTACATAATTACAATTACGAGCTAATGATCAAAGATAATGTCGTTTATAATATCCACAATTTCATAATATCAATAACTGATCACATATAACTGATTTATGAACATATTATTAATATACAATTTCTTATGGCTACGGGTTCAATCGTACCTGCAAAACTCAGAAGGCATTCCCAGCTCCACAGCTGTGAGATTGACTTTAGCCTTGCACAGCTGTATATTCTTGTAAGCATCGCAATCTGGTGAAGACAATGATCAGCATATTAGATGTTTTATCTCGAATAAGCAGCCAATGATACAGGTACGAGTTCGTGAAGAGTTAGGTACAAACGACCAAGGTGAAACAATCTGATGCAAAACAAGATATATGTATTCACCTGTACGCATTTCAGGTAAGTAAATGTTATCATCGTTAAAGTAATTAGGATGAATTTGCCCAAATTTTAAAGCAAATTCATCATTCTTACCGAGTTCAGCCAGTCAGGTGTAAGAAAACATATTCATTTGTACAGAGTCTAGGTTTTCTGATATAAGAAAACTTATGCATACGTACAGAGTTTAGATTATCCGATATAAGAAAACATGTTCATCCATAAAAGCTTAAGATTATCCAATATACGAAAGCTTAATTATCAATACAAACTTTAGATCATCCAATATAAGGAAGTTTAATTTTCCATACACAGATTAGGTTATCTCATATAAGAAAGCATAGTCATCTGTATAACAATTTCGATTATCCTATTGAGACATCTTATTTCTATTATTCGATATAACAAATCATGTTCATCCGTATAAGAATTAGATTGTCCGATAAAAAAAGCTTAATTATCTTTAAAGAGTTTAGATTATCTGATATAAGACAGCTTAGATTATATTTCCAGATATAAGAAGGCATATTTTATAAATGTAATATTCATCAGACATAGTGCCACTTTATTTTCGGATTTGATAATTTGGGGTGGGTTTGAGTAAATTCGATGCATTTTGGGGTATGTTGTTTCCAACTATTACCATTTTCACAAAAGTCTTGTAGTTCGTCCGTAACGTTTTCCCACCATGATTTTACTTCCTGTAGACGAGGGTCTGAGTCTGCGCAGAAGGCAGTGGACTGCTGGTAACATTTGGATACATTCGTCGACATCATATCCGTCTTGGCCCGTATACCTAACCTGAAACAGACGCCTTGTGATTATGGACTTTAGCAATCATCGATATGCAATGAACAAACGAAGATTATTGTGTCTAGCGAAGTCAATCCTAATTGCGACACAAATGTCGTATTTTGATTTATTTCTAACCTGTGAATACTATCTTACATATGTATTGAAACAAATTAAGCACACCCTATGTTCAAAAAATAAATGTTATACACTGGGACTTTTACGATGATTTGACTCAATTTATCACTCTTGACTTGACTTGACTTAACAACATCAGGGAATAAGTGTTTCTTGATAAGTTATCCATTTTTTTAAACAATCCTTGCAATTTTGTTTATATAGAAGGCTCTCATATACGAGTAAGGATTTCGTTTGGGATCTTGGGTGTTCAACTCGTTGATTGAATGATTTTCTTTGCTTTGTAGGGGTCATTACAGTTATCACTGACCATGGCCAGGTTTTGTTGTTAGGCCTCAATTATTCGATTTGCCTTATCCGGGTTTTACGAATTTGACATTTCCTAGGGGCCTAAAAGTCACACAATACAGTTTGGACAGTAAACTTAGAAGAATCGAATTATTCACATTACAACTACTAATATTGACTTTCATTTTTCACTATATCATAACATTTTTTGACACTGAAATACCCAATTATTAGAAATACGAATATCCAAAAGAAGCGAAACGTTATTTGAATTGAATTGTCTTTCCTAAACGGCTAGATTGTGATTCTATCATTACATACGGTTACTTTACTGACATGTTCTGCTTTTTGTATCAAGTAATTCATCTTTTTAAAAAACGTGGGATGTGTAAAATAATGTCCATGAGTATATATCCGACTGACTTAAAACCCTTAAGAAATTCATTTCCATAGGAAAATTCCAGGAATTTCAGTCCAACAATTACAGGCTAGGGGCCGAATTCTGCTCGGTTTTAATCAACATAGCTCAGAGGTGGATCCCGAAAATTAGACAGTTCACTCATTCAAAAAGGGGGTTCATCCTTGATGTCTCACAATTTGCCGTCCTGTTTTCAGTTTCCAAAAGGTGGAGGGAGGTCACACATTCGAAAAGGGGGAGGGGTTACACCCTCGGGGATCTCCAATTTAACGGTCAAAAATATATATGTTTCACAGCTTTGAACTCACGTGCAAATCTTCGTCTTTGACTCAACTGTCCTCTTTTCTGCTTGATCAATAGTTTCATTGTACAAACTCTGAAGTTCCGATGTGCATTCATGCGCTCGTATTGGGTCACATCGCTTGCTGTACACTTGGTCCCAAGTCACTGAAACAGGTACATCACGTTCAGATACCAGTTTTAGAAACAACAACATTTCTGTACATTACACCTTTGCAGTTAAATCACCAAAGTCTTGTGCTGCTAGTGCTATCATTGCATTGCCAACAAACAGACAGAAGGTTTTAGGTTTCTGCAGGTTATATCTTGCTCTGTCAGGATTCTACTTTCGCTAAACTTTATTAGCCATTGATAGCCTTCACGGAAGTAGCCTCACGTCCGCGAAAGCTGGCTAACCGTTGCTTTATCCATACATAAACTTTTCTTAATCTATTTCAAACACGATCTTGAACTCAATATTGATGAATTCCATATAAGTATATTTCATTGGCTGGTTATGATGGGTTAGATGAAGGGTATAAGGGGAGTGTATATGAGCCTGTGGATTTAAATACCCCGATGAAGAAAAATTTACTTGCCACTGAACTTTCACTCTTGTCAGGGTACATGATATCTCAAATGTAAGTTTCTACCACGGCGATTTCTGTTTCCGATAGTAAATCTACCGCTTTAAATACTCTTGATATTAAATTGTTAGTGCAGTTCAAGCATGTTCTTTCTGTTAAGTCAGTTCTGAATTTTCAATATCCCGGTAGAATTGGGGACAGCGAAGTTGCTTGATGTGTAATCATATTCCAACTTATACATTCCCTAGTCGGATGTAACTACTGTTAAGAAATTGAGATCAAAGATTGATCCGAAAGACAAAGATGGAGTCAAATAGTAACAACAAGGCTCATGCTGGAACCATTTACTTTAAAGTGGTATTAGACAAATAATGATAATGAATAGATAAATATATACATATTCTTTATTTCCTCCATCAGTTGAAGATAACAAAGTACAAAAACTTGAAATAAAGTTGTTTCCGTTTTAATCAAGAGTCATCTCCAATACCCAAATACCAAACTTCAAAAGTAAACGGAAACACAAACACCAATTCTCTGTAAAGTGGAGCCAATTCCAAACTACTTTTTGAAAAATAAAAGACTTGATTTTCTGTGCAATTTTGTTATGTATTGATATATAACAGTCACGGAGATTACATCCTTAAAAAAACTAAATGAATTAAGTTAAGGTTAGACACCCCGTCAAGGGAGTTATGGATTATAACCTCGAGACGAAGTCGAGAGGTTTAATCCATAACTCCCGTGATGGGGTGTCTAAACGTCTTACACCACGTGGGTTTGTTTATTGATAGGTATGATAACATTTTCTAACAATTAGGATCAATTTAAATAGTTTTAAATTAAAACGTTCCACATAACCTCCCTAGGGTATTTAGACATAACCTTTCGTATGGCATCTGATAAAACTATTAGCACATCGTTTTCATATTTTGCTTTAAATACAACATTATCACGGAGGGAATTTTCAAATATTGGCTCGAGGCTAAGCCGAGAGACAATATTTGAAAATTATCGATGTATAATTTTCGAGGGAAGATACCAAGTCCAAGGCGAAGCCGAGGACGTAAGGTATCTGACAGAGATTACACCACGTGGAAAACACGAAATAAATATTTTCCCATCGTAAAATAACGTTTTCACATCTTTTACTATTACTGTATATATAGTATTTAAAATCCCAACATGAAGGAAGATGACAAGACAAAATGCACCCCTATCACCATCGCAGTCTCCGTGGTTGAATGGATAAGATCGCTGCTCGCTGTTCCGAAGATTCGCGTTCGAACCGCGCTTCAACTCTTCCTTTCTACTCTTATTTGTAAAACTTTGAAATTTTGACTGTCACGTCAGTCGAGCAGGTACAAGGTGATTTCAGTCAGAACATTTGACATAACATTCATTAAAGGTGTTAATATCCCCTAATTGGAGACGTCAAATGGCATACTCGGGAGTTATTCAAATACATATCAACCTCTGTTCGTGTAGTTACGTAGAAAATCAACCTGTCAGAACAATGGACATAACATGCCCTAGTGGTGTAAACTCTAGTAATGCATGTTTCGTTGTTTCTTTTATTGTAATCGACCATTTGGCTTTTAACACGAATTCCATACATACATGTCATCTATATCACGTTATCAAATGATTTCTATCACGAAATGTTCGTACCAAGGGAATTATTATTTTAATGGTAACGTAGATTACGCATATCCTGGAGACAATGTTAAAAGGCTTGTACCCTTCATAAAATGTTATAAAAACGTGAACCTTTGGTTTCTCTTGCGAGAACAACGTTATCTGATTGATATAAATGTTATTTGATAAACATATACTAGATAATATACAGAGGGTAAAAATGTATAGATTGGTACCCTGTCTGGCGACAAGCATTTTCTCACGAAAATGACACATATGGACATCTGTAGATTCTCGGAAATCAATGAGGGAGTGTCTTTCAATTGTGTTTGCAATAGCCCGTGATTGATATTTAACAATAAACTCATGTTTGTATGCAGAGCTCTTTTACCTAAGACACAGTTGCAGTGCGACAGTGATTATCATAAATGGCTCCACCTTACAGAGAATTGGTGCAAAGCTCTTTCAATGCTTATAGTTAAAGTCAAGCTGTTTTTATATATTGAATACAGCGTACAGAACCCTACGATCTTTTTATGTACACCGGAATCGTTATATTATTAAGTAATGGAGTATACACGAGGCGGAATTGATTTACGAAAACAAAATCAAATAACCCCGAAGGCCCGAATTGATTATATTTCACTCCGAATGCATTCTCGATCTATATTCGTTTAATCCTTCACGAACCTAGACATTGCCATTGTCAAGTTTTACATTTGATATTTCTCATGAATTTCTTAAAATTGATACTTTGCATTTCTATTTTTAGTGAAAAACAAAACCAGAAAAAAATCTTAACGACATTCTTGAAATGGATTCATCCATGCTCATGCATTGCCATTTTTACACACTGAGATGTGATCGACATCCAAAAGCATGTTCTTAAATCATGCTCGCCTTGTCCCCAACACAGGATTCTTACTATCAATTAGCTCTCGTAATATGTTAGTTCTTTGTATTCAAATGGATAAAATTGTCAAGGAACCATTCGGGAAGTTGAATGTTCGAATATTGACACACATACTTTCATATTTGAGTATTAACACACATACATACGTTAAATATCTTAATTGAAACATTTTAGATAAGTCAGTCTTTAAGCACACAATCTCATTAAAATAAAATCTAATGTTGCTGCACTATGTTATTTCGTGTCAATGAGACTGTGAAACACATGAACAGACTTTGTATTGTCAAAGAAAAATTTCCAAATCTGCCATCCCTCAGGAGGGGGACAGTCAAAGAGCAGTTGTGTCTTGAACATAATCCACTGAAAACACAATACAATGTCAGCATCACCATGGATTAATGTATCAAAGATCTTTTTCATGGGTTTAGTTCGAAATCAATGGAAGAATGCAAATTTAGGCAATATTTTATTATCTTTCTTACGATTCCAGTTACATGATCCAGTCGGCACGTGTCCATCAAGTAGTATATCCTGACCTAAAGGGTCAAGCAAACGTTCGAGTTCAGAACTGATCTACGATAAAGCGATTGAGTTTCATCGGTTTTCTCTACGTGACCCTATACTTAAAAAACAACAGGAAATGACCAATTTCCGGCAGTACTTATATCCTAGTTTAATTGCAAATTTCACAAACGTCTTGACACAAGATTGAACTTCTGGTGAGGTTATGGTACTTGGTTTAAACATGAAAAGAAGGGGCAAGGGTTATGATTCTAGAGTACGCCAGCACACGCTATGTGTAGAGGGATATGGGATGTTGATTCAAACCTTCAACGTTCAACATCATGTCATTATCGTAATTATTTATTATCATGTCATTATTATGCATGTTTCACCGCAATGCATAGCCACAATGGTGTTGCGGGCTTTCTCCCTGCAATAATACTAACAACCGCGATATAAATGAAATAATCTTGAAAGCGGTGTTAAACACCAGCTCACTCACTCACTCACTCCATTCCTGATATTAATGGTGTTATCGCGCGCCTCTTGATGATAACATCAGCAAAATCACCCGGCTCGCTAAGAAAAATGTATTGGAGTTCAGTGCACGAAAAGAGTATCATGGACTCCCCAATTCCTCGACTACACAATTTTAGAGTTTTAGTTCTTTAGAGAAGGTGTTGATTAAGGATACATGGGGGTCCCAAAAACCATTAAGAACAGATGGCGGCGAAACTATACATGCTACGAATTCGCCATTATTTACTTTTTTGCTTGTAATGTTATTGCCAATATTCTAAAAATAAGTTGCAATTTTGCAATTGCAATTTAGAATCTAATGTTAATTTTTCGAACTTTGGATCGTTCTGTCCCTTTAATGCTAATTCCGATTGGACCTTAAACCTTGTTGGAGCCTCAACGCATAAAGTTTACCATTCTGAAAGGCTTGGAGGTATGGCTTTAGCAGTTTTGTCTAAATCCGAGGAATATAAAAACGTAAAAGACGCCAAAAACAATTAGAATTCAGCTGAAAGGCTGAATACTTAATCATATGGTCAGGCAACTTAATTTTAAAATATGAAAGGATGTGATGCGCGCATAATCTCGCTTCTCATAATAGGCTGATATATTCAAACAAGTCTTAAATTCAAGTGTATCGAGTACAGTAGTTTGAATAGTTTTTAAATGGTCATGTTCGGGGCTCATGAAATCTTGCGGTTTAATGTGTTGACAGTTGTTGCGTATAATTTCTGTGAAGTCTTAATTTGCTGCAGCGTGTGGTACAAGATGCAACAATACATCATAATCATTTATAACTCGACCGTGTAATATTTTTACGGCGATATGACACTGTGTAATACCGCTACAGGTATGACGTCATGATATTGAGTGGACGTGACATCACAGTGTTGGCACCGCTGTCACTATGACGGCCAAGTCGCGGAAATGCTTCGTTCAGTGCACTTTCGGCAATCATGCTTGATTACTGAGGTCAAGTAATAAACAGAATACTAAACTTCCTTCAATTTAAAAATATTTCGTTATATATTCGTTAATGATTTGGTATCAAACTCGCTTTCGCTCGTTTACTACTTAATCATTAACTCGTTTTTATAAAAATAGTATTAAATGGAAGGTCGTTTAGTATTCCCTTTATTCATCATAGTGACAATGACTCTCTTTTACGAATCAAACGAAATGTACAATATCTCATTTTTGATATCCACTCATTTAGAGTGTACAGTGGTTTCCATGATATGAATAAAACATTTTGAGAATACCCACTCAATGTAGAAGAAGTTTGTATCATACCCACTTAGGCTCTGCTGAATTTCATTATAATTCTTTATATTTTGTTCAGTCCCTCCTACCCATCATGAAACATCTAAGTTTGTATATTGCCAGTGTCAATCGAAACCAGGATGTGAGAAATTTTATCATTAAAAAGGGCATTTGAGAATTTCATGTCGGCATGACAAAACTTTCGTTAACTTTCCATCATTTTACATACAGCCAATGTGTTAACGGCAGACAAGAAAACAGGAAACAAGTGTCAGCACGGATGTATCACCACTCGCTGTCGTCATGATAACTGATAACAGGCTTTGTATAACATAAATAAGGAAAACACCTTATGAATCATCTCCTAATTAGATCTACGGTCTAAACATCTGCAGTGTGAAATGTTATCCCTTAGCCCGATAACACATGACAAACACCAGAAATAATATAAGATTCACGCGAGGAGAGATGTACTTTCTTCGAGCCACCATGAGAAGTCTTGTTACACGTATACACGCACCTGTTTATTATCTGCTCCACATAAAGCCTGGTTCACATGTTATTAATTGTCTTCATTTTGTCATTCAGGCTTGGTTATGTTTATTGATTACATCTTAGAAATAGTTTTCAAAAAATTTTCATTCATAATAAGTATATAAAAGTGTTGACAATGTTTTGTCAAAAAAACCTTTAGTAAAAGAGAATTAGATGAGACAGTTAGAAACCCTTTAAAAAAGGAATTCACAGAATCTGATGCTTTTGAACTATATTTTATCTTAGATTCACAGAGAATTCAACTACGATAGTTACAAGTAAGGATGTTTGAAGTGAAATATGGGCTCGCGGGCTCGACCTTGGTCCCACGTCCTTGAACGGGAATTCAATACATAAATTGTGCCAAACTCATGGGGACTTATCGGACCATACTCTTCACGCAAACATGGCTCAAAGTCTGATTAAATTCGAACGTGTTTAAAAACTTCTATTCCTTGGAACACGGTCGATGCTAATCTGACTGCAATGCCACACCAAACATCCTCATCTTATTCGCGTTTTATAATTTATTAAAATTGAAACAGTGAGTGATCTAAATTTTAAAAACATCTTAAAATAAAGTTGTGTTCCAAAGGAATCGTGAAGAAGTGAGTAATCATTACATTCCAACAGGCAAGTTCTGACATACACAATATGTGTAATAAAATAAGCTCATATCAGGCAAACTAGACTTTTAACCAGCTTATCACTAAACCAACACTCGTGAAAATTCCTAAAAGATATATTAAATCACCCAAAAAACCTCGCTGCTATCGTAAGAATGCCCCTCTCAATCCTCTGTCAGAATCGCCTGGCGGTTGTAGGAAGTCACGTGACATGTATTTCGTTATATACAAGAAGGACCAGTAGCTATTGACTGTCTTGAAGTCTTCTTTTGTCAAATTTTCACTTTAGGCTTCACAGCCATGTGCAGGTGTAGGTGTATGTGGCAGCAGTAATTATTTGGATATAACCGATGTCACACAAACTAAAGGGGGTCCTCGAGGGAGTTTCTGTACCTTTATTCATTCTTATTCAATTCATATCGCGCAATTATAATTACCAACAAGCGTTGTGACGAGGCTTAAGAAATGCAAATCTAACATAAACCTGTCCTTTAGTGTTACACTGATTTCCCCTCGCACTAGAACTTCATGAGACCTTAGCACGATTTCGCGACACAATGTTGTACATATCATTGCTAAATAGAGATGTCCACAATGTATATCTTTTATCGCATCAATTTACATCTAAATAACTGTGTTATTTGCATGACTGTCAAATTTAATCGATCTTGAAAATTTTAACTTTCCTTCCATTTTATCACACTGATTTCCCGAAATATGTTACTTAGACTTAGACGTTAGTTCTCTCAGGGTGTACGTTGAGCGAAATAAGAGCTTTTAAATATATGGTATTATAGCAATATAATGACACAATTATTGTTGGTTAATATTTTGTTGCTTTGATTTCGAATTTAGATTTTGATGAAGCGAATGACGTTGAGTCGGTTACTCCTATTGACGTTGATCAAGTAGGTTATTTCATAACCGACTGAACGTAATTCACCTTAGGAGACCTCATTGTCGAACGTACTTGTGAAATAAATTCTATTCGGCCATAAAGGGCATTAAGACACTTTTTATGAGTGCAAACGTGAGACTGAATTTACAGCTGTGCTGCCCTTGTCTGAAGTTTTTTTAATAAATCAACATTCATTTTATTCACATTTCTTCGAAGATCTTTATAAACACCAGCTATGGTTTCCTAGTGGAAATTTCATCAGAAAGTGGAAAGCTATATATATATATACAATCGTCAAAATCTATCCATTTGTACGCTTAACTAGAATCCCGTCTTCGGTTTAATGCATGCTATAAATGCAGCTTTTACACCCTCAAGTTTAAAGTTACGCTTTCATGCATAACGATGTCAAGAAAAGATCGTAAGGTTTAAACTTATTTACAGACGTGTGTCACATGCGCCCTGTCATCTAAATTCAAAATGGAGACATTGCTTGTTTATAGAATGAAGACTATTTTCATCGTCATACAACAATCATATCTACCGTACAGAAAAAAGACGTTGTATATCAATAACAAATGTTCTACTTCTTTATCAACCAATCTTCTGGATCGACACTTAAAGATGTAATATTTCATAATTCCCCCAAGAATGAAATATATTAAACATATCTGTTCAGATGATGCTATGACGACAACACCCTTACAATTGAAATACAAGTTTCTTAGAATGCCACTCAAAGACGTAATACTTGTTTATATTTTCCCTAATAAAAATATATGTCCAACATATTTTCAAGTGATTTTATGACGACAGTAACCTTTCAACTACAATACAAGTTTGAATATGTACATCTACAGATTAAACAATCTTCATATGACGCATGCACATGTGTAAACAAGCATAAACATAAATATGTACCTACCTATGAGGGAAATAATCCACGTCAAGTGAAGCTTCTGCATTTTACACACACTTTCACTGTCCAGTTAAACTATAGAATGTGCTAAGCAAGAACATCCAGTCTCCTGGTCCGCTACGGTCTACAATGCAGACGCTACATCAACATGTACATGTTTAAATGTATATACGAATATTTCGTTAGGCTCGCGATCCGGGAAGCGCATTCTGTACACTAGGGGTCGCTATATGTGATCATGTCACAATGAACTTCGAAAATAGGCTACGCTTGAGTATCCAGGTATAAAAGACAAAATTTATGTTTTTTACTGTTTCTGAAATATATGTTTTTGCACACGTGATGTTTTAACAATGTTTAGGTATTTAATTTCTGAAGATTATCAGTCAATTTATAGTGGTATGTCGGTTTATAAATAAGTTTAGTTAATGAATGTTATAACAGGTTTTGTTAACATTTTTCAATTCAGATAGCGAAGTGCTGAACAAGTAGGAACTATGGAGTGTCGAGGAAATTTTACGAAATCCTTTCAAGGAATTTGAACTTTATTAATAAGAATGATAAATTAACCAGTTTTGTCAATTAGCGTAATGTAGTGTGGTTGCTTTTGGGTAGGATGGTTTTGGATGTAAGTCAGCCTTAATTGGGATTAAGATATATAAATTGTGAAAAGTTCAATAGGAGATTATGATCATTATTCTTAAAACAGACATGTTTAAGAGATATATTCCCACCCTAATCAACATTAAAGAGATACGGAATCTATTTATTTGATAACTTACATTTAAAACGTCATTGAGAAAAAGAATCAAGGAAAAGCAGTTAATTAAGTCAATACATAAGAACAGAAAACGTTTTTACATATCGACCAACATGCTACGAAACTGTCATTTATGCAGTTTGAGTAGATGTCAAATCGCTCGGCAAGAAACGTCCTCTTTATGTCTTCTTTAACACGTTTAAAAGTTGGTATCTTCTTTTTATTTTTGCCTCATATATTGTACTTCACAAATTATATTATTAATACAGAACATAGTTTCACTTTCTGAATAACTTGAATAAACATTTCTAAAGAGGTTCCTACTATGGCATCTCGGTTTTATTTGTATTCTAGTGTAACTTGAACGTTGAGGCCTTGCATTGAAAAATCAAATTGTTAATTTCGCAATCCCAATGAAAGCCTCTGTAGCTTTTGCGAGAAAATATAAAACATGAGATATGATGTTCTTGTTTCATTGGAAATAATGAAATTTGAATTTGAATTATCGTCCAAAATCATTTCTCACATTTGAATGAAAACTGATAGTTTCAAATGCTGTCATTGTTTTAGGTGATTATTCGAAGTAACGGAGGAATATAAACTAAAATATATTTCTATTAAAATACAGACAATGCCTGTTGCATCATAATGCATGGTTTATATTGCATTGTCGAAATAAAGAAAGAGGTAGCGGTTCTATTTTCTACCGCCAGCATCGAGTCAGTCTGTCTCGCTGTCGTCCTCCAACACGGAAACTAAATATTTCTGAGGAAGGAAGGCTTATTTGGCTTGGCTTGACAGTGTGGCTGCTTGTTTCTGAAGAGCTCGTTATGAGTCATTCTCTTTCTTTTACTATCAACCTAACATGGTATTATTTCAGGTTCTGTCTTAATTCCTTGTCTAACACCAAGACTGTAGTTAATGCTCTTTTCTACCCTTAAAAGCCAAAGTAGAACCATTTCTTTGAGGCTCCTTTCTTATATTCAACGAAAGGATTGATTTGGACAATCTTTTTCAGAGACTGAATATTAATCTGCTTGATTCTTTGTAGCGCCGTCAAACAGATGAAAGATGGGGGTTATAATGTTGACTTTTGTAATTAGATATGCACAACAAACTTATGAAAAACTTTACTTATTTTTTTTGGACAATACTGTTTGTAAGCAATAATTATTTTTGTTTGTCTTCAACTTTGCTTTATGTACAAAACCCATGTCAAAATATTTGAGATTTAGAAACATGTCATTTCTTGAATATGCCTTTTTCGACTACTGCATTTGAAATATCATGTTTTAGTATAAATGGCACTATCAAAAGGAGGCAATTAAATTATATATAAGTATAAAGTATATAAAGTTTAACTATATGGTTTCAAGATATTTTTTATTTCTAAAAGAAATAAGGAAAGGCGAACAAGTCACTTAATTCACAAAAAAACATTCTCCGATTGGCATCAAGACGTTCATATTCCTACTTCTATACCCCGCTTTTTTCATCAATGGCGCTAAAAGGTAGAGATTCGCGATATCGTGCTTGTGTTTCAAAATGTTTATTTACAGTGGGTTTAGTTGTCATTCATGTAACTGTATAGAGTGTAACATTTACTAGTTTCCCGTGAAATATGTTGATATGTTGATGAGACACATTGTTGAAATTATTGAAGCAACTTAGCATGGACAAAAAGATCAATTCTACTATAGTACATAAGATTGGATATTGCTGTGTTCATGTTAAGTACAATATCTTAGTCATCCATCAAGAAAACTTGTATTCTATTTATTCAAAATGATGAATGTGCAGAACTGCATAGACATATTCTTTCTGAATACAGAAATTATGTGAAGTCTTAATAGAATTTCCTAATACAACTGATGGTGAAATGGCAGGCAAGTCAGATGTCCCTTTTAGAAGACATATTCAATAATCTGTGATAACACATTCAATTTGTAACCATGTCACACAAACTAAGAGAGTTATTTTTTCTTTCAAAAACACTGTTGGTCTTTTAGCTTTTTCTTTTTAAGTAACATAATAAAAAAAATTATCTTGTTATCATGGGCGGGACATTCAACGGTATATCATATATCAATTAACGAAGAATCCTGATAAAATACGGCGTCCTTTTGAAAACGCTGTACAAAAAACATACTTGCAAATGAAATATTTGATAGTGAAATGTTGGCCATAAAAGGAACTTTTATAGAGGTAGAGTTTAAGTATGACATAAATAAAGACGGTGTTTGGTGGTGCTTCAGATTCATAGATACATACATACTTGCATGTACCTAATACATGTTTTACTAAGAGAAGTATGTAATTTTACATTTCGCTTTTCCACATAATATCGATTTATAACAATTAAATCTTTAATTGCCGGATATAGGGTATCTTAAGTAAAGATAAGTATAGTTTGTCAAGATTTCTCAATGTATTTTTACACCAAGGACCAGCAAGTAATGTATATACCAAAGTACTTATAACAAACTCCTCGAAAACTGTACTCATACGTAATTGAGACGAAAGTGCGTTTGATTCTACGTACCTTTTCAAGATATGTTTCTATATATAACTACTTTACTAAGTTCAGTTACTTCGTCTACACGATCTATTCAGTTACAACCTTGTGTGATTGCACATATTGTAAGCCGGACGTGGGGAGAATTTCCCTTACTCATCAATAATTGTCACGTAATAACATTGAACGATGCCATAGTGGATATCTGTAGGTAGAAATAAGATTTTTATAATTTGCACATCTCTAAGATGTAACAAAAAAGATTATACCGCATTTATTTCATATACCGATTTCGTACTTCAATTAGATTCTAAGTTTGGTCAAACAGACATTATACTTAATTGAATATAACAGTTTAATATCTCACATAATTTTCTCGTGTATTCATGAAATTGAATAACGTATCAAGTGAGAATGTGTTTGGCGACATAGCGATGGAAACAGGATCCCGATTAAGGCGTATTTCCCTTACTCGTGGAAATGCTCGTTACATAAACACTTGAACGTACAACGTTACAATGCCTGTCTGTCTTATCAACTCATACATATCATATAATAAATGAGGTGTAATAGATATCACATATTATCATATATTAATTCCTATATGCTGAATAAGAAAAAAACTTAATGAATAATACCCAGTGGAATAAGATCCTATTGATTTCAAATGGGAATAATTATGATTGGGAAAGTCTATCATTCTAAACAATCGTAGTAATCTTAACCTTTAGAATAGAAAACGGTTGTTTACAAAATTTTCTATCCGAGAGCGATCATTAATCTTCTTGCGTACTTTAAATTCGTCTGATGCGTTTCTTATATCACCCTCATTTGTATGTACATCTTAAAGGGGCCCTCCAGTCAACTGTTTTTTTGGGGTGCTTCGTTAATTTCCAAATGACTCGTTGAAATTTTATATATAGGCAAAGGGTATCGTCAACTATTTCTAAACGAGTATCGCACAAATCATAAGCCTTATTACATACTATGAGTGGAGATAATGTCACTGAACCAAGGCTTTATTACAAAGTCATCACGATGCAAACCCATCAATAATTGAATCCTCTTTCTTCTAGCAACAACCAGAAGAAGATCCCGGCCAATCAGAACAACCGGAAGATCCCGGCCAACAAAAACCGGACGATCCTGGGCAGTAGTACATTTTTTAAGTAAATAAAGTGATGTCCCCAAAATAAAAATTTTATACAATCAAAAGAACTTCTAAGATGAACGTACCATGTACCATGCTCCGAAATGATATGCAAATCCATTTATCTGCAGTTCATGCCAAAAGGTGTTTCAAAATGGCCGCCAGTGGTTTTTGCTTGATTCTTGGTAACTTCTTTGACGATTACGATGACCAGGCGTTTAACCCTCTGAAGATTTGCTCATATTCCTTTAACCATCTCTCTTGACAAACTCTAAACTTCTGGTCATCACTCGATGAATAAAAACGGTATATAAAAATTATATCACATACATAAGACTGTCTGTGTATAAATGTATTCACTTTGAAACAGACACAAGAACAATATATGAAAGGTGCTGCCTTGACACGCAGTGTGTTATTAATTCAAAAGAATGGTAAAAGAAACGAGCCTTATTGACCTCATCAAATCCAGTTACTCGTTTTCTTCCTGGTATTTAAGACGATGTGGAAATTGTTTTGGTTTACTTCTTTTTGTGATGTTACTTTCAGTTAGGTCATAAGTATATGAAACTACAGGATACATACACAGTTTTGAATATGTGTATTTCAAAATTCAGATTGTTGAAAATCTAGAATTGTATGAAATCATTGAAAAAATGTTTGGAATACCATCCTGTTACATCATTGTATTTGAATCGGAATCTCAAATTTAAATGTTTACCTGAAGGAAATATGGGTAGAGGAAATGAGTTGAGGTGATTAAGGGTCTCAAAAATGGCATTGGAAAGTGCTCTGTGGATTAACGAACTCCGATGTAGTCGGATGCTTAAATATAAAAGAAGCAATTAAAGGTTTCGTTGAAATGAATATACGTTAATCCATCAGGAAAAGTATTGTATCAAGATCGTTATGCAAGATGTACTCGTGGTGTTGAGTGACTGAAGCGTCCTACAATCATTCAATCGTTTCATACAGTATCCAAAAAGAGACGTGGGTACAAAGTGACCTAGTTGTAAATCTTGCATATATCTGTTAGGATAATTAATGAAGTTGAAAAGTTTATTGAATGAACCATAGTTCGTATATAAAATTAATGTAACAATACAAACAAACTTCATTATTGAAAAAGAAGATTTTAAAGCAACTGGAACTCAGGATTCTTAATATTACAAACTCGACATATGCAAGCATTAATCACTGTATTTCACATTTTGTTTATGGTCAAAATACTGGGATAAATATGTTGTTAGTAGAGCATAAGCTCATCATCTGGGAAGCTGTTACCAGTCACGTTTTTAAATGTTGCCAAAAGATAGATGTATCATTGCTTGATGGTCAGTATCAGAGATTGAACTTGTAGTTGCTGGGTACAAAAAAGCCCAAAACAACTCTTGCTAGTCACTCAGCCTATTTAAATCTGCTGAGCTTTTTCCGATACCCTGATGTCACATGTTAAGCCAAATGTCTTGTTTCACCAAGGGCTGCTTCTTTATGGCTATGGTAAGCATGCAAAAGGTCTATTGATTCAAATGAGCTAATGGAGCAGGATGAAAACCAATTTGTGACATCAGTTTGTAACCAGGATAAATCAAGAGTTATTATTTCTACCATGCGCATGCGCGTGATGAGACAAGTTGTGTTTGAACTGACGGGAGAAAAAATACTGAAATCTTCTTCTGAACTCAGCAAAATCCACCAAAGATCCACAAAACAAGAATGGGAATACCTCTGGATGCTTGGCGAAGTAGAATTGGACGATTTGTTCCACCTAGAGGCGCTAAACAGATAAGTAAAATCTTACCTTATGATCCTGAGTCTACCTGGACGCCATTCACGGACCTTGCATACCGTCTTATCCTGACCACAGCCTTACTAACATTTGTCTGTGTCGTTGGTTCAGCCCTCACAGCTTCAGTACTATCTTTTGCTGATAGCAGATATTCAACATATGAAAGTGGTCAATTATTTATGTCTAATTCAGCTTTTACTGTGACGTCACCATTGACGACCACAACTCACGAAATTAGAAGCATGTTCTGTCGAAATCCACTTTCTGTTCCAGATGCTACGTGCTGTCTGGTCCAGGAAGAAAGTGCTGTCTACTCACTATATCCTACAGAGAAACATCCGATAACACCTAACAAGGATCAAACAAGGATCAGAAATCTGCCAACATGCTTCAAGCTGATGACAGTCATCACGGTGTTGTTGTTGCGTTCAGGCGTTGAGTCTAACCCAGGGCCAGGTCCAGAAACACGCAATAGTTCGTCTGCTTCTAAGCAATTGAAACTCACCTCTGCTGACTCTGGTAACACTTCCGAATTTGAGAAACTTCCTACAGAAATTAAAGGTGTGTCCTCTAAAGTTGACTCTTATCAGGCAGACCTTTCCTCAAAGCTCTCTGTTATGTCCCAGTCAATCACGACACTAACTGAACATGTAACGGATCTTACCAGTAAATGCAGTTCTCTCGAATCAGAGAACTATTCCTTGAGAAGTGACATCTCTACACTTATGAATAAGGTTGACTACCTTGAAAATCAAAGTCGTCGCAATAATTTACTCTTTCATGGCATCCCGAAATCAAGTCGAACAGAAACTTGGGAGGATTGCGAAAATCACGTACGTGACATTATCAGAGATAATCTGAAAATGAACGAATCTGTCATTGAAATTGAAAGATGTCACCGCATAAATAATGGTCGAACTATAATTGTTAAGTTTAGAAATTACAGTACTAAGGATTCAATCTTACGCAACGGTAAACTTTTGAAAGATAGCGGTATAAGCATGTCTGAAGACTTCTCATTAACAGTCAGAAATAAACGCAAAATGCTCAAGATTGAAATGGACAAAGCAAGAGCTCAAGGTGAAAAATGTCGCTTAAGATTTGATAAGTTGGTATTTGAAAATGGTACGGTCTTGTCATATGATTTGGACAACAAACGTGTTGTAGAAATCGCCAAAACTCGAGCCGCTGATAGATCAAGTTTCCGTGCTAGTCGTGAACAGGAGTCTGATCCCATGTCACCTTCACGTGAAAATGTAGTTCATCAGTTTCCCTCACTAGGTCAGCGAGGACAGACATTTCGTAGATAGGGTGTGGGCCGGGTCAGAGGTGTTTTCCCAGTTCATTTTCTGTCACTAATGGTGTGGAACGTCCATGGTCTTGCAAACAAACTTCCCGATAATGATTTTATAACATTCTGTAATTCGTTTGATATAGTTGGGTTAACTGAAATATGGAGTACCTGTTCGAAGGAAGCAATAGAAAGTTATTTTCAAGAATTTTCAGTTTATATTCATCGAAGGGAGTACAATAATAGAGGAGGTGTCCTAGTTCTCATTAGAAACAATTGGAATATAGGCGTAAAACATGTTAACGTTTCCTTTAGTGATAGTATTTATATCCTTCTAGATGCTAAAGTCTTTGGTTTCTCGAAAGATGTTTTACTTGGCATAGTTTATGTTCACCCCTATGCGTCTTCTAAGAAGACAGATACTCGTGACGTGAGAGGGATAGATTTTATTGAGTCATGTCTTGTGCAGTTATTATCACTGTTGGGCGATGTCGATATTGTTATGGCAGGAGATTTAAATGCCAGGACAGGTTTACTGGATGATTATATTTTGCAGGATGATGATAAAAGTGATGCATATATAAATATTTTAAATGACATGAATTACAATGCAGATCCTTTCAGTAAATTAAGAAAATCTAAAGACAATGATGTGAACACTTTTGGTAAGGATTTGATCAATCTTTGCTGTACGTATGGAGTACACATGTTAAATGGTCGTTTTCCTGGTGATGTTAATGGTAGCTTTACCTATTATACTCATAATGGAGGCAGTCTTGTTGACTATATTCTTTGTTCCAGTCAAGTGTTTAATTCAGTTGAAAACTTTGAAGTTCATACGCGTACAGAATCAGACCACTTTCCCTTGACGTGTTCCATTAAATGTACACATGATCAGGCAAGTTGTAATGACGAAGAAGTTGTTCACCAAATTGAAAGATTTAAATGGAAACCTTCAAACTCCAACTTGTTTCTTGAGTGTCTTGATAATAATATATCTCAGCTGAGTATGAGTAGTTTTATTGATTTAACAAATAGTGACACGACTTTAGCAGCAAATACACTTATAAACAGTGTACAAAAGAGTGGGAAGGAAGCAGGCATGCTTTTAGGAAAGAGTCATAATAAAGAAATATCTCAGGTATGGCATGATGCAGAATGTAATAAATTGAAGAAAATGAAGTACTTATTACTTGATAAATTTAGGATCACGGGAAACATGGATTATCTCAATGAATTTCGTCGCAGTCGAAATCGATATAGAGAAATATGCAGAGAGAAAAGTGACCTATATTATGAATCTGCAACTCTGCAGTTACTAAAAAATTTTGGTCGAGAATCAGAACATTTTTAGGTAAATCTGTTACCAATAATTCTTGTATTAACAACAAGCAATGGGTTGAATATTTCAAAACTACTCTTAATATAACAAATGTAACAATAGACGATGACTTTGCATCTTTTGCTGAACAATATTTATTACAAAATGAAGGTATATTACCCGATGATGATTCAAACAATGTTTTGAATAAAGAGATAAGCCTAGACGAAATTATATCAGCCCTATCTGCTTTAAAACTTGGCAAATCGTGTGGTCCCGATGGGCTTCCTCCTGAAATGTGGAAATATGGAGGTCATATTTTATTACCCTACTTACAGGCACTTTTTGATGGAATCTTTAACTCCGGGAACTTCCCATCTGACTGGTCACGAAGTATCATATTCCCTCTTCACAAGAAAGGAAGTAGAAATGATGTAAATAACTATAGGGGGATTTCGTTAATGGACATATGTGGGAAAATATTTACTTACATTTTAAATGAGAGACTTAAACTGTTTGTAGATTTACATCATTTAAATCCAGAATGTCAAGCCGGTTTCCGCTCCGGTTATTCTACTATTGATAATGTTTTTACCTTGCAAGCTTTAGTTCAAAAATACTTATCTAAATCAAAGGGTCGATTTTACTGTTTATTTGTGGATTTCCACAAAGCCTTTGATTGTGTTAATCGAGAGCTCTTATGGTATGTTCTTGCTCATAATGATGTACGAGGTAAACTGTTGTTTATAGTGCGTGATATGTACAAAAAATCAATGTCTGCTGTAAAAATATCAAATTTAAGTGTCACAGAATATTTCAACTCCATGAGCGGGGTTCGACAAGGTTGTATACTGAGTCCCTTACTTTTCAGTATGTTTGTAAACCAACTTGAGGAAAATCTATTGATGAATGACGACAGAGGTATTTTTGTTGGACCAGACTTTTTAGAACTCTTTTTACTGCTTTATGCTGATGATCTTTGCTTATTTTCAGATACTGTTCTAGGCTTGCAAAGGAAAATAGATGTTTTATCCAAATTCTGTACAAAATGGGGTTTAAGGGTTAACGTTTCCAAAACAGAGATACTTGTGTTTCGTAATGGGGGCGTTTTGAAGAAAACTGAAAAATGGTTATTTGATAATATTAGACTTACAACTTCAACTTATTATAGTTATTTAGGGATTCTTTTCTCAAACGGACTTTCTTGGTCGAAAGCTGTCCAAACCCTTATTCATAAAGCTAATAAAGCTCTTATTCCTATAAAACAACTCCATTGTAAATGTAGAAATATCCCCCCAACTGTTCTGTTTCAACTGTTTGACACGCAAATAATGCCTATAATTCTTTATTGTTCCGAAATATGGGGTCTTCAAGAATGGAAAATACTGGAAAGTTTTCATGTAAAATTTTGTAAATATGTTCTTGGTGTTAGTGTTTACTCAACAAATGCAGCTGTTTTATCTGAATGTGGTCGTCAAAATATGTTTTGTATTACAATTTGTAGATGTATAAAATTCTGGTGTAAACTATTATGTATGAATGAAAATAGGTACCCAAAACAATGTTACTTGTTGTTAAAAAGACTTGACGAACATGATCGTAAATCATGGGTTAGTAATATCAAAAACATAATTTGTACATATGGTTTCAGTTATGCATAGGAGTTTCAAAATATTATCAACATTAACAAATGTATCAATCAATTCGCCCAGAGGGTTAAAGATTGTAACACTCAAAATATTCTTTCTCTGTTACATGAACATTCTAATTTAGATTTCTACTCATCTGTGAAAACATCATTTAAAATGGAATCGTATTTGTTAACTGTTCGAAATAAAGATATAAGAAGATTTCTAACACTTTTACGAATAGGTGAATTGAAAATAATGAAAAATACCGGGAGAAGAAATGATATTCCCAGAGAATTAAGATTTTGCCCTTTTTGCAAAAATGTCTTAGAAGATGAATTACATTTTATGTTCTTATGTCCATTATATAATGAATTAAGAATAAAATATATGCTCAATTTTAAATGTAAAAATAATGCAACTCTTACTGCTCTTTTGCAAACTGGAAATGATAATCGCTTATATTTGTGTGCAAAGTATGTCAGAGAAGCTTTTTTGTTACGATGTTCTCTACTTTAATTCCATGCATATATTTCCAACGCCTGTAAATATGTTATGTTTCATTTGTTAGCACCAAACCTGTACGTTTATAAAATTTGTCTTGTAACTTTTGTACATGGGCCTGTGGCCTTTATACTGAATAAACTTCTATCTATCTATCAGCCTATTTAAATCTGCTGAGCTTTTTCCGATACCCTGATGTCACATGTTAAGCCAAATGTCCTGTTTCACCAAGGGCTGCTTCTTTATGGCTATGGTAAGCATGCAAAAGGTCTATTGATTCAAATGAGCTAATGGAGCAGGATGAAAACCAATTTGTGACATAAGTTTGTAACCAGGATAAATCAAGAGTTATTATTTCTACCATTATCATTACTATCATTATTATCTCTCTTCGTTTCAAACCCCCTCCCTGCTCGCTATTTCCAATAACAACGAACAAGAAAGGTGTCTAACACAACATTTTATTATTCATTCACACATGTGACAGATATTTTTACCAAATCGAAAACAAAGATTTCCTTTTGATGATGCTAGTTGATATTTCTGTCAGCACACACTAGTCAGAAGGATAGCTGGTGAGTGAGTTCACTCCTCATAACCATCAGGCAGGGGGTTCAGCTCCTTGTTGTGAAAAAGGGTGTGGTTTCCGTCACCCCATGGGAACGGCTGGAAGCAAAAATACATGGAGGATACCAAACAGCCATCAATATTATACTATTTTGAGTTTGTGTTAATCATTTATAAAAAATATTAAATATCTTTGGAAATTTCCTAATCGCAAAATGCACATTAACTCTCCTTAGTCGATACATCACAAAATCTGAGTCATAAAAGATGATTAATTTTCGAATAATGTTTGAAACACAAAGACTCGGGAGCTTTATTTCCATAAAAAAATAAATATATTCTGACTGTTTGCACAAACCCACCTTTGTCCTCTGTCTGAGATGGGCGTATGGTACAAATTCAGTTGGGTGGATGTGTGAATCCTGAAAGATGAAAGCGTTGGCATAGCAGACAGCGACCCCAGGCAGAGCAACCAAGAAACTCAAAATCTTCCATCGCTTCGTTCCACCTGTGGATGAGATAAACAATGTTTCACATGGTTTGCATATATTAAACAGAAAACTTTGTTTTTGTAACGACCTCCCTACCCTATTTCCATAATAAGTTTTCCTCCTTATATTAAAACAATTGTGTATGATGTCTATGAAATTGGAAACAATTCAAACCAAGAGTATTTTGAAATAACAACTTAACGAAAACCTTTGGTCCTTGCCTGTGAATAGAAATGCTTCAATAAGGCTGACTTGCAATTGCTGGTATTTCACATTCTCATTATTTTATGACATATATTCTTGTTATGCTCATAAATTTCAACTATAAAGTCAGTTCATTGCTGAATAACCAGTTTCAAAGATGAGTCAAAAGACACCTGGGCCTAGATTTTCGAAGCTCTCTTAGTGCTAAGATAGTCGTAAGTCAATGCTAATGTATGGCACTTACGACTATCTTAGCACTAAGAGAGCTTCGAAAATCCAGTCCCTGATCTTCATCCCCTAACATAAGATGATTTCAGGTTTGAATATAAAAACGTAAAGAATGCAGTGTATGGGCGCAGAAGTCAAAATAGTTTCTAATTTACATAATCACTATTAAAAATATTTTATTTATATATCATTTAACCCTAAACTGTTCTTCTGTTTACTGTGAAAAATTCTTGTCTGTGTCATTGTCAAGTTTTCAATCAAAAATAGTGACTTCATATTTTCATTGTACTGAAGATTTTTTGGATTGGATATGGTCAAAACAGCATAAGACAAAAACAGTAAAAAAAATCAATACCTAGTCAAAATGGCCAAATACATTTAATATCAAAATTCACTGTTGTCAAAAGGGGGAAAAAAATGGAAAAAAACGACAACAAATTTTCAAAGTTCATCTGTCGATTATTGATACCATCACATTGAGAATGTTTACTTACAATGATCGATAAATTTGTGATGAGTAGCAAGTTGTTTTAATGGCTTATTTGCGTGATCCATCAAAGTGTGATTTTGAAGCAAGTTTGCTCAAATTCATAATTTTCAATGAATTATTGGATGGCAATTCATTGGTTATTAACTACATAACCTACTAAGTATCAAACTAAAAATCATGTATAGCTCAATACACAGCCTGGGGTTCTAAATTCATAATGAGATCTAGTAAGTCGTATTGTATTCTAAATGCTATGTATCCAGCTTTGTATATTTGTTTTGATGAAGCATTAACAATACTTCAGTTAAAAATTAAACATCAATCTCTGGCACTGCAATTGTGTCATAGATTTATACTTATTTTTTTGTAAGATCTACCTTGTATATTAAGGACTGTAAGTCTGTGTTGATTGAAGGCCAGTTACATCCAATTAAGATTGTAAAATAAGTAGTTTAAGTATGCGGAGCAGTTGAGCTGAATATCTCAACATGATGTAAACACAATTCTACTGAAACTTTATCATGGTTTTTTTATTTGCAGATGTAAGTTGTAACATTCCATCGAGGGTAACTTTCAGATAGATAAGTCGTGTTAGGTGTGTTGCATAAAACTTAACTCAGGACCAATCTAATGGTATGTCATCCCTGATGGAAGGTTCTAACAAATATATCTAATCGAATGTTTTCATTGAACTCATCAAAAATAGAAACCTGCATGTACAAAAAACTTACTTGCAAGTACAAATATCAAAGCATTGACCTATTCAATGTGACATACAATTATAGACGCTCACTCAGTCACTCTGCACGCTTTGTCATGGAGGGGTAGGAATATAATTTATCACTTCAGTGAAGAGGTTGATATCGGTAATTATCCAGGGTTAAGTGGACCAATCTGAGATTGAGGTAGCATAATCATGCACATTTCAGTGAGGTTTTGAATAATATGCTATTTCTGTTATGTAATCAGTTTATGAGCAGTCTTGGTTTCTTTTTATAGCTAATTATCCGACCAACGCTACTTGTCAATGATAGGGCTCTGAATGGTACTCGAATACCCGGCAATGGGTCGGGCATGACAGGGACCCGACTAAGGGATATGAAATAACGATCATCTAAACAAAATACTACTTGTCCTAATAATAAACGGATGGAAATAGGTATATATCCTGTGTTAAAGACCCAAATAGCAAGACGTGTGCGTCTCCCTTTTTTTACCAGGGATACAGTAGCAAACTCTCATCACTAACTTCATCTACTCCTATCCAGGCAACTAACAACTAACAGCTAACTGAAAGAGTTATTTGAACAATGAATAGATAAATGAGACTGACATTCCTTTCTTCTATTTATTTGTTTTTCTTCACAAAACATTACAGATAAAACTAAGTTAAAAGTTTGTTATTCAACATTTATACAATTGTACATAATTACTGTTGCCATTTTGCCTGAGCATTTAAAGTCACAGTTTGTCCATTGTAGCAAACTTCCAAATATCCCTTGCAGACTTTGGTTGGCAATATTTATTGTAACCTGCATTATGAATGTGAAGGTCAAACCAAGAGCACCCTGGCCAAACACAAGAAACGTCGGCTATTTTTTAATTCCGAACAGAATAAGTGCAATTAATTAACAACAACGTATCATGCGTCCCTTTGATTTTGAGGTCACACACAGAAACGTAAACATGTCAATGTCTGTGCCCTTGTTACCACACCTCAAATATATCAAGTGTGGAGACCATGTTCGCCCTTACACTCTGCACGTAGTTCCAACAATTTCACATGATCAAAATTTGTCTAATCGTGTTGGAAATGTAAAATTGATAATATAAACTGCAATTGTTTCAAAATCTTTGTATACCAGCATGCTCCCCAGCAACGGCAGAGTGGCCAGAAGCGAACCTTCTCGTCAGTGCGCTGCCTAGCTTCGACGCCATCTTGTTGGACTGAGATTTGTTTAAAAGTTTGCTATTTCCTGAAACGAAACATAAGAAATGTTCAGTCGAAAGAAAATGCATTTTTAAAGATAACCTTCTTCTTCTTTCATATTAAATATGCGTTATGTGGCTTTTTGCTCGACTGTAAAATATTTATAACGCCGAAACTTCTAGTTGACCATTAATATAAAATACGTGTCCGTACTAGTGATATGAATTAGATTTGAAGTTACCCGAGTAGACATATTTTACATTCAGACATGCTCGTGTGATGTTGACGTTTCGAAAAAACATCATAACATCATGTGGCCGGAGTTATCCGATGTAGTGTAACAGATAAGGTAGTCGATAAAGTTCCGATAAAATGAAATTTCCAACTATAATGACGAGTACAAACTCTGTTTGCAGTTATTTCCATCTCACATATGTGAGAAAATTAATAGAAAATTTCATATTATTCGTTTTTCTATCTCAAAATCGCTGAGAAACATAATTATCGTTTACTATAACCTTTCAGAACAGGAAACGCGGTAACATCAATGGACGACGTGAAGAGAAGTAGTGTTGCTTGATATTGTGAATACAGAGATGAATACTTGTAAATTTGAAAGTAATAGACAAACTTGAAATCATGACAAATCGGTATGGGAAACAGCCACGATAAAGCGCCACTGAGAAAGGCAATATCTGTCCCTGACACTCAGGTAACTATTTAACAAGCTGTGGCATAGAACTGTAGAAAATTTCTTCACCGTGTTTACATTAGATTACATATTATAAGACTTATTTCACTTACTCTAACATTCATCTACTTTCTTTGATGATCTCTTTGTACACCATAAAATGTCCGTCAACTGGAATGATTAGGGTAGCCTGATTGTTATAAATTTAAATTATGTTAGCATTAGTGAAGATCAAAACATTTGTCTCATGAATTAAATATGGTGATTAAGAATGAGTTTTCAAATTATAACTGACAACATTTCAGAGTTTGTCAGCCAATGCATCATTTGTGAGAGAAAAATCAAGAAGTTCCCAACGACTCTTTCGCATTGGATCATCACGTGACGTAAGGAAGACAACCCCACGTCAAAATCGACAGGGACCACCTCCACATTTATGGGGGGTTCCCCTTACAGAGGCATTATTTTTGCCAGACTTTCCAGTTCGTGGTGATCTTGAAGAACAAGATTTTGAGGTTATCATACAATTTTGTGTTTATGACCTTAAACTTATGGTAGAGATTTTTAAACAGACAAAATATTACGCACTTTGAACAGTCATATCTTTTTAATCAAAGGAGCCCCTCAAAATATATACTTTGGACTTTGAGTAAACCTTTTGATGTTGAGGGTTTTTTTTCGCTATGTATTAATCAACTCTTCAATATAGAAATAATGGCAGGAATATGTGCAGTTTTACGATACTCATGCAAGTTTGAGTGTTTTTCAGCTTTTATATCTCATTTTATTGTAATATATAGATTGCTCCTTTCAGTCATTAAAAGTAATGGAAAGTATCTTGTTTGTGCCGGGGTCCAGATAATTATTTTAATCCAGGGGTATTTCACTCCTCAAAATAAAAATTGAGGAATAAAATTGCTAAGTAAAAATGAACTAGGCTTATTTCAAGGTTTATTGTTTTCCGATCCTCATTACAAGTTTGCTGTATAAGGGCTTGCATTAAACAAAAATGCCCCCCGAACATGAAGTGTGATTAATAAAGGGATCATTCAGATAAACTAGAAAATCTTTGTTTCCACACAAGTTGCCATCAAGCAGGCTTCTGTTCGAGATGTAAAGATCAGACATGTTGAATTGAAACTTTGTTTTGACAACCTATGTTCACGCATGTAAACAATAACTGACTCTTAATGTGGGAAATTTATGCGTATCCGTTACTCGTTGATTTCATTTTAATGCGTATATCTGAATTACCCAAGCGTATTTTACACAGATACGCATCTTATCTGGAGCCCTGTTTGTGAGTTTTCCTTATAAAAATTACTCGCTCATGGCCGAAAGATACTGCAGTCTTAATTTTTGAAGTGATATTAGGTTTATGAAAATGACTTGTATAAGATCAATCTTGATTAGTATGTCTTGTTTGAAATATTTGTTGTACTTTCACAGGTGATTGAAGTCATTGCCAGGGGAGCTTATGGTAATGTGCTAAAGGCACAACGAGAAGATGAGAAGAAGTTTTATGCAGTCAAGGTGATTATTAAACATAATGTTCTGTTTTATAAAAACAGAACTTCCAAAGGTCCAATTTATCTGTTAAGCTCTGACAAAGTTTTTTGTTGAAATGTAGCATGTTATATTTAAAATGTAACCGTTTGGAGCAGTTATATATTAAGTAGGATACATATAAGGGGATACATATAGTAAGAATTTATTATATGAATTATAATCATTATTTAGTAGGCATAAGTGAAAAGGATTGTAATGATAAAACAAACTATTATAGAATACAGACTATTCTCATATTGCCAAAATAGGTTATTGAAAACACAATCTGCAGTATGGAAGGTATCGTAGGCTTGTCATCAAATGAATTAGAAAAACCTAAAATATTATTTCTGTTAGTTTATTTTAAACTATTTAATTCTTGGATAGTGGAAGAAAAAGTTAATACCCTTGTTGCTTCGGTGAAATGTCAGAAGGTTCATTGAGGTTGTATTCACAAGGTTTTATGACTTGATAATTTTATCAATTGGAGGACTGAAATATAACATGTTTTGTCGGATACATTTATATAATATACAAACAAGACCATAATATAGCAAAAACTATTGCAAAAGTGGAAATCAAAAGTATATTGAAATGATGGATTTGCGTGTCTGCAGGTGCTAGCAAAGAACCAGATTATTGGTGAAAGTGCAATACAACAGTGCAAGGATGAAGCAGCAATACAGGTAGATATTAAGTAATTTGTTTGTTTCATGGTTTTAGATCTGTCACAATCAAATTAATGTTTTCTTTTTATAATTATATCTTATAAGTAGTGTTAATTTTTTATAAATTTTAAACGTGTAGTATCACAAAGTTTCATCATAAAACTTAAATTTATTAGTTGTTAATAGAAACAATTATCTTTGATCATGAAATATACCAATTTTTGTGAAATGATCATATGTGTACTCTTTACATTATTGTCTCAGATAAAAACATTGGTTTGAATGACATGTGTTAATATATTTTCAGTCCATGCTGGGAGACCATCCTTTCATTGTGAAACTCAACGAGTATTGGCAATCCAAGAAGTATTTGTATATAGGTAACACAATTATCTTTATTAATAGTCATTATATTTTCCTGTTTGTGGGATCTCTTAAGTCTGCTGACTGTCAAATTGCACTCTTACAGGATTTGTTGTCAAAAGTAACACTTCCCATGATTTACGCAAATTATTTTGTAATTTCTCCATTAGAATTAACTCTTTACTTCAGTGGAAATGAAATATGAAAAAATATGGTTGTGTTAAAGAGTCATTGATAAATTATTTACTATTGTTAAACAGTCTCTAAAATCGAGGTCACACACTTAGGAAATTTGAACTTTAATTGGCCATAAAATCCACTGAAAATTAAAAATTCTTCCTTGTCCAGACAAACACCGGTTACTATCAAACTCTGTTTATTAGTAAAAAAAGTCCCTATCTTTTAACGTCATAAAAACTATCAACTGCTGAGACCTGTGATTTGACCAATTCTACATTTTAAGAGAAATATCTGGCATATCTGAAATATCACAATATCTGGCATGGCCCGGTTATTACGGCGCCCTATGAACTTCCGGTTTGTCCGGATTTTAATGTAATCTTACTTCCGTTAGTAAATGGCTGACAGTCGTCTCTACAATCTCTTTCTGTCTTTCTTGTGGGCTTTACACCCCCACACGCTATTGAAACAATACTTATACCTGCTCACTCAAAATGGTATTTTAAAAAATCAAGGGAGATAACTCTCAATTTCTCAAACATATTTACTCATCGCAGAGTTTGCCTCTTTTGAAATGCATTGTCAAACTATTGATTCCCTAGTTTTCTCTCCCTACACCTTATTCATAGATGCCCCTAAAATGGGACTGGCAACTAACTTTTTAAACTCTTAGATTAGTTGTTTAACCACAGATGTAGATAAATGTCAAATGTTAATTATAAATTGATTGAATGTAATATTCTGTTACAATATTTTCAGTTCTGGACTATGTCCCACATGGAGACCTATTTTCTCTGTGGTCCTTCCACACCTTGTTTCCAGAGCGACTGGTACGGGTCTACATAGCTGAAATTTCTATGGTCCTTGGTAAGTAACTTATACACGTATCCTCTCATAGGATTATCATTGTAAGAACAGCACAGAAACAATACCCATTTACCTGTTGCCTTGTATTTCCCCCTGTCGAAGGTTGCCTCTTCGCTATCAGTAGTTGGAGGCTGTATGTGCTCCGTGGTTGTTTTTTTTTCCACAGGCCTAATCATTGGTTCATTGTAACGTGTGACACTTTCTTGTCACCATTAGAACTGTTTGAACATATGCATCTTTCTCATGTTCCGATATTCATTCCAACTGGATTGATGACATCACGCTCGTGATGTCATATAACATCATTAGATCTTAAACTGCACATTACAAAGTGCCAATTTCACAATGTGAGCATTTGCAGAATAATCCAAACAGTCTGTGTAAGTATAAAGAATGTTTTGTTCTCTTATAGATTACCTACATAATTCTGGTGTGATATATCGAGATTTAAAGGTGAGTAAGAAAAACGTTTCTGTAAGTTTTAGTCTGATTTTGTTGTTAATTGTGACTGAATGTTTTTAAAGCAATAACATGACAACCTCTACTGTCACTGATGTGGTATTTCATATGTTCCTAGCAGTGATTGGATCATCTTCCCAGTTGAAACTAGTCGTAGTTTCTCTATGTCAGACTCAGTAGGAGATGCTGATAATGTTAAAGAGCCACTCCGTGAGTTGTTGGAGTCATATATGCCAAACTTTATCAATGGCATCATTTGATTGCGAAGTATTGACTCTTGCCAAAAATAAAAAATTTAATGTAATTTGTTTTGTATAGTGACAATATGAAGGTAGAACGTCGCAATTATGATCGAAAACTGGACAGTGGCGTGCATCAAATAGTCAAACGTAATGTCGGAGACTTATCTAAAACAGCCAGGAGGGCAGTTAGGGGTTGATAGCGTTTGTTAGGTTATATAACTAGTATCCATGTATATTGGACGTGATAACTACACCTCTGTGCATTTATAAGGCTGTTTTTAGATTTACATGGAAAGCAGTATTTGTCATATGTATGTCTTTTGGACGTGAAAAGTCAAGATGTTTTGATTTTATATCACCAGATATGACATTTAGGTTCGTACCAAAGGTAAATAATATGTTATGAAAATCACAGAGTGGCTCTTTAAAACATTGACTACCTGATATAGATATAACATTTTTCAAATATTTAAGGTTTTCTTTCATAATGTTCTTTCACAAACACCTGAGTATGAAATGAGTACCTTATATAGAGTTGTTATGAAACATGTATCATATAGAGTTGTAGATGAGAGGCAGACATTTAGACAGGTAAAACTGTATAACAAATTAACATTTAAAAACTTTCTGATGTATGATAAAAAAAATTACCTTTGAGCATTGTTGATTTACAAATCATTGTTGAGAGGCTTATTTGTGTATAGAATGAAAGTTTCTTATCAAAAAAGTGTTCATTGACTTTTTATGTTGTCAGTTTATGTTGACCTATTGTTACTTAAATACTCATACGAATATGTTATCGTGTGTACGTCTTTATAGTTCTTTATATGTGAAATCTTTAATTATCTTTTGTCTCTAATTATTACCTCTTACTTATACTTGTATTGCAGATGGAAAATGTTCTTTTTGATCCCTTGGGTAAGTTTCACTATTGTATCTATCCTGAATCCTTTTTTCTGAAATTGACAATTGATTCAAAGGACATGATACACTATTCATATTTTCAATTTAGTAACATGAAACATTGATGATAAAATAAAATCTAAATTTCTATCAAAACTAGGACTCTTTTTTCTACACATGTTCATTCAAGTTGCTACCTTCAGCCTGCAAGGTGATTATGTGAAGAAACTAGTTACACTACTACTTGTTAAAATTCCTAAAATGACTCCTGTTCTCTGCTATAAATCCTGGACATTTGACAATGGCAACTGATGAAAAGTTGCAATGTGTGGTGTTGTTTGTCACAGGTCACATACAGCTGATAGACTTTGGCCTGTCCAAGTGGCTACAGAAGGGGGAGAGGACCAGAACGATTTGTGGTACCTTACAGTATATGGGTAGGTGGTTAATATCTGGTAATTGCAAAGTTGAACTTAATTTATTTCAGAGTATGATTTTGCATTGATGAAATGCACTCTTGAATTTAAATATATTTTTGAGTCTTTATAAGTGCAACTGTGACCTAGACTAACTCTCTATCAATAAGTATTTCTTTCCCCAATAATGTAATAGATAGGGAGAATTTCTTAACTTTATAAAGAAGTGTTTAAATCAGCTAAAGGTGTTTCTGTTTCATTTTGTAGGTTGTTTTATCAATATTTTTATGTGATTCACCTATGTTGTTGAGCATGATGCCATTTGGTAATGATTATGAAAGCAATATGGATTGGAGTATTATATGTAATTTATCAAGAGAATAGGCATTTTTAATGACATTTGAAGATATTTAACAAGTGACTCTAGAATTTAGACTGACATGCCAACCCTGACAATTTTTGTGTAATGCTGGATTATTTCTGTGTCAAATTACAACGACTGAGGGAATAAAAATAGAATTTGAATCAAAATATAAGATCTTTAACATTGGTGTAAAACGCACCTCAGTTTCTCATTTATTGACTGTTTTAATTGAAAAGAAATCTCGTTATGAAGATCACCTGTCAAAACCAGGTTGTAGACAGTGCGCATGACTATTGACTTCATTAAATCATCAACTCTGGGTAAGGCTCTAGTAAATATCATGTTCATTCAGGAAAAGTTTTGAAGCAGACAATGTACTATAATTACCGTATTCGACGTGATAAGCGCCTGGGGCGCTTAAAAAATTGGTAAAAGGGGGCGCTTATTAAAACGATAAAAATTGTCCTCAGGTTTAGTCTTCAAAGTGTTTTCTTATGATACACATGTCTTTGAAATATGGTTTTGTAACTTTTATCATTTTGATGGTGTCTGGGGGTCTTGAAATACCCTGTATTCTTCACTTTAGTGGAAGTAAAAGACTTATTGAAAGACTGAAAAAACCTTCTTCAATGAATCAGCATGCAAGGTAAGCAATGTTGAGAGGTGGACGCTAAATCAGGACGCATATTGTTCAGTCCAAAACGTGGTGAGTGGGCGCTTATAGGGGAGTGGGCGGTTATTAAGTCGAATACGATACCTTAATATTTAGTTGCTGAAACTACTATTTTTGATAGGTAATTCTACTATTTTTTTCCAAAAAGGGAAGGCATGTATTGGTTATGTATATCAATCTTGTAGTAGGTGATGTAAATAGGTTTTCAAATAAATGTTAATTCTAGCCTGTGGCTGTTAAGTCATTGCAAGTCATCATGTCTAAGAGTCTTGTTTTGTTCCAGCTCCTGAAGTTTTGTCGTCGTATCCCTATGGCCACCAAGCAGACTGGTGGTCCCTGGGTATCCTGATGTATGTCATGCTTGCTGGCAAGGTGGGCTACTCTCACATTTTTACATTCCTCAAAAACTTGCTTTCCTCTTCAAATATCAATCTTAACCTTTCACCTGCGTGATGTAAAGTGGTTCAGATATCATGAACACGTCAGGTAGTCATTCAAATTTTATCAAATCATCTGTTTTCAGAAGATGCACTTGAATCTGAAACGGGAAATTTGAAATATTTGTTTATATTTTTGCAATACCATGACCATACAGGGATTGGGAAAGACTCTTTTAACAATGGGCGAATTTTAGGGCTGAATTTTGAATGGGTGACCTCCCCTTTGTAGCAAAGGTAAAATGCATTATTTTAATTGGCTATTTCTCATCCCATGTGCAAAATTGCCCATGGCCCCTACCTTTCCCAATACCTGCCATATAAGGCAGTATTTTTTTTAGGGTGATCAAACAGTAATATATGAAAGGTGTAAATACTCCCTGTTCTTTGTGTGACACTTTTATGTTCTTCTGAATGAGTCGGGACAAAACCATCTTCAAATGATTCTCTTTCAAGAAATAACTTAGTCTGAAGTTTCTCAATTTCCAGTACCCAGTGGAGGCAGCACGGGATCACCGCCAGATGGCAGAGAAAGTGTACCAGTGTGATTTCCTTATGGTGGAGAGGATATCAAATGAAGCTCAAGACGTCGTACATAGGGTGAGTTGACAGGACTTGTAGATATTCATTATTTACCTGAAAACAAATTTATATGTGTGTAAGTTTAGCTTGAATTGTATCAAGCCTGATGTTGAACTGTCTTCACTTGCAAAATGAAGTAGTGGTGCACAATACTGCTCCGGCCATATTGGATTAATTACAAACAATGCTTGGACGAATTTAGATTACAGGTAGATGATTATTGATATCATTGTACCACTTGAATGAAAGATCAATATCATGTAAAAATATAATTTATGATAGAATGAATCTGTGTATTCAAAGCTGTCACACATCTTGGCTGTCAAATTCTATGACCGACGATTATTCTCCCTGCCTATGAAAGCTCTCTTAGTAATGTTGATTATGTGAGTTTGTGTTACTGTGAATGTAATTTTTTGATCTGTTTTTATATTTCAGTTGCTAACCAAGGCCCCACAAAGAAGGATGATGGATTTGGATTCTATTCAGAAGCTGGACTTCTTTAAAAATCTCAACTTCACAGATCTAATAGAGAAAAAGGTTTTATCCCCTAAAAGTTCTCTATCATGATCTTGAATTCTTTGGTTGCCAGTCTCAAGGTTAGGTTAATGAAGGATGAGAACGGACCCTCAGGTGTGATCTCAGTTCGACTTCTATTCTAGTATTGTCTCATGCATTCTCTATAAACAGAGGTAGCTTTATCATAAATTTCTATACCACCTCTGTCTTAATTTGAAGGTTTCTTGTGTGCGATATGTAGAATGCTGATTGGGTGCAATCAAAGTTAGTTGTGCAATCAGGACGCTGTTTCAAAAGTTATCATTCAAATCGCCTGAGTTATTTCTGTAAGCTTCCGAAAAGCTTAACTTTATTCGAATATGCACCTTGCACTTTGAGTCGTCTTTACAGAACACAAATGCCTCATTTTCCGACTGTTTCATTGCACAGGCCTGTGTGATATCAAATATGTTATTCATGCATTTGTCGTTTTCATTGACTGAAATATAGCCAGGTATTTTAATTTGCAATATTGTCCCGCTGGGGGAAAGTGCCGGAAGACCGAGAAACCTTCGAATTTAAACAGAGGTTGTATAGAAATTTATGACGGAGCTACCTCTGTTGGGAGAGAATGAAAGGCATGCAATTGATGCAATAAAACAAAATGCAATTAGATTAAAAATGTGCAGTATAACAATCATCTCATTCTTTTCCCCAGCTATCTCCTATGGACGTTGTTCCTCAAGATTTCTTCCCCATGACAGGACTGAGCTGGGCTCCACACTTTGCAGAGAAAGAGATGGAGGAAGCCTTTACAGGGGTAATGTTTCTAGCATCTGCCTTAAAACACTTTACTTACCACAACAAGGAGTCTTGCTAACTTGGTAAATGACGCTGGGTGAACCAAGATGATTTTTTGGGTTATTTTATGTTTATCTTTATGAAAAGATAATGCGTCCATTAATTCAATTCCTCAGGGATCGTTTGCTTAAGAATCAGAAGAAGAAAGTGTTTTGTATTAAAACGTTCCTTCCAATTTACCTCTAAGATTAAGCGCCAAAACCCCTCCAACCTGTATATTTGTATCACTTTTTGTGATCTGCATGAGAATAAAAAATTCTTTCATTTATTATTTTCAATATTCATTGTAATGTAAAAGGGAACAGGCCAGGGACTAGAAGTTAAGCAGACCATTTCTATGTTTTAACAAGCTGTAGGAGCATACAGTGTGTAGGGGTTTTGGGAGACTGCCTTTTCTAATTGTGCATCACTTCTCACTACTAGTTTTGGAAATATTTTGGAGTTTCAAAAACATCACCGCAACGAAAAAGCTGATATTTTCATGGATCAAATGTTTTTGTCATTAAAATTCATCTAAAAACATGAGCCTTACTTTCATAGCATTCCTTTTCAGATTGAATTACAGTCAGACCCCGATAATCCGGACCCCGATAATCCGGATCTCTCAGTATCCGAACGGTAGCAAACTGTAACCAAACTAATCTCTATGTAAACTCATTAAATGTTGATTCATTAATCCGGTGATTCAGTCTCCGTATCCGAACGCTAATAAGCTGTAACGGATTAGTCAATTACAGCTATTTCTGCTTCATTAATCCGAACGTTTATCAAAGCGTTCGGTAATCCACTAGTCAAGCGAGCACCACACTGATTGAATCGGTAAACATCAATGACAGTGCAAGTTGAGTTGAGCGTGTCAGCAGTTTGTGATTGTAATAAATTGAGATGTCTCACTTTGTGTATCTGGAGTTTGTGATTTGTGTGATAGTTATAAATATCGTGTCAGAATGAGTTTAGTTGCATTTGACACTTGTCACGATGGCAAGTCCCACCCCTAAGCGTAAACGATTCGAAATTACTGCCTCACAAAAAAGAGAAATTTGTAGATTTAAGCAGGAAAATGTAAAGGCCAGTTTTGATTCTGAAGATTCTGCTTCACTTATCAGGGCAAGAAATGCCAAACATCAAAAACTAGAGGAAGCACTTTATGTTTGGATTAAGGAAATGACCAGTAAAAATGCCGCGGTCAGTGATGACATTTTGTTAGTAAAGGCAAAACAATTTGGTCATAAATTGCAAATTACTGATTTTGGCTATTCTCGCGGTTGGCTTTTCCGCTTCAAATCTCGCCATGCTATGACAAAACAAGTTTACCAGGGTGAAGCAGCAAGCGCTGATAAGACAGCTGTAATTCGTGGTCGAGTGTCTGTCTGTAAATTTGGTTCGTTTCAGTAGTCCGAACGTTTCACTATCCGAACGTTTTTGATGAAAAACGGAAGTGTTCGGATTATCGAGGTCTGACTGTATTTTTGATTGAGGATCATGCTACCCATTATTAGTAAAAAAATAGTTTTTAAAGATAAATTTGTTGAAGCTATGACTTGCGTGAGTATTACGTAATTTCTCTTATTTACATAGTTGTTGCTATTTTTCAGTTTGATGGACAGGATGTTCAGTGGAACCTGCCAGAAGGGGCGACTCCAATCTATGTGTGACTCAGCTGTGTGTCTGTGTCAGAAGATCTTTCTGACATCTTAGAGGTAGTCCATACTTAGCATGCTGTGAATGAACTCTGTGTGATATGTTACAGTATGTAGTGTCAGAAGGCTGCAGATTGCTTAACTATGTGTGGGGAAAACATCATCCATGATTAGTCTGACGAGCCTTGAAATACTGAAACTCAGTTGTGATGTGTTGCCATAGGCAATAACAAAGAGAAACAAACTTGCAAAATGATATTTGAAAGTTCCTAAAATCGAAGAGCATCCTGGGTAAAATTCAAGACTGACGGTCATAGCTACAAATCAAATATGCAATAATGAAGGAAAACTGTATGAAAAACATTTTGGAAAAAGTGTTGACATCATGTTGTTGTGATTGGTTTACTGTTCTCTAAATCGTACTGCCACCAATCTCCATGACGCAGTCACAAGATTTATACCTCATACAATGAGAAGTCTGAATGAAGATGGTAAGGAGGAAGATGTTACTTGACAGATAAAAAAATGTCAAATGTTTCTGTTAAACCGAGACATTTAAGCTATTCTTTACTTGAAATCATTACTAGACACATGTGGTGAGTTTTTAATATGTTTTATCACAATCTAAAGTTAATCAGACAAACGTTTTTTACATGATATTAATCTATTATTCAAATACCTTGCTTCTGAATGAAATACAAATTGAAGTGTTTTACAAAAACTCTTTATTATGAAAACACAATTTTGTAAACTCAGTGTTATGTGAAAAAGCATCTGTATTTATAATGATTAGGATATAATTTTCTATTAAATTTCCTTTTTTGTAAATTCCATGTAACGTTTATGTAAAAAGAGACAAGAGGGTTGAATCTTTGACACACAATTGTTGATATTTTAAGCTAAAATGGATTCTGCTTATCTCTTAACTGTTTATAAATTGTTATTATTTTTATTGACAACTTCCATAGCTAAGCTTTACAACAGCATGCATATACCAAATATTGTGATGGCATTACCCGTTGTTCAAGGGATATTCTATACAGGGTTTCAACAAGCCTGTAAAGAGTCTTGAAATTTTGCTTGTAGCTTTAAACAGCCTCAACAGTAAATGTTTGCCCTTTCAAAGAAATAACTATTTCTCAATTACTAAAAAAAAGATTTTGAATGAAAACCAATTTGGAAATCTACAAGAAACGGTCCAGTCTAAGGCGACTTAATGTCAGTGTCCTTAAAAAGACTGTTACACAAGTAAGCACTTTGTTTCAAGAGTTTAATGAATCTCAAAGTTTACATCAAAAACATCAAGGAGAGAAGAAATTCAATTACCTGATGTAAAATAAAAATGTTGCGAATGGTTGATTAGATGTGAAATGTACTAGAATGGATGTTTGTTAAATGTGTGTCTTTGTGATGTTTGAAAATAATCCATATTTTGTAATTTGTATATTTACATTGTGCATATCGTTTGCCAATCAAAACTTGATGTGTACCTGTATCCCTATACTTACTAGCATGTGTTGTCATATAGCTTGAGAGATGCGTGCTCAAATAGATATCATCAACCGTTAAGGTATTATTTTCCCTTATACCTTTCTGTACCATGTGAATATTTATTTTAAAATTTTCAAACTAATATCACTGCTCTATTCATGTAATCACATCACTTTTCTCATGGAAAATATCACATGATATGATGTAACATAAGCTTTTCATTGTACTTTGTTATAAAATTTAATTTCCTCAACATTCATTGAAAGTTTATGAGTGAATAGCAATCCTGCAATGATTCATATAAAATATAAAAATAAATATATAAAATAATACTTAAAGGCACTAGTGCACGCTTTTACGATTTAAATTGGCTATTTTAAGGTTTAAGAGGACTTATGCATTCATTTAACCTTTCTATCGATGCAATGAAATACTTAAAATTCTTTACAATTGACCTGCAGTCAACAATGAAAAAATTTAGACAGCCGCTGTCGGCTTGGACATATAAAAAATCTAAGTTTAACTGTGCACAAAACGGATATCTCAAAGACAGTTAAACGCGGCTGAACTATTATTATGTGCAGCTATTGAATTTTCCTAAACTCTGAACTGAGACCAAAGAATGAATTATGTTTTATGAAAGCAATGTTGTAAATAAACCGATTTAATAACACAGCATTAGCATTGCTATTAGATTGACCAAAGCGGCTGCCGTTTCCGCTTTTTTGGTTATGAGCAAAATCTTAATATTTCCGATATCGTAGTTCACGCGGATTTATTGTAGCGTAACATTAAATACTTCCGGTCTTTAAAAATCAACGTTACTACCTGAATACGTAAATATTCGTTAAATAACTTACGAGGTAGATAACTTGAGTGAGGATCTTGAATAATATCGAGAGATATGCAGAATCTGTGCATTCGTTGTGTTAACGAAATATTGGTGTGCACTAGTGCGTTTAATGCACAAACATTTCAAGTCAAACAAGGAAGAAAGAAGATTTTAAACATTTCAGTGAGATTTTTCCAGTGAATGATTTAAAAAATGTTAAATATGCCCATAAAGACCTGTCAAGCACTACTTGTTGTAAAAATGTTGGCTAATTCTATTGAAACCAAACTAAGGTGTCACCGTTTAGTATATTGTAATGGTCAAAAGAAATTATTCTCTTTTTTTTTGTCACAGGAAAATGTTTTCTCAGAGTATGACCCTGTTCTAAGAATATGATTTTCAATGATTACAGTAACTCGTAGCAAAGAGATGTCATATTTTCCCAAGAAATTAAAATTTTTTGGAGGTATTCGGGGGTTTTGTTTTACATTAATCATCATCAGAGAAATATTTTGAAGAGAATACAAAAACTTAATGTAAGATTTAAAAATTTGACCCATACTGCGGAATGCTACTTATTGTTGGTCCTAGTACAGGAAGGTCTTCTTGACTTGATTGAAACTAAGCTTTCAAAGAGAATATTAACAAAGGAAGTTTATATGCCAGATACTGGTGATGGTTAAATTTTGTGATTCAAAGGGCATTTATGCAATTTGCAAGATGATTTGTGTTGTATTTTTTATTGTCCATTTTGACTTGATTGTGAATTTCTTTTAAAATATAATTGTGACAGTTTTTACTTTTTTAGACTGAATTTTATGTCAGCAATACAGTATTTTATATTTTGGTTATGTTTTAACATTTACTTGAAAAATGTAAGATATTAAACTTGATAACTTATCAGCATATGCTGAGTTTCTTGATTTGTTAACCAAAATGACAAAATGGTTCTATTTTGATATAAAGGTATTTATAATGATGTTTAAAAGAGATTGAAGCATAGTTAGTTATGAATTTGCTCACTTAAGTAACTATTCATCCATTCACTGAAACTATATAAGTGAAGAATAAAGTACTTGGTTATTTATATTAGATTTGAATTTAGGTTGAGTTTAATTATGTAAAGTTATTATCAAGCTCTTTGCATAATAGATTCACGTGTGATCAGTGACTAGATAATGAAGATTTTGTTGATGATCCTAATTAATTGGCAGGATATTTAAGATTTGATGGAAATTCTCTTCCAACTTTAGTTTTGAGTTTATTTTTTGTTATTTGCATAAAGTCGGATAGATGTTTGGTGTGATTTAGCAAATTAATGAAATATTCACATCATACCATGTATTTGATTAACTCTATAATTGAAAATGCATTGACAGTCAGAGTTTACCTTTACTCAAATTTCCTAGTCTATTTTCTTTCCTAATCTGTGTTTGACACCACAAATCTTGCAACAATTTAGCACAAAATATAAATCATTTGAAATATTCCATATTTTATGAAACTTTGCTTCAATGTTGAAGGCATGTGCTCTGCTATCCTCAAATCAGGGTAAATATTCTGATAATTGTAAATGAATGGAAAATTATATGAACGATTACTCTGGATTATTAAAGATGGTATGACATCAGTCTTCCAAACTATGCGAGTTGACTTGCAGACATTACCCAACGTTGCTTGCAGCATTCCCATGTGCTGTATTTGGTATCCTATTTGTAAACATGCTTGTAATTCCCAGTCTGATCCTTTTGAAACAAAGGATTATTGTGAAAAAAATTAGTGTAATATATATTCCGCAAAATCTATAAAACAATGACTAAATTTTATCGACTATTCCTCCCAATAACTCTTTTGAGTTGATTTACAGTTATGGTGATGACACAACCCATGATGATGAGGTCATTATTTGATTATTTGATTATTTGATTTTGTGTGTGAATCTGTATCATAAAGTGGTATGGTTGAAATGAAATGTTGATTGTTATCACCAAATGTTTAGATATAGGGCAACATTTGAGATAGCATCTGATGCACACGTTTTGAGATTGTCAATTTCGACCTCGACATTGAATGCTGCTAAGTCATTTGTAGATAGTATCACTTGTTCCTGTACACATAACCAGCATGTTTCATCGTATATTACCCATTGAATAAATCATCTTATTTATGATCAATTCTGTTAGAGTATTTCTTCTTATTTCTAATTGTACCATCACTCAAAGCTGAAGGTGACCTTAACTTGCAAAGGTTTACTCTGTGAGCAAGAAGTAGTTAGGGACAAGGAGGAAGGTCACATGGTCTGATTTTATCTTTTCTGTTGGGGTTGTCAGTTTATTTCATTCATCTATCCGGTCAATCTCTGCCCATTTTCCCTCTGTAACAAGTGGAGCACCGTATGGATTGGAACTACAGATTTCTGATTGGTTGCAATTGAAATTAATTTGCAATTAGCTCCAAACAAAATTGGTATGTTTCTCATAACTGTTGAGGTGACTGGAGTTTATTCCCCTGTGCAGCGTGTATATTTTTCAAGAACTAAATCAGTTTGTGTTGAAAGAGGATATCGATTGATGAGTATATGGACAAATATATGATATAATTTTTTAAAGAACAGAAGTATGGTGGAGAGATTCCTAGTGATAACTGGCTAACCTCTGAGGGGAGTGAATACAGGATCCTTTGTTGAAACATTCATATTGATAAATTTTCATTTGTTTATTTGAATTAATATCAAAATCTAATTCAGAATATAACTGATAAGTAAAACTGAAACAAATATAAAAAACAGCACTGGAATAAGACATTCTTTATAAGTTAATGGAAAACAATTTCACAAGGCTGAAACTGTCTTTTTATCTACTCAGACAACCAATTATTCCTTACAATGCGTTGACTAAAGTTAGCTGTTTAGTGTCTAGGTGTTCTTACTGAAAGGTCCCTTCACCTTTGACATTACTTCCGAAGCTGCTAAATTTGATGGGGATGTCCCCTGCACTGAGTCTAAAGTGTTAGCCTCAAATATGCAGTCTCTGTCATTCGCATTATATTCGTAACGGAAGTAGCAATATCCTCGATCCGTCTCCGGACACTCCTTCAAATATGAGTGTGTTGTTTCCAGAATTCAATGTGCTTTATCAATCATATAACAGTGGAAGTGAAAAAGTTCATAAAAGTGGATATAAAACCAGAAGCAAATGGTCGTGATATTGATTTTATTTACGATATAATCTGCCTGTACCCTTGCACTTTGTCGTTGAGACGGTCCATCCCCTTGCGAAATTGCAAAACAGATAGCAGGCCAGATCTGGACTGATAACATTGTTGAAAAGCTGGCGTTCACACGAAGAAGTATAACTACAATACTCAACATTCGGCGCCTCTTCTTCTTGATCGCGGATCTCAACTGCTTCGACTAGTCAGCATAGTAGGCTCCTGTTTTTGTTTATTTAGGTGGTTCATAGTCTATAAGAATCACGTCTGTCGAATCCCCAAAATGGGCGCCATGATCTTGCCAGCAGAAGGCTGAGTTCTGAACTTCTTTTGCTGCAGGAGAATGCTTATGGTTCCATTGCATGTGTTGCCTGGTTTCACTATCCCGATGTTGAATCCACGTTTCATCCCCGGTAACCAGACAGGCATGAAAGTTATCGAGATCAGCATTGTACATGTCCAAGAACTCACTACTGGATTCAACTCTCTGGTCTCGATCTTGTGCATTTAGGTGTCGTGGAACCCTTCTTGCAGACACCTTGGACATGTGCAAGTGCTTTTGAATTATGATGCAAACACATGAGAATACATGAGAATGCCACACCGTTAAATATTTCGTCCATCTTTATTATACGATACTATTGAATCTTCATTCGTCTTTGTTCGGAAAACATAAATGCTAGTGATCTCAAGTTTTTATAATCTCATAATTGTTAGTTTGAGGAAAAGATGTGATTTCCTATTAAAAATAAAGGGGCAGGGGTGCGACTTTCAGGTGGTAAAACTGTCTGGCCGTTAACCCTATAACATGATCAAATGCTTAACGTAATCAACTAGCTATCACTCACTAGCTACTCTCAAATGAGCCTAATTCCGAGCCAGTATCATATAGTTAATCCAAGAAAAAAGTTAATTCTTACCTTTTCAAATGAACAACTCACTAGAATGATGGAATCGTGTGTATGCAGTGATTTCAATGATCCCGGTTTCTTGTGAATTCACACGTATTAGGTCGTGTATTCAGTCCTTTGGGAAATATAAACCATATACCTTGTGATTACAGTGGTCCATGTATCTGTTTGATGTGTATTCGGAGATTGGAATGAGTAATAGTGTCATTTGAAATGGGTGATCCACAAAGGGGGTGGTATGTCGGTGCAAAATTATATGTTGCTTATTTCAAGCCAATCTGATTGAAATTCACATTGTTTCGAGGAATAAAAGTTTTTAAATATTGACTCTAGTGGGATTCGAACCTGCTCTATCAGGGTCTCTCCACTCCACAATAAAGCCCCTGTAGAGTATATTGTAGGTTCGAATCTCGCTAAAGTCTTTTTTTAAAAACTATTATTCCTTGGAACACGGTCGATTTTAATCAAACTGATATCATATTTTATGGTTGCAGAAATAATATTACTTTTCAATTGAATGTTTATGATAGGCACATGTTTTGTGAAGAGGCGATCTCAATTTCATATATCAGAGTATTACACTTTTAAATTCATATCTGTTCAAATACACTCGGGGTCTTAAAAACGCTTTTTAAAATATGTTTTGGCCAGATTGTTTGGAATATTATTAAATGTAGAAATGTAATCACGAAAAGGTTTTATCGACATAAGTGACAACCGTAGTCATTAATTCTAACACATCTTGTTTTGCAGCAAGCCACAAAAAAAGCCCAATTTTACTCTCTAATTTCGTCTAGTTAAGGAAATTAATAAGCGACGATTTCTCTAAAGGAGCATTTTTCAGAGACATTAACAGACATTGATTTAAATAAGATTTAGATTAGTTGGCCTTTGAAGTCTCTATTTCAGTCGTATTAATTACTCGTGGACTGAAGTATCGCGCACTTAAACGGCGACCTGATTGTTTGTTTCTTATCAGTTATTGTTACATTATATTACGGGTAAAATATCCCATTTTTTCTCTTCTAATTTTTTCCCTTTTAATGATGTATTCACAAGAAAGCTGAAGGCTGTTGGCTCTTGATGACAGTGAGAAGTATTGTAGTCGACTGCGAAACAGAGGTTTGATAGCGCCTTCAGTCTCACCCTCGAACATAATTATTTCCCATATTTTTGTGACAGTGCATGTGTACTAAGAGTACAATGAACGCGTTAACATCCGATCCCTCACCTGCAGTCGAACACTCTCGAGATCAACACTGCGCTATTTTTTCGTTTCTATAAAAGACCCATCAGAAATAGAGCTACTGTCATCGATTTTGTTAATGAGAATTTGTTTTTGATTTGTTGCTATCCAGAATTTTGTTACAAATTCAACTGTTTCTCAAAAACCAGTTTTAAGATACATTTTATCACAATTCTTCAAATTTCACTGTCATCCTCGGCCACCAAGGGCTTATATTTAAGATCCCATTCACTACCTAATCTATTTTTATAGTATGTATAAGGTGGGAACATTCAGTCCTATGTAACCAAATGTGCTATTATGTGATAACGCTTTCCAGGTAATCTATAGAAGCGTTCATAAAATCGCACCGATCCGACAGGCGGTAATTTATCTTAATAGTTGATTACCGACTTCCATATCTTTAAAGCTGTTTGTCTGTCTTTGAAATATCCTAGCTTTATAAATATTGAAACAATTGAATTAACCTTTTTAGCAGTTTCTCTTTAATGAAAACTAGTATAATCAAATTCATGTGGCACATTAAATCTAATAATTTTTGTTACCAGGGGTCAAAATTTCTAAAAAAAACAATTCTATGTTGTTGATTAGCCACGTTGTGAACATATTAAGAAGAGTTTACTTATCGGAACTTAGTCGATCACAACAGCAGCAAAGATGAATGGTGGATCAATTTTGATAAAATTCTCCATTGCTAAATTCGTTTTTAAAAAAGAATAAACACGATTTCACCCATGCGTGTTGTGGGGTAGCTCTTACTTATTATCTTTAGCTTTCAAGACAGAGTAGTGTCATACTAACTTATGGTCTGTCGTGATTGTAATTCAAACTTATAAACAGTTTCAGGCCCGTAGCACCAATTTCGAGAGCTCGTGAGGGGGGGGGGGGGGGGGGGGAGTGATAACGTTTATATTTTATAGGTCATGACAGATTATTTATATAAGAAAAAAAACAACCGCTTACAACATCGGTGAGACCAAATACAGTTTTTTTTCTCAATCTGCAGAAAAGGGTCAGATGAACTTTTCTTATTATATTCTATTTTTTTTTCATCCAAAAATTGAAATAAAGAGCAAAAAAAATTTTTTCTCCCCTAAAACTGAGTTTAGTTAAATGTACGGGGTTTACTTTATTAATTTCCATGCGTAGAGATTTATCATGTAAATAAGGAAACCCGTTTAAAACATCCTATTGAGTAAATCAAAGGAAACATCCGTGTGTCTCATTACATTTTTATTTGGTTTGATCGGTTCCAAATGCAGCAGATGTTACTATACATAGTTGTTTATGAAAATGGAACAATGGCCCCATAAATAATATGGAGAAGCCGAAAACCAACGTCCGAGTGAAATGAAGGCTTTGTACCTTATGAAACATTATCAACTACCACCTGACTTCCCCAGGACTTCGATATGGTATGCAAAACATCTAAACTTGTTATTTGCATATCATATTACGGTATATTGTAGTAGGAGATCATATGAATGACGATAATGCAGTGAGACAGTTCGATTATTTAAGAAGTGGTATCAATGTATGTCTGTGCACTGAACCGAAAGTACGGTTTTTATATTTATCGATAAATGTTGTAATTCACCACTGAACAAGCCGACAATATCAAACCGTGTTAAAGTACAGACCGGAATTATGTATATGCATTGCTGAATATGCTCTCAACAAAACAATTCCCATCCTTGATTAATATTTCAACTAGCTTCAGCATATTATCAAAATATATAGACACATCACAATCATACAAACTAGAGCAGATAAAGGCGACATCTGGAGATGTGAGAACACGCGTAAATCACGACCATCAGTATGTGCTTTTGATCATACCGAAGCGAATCACGTGACTCGACTTGTAGTCGCACGTACATAAACCGCATACCTGTTTAGCCATTATGTAACACTATTACATACACAATGAGATCAAGCTATACCACTCTCCCTAGGTATAACGCTTCTTATGGTGTTCTTCTTGAACTAACGTGCACGTAGATAACTTAAACCAGGTTTGATATGTTGATGAACGCAGCTTGTAAACGGTATATCGATACGATAAACTAGTTGTATCACAATCACTCTATGCGAGGTCAGGTCGCAAAAGGTCATCAAATCGAGGTCAATCGTAGCATGTGACACAGCGGAGGGAAGCGATGGGTTGCTTGTGTTCGTGCTTACAAGAGCGGTCGGTAAGTAAACAAACAGTCTGGAATAGATCTGATAAAGGAGCCAACCTTAACTCTCTGTATGAGATCACGTGTCAACTCCAATTGTATCGACAGTAACTTTATTTCTGATACGACCCAACAACTGAGTGTCTTGTGATTAAAAGGGGAAGTAACTCCAATATATTGACATTACTGGTTAATATTTCCTTATATTCTTTGGTTTGTATTGTTTTCACTTCAATTTTTATTCCTACATGAAACTACATTGCAAAATGCGATTACATGACATTGACATAATAAACTATATCTGTCTGTCATATCCCCTGTTAACAATATTCGATACACACTTACAGCAAGGGTGCGTTCTTCCGTGTCTAATTGATAGACTTACACGAGGCTCAAGCAAAAGGTTTTCCATAACACCTCTAACTCTTCGATGACTTGAATATTCATTAGAATGACATATATTATATATATATATGTACTAAACTGACATGCCCCCATATATGCCCTGCAGAAAGGTAATTCGATATGTAATGATAATAATGGTTAAATGGTATGCAGTATTTTATATGCAATGTAACAATTGATTATATCCGATCAAGGTCTCCGTGACACTTGATTCGTTGTTATTTGAATTTGTGAAAGGTAGGAAGTATATACATTTTGAAAGAGGTATCAATACCGTTTGTTTACCTAACATATAATTACACGAGAGAGATAGAGTCACACGATGTGATTATGCCAAAGAGAAAGAGGAAATTTGCATTACAAAAAAACATTTGCGAGAAATGTTAGTGACAAAAGAAAAGCTATACAGCATGTTTGGTTAAGATTCGAAGATTTGATGGGTCAGCGAAACATGTAAACTAAGCGACTTGCGAGGTTAATATATATGTCTCTCATTCAATATGGTGACATTGTCTCGGCTACATCACATTAATGTCATTCTGTAGGAAGAAGAAATGTGAAATGTTGATTATAAAACACAAGTTAAGTAAGATAATATTCTTTTCTATAACGTATTTCTCCCGGCAATTTTACTGTGATGTAAATCTGCGTCATCTTCGTATTTAGAAATAAGACCGTCCATAAATGTAAATGTGTCATCTCCTTGAATATTATAATTGATTAAGGAGAAATGGTATTAATTCCAATGCAGGACGAGCTGACATTCTTTTTCAACTAACTAATAGAGATTAAAAAAATGATGAGTATAAATGTTTCAACATTGTTGTGCGATCTGGCAATTTTATTTACCATTGCCCCGGTGAAAATAATTGTTGTTTCAAAAACATTTTTAAAGAGAGTTATAAATTTTGCTTTTGGTATTAAATTATTCTACTTTAACCACTTTTAGAATAATATGTTCTGTTTCCAAAAGTTTGACTCTATATTCTTCTTTGTAAAATCTATTGATTGCTTCCATTTGAAATTTTTGCAAACAAACTTTATAGTTCTGTTCAGAATACGCCAATCGTCCGTGACAGAACTATGTGTTCTAAATCTCCTGAGTGCCATGTGCGTCTCCCCTTCACAGTTTCTTCTAATGCTTTTCACCGCTGTTTTAAAGTCAGTCATGTTAGAGCTGGGATCAGATCTGACGTTTCTTAGTTCAGTGAGGGTTGCCTCAAGATTTAACGTTGTTTAAATCTTCTACAGCAAACTGATTGTTCACAGTCTTGTGATAATTCAGGGATGTGGCCCCCAAACACACAACAAGTATGTACAAAATATTTAAACTAAGAAGTTGATAAGCAAAGATTTTACCTGTCTTCAATTTTGCATCATTTGGTAACATTCAGCCCTATCGATGTTTCTGCTTCCCGATCCTAATGTCTAACACATTACCACTGTAACTAGAATCTAGATGTATGCCAATTTAGGAAGAAGAAGGTAAAGAAGAAAAAATAATTATTTACCTAAAATGAGAATTTGACTTAAACCATCAGAGAAAACACATTTCAAATCTGAGATGAATACATAAAAGGTCAGATTCATGGGTAAGAATATTGTAGAATAAATATCAAAATTGCTATCATTACAATATTGACCATCCTGCTACATCAGCGTATTTGTCTCCGCCTTGCTCCATCATATATGGTGGAGCTAGGCGGATACAAATACGTTGATGTAGCAGGATGAATATTGACTTATATAACAACAATGTAGATGAATAGAAAAAAAGATAAAATGCAAATTTAACAGAAATCATCGCAAAATTGTAAGAAATCTGACGAAGCATCAAATGCACGCATGCAACTCTCCTATAATAGGTATAAGTGTATGTCATTGAAGAATGCACGTGTTTGGCCATAAATGAAAATCTGGCATTTTTATAAAAGCTATATATTTCAGAACTTAATGCAGATGCGTAATGGTAGTTAAATACACGAACGGGATGTGTAAAAGCGTTTGAATTGTAGAAAGGACGGGATGTGTAAAAGCGTCATCAATGTTAAATGTTTATGTATATACGCAGATTGACAAATTTAATATAGTTTTCGGTATGAAGCTAAAACTGTTAGAAATGCCTTTTTTCTCTATTAAAAAATAATACTTTGATTTAAAACTGATTTAAAAGTGCTTTGCATCTTCGTTCCCTTTTTAGATATTATTTCAACCAAAATTTAAATTTTTCTTTAATATTCAATGGCTTCTGGAAATGGCTTTCAGAGAAGAATTATGATAACTCCCTACTTTTAAAAAGTTTAAAATGGCACGAGGAACACGGGCTAGATGTTAAAAAATGAATATTAACATTAAATTAGGACATTTTATAGAAAACCTATCGCTAACTAATTACATGACATTACAAAATGACGTTGTGACCTTGTGTTCACCAAAAGGAAAATGCAATGAGTTTTGCGCATTTCGTTGATTTTGTCAACGTTCCTAAATCGAAGATAAGGGAGGTTAACAAGGTTGACAAGCTATTAGGCCAATTATACATTATAATTATAAGTTAACATGTGAAGATGATCTTCACTCTGTTCTTAAGACGGTGGGTTATTGGTCGTCGTGGCACCATGAAGAACTATTTAAAATCCGTTGTTATATCTGCAGTAAAATTGAAATATTCTACCCCTTTTCAATTATTATTCACGTGTCTTTTCGCTTTTCATTTACATAATTATCAAATAATATGTAAACACAACAGAAATGTATGTTTAATCAACCCTCTTTGTCAAATATCCCAGAAACGTTGTGACCTACAGGAAAGAAGAAAATGTGATCCATAGTAGTTGTCTTTTACTTGAATTCACCCTTTTTAAATGTCTCTGAATTATCTCTTTGAAAATATTTGTATTTCATTGCGTAGACCAGTCATGCTCCATCATCCAAGACGCCGCTACTGTCGGGACCCACGTCTCCCCCAGCACACGACAGCACCAACGGTTCCACCCAATCGGTCAGACAGATCAAAGTGGAGAGGAAGGACTTCTGTAAGTATGGACAGATGATAATAAAACATATACTTGACACGGTAAGTAAGAGTATGAATTAGGTGATATCAGATTGAATATTTCTTCTGTCGAGGGCGAGTTTATATCTGACAGAATCAGAATGTTTTGAAACCTCTGGATACCATGTTTAGTAAGGAAAGAACATTATGCAATGAAGTGTCAAAACAAAAAATCTCAGGAAACGTTGCCTGATTTCACAGAGACAATTCTTTCGTTAACGAAAATTGTATGCTGTTGAGTAAAAGCCGCAGCTATTGTCATTATTTGTGAGTTGTAATAAATCATCTTTGTTTTTGTCTTTGTAGTGACATCAGTGGAAGAATTGGCGTCTGTGCAGTGTGGCAAACTACCGTTGTCTTCCTTGGACAAAACATTCCAGGTATTATTTTTAATTTTACAAGAATGTTGGAAATGTCAAAGGTTTTATGTGGGTATTCAAACAGAGATGTATTGACAACGATAACCAGTCATGTCACCAGAATGTTTCATGCATCTCTAAACTCAACTTTCTTCATCATGTTAAAGCAAATGTTTCTTTCGAATTTTACATCAATCACATTCATTGTAAAGAATTCGGTATCACTGTAAGTAAATTTAGAAGCTCTAGTCATATGTTAATGATTGAATACGGTAGACGACTTGGTCTTAAGCGCAGTGATCGCCTGTGTCCGTTCTGCATAATTTTACTCTTGAAGATGAATTCCATTTTTGTCATGAATGTCCATTTTACAGTGACTTAAGAAGAATACAATCCCCGAATATTATGATGATTTCCCAACACATGAGAAGTTATTTCATCTGTTCGTGTCACAGAATGAGGTTATTATTAATAATCTTGGAAAGTATTTGTATCAAGCTTCTAAAAAACGCAAAGTGTTTTAGGTCTGTGAATACCCTACAACACTCATGTATACATTACCAATAACAATCGTGTGAATGATTTTATTGGCGCTATAAATGTGCACATTGTATGCCTTGTATAATGGGTCTGTGGCCCCTTTACTGAAATAAACATCTCTCTCTCATACGAAACGAGTAGTATCAAGATTGCAACGTTGCATTTTAGACTTTTCAGAGTTAATTTCATAACACGAATAAATACATTTGTAATAAAATGCTTATATAGTATATATTTGAATGCAAATCGATATTAATATCGAATTTTTTTTTATGTGCATTATTCATATTTACGAAATACTGGTGTGCGTCAGAGCCTGTACGATCTCTCCTGTATAAAAAGGTGGAAATTCATTTCAATTTTATCAAAGGACGGAATGGGGCTTTTAGGAGGAAAAGGATATTATATGAATGAAAGGGAAGTTCTTGAGTTGGCCAATTAAGCGTATTTAGGAAACATTTTCCTTACGAGTGATGGAAGCTTTATATGTTTAAAGAAATATTTCTTTGTTGGAACACTAACTTACGCAGTGTCACTTTTTTGTTTATCTGACTAGTGAAATGTAATTGCGCTTCATTTCTTTCAAATGACGAAACGAAGCTTTTAAGGATATGGATTTTTTCATAGATTCATATCACGAGAATCCATAAGCGTCCTTAGCGTGGAAGACATGAGATTTTATCTAAAAAATAAGTTCCAAGGAAATGTTTAAGACACTTCAGTTTCTCATCGAATGTGACGGGTTTCCATAAATGTCATTTATCATGCAATATAACGTAAAAGACATTTAAGGTTTTATGTTTCTTTAATGTCAAAAGCCTATGAATAGAAAAATGAAAGAACTATGAAATATCCTTACGGCTTCATCGTCTTTGCACCATTATACGAATTTCTCAGAGATAATTAGAAAATTTGATTAATAGATTAGTTTTGATTCAAAACAGACGGTACACATATGTTTTGTGTATAGTTTGATTATATTCCGACATGAAACGAATATATGGATGACAACTTCTTTATTCTGATATCGCGACGTTTCCACACAGTTTCCTCTGATTTCCAACTTCTAAATGCCACTCAAAGAAGTTCATCTATTCTGTTTTAACCGATTTCAGTGTTTTAGACAAACTATTCTTAAAGAGGAGACGTAACGCATAATTGTGATTATTACAAATTATTATCTGTAGTCGCTTCACTTATAAGAATCAATAGAGCCAAAAAATGAGAAAATATACGCTTTAATTCGACCACTAGGAGACCTTTTATACCCCTGTTTTGGATAACCGCCTAATGAGCCTGGCGAACGCTTAGACAAAATCACCGAAGCATGACTCGAAGCCACGCCCAGTGTGTGACGTGCTAGTTGTCAGCTGAAAGTCCAGCCCTTTGATTTTCTCTGTATTTTAAAGCTAATTCAACAGCAAAATAGAGGCAATAGCATGACCGAAAGAATTCCAAAATACGATATGTAACTGCTTCATGATATCAACTTTACCTCTTAGTCGTCAAATCCATTTTGATTGGACTGTGACAATCCTTGGACGCGGTTTTCGTGTGTTTATATCAAAAAGGTTAAGAACTTGGTCGGTGAGAGATCCATTACTATGGGATATCACGTAGTGTTACAACATTTATTATCGATATGAAGTTCTAAATTGTCACGAAAAAAATGAAGGTTTTTGTAATAAACGGGAGAGAATGTAAAAACCTGTTTAATGTTTACTGTAGAAAAAATCATTTTGTTTCACTTCACTTTATGACAACTTAGTACTTAGTGGATGATTCGTTTGTATTTAACTAACGCATAATATATTGTTAGCTAGTATAACATCTCACACCGTGTTGCAATATCTCTGTCTTCGAATTTAACAATCAATGACATGAAAACATACCTGGCGCAAGCGTTAGAAACATCCTATGTAATCCTAAAGAATGTTGGTACCCGTTATTCACGATGTACTTGTTAAAATGTGTGCCATCGTCCTTAGAAGTACATGAGCCAAATCTCCTTCTCTTAATTTATTGGTTGAATATATATTCTACAAGTTCATTGGTTCAAAATGACTGGACGCCGTGACAATAAACTAAGTAGCAGTCGAATGCCAAGATTACGCCATTATGACAGGACATATATTCCGCTTGGTGGATCCAAGGCGTTAAAATTCAAAAGGTATAATTAGAGACAATTAAATCAAGAACTGAAATTGAATGCGATAGGATTGATTATATAACGGCCACCTGTGTGTCATAAAAAAAATAAGACTATTTGAATCAGTCTGATTGTTGTGACAACATTTGGCAGACGTCGTAATTGATGTTACATGCTATGGGATAGTGCCCATAGCATCATATTAAAACACTGTCTTTCGCTTGGAACAATACAAATAATTAAAGATATATTTAACATCAATTCATCGGAAATTTGAGTTGCTTGGATGCCTTTAGATATGTTTAAACAGTTGTTTAGAATGTGAGATTTCCTGTTGTTTTTTCATTAAGGAGGTTATACTTCTGCCAACTAGCACGTCACGCGGCAGGACACGCGGCTTGACACGCCTCAGTGACCACGGGCCTGTTCACTTCTGTTCACTGGTGCTAATTAGCTGTTGATTGGAAAAAGCCGTATTAAAGTTGTTTATAGGCCGATTTCGAAAATTTAAACTTAAGTTACTGGCAAATTAGAATACGTATTTTATGAATAACGAAAGTTGCCATGGGTCATTTCAGTCGATCTTTAAGGTTTGAATTTCCATAATTTCAAATGTCTCCTTCACTACGTGTATCTTTTACACAATGTCATCTTTAGACGTTTAATGATCAATAGGGATTATATATGCATAATACGTTGTCATGTTAAACATGCGAATAGATTGTCTTGTAAAAATAAGCTGGCCGGATTATTTGCTCGTTATACAAGGAAAGCAAACCCCACCAAACATGTCGCAATTACACAACGGTAGCCGTAAATGCTCACTGAAGCATCGTTAACTTCACACCACAGCACCAATTTGCGAGAAAGAAGTAATTTATTAAAATCAGAACAAAATGTCACTCGTACTTAGTTGCGTCTCCTGACGTGAGAACTGGTCCATTTGGGTCGCGTCAGGTGATCTTTTCATTCCAACCATTCAGGGACGAGGCTTTGAAGTCACGGAGCGAATTCATATTTTAGAGGGCCTCTGATTGTTTGAATGTGAAAGAAGTTACAAGGTCATTTGACGTGACCGCTATGGTGAGGTACGCGGATAAGAAACGTAGGGATCAGAAACGTAGCGACGTAAGATTAACAGGTTTAATCTATTTCTATGGTGAGGTACGCGGATAAAAAACGTAGGGATCAGAAATATTGATAGGTTTGATCTATTTCTATGGTGAGGTACGCGGATAAGAAACGTAGGGATCAGAAACGTAGCGACGTTAGATTGACAGGTTTGATCTATTTCTATGGTGAGGTACGCGGATAAGAAACGTAGGGATCAGACACGTAGGGATCAGAAACGTAGCAACGTAAGATTGATAGATTTGATCTATTTTATGGTGAGGCACGCGGATAAAAAACGTAGGGATCAGAAACGTAGCGACGTAAGATTGACAGGTTTGATCTATTTCTATGGTGAGGTACTCGGATAAGAAACGTAGGGATCAGAAACGTAGCGACGTTAGATTGACAGGTTTGATCTATTTCTATGGTGAGGTACTCGGATAAAAAAACGTAAGGATCAGAAACGTAGCGACGTAAGATTGATAGGTTTGATCTATTTCTATGGTGAGGTACGCGGATAAAAAACGTAGGGATCAGAAACGTAGCGACGTAAGATTGATAGGTTTGATCTATTTCTATGGTGAGGTACGTGGATAAAAAACGTAGGGATCAGAAACGTAGCGACGTACGATTGATAGGTTTGATCTATTTAAAATGAGATTGTGAAAGAGGACAGCATTTACTGTCCATGAAGTGTACCCACATAGCGTGCATCTATAGCATGGCTTTAAAGTTTTTGAAGCCTGTACGATTGTATCAAATTTCTATCTTAACAGTTTTGTAATTGTTTTCTTGTCAAAACGTCTGTCAATTGCAAATTTTATACGGTTTCTAGATACTTCTATAATTGAGCAATTTTTAATAAGTTAATCGAAAGATAAGAAGTGTTAATTGGTGCATTAAAATTGTGATAGTTCTTAACTTCTTTTATTGAATCAGATTATTGGAAAGATTGCATATAAGGAATATGCTATATTCATCGCAATGAAGAAAGCTCTTTTTATGCAATCTGAGCAACCTATTCCACGTTGCATTAAATCCGCATGTACTACGATATCGGAAACATTAAAATTTTGCGTATAACCAGAAAAGCGGAAACGGCAGCTGCTTTTGTCAATCTAATAATAATGTTAATGCTGTGTTATTAAATCGATTAATTTTCAACATTGCTTTCATAAAACATATTTCATTCTTTGTTCTCAGTTCAGAGTTTAGGTAAATTCGCTAGCTGTACACAATACCAGTTCAGCCTTGTTCAACTGTCCATTATTAATCCGTTTTGTGCACAGCTAACCGTGGCTTTTTTATATATCCAAGCCGACAGCGGCTGTCTTAACGTTTTCATTGTTGATTGCAGGTCAATTGTAAAGAATGTTCAGTTTTTCATTTCATCGATAGAAAGCTTAAGTGAATGCAGAAGTCATTAAACATTAAAATAGCCAATTTAAACCATTAAAGCGTGCAATAATGCCTTTAAGATCGAGCACCTTGTTTCTCTTTTTGTCACGTCTTCTGACGGTATGGAGTGATGGTTAAGTTATTTTAAGATGTCATACTAGAGTCGTCACGGGTCAACTTATATCTGTGACGATTCCAAAATTACGAATCTAATAATCTATTATAAAATCTTTATGTAATAATGTTATGAGTGTTTATCTTTTTTGCCACTCATTAATATCCTTTGCGTTCACTAAGATTTGAAATTGCGGTACGATTTTAGAACTTACTTGATTTTCTCGAGTTACAATATCCTCCAAAAATCGAATACTAATGTCGTAGCAATTACAATTGTGTTCATCCTTTCATTTTTCATTGTCCAATTAAAATCTAAAGGTATCTATTTAGACGATTTAGGAGTATGGAGGCTGTATCTAGACATGTAAGTAAAATATACATTGTCAAACTTTTTCATCAGACATTAGTACATCACGACTAATGTTCTGTGTTATGTTTTACTTTGATGGTAATCGTATTAGCTATTTAACAAACCATTCACCTTAGAGGAACTATCGCACGCTTTTTCGGTTCAAATTGACTATTTCAAGACATACTATATAGGAGGACTCACTTTAGCTTTTTATCGATGCAATGAAATATTCAATATTGATTACAATTGCCATATAAACAATAAACAAAAACAAAAAAGTTAAAATGGCCAAAGTTGATATAGCGATGGTCAATTGTGCACAAAATAGAAAAAATATAGACAATGGGAAACTGCTGAACAAGCATTTAATGCAGCTTTTAATTTTACTTTAAATCTGAACTGGTAAAAAGGATGGCATATTTTTCCAAAACGAAATTACTGTAACCAAACCGATCTCTTAAACATAACAATGGCAATGTTATTGAAAAAAAACATAGCGACCAACGTTTTAGTTTTTTTTTATTGTAGGTAAAAAAAAATTCCGATATTGTAGTTCATACTGACTTAAAGCAACGCGTCATTAAATACTTCCGGTCTTTAGAATCAACTTCCTAAAATGTATACGTAAACATTTGCGAAAAAAATCACAAGGTAGATTATCTGAATGCGTATCGTGAATAAAATCGTATATATGCATTATGTGAACATTCCTAGAATTTACGAAAAATTATTGTGAGCGAGTTCCTTTAAGATTCAAAATAAATTTATCATTCATTTATCCCTTTAAACAGGACCACAGTAAGCTGTACAACGATCTGCTGGCCAACTTTAAGACTATGAAGGACTGTGTTCACGACTTCAAGTCACTGTTCGAGTATGATACCAACGGAATCCCGGTCCTGTCAGAGTGCATTGCATTACTTGGGAAGCGATGTGGTAAGACAATGTGTTCTCTTTCAGAAATCATATTATGATAATAATCTTATGATAATGTATTCCTAAATAGTTCATTTTCAGTCTTTTTCATTTCATCATTCAATCCCAATTATTTAGATTGATTTCAATGATATCAATGCCCATGGGATATTGAACTCATGTAGCCCCGGCGAGCAGCTTCTATCTTTCTCAATCAGATATCAGGTTTGAACTTTGGGAAATTATTTGAAGGGTCTGAAACGATGAATGAAATTTGCAAATTATTGCCTCTATTGGGATATAAACGCGATCTGTCGGCGGTTTTCCTTTGTTCAGCGGTCTGATAACTGCCCGTATAGTCGCATTTTATGCCGTAAATTTGGTGAGCCAAATTGATCTTGACTAGGTCTTGGTAACAGATCATGCTTATTTACCGGAAGTCATCATTGGGAAGAAACTACCGTGGGTCTTCGTAGATACGATATTTTGAAACTTCTTTTTCCCGGAGCAGGGTTTATTTCAATCAGACTGTTAGTTCGTGTCACGATGACTTCCAACGTGACACTGTCTATAAACAAACCATTTTGTCATCAACCTACCTTCAATATGAAAGAAATAATTTTTTGACAGTTCCTATCAAATTTCCTGTATTGTAAGTTTTGTAACTATTGGAACTAAAAAGTTGACGTTTTATATCAAGTTTTAAAAATTAAGTTTCAAACTTAATATGTTGCCGACCGTTGCACTATAGTGGTCACGCTTTGGAAAAGACATATGGCATTAAGATAATATCGACATTCCTTTACCGCTCTTTTTTACCCGTTCATGGTCGTACAATTAGTTTTTTTCCAAAAGAAATGCAAGCATATGGAACCATATCATGATGACTCTTCTTTGTTCGCATGAAGGAGGAGCAGCTCTGACAGCCACAAGAACCAAGTACAGCATCACCATCGAATATGATCGGCAGGAAGTATCCAAACGATGCCAAGGCCCTGCTGAAGACACAATCGAGGCTCTGGAGCTCTTTAATAAGATCAATAAACTCTCTAAGAGTATTCTGGAGAAGTCTCCCAAGGTTAAGAACTCAGTCCAAGTCGTCCTTGACGACGAGCAAGGTCTTAGGAGAGAAATATCGAAAGCTAACCTGAGCGGAAGTGAAGAACCGGAGGTGATGAAAGTGTGTGTGTCAAACATCAACAAATTGAGGAAACTTCCGGGATCAATCGAGACAATCCAGAAACACACGCACCTGCAGTTCAATGAAATCAAAGAAGCCTCCAAAGTTTTGTTTGAGGCCTCATAAGTTTTTCTTGAGACATTGAAATATGAAATAACATATCAGTAGTAACAAGAGTGATAACATTTCATACGTTTCACGGTGTGAATAATTGAAATGTATTGCGATTTTATCGGGTTATAAAGATTTCTTTGAATGTATGTCTCTCTATTAACAATTTCTTCCAGTATGTGACCATGATAATTTTATGCTTTGACCTTGCCTGCTTCCAAGTCCTTCAGAATAGCGATATTTCAAATCTGCAACCTCATTATGATAAACTATCAAGACGTTTGTGGCGGTGTATCGTCACTTCTTCATTAGATTTCTTCTTTACTGTTCACAAGGAAAAAGTTGTCTGGTCGATATTCGCCAGTTTCTCCGTTAGTCGCAGTAGTTTCGAGAGCAGTAAAGAAACTTCAGCAAGGCATAAATAGACAATGGTTTGGGCTGGCTAGATTTTCTCCGTGTTGAGGAATTTGGTATAAGGGGAATATCATAACCATTTTGAACAGTATTTCAATCAATCTACAATCATTCACGGCTAATTGAAAACTAATTTTTCATCGACCTTGTTGATTTACAATACCTATGTCGATGTCTATATTGCTTTATCTTTTATCTTTCTATGTTTACGTCTCTTCCAGCTGTGATTTTATCCATTATTTTAGATTTTTCTTTGCTGTTAGCATACGAGGCAAAATATTTATATCAAATCATTTGAATTTGATATTCAACTTTATTGTCACCTTTGTCACGTTAATCTTAATGGCGACGGTCGTTTCATTAATCATGTTGAATGGACTGTTGAAGTGAAAGTTGACAACCTATGTATCAGGTAACACACTATGAATCATAAGTGCATTCTTCATTTTATGAGAGTTCGAATAGAAAAATGTTGTATCCAGAATTATTTTATACCATGTAAATCATTCAGTTATAGCTAAATTAATTCAATACCTATCATAAAATATCCTGAATGAAACATCATGGTGATATAGATTTTTTTAAAAATGTTTTATCCAGAATTATTTTTATACCATATAAATCATTCAGTTATAGCTAAATTAATTCAATACCTATCATAAAATATTCCTTTTTTATTACGTCGAAGACCATTGACGTTACTTTCAGTGAATTTCATGTTAACATTATTGGATTTTCCGTAGCTTAATAGTCAAACGTGAGTGTATTTGAATGGATATTGCTTGCAGGTGTCATATTTAAGTTCTCAATAAACTAAACATGTTCTGCACTTTTTCATGTCATAAATATTAATGTATTTCATTTATGACAATTCTTTTTTTTCCAGGTAATGTCCATTAATAAAGCCAATGAAAATAATTGTATTGAGTCCTTGAGATTAACATTAATATGTCCAGGGATTGTGATTTTAACCCTTCAATGAAACTGATCGCAAGGGAGGGGAGGTCGCAAGTATATCATGAAATGAATTTTTTTTTATTTCAATGGTAATCCATGCAGATGTCAAATTTCCTACGTTCATATGACAATTGCACTCAAGATCTGAACTATTCTACCCCTTGTCGCGACTCCCTTAACATGAATGATTATTCTCGTAATGTGTTGGCTTTAATTGATATACAGATACAAGTAATATTTGTTTAATTTGAATGAAATGTTTGATTTGTTGCCTCAATGTATCGTGTACAGATATAAGAATTGTTAACCGAGAGTGTTGCTATATTATGTAAATCATGTATTAGGAATAAAATGTGTATTAAGCTATGTCCTCCCAATCATTAAGCCGTAACCCATGTTGCTCAAATATTTCTGTTACTGTTTGAGATTCTTACATTCTCTCCAAAAAGGTAGCTCCGTCATAAATTCCATAATATTGCAACTTAAACTACCTGGCATTATTTCAGCCAATGAAAACATCGAATTCATTAATAACATAGTTGTTATCACATAGGCCTATGCAATGATGCTGTCGCAAAATGAGGCGTATGTGTTCTGCAAAGACGACTCAAAGTGCAAGGTGCATATTCGAATAAAGTTCAGCTTTTGTAAAGCTTCCGGAAATAACTTAGGCGAATTGAATGATAACGTTTGAAAGAGCTTCGCTGATTGCAAAACCAACTTTGATTGCATCCAATCAGCGTTCTACATTTCGTGCCCGAGAAACCATTGTATTAAGACAGTGGTTGTATAGGAATTTATGACGAAGCTACCTCTGTGGCGAGAGAATGAGATTCTTATAGTTGGATTGCAACACATTAATGGCTATATTTATAAACAGGGGTCCAAATTTGAAAATTCATTGTTAATCATACTTTTCAGATAATTATGTTCACAGGTCTGACAGGTCTGTTTAGCATGTTTGAAATGATTGATATTTCTCATGCAAATGCCTTTGATATAATTCAATGAAGATGTGCATCTTTTTTATGTCGACGATTATGACGACATTGGTTGAAAATGATGCCTGATGAATCACTCGCCATCAGTTGATCTTGTAATTGATTGAACAAAAGAAGGACTGAACCCATTCTTGACATTATTATGTTCAAGGTTTAACAGGAGTACATGGAATCTAGATTTCATAAACCAATACAACGATTTGGTTGGGCACTAGGCCTCGGATGCTCATGCATTTGTTAACAATTAAAAAATAATTTTAATGAAAAAATGTTAGCATCAAAGAACTCCTATGGATTTTGTTCCTAAAATAGCCAAAAGTACTCTCAGAAGGTTAAAGAAATTTTCATTTGGATGATACGATTGATTAATCTTTTCCACTTGCTTATGATCCCTAGTCACATCGATGTTTTTTTGAATATAGTTAGCATCTTTGACTGCCCTACCGTCCGCCTGTGTGTGCTTTTCTATCAGATCAAAAATTTATAAAAAATCATTCAGCCTCTCTCATTGAAACTTGATTTTAGTAAAAGTCATGGCGCTCTTTGGTGTTTTCTAAAAAAATAATTATTTTGGCATTTTCCGTAGCTATTTATCTGAAACTGCGTGTGTATGAACCAGAATTCAATGCATAAAGATCAATCAGGACTTGAACATTTGCCTTTGGGCTTTTAACTTCATTTTTGCTTAAAATGATTCCGTGGAAAAGTAACTCACAATTCTGTTTCCATGTCTTCTAAAACAGAAACACTTAGCTCAGTGGAGCGTCTGATGTAGAACAATTAGCGTCCAGTAGGACTTTAATAGTTCTGCATCTTCTTAAAATAGTTTAAGATTGATGAATAAATATATCTTCACAATCAGTGTTCAGGACTCTTCTAACTTTTACGAATTGGCAAGGAATCTTTATCTGCTTGCAAAGTTTCCAAACATGTAAAGATAGACTGTTAAGTTTTTTTCTGTGTAAAGACAGAAATATGATTGATTTAGACAGACATTTAAAGATTTCCATAAAATCGATCATTAATTTTTCAAAAGGATGTTTCGAAACGCAACTGTTTCAAGTTTTTTAATCTATGATGATTCAGAAAATATATTTGTTATTTCTCTGCTTTTCAAAATGATTTTATTGTACATGAATGATTATTTCCCGTGATTCACTACTAAGAGTTTCGAAGCTGAATATTAAAGTGAAGTGCTAGATCCAGAAAGGCCAAAGCAATACCTTCACAGCTTTAAACTCACCAGTGAAACTATTGTTTTGAAAACGGAACGAACATGCGGCTGGATTTGTCATTTAGCAAAGATACAAATTGTCCAAAAAATATATATTTATTATGAACCGTGAGCATATTGAATAAGTCAAAAAGTAACATAGAATTGAACTATTTTGAATATTTAGATTGGAAATAGATTCAAAGTATACCATGTCTATAATTCAGTGATTATGTTCGTTTTATTATAATGTTAACGCTGTTGTAAAGGCCTTTTTAAATTGATATATGACAACGTTCACTTCAGAGAGACCATATGGTAGACTATTGGGCTGAGATTCTTATGGATGTTATGAACTAAAAGCCGTTTTGGATATAACTCCTTGTGGTACTGAATATGTATGTAATTAAATACAAGTCCGATAATTATCAGAGTACAATACAAGATACAAGATGCAACGACACAGAATAATGGTATAAGGTATATTTGGTAGTTTCAGTGACTAAATTATCGAATAGGTCTTCTTTTAATAGATTAATACTCATTAGATACCTTATCACGAGGTCGCTTTTCCACAGAACCAGTAAATGTATTGAAAATCTATATGAACGACACATTATAGGGTCTAATTAATTAAAATAATATCTTGAAAACAAATTGATAATGAGATATAACGGAACCAGTACTTGTATTTTATTATAGTGTAGTGGGAGAGCATCGTAGGTGTTGGTTTTCGTTTTTGGTCACGTTTTTATATCAATTACCTCAAACTATTAAATACTTAACATCCGTTGGAAGATTTGTGATTATCATCTTAGGCGATCGTATACCACAATAACATGATTGGAAGCACGTTTTATGGTTGTTCTTAATTGTTTTCTTTAGTTTGTCATTAAACAGTACTTAATGGAAAGGATATTTTCCAGAGATGGTAAAAATCTGACTACACAACCAAAGTATCTTTAATAGTAGAATAATTATAAAATTTCGAGGGAAATCCCCATGCAGCCATTTTAATGTGATCGTCTTTCAATCAATCGAGGTGGAATTGGGTATCGTAACAGGGTAGGTTCGACTTAGAACGCAGTTAATTGAATAAATAAGATTGTTTTGCAATAACATTTGTTCAACATTTTGTCAGATCACTCCATTTTCCTTTAGAACGTTTGTTACTATGCCTTTGATGTGCACTGATATTGTCTGATAAACACCTTGACAGGCTATTAATCTCTTCAAAACCTTGTATGGAGCTTGTGGTCAGTGTGTGAGATAACATTAAATACACATGAACATTTATGAACATAATCATTTTTTATCAATGATCTGCAGGTAATGCAAAACATTATTTTATCGAAACTAATACTCTGTGGTGTGTAGAGTACATGTTTATGCATTGCGCATATCTTGGACAACTACTTCCTTCCGCTTTTCATTGCAGTTACACATTATTATTTCACGTCGGTCAATATTTGAGGCTTTTACTGTAGCATTCATTTTCATTTCATTTAAAAGATAGAGAGGTGAGGTGAGTTGGTGTTTAACACCGCTTTCAAGATTATTTCACTTATATCGCGGCTGCTAGTATTATTGCAGGGAGAAAGCTCGCAACACCGTTGTGGCTATGCATTGCGGTGAAACCTGCGAGCAACTAACGAACCATGGGTGGTGCTGCGCTGATATTCAGTGTAGCATTGCACCCAAACCGGACTGCGTGTAGAACAGTTCTCTACTGCAGACAAAGTTGCCGAGCCCTTGGCGGGAGAAAAAGATAGAGAAGTGAAAAAGATAAATAACGATGTTCTTACATCATTTATTGAAACATACACATGTAGAAAATCATGAATAATATCTAAAATACAAACACTCAGAATTGAGTGCCGTTTTACAAATTGCATTTGTCTATGACAGTCAGAAATAGACATAACAGCGTCTCAGGTATAATTAGCGTAAAGTCGAAAAAGGATTTAGACTGACTCCAAATGCTTGCAGACGCTTTCATGTACCTTGACTTGTCACCACTATCTTGGTAAATGGAACTTATTACAGAGAGTTCTAAAGATCGCAATTTAGTAGACAGTTATCAAAGCACTGATACTGAAAGCCTACGTTAGGAAAGACATCTTGTGATTTGTCTAGACCTTAGCGCTGCCTTCGATACAATAGATCATCGTGTTCTGCTAGATCGACTAAACAAATCTTTTGGAATCCAAGATATAGCTCTGACATGGTTCAACTCCTATGTAATTGGACGAACACAATCAGTTCTCATTGACGATGTAAGATCTCAACCCAAAGATTTGCTCTTTGGAGTACCTCAAGGCTCTGTGCTGGGTCCAGTGCTTTTTACTCTCTATTCCCAACCACTATCAGATGTCATTGCCTCCCATGACTGTGAGTTCCACAAGTATGCAGATGACACGGAGCTTTCCCAGAGTGCACCAGCAAGTGACTTCTTCTCTACAAAGACCAACATCCAGTCTTGTGTCACAGATGTACTTGGGTGGATGACTAGTAACAAGTTGAAGCTAAACACTGACAAGACGGAGTTGATGCTAGTTGGTGTTCCGTCTCGTCTGAAAGCTATTGAGGATGAGTCGGCAAACATTGGTGGCATAGAAATAGCGTATAAAACATCAGTAAAATGTCTTGGCGTCTACATGGATCAATCACTCATCATGAAGGATCAAGTTGGGAAGATTTGTCAAGCATGCTTCCTTGAACTTAGACGTTTGTCATCTATCAGGAAATCCCTGACACAAGACACCACAGCAAAGCTAGTCACCTCTTTTATAACACCAAGATTTGACTACTGCAACTCTGTGCTATTTGGACTTCCAACTGAACAAATAGCCCGTCTACAGCGAATACAAAACCATGCTGCACGTCTTGTCACGAAGAAACGCAAATTTCACCATGCATCACCTCTGCTGATGGAACTACACTGGTTACCATTAAAGTTCCGGATAAAGTATAAACTTGCGACTCTCGCTTATCGACATTTCGATGGATCACTGCCCACCTATCTGTCAGATACCCTTACAACCTACCAGCCTCAAAGAACACTTCGTTCATCAACTCAAAACCTTCTTAAAATTCCAAAATGCAATCTGAAGTCAATAGGGGAGCGCTCATTTATGTTTTCAGCGCCGACTGTTTGGAATTCTCTTCCTGAGACATTGCGAGGTGTACCAACATTAGAACTGTTTAAGACCAAATTGAAGACATATCTGTTTAAAGAAGCCTTTTCACTTGCCTGATTTAACTTGAAATATTTTCCATTTGTGTTTAAATGTCATCTTAGCAGTGAGCGCTTTGAGTCCATTACGTGGAGATTTTTAAGTGCTATATAAATGCTATTCATTATTATTATTAATATTGTTAATGGTCTCCATTTTGGGATACAATAATGGTGATAATTTTGGTTCGTAGTTGAATTAGTTATTCTTAGTAACTTGCTCATCCTAACTAAAGACTGTGTTCCAAAATTCATTTGGTAAATGCTCATGAAAAAAGGCATACATACTAATGGGTTCAGCATAGATAAAATATCTTTATCTGGTGTCAGTGAGTAACCTTAGACCTCTTAATTCTACAAAGCATGATGATGTTTATATCAGTCATTCTGAACAAAATTGAATGAATTTAACATAACTATCTGCTGTTGGTACTTAGGTAGTTGGTCCCCAGCATCATTAAGCTTAGTTAAAAGAAAAATAAACACCATAGTGTTAAAGCGAGACACATTTATCACTCATTGTTCCTGTTCAGTCTGTAAATAGATTATACTGTGGTCATACCTTCTCCCCCATTTTTGAGATCTGGTAGGACTCAGATTGGACTTAGATTGGGCTAATCATGGTACAGAGACTACGAAGAAAAACCAATCTGAACAAGGAACAAGGAATCCTAATTACTATTGGCAATTAGGGGGATGAACGATTACCTAACCACCAAGACATACTGAACCAAAATTCAAACAAAACATATTAGTAAGTGTTGTTTACAATTAGTACACTAACACACTAAGTTTACATTCACATGGCTTCATTTGAAAGTTGTGTTATAATCTTTGCATGTATAAAACATTAGAAAATGATTAACTACGTATTCAACAGATATCAATGATAATATTGGCTGAGAAAATGATTTTACTTGATTTTGAATAGCTAATAATGCCAGACTAAAGTCGATCAGTTCAAACGCTTTATCTAATTATTAAAGTTGTCTTTGTCTTTCAAGTTACACATTCGTTTTCGCTTTGAGTCCAACGTCTCTCGCTCAAAAATTTGCTGCTAAACAAATACAGCCTGATACAATGTTCATAATTTCCTATGTAAAATCATCATTTTTCGAAACTTTGAATTGTCACCAATTCTTAGCAAAACAGTATACAAACCATACTTTGGGATCAGTGTGTTGAGGAGTCATATCTAAACCACAAGGTACATATATGTGGAATACCGGAGACAATTCTGGCATTTCCCAAAAGAGGCATGGGGTAAAAATTAATGGATTCAGATTTTCATTTTTCTTTAGTAAGATATCAATTAAATGCATTTCCGACAAAATTTGGACAAAATAGTTAAAAGTGGTGAACCTTATGATACGTATGTTATTGACAACAAATTTATATTTAAAAAATCAGATTTGTATTTAGGACCCCAAATCAGTCTTATATGTTCTAGTGGGGATATGAATATGATTTTAAAGTATATGATGGGAACATGATTGTTCTTCAAAATCATAACTTAAGGAAGAATGATGTTTTAAAGAGTCGAAATTAAGTGAACACTTATTTACATGATAATTGTACTAAGTTTGCAAAATGTAACAAAATTAATTAACGAATGTAAATTTCCACAAACAGTTCCGTTTAATTATCTGTATGAATAGGGTAATACCGAGGCCAACAGTAAAACATGTATAGAATAGTGACACAAGGAATGAATTCGACACACACCTGCAATCAACCATTGGTAACAAGTCCATCAGTTCGTGCATATTGACTGCTGAGGACGGTACGCTGGTATAGATGTTCACTTCCATCCATTATATGCTGGGCATACTAGATTAAGAAGCGACTTTAAGAAGTTGGAATCAAGTTGGTGTAGAAATGAACAAGCTTGTGTGTGAGTTATCTTCTTAGAAAATACATTGATCCATTACATAATAAAATTTATTCTTAACTTCATTTTTTCATCATGACTGTTAATTTGTAATCACAGATTAGTATTGGCACTAAGGAAAAACAAGCCTATCGTTTCAGGTGATAGCTATTCACCATTAATTTACTATTGCCGTTAACATATATATATGTAAAAACATGTTGTGATTATGTGACAAGGCAGACATTGATAAACCTCTATAGGAGGACAGAGCATCAAAATCTAGTGTCAAAACGACATATGTTCGGAAACTTTGCTTGATGTCACATATCTGATGCCTTTACTGACAAAGAAGTAGCCACATCTATTATCATTATAAGTTAGTTGTAAGTTGAATCACCGTATGTGGGTCTCTTTAAGTCACGCCTGCCGATAGAAGGCGTGCCGTCTGTGCAGTGTAGCACACTACAGTTGTCTTCATTGGACATTGAATTCCAGGTTTTCTTGAAACCTTTGAAATGTGGAGTTTCAATATTGCAAAGTTCCAAATAATACTTCCCGCCTTTTAGAATATCTAAGGCCAATTACTTTGGTGCAGATCGTTGGTAATATCGAGAGCAAACCATTATTTGTGCATAATTTATATGCACAACATATTTGTTTGCGTCAGTGCGTTTATCATCTCTTCTGTATATTAAGTGGAAATTCAATTCAGTTTATCAATGTAGTTAAAGATGTTTTATGGAGCAGATTAATGTCATTTTAAAGCGTTGATAGAGCTTACTAAAGGACCTTCCATTTATTAATATTTCTATTACACGAGTTAATAATTAAGTATAAAACGAGCACTATTGTGACGTCATACGTGCAGCGGTATTACACTAGTTTTATATCGCCGTATAAATATTGCACTGCAGTATTTTACACGGGCGAGTAATAAAGTTCAAAACTTTGAAATTTGATGAATATATATATATATATATTCAATTGCATTTCAATTTTGTCCTTAGTTGAATGACAGGAAATATTCTCTAAAAATAATTCATGAAAACTTTAGGACTCCTCAATTTCTAAAAGATTCTGGTGGGATTTCATAAACATCTTATATCATGCAATATAACGTGAAAGTCACATCTAATGTATTATGTTTGTTTTAAAGTCAAAAAGCCATTACAGGATGACAAAACCTTGACACGTCTTCGTTCATGCACATTTATACGTAATTCTTTTACTGTATATATATATAATGATTTTGAGAAAAAGTGTCGAGGGGGGAATGTGTGTTGTCAATTGTTTGAGAATGTTCCCTAAACAAAATTTTGATTTGCAGACAATAAATGCGGAGACATTGCAGAAAGCAAATTCTTATATTTCCTTTGAATCGAAATTTCTGTGAACATGTCTCTTAAACTAATTTATCCTGTCCGGCGTTTTACACTAAGTGTTTTTAACGTTTTCATATTTGTATTTTCACATGTCTTCTTCACTATTTTATTAAGTCGAAGATTATCTAACTATAGATACTGACTATTCATCTGCTATTAGGCTTTCTTTCAAAATCTTGTCGCAAACCCGTAACCGCTAGTGCTTAAAAGAGGAACGGTAATTGTAAAAGAAACCTCACTATAGCCCCGTTTTTCTCTACACAACAGCGCCTCTTTTCAGAAGAAAGAATTTATAGTTATTATGAAGAACTATAATTCGTATTTCGCTGCTTCTTTGTACCTGCGAACAATCTTATTGATATCCTATCGAAACTTTGTCTCGTACCTCGCGACGTACTGCGAGTCACGCCCATTCTCATAAAAATGAGATCCAATAATCGCTAATTTTTTTTACTACATTTTATTAAATACAAAGTGTCATAGAATATCATGATGTAACAATCCACTTCCTCCAAATGATCTTTAAAATTGGAAATAAATCTTTTCTAAAGCTAGTTAATTACAAAATATTACAACTATCCTTAGAGTAGTTTTCGAGATGTCACATCAAAAAGTGCACGGGGCATAAAAAATGTTTAAAAATAAAATATATGAAAAGCGTACAGTCATCAAGTATTTGTTCAGGAAAGGAATGTCTATAAGCTTATATTGTCATTTCAATTTTTATCACATTATCTTCTTCATCTGTCGTTAAAACAGGCAGCCATTTGAAGCTTTTAATTGTGACAGCACGCGAATTTCTCCTAAATGAACTATGAAAACAGTTTTTATTTCCCCATTCTTTCTCTGTATATTTTTGACATCTTTTGGGTGAAATGAACATCTTGTAGACAATATATTTGAGTTTGTTAACCTCTCAAAAAAGTAAACATTTCTTTGCGCCTTTGTTTGTCATGTAACCCCCTACAGTAGGACTGCTGCTCCTTCACAGACCATGTTGCTGTCACTGCCCGACCGAATGTGGCTTTAAAGTTCTGCACTATCCACCCTACTCCCCACTTTTCTGATAACAACAGCCTGATTGCTGCCTTGGAGAGGTTTCTTGAGAACCAGGATGCGGAGTTCTACAAGAAGGGCATAATGAAGGTGGAAGATCGCTAGTCAAAATGTATTGAAGTCACTGGAGACTACTATAAGATGCAAAAAGTGATACTTTGATCCTGTTTTCTACATCATTCAACGAACTATTTTATTTACCGTCAGAGTCAGAGTATCAAAGGGGACACAATCCTACGCCCTGGAGTAAAATTTGCTATGTAGTCGATTTACACCTGCCGTAGGCATTTAACATCTTGAATAATCTCCCCAAACCTTTTTTCTGAATCACGTACAACCTCCTCGATTGTTTTTGGGTGTGTGTCGTTCGTCCGGCATGGTACACGTGTTACGAAATCCAGAGGAAATGTTTGAAGGATACCTTTTTTTAGAAAAAAATGGTCCATAACAAGCAGTTGCGATTAGTGTACCGATTATCATTCTCTCCCCGCAGAGGTAGCTCCGTCAGAAAATCCTATACAACCTCTGTCTTAATACGAAGGTTTCTCATTTTTACATGTGAATGTGAACTTGGTTATAGGCAAAGCCTTCATAGATACTGAACAGAACAGAACAGAATTTTTATTTCTCATAATTCACATAAGTGACATAGAGAATAATAAAACAAACAACCTTACTGTATTAATTGTACATATATACAAATTGAAATTATAAGACATATAGTTACATATAAATAGCAAAAACAACACAGCCCTTCTTTAACGAACTTAGCCAATTTTAAATAAAAGGGGACTATGAGTGGTTTTCATTAGAGAGATATACTTTTCAACTGAAGGACATTTACAATTATATTAATGTTAGTATTTACTTCTTAATTGTGATAGAAAGGGGCAGACCAAAAGAACCGATACTCAATGTTACGAGAGCCGAAGATTAACATACGTTGATTGCTTGCATTAGCTGCTCTGACTGTTTTATGAAATTGCCTTTCTGCTATGTGTTATCACTTTACCTGTTACAAGAATGTATTTATTGTATATGTGCATATGATATTGGTAAGCATATAATTCTATTTTTCCCAAAACTTACTGCTCACTTGATATACTGTTTGATTACCTTATTTGATACTGAAAATTGCCTTATTTGCTTGCGAGAACAGACAGCTTTGAGCTTTAATCCATACAAGTTTTAGAATAAATGCAAGTCCAGGATACTTATAAAACACTCAGTTTCAATAACATTACCATTAAATACGACTTCCATATTACCAACATGTAAAGGGCACACCATTCCCAAAAACAAACGTTGGTTTGGTATATTCTATCTATCAGCAGAAAAACGTTGAAACATTTCATGTAGTTTTCAATAAGTGAATGATTGTGATATATTTCGCTTTAATCATATTATAAATCTCTTTTATTGTATGTATGTCAGTTGAAAACTACAAGTTTATAAATTGATAAATCAGATTTCGTCTCGATTGTTTTATTACGGATCAATTTCTAAAATAATTCTGTCGTTTTCCATATTCCTGCAAGTCCTGTTTCTCCATAACCACAATCGCCAGTTTCTCGGTAGTCCTTTGTTCCAGTGGTTCAGAGAGCTTGCACAGTAAAGTAAAGAAAACATAGTAAGGCGTAGCACAGACATGTTAGTCAAACTTTTTTTATGCAGCTGTACATTTGATCTTTATTTTTTATCTTTCCTTTGTCACGTTATTTCAAATATCTGTGGTAGTTTCATCAGCCATGTTGAACTGTTTATTATTCTTCATTATATAACTTGAAGACCCATATATCATATATACACCATAAATTATATATTCATTTAACATTTAATTAGAATCCAAATAAAAATACAATGTATCCAGATTCAATTTCTACATAAATCATTCAATAATAGCTGTAACAATTCAATACTTATTAGAAAGTATTCAGAATGCATCTTTGTTATGTATCGATATATATTTTATTCTTTTTCTATTCATCAAACATCAATGATGTTAATTGCAGTGCTATCAAATTTAAAATTAGTTTGTTTTTAAGGAGCTTGTGCGTCATAAATGTTTGTGTTTAAATGGATATTGAGTACAGGTGTCATGTTTAACGTCTTAATAAACTAAACAAGACCTATTTATGAGCGTTAATTTCAACGTTTTATTACACTTTTAAATGTCATACATTTATTAACTTTCATTTGTGACAATTCTTTCGAAAGTTTTCAGACAATGTCCATATTTAGAGCTAATGGAAATAATTCGATATTTTCCTGAAAATGATACTTTCAGAGATTAATTTGTCATTGAAATGTTGAAACAGATCACAAAGGTGAGGTAGCAACTACATTGCATACTGGATTTTGTATTGAATAGAAAATATAAATCACTTCAATCACATGACTGTTAAATTCAAGATCTGAACCACCCCACCCCTTGTCCATCTTCCACGGCAAGGTGGAAACGAACCGAGATAGACTCTGTCTTTCTTTTACCTTGCCCTCGTCAGAACCTGTAAAATAATGCAGTCAAATCTATCGTGATCATGTGTTGCCCCCTGGATAGCTGCTAATCTACAGCCGTTTACATTCGATACCTGCGCCCGGCCTTGAGACTCTATATTGAATCAAATCCCAGCGGAAATTTTATATCATATTAAGTCCGTTGGATTGTTTGCAGGTTTTTACTGAGAACACCAATAGTCTTACAACTTGACAATTACGTCACATCGATATCGGATTCGTTATGTAATGCGTTTCTCTCCTTCGTATTAAAAATAATTCTTCAAAATCCGAAATAAATTTCTGAGTGTGGCATAATTTACCTTTTTACAAAATATGTTTATTATTTTTTCCTAATTATTCTAACATTTTTCAAATATAAGGTTTATCGTACGTCGATTTACAGATTGAATAAAAAACAGAAATAATTCTGAAAGATCAATTTTCCTGTTTTGAGCAAATTTTATACACCATCATCATTAAATTCTTTACCAGAGAAAAACAATTGTAGAGCACTGATAAAAAAAACCAAATGAGAGCTTGTCACAAATGATAGTCATTAGAAATTATAAAATTACCCCGTTATGTGCGTAGAGCAGTCAATTTATTTTACTGATCGATGAACTTAATACTTATTCAGCTCTCACCAATAGGTCGATGACAAAATCTTTCATTCTAGATATTTCCAACTCATTATCATCTCGTTGAAATTCAATTTTAAAAATATTCACATTATATTTTTTGTGATCTGTCTGAGAATATTTGCAAAATACAAATTAAGTTTTCTTCGTCGAAAGTCACGCCATGCGCAAGTCGACCATATAACTATCGTTTTAATTATCATTGACACAGTAAAGCAGCACATTCGTCCTATGTTTTATTTCTTAGATCAGTTTAGTTTGTTAATACATGTACGTATTCTTATTATCTATTAGAGGTATATTTATAATGCATGATAAAAAAGAGTTAAAATGTTTAAATGTAGAAGGGATAAGTCTTCAAAGATAACATGTTATTCATTGTTCCGAAATGCCATAATGTGCTAGGAAAATAGTTCATACCATCTTATTCTGGATAATAAGTTTTTATTATCTCTTTTACTTAATTTTTATTTCAAGCCACATCCTCTTTCGCAGGGATATAGAAATAACCTCCGACTGTCCGTCCATCTATAACTTTCGTTTGTGGAATCTTGGCCTTTCGTTTTAGACCAGACCTCAAAAGCTTTTCGTCTTATCTCGTTTGAAAGTTATTGTCAAACCAGAACTCTACAAGTGTTTGCCCAATTTTAATGACATTTGATGTACATAACAACGCTCATGTCCTGTGGTGCAATTTGGGGTTCAGTTTATTTAGTTTCCATGGAAACTCATCTTAAAAAGTGTGGATCAGAACTCAAAATTTGTGGGACCTATTTTGATCAAACTAAGAGTATGAAACAGTATGCACGTGTAGTGGCGTAAGAACTTTTTGATACTTTCATTTTTTACTCTTTCTTACGAATGATATCTTAGAGTCACGTTTGTGAAATAAATTCTCTTAAACTATCAGGCTTAGCTTAATGTAACTTTGTGTATGAAACAACCATCATGTATTGTGGTTCCTTTTAAGGTTTTCAACATTTTGAGACAATATTTTGATTTTTTTCCCATTGAAACATTTAAAAAAAGATATTTTTGCATAAGTTCTCAAAAAACAATTAATCAAAGATAAGTGAATATTAATACATATATCAGTCAATAGTTGTTGATGTTTCTTTGTGGCTTTTTAGTTCTTTTTTGTTTTAAATGATTCTTTGAAGGGTTACTCACAATTTTTATTCCATTGCTTTGAAAACAAAAACACTGCTCAATAACTTTTTGGATGTCGAACAATCAATTTATGTAGAATGTAGTTAAAATCAATGATTTGCATGTTTTGTAAAACTCATCAACTAAAAATGAGTTATCAAGGATTGATTAAAGAAAACCTCTTCATAAACAGTGTTCAATTCATTTCCCACTTTTCCTAATTGGCAGTAGATCTTTATCTGCTTGTACAATTTCCCAGCATGTGGGTTAAACGTACTAGTGCACGCCAATATTTCGTAAACACAAGGAATGCACACATACTGCATATCCCTCGATCTTACTAACGATACTCACTCAGACAATCCACCCCGTAAGTTTTAAAGAAAATATGTACGTTTTCAGGTAATAAAGTTGATGTTTAAAGGCCAGATGCATTAAATGCATTGTTGCAGTACATCTGCATGAACTACGATATCGAAGATATTAAGTATTTACCTACAATCAGAAAAACAGAAACGACAGCCAATAATTATAATAATAAAAACGAAAAAGAAAAGACGGGGTATACTTAAACATGTTAATAATATTCTTATTCTACTGTTGAAGTTAGTAATAGCATGACTTTTAGATAAACGCTTTAATGACCTCGAATGATATTTTGATTTTATGTTTATTTTCATGATCCTTTGGCTATATCTTTATCTATTTTATTACATAGATTAATTTAAAAAACAGCTTAGATGTACATTACATCCCGTCTTCTCAGTTCAGAGTTAAGATAAATTCAATAGCTGCACACAATACTTGATCAACCGTTTCAACTGTCCATATTTTATCCGTTTTGTGAACAGCTGGCCATAGATTTTTTATTTGTCCAAGACGACACCGGCTGTCTTAAATGTTTTATTGTTGATTGCAGGTCGTTTGTAAAGAATAAGTATTTCATAGCAACGATAGAAAGCTAAAGTGAATGCCTATGTCCTCATATATCTTAAAATAACTAGTTTGAACCGGAAAAGCGTTCAATTGTGCCTCTATATTTGTAGGAGTCGTTGAGTTTGTTAAAGTTATGTATACAATCAGTGACTGTCAATTTTTGAGTGTTAAGACAAGGTTATTATGATTATGTCAATGCATGCAAATAAGCATCAGCCAAACATAAAGATATTTCGAAACGCAACTGTTTCCAGGTTTTTAATTCACACTAAAAATAGAAAAGTATCTGTTTTGTCTATACAGTAGATCTAAACATCACTGACTTTTTACCTGAATAAGATTATCAGGGATTCACTATTGGAAGTTTCGATACTTTAAGTTGTATACAAGCATAGTTTATCTTAAAAAGGACCAAAAAGCAAACGGATGATTTTCTTTGAAACGTAACAAACTAGATTGACTCCTCCTGACCTGAGTATAAAAAGCGGCCAGATTAATCATGAAATAAAAGCAATATTTACAGGTTTAAGTGACACAGAGTATGTTTCATACATTTTAATTTGGCTACAAAAGAGCCAAAATACCATCTCTCTTGAGTTCGATTCAAATATCATTACAAAACTTTTATCTTTCTCTCTAAATGCCTAAATTAGGATATTTCTCGTTTTCATTGATGATAGAAAAACGCCATATAGATAAATAGATACAAATTTGCATCTAATTTGCTATAAATAGGTTTTCAAAATTATATTTGATTCAGTGGCGCGAGCCAGTGTCCGGTTTTCGATCATAAATAACAACTTAAACCTGTTTATTGTCTCCGTACTGAACTAATCAGCAATAAAATGGTGGCTTTCAGAGACAACCACTTGTTTTCGATGTAATATCATGATTCATAAGGTGTGACATATTCAACCCAAACAACATACTCTGTGTCCCATTAACCAAAAGAAAATTTGGACCACACTTAAAAGTTATGATGAACTTTGAGCACTTGAAATAATACAGATTACAACATACAATAAAAGTAATTTTGAGTATTTGATCCTAATGAGTAAGGTTATAGGTTTACAATAGATCATGTCTGTAATTCACTGCTTATATTCTTCTAATGTCACATTAATGTCCTTTATTTCCTTTTCGTTGTTTTAAAGCATACATATGTCGTTAAGGTTGTTGTTTTATAATGTGACATATGATCATGCTGACTTCAGAGAGATCATGATAGACTGCTGGGTTTAGATTCTTTCTTCCACAGAAGTACAATCTCTCAATTGAAGCAGATATACAATTACAGAAATTTCAAGGACGTTATGTAATATAACCATCTTGAAAATAAACACTTTTCAACTAATGTATGTTAACAAAATTCTGATAATTTCATTGCACATTTGACATAAAGCACCTGACATACAGAAGATCCACTGTCAGAGTACAATTGTATAAAGTAGATTTGGTAGTTTTAATGACAAAAAGTATCAAGTAATTCAATAGATTATCATCCATTTGATACCTTACCACGTAGTTGCTCTTCAACAGAGCCAATACATGAGTTGAAAACCTATATCCAGGACACATTAAATGCTCTAATTACTTCCAGAGGAATCGTGAAAACAAAGTATAAATGAGATACAACTTAATAAGTCAATGTGTTTTGATGTGAAAGCATGAAAGAATTGTACCGAGAATTCCCGTATTTAAGCCCGGGGCTTAATTCCGTAAAATAACTGTTCTTGCTTTGTAATATTTTACCCAGGGCTTAAATTCGAAAGTTCTAATTATTCCTTTGAAAATAACGCAAATAAGGATTTATTTGATTTCTTTAATCAGAAAATAGGACTAAACGAATCATAAGTCATCGTTAACAAAACGTTAACTGAAATGAGCATTTCAACTATGAACACAGATCATAAATTATCGTGAAAAAAAAAGCGAAAAGACTTCAAAATTTATCAACAGGTCTGACTGACATCCATAAAAAGGTATAAATCCTAGCTTGAAACAAACTTTTAACCATGTTAAGGATTAAATATAGGATATTTGACATTTCTCGTCGAATACCATGGATATCTCATCGAGTGAAGTAGAAATTTATATTGATATATGATTTTCTACTTCACGAGATGAGATATTCATGGATAAGTAATGGAATTGTAAACATGGAGGAATAATTTAACAGCCTCATTAATGCAAACATAAAAGCGCATCACAACATTGACAAAGTGCAATGTGCCCTATAACCAAGTAGTTCAAAGTAACTGCAACTGCATGCACATCGTTTTGGTTAAAATAGCCAATTTCTGTCTCAAATAATTGCCTGTAACGGGTGTTCAAAACGTTCGGTACACGTGAAAGCCCCAAAGTTTAAAATGTCAAGGTTCCTCATCCGTTTTATAAGGGTCGGTACTCTTAACAATGTGAATATTATATCAAAGTTTAAGCCCATGGGCTTAAATACGGAAACGAATTTAGTATTTAGGCCCATGGGCTTAATTTCGCGAAATCCCGTTAGGTTTGGTTTTTCTTAATAAATTAGTTTTTAAACACTTTTTATTTTATCAAATTATGTCCAGGTAGACAGACAGACAAGTATTTCATTTGAGTCTAACCTCAGTTATGGTAAGAAAATTACATTACATTTAAAAGAACATACATGATATACAAGAACTTCCTTAAGCCACTCCACAGGAGTTATGAGAGACTTAAAATCATAAATACAATAACATACAATATGTACAGTTTAAGAACGATCTGTGAAAAAAATAGATTTACGTGTATCTAAAATAGGTTTGTAGGCTTACACACTTTATCCGATTGCAAATTTGTTATCAAAACATAATTGGATGTCATGAAAAACCAAAAGAACGTTCATGATTAAAGGCACTGTCGCACGTCTTTATAAGTTTTTCTTGCTCAAATATTCCGCATCTAATTAATTTAAAAACAAAAACAATAACTCAATAACTTTTTGGATGTCGAACAATCAATTTATGTAGAATGTGGTTAAAATCAATGATTTGCATGTTTTGTAAAACTCATCAACTAAAAATGAGTTATCAAGGATTGATTAAAGAAAACCTCTTCATAAACAGTGTTCAATTCATTTCCCACTTTTCCTAATTGGCAGTAGATCTTTATCTGCTTGTACAGTTTCCAAGTATGTGGGTTAAACGTACTAGTGCACGCCAATATTTCGTAAACACAAGGAATGCACAGATATTGCATATCCCTCGATCTTACTAACGATGCTCACTCAGACAATCCACCCCGTAAGTTTTAAAGAAAATATGTACGTTTTCAGGTAATAAAGTTGATGTTTAAAGGCCAGAAGTATTAAATGCATTGTTGCAGTACATCTGCATGAACTACGATATCGAAGATATTAAGTATTTACCTACAATCAGAAAAACAGAAACGACAGCCAATAATTATAATAATAAAAACGAAAAAGAAAAGACGGGGTATACTTAAAAATATTCTTATTCTACTGTTGAAGTTAGTAATAGCATGACTTTTAGATAAACGCTTTAATGACCTCGAATTATATTTTGATTTTATGTTTATTTTCATGATCCTTTGGCTATATCTTTATCTATTTTATTACATAGATTAATTTAAAAAACAGCTTAGATGTACATTACATCCCGTCTTCTCAGTTCAGAGTTAAGATAAATTCAATAGCTGCACACAATACTTGATCAACCGTTTCAACTGTCCATATTTTATCCGTTTTGTGAACAGCTGGCCATAGATTTTTTATTTGTCCAAGACGACACCGGCTGTCTTAAATGTTTTATTGTTGATTGCAGGTCATTTGTAAAGAATAAGTATTTCATAGCAACGATAGAAAGCTAAAGTGAATGCCTATGTCCTCATATATCTTAAAATAACTAGTTTGAACCGGAAAAGCGTTCAATTGTGCCTCTATATTTGTAGGAGTCGTTGAGTTTGTTAAAGTTATGTATACAATCAGTGACTGTCAATTTTTGAGTGTTAAGACAAGGTTATTATGATTATGTCAATGCATGCAAATAAGCATCAGCCAAAAATAAAGATATTTCGAAACGCAACTGTTTCCAGGTTTTTAATTCACACTAAAAATAGAAAAGTATCTGTTTTGTCTATACAGTAGATCTAAACATCACTGACTTTTTACCTGAATAAGATTATCAGGGATTCACTATTGGAAGTTTCGATACTTTAAGTTGTATACAAGCATAGTTTATCTTAAAAAGGACCAAAAAGCAAACGGATGATTGTCTTTGAAACGTGACAAACTAGATTGACTCCTCCTGACCTGAGTATAAAAAGCGGCCAGATTAATCATGAAATAAAAGCAATATTTACAGGTTTAAGTGACACAGAGTATGTTTCATACATTTTAATTTGGCTACAAAAGAGCCAAAATACCATCTCTCTTGAGTTCGATTCAAATATCATTACAAAACTTTTATCTTTCTCTCTAAATGCCTAAATTAGGATATTTCTCGTTTTCATTGATGATAGAAAAACGCCATATAGATAAATAGATACAAATTTGCATCTAATTTGCTATAAATAGGTTTTCAAAATTATATTTGATTCAGTGGCGCGAGCCAGTGTCCGGTTTTCGATCATAAATAACAACTTAAACCTGTTTATTGTCTCCGTACTGAACTAATCAGCAATAAAATGGTGGCTTTCAGAGACAACCACTTGTTTTCGATGTAATATCATGATTTATAAGGTGTGACATATTCAACCCAAACAACATACTCTGTGTCCCATTAACCAAAAGAAAATTTGGACCACACTTAAAAGTTATGATGAACTTTGAGCACTTGAAATAATACAGATTACAACATACAATAAAAGAATTTTGAGTATTTGATCCTAATGAGTAAGGTTATAGGTTTACAATAGATCATGTCTGTAATTCACTGCTTATATTCTTCTAATGTCACATTAATGTCCTTTATATCCTTTTCATTGTTTTAAAGCATACATATGTCGTTAAGGTTGTTGTTTTATAATGTGACATATGATCATGCTGACTTCAGAGAGATCATGATAGACTGCTGGGTTTAGATTCTTTCTTCCACAGAAGTATAATCTCTCAATTGAAGCAGATATACAATTACAGAAATTTCAAGGACGTTATGTAATATAACCATCTTGAAAATAAACACTTTTCAACTAATGTATGTTAACAAAATTCTGATAATTTCATTGCACATTTGACATAAAGCACCTGACATACAGAAGATCCACTGTCAGAGTACAATTGTATAAAGTAGATTTGGTAGTTTTAATGACAAAAAGTATCAAGTAATTCAATAGATTATCATCCATTTGATACCTTACCACGTAGTTGCTCTTCAACAGAGCCAATACATGAGTTGAAAACCTATATCCAGGACACATTAAATGCTCTAATTACTTCCAGAGGAACCGTGAAAACAAAGTATAAATGAGATACAACTTAATAAGTCAATGTGTTTTGATGTGAAAGCATAAAAGAATTGTACCGAGAATTCCCGTATTTAAGCCCGGGGCTTAATTCCGTAAAATAACTGTTCTTGCTTTGTAATATTTTACCCAGGGCTTAAATTCGAAAGTTCTAATTATTCCTTTGAAAATAACGCAAATAAGGATTTATTTGATTTCTTTAATCAGAAAATAGGACTAAACGAATCATAAGTCATCGTTAACAAAACGTTAATTGAAATGAGCATTTCAACTATGAACACAGATCATAAATTATCGTGAAAAAAACAGCAAAAAGACGAACTTCAAAATTTATCAACAGGTCTGACTGACATCCATAAAAAGGTATAAATCCTAGCTTGAAACAAACTTTTAACCATGTTAAGGATTAAATATAGGATACTTGACATTTCTCGTCGAATACCATGGATATCTCATCGAGTGAAGTAGAAATTTATATTAATATATGATTTTCTACTTCACGAGATGAGATATTCATGGATGAGTAATGGAATTGTAAACATGGAGGAATCGCGAAATCCCGTTATGTTTGGTTTTTCTTAATGAATTAGTTTTTAAACACTTTTTATTTTATCAAATTATGTCCAGGTAGACAGACAGACAAGTATTTCATTTGAGTCTAACCCCAGTTATGGTAAGAAAATTACATTACATTTAAAAGAACATACATGATATACAAGAAATTCCTTAAGCCACTCCACAGGAGTTATGAATACAATAACATACAATATGTACAGTTTAAGAACGATCTGTGAAAAAAATAGATTTACGTGTATCTAAAATAGGTTTGTAGGCTTACACACTTTATCCGATTGCAAATTTGTTATCAAAACATAATTGGATGTCATGAAAAACCAAAAGAACGTTCATGATTAAAGGCACTGTCGCACGTCTTTATAAGTTTTTCTTGCTCAAATATTCCGCATCTAATTAATTTATGCAAAATGTATTGTAATTAATGGATAATGCAACCAAATTACCAATAATTTGTAGCCAAAGAAAAAGTTATCATGTCTCAAGGGAAACATAATGTAGTATGATCATCTTTTAATCATTCAAGATAGGGAAATGGACATGGTACGCTCGATTTAGAACGCTGATTATTTAATGAATAAAGTTTATTTACACTTTGTAATTCTTTTAAAACTTAAGGTCGGATAACTTTAATTTTCTTGAGTAGACTTGTTGCAGTGCATTTAATGCAGACTGACATATTGTGTGTTTTGCACTTAGATAAACATCACATCACTAATCTGTTCAAAGCTTCAAATAGAGCTTGCGGTCACTGAGTTATTTTGTATGAAATACGCATCTAAGTGTTTGTTCATAATCATATGTATGCATAAGCTGAAGGTAAACTAGTATATTGATATAAGTAAATTCACTTTGTGATCAAAAACTGCAAACGCATAAAACAGCGTGCCAGATCTAATTATCTATTGGTCTAATAGATGGCATTTTAACTGACTTCCTTTGCTTGAAGACGCTTTCGTGAACCTTTAATTTTTATCACTACAGCTGCAGACCAAAAGTTTGTTCAAATACCTGCAGTAGTGCAAATATCATATTATTTGGCATATCTTTGAAGCATCGTAGCATTGCGAAAAAGAAATAGATTATTTTGAATTTTCAATACAAAAGAGAAGATCCATTGCACCTTTACGCAATCGTATGTCACGCCAAACAGTTAACCTTAATAGTTTTTGGCAGGTCACTGAAGTGACAAAGGGTCAAAATTTCGAAAATATTAAGTTTTATTTTTTTTCTACAAACTCCTTATTAGGTGATTCGCACCTTTGAATACAAGTCATATTTGTTCGTTTGCTTTAAGTCAATAGGAGTTTGCTGATTTTGTTCTCCAAGAGTCAAAATGGAACATTTTAATCGAAATTTTGGGAAATTGTAATTTCGAAAATGTGACCGCTTTTGTCCCTTTAAACGTGCCAAGATTCGAATTTTTGTTCGAGAGACGAGACAATCCCACAATAAATTAATAAATGTCTACTTTACATATAGACAATTGGAGATTCTGTGTTAGTTATGCTGCAATTGTTTTATTGACATTCAAACCAAACCCAAATTACATGATATTTGCACTAAGATACAGTAGGAAGTGAACAAACTTTTGATATGCAGCTGTACATTGTCAAATGGAACTAATACAGATAGCTCCAATAATCGCATTTCAGTAGACAGTTCGCAAGGATTGATGCTGAAAGCCCACATTAGGAAATGTATGTGGTTGATTGTCTATTATTGCAAATAGCACCCATTTTGGATACAATAATGATAAGAATTTCGGTCAACAGTTCGCTTGGCATAGTTTCCAGACATACTATTTACACTACATACCAAAATAAAACTAAACACATACGCTCATACTTTTAAAGTGTGGCTTACAATTATGATGTACGAAAGATTAATAAAAGGGTAATAAATTGCAATGTTTTCATTGAAAGTTATATGATTATCTGTGCATGTAAACTTAGTGTAGGAAAACTGGTTTAATGGAATAGGGGTAACTGGTTGGAATTGGGATATTTATATCCTTTTAGACTTTGGGTAAGGTACGAGGGTGGTGCAAGGTATGTTTGGAAGGCGATGATTGGCTTCGTGCTCTGCAATCAGTAGATGAAATTTGACCCATGTAAGAGTTCGCCCTAGACCACAATATATGTGTCCTTGATCTCTCGATTCAGTTGTCCAGCTTTTGGTCATACGAGCAACATCTCTTTAGGCGTCTCCATGCAGTACAGATGTCACGAACATCTCTTCAGGTGTCGCTATGTACAGCAACGTGCCAAAAGTGTTGCAAGAAAATGGCCGCTTTTGTTTTTAGTCAGTGATGGCCGTTAGGTATTTGGAAACAAAAGATTAAGTTCTTACATCCAAAAATGAAATTTTGTCTGACAACATATTTTAGGGGGTACTTTTACCTGGCACCTACAGGAAGTGGGTGAAGTAGACGACATCCTGTTTACATTGGAGATTAAGTAATGGCTACTGTGAGGAAGGAAGCGACCCCTCAGTTGAAAGAAAGGTTGATATTTTTCAAACAGGATGAAGATAAGAATTCTAACATTGCAAGAATTTTAGGAATACATGAGTCCAATGTCTCAAGAATTTGGAAGAAATTTTCAGCATTTGGTTCAGTAGAAAATAAGGCTAGAAGTGGGAGGCCAAAATTGACTAACCAAAGAAGTGATCGGCGACTTTGCCGGATGGTAAAAGGTAATCGGAGACAGTCTTAGACAGATTTGACATATGAATTCAATAATGTAAATAATCAAGTTTTATCTAAAAGAACTGTTCAAAGACGGCTACAATGAAATGATGAATTCATTTTCCAAGATGACAATGCTACACCCCATAGATCAAGACTGACCACTGGGTGGAAAACTGACAACAACCTTCCAACTTTTGACTGGCCTGCACAATCACCTGACTTAAATATTATAGAAATGTGTGGAAATGTGTCAAACTTAGACTGAATAAAGAAACTGCTGGCCTCAAAACACGACAGGACCTCATTGACTGTGTCTTTAGGATCCGGCAAAGTTTGACTCCTGTCTACATATCAAGTTTATACCAGTCAATTCCACGTAGATTGATTAGTGTAGGGATTCAAAGAGGTTATATCACCAACAACTAGTCAAACAGGGTGAGAAAACTGCTTATAAATTGTTTGTTTATAACATGAAAATGTCAATTGAGAACGTCTTCTTTCGGCGGCGGCAATTTTTCTTGCAACACGTTCGGCACAGTGCTGTAGTACAGATGTCACGGACATCTCTTCAGGTGTCTCCATGTAGTACAGATGTCACGAACATCTCTTCAGGTGTCTCTATGTAGTACAGATGTCACGAACATCTCTTCACGTGTCGCCATGTAGTACATATGTCACGAACATCTCTTCACGTGTCTCCATGTAGTACAGATGTCACGAACATCTCTTCAGGTGTCGCCATGTAGTACAGATGTCACGAACATCTCTTCAGGTGTCTCCATGTAGTACAGATGTCACGAACATCTCTTCAGGTGTCTCCATGTAGTAAAGATGTCTCGAACATCTCTTCAGGTGTCGCCATGTAGTAAAGATGTCACGAACATCTCTTCAGGTGTCGCCATGTAGTACAGATGTCACGAACATCTCTTCAGGTGTCTCCATGTAGTACAGATGTCATGAAAGCCCTGTTTCTGGAATGCCAGCCCGCTGCAATATTAAGTTCGTTTTAATAGTTAGTTAGTTCGAGTTTTGGGGAAATTAGTGTAGGAAACGAAATGAGTTTTAGGCATGTAGGATAACATACTCTAGAGAGTTCTTTTATGAATTTCAGACAAAGGCTGGGTTAAGTATGTAAGTAATAGACCGGTGCTGATACAGTTTGTTCTATTTGTTCAAATTGTTTCTATTTTCTACCAGTTTTGGAATAAAATGCTGTTGCTGTTGTTAAGGTGCTTGTGTGTTGTTTTCAATTGGGCGTTATGTCCGATTCGTGAACTGAAAATGCGTTTTCCATTGTTCTCTGCGTTCCCCACATTATCGTATCTCACCTGTCACCGGGTGTCTCGAGTACAGAACTACGCTTATAACATTAGAAAAGAGAGCAACTGTTGAAAAAACTTGACATCAATTACAGCATTGCCTGCTAACAAATTACAGAAGAGATGTTAGTTGATTATTTCTCTCCTATTCGATTCAACTAGATTTGATTTTATTTCATCTAAAAAAAGTCAGACAAGTCGATCGTTTAAAATGGCTTATATCTATTAATGATAGACAGCTTCAACTAGAAAGTAACACATTCATTTTAACTCTCTCTTTTTCTTCAAGGTTTACAACTACAAGGACGTCTGTGACGCAAATACCTAACTATTGATTTGACTATTTTCCACTAACTTGTAAATAATTTGAATTAGATCAGCATGAATGATTAAGATTGTCGACATTTATCTGTTCCTCTACAACAAGAAACCTGCTTGTTTGGTAAAACTTAAGGTCGTGAACTCTTTTTGGAGATGAAGTTATTACCGCAAAGACCAAGCCTAAAACCGAATGTCCTTCATTAAGCGACAACAAAAGCTTATAAAGCTGAAACTATCTATACAAACTCTTTAACAAAGGGGGTCATAATTTTTTTATCGACAACTATATGACCATAGTGTGGATCATAGTGTTATGCGTATATTATCCTTCCTTATTTAAACGTTGTATAACATTGTTGCATTGTTCAATAGCTCACATAATGCTTTGACTTGTTTATGTAACCTAGTTTATTCTGGAGGTTTCTCAAATGTCAAAGACAGAGTTTTCTACTATAAATATCAAGAAGTTCAATAACCTATATAAGGGATATCAGATTGCTGTGACAAAGACTGACTTTGCAAACATCCATGCTGCGCCAATGTTCATCACTCTCTGGAATATCATCAAGCCGTATTTTTAAAGAAACTATCTTCAAGACTCAACTTAAACGAACTGCTCTGTTAATCTAGGACTTTTGCGAATATGTATAGCTAGCTTATCCATTTTGACCCATTCTGTAATGTAATTATGAATTTATATCAGCTTCATATCATAAGCTCAAACTCTTTGTTTATTGTCAATTCATTTGTAGTAATCGTATCCGTTTGTCAAATTTATCCGCTTTTTTTTCTCATTCCAAGTTTACACGTAACATGGAAGCTTAGTTTTAAAGACCCTTTTTTGTTTTCTCAATAAAATGAATAACTTTAACACTGATTCGTAGTGTACAGGCATATTTGCAGATATTCTTGTCAACTAGTATTGTCTTTAGATAATCCTTGCATTTATTCTTTTCCATACCAAATGGCTTATCACATTTGATTTAAAAGAACATTGAATGCAGTACCCTGGTCGTAGCCACACTAAAGGTTGATTTATTTTAAAGATGTGAATAGATGTTATGTGTAACTGCGAGTGAGATATTAATGAAATTATCTGTCTGTCTTCAAACAGGGGGCTTCTCAAAACCTTTTTGGAGGGGGAGATAGGGATTGCTTAATGACCCTTGGCCTTGTGCTGTGTGCTTTCTGTCTCTCTCCCTTATAAGAACCCGCACGCGTGTTCTACGGCTCACAAACTCAACCAAACTGGTTATAATATTGTGTTAGAATTACTGAGGTAATTATAGCTCAGGAATGATTATTATAAATTTGTTTTTGGTAAAAACAGTGGCAAAATGAAGGTCAAATGGACCAAGCGTATACAGTTAACTTGTCCTCTGTCAGCATCTATGTCAGTTCACATAATAGTATCTCACATCTAATTATCTATGCGTCTAATAAAAAGGATTTTGACTGACGTCCCGTGCTTGCAGACGCTTTCATGAACCTTGACTTGTCATAACTTCATTGTTTCATGGAACTTCTTATAGAGAGTTCTAATATCTCATATCTCCAAGGAAATTCGGTGCTTAGCCCTTGACAGCAAATAGTAATGTTGTCAGATTGTAATGGCTTGTGGCAATCGTTTGTGATATATTTATCAAATTGTTTCGTTCAATTGATTTTTCTAGTTATTCCATATATAATTGCCTTTCAAACAACTAAATATAATTACATTGTCATGGACATCTAGCCTCTAAATCAAAATAATAAACAAATAGCAAATTAAACACTTGGGAGATATTTTGTCTTAAGGTTACTGCTGGCTATTTATGTTGACCTAATTAACTGCTGTAAAGGGGGACTCCGTTGGTTGCTTTAAACTTCATAGTAACTACCAGCATGGACACAATTATAAAGAGAATAATTATTCTAAACGTTGATCATTAATCCATATATAAATTGTCCATGTATTTAATTTTCAATAGACATTTAACTGCATAAATTTCTAAATCTAAATTTTGCCAATAATAATTCACAACACTTGACTTTTCTTTACAGTGTTTATACGAGAACACAACAGCAAGTCGAGCATAGTGATGTTAGTTCAAACCCTACCAAGGATAATACACGTTGGTAACACACACAAAATGTGAAGTTATATTCCTTAGCACCCTTCAATAGTAGGGCATGTGTCATTTTTCAAGAATTAGATGTATTTTTCATTTTCCGATTGACGTATTGTATTTTTCTATATTGAAAGAAATATGCTTTTAGTTACATTAATATTCACAGGGTTTATGCTAAAGCTTCCCTTTGACGTAGCTCACTGTTCTCATGCTACGATGCTTTAATTCCACTGAAGATTATTTCAGTATCAATGTTTTTCAGCCTTTACTCTCATATATTCAACTTGAAATCATATAATGCATTTTTATATCCGACATGTCATACTGACCATTCGACCATTTATTGACGTCTGTAGAATAATGTGCTTCTCAAAATCAGCGTAACATTAAGCTATGTATAAAAATTACAAATGTCATACGTGTTTTTAAAACATTAATTCTTGTCTCAAAATTTGATATTACAGTGCTTAATTAAGTTTACCGCTATCAACTCTTTATGGTGGAGCACTTTTAAAACTGAAATTGGTTCTAGATATCACCAGTCAAGATACAAAGAAAACCAAGACTGCTTTATCGAGCAATCGAACGAGAAACTGTAATTACGTTTGACGGTGCGATAAGGGCGGAGGGAAATTCCTATCCAGCAGTTAACAACAGGCTTGATGCAGCTTCCAGACAGACTTTTTAAACTAAATACTGAAATCAAACTTAACACAAACACATACCTTTAACGTCTGGCTTAATTTTTATAATTACACTTCAATATTTATCTTTATTTGACATATAAATTTTTGCGTCTTATCTTTCTGCATCCTTTCTTTGCACGTATACAAACTTCGAATGTTAAGTGACATTGTAGAAATAAAAACGACAACAATGACAGTTTTACCTAAATTTATTAGAAAAGTGGAGTCACACTTACTACACTACATAGTTGATTATTTGACTCTCATGTTCATATAGTTAACTCGACAATAACTTATCTACTAAATGTATACTCGATATAATCGTTAAGAAAGCATTTATCTAATAATTATATACATCTTCGCCTTGAAAGTAGCACTCTTTTTTATTTTTTATTCATTTTGCTTTGTTTTCAGGTGCACATACAGGATGACATACAGGGTAATATATAAAGACATGTTCCATTTACATACTGATTAAAAATAAATACATTGTTCATTGTATATGAGCGTTTGAATCTTGTATTCATGATTTCTAAATAAAATGTTATATAACTGTGGACAAGTGTAATTATATTTATTCAACCTAAATCCTTTATCGTAAATCGTCCTCGTAAATTAAACAGTAAATCCCATTCCGCATTCCAATCCCACTTTTTTGATAATATTCCGTTTTATTTTAACTATGCAACTTTTCGTGGTGACTCGTAATCGTCTGCTCACGTCAACAGTCATCAACGTAAAGTCAAAACTATAATCGTAAGTATTTCAACAAATTAATCATTTTAACACTTTCTGCAAAGCATATATAAGTCTGTGATTACTCTTTCCACATGCTCATGTTTGCTATTGTTGTTTATGATCGTGAGTTTAGCCAAATTGTTATTGCAAAGTGCCGGTAGTGTCGACCTTCACAGTAACGATAGTGAAAGGGTCTCGATGTACATCAGTTGGTTATAATGGCATAGATATTTAATACTGTCAAGGAATATTGTATTGAAGTAGTCCCTAGTAGATCAGTACAGTTATTCTAGACTTTATGGACCTTGTGTAAATGATTTCTACTGCAGTGTTGCCAGTAAATGAGGCGCACGGTATTGTAGGTCAGGGGTCACGAGGCAATAGCGCGCCACTGAAGATTTTGATGTTTGAATTAATAACAAGCATTATTGTGACTGGGTGTTAATGTATTTTAAAGCTACATAGTTTCCTTTCACATTACTTTCAGTAAATAATATCGCTATTCATGTAAATTGGAAGTTATTGGCCACAACTTTCATGAAGTGTAACGACCCCAGAGGTCATAGGTCAAAGGTCATAGGTCATCATTGCATAGATTCGGCTGTATGCTGTTTAACACTGTGTCAGTTCTAACAATCTGTTTTGGTTATTATCTCTTGCCGTAGAACAACATGATGTGTTAATCTAACTATAATTATTGTTATTTGGAACATTAATAATTGTTATAGTGCTAGATAATGTCAGTTTTTGCAATATTGTGTATTATATTTGAAAGGTTAATTCTATTTGGTAGTTGCATTCATCAAATGTTGTTGTGATGAATTCATAATCAGTGTTGAGTTTCATATTGCATTTATATCAGTAAATATAAATGAAGTTGTAATGCAAGTAAAGATGCATTATTGAATTGATAGGATAAATATTGTTATTTCCAATACTCTGCATAGCTTTTCATGATTTTACATTTATCTCAGTAAAGATAAATTGCAGTTATTGTTGCAGAAATTGATGTGTGCATTAATAATAGTGTAAGATAAACATATATTGCTAGTGTTTATCCCATACCTTATTTGATTATTGTTCATGTGCAAGTATTGATTTCAACTTTGTTGTGTTGCAGGGCAAACTGTATGCAGTGTGCTAACTGCCGCCCTTTACCTTATCCTTACATTACTGTTTATTCATTCTCCAAATGAGAATAAAACTTGATAATATCAAGAACTTGCTTTGTCATGGATAATGAACCTGTTTACATAACGTTATAATATTGTATAATTTGCCTTTTGATATATGCGATATTTGAAATAAACCCCTTTTTTACTAAAATAGTATATAAAATTTTCACTAATATGATCATAGCATTTAAGGTGAAATTGGTTTTTCCTGTGACTCCAAATAATAATTGAGAAGTCGTAAAACTAAGTTGTACCTTCACATTTCGAGTTTACGTCATATTTTTAGAGAATAACCAACGAGGTACGAGTGATTACGGGAAATATCCACGAGTTAAAATAATGTTCACAGTTGCGAGCCTTGGCGAACGACTGAACATTATTTCTACGAGTGGATATTTCACGTAATCACTCGTACCGAGTTGGTTATTCTATATATTACTCATATGTCATTAAAATAACCAATTACGACTGAAAATCCTTGTCATTAAGAGACGGCAATACTACGGTAGTGACATTGATCAGCTGATCCGTATTCATGCGCGTGTAAAAACCAAACATCTCAGGAAGTAAATTAGTCAACAGCGTTACGCAATGTACTTCTGTTTAAAAAGGCCATGAAACTGACGAAATTTGGTCCCCAAGTAATACATATTTGAGACACATTAAGATCATAACAAAAATACTCTTAGAAGCTATCGCATGAATATGCTTATGTGAATATGTGTCGTCGTCACTACCTACTTACTAATACTAACGGGCGAGTGGCTGAACGCACAGTGTTGAAACGAAAATTGGAAAAACCTGTCAATTTTTTAACGTTTCGACAGATAAAAGTGGCAATATCTTGAAGAGAAATATATAATGAAAGCATCGAAACGCGTTTGTATGTCAATGTTGTCAACTAATCTGAAATTTGAACAACATTTCTTCTCTTGGAAGTTGCTTTCAATCACGTCTTGTTGCCAGTATCAAGAACGATAACTCGTATCGGATTACTTAACGTGTAGTCGATGAACCTTTATCAAACTAATTAAATACACAATTACAACAACGAAACTTTTGCCCAAAAAATTGTACGAAGGGTTTCTCGATTTGTATGAGTTCTTTATACAGCTGCATACTGCGTGGGAGAGGACGCCATTGTGCAAAGGTTTGTTTGGTGCGAGCGTGTTCGAACTGGATCGAGTCCGTCAGACCTGCACGTTTTTGCACCGACAATAGTGCATGGTTTGAACAATCGTTGGCTCCATGTGGGTTTTTTTGTGAAATGATGATGATTAATTCTAAGTTATCATTAACGTATCGTTAATCTTCACATTATGTTTTGATGTTTTCATGAATATTTTTTACGGCAGCCATGTTTGATTACAAACGCGACGCCTATTTTTAAGTATTTTGCTTGGGAAAAATTATAATTCTTGTAAATTACAGTCATAGCGAAACACTTTGATGAAGTGTCAAATTATGTGATAAGAATTTTAGCTTGTAATAAAAGTATAAGAATGTTCACCTATCAACGCTTTTCTTTGAAAAGCGATGCATGTGTTCGGCACGTTCTATTTATCAATGAAACGTGTAAATAGTCCCGTCAACCAATCGTATTTCATTCTCAGGGTAACCGACCAATCAACGCCGAGAATCACTAAAGAGCACATGTGCGGATATAAAAAAAATATCCACCTGTGTCTCCTCGCCCATATGGGTAATATACATATATGTTCCACTGCACCCTGCTACACACATATGATTATTGTTTCCTCTGATTCACATGAACGTGTTTTTACTTTTTGTAACTGAAAGAAATTTAAACAATTAATTAAAGTATGTTCATTGAACAGCGGAATATTTCGTCAGGGACAAAAAGTTAAATTTCATTAATTTCATGACTTTGATACCCAACTTAAATGCTACCTCTTTTTCTTAACAAATAGAAAGGTTTGTTTCAGGACATGATATATAATCTCTTTAATACAAAGAAAGACGATACCTGGCTGCTGGTTTGAGTTTTTGTTTTCACTAGGGGATCAGGTAACACATTGTTTGAAGCACAATTGACAAGAAGTCCACTGACATTAAAATATTACAAATATCAGCCACATAGAAAAGAAACATTGTCTGTGTTTACTTAATCAGGTGTTATTTTCAAAGTACGTTGAGTTCATTTCTTTAGATGAATGGAAAAATTACTTGGCTTATAAATTACCTAAAAGTCGTATCGCGATTTTTCAAGGAATTTATTACGAAGTTTTAACTTGTCTGGATATTCGATAAGTATATTTGAAATCACAATATCAGCTATTACACAAACTGATGTATCAATTTAGGACCGAGTTCTTTGCGGGAATTGGTAACCTCTGGCTAAATATGAAGTGGTGAAGGTCCAAAGACTGAATGAATAAGATATTGATGCCGTTGCTTTTTTACTCAGATTCAGCCTTACATACATGCAGATGAAGAAATGACGCGTCTTAATTAAATGACAAAAACGTTATTAAACTATCCAACACTGCCAACTCCAATCGAGTGTAGCGGAATATCTTTCCTTTTTTCGATAAAAACACTGTACTTTTTAATTTCCCTCGTGTGAGTATATTGAACCAATTACAAGCTAATTGATACAGTTCATCTACAGTAGCTGCTGCTGAATGGAATGACACTTTTGATGAATGTGCACCTCCTCTTGCACCTTCAAATTAGACACTTCACATTTACCAATAAGAACAAATGACATATCATCATGATACAATGTCAACTCATATAAGTATATCACAATCCTGACAAGCAAGTCATAACACAATTGGACATCGTGAAAACTTATCATCGATAAAAAAAATCAAAGTTGATAACTTTAATATCAGAAAGCATAAATGGCAGAAAACAAGGACATATTCACGTACAGGCGTCTTACCTTTGGGTAGGATAGAAAACATTTCTCATTACGCAAATTACTTTCGGCTTTAAACAAAACACGTTATGTTTGTTTAGTAGGTATATTTCTACTTTAATTTGCAATTTCACTTCGCTTAGCCTGAAAAGTTACATATGTGAAGAAAACTATTCAAACTTTTAACATTGGAAAGTATCAGCCTCAGCCTAATCAACTCCCCTCTGATTAATAGGTAATCCCACAAATCTTATCATGTTTTCCTACCTGTATCCTTTCATGTTATTGTAACCTCATCCTGATATCATTGTTACATTGTTATTCCATCCATATGTAACTTGTGTATAAAAATGATGTATCCTACCATATCACCATTGCTTGAAAACGATATAAGAATCTATACCGAAACGTCGCTACCAGTACAATAAAGAAGTTGATTATCCATAAAATTCCTTGTTGTCCTTATACCGACAACTTCTAGTATGCCACTCAAACAGCTTATTTGAAAGTATGATTACACTTTCATTTCAGTATTCTTGTTGCCTGACATGATGAGAAGGAAGAGAATAAAAGATAATTTTCAAGTAGAATTGTTATGTTTATTTTGTTCTGGCAATTACTCCATTACATATGTCTCGTAACTGAATCAATCCCAATGTTAGCTGATGGAAGGAAATGCGGTGGCATAGCCAACCCCAATTACAATTTCTGTTTCGAGTAATGTCAGTGCTTTTCAGTGTAATATATTGAGCAGTATAATTGAACTTCAAAATGGGAGAGAGAGAGCGTGATAGGAGTAGAAATAATTATGTATGTGCTTATGGGCATATTGAATAAAACTTCCTTTTTGCAGCTTTAGGAATTGATAGTAAATATCAAATAATAGCAATCAGTTCTCTTTTTGATACGAACCTATCAACAAAACTGTACAAAAAAGAATTCGATTTCAAGAAAACATAACTGGAGAGTTCATTCAAGTGAGATGCATTTAGGTTATCTTATTGGTTAGGGTCAAATAGCATAATCTCAATAGAAACTGTAGATACAGAGCGGGTAATGACGGAACATGTTGACAAACTTATAATGATACGATATATAATAGATGTTTTGTAGTTTAACTCAAGTATAGGGACCCAATATAGCATGAGTTTGGAAATTTTGCACTTTTTCACCTTTTGACAGAAAGGAATCTGTACGATCCATTTCACCTCTCATCAAAGTTTGGAATTGATATCTGAACTAGTTAATGAGATAATGAGAGAATTAAAAGGTACCAAGTGCTTACGTCAGAAACGTTTCGAGCAAAAAGGTACCAAGTGCAATATGTTGCAGGCAAAAAGGTTTCAAGTGACAAAATTTACCGCTCAGCAGACAAACTGTTGTGAACAAAAAAGTACCAAGTGACGTTTTGTTTTCTGTAAATTGACTATTATAGTCTATTAAGCAATGTTCATGAGATAATATGGCTTAGTGACACTCCCTGTTTCCCTGTGTAATACTTTTCATCCAAATAACGGTGTGAAATGATTCGTCACGGATGGGTAATGTGACCTTTAGACTAATAAGGCAAATAAATCGCCAGTTTCAAAGAACCAAGCGATGAAATAAAGATAATGACTTTTAAATGAAAGTAGCTTAAACTGGAAGAAAAGCATGTTATATTTAGTTCATTAAACTTAAACAGTAAAAACCCTTAAAAGAGGTTAAATGCAACTACCTAAGAAAGAGAAGAAATCGCTGTTATAACTTTAACTTTTCCATCACAATGATTACATTTTTTAAGATTTTAAATAGATTCAAATTTGAAATTATCACATCGATTAAACTAAAATTGACTCCAAAGGATAGACCATTTAGAGATATGGATCAAGGAAAGGAAAAAAAATTCACTTTATTATTAGTTTTAGACGCAAAATGAAGTTATGATATTGTAACATCTGATTGCTATGAGATTTGGTTAAGTTTTTATTTCCCAAGTATGAAAATAAAGTTGTATCATATTGATTAGAAATTTTTCCATGGTATATATAGTTTGCTTGAATTGCATGGAACACAGTTTTGTTATATATCATCAGACTTGGTATATGGCAGGTATAGAGCCACTGCTATTCTTATCATAGTTAATTATAAAATACTCAGTGATATCAGAGAGGGCATCAAAATAGGTATTTGATTATTTACTGTTATACAATTTGTTTTCAGATATAAAAAAATCATTTATCATATTTGTCATTCAGATGATAAGTAGAAAAAAAGAATTGTTTCAAAAACACTTAAACAATGAATATAGCCTTCACCTATGGGAGTGAATGATTTTCATGTAAATAAATTTTGTTTCAATGATCATCTAAATGTAGATCTTCTGAAAATACATATATCAAAGAACGTTCTCTCCGACATTTAAAAGGAATAATAATCTAATTCCGAATTACTTATCTGATTCAATTCATTTCCGATAATGTGAGAAATATCACTGTATTCGCACAATTACTTACAATACAGTCGGATTTGGGAATCTCTCGAAAAATAAAATAAATGTCATTAATTGCAATGCAATCTATTTTTCAAAAATCAAAAGAGTTTATAGACGTACGTACAAAGTTCGTTTACAATACAACTATGAAAATTGCTTCCATGAGTACAGATAATAATAGAGTTGATTATGAGTTGTTTGACCCTCTGAAGATAAACAGTTAGCTTAAACTAATATTTATAGGGGGAAATATGAAGAAATACATTGCCAAAACTCGCAATCTTGCTTCTTTAAGATGACACACAGATACAGAAATATCTAACAAATAAGACTATTTCAAAAACGTAATATGTATGGATATAGATATATATTTTTAATTTTACATTTTGTTGTATCATCAATCAATCAATCAATCAATCTTTATTCTGGTACTTAAGAGGCCATAGGCCTATAGTACATGAAATACATTGCATACATTCAAGTAACAACATGCGTTCTATGTACAAATGCATAATATATATACATGGACAGATTTTTTAGTTCTCGAGTGCTCGTGCTGTTTAATAATTCCTTAAATTTACATTTATTAGGATTGACATGATATTTGTTTTTTATATATTCGTTTCGAATATTAAAGTAACTTGGACAAACAAGTAGGAAATGGTACTCATCTTCAATAGCATTCAAATTACAGAGTTTGCAAACTCTATTTTCCCTACTTATATTTACATATCTGCCTTTCTCAATGAATAGGTCATGCGATGAACATCTAAAACGTGCTAAATTTATCCTATACTTTTTCACATTTAGACAAGTTAGATATAATTCGGTATTCATACTGTTCTTATACACAGAGTAAAGGTTGCATTTGCTTGAAGCATTAATCTTTTCTTGCCAGTTTTGAAAATAGATATCTTTAAGTCTTTGGGTAAATATGTTCATGAAATCTAAGTTCACACCATCATTTTGGCTGAGCCATATATTTCCAAAACCAATTGAAAATAGTAGTTGTTTTACATCAATTACCCAATTCTTATGTCCATTTTTATCATATAAAATCATCATTTTATAGCATTTCTTAGGTAGTCGATATGATGGCATATGTAACAGTTTTATCCAATACCGAATTACTTTACAATAGGAGTAGATGTATAAAGGATATCTGCCACATTCTCCATAAACCATAATGTTTGGTGTGTTTTGTTTGACACCCAAGAACTTTTTACATGCATACAGATGTACCATTTCTAGATTTGCAAATGTATTTAGTCCCCAAATTTCTGCCCCATATAGAAGAATAGGGTATATCTTTACGTCAAATATTTTAAAAAAGGAGTTCATGCTGAGGTCACCTACAACAGTTAATTGTCTAAGGATCCCTAATAATACTTTCTTTGCCTGAACTGCTGCATAATTCGCATGCACAGACCATGATAACTGGTTACTAAAATATACTCCGAGATATTTATAACAATTTGTTGTTTCAAGTTCACATTCTTTATAATACCATTTTTCTTTTTTTGAGAGTTTTCCACCATTTTTGAATACTAATACCTTTGTTTTATCCAGATTTAGTTTCAGCTTAGACTTATCACAAAATATTTCTAGTTCATAAATTTGTTTTTGAAGACCTATAATAGTGCTTGATATAAGAACGATATCATCTGCAAAAAGTAGAAGAAATAGTTGAAATACATCGGGGTGTAATTGTACTCCATGCTGGCAATTATTCTCAATCTGTGTAGCCAATTCATTTATGAAAAAGGAAAATAAAAATGGACTCAGTACACACCCTTGTCTCACTCCCAGCTGTATTTCAAAAGTGTCTGAAAATATATTATTATTTCGGACGCAAGCCATGACATTTTCATATATGCTCTGTAGTAGTTTATTCATTTTTGGGCTTGCACCACCTAAATTCATAAGGTGCCATAGTTTGTTTCTTTGGACAGAGTCAAAAGCTTTTGAAAAATCGACAAATAGAGCATAAAATTTTCCCCCTTTCTGATTTTGATATCTTTGTACAATACTTTGTAAAACAAACATATTATCAATAGTTGTATAACCTCGTCTAAAGCCTGCCTGGCATTCTGTCAATTTATTCATTGATTCTCCCCAAAATACTAATCTCTTATTGATAATCGAAGTAAATATTTTACTGAAGATACTCAAAAGTGTAATGCCTCTATAGTTATTTACGTTGTTCACATCACCATTTTTATGTATCGGCACTATAATTCCCATTGACCACTCCTTAGGGAAATTTCCTGTTTCTAGTACCTGATTAAATACTAAATCTAGATACGGTAGTATAAGGTCAGCAGAGTACTTAAAAAATTCTGGTATCACGTTGTCTATTCCTGGAGATTTTCCACTTTTTAGACTTTGAATGCTGTCTGATATTTCTTCTCTAGATAAAGGCAAATCAAGTATTTGTTTTGACAGTTCAAGATTTGGATCTACGCACTGGCGAATATTTACAGAATCATCGGTATTAACTGAATTATCGCACGAAAATAGGCTTTTGAAATGTTCAAACCAATCGTTTGCGTGAATTTCATTTCTTTCCACAGGCCTTGCATTAAGGAGTTTTAACTCATTCCAAAATCTTTTAGAATCATTAATGCTGTTTTCTATCAATTCTTGCTTTCTTTTGTAGTATTCCTTACGCTTATGATTACACACAGAATTATATTTATTTCTTGTCTTGTTATAGTTTTCAAACGATTTTCTATCTTTATATTTTCTAAATCTGTTCAGTGATCTACAGCGTTCAAATTTCAATCTCCGGCATTCTTTATCAAACCAGTCATTTTCATGTATACTATTACTTATCCTACGTTTGCTCTTCATATCTGATGCCGCTAGACAAAGTGCCTCAACGATGAGGTCTATGCTTCTATCAATACATGTGAATACATTGTCTACTGATTTATCAAGGAGTTCTTGAACATTCTCAGATGAAATATTTTGTCTAAATTGTTCTAATTTGTCATTATTCCAAGAGAACTTAAAACCGATATCACCACTGCTGGCGTTATCTAACACATCAGACCGTCGAGCATGAAGCGCTCGTAACTTCAACGTGACCGGGAGATGGGCTGACTCTGCTCAACTGCTCTGCTCTGCTGTTGTATCATCATAAAAAGGAATCAGTACACTAACAATGGCGTAATCGTGGCAAAGTAAACACATGTTTGTCTTAACTCAAGCACAATTTGTACAAGAAGGTGCAAAGTGGCAAAAGGTTCTTAAAATATTGACTGCAAACATGAAATATGTCGTGTACAGCAAGGTACAAAGTGCCACTTGGAATCTTTTTTGCTCTGAATTTCTTCAAAAAACATTCACTCCTATGTTATTAAGTGGCACTTGGTACCTTTTTGCCCCAAACATATTTGTGTTTTCTAAAAGTACTACCTGCGGTTATTAGCCTAAATACAAAATGGTAAAAGACAGGAAATTGAATTTATTCATAACTGTAATAAAGCCACATGTAGAGATACATGTCGGACCCAAAATTAACAGCAAAGTAATTTCATTGAACACATGAAACCTTTAAATGCGTTTTTCTCAAAACTATATATGAAAAGTGAACTTTGTACCTTCTTGTTCTAAACCCACGATATGTTCTTACCATTTTGCTATCATTAATTTGTTTCGACACATTTTCCAAATACCGACATTGTCAATCATTTACCTCAGCATATTGTTTGTCTTTTTGGGCCTTAAACCTGTGTCCCCAACAGTACATTACTTCGTGAATTGGACAGGTTTAATTTTACTGTCTACCTTAATAGTAGCCCACCCATGGTTCGCTAGTTTCAGGCGTAACTCGCAGGTTTCACTGCAATGCATCTGAAATAAAACTAAAAAACCCACAATGGTGTTGCGGGCTTTCTTCCTGCAATAATCCGAACTGGTTTAATCAATTTGAACTTTAGTCAAGCTTCCTTTCACCACACTGACAATTGAATATTTGTTTTCCTTATTGAACACAGAAGTTCAAGTGTTTTTTTTGGGACAGTAAGTGTAAGCGTATGATTGCGTTGCAAACGTACAGTTTTGCATTGAATTTATCTCTTTTGTTCTACGAATTTAATTCGAAGCCAATACTGCCCACAAGTGTTTATCACAATAGTAGGATACCGTACTTCAGGCTTCAAAGCCACATCAAAGCCATTTGATCTTTTCTTTTCCAAGCAACACATTTCTTTTGAGAATGTCATCATTCTTTTTTAGGTTAATGATGATAAATCGCAGTGTCACCTGTACCAGCCAATTGTGTCAACAAAAGTCAATATACTTAAGTTACTTTTTGACAGTACAACATGTTGACTTGAAAGGGTTACACATGTGAACTTTCAAAACCAAAACTCATCTTAAAGGATAACCCTATGAACTTTTCATACCAGAACATCAGAAGAACTGATCTATGACTAAAAAAGATTGAACTAATAATTGAATAAAACTTCCAAAAAATTACTTGAAGGTGACTTTACTTAAAAAGCACTCAACATATAATTGCTTTGGAATGTTTTTCACGTCATTCGTAGCTAAGAGTTAGAGATGGTTTTCTTTATTCGATCCCGAAGGTGATTTAAAATGGAAACTGACTTACATCAGGGTCGATCAGTAATTTCCTATTTTCATCTCCTTTGTTTAGTTTTGTTTTGTTATGCCTATATCGTTACTAAGGAGACGCTGGAAGATATAGATACTCGCAAAAAGTAAGTGAAACCAGGTAAAATTGTAAAAGTTGACGTCCATAAGAAGCTTACAAACTATAATCATAAGAATTTATTTAATTAATTACCGAGATGAATTATCAGAAAGAAAGGTAAGGATCGAATACAAGTTTGAAAAGCAATAAACTTTGAGATTAATTGCTCATTTAAAACCTTTAAAATTCCTTTAAGATCCATGTATTTGAAATTATCAGTTGACGACTTGCTATTCGCACTCGGAAAAAACGAAACAAACAAAATATGATAATTCAAAAAATGGAAAAGATCGCCAAGGGCAAAAAGTTAAAATGTCATTAATTTTATGACTTTGTTCAACAAAGAGACTTATATGTCTGCTTGATACTTGACGAGTATGCCTGCCTTTTTCCTGAACAAATAAAGAGATCTGTTTCTCTGAACATGATATATTTAGAAAAACAAACATCGTCGGCTTTCAACCTAATCAGGTTGCAAAGTACGTTCAGTTAATTGGAAATATTACTTGGCTCAAAGATAACTTAAATGTTCTTTATCGATAGATATTAAAGAGTTTACTTTATATGTCGTGTAAACGTGCACGTACCAAAGCATTTAACCCTACTATTTAAGCAGAAAGCAAATGCAGTTATTTTGAATGTGAAATATTGGCAATGCATTTACCTCTATTCGAAGTTATCAACATTGGTAAAACATAGAGCGTTTTGGCATTTTGATTTGATAGGTGTGAAATAGACTAATCTACTATTATACACATTGTTCATTAATAATTGTCCAGTCACTGTTCTTTGGCACCACATTTATCTAACTTTGAAAGAAAATATGATAGAATACTCAAACTCGCAATTAGAATTTTGTGTAGATCGTTTTACCCATTACTTTATTCAAATTGAAAACACTAATATCAGATAAACATAAATGGCAGAAAACAAGGACACATACAAACGTTTTACCTTCAGAGCAAAAGAAGGCATTTCAACTATTTAGACAACAACTTTGGCAACTAACAAAACACTTTGCGTTATGTTTGTATGTTAGTTGCTTTTACTTTAATTTTTAAATTCCACTTCGCCATTGCCTTGGTATCAGTGATTACATAGAATTCCAAACACCTAAAGTTCAAGGTATTAAGGATGTCCGTTCCTCAAATTTAAAGTATTAAACTTTTTTTCTAACTTGTTTTTTTTCCAAAGGTTTAGTGTATTTGATTGAAATATCCACCCCCAAAAATAGGAGTTAGTGTGGTTTTTTTCGAGATATTATAAGACAAAGATCCATCTGTCGGTCAGAGTTTTAACATGGGAGTCTATGGGAAAAAGATGACCTTTTAGGAGAAATCTTAAATTTTAGTTAGTTCCTGTAATAAACTTTTTTTTATATGAAAACATTTTAGAGTTAACATAATCTTAATCGATAAAAAAGTAAAAAATGTATGGTACTGTGGGGTTTTAGCCTCTACGGCACATCATGTATTCAAACATTTCAATTAAATTATCAACATTCAAGCTATTTTTGGACTAAAAACATTTCTTTCTCCCACTTATTATCTAAAAATATACCTGAACGCATTCATACAAATCGTATTCATTCAACAACATCTACTTTCTAAGAGAAATAGGTAATAGAATTTGCTCATATAATAGTTACAATTAATATTGCTTAGTCAACAAAATTGTGAATTATTTCAAAATGAAAATACTAAGTTTCTTTATTTTGATGAATATTTAGTCAGAAATCATCAAAATTGAAAAAATACCGCTTCATTTTGGTTTTTTATATATGAATATTATGATTTAAAGTTATTTGAATTTTGTAACTGTGACTGAGGAGCGAACATCCTTAAGAAAAAATCTATACAATTATCAATAGTAGTTTATGAATAATTATCAGCACTGGTAGCAATAATCTCTCAGAAGTTGTTTGTAAAAACTTCCATTAAAAGTTTGTCTCTACATTCTCTATTATGTTTTTCAGGCTTTACACGGATAATCGGAAATGGCGATAATGTCCTCAAAATGTGCTCAGTTTTACAAAAAGAATTACTAAACACGCTGAAGCAGATAACTTCTATTATTCCCGTTGATCATCACTGCACTCTATACATGAAAAAAATCTGGTTAATCTGTTAGTTAGTTTTTACAAATTAAATGTATTTAGGCAATAATTTCGTTCATGTCTTCATTTTGTGTCTTATCTAGGCAACTGAAATCTCTTGCATTTAAACTTGAAAATTATATATTTGAAACAAATCCTTTAGAATTTAAACATGGGAAAGTATGATAACACTTTCTTTTCAGTATTCTTGTTGTCTAATGCAATTAAACAAGTAGAAATGGTTATGTGTATTTTGTTCTGGTAATTACTCCATTACATCTGTCTGGAAACTGAATCAAGACCAATGACAGCTGATGGAAGGAAATCTTCTAGCCGTCCTGTAGGCACCGCCAACCCTAATTACAATTTCTGTTGTCAGTGCTGTTCAGAGTTGTTTGAACTATACAATGAAATTGAACTCAACAATAGGAGAGACAGTGTTATGAGAGTAGAATAATTATGTATATTCAAATATATGATTACAGGCAAATTGAATGACACTCCCATGTATATGGTAAATGTTGTGCTATTTCATTATTATTGTCATTAAGTTGAAGGACCTAAGATATATTTCTACCATTTTGTTATTATTCATTTCTTTGACATATTCTACACACACCGACATTGTCAACAATCTATCTTAGCATGGTGTTTATGATTTTTGGACTTTATAAGGTTAAGTCTTGGGAATTAATTTTGCTGAGACCATTTCTATACCATTATTATCTAAACCTGCTTCCCATGTAGTACACTGCGTCGTGACTTAGACATATTTCCTTTTTACTATTGACCTTAATGGGAACCAATCGATGCTTTACAATTTTACAAGAAAAATGTCAATCAAAGTACTTTTCATCTTGTAAAGATATAGATGTCATTAAAAATAAGTACAAAAACGTCCCATATGTACTGGTTAAAGCAATTTGATCTTTAATCCACCTACTTTTCACCACACTGACTAGTCCGTATTTGTTTTTCGTTTCCGTTCGATGGTAAAGTGTTTGACTATTTGTGTGAACTATAGTGTTACAAATGCACAATTTTAAACCAAAATTCCTCACAATTATTTTCACATTAATATGTATTAAAAAAGAAATGCATACTTCAGTGTTCAGTCACAACAAGGCTATTTAATCCTCACCCCTCTTTTCAAAAGAAAAATAATTGTTTCAAAAATGTCATATTTTGCACTGAGGTGAAATTTGATAAAATGATAGTGTCATCTGTAGCATAAAAATATTTCAACATTAGGCTATTTTCGTAAGTTACTTTTTGACAGTTTTTGACTTGAAAGATTATGGTTCGACAGAACAGTTGAATAAATATAAAATTCTCCTCCAGAAGAATACAATTGTGAACTATTAAAATCAAGACTGTTGACCCTATGAACTTTCTATAATAGAGCAGCAGAAGAACAGATCTATAACGAAAACAGATTGACCATACAATTGAACCAAACGTCCAAAATGTCACTTTAAGATGAGAAAAAAATCAGCTTGTCATATCTTTTAAACGCATACCCAAGAATTAGGGACATTCGCAGGGGAGGTAATTTCAAAGTACTTGAAGAGTAAAAGCATTTAAAATCTCTTGGTATCACACACTTCAATGGAACATAACTCTGCTTGGTATCTCGCGCCGCCCTAAGATTTTAATTACCAAGACGTTTTACACACATTGCATAAAAAAAATAATGATCTCGATTGTTAAAATCTAAAAACATAAATCATTGATTATAATCCCTTTTAAGTATTGTTTTTTAAATGTTTCGATTCTATTTGATTAAGAAAATACATTTATAAAGTCGGTCTGTCACATTTATTACTCACATTCGAGTTGTTATGTAGTATAGTTTATCTGCAACAACTAAAATCTCATATCAATCTATTGATTTTAACCCTTTGAATTTATTTTTTAAGATATATAACCAATTTGATCGTGTAAATTTTTTGGGCTTCTATCAATTAAGATAATATCTATCTATAATAGGGATTTATAGTGGCCTGTATATTCGATTTACCTTGTTATATTTCGAATTCTTATATATGCATTTTATATGACATCGGAATAACTGTAATATTCGTCTATTAAATTTGCTTGAAACGTCAACTTTGGTAAACGCGACTGTCGCATTTATTGCTTTTTATTTGAAGATATGTTTGCTAGATACAGCAGCTTTGATGTTTAATGTAATGCCTCGATATAAAGTCAGGGTTATGTTTAACAATCAGTTAACAGCTCAAGGGAGCGTTGCTTCCTTAATTGATAAAATGAAACAAGGACATTAAAAGAACATTTTTCAGTATTTATACGACAAAAATCGAAAAAAATAACTTACAGATAACAATGATTAATGAATTAAATATACAAAGATAAATATACTTTGGAGAAATGATATTTCTAGAGACTAATATTATCTGCATTGTGACAACATCATTCAGTAAGAACATTTCTACTTAGAGTCGTCAGATAAACGCTTTAAATGACAGGAAAATGTATTGCCCCTCATGTTCGATACTGACCGTCTCCAACCGTGGACCAAGCGGAGAGCATCTGTCAGCAATTCTCTCACCCTTGCCTCATTGACTGTTTTGAGTTTCCTAATTATGTGGTTATCCCTTTATCACAGTACTTAAGGTCTTCTATTTGCTGTATTAAAGAAAGTCTATATTTTGACCTACATTTGGTATTTTCACAAAATAACTGAGGATCGCTCGACTCCCTGATTAATGTTTATTAAATTAATTGCAAGAAAGAAATATCAAGGATCATGAATTGGAATAGTTCTAATCTTTTCTTTGTCCTTTAGCAAATCCGAAAACAAAATTTTTAAAGGCAAAGCCAAAACATTTGGTAATATCTATACATATTAAAAAGATAAGCTTTCGTCATTTCAAATTTTGGTATCAATGGACTAAATCAGAAATTGAACTTTAAATTCCATTTAGTTAGGAGCCATAGGGATAATATAAGACTTAAATCTTAAATCTAGACTTGCCTTTCAAAAGGATAAGTACCCAACAATACTTTATTTCATTTCAGCCTGAGGCAACTAATCTTGCAAACATTTTCTGGACTTAAGACGATTACTTTTTTGTTTTCCACTTAAGTATGGATGACATACTGTAGAAGGGCGAGAAGTGCTGGTAGTCCTGTCCATGATTGAGAATATTGGAGCCTGCATTACAGTCTACGTCTTCATTTACCAAGTAATCCAAGTATAGCATAAAATGTTTAAAGCGGGGCACCATCAATTCTTAACAAATATTAAATACATGAAAATTTTGCCTAGACATGTTTGCGGTGACTGATTGGATATGAGGGACTGAAAACTTGTGATATTTAGATTGAGGTCAAATGAGTATCATTTTATATTATGTCAATTGAACTAGGGCATTACTGAAAATTTCATGACTTAAACATTGGTTTTTACTTTTTACAATACAAAGGATCCATTAACCTATATTGAATTGTTTCAGGGGCATTCTAGAAGTTGATAGTATAAGGACGATAATGATATATGGATATACAATTTCTTTATTTCACAGTGGCGAAATAGTAAAAGGATCTATACCGAAACGTCGCCATTGTGAAATCAAGAAGTTGTATATCCATATATCATTGTCGTCATTAACCTACATTGTAAAAAAGATGACTGCGAATCCTATCTGTCTCAGTAAACTTTATGCGATAGTTAGTACCGAGCAAGAACATGTGGTCGTAATCATTATGTAAGCATTTTAGTGTGCTCCACTGGACAGTAGGGTCTCAAATTACAAGATATCATCAGTTTGAGAATGAAGCAAATGATATAACAGGATGTGACGTAATAAGATTCCCCAACTAATGTTATCGTGAAGGCTCGATTGTAGCAAATATACGAAAGTGCACCCAATAAGTATTTCTTAAATTCCAGAGCACTTAATTCTAATCTTCTGAATATGAAAATTTAACATCCGCTTAGTAATATTTGATGTTTGCACGTGCTCATAGATTTTGATAACTTCTTAGTATGCTGCTGATATATGTGGTGGTCAACGTTTTGATTATAAAGCTTGGTGTAAAATATAACCCTTTTGTTCCTTATTGTTCATATCATTAATTAAGTACGTTTCCAACACGCATATTAACCATGATTAAACACATTCCACCACATTATGTTCTTTTTGGAGTATCATAAAAAAACGTGAGACAAAAGATGAATTCGAGATAAAACCAAAATTTAGTCAACAACAAATGAAAACATTTTTGTCGATAATATCACATTGTTCTGAGAACAATTGACGCCCTAACATGTAATTTATTGTAAAATCATAATGAAAATATTTCATTAGTAACTATCGTTTTTTCATTTTACAAATATATTGCAAAATGTTAATTTATGTTCAATAAGTATTATATTTTCCAAAAAATATGAATTGCTAAACGTAAGACCAAGCATAATCAACCAAAAGCTCTAAACCTTAAGCTGACCAGCAACCCGCTTGAAGTCCCAGCTAAGTAAAGGGGAGCAACTCGCCTTGTTTCTAAAAATTTTAGTAAATTTTTCTGTACCAATTTTTAACTGGAAAGCGCACCATGGTGCATCTTTTGAAATGCAATGTTTTTGGATTTTACTATCCATCAATATATGTAGATTAGAAATCAATGCTGGCACGCATGCACAACGTTATAGTTTTGTCACAAATCAAGTTTAAAAATAGTGAAAAGCGCATATTTCTCTGAAATAGCATGGCGTTGTACAGAGCTGACCTAGGTGTTTTGTATTTCAAATGGCACCATGGGTATTTGCAGTAAAAATATGTAAAAAATATCTTTTTATTGGTAATTGAATGCTCTTTCGCAATTGATGCTGGCACGGTTTATCATATGAATGGTAAAGCAGTTACATGACTTTAAAAAACTGGTCCTACAGAAAGCATCACCATTTCACGGTTCACTGGTTCGAGTGCTTCACTCACTGCGTCGGCTCTGAATGTCCCTGATTCTTGGACATGCGTCAATCACAACGAGAGTGTAAAAAACGGAAATTCATGACTCGTACAATTTATGTATCAGCTCCTCATTTTAATTTTTTTATTTTGTTCACTTTCATTTTAATGTTTCTGTCAATGCACAGTCGTATAAATATGGTGTGTGATAAACAATACAAGCCGTTTTTACATCATTTAAGTAATTTTGATAAGCGAGTTAAGCTGAATAATATGTAAATAGAGTCAGATTAATCTTAAACTTACACAGAAGTTATTTAACTATTCTATGATGAAATTCAAGATCTTGAAATTACTGTCGCAAAAGCTTTTTTTATGCATTAATGATAAATTCTTTCCTAAGTGAACTTCACGAGTAGCATTACAGAGAACTGTGCAAGCCATCCTGCTACAGAGCGTAGCGTATCCACATAGTTCCTACAGTACCCTGGTATCTGTTATAACGGCACTTGGGTGGATGATTGATTTCGAGATATTTGCTTCAAGCATCTTAAATAACACATTTTCATCGACTGAAAGAAACAAATGCTATAGACGGTCAGGAATCAGAGGCAGTCATGACGCTTGATTGACACCAGGGTGATGTGGATATATAGTTTAAGTAACACATACATGAGGTAAAAAAACAACCTTTTTATAATCATATTTTCCTAATCTAAGTTAACATGATTTAGTAAGACTAGTTCCTAAAATCTGACAAAATTTTTATAAAATTTAATGTCTTCGGAGCTTTTGGTTTTGCTGATATAATCGTAACATTCACACGAAATCAATCAATTTCATTAATGTTCAGAATGTGAAATGGAAAATAACAAAATTGTGACGTCACCAGAGGTTTATTGGTTTGTAATGTAATGATAAAGATATGAAGGTTGAATTACTTATTCATATTCACATATATAACAGACGAATTTAACTAAATCCAAAAATATATTATTTAAAAGAAAGTTACAAATCCAATAAACGTTTTTAAAGCAATGGCAATACTAACTGCTCTTTAAAATCAATTAGTCCTTAAATATCGATGTCTTGTCAAATTATTAGTTTGCACGAAGCACAAAGGTTACATGGAATTACCTTTTGTGTAAATAATAAGCGCATTTATATAGCATAAAGATCTACACAAAATGTATGCACAAGGCGCTACCTGCATTATTACAATGGCCTAACCTACGGTCACCTCCACATATAGTTAACAAGGTCCCCAAATAATACTGCTGGATGAACAGAGGCACATTTAGAATAAAGTCCCTTGCTACAATGTACGCCACATGTTACTCAACACATGTCTCAGTGTGTAAATACGCCAATGAATCGAGTAATTTCATCATTACAAATAAACCATCCAAGATTTTCTTTTCAATATTCAAGTGCAGTGTTATTGTCCTGAGAATTAACTATTGAAGGTACAATAGCGAATGAAGCATGTTTCTACTAATTTCGTTTAAGGACACTACATCTTTGTTTCGAGTGCATTTCTCCTTTGACATGTTAAACCTGATATATTATATCTTAAATGACCATTGGGGTCATATACTGCAAAATATGTCACGTTGTTATCAAAGGCATATTCTTAAAAGCCTTTACAAAGGATTATATGTCCTGTTACATGTAAGCTTTATATTACCAAAGGGACAAAAGGCTAGGTTGTCACGTTGTCACTAGTTGTGTAAGGGGAATAATGTATAAACCTTTGGCAGTGATAACCCTGTAGAGCAACTCGAAAGTTTCTAGTTTAATTTTTTTTTTATTCAAATACAACTAAACAACCATATAGCCTCGAAACATTTCTCATTATTTGCTATGTATTTCAATCTTAAACTGCACATCAAATGTTATCACATTTAAAGAATGTATGTCTTAATTCAAGCTGTTTTATTTCAAGCAAGCCGAATCGAAGAATCAACATCCAAGGATCATGTGCATAATAACGCTCTCACAATTTTGTCATTGAATAGATTCAGCCAAAAACAATGGTTCGACCATTTCATAATATAAACTCACAGTACAACGTTATACAACCATAAAAACAAAACAAATTTATATTTCAATGAGATGAACTGTTAAAATGTCATTAGTTTTGTGAAAGATATTTTCACAGGGTGAACCAATCAAACATCATGAATTTTGTATTTTTCTTTATGTTCAGCTTTATCTCCAAGGCTACCACTGAATTCAACTGTATGCTGATATCGTATTTTAAAAGGTATATTTTGAGACCTGTAATTGTAGTTATTGATAATAAATAGATAATAAATAAATAGATAGATAGATAACAAAGCGATTCAATCTTGATTGAATAAATTATCCAATTTAAAATTTTATTTTGTAATAATTAAATTTGTATGTATGTGTTTCAAATGTGTGTTTGTAAAAGAAATGTTATTTCAAAAATCTAGTTTATCCTCAGTTGCTATCAAAATAAGAGTGCAGGTTACCTTTTTCTTTTAAGGCTGAAAGATTGACTATACACAGGCTGTGGTGTTGTTTTTACGTCCCTTGTAGACGTGTGGAATTATCAAAAAACGCTAACTTCCAATCTGTTTTCTGCATGTCTCATAAACAGTTGAATCAAACACGAAATTTTTGGATGATTTTAACAACTACACACAAAAAGTGCTGGTAAAATCCATTGCAGTTGTCATGTGGGCGGGTTGAATAAATGACAAAGAGCATTTTTCAGGGGCTATTTCTTATGTCATTGACAAAAACAATATGTCAGTCTGAGCAGTGAAACTAACTGCAACGCCATGATTAGAACTAAAAACATCTTTACATGTTTGTGAACAGTTAACGGCATATGGTCGTTAGAGACTGGTAATGAGCAGACCACTCAAGTTACCATCACCACTGCATGTCTCTCTAATTTCTTGTCGCCTTGGGAATCTTTAGCTGAATAGAAAAACTAGAAACGATTATCCACTGACCGAGCCTTTGGGTTCATTGGATAGCAGTAACAGAATGTTTAAGATTTCAATATGGATTTCATCTTTATCTAAGCAGTCTAAACCAACGGAGATGTTGATAACCTTTCTTATGAAATAAGGACGACGAAGCAAAACTGGGAAAGTAAAGGGTCAACAAGTTTGGGAAATTACAATTTGCACATGAACATATATTTTATACTCTTCTTTTAGCGATAAACTTCGTCAAAATACACTTAGTTACATGTAGACATTCATTAAGTAATAACAAAAAATGACACCAATATATCATGTTACAAACACCGTTTACGAAAAATGAATTTTGGACAGACAACTCATCGGCCAGCTTAACCATGCTTATATGGTCTCCTTACATTCCCTGTCCTCCACATCCTATATAGACATGATTTGCACCTACATGTGGATGACAGTGGTGCGATAGTTGTTGATGTGGCTTAAGTTGTAGTAGGCAGAAAAATATTATCATGAACAGCAATTTAATAACTTAGGTCCATTGCTTACATAAAGTGATTTTTAAACAAAACATGATTTTTCAAATATATTTCTATAATGTGTTTACGTACATTGGTAATTGATTTGAGAATAATGTTAACTTATGTTTACAAAATACGATAAAGCCTTGAAAGCAACCGATCACTAAAACGTGTATATCTATGTAAGTATATACAAATGGTGATTCGATAGATAACAACCAGTGAACCAGTTATAATTGTAAAATTTATTGTATCATTGATAGATAGCTAATTCTTCTTATTGAATGATGAAAACATTAATTAAAACGTTAAATATTATATTAATGTAACTGTTATCTTAATGTTATCCACCATTAATGCCAGTCTGAGTGTAGTTCCTGCCGTCGTCAAAAAATGTGCCATCCTAACAGCATATCTTATGGTCGTCACACTTGTATTTGTATTTGCACCAAAGGTATTTGTCTTGCACTAGTGCTACCAAATAGGACCCTGTGTAGAGATTCTTAACCAAGTGTGTTATCCATTTATAAGAAACATTTTGGAAATTTTGTTTTGCATTATACCAGATATAAAAGTAACAGATACAGTCAAAATGTTTTACTTGTTTACAAAAGGTTCCACAAACGTATGAATAGGAGGCACCTTCATAAACAGTCACAGTGATGTTTCTGAATCAAACATTTGTACGCTAAACCCCCTGCATTACATGTTTGCCAGCTTAAAGTGCGTCCCTGTGACTCATTATCAATCTGTGACGATGTTTGATAAAGACCACACAGCCCTGCAACAACAATTAGACAAATAGAGCACTTTCTGCTTCATAACCTTCCCCGCAAGGGCATTTCCCACAAGGCTTGCATATACAAAAGGTTAAAAAATTTATCATACAACAGGTTAATTTCTCAAAATAATAAAGCCAACATTTTCTATATCCTTTAGGGTCATACTTGATACCTATGCAAATTACAAAGAACAAATGCCAGACATTTTAAAATGATATGCCTAGGCCCCAAGTGTAAAAGGAAATGCATCATTTTCGATATTAATTCCAAAATCAACTGGAAGGCATCCTTAATCAAAGTAAACAAGCTTTAATGTGAAAAATAACATTATCAAATATCAAAGATTATCGTTAACAACAGACAACGCGTCGCTTAAGACGAAATGTAATTTTTGTTAACTTTCTCTCGACTGCTTAAACGGAAGCATCTCAAAAGCGTTGGTCACAGGGTTTGAAGGTATTGTTTTTTATATCCTGTTGTTTGAATTTTACATGTATTCATAATGGAGAAAACAAATTGTTAATTATAGGTGATAGTAATCTTCGATGCCTATTATGTAATGCTTCTTTATTGAGGATCAGCTAATTAACAGACCAACTTATAGTTAGTCAGTCCGTCACAATGTGTTTACGCAAAGTGTCATATATATTTGGAAGCATTAAGATTGGATTGCCGAATTAGCACGCGAGTATAAAAATACAACAGTATGATTTTTTAATCTTCGATCAAGTTGTAGTTAAACAATTACATAATCCCAAAACAGCAACTATGTTGTATGTCAGTCTGCTGTGAAGTTCATCATTGCATTATTCGCATATATATCAATATCTGCATTACCAAACTTCAACTGCTGCATTTGTGTTGTCAGACATTTTTCGCAAAAGGTGTGAAGATTGACTATGAATAATTAAAGATACATTGCAAGATAGTTACCATCCCAAAACATACTTGTGTGTAAATCCCTATGCATTCTATAGCAAAAAGAAATTCTATAGACACAAAGACTGGATTGGGAAACTTTATTTTTAACAATGAAAACATCTCACTCGACTAGCTTATTCATTCGAAAAAAAGAATTTCTTTTTCGGTGATAAATTTGGTAAAACTACTGGTTTCTAATTTAAAAAATCACAACTTAAGTATGAAACGTTCTCAATACTTTACCACTTAGTTTTAAGATTAACTTGACAGAAGAATAATTTCCTCTGACATATATTCCACCTACCAACCTGAGAGTATAACATTTTGAAAGTTTTTTTTGTTTTACAGAACAATTAGATTTTAAATTAAATTTTCTTCCAAAGCGTTATACATTTTAACTTTAAAACAAAAAAATAATTGGAAAGAATTTAACCAAGGAATTTATCCTAGAACATCAGAAGAACAGATCTATAACTATAAAAGATTTAACTAATAATTGAATTAAACGACCAAAATGTTACCTCAAGGTGGCATTGATAGAACAAAATTCAATTTATAATTTCTTTGAAATGTTTCTTTTCTTCATTCGCAGCTGAAATAAAGTTGGTGTTTAATCGATCCCAAAAGCGAAAAAAAACTGGATGCTCATTTGAACTAGGTCAATCATTTATTACAATATTTAAAAAACTCTTTAGATAAATATAGTATTGCACGTTTAACTTTTTAATTTTTTTAATGATAATAAAGTTCACAAGGCATGGTTTCTGAAACACTTCTTTGTGTTAAGTCATGTGCAAGAATAATCTGACGTTATTTACATATTATTCAGTAAGAATAGAGCCTATTCATTTGTTTTCTCATGTTGGTAATAAAACACATTCCATGCATAAGACTGTGTATTGATAGAAGTAAGTTAGCATAAAAACAAGGGGAGCTTTTAAACAGGTTGATTGGTATACTGATGTACACGTATAACTTACACTTTAAAATGATTTTCTTCATTTCCTGAGAGTAGATAAGTTTCTAGCGTCTCTAATAAAATACTATGGACAAAGTAAAATAAATATTTTATCGAAAGAGGTTTTTTAAAAAGTTTAAATTACTAACAAATACTTATTGTATAAACAGGACATGTTCTGTACGAATGGGGAAACAGGAGCTCGTCCTACCGAGATCATATGATGCTATGCAACCAAGTACCTCTTACATGATTCACGACCTGGATTTACGACCCGTTGTAGGACATGGATACGACCCCGTTGTGAAACGGCCGTTAGGCATGTCGTAAGAGAGTCGTAATCAAGGTCTTATGCCCTACGACCTCCTAAATTTAAAAGGCCTTACGGCAAACAGGCTCTCATATTGATACCGAATATTACCTTAAAACTACTTAGATCTTAAATTTAAGTTTAGTTTGGGAGTTCAAAGTTCAGTTTTAAAAAATCTATAACCATTCATTTTTCGACATTTTAGTGACACGCTGTTCGGTTTGTATTGCTTTTTTTAGCGCATAAATAAACATTCCAAGGTATTTATGAAACCTGACATTTTCTGAATTACAAAGAGTCTAAGAGCAAAGGAGGCTTTGATTTCTGTTTAATTTTTAATTCTAATCATTGTTGGGTGTTATCTCCTGACATATTTTCCTAACTTGTTGATGCCCAAATACAGCAAATTTTGCAAATTTTTTCAATCGGAGGTGTTGGGTTTTCAAAGGTTTGACTGTCCAGAGAGACTACATTTGATGGCTTGTAACATTTTAGGCCTAAAAACAAGTACATCCAAATGTATCGTTTATGGCGAATGTGGGAGACATCCCCTCTACATTAATTCGCAAATAATATATTTGAAGTATTGGCTAAAAATCCTTCAAATGCACGAAAGACGCCTTCCAAAAGTTGCTTATGATATCATGATCCATCAATAATCCGACAATATGGGCAAAGTATCTTGGGCATCAAATATTATAAATATCATATGTTCGCATTGTTATGGTTTTGTTGGGTTAAAATAAGGTGATGGTGATATAAATTTGTTTTAAGTACATCCACCTGTATAAATTGTTGGCATAACTTTGGAATCCCTCACCAAATTTACCTCTCGTGGATAAGAATGTTTTTGTCATTCGAGAACATGCGCAGACGCCATTTCTCATCGACGCAAAATTAAAGTTGTAAGACTTGACGCTATATACGTTTACCGTGACTTTTGCAATGTTGCTAGTTTTAGAAATTTTGGCCCTTTGGATTCAAATGGATGATCTTATTTCGATCTTGGCCCTACGCCATCAACGTATTATTGTCCAGGGTTCGTCACAGTCATGATTTCAACAAATATTGTTACTTTTGTGTCAGATGAAGAAGGTTCTTCTCGATTTCGTCATCATATCGGGTTTTCCCGGGCATAACCTTGGATACTTTGCGACGATGTTATTTACCCCTTAGATATTACTGTCATTTTAGGTTGATGTCAGTCAATTTGTGTAAGAATTGCCATATTTATTTTCTAACGTGACCAAGTGATTCGGTGTTTGATTCGCGGTGTATCTAGTTTCGATTACTGTCAATAGATTACACGTTGACCCGTGGGCACATTTTGATATTTACACCCTTTTGATAAGATTAATTTTGATTTTAAGGTTTAGAGTTAACGTGATGTAGTAATGTAAGCCTAGCTTCATCTTAAGTCGTGAATACCCCGGCCCATGATTTGATGGCAATTCAAGATGAAAAGAAAGATGCGTGATTACTAATAAGATTTATTCAAGGTATGTTCCAATGATGATTTTCTATAGTAATAAGTTTTTAACTTTATGTTTACTATCTATCCCAAAACTTGACATTTAGTAGCGAACGGACTTAGTTCAAATTAAGTATTGAGTGGAAGTATTATGAAAACATCGATATGAACACAAAAGCTAACACCGGACCATGCCGATGGCCGTTAGGCTAAACTTTAAATTAAACTTTTGCTTACACTCGAAAATGATTCCTTTTTCGTCTGAAATGTCTCCTAATGGTGATCAACCCGCTGTCGCGTATTTCTCTTATAGATAGGGCGCCTTCGGTGTGGGTTTTTATAAACATATTATGATGGTGAGGGATTCTAAAGGTGATCCTTGTCCATTATTAGATGCGAACGTGTATGTCAATTGTGTGTTTCTGTAATTGAGTATGAAGTTCACTTCACATTTATCTGTCCATGTTATGAAGATTTTATTAAAACCACCACTGACAGCATACCAATCTATATGAAAGTAATTTATATTGCACAGTATGCAAATAATACTACTATGAAAAACATGAAACTGTAACCCTCTATATATTATAAATTATTATATTACTATTTTTTTCTTAAATATAAGGTTACCTTTATATCCAAAAGTAAAGCAGAGTGCAAATTGGTCTTAAAGCGTGTTGAAGATCTCAAGAAACCTTCAAACCCCATGAGAAAACTTTTTCATGGAAACTTTTATTTCTCAAAAGGCTAAAAAGCCAAAAAGCCGTGATTAGGTTTGCCTTTGTCTTTTATGCTATGCTAGTATCCTGCCATTTCGTACATTAAAGTGATAATATCGAAAGTAGCAAGTTTTTAATCATGAGTGTGAAATCTTAGATTTAAAAATCATTGGAAAATTAAAATTGAAGAAACTTTATCAGCCATAACAACGATATCGATATCGAAATAAGATATTAGGCACACTCTTATTACAAATTAAATCCAATGAAATGACATAGGTATACAGTTCAACTGTACTAAAATATGTCTATAGACGATATAGGGCAAATACGAGGGTATTCGACCAGTTTAATTTTCATACTGAATGTTTACAAATATAAATCATGTGTTTTATTTTGGAGAATGTCAACTTCAACATCGACTCCCGACAATGACACTGTTCAAGAGTTGTCTTTTCTTGGGAAGTTTCGTGTGAAAGAAATACTCCCGAATTCGACCACCTGCGGCAGTATTCGACTAGACTGCCTAAGGGATACATTTTAATTGAGGGAATATTCAGGTGTTCAAACAAATAAGTGTTTATTCAACACATTTAAATAATTTTCCATATAAAAACAAACTGATCATAATGCAAATCATATTGTTGCATTGATTTCAGTTATTGGCTCATTTAATTCTTGATATGTTTTAAAGAATAATTAAAAGTTTCATTTTTGGATATTCATAAATATTTTGCAATATTATTTTATATTCATTACATTAATTTATTTGTTATCTACGGTTTATTCAAAACGAGATCTTCTTTACAGGCGTTATGAAGTGAAAATCGTTTCCAGACCGAACACCATATTGTCCACAATTTGAAAGTTATATAATGTTAAACTTGATTAAAATGGAAAATTCCTCTACTAATTTGAAAACGTTACCAACCATGAACGTCCATATTTTTTCAATCTTAATCATGAAAAAAGTTTCTTTATTGAAGACTTAGAAAGGACTGCCTGAACCCGACATTGAGCGGAATTTTTAAATTATTTGTTCTTTTGTCAACATTTCAAATGTAATTTGCATCAGTTAATCCATTTAATTAATAAATATCACATTAACGAGTTCGATGCATTCTGTTACTAACATTTCCTATTTTCAAAGTCAGAATAGCAAGCATATTATGAATATATTCTAGACTTACATGTAAACATTGAATACTTGTTGTAGTAAACATAACAATCTTTGATGCAGCTGTAATACGAAAGCAAATAGCGTTGGATTGTTACATTTCCCTTGAATTGAAACACTAATGAATTATGATATCAAACGACATTAGTATTTAATAACGAAAAAGTATCGACAACAAGCTATTTGAGCACCCTAAAGTATATAATATTTCGTAAGAAATATATGGCAAACGATCGTCAAAGTTTTACTGGAAAATATCATCAGTATGGATTCCGTGTAAAGACGTCTCACTGGTCAAAATCTGCTCCAGCCATTTGACCTGTAGCTAAAAATAGACAAACAGCACATGCTTATCACGTGACTTTTGTCAAAATGACAAATGGACTTTTCTCCACTGCAAGTACTAAACGACAGAATAAAGACAACAGATAAACGCAAAGTAAACGAATATTTTGACAAATGGACAAGAAATCAACCAAGCACTTACTTGGCCAGATAAATCTGCCGCCATTTCCAGTGCTACTGCCACACCTCGGAAAACAGTGACTTACCTCCCGATATATTTCATAGGGTATGAATGACAGCAGTCGGGAGATGAAGTTGAGATGTTCCAGTTTCAAATGTTACTGGTTAAAGTAAAAAAGGAACTCGTTGTGTAAAAATATCTCATTAGATACAAAAACTGGTCGAATACTACGGCTGGTTGAATTCTCCCGCGTGTGCCCTATATAAGTGATTAATGGAAAAATATTGATCAAGCATAACAAAATATTTTGGCTTTTTAAGGGATGGAAGAGTAACCCACTAAATGTAATGGGTTTTTTTGTTGGAGAGGTTAAATACTTTCAAGCTGTGAACATGATAAGAAACCTCTAATTTCGGATTATGAAAAGGAAAATAGAAGAGTTTAACCAGGCTTGTAAATACATTGATATTATAACAATGAGTTTTTCGTCATATTTCTTAACGTTTTATTTTTCTTATACTACAGACAACAAGCAATCCTTGGGTTCAACTAGTCCGATCGATCAGGATGGTTGGACTGCTAGTTTCACTGACTCTATAATTAATTCATCAATCCTCTTTATTGTGTTCTGGACGTTGTCCATTCAAAATACAATCCGCTGAGTTGACCTCCTAAATATTCTGGTTTGCTGATGCTTTTTATTAACGAAAGTGTTTGACTGTTTTTTTTTTATCTCCAAATACCTTAAGAACACTACATCTTGCTTTCGAATACAGTTCTTCTCGACATGTTTACCTGAAATATTATATCTTACATGATCTTTGAGGCCATCTTATATAAGAAATATAGCACTGCCCTTAAAGGCATATTCTCTTTTTTCAAATCCTATAAACAAAGGATTATATGTCATATTACATTTAACATTTATATAACCAAAGTAGAGCAAGAGTCAGTTGTATAAGCCTTTGGCAATGATAACACTATAGTTTAACTGCAATGGTTCTGGTACAGATCAAACAGAATGGACGTTTTACTATTCAACTAAATGTCCTTCATATGCTTTCTTACTCCAATTTCGTTTAGGAACACGTCCTCTTTGCTATGAGTGCAGTTCTCCTTGACATCTATGCCTTACAGATTATCTCGTAAATGACCATTGATTCACAGTAAGTGAACATGGAATCAGTGGAGGTCATATTCTAATATAAATATAGCATTGCAATTCTAGGCGTATTTTCATTTCTTAAAGGTTTTGACAAATGATGACATTTCATATCAAATATAAGCTTTATGTAACCGAAGTAGGGCAAGGGTCGGTTGTCACGTTGTCACCAGTTACGTCAGGAGAATAAAGTATAAGCCTTTGGCAATGATAATACTATAGGTCAACTACAACATTTCTGGTAAAGATCAAACAGAATAGACGTTTTTGTAATCATAAAATGTCCTTCATATTGAGTAACTCCCGAGTAAAAAAAAATATTATAACCCTAAATGGCTTGATAAAGCATTTGCCAATGAATGTGTATCTAGATTCACTGTAGACTCAATCATCGAAACACGCTATCTGACATTCTGTTTTCTGCATGTCTTATAAACAGTCACGTCAAGCAGGAAAATTTAAAATCATTATGAGAGTCACAGCCGCTTTACGCTGGTAGAAAACAATGCAGTTGCCGTGTGGGAGGGTTGAGTAAATGAGAGTTGGAGCATAGAGCAGTTGTGAGTAGCAATCGGTCGTGCCAGTGACGGGATGTCAGTCTTTGCAGTTTCGAGGATTGCAACACCATGAATATAACTGTAAGTTCACTTGTTGGTGAACTGTAAATTGAATGTCGTCATTAGAAATAGGTATTGAGCAGACGACTCGGTGATTTTTCGCGATTTTTTTTTTACCTTGGTTCAGATATATTGGAGCAGATTAGTGAAAAAATGGTTCAAAATATGATACGAGCACCAAACTTGGCACAAACAACACTTAGGGGTTACTGTTTAGAAAAAACACGCTGGCCAACTGAAATTCAAGATGGCCGCCATTTTTTTTAAGATGGCCGCCATCTCCGTAGATGAACAAGCTGTTTTATGCTGCTTCTAGCTATAGTAACCGATTTGGTTAGTTTAGGTGTCTAAATATATGTTTTCAAGTATAAGGAATACAATAAAACAGTTCCTATTTGGATTTGAAGCTTCTTTTTCATTGCTCCATGCACAAACAGTGAAACAATAGCAGGAAACTTGACATATTCAATGATATAAAGAAATTGTATATACATGTACATTGAAGCATGTAAAAGATAAACAGGTAGTCCAATGCTGTTTTTCAATGTCTTTGTGTTTGACAAGAAAGAGATCTACTCAACGCATCTGCAGCTGCATAATCTTGAACATGTCAGACCAAATCGGTAACATTTGCAACTTCCCCCATGACACTCAGACTTGCAGCCACATTTGGTCAACTGTTGACAACTCTCTGCAATAGGAGGCAGTGCTGTCCATGAAATGCTTCTGGCTGGCGCAATGTTGACTGGCTCCATATGACACCTGCAACATAGGCTGCACGCTTGACATGCAGATATAGTGCAGCCTGAGTTGGTGGAATGGTTTCATATGACCTCTGTTTCCTACCAAACATTGCAAGTCTTGCATCGTTTACACATGCAGCTGTACTGGATCTGTCATACATCAACACCACAAACTTCTCCAGCATCTTCATATCACCATCGTCTATTGTCGGTGGATATTTTCTAAGCTTTAGGAAAGTATCCAAAACCTCAGGATATACGCTCCAGGTTTGCCATGCAGATTTCTCCCCTTTACCTCGAAATCCCGACACAACGTCACAGCCTGTGAATGCATGGAAGAAGAGAATCCCTCGGCTCTTCTACAATCCTATGGTGTGATTAAGGTCATGAACAGCAATCCATTTGAGTGTCTGTCCTTGTCCAAAGGCAATCCAGAGCTGCTGTAAACCTATGTCTTGGAGGACTGGCAAAACACTGATTGCAATCACAAGAACATCTGTGTCGTTAGCTTTTACTACCAAGACTTTGCTTCCCTCCTCTGTAGCATTCCTTGCATGTAGGTACATCCTTGTGTCTGTTTCATCGTGACTAGAAGGGGCCAGATGATCTATTTTGACTTGGGAATTGCTAACGACATTTTCTTCTTTGGTAACAATGCCTATGTTGGGCATAGGTGCCTTTGCAATGTGCTGTGCAAGGAAATTGAAAAGTTCAGTTTTGTTGTCATTATCAAGTTCTGCCAGTTTCGAGGTATTTTGCCTTGGCTTGTCACTCTGCGTCGTCCTCCCGTACCCCGCCTTGCTCTTGCTTCTGCCTTCAAACTCGATGTCAGATAGACATCAAATACAATGTCCGTTCTCTGGTACTTTCTGGAGTAAGTCTGTACAGTTGGAAGTATTATAAATGTTGCATATTCCTCGAAAGTAGTGGATGTTCGTGGATGCAGAGAATTCACCAGTGCTGAGCCAACACCTTCTGTCGACATACCCTCCATGAACGCCTGGGAGCGTGTCTTCCTTCTCTCATAGTGTGTGTGTGTTAGCTGCACTTGGGTAAGCTATGTCCTTAGTGTCCAGTGACATCAGGTCCCCACTTTCTTCCTGGAAAGGATTTCCAAGACCATCTTTGGTTCGGGACAGTTTGTGAACCTTCTCAAGGAAATCTCTTTGGGCACGTGGTGTCTGTTCATGGTGGCTAGTTTTTTTCTACGGCATCCTTTGTTTCTGATATAGCTTCATACTCCTCGACCAGGTGACTGACCTGAGGACACGCTACCATCCATCTTCTGAGTGCTGACGGATCTTCAGTCAAGCCAATGGCTCCCCTGTCGGCTTTGATGACAGCATTGGCCTGTTCATATGCTTGGTCAATAGCCATTGCTGAAAAATCGCGACTAGACTTGTGAACAACAAATTTCCCTTTCTCAAATTCTTGGGCAAGATAGGGATGTTTGTCTTTCAGGGTTACCATGTCTCTCAAATGAACTGGGATCCAGCGAGCATAGTTTGTGTTGTTATTGACAAAGAAGTATAGAATTAGCTCCGACAATGCCTGGCAATACAGACTGAAGTTGGCCTCTCTAAATGACCTCACCAACGTGAAGATAGTTAGCTCCATGGACAAGATCAAATGCCAGAATTTGAATTGGAGACTTTCTAGTTTTCTCTTCTCACACCAGACCTCAAAGTTTATCAATTCCTCCAAATTCCCATTTGCCTCAGTGTAGTAGTCCGAGTATGCTGCCTTCAGAAGTTGATATAGACTGCATGCTGTTATCTGATGCATCTGTCGTGCTTTAGTGATACTTGATGCTGTCAAGAAAGATTCTGTTGTTCCAGGAGAAGCCACTCCTGCTTCCACAAGGGCTCCTGTTCATCCACTGTCTTGGAGAAGGGTTCCAATTGACTTAAGTGCAGCCATCTCTATATGTAGCCCGGCGAACAAAATGACAAACTTGTCCTCGCCATACACATCAGGCCAGTGCCACTGTATTTGTTTTGCTAGTGCGTAGATGGGCTGATCTACAGTCAGAACAGGTGTTTGGTCTTGATTTAAGAATGATACAGTCTTCTTGATAGTTTCCATCACATGTCTAACTGTAGCAACTGAGTGGGCTGGTTCTCGAAAGAGAGGTAATAGTGATGACATACTGACTTCAAAAGCAGACTTTCTCCTCTTGGAAGCATGGTTGGCTGTCCATGTCAGGTTATCTGTACCGTCTGTTTTAACTAATTTTGCAAACCTGTTCCAGTCACTGATACTCAAGTACCAGTTCTTGCTCAAAAGGAGTGGCATCAGGAACTGTAGCACCACCAGATGGAGGAGGAGGGTTCTTCTTTGCAAAGAAGGCAGGACGGATATTGGTGTAATAGTCTGGGAGTGGCTCACATTCTTCACCTTTGTCATATTTGGTTGGGTGCTGGAACAATGAGATGCTGGTGCCATGGAAAGCTGTACTAGCGGTTGTAGCAGTAGGATTGTGGTCAATGTTGTCCATTGCAGCTGTAGTGAACAAACCTCTGCGCAGAACAGGAGGGCAGACTACACCATCATTCACGTATTCACTAACAGTTGCATCGCCAAGCTGTGCTGATATCTCCAGTACTCTGAAACACTGACACCATGCTCATGAAGCATTTCAACTATTGTCCTCTTCCTAGTTCTGGCAAAGACAGATATTTTTTTATGCACACTTGGTCTATATGATCTATTGCAACATTTCAACAACTTTTCCATATAGTTTGTGCTATATTTCAGCAAATACATACCTTTTTGATGAGAGTCCATGATGTGCTGTGTCGTCTGCTAGGGGCCATGTTGAAGGGAGCAGTCATTGTGGGTTTTTTGTAAGAAATGCATACAAAATTCAAAGAAAGCGTCATTTTCTACACCTGTTCAGAAATAGAACACAGAGTACAGTAACTTAGTCTAAACTTAGTCTAAGTTTTATTTCCATTGTGACAAGCGTGAAACATACATCAACGAGGATTTGAATATATTCTTTTATATTATTGATTGTTGTCACTTTCTTAGACATTGGAATTGTCAGCTTTAATTTAAATTCTTTACACTGGTTGTCACAAATTATTGCTAAGCCAATGATGTAAGCTTGATGTTTTGCATGCTTAGCATAATTCTCTTCATATTATTAAATAAATAAGATTTTCTGTTATTTCTTATAACTGTTTGTGGCTGAAACAAGTAAAAAGAAGCTTCAAACTCATACAGGAATAGTTTTTATTGCATTCCTGTTACTTGAAAACATATAATTAGACACCTAAACTGACCAGATATGCCACCTATTGCAGAGAGTTGTCAACAGTTGACCAAATGTGGCTGCAAGTCTGAGTGTCATGGGGGAAGTTGCAAATGTTACCGATTTGGTCTGACATGTTCAAGATTATGCAGCTGCAGATGCGTTGAGTAGATCTCTTTCTTGTCAAACACAAAGACATTGAAAAACAGCATTGGACTACCTGTTTATCTTTTACATGCTTCAATGTACATGTATATACAATTTCTTTATATCATTGAATATGTCAAGTTTCCTGCTATTGTTTCACTGTTTGTGCATGGAGCAATGAAAAAGAAGCTTCAAATCCAAATAGGAACTGTTTTATTGTATTCCTTATACTTGAAAACATATATTTAGACACCTAAACTAACCAAATCGGTTACTATAGCTAGAAGCAGCATAAAACAGCTTGTTCATCTACGGAGATGGCGGCCATCTTAAAAAAAATGGCGGCCATCTTGAATTTCAGTTGGCCAGCGTGTTTTTTCTAAACAGTAACCCCTAAGTGTTGTTTGTGCCAAGTTTGGTGCTCGTATCATATTTTGAACCATTTTTTCACTAATCTGCTCCACTATATCTGAACCAAGGTAAAAAAAAAATCGCGAAAAATCACCGAGTCGTCTGCTCAATACCTATTTCTAATGACGACATTCAATTTACAGTTCACCAACAAGTGAACTTACAGTTATATTCATGGTGTTGCAATCCTCGAAACTGCAAAGACTGACATCCCGTCACTGGCACGACCGATTGCTACTCACAACTGCTCTATGCTCCAACTCTCATTTACTCAACCCTCCCACACGGCAACTGCATTGTTTTCTACCAGCGTAAAGCGGCTGTGACTCTCATAATGATTTTAAATTTTCCTGCTTGACGTGACTGTTTATAAGACATGCAGAAAACAGAATGTCAGATAGCTTCAAATCCAAATAGGATCTGTTTTATTGTATTCCTTATACTTGAAAACATATATTTAGACACCTAAACTGACCAAATCGGTTACTACAGTAAGAAGCAGTATAAAACAGCTCATTTACCTACGGAGATGGCGGCCATCTTGAAAAAAATGGCGGCCATCTTGAATTTCAGGTGGCCAGCGTGTTTTTTCCAAAAGGTAACCTCTAAGGGTTGTTTGTACCAAGTTTGGTGCTTGTATCATATTTTGAACGATTCCTCTTAAATTTGCATTTATCTGCTCCACTAATATTTTCGACCATCATTCGGACACTTCATATCTTTTCTAATAAGGATAAGTAATTTATATATTTTTATCATATGTCATATATATTTTAAGTGGTATGCATATGACGTCATGAATTACGTCCCTTGCCATTGTTAACGCTATACCATTAGCAACACAATGTATAAGTTACCCTGATGATCACTATGTTGTGAAACCGGTTGGTAATGAACTTATATGAAGACCAATCTTCAGTTTGTTATTTCTAAAGAAAATTTAATAAAAAAAACCATGAATATTTAACTTTTACATCTGAGTATATATATATATATAAAGAAAGTATATAAAGTATAAAGTAATATATAAAGTCTCTCAAAATGTTTGAATCGATACACTGTCGATACACTGTTTGCCCTATATAACCTCCATGAAAAAACCATGGAGAGTCAGCCTCTTGAAATGCATTTCGCACATCGATGTTATCTTTAGTGTGCCTTTTCTTTAAAATAAAAAGTCAAAGTAATTGTATAGTAATTATAAACAAATTCAAACACTATGTACCAAATTGACGTTAGACGTTGATCTCAGACTGACGCCTAGTATGTGGCTTCTTTGAGAGGCGTTTAGAAGAATATTTATAGGGATTCTTAACTTCTTTATTGTCATTTCGGTGTGATAATATTATGATAACAAGTATAGTGTCTGCTTATATCAAACTTACCTTCATTCATTGTATGCGCAAAACGCTATTAGGTATTGGGGAAAATATAGGTTTGGAGTTGGCATTTATACGATCACATGAACTTTTTCCCCCAGTTCATTAGGCCGAGTGTTCTAAATATGAGCTGCTGCAAAACCAAATGATCTTGCACTTATTGTTGTGAGTTTGTTTTAGGCATTTGGAGTTTATACTGGATACCCGATCGTGGTGACATCGAGAAGTATTTGCGTAGAAAAGGTTTTGAAAATACTGTGGTGCTTTACCAATCACGCATTGATGTATCGGTAAAAGCACTTTAAACTCTATGTGTTCTCTGACAGACTGCCAGTGTAATTTTGTTAGTATTGGAGTTATATGGGAGCGCGTCTTTGCTTGAACTGCAATCCTTGCAAAGATGTTCTCAATCTCCTACAAACGCTGTATGTTGCAGTATTTAAGTCGAGGCAAGATTACAGACCTGACAAGTGATACAGCTACTGAATCTGTGATCATGTGACAGATATGTAGATGCTAACAATGTTATTTTTTGCTTGATAGAAAATCTAAAAAAATCGTTGGACATTGATTTTGAAAAATATATTTTACATAGACTCTTGTCTGAGATGATATTAAATGCAATCGTCTAACTTGACTTAAATCTTCATTCCCAAGTACCAAACATATAAGACAACTTCAATATTTTATCACAAAACAAGACAACCTGTTTTTCTACGGGTTCATCATTCTAAAGTACACGTAGCATTTCAGCGTAGACTAGTTATATAACCTGAGTTCCACTCCAGAACAATATTTTTCTGGACATCGATAACCTGTGACATAATGGATTACAACAACACATGCTATGTTGCTTTAATCTTCTCGGTGGTTCCTATGCTTGGTCATGAAATAAAGTCAAGTGAACAACCGACACTCTGTTCAGTACTGCAGCTGATTAGGCACTCAAACAGGTAATGGGGTCAAAGGATTTGAACATCAGAACTGCAACGGAGGCTATGTTAATCTAACACAATTTTGCTTTAATCTATTTAGAATTCAAGGGGAGATATCTGTATATTGGTTTGTATGCCTAAGTTTGTGCACATAGAATATTGATGTAAAGTTGGAAAATGTTAATGTTATGGAACAGAATTATAATGTCATCGCAAAAAGTAAACTAAACTTGTCAGTCTTGTGCTTCAGAATACTAGATGACCTAGAGAAGATTTTTTATATCGAGATTTGTTGGAAACGATAACTGTACATATGGGTTAGTGGCAATATTTTTACAGATTAACAAAATGATTTTGGAATTGGGCGTTTATGTCTAGAGGGTACGAAGAAAAAGATAATCACTAGAATATCATTTTAGTTTGGCTAACCAAAATGCTTAAATACTGAAAACATCCCTCTCTTCAGAAAAATGAGTGCTTTACATATAACTTTTTAGTTCTGCAATTTTTATGCAAACAACGACATAGATATTGTATTTGATTTTTTTTTTAAATTTGAGAAACTGCAAATGTTTTGTATGACGATGAAATGATACCCCCCAAATTCAACTTCTCAGCATTTCAGTCAGGAAATAGTGTTCTCTGTAGTAAGAGGCTATTTTAAGTTTATTTTGAGAGAATTGAACAGAGTTCTTTGTTGGAGCATATTCAATTGAAAGAGGTTTCTTTTAGCCATGAGGAAAGATACTGAGTCATGTTAAACAATGCCGGTATTGAGATTAGTATGTTATATTCCAGAAAACAAGGCCTAGCTTTTCGAAGCTCTCTTAGTGCGAACATAGTCGTACGTACCATACATTGACATTGGCTTACGACTATCTTAGCACTAAGAGAACTTTTGAAAATCTAGGCCCAGCTCTTAAGTAGTGTCAAGGGTTTGGGCCAAAACATGATCAATTCATTTTGCAAAAAGTTAGAAACACCAAAGGTATGTACATGCTTTATTCTTGTTGTTTCTAAACATACGTGGAACCTACTAATATACGTCGTACCCATTTACACAAAGAGTTGTATATTCTTATTAATGTATTGTTTTCTTTGAAGTTATTTTTGGAAATATGTCACACTTAGTTCCAGGCAAAAATACTTACTGACAACCACATCAGCTATCAAATGTGACCCTGTAAATGACTATTGCGGAAATGACTATGTAACTTATCAGTCAACACCTGTCCTCATACTTAATATATACAGGCGATTCGTGTTTTCCACGAGCTGTGTAGTTTTTAATTCTTAATGCCATATCATTCAGACGGAATATACATTCATATGTTTTTTTTATATTTCGGGATCTCTCCTATTGTTGAAATAGTACTTCACGATATTAATTTTGTTCAAACTTTTTTAAATCTCATCTTTATACTTGTCAATTATTATTTCTCGTTGATTCTTATTATTCCAATACTTATTACTTATCTCGGTGAGTTTGACCATTTCACTTCCTGATCTTCCCTTATAAAGTACTACAATTAGCAGATAATTTTGGTTTATTATAACATAAATTCTTTATCTATATCAGTTTAGGTTGCTTTTTTCTCGTGTTGCATAGACATTTTTTGCATGTTCGAATGAAACCATTTACAAAAAGTTGAACAGGCTAGTAGTGTTCCTGTGGTGATTCAATGTTTGTGTCAATCTAAGTGTCAAGAATTATCAAGTTATGAAATAATCTCTTAAAGTCACTTGTCTTGGCAAATTATACTTTTATATCAATCATTTCCCCTGTTATTTTTAATAAATGACATTGTCATTGTCATATCGAAAGAAATATCACCTTAGATCAAACTGTGTTTTATCAATTTAGCATTCGTGACAAGTTCTGAAACGAATTCAACGACATCATGACATATCACACAAGGTTTACATAACCCGTGGCAAATAAACGACCTTCAAGATGTCTTCGTGCAACTATCAGTTGCCTAGGGGAATGCAGTTTAAGTACTTCGGAAATAGATTACATATTTACCATTGTAACAAACATAGATCTATTTAGTCTTATTATATGATCTCCTGGTTTCAAATCAATTTTAAATTTGAGATAAATAATTTTTAGATAAAAAAACATAGATAGTTTTTGAAATTTAAAAAAGTCAAATAAATTTGAATTTCTAGTAATTCTTATATTCTACATCTCAGTTTCAACGTCGTAGACAGATTTAGCTAAGTTTTCATTAGGGGTATTCAAAGACGAACAAATGACAGAAATTCCGAGGCAAATACCAAACAAACCAATTGAAATGATACATGAAACCATCCAGTTCCATCACAAGTTGATTCTTTTGTTTTAACTTTATAAATGACAGTTGTTTTCTTAAGATTGATCACACACAGAAGGTCAAACATACCAATTACATAAAAAAAAATTTGTCGTCATTTATTTTAATCATTCACCTTTTAATGTAAATTTGATATTTTATATAACTCGGAACCTGTTTTATAGATATGAGGAAGGGACCTGAGTGCTCATACGGTGCATAACACAACAAAATGTTATCAAAAATAAGTCAAGGCTTTGATGATAAATATTTAAAACGTCATAAATTCTGTAATGAATATGGATCTACAGTTTCTTTAAAGTAATCAGATTTTTTAAAACATTGCAGATGTAAAATAAGTAGGCTAGAGTTATCGGTATTTTAATGAAGCGTGAAACTTTAATCAATCATTCATTTTATAGGGAACATCAATCAAAAGTACTAAGTACACTTTTTATCTATCGTAATTTTATAATTTTTTAAACATCATTGCAATACATTAATATTTTTACAAGAATGTGACCATTATAAATCCTGACCATTAGGATTACATGTTAAGACAATCAAGAATTAGATTTTTAAAGGGTCTGTGGTAACAGCTAAATTGCTTCTAATCTCATATATGCCAAACTTTATCAATGGTGTCATTTGATCGCGCAATATCGACTGTTACCAAAAAGACACACTTTAAAGCTTATTGTTTTTTTACAGTAACAATATGAAGGTAGAACGTCGCAATTATGATGGAAAACCGGACAGTGACGCGCGTCAAATAGTCAAACGTAATTTTGGAGACTTATCTAAAACAGCCAGGAGGGCAGTTAGGAGTTGATAGTGTGTGTTGGGTTATATAACTAGTACCCATGTATATTGGACGTGATATCTACACCTCTGTGCATTTATAAGGCTGTTTTTAGATTTTCATGGAAAACCAGTATTTGTCATATATATTCTTTTGTACATGAAAAGTTAAGATGTTTTGAGTTTACATCACCACATATGACATTGAGGTTCGTATCAAAAGTAAATAATATGTTGTGAAAATCGCGGAGTGGCTCTTTAAGAGATGCGGATAGGCTTCACGACAAATGGAAATGGAAGTCCCGAAGTTACCTCCTACTGTATCCATCCGTAAGTATTCTCAGTTAGTCATTGTTTATTATGTAAAGTTATTCTGACGATCTGTAAATACCATTGCCGGACACCTAAATATATGGGGGGTGGCAGGGGGCGAAGCTTTAAACGGACCCTTATCATATTGGTGTGGTTTAAAGTTATCACACGTGCAATATTTCATGCTTGTATAACCCCCTTAGAATAAGCAATGCTGTCAAGGTACTTGATCTCTCTTAGGACATACATTGTCTAGTAGACTGAAATGGCATGCAAATTCAGTGAATATTACTAACGTATTATTTATAATGACTTGAGACGAAGATTTGTCACCCGGGGATAAGACTGCATTTATTTAATGTAGTGAAATGAAAATTTTTTTTCGGAAGAACTATAATCTCGTTCCCTTACAAAACTTATAGCAACATGAGGGCAACTTTGGGTTTTTTCTAGTTCTAGCTTGTTTGCTCCGGGTTGTATAAAGCCTTGTGTGTTCGGTCACTTTGTCGTTAACGTATCCATTTCAGAACCTGTCTCGAATTCGGATTTGAAGAATAAATCTATAAATATAACACGTTTTATTATGTGTAGATATTCTTGCGATTTAACAAGGAGAATTTCAATTATCAAGATTGACATGGCCTATGCTTAAATTAATGTATCATATGCAAAGAAGTGAGACTTTTTTTTATCACTTATTATGTCTTAATTCATCACATTCAAATTTAAAAATATAATTAAAATTAAAACACCACCTTATCACGATTAAAGAGTAACATTCTGATTATTGAATTCTCTTGAACTTTTAAAAAATGTTCCTTTTTATGCCAGACAGTATAGCAACTTAAGCGTTTAATTTAAACAAAACCTGACAAGAGGTATATGATCGTAGTAAAACTTTGATATGGACAGATCAAGGAGTAAAATGGTAACAGTCATTTGAGGAATTAGTTTCAGACTAATAAGACTTAAGAAGTAATTTATTAACAATAGGACAGATTTTAGAAATATAAATGGATTTCCATTCTGAATGACATGCCATTTAAACTTAAAAACTTTACCGCTCAAAAATACATCAGTCGGCTGTATAGATTAAGTATAAGGACAGGTGTTGACTGATAAGTTACAAGTTCATTTTCGCAAAAGATATTTTGACAATGAGTTCGACATTGTCACGTTTCTTAGTTTCTGTGGTTGTGAGTAAGTATTATTGCCTGTACATATTGGTGACATTCTTCCCAAAACAACCTCTAATCAAACTTCAAATACATTCGTAAGAATATACAACTCTTTGTTTAAATGAGAAGGTGGTGTCTAAGAAGGCTTCAGTTCATTGTTAAGCTTTCCTCACCTATTGTTACATTAATTATTCGCCATCTACTTTATTTATCATCGCATGATATTTAGAAAGAATCATGTAAGAAATTTTATTATTTGATTATATAGTGCAATAACCAATTAATTGGGTTCTCTTGGAAGTAATTAGATAAGAATTTACCATGAATTGGGTTATCGTATAAAGGGAGATAAGAAATTTGCGACTGTGCAATATGTTTGATATAGTATAAACACATTGTGCATGTGAAAGTGTTTTTAAATGGTATATGCTTGTTACTCATGTACCATAAATGTCCTATAGACACGTGGCCTTTAAGGCTTGAATAAAAATTAGTATCACTATTAAAACTGTACAATTAAGACTTGATAACGCTAAAGAGAATATGTTGGGAGTCGTCTTTAAAAAATCCAACAAACCAAAAACTTAGTTTAAAAAATACTTATGAACTTAAACAACTTTCAGTTCAGCCACTGTTGTACTATCGTCGAGGTTGTTGTCTTGGGGTATGATGTATAGAAGTTTGAGGAAGCATGATGCCAAATTATTTACAGATTAGAATTGAAAATTTACTACGTTTTCTTGGGTGAAGAGAAGTAGACACTTTGATTTTAACCAAAAAAACCCAATATTCTTGTTTAAAGCATTGGTGCGATGATAAAGACTCTGTATGTCCATAATACAATGTAGGTCTGGCATGGCTGAATGTTCCGATACCCGAGGCATAGATATCCTGTGGAATTATCATCACATTTAATTATATAAATTTTTTTTAGCAGTAATCGAGGAAAACATAGTAAGTGTCAAAAACCTTCATTTCAGTTTGGATATTTATGACCTTCGACCCTATCGCCTGCCTTGAGTGCCCAATCAGCTGCAGTACCTGGCAGAGTGCGGATTGTTCACCTGATTTTCTGTCATGCCCCCGGGTAGGAATCACTGACAACGGAAGGTTAAACAACATAGCGCATGTTGTTGGAGTCCAAAATGTCATTGGTTATCAAGGGCGTTGACCCGAAATTAAGTTATTTTCTAAATATTTTTATGTGAATACTAATCGGTTCAGTATTTAGAAAATATCAAGTTCTGATTTGTAATCGAGAACCGATATATGCACCATACGTATCCTACAAAAAAGGAAAAATCTTGTATGTTGCAATGAACATGCAAGGCGTGTGAGATAGTTTTAAGTATGGCATATGTATTTTAGATATGTCATCTCAATCTATCCGTCACGACTTTTTATTTACCAAAGAGTTAATGAATTATGATATCAACAAGAAAAGATGAATAGAGGATATTTGAAATTTTCGTCGAATACCGTCTATATAGCTCACCGAGTGAGGTAGAAATTCATATTTCACGAGTGACGTAAATGTATTTTTTTCAACTTCATGAGATGAGGTGTAGATTGTGTTCGACAAAAAATGTAAAATATTCTATGCTTTATAATTCACAAAACGTCGTAAATATCATTAACTTAATGAAAGGAGTAGCCAACTTGTTTCGCTACCATGTCTATCTGATTGCTATTTAATTGTTTCTTGAAATCACGGATGATGTCATATGATTCAATTATTTCAATTAGTAGATTTCATTGCTATTTCACATTGTGAAAATATGGATTTTATATTAAGATATTAATGGTTATTTTAGCATTTTAGCTCTTTTTTTCTATATGCATGTCCTTGAGTAATAAGTGTGTAATGGTCCTATCCTTTCATTGTTGCAGGGTTGCATGTTCTTTATCAAACATCACACATCCAAGTTTGATACCGAGTGCATGTTTGTAAGTGTCATATAGAATTAGTTGAAACAGAGACACACTTATGCATAATGTACTGGTATTAAACGTACAAAGGTTTGAACCAGAAAAAAACTTACTGCTGTTCGTAAAGGTGCCATTTACTCCGGTTGTAGTTAAAACCAGCTAATAACTATTTTCGATATAAAAGTAACTTTCATAACATGAATTATGCAAATTTCGTTACTTACTTTTCTAACGGTACGGATAAACACTCGGTTAAGAATCTCTACACAGGGTCCTAATGGGTAGCACTAGTGCAAGACAGGTACCTTTGGCTGTTCCAGGGCGACCACTGTGATGACCATAAGATATGCTGTTATAACAGCATCTGTGTTGACGACTTCTACTTTAAGGAAACCGGCATGACGTACACTCATACTGGTAATAACTTTGGATAACATTATAAAAATGGCTACATGAAAATGAAAATCTTACAATGGAGACAATGATCTGTTCATAACAACATTAACGTTTTATGGTGAATTAAATGTCATTGAACATTGTTTTAACATTTACAATATCTCTGTTACCTGGCTGTTATATATTAAAACACCAACAATTTGTAAACATATATGGCAAACTGACCGAGGACACTTGTGATATTGCACTAACGCAATATTACGTGGAATATGTTTGTTTCAAAATATTCATTTTCAGTATGTTACTTTCTTTAATTCATTAGATAAACATTTGATTGTTTGTAATATTTCTCATCGAAATTTTGCTGAGATTCATGAAAGAAATTGGCGAAATATTTGTTTCAACGTAAATGTTGACTCACAGGAGAGGAAATAAAGGAAGCGCCAAAATATCTTAAACTATATTCATAAACAAAGAGAAACAAATTAAATTTTGATGAATGTTTGTACATATAAAGCGAATACAGCTGCATATCTAAAATTTGTTCACATACCTGGGTACACTAGTGCAAATATCATGAAATTTGGTACGCCTTTTTATTATCGTAGCATTGCTAAAGAGAAACGTATAATGTTGACTTTTCAATACAAATATGCAAACGCATTCTTCTTTAAGGCATATGTTAATCATACCTCACAATTAACCGTAAAAGTTTTGGCAGGCCATGAAAGTTACCAGGGGTCAAAATTTCAAAAACACATTTTTTTTTTATTTTTCTCTACAGAATCCATTATATGTAATCAACTGCTTCGAAAATTAGTAATGTTTGTTGCATTTGTCATTCATGTTTCCATAAAACTTGATATTATTGTACAAGGACTGCTCACTGCAGGTTTTGGGATGTCTGGAACCATTTTGATGAATAGTTTAAGCCAGGGATACATGCGAGATGATTAGACGAAACTGTCCAAAGTTAGTCAGAACTGTACGGACCTCCGGTGATTAAATTTTGGTTAAAAAACGTTATTTTCGGTTAATTTACAAACAATTCTATCCATTGTAAAATAGAAATAAATAAATATTACTTTTTTATTGTTTCTTTTGTTGGTACTTACTTTATTCAGATGATTTTCTAAAACACAGTCTTTCCAAATATTAGAATCGATACACTTAGCGAACCTCGGTCAGTTGCCCTCTCGTCACATTTCAGTGGTGAAACATTTTTGCAGACATACTTTGTTCACATTTTAACGATATTTCAAAACCCAAGCCTCTAGGAATTAATGTGATTTTAGGTTATTCTTTTGTTTCTGACTACAACCTTAAGACACATCAACAAAAACGGTACCATCGTTATCTACAAGTACGCGCATGCCATGTGTAGATACGGGATTGGAGGACACAGAATGTAAGGACATAGACGGTATATGCATGGTTGAGCTGGCTGATGTCATCTGTCGAAAATTCTGTGGGCGATGTGGTAGGTTGGATTACAGTTTATGATAGATTTAATTACATTGTCAGTCACAGGATAAGAAATAAAGGAAGCGCCAAAATATCTTAAACTATATTCATAAACAAAGAGAAACAAATTAAATTTTGATGAATGTTTGTACATATAAAGCGAATACAGCTGCATACCTAAGAATTGTTCACATACCTGGGTACACTAGTGCAAATATCATGAAATTTGGTACGCCTTTTAATGATCGTACCATTGCTAAAAAGAAATGTATAATGTTGAATTTTAAATACAAATGTGCAAACACATTCTTCTTTAAGGCATATGTTTCTCATACCGCTCATTTAACCGTAACAGTTTTGGCAGGCCATGAAAGTTACCAGGGGTCAAAATTTCGAAAACTCATTTTTTCATTTTTCTCTACAGAATTTATCATATGTAATCAACTGTTTTGAAAATTAGTAATGTTTGTTGCATTTGTCATTCATGTTTCCAAAAAAACTTGATATTATTGTACAAGGACTGCTCACTGCGGGTTTTGGGATGTCTGAAACCATTTAGATAAATAGTTTAAGCCAGGGATACATGCGAGATGATTAGATAAAACTGTCCAAAGTTAGTCAGAACTGTACGAACCTCCGGCAATTAAATCTTGGTTAAAAAATCCCGTTATTTTCGGTTAATTTACAAACAATTCTATCCATTGTAAAATAGAAATAAATAAATATTACTTTTTATTGTTTCTTTTGTTGGTACTTACTTTATTCAGAAGATTTTCTAAAACACAGTCTTTCCAAATATTTGAAATGATACACTAAGCGAACCTCGGTCAGTTTGGTCTCTCTTCATATTTCAGTGGTGAAAGATTTTTGCAGACATACTTTGTTCACATTTTAACGATAATTTAAAATTCAAGCCTCTAGGAATTAATGTGATTTTAGGTTATTCTTTTGTTTCTGACTACAACTTTTAGACACATCAACAAAAACGGTACCATCGTTATCTACAAGTACGCGCATGCCATGTGTAGATACGGGATTGGAGGACACAGAATGTAAGGACATAGACGGTATATGCATGGTTGAGCTGGCTGATGTCATCTGTCGAAAATTCTGTGGGCGATGTGGTAGGTTGGAATACAGTTTATGATAGATTTAATTACATTGTCAGTTAGAACTTATTTGAAAGCAGATGAGAAAAACTGGCAATTTTATGTTTCAAAACGATCTGATAAATGATAGGGCCTATTGTATTTCATCTATAACTAAACTCATGGGGGAAAGAAACGCTACGATGTAATAAAATCTAGATTGCAGAATAATACAAAAGTGAGATTAAAAAAACAAAATGTTTATTCAACAAGAACATGTGACGGTATATTAATAAAAAAAATGCAACAAGCTTCCGGTATCAACGGCACAGTCTCCGATATTCACCTGGGGGTCAAAAAGTCCAAGTTCACTGTCATGACTGATCCCGGTGCAGGAAAAACCAGGTTCAGTGTGTTGAAAACAGTTAATAACGTGTATGGCCTCCCCTTGCCACAATACACGCATTAACCCTCCGGCGCATGGAGGAATTCAAACGTCTGACGTCTTAACATGGAATGCGCTGCAGTTCTTCTTGGAGAGCTTGGTCAAGTTGCTGGCGGTAATCTGGAGGTGGTCGTCGTTGACGAATTCAACGATCCAACGTTTGATCGGTGAAATGTCAGGTGAGCATGCCTCACGGCAAAACGTTGATGTTGTTAGCAAGGAAGTTCTGAGGACCTCGAGCTGTGTGTGATCGGGCAATGTCTTGTTGAAAGATCACACCTTGTGCATGTTGTCGAAGAAGAGACAGAACCGACTTTCGACAGGGAAAAGCACCCTGTGCCATTGAGGTGGCTGCCAACGTATAAAACCGTCCTCGCCCATCTCGGTCTTCGCTGGCGATGTTAGGCTGTCCCCCAGAACGATCTGTATTCCCTGATGCCATGGGACCTTAAGCCACTGTGCGTCTGCCTTCCCGGTGATCCAGGGGATTCGACTTCAATATGGCATTACTGTCAGGAAGCTGTTTCTGAGGTCTAACGAGCGCAGATATTTGTCGTCCTGTTGGGTTGTGACTCTCGGTCGGCCTGATCTTAGTCTGTCTTCGGTCTGTCCCGAATGACGACAACGGTTCAATAGGAAACACTCATTGTTGTATTTGGGTGATGTGTTTTCATGCGATTTGGTATGAAACTGAGTTTGATTTGTTTCGTAATTTCAAATCTAAAGTGGCAGCATTTCTTTTGCCAATGAGTTGATTTTTCATACGAGGATAAGTAGTTGTAAACAATTCATTGAATGATATATCCATCTACATTCTCATGTTAAAGTTAATCTGTCAATTTACTGTTTCTATCTTAAATAATCGTTTTACTGCTTACTTATTTCATCTGATTCCACAGGCTCACCGCTCATTGGATGAGATGCATCTGTGAAATACAAAATATTTGAAAGTGAAGATTAGTTAAGCAATTGATGTCAGCTTCGAATGAATAAACAAGCAATTCAAACTTACTTGATTATCTGAGTGCTAACGCATGTCCCTAGTTGAGCGCACAATGCATTACTGTATAAGAAATGCATACAAAAATGTTTGCAACACAACTATACATGGCAACATGCATTCAAGTGTACTTAGACGAAGCTTATCGTTACCGGAGTACAAAATAGCTGGGAATGTGATGTTATATAAACAAACTTCAAACCCTTGACGTCTGGAATTTTGAATTTTGAATCCTTGCCCCAAAAACTGTCATTGAAAAATATCTCACATCACAATTTGCTAAATACATACCTGACATAAACCATATGCATAATGCATAAAGTTGAAGTTATCATTTTCTAATATTTCTCCATACACTGCTTGAAGTACAAATGTAGGAAAAGTCGAATTCAATCAGTACTTTAATATTCTAGAAAAGGGAATAAAGACAAAAGTTTTTAGAAATCTTTATTTACCTGTATTTTGGAAAAGTACAAAACAAAACAAAAAAACATTACCTGCCATCCAGTTTGTCTTCTTTCATTATGTATTCTTTTTACTCCTCATTTGTTAACAATAAATTAGTAAAGATAATATTTTTAAAAACTGTTTTGAGCAAATTGTCGAGGACTCGGAGAAAATAACAAAATAAGGGAACTAATGAACTTTTATAGAGATAAAGATTGCTCAGTTATCTGTTCGCAAGATACCCACTTAGCTAAAGAAGATATCAACATTGTGGAAACGAATGGGTTTTACAGGCTATTATAGCACCTTATAGATCCAATGCTTGGGCTGTAGCAATACTCTTTAATATCAATATTGATTTTACCACAGATTTTCACAGATCTAAGGTCGAAGGTGAAGAAGAAAATTTTATTATTGCTGACATTAATATTGAAAACAAAGATTTACATTAACAAATATATATGGTCCAAATAAGGATGACTTCTATATCTAACTTTTTGAAAAAAATGTTCTCTGTAAACAATGATTCATTAGCTATTGTAGGGGATTGGAATCTTGTTCTAGACCCCTCTATTGACTTAGAAAATTATAAACATTTGAATAATTCTAAATCAAGAGATGTTGTTATATCAAAATTAGAAAACAATGACCTTCTGGATGTATAGAGAGTATCAAACAAACATGCCAAAAAATATACATGGTGAAAAAGAATCCAAGGGAACAAGCCAGACTTGATTGTTTTCCTTATCTCCCTAGATATATTTGATATTCCTCCGGATTTGGATATTTTTCCAGGTTATAAATCAGACCATTCAGCTGTTTCATTAACTTTATCAAATACTATTAACGAAACAAGTGGTAAGGGTGACTGAAAATTTAACAGTTCGCTACTACTGCATCCTGAATACAGTAGCTAAGTTAAGGAACTTTTAAAAGAGACCATTGAAGAATATTCTGAAAATAAATCACCCGAAAAAAATTAATCTGAACAGAATGACGAGGTGAAGCTTATTTAACACCTTATTTCTTGAAACCTTTCTTATGAAAGTAAGAGGTAAAACTATATCTTATGCTTTTTTTGAAAAAAATTATAATTAAAAAGACTGCTGAATTAGAAATAAAGATTAAAGATTGTGTAGATAACATAAGGAAAGATTTTCAAAATATAGATGAATCAATGCTATCTGAACTTTCAATATATAAGACTGAATTAGAAAAGATAAAGGAAAAAGAATTAAAAAGTATTCAAATAAGAAATAGAATTAAATGGTACGAAGAGGAAGAAAAACCATCAAAATATTTCTGTAACCTTGAAAATAGGAATAATATCAGCAAATCAATAAATAAAATATGATTCCACCAAAAAGGAGTTATCTTTAGCTATGAAAAGGGGGGTCATGACGTGACGAAAAAACTAGGTTAAAAAATTTGGAGACCAATTACTCTGCTGAATGCTTTTATTAAAAAAAAGTTCATGTATAACAAATCGTCTAAGAAAGACTTTAGATATACATCGTACTAATACATGGAAATCAAACACGTTAAATTCCAGGTAGAACTACTAGCGAAAATACTAGACTATTATATGACCTCATGTTTGAAACTTAAACAATAAAGACTCCTGGATTACTCATTTTAATTGACTTTGAAAAGGCTTTGACGCAATCTCAAAAGGTTTAATTATTATGGTCCTCCATAAGTTTGGGTTTGGTCCGCAAATATGTTCATTGTTTTAACATATCACACATCTTCTTGTGTAATACAAAATGCCCATTTATCTGAATTCTTTGATAATGAAAGAGGCTGTAGACAAGGTGACCCTCTCTCACCGTATCTTTTTCTATTTATGGATGAAATCTTATATAATTAGGCTGTATGATAAAAAAAACAATAATAAAACTAGGACTGCCGAGGCAGTACTTAGGTCTTCAAGACTTCCTCTTTGACCTTCACATAATGTTTGACCTTCATACAGTGTTTGACCTTCACATGCTTTTCTGTCTTAGTGGTAAACAGTAACTTGCCTATGTGACCAAATCTCATAAGGAAACTGATATTATTGCAAAGAAGTTGATAATGCGAAAAAAGTATGCTAGTTACGAATTCGTCATGATTGACTTTTTTGTTTGGACTGTGATGACGCTTCATTCAAAACAAGTTTCAAGTCTCTAGGTGCGTTTTGAAAAATTACCACATGTTAAATTTTGTCAAAAGATTTTTCCCGATTTCGATCGTTAATTGTGAAAAAAAGGCCACGTTCGCGATCAATATTTTGATAGTTTCGTCAAGTCAACATATAGGTCTTACATTCCTGAAAAAATAGTGCAATTGTGAGTCTAACTTTTTGAGTTATCGGCCCTTGAACATGGTCACACGAGCTAAGTCGCCCGACTTTGAAGGGTTGCAGAAAAAAAAGTATTAAGAAAAATGCAAATGTTGCTCTATTACTTTTCTCCCCACTCCTTCAGCTATGGTATATGTGAGTTTCAGCTCTTAATTGCATGTATCTTCAGAGAAGAAGATTGTCAAAGATGTATGGGGTCCAGAAATTTAAAAAAGTCAAAAAAAGAAATATGGCGGCGAAAGTAGTAACGCTACGAAATTGCCATGATTTACTTTTTTGCTCCAAATGTAATTGCCTATCGTTTAAAACAAGTTGCAAGTCTCTAAGTGCATTTTGAAAATTTTTCCAATGTTAATTTTTGAAACTTTGAGTTGGTCTGTGCCTTTAACACATGATCCGATTAAGCCCAAAAGCTTCGCACGACTATTCCTCAGTAAGGGCTATCAGCATACAAAATTTGGTTGAATTTGAAGCAGCCGTTTTGGCTGTATCCGATTCACAAAAAAAGTACAAATAATAATAACTCGGATAAAAACAATAGGTCTTCCAGACTTTGTCTTGAAGACCTAATAACTCGGATAATAACAATAGGTCTTCCAGACTTTGTCTTGAAGACCTAATTAAAGGTATTGTTATTGATGATAAGGAGTACAAATTAGGTCAATATGCGGACGATACACAATTATTTCTTGTTGGCACTAGAAAGTCTATATGCAGCTATTGAAACAATAAATTTTTTTTTTTCAAGATGTCCGGCTAAAGACTAAAGCAATATGGTTTGGCTTCATGGTAGGTAGTGAACAAACTTTTTGTACAAATCTGAAAATTGAATGGGTTAATGAAGATTTTGAAATACTAGGATAAAATTTACCCAAAATTTGTCTGAACTATGGGTAATTAATACAAAGAAAAAGCTGGAAGAAATAAACAGATTACTTACAATATGGAGAAAGAGAAATTTAACATTACTCGGAAAAATAACTGTCCTCAAAACATTAGCCCTCTCAAAACTATTGCATATTCTACTTCATTGCCAAACCCTTTACAAACGACTTTATAAATTCTCTTGAACAAAACCTTTTTTAATTTCATATGGAATGACAAGAAAGATAAGATAAAAAGAAGCACTTTAAAAAGATTAAAGACAGAAGGGTGTTTGGGCATGGTTGATTTTAAACTAATCATTGAGGGCCTAAAATTATCTACCCTCAGATTTTACTGTAAAAAAATAATTTGATAATAACTCATGTCATATACCATGTAACGATATTTTTAAAATGGGGCAAATAAAGACACACTTTTAGATATTAAAAACCCGTTTTGGAAAGATGTCTTAAAAGCTTGGAATAATTATTGTAAGAAGCTAACTGTTGAAGGGAACAATATAGATGAATTTCTATCAAAACCACTATGGCTCAACTATAACTATAAAAACTCCAATTTCATTATCAGAAACTTGGCAAAAAGGTTTATGGACAGTTAAAGACCTATGTTATGAACATAGATTTATGCCATTTCATAAATTACAATCAAAATTCAAGATAAAGGGTACAATACTTAACTATAATTATTTACTTTACATTTTACCCAGCTCTTGGAAATGTCATATAAAATTTACAAGAAATATTCCTACCAATGATTTTTACATCAATATTTACCAAAGAAATGTCCTTAAATCTATAAAAGGATCAAGATTGCTTTATGATAAGCTGATTTACAAGAATACAAAACTTGAATTGACTAAAAAGTGGGAAACAATTTTTAAAGATTGTGAGTTTGACTGGAATAGTATATTTAATTTAGAAAGAAAGATGATAAACTAATTGACTTTCAATACAGATTTCTGCAAAGAATTATTAACACTAGAAAGGAATTGTTAAAAATGAATCTTGTCAACAATGATTTATATAGTTTTTGCAATGATGTTTCTGAGAGCATTGACCATGTATACTGGGACTGTTGTGAAACCTCAAAATTCTGGACTGAACTTGAACTTTGGATGTATAAATTTTTAAAACATAAAATGATTATTTCAAATTACTTGATTTGGTTTGTTACACTCTTTTAAAATACTATTTTAAATCAAATCATTATTCCTGCAAAGAAATATATCAATCTATGTAATATAGAAAAGATGATATCAAAATTAAAAAACTTTCTGAAGACAACAAATGGAAATCACTTATACAAGTATTCAGGGAATAATGTACAACAATCTGTATATTCGGATTGATGTTTTCCTTTTGCATATGTCTCTTATTTGTTTGTTTTTCTGTGTCCATACACTATGCTCAAACTCTGAAACCTATGGGAACAAAAAAAAGTTCTATTATGAACAGCATGTGTTAATATTGAAATGGAATTGGTCTGATTCTGACTATTACACCGTAATGAAACTTTCCTTTGATTACATTGTCAGAATATCACATGTAATTAAATTCAACTTGGTCAAGGTTTCTGGTGTTACTGACCAATAATTTATTACATTTTCGAGACTATTTTTTTATCAAAAATGAATTAAGTTTCATTGTTACGAGAGGTTTGTTACCAAAAAGGCACTTGTGATTTAAAATTATAAAAATTAAGGACGTTGACATAAAAAAGTGAGATGTTAGATAATAAGTTTTTTTAAACGATAAAAAATGTTACACGTTCGTAATGATAATAAAATAAATGATTGTTAAAGTCTATATTTTACAGGGATATGGAGCAATAACCGTTTAACATGTCCACTACCTCTTAAGATACATTTTCACGTAAAGAGAAAGTGAAAGTTATCGAAAAGAAAAACTGTACATCAACGAAAATGCACCTGGGGGATTGGTCCACCCTGAACACATTTCTATAGCAAAAAAGGTTTGAAATTTTAACAGTTGAAATCTAGTTTCTGTTTTAATTGTCGGATAACCGTTTGGAAAAACAATATGTTTTAAATAAATAATACATTTACATCTTATTTCGTAGAATTTTTACAATAACCTCAGCATTTGTAATATGTTATGTATCTCGTGAATATAAACACACACTCTTTGTATTATCTAAATCGCCTCTTTGTAAATCTTGTCGTGATCAATACCTAATGACATGTGACTAGTATACGAACACTGTTGTTTGTTATACTTTGGGCAGATAAAACCATACTGTGCATTAACCGTATTGTTCAAAGATTAGAATTCCCGAAGTGTCTGATGATATGGGGGCTATGCTGATGCGCTGCTCTGTTCATCGAACTGAATTCAGATCTAATTGAATTCGGTTAAGTTGGATAGATAAATACATGAAAGAAGTCGACCCTTAGCGAGGATTTGACAGCAAATGAATCACAACACTCAGGAAGCGACACATTTGTATCATATGAAAGGAAATAATTTCTTCTGCTCTTTAGAAATAAACCAAGGTTTGAATACAGAAAACATAGCTTATTTCCTAGCCAAATACCACTTTGGCTTTTTTGTTGAATCGTTTTGTTTGGCGGTTCTGGGCAATATGCTGTATAATACAGATCAGAGACATAACCATTAAATTCCTGATGGAAACTATTTATACAGTTTCTATTGGGAAAAAAACTAAATGACTATTTACTACATCTATGTTGGTACCCTACAAGTAGATATCTACTTTTCATGGTGTAAGGTGGAGAATCAAGGCACAGGAAATTATCCTTATTCACTTCAATAACGTTCCCTCATAGCTCTCTAATCCGTTACATGTGATTCTCATATCTAATCAAAACCAGTAGTGAACATTTAAATCAATCAATGTCTTGTTCTCAAGGCTTCTTGAATCCTTGGAGATCAATAATGAATTCACGAAACATTTAACCATGGCTTTAGGATACATGTCTATCAAGCAAATGGATTTCATCTCAAACAGGAATTGTTGTTTTCTGTTTCAATCAGCTACAATTATGAAACCATAACCCCTCATTATCGACCATTTGATGTGTATTCACCCCGAGCCTTCAACTGTCTCAAGAAACTGTCAATTTAAATGTGAACTTTAGATCTCTCAGTTCCAATTTGATATTGTCAATGGAAATATAGTATCTCGCACCCACACCTTATTTGCATGCGATACATACATGTGTTAGGCCGGATGTTTTTCAAGATAGTCAACAGATTTTACAAACTTTAAAACAATTTTGATAAATATCATCTAATGAAAATATAAATGATAGATGTCATGCCTCGATGTCATAGTTAAACATACTCTTGCGTTCTGCAAATAAAGTGATTTTCGTCAGAATAAGAAATTTAATTTATCATTTTTCCAGACATCGTCGACAATGTGCGATCATTTTTCGCCACTGACATTAACAAACTAGAACCGATGATGGAGAGTTCTAAAGTTCACATTAAAATTGACAGTTTAATGCTCGGGGTGAGTAATCATCGAATGGTCGATAATGAGGGTTGTGATTTGACAATTGTAGCTTATTGTAACAGTTTACTACGATTCCTGTTGTAGATGAAAGCAAGCCATTTGCTCAATAGACATTTACCTCCATATTATAACAAATGTTTCGTGAAGTCATTATTGATCTGTGAAGTTCACATTAAAATTGACAGTTTAATGCTCGGGGTGAGTAATGATCGAATGGTCGATAATGAGGGTTGTGGTTTGACAATTGTAGCTTATTGTAACAGTTTACTACGAATCCTGTTGTAGATGAAAGCCATTTGCGCAATAGACATTTACCCCCATATTATAACAAATGTGAAGTCATTATTGATCTGCGAAGTCATTATTGATCTGCGAAGTCATTATTGATCTGTGAAGTCATTATTGATCTGTGAAGTCATTATTGATCAGTGAAGATGTCCGATATAACGGTTATTTTCTGAAGTTTGCATCGTTACGTATCATGCATGTTATTTCCGTATTGCCACAAACCGATCGATATAACCGCGCACCTTTACTAGGAACCATAAGTACACCTTGACTTCTGAAGTACCAGCATGTATGAAATAAATATTCCTGTTGTGTTTTTTCAATATAGACCGTACAACTATCATGAGTTTAATGATTATGTATATGTATTCTACATATCTGACAAACAGCATGTTGCCCAGAGCCGCCAAACAAATAGATTCAACAAATGCGATATTGTAAACAGGAACTTTTGCTCATGTCCGACCCCTTTTAGTAACATTTCTACATCCCACTACTGGTGGTATTTGTGTAGGAAATAAGCTAAGCTTCCTGTATTCATAAACTTGATTGATTTCTAAGGAGCAGAAGAAATGAGTGTTGTCATTATTTCCTTTCATACGATACTTATGTGTCACTTCCTCTGTAGTTCTGATTAATGTGCCAAAGCTTGCCTGCTTTCATGCTTTTATCTTACTAATTGACCGACTTCAAATATATACATTAATTTCAATGAACGGAGCAATCCATCAGCTAGCCCAACAGACGCTTCCGGAGTTCTAATATTTGAATAATGAAGTAAATACACAGTAAAGCGTTATAACAATCAATAGAATTCATACTCCAGTCACATGTCATTAAGTATCGACCACGACGACCACGGGTTAAATAAAGGATATAAAGACTATCTTACATTCACGAAATACATTACATTGTATAAATACAGAGGTAACTGTATCATGTCATCCAAATGCGATTACAGCTTAAAATTAAATTATAATTTGTTTTTTCCCAACACTCATCTTTTGCATAAAGTATCTCAATTGTATTGCTTATTCTCGATTGTTCTCTAACGTGATATTATGTTAAAATGACGTCAACAATGAAATAACGTGTTTCTGACGTCATCCCACTGTAATATGACGTCAACAATGAAACTAACGTGTTACTTCACGAAGTGTAATTTCAATTCCTTAAACAAATAAAAGTCATATTTCATCATTGAAAACATGATAAATATCATTGAAATCCAGCACACCTTGACAAGAGATCCGTTGGTATTCACGGAAAGTTGATATATAGTATGTGATAATTGTAATGTTTCTCTTTCATCGAAAAAACAGTTCCGAGCGGTTGGAGTTGTAAATACATAAGCAATAACAATATTCTATTTCTACATTCGTTTTGAAATTCAACATAGAAATGTATGTCAACTTTCCTGTTGAAACACAAGGAAAGTAATAAGAAACGTCCTAACTGTAAGCTGTAACAAAGAAAATCTATGCATATGGCGAAAACTCTCTCCATTGCAGAATAATGCACAAAATAGCTCTTGCTAGGAAAACTACATAAAATACTGAAATTTAATTATTTTCGTTCGTCGTTGGCTCGTAATTTGATTTTTGATCACGGGCTATAGTGACATTTTGGTCTTTTAATGAACTTCGAAATCAGTGACTGTAAGATGTGTAGACATTTCAAAAATTTAAATGTTGGAATCTATTAATGGAAAGTATTTAAATATTTTATGTGGTAAGGGTGAGGAAATTTTCTTTCCCGGATCACTGTCGATTTGCAAAAGGTTTCATTTATTTTACATCTCCTCAAACGTAGGTGGCAGATGAAATTGAAACAAGGTCCTTTCATCAATCCTTTCGGCCATCATTCGTCTGTCCGTCCTGATGGGAATTCCAGAGAAAAACTCATAAACTTTAGCTAAATAAAACTTTGTATATATTTGTAAAAGTGCAATTTTGGGTTGCCAGCGCGTTAAGTTTTGGCGGTTTTCATTGAGAGATAACTTTGAAATTCGTCTGCTCAGCAGATCTCGAGAATGTTTTACTAGCTCAATATGTAATTATGTTTGATTTAAACATATTTTATTCAGAGAAAGGATTGGGTACAAGTTATCCAACTTAATGAAACCCTCTCCTATGTACAAAACTGACGTATATAAAGTTTTACATAATACATGTTACATGAATATATACAAAGAAGAAGAAATACATATATACAAAAGAGCAAACAAAGAAATATAGTAAAATATAGTTAGGAGAATATAAATTTGCAATTACAAACATGGGCATCCTTTTAAAATCTAGTTTTCAAATCTTCCAGAAAGAGAAATGTATTTATGAACCTCTTTAAAAATCTTTACATTATCATTATAAGAGAGGTCTCCGATTCCATTTAACAATATGTTCAAATTAATAAGTTGTCTTCTGTTGCATATTTTACTTATATTATAAAACATTTGTTGTCTAATATTAGAATACAAAATACATTCCATGAGATAATGATAAGAGTTTTCGCAAGTGGATTTACAAATACATCCAGGATCTTCTGCTAGACCAACATTATACAAATCATTGTTTAATCTACTGGTTGAATATCTTAGCTGAGTATGTATTATATTGAGTTTTCTTTTACCAAATGCGAAATATAATGGCGCTTTAAGTTTACGTGGTTGTACATACGATTTAAAACTTTTGACTGATTCGGCTTCTCTAATGTGCGGTAATTATGTAATTATGTAGAACATCGACGAGTGTAAAGGGCTTTAGTTTTTGTGTTTCTTTACTTTTGGGAACTTGGACAAAGGACAATTACACCAACAGTGTGAACCAATAATCATGTATAATATAAACTACTGAATAATAACAGTTTTTCATCCCTTAAAATGTGAGTTGTTGAAATGAATCTGAATTTTTGACAGGGGAGTAATTATTTCAATTGAAAAGGTTCTTACTGACACATTGATTCCGATATTCTTCAGGAAAGCATGTCAGTGATTTAACTTTCCTTTGTACATGAATGATTGATATAGGTGTTATAGTAGAAAAATTTGTACTTTTAAGATTTGTATGAGACAGAGACATCTGGAGAGAGCTGTTAGATAACAGTTGTACTTTGAGACCTATTATGTTAAAGAGATAACCAACTTGATAATGTTTGTACTTTTAAAAGCTGAGTAATCAAGAAGGATAAAGACAAGATACGGGACGGAAATATAAGATGGCATTTGATAATTTCTTTGATTTTGGTGTACAGCTGCATACCTAAAGTTTGTTCACTTACCACTGAATCGTAGTGCAAATATCGTTATTGGGTTTAATTTCAACGTCAATAGAATAACTTCAGCAAGACTGACAATGGATCACCCACTGACAATGTGCGAAATAATCATTCTTTAACTCATTGTGGCATAATCTGTTGACTCGTGCAAAAAAATCGAATTTTGGCATATTGATATAGACAGAAGGGGTCACATTTTCGAAATTTCGATTTCGTTAAATGTCGAATAAAATGTTCCATATCGACTCTCTGAGATTAAAACCAACATAATCACATTGCCTTTGTGCTAAGGAACAAACGTGACTAATGTTTAAAGAAGTTGATAACTTATAAAGAATTTTATCGAGAAAAATAAAAATTAGTGTTTTCGAAAGTTTGACCCACCTGCAGAAACTGTAACGGGTAATTATGGAGTACGATAAACCTTTGCCTTAAAGAAGAACGGATCTGCATATGTGTATTGAAAATTCAATAGTATACGTTTCTTTTTCGCAACGCTACATGATATTTGCACTAGTATATTCAGGTATGTGAACAAACTTTTGGCATGCATCTGTATATGATTGAAAATTCATCCAAAATAAGGCTACATAGATACTAAAACTGAACGAGAACGGTCACGGACATAATATCTGTAAAAAGTCTATATTGAATAACATATATATTTCGGAACATCATAACCTGAAAGTTACATAATCACAGAAATTCATAATTAATAGACACATTATTTTGGTGTCTGTCTGCAACCTTCAAACCTTCATGCCTTACTGTTTTAGATCTGTATCCGAATAGTGTAATGCTGGATGTACATAAGTTCATTAGCATGTATAGTAAATATCTATGCGTGTCCACTTGTAAATGATAGTGTGTCAGTAATGATTCGGAGAATGTCCTTCTGATGACTTTATCACTTATTTTTGGACATATGCAATAAACCGTTTGGTGCAATGTTAGTCAATAATTTCAACATGTCAACCTGCACTTATACATCTGTCACTACATTTGAAATGTGAACAAGACTTAACTGGAAATGATACCTAAACTTAAATCTCAGAAACTTCTAATTCAATCACGTTATTTTTATAGATAACCTTTTGCTGTCAATTGAGACAACTTATCTTTAGAGACCAGGGTTAAAGATGGGTATGAAAATTTCCCTACTACTCCATTCATTCACTGTTTCTGAAAATTCTACATCAGCAAATTACAAATCAAGAAAAATCATAGAAAACTGAAATCTATAGTATGCTGCATTTCACGAAAAATAAGTGTATAACATGTATGAGAATTTGCCATGGAAATCCGTTCAATAGAGAAAAGACTTTCCTAATTGGAACTTGCATGTCAGTTTCTAAAACATCCAAAAGCTCAGATATCATTGTTTGATTTAAATGTTCAAGAACCAGTCCATACGTAGCTACACTGTTATCAATCATACAATTTAAATAAAAATGTATAAAAGCTAATGAATGCGTGGTCTTATTTTTTCTTATGTTTAGAAATCCGAAAACGTTTTTCAACATATAGGTTACAAAATATTAATTAATCAGAGTCACGACCCTCCCAATAATAAACTTTTTTGTATACATGTGACATGTCACTTAAGAATGACCAAGCGGTCATCGAGATAAATCGTTCAAGCTGATCCATTGATGCATTTCTGTTGTAAACACAGGGTATTCCGTTCTCGTTTTTCAGGTTATAGCTTACAACTTTATATAGGGGCGTCGCACGCTAATGATATTTTTGAAGGATTTGTAACACCAATATGAAGATAAAGACTTTTAGTATTGACTCTTTTTGGTAGTGCCATAATTGTTTCCGGACTGCTATTTATCTGTTCATAGGATATGTAATGTTAACCAAACCTCTTTACCTAAGTATTTAATATCAAATATTCAGTTTTCCAAAAAGGCTGTCTTTACATACGAACTCCTGCACAAATGTGGCTTCACTTTTTAATTTTGCGAAACAAACATATGTATGATAAAAGTGAAATACGAAGTCACGATTTCAAAGAAGTCGATCACTATTCGATTGGAATGCACCTTATGTACAGATTAAAACTTGAGCCAAATTTGTTTCTGTTCTAATTATTGTCGCTTCTTACTTTTCTCTTGTAGTGGCAATTTTTTTATTAAACCTTTGTTTATGTCAAATGTGTTATCTTTAGAGGGTCAATGGTCTCATTACTTGACCTACTCATCCGTTGCCGCCCAAGACGTTATCAAGTACACAGCAAAAACACTGGATGTAATTTTTGTGTAAACACTTTTTAATCATTGGAGGTAAGGAACTATCAGCAAGTGTTCGAATTTAGAATTGCTATTTTTGATCCAAGAAACATTTATTTTTGTTGTCGTTAGATTACTATGAATGTCGAAATAAACCTCTCAACTTTCATCAAAATTGAATTTCAAAATTACGTTTAAGTCATATAAATGATGCATTCTCCGTAAGTTGGTAAATGTAAAACTATTGATAAATGGAATGAGTTCTCCTTCTAATATCTTGTCCTATATTCATTATTACTTCAGACATTTGAACTCACTCGAGACGTTTAAGTTGTTAGTTGTCAGAAAATGTCCAATAACTTTACAACGTACAATGCACTTCAACATCCAAAACTGTGTTCCACAGGAGATATCGCTTGTGGAAGATCAAGCGATATCTTCTAGGAGATACCGTTCAAGGAGATATCGTTTTGAGAATAGATTTTGAACAATGATCTATTACAGTCAAAAACATGATGACGTCACAACGCTATGACATCACCACACTGATAGTCTTAGAATAGAATTACACATGTCCTCTGCAAGCGTCGGATATTTGTAAATTTTATCAACTCGTGTTGATATATTTGTTATCAGAAGACAGAAGGTGGGTGGGTGTGAATGGGTGGGTGTGTGTGTAAGGAATTTGTAAATTTGTAAAAGAGTTCAATATACAGGAATGTGTAATGCCTATGCACCGAAACGAACCCAACGAACTTCACAATATCATTTTGAAAATTGATTTCAAACAATCATTATTCAGACAAGTCTGTAAGACTGATGCATTAGGCTACCTGTAAGTTGGAAAATGATCTGGGTTCGCAGACTGCAATCAGTACATGTCCTTATTCAAGGTTTCCGAGATCTTACATTTCAATACATATTCGGAGAGGAAATGTTGTAATGAATATACTCGAAGTACACGAATTTGTAAATGTCATGTGGTACACTTTCGAGTTTTACAACTAATTTGTTGTCTATTTTATTCTAGATGAGTCGTTCACAAATAGCCTTCATCTCTTAAAACCTCTTGCTACAAAGACATCAAAAACAATTTTTCGGTGACGTTACTAAAAATATTAAAACTGTACACGCACTGGAACAGTCGTTGCTAGGTAAATAGCGGGAGGCACTTAGAGGGAATTCTGCACTTTGTGACCAGTTCTTAAAACCTTGCATGCTGAGAGGTCTGAGTACAAGAAAGTAAAAATATGACAATGCTTGTGATTAATGTTTCGGTGATAATTAGAGATTACTGTATTGACTTGCAAATGAATCATCCCCGAAAGAGATATCATACTCTCCCTTCAAATAGGAGTACAATAACAATTACTTTGCGGACATTCACCAAACAACCAAAAACATTAGATCTGAAGGTAACTAAAGTGTAGCAGGTTTTGAACAGTAACATTGTGTTGTACACCCTCAGAAATGAAACACTTGTGTGATTTGGAAAACTGGACGTGTGTAAAAGCTGTTTGAATATTTGTTCTTTCAACACTATCATTGTTAGTTGACTATGCAAACCTTAAGCATTAAGAAGAAACACAAGTGGCCCAAAGGCTAGAATCGCTACTTCCGGGTCATTCACTTCAGAAATCGTATTGGCATAAACACAATAACCATAGAGACCACATAACATATCACTATTTAAGGCAAATATCCGAAAAATTGTTGGCAATAGTTTTCGTCAACTCGTCATTAGCAATTGCCCTTTTGGAGAAAACTCTTGTTGCATAATCGCCTGAACCGGTGTCCTCAAGTCCGATCTGGAACCTCAAAAACTGTCCGTGAGTCTTGTTCAGCATTCTCTCCAGTTATGAGGTAGTTCCGTCATAAATTCCTAAAAACCTCTGTCTAAATACGAAGGTTTCTCAGGCTTCCGAGAGTTTCCCCTCCCGGCGCGATATTGCAACTTAAACTACCTGGCCAATGAAAACACCGAATGCAAGAATAACATATTTGTTGTCACACAGGCCTATAAATTGATGCAGTCGCAAAATGAGGCGTTTTTGGTCCGTCAAGAAGACACAAAGTGCAAAGTTCATATTCGAATAAAGTTTAGCTTTTGGAAAGCTTACGGAAACAACTTAGGCGATATGAATGTTAACTTTTGAAAAGGTGTTGCTGTTTGCACAAATAACTTTGATTGCATCAGACCTGCGTTCTACATTTCTAGATCAAGAAACCTTCATATTAACACAGAGGTTGTATAGGAATCAATGACGGTGCTACCTCTGTCGTTCTCAAACAAAGAGTTTCTCTATGAAACCGATTTTAATGTTAATAAATCCAGTTGTACTATATACTTTGATTATGAATATCAAGAACTTAACATGTTTCTTGTCCTTGTATTTGATTGTTTATAATTGAAAATTTTCGTTTTTCATGCAGATGAGTTTCGAAGTGGTCTAAATTGGTTGGAATTAAACAAAACAAATCTTCGGACGTATATTCAATAATGGGCGATCTGTATTTTGTCTGTGATTTCTTCTTATCTTTTGCCTTTATATTTTCATTTTATATTTCTTTTAGGTTCTATACAAATACTCTATAGAATATTTGTAGAATCGTGAGATGAGTAGATACACGGTTCTAATCACATTTCGGAGATTTTACTGCACATGTAAATGTTTCTTTAATATTTGATAATATCAAAGCTACTAATTCCATTCAAAACAGTTACCGAAGGGTGTCTTTGTATAAATAAGTCACCCTTAAGTTATATCTTCTAACTTTCCTTGCAAGATTAATACCGACATATAAATATTTGTCATAATGATTTGAATTTTTAAATGTATTCATTCTATTATTCCTTTGTGTTAATTGTTATTTACTTATTTTCCACATTAAAACCTTATTTCCATATCTAGCGACTGTTGATTATCTGTTTTTCATTTAACAAAAAAGTACATCAACATCTAGCTGTAATTACATCCGGCCAACCCATCTTGAAGCAGCATGATTTCCATCAGCACAATTACGTGAACTAAACAGGTGCTATTCTTGAAACTCCATGCTGGAAGAGTGCATGCATATTTTATCGATTTAAAGGGCCACAGTGTATGCTGTTGGAGTAAATAATGTCAAACTTAATAAATGGTGTTATTTTTTTAGAGAAGTGGTGGTTGTTTCTAAAAATAAGAATCTTAGTGCCTAGCAGTTCACAATAGTGACAATGAACAGTCTCAAGTCGTAATCTATAACATAAACCAGACATTGGCGACGCCAATGACAGAAACGTGGTTTTGGAATCTTATTTGCAGAAGACGTTAAAAAAATATATTGATAACGAAAAGTAAATCCTACAACATATAAACATGTACATGGAACGCAAAATTTCGAATTAGTAACATTTCTACGGCCGTTTTACGATTATCATTATTGAAAATGTAATTTTGACAGTTTTAGAGTTAAAATGGAACTTGGGAAAGGCGATTCGAACTTACCTTAGTACATATGTATATAATATAAGAAACATACTCATGGTCACTTTAAAATCATAGTTGAATTTAAAAAAACGGATTTCAAATATTTATAAAACTTGGAAACCTTTTGTTTCCAATATTACATCGGGAAGCTGTAGTGTTTCCTTCAATCTCATTGAAATCAGCCCGAAACTAATCACTCGTACCTCGCTGCGTTTCTTGATCTGACCACGGCTCCATATAAGCCGTGTCAGACGGCCTTGACCGTGACCTTTCACCTCCAATTATTCTAACCAATCAAGGGTCCGCGTACATATCGGTTTTGTTTGATCACGAAAGATTGCGGAAAGTTGAAAATAAGGGACGTCCTGAAAAATGTTGTGCAAAAGTTTTGAAAATATAGCATAAAAATGAACATCATCGTTGTTGCAACTGAGATCTATCATTTTGAGTTGTATGATAAGCTTTTTACTGAAAACATAATTGTCACTCTTGAGATACACCAGAGTGGCGGATCCAGGAATTAGAGCGAAAGCGAAGAAGCGAGAGGGGGCACCCTGGTTGTCGATAACCCCCGGGGGTAGAGGGTCGGGGGTCGGGTTAATGGTCAGCCATTACACACTTCTGAGTTCTAAATAAATAACAGTATGTCACTTATCAAATACAATTGCAAAGGTTTCTGTTTCTACATTTTCTGATTTATTTACCTGCCCCCATTCACAAAAATACTTAATTTGAATTTTTTAAAAAATTGATATGAATTCCTCGAAACCCTTCGACAAAATTGTTGTCGACCTAATTTTGATATAAACTTTGTAGACCTATTCAATAATGTGTCGTAGTTTGTTTTTTGGTAAATTTCTTCACTATAACTTTAAATTTTTTAAAAACGTCTTTCGGACGAAGAATACGCCAAATCAAACGCAAATATTGTCACGATAATACATCTTAATCACTATTATCCTTGGGTCGCAGACATAGCTAAATTTCCTACCAGCGTATTCATCATGACAGTCAACACACCCACGATCATTTTGCGTTCATCCAGGCTCGGCTTTTCTCGGGTGCATTCAGAAAAAGCTCGAATCCCGAGATACAAAGGTTAGATGTGATGTTTTGAATGTCAATTCAACAGTTGCCGAAGTCTTTCCAGCCTCGATTCTTATTGGCTGGCACAGTCTGTCGGTCAAGGCCGTCTGACGCGGCTCTTACGGAGCCGTGGTCAGATCAAGAAACGCAGCGAGGTACGAGCGATTAGTTTCGGGCTGATTTCAATGAGATTGTGTTTCCTTAAGTTTTCAAACTGCAGATCACAAAGAACGTCAAAAGCAATATAACATCAACGATTGATTGTTTGATGACTTTTATTTATAGTGATGTCTTTACATATTCTTACGTATACATTTTCATCATATGCTTTACATTTAAAATCACAGAGTTGAAATAAGAGACAAAAGACACGCTGTCTACACTGACGATATCACGAATATGACAATGGATATACACAAGCATAGTCAATCTGTCCTAAAATCTGAAATCCAAGAGTGTAGCAATGATTACGTTGTAATTTTAAAATATGTTTCCTTCCTTAATGTCATCCAGGTATTTGAATTTGAATTGGTGTTATTGTGATGACACATGTACTCATTGACGAAAGAGTTATTATTGTGATATCTGCTGTCGTTATTGGTTTACATGGCTAAAGGGTGCAGTGGTACTGAGCCAGACTTGTACAATAATGAGATTTTTCTGATCAAAATATCTGCAATAATGGAATTATTCGGATTATCTTATTTGTAATAATTAATTTTACTTATACTTCCTAGTCAAGCATATGCAGAAGCCCAAATATTTATCACTACATTCGTTGTTGTAAGTATCAGTGCAAAAACAATAACCAATCTATATCTGTTTGTTGAAATCAAGAGAAATAACCGTTTATAATACATTTAATCTAAAATTACAATATGAATATAATCTACTGAGGAAATACCACCCATGCACCCATGCACCTGCCAGCTTTGAATTGAATATCTTTTCTTTTTAGGTTCCTAAATTTACATCTAATGGCAACATAAAGGGCATTTCGGTTTATGTATCTACCATAAACGTTTTGTCAAACAAGTCTATGTGTACCAAAGCCGTTTATCTGATTCAATAAAACACATGTATGCAGTTGTGCTTTATCAAAACGATGATGTTTTTTAATATATCCTTTTAATGGACTTGCATCTGATGATTTCATACCATATCTCATTCTGTTTCCTATTTTAATACAAAAATAATATTTTCTACATCGAAGTTAAGTTTATAATTTCATAATGGCAGTTTGAAAACAAATTCTCTCTCAGACGCACATCACGGATCTCAAATGCATTCATAATTACACATCAAGCGAAATTCACATTTAACCTAAGTATTATGTTTGACAAAAAAGATAAAATGTAAATAACAGAGCGAATTTTGTTGGCCTTCCGTCCGCTTTTTGCGTGACCAAAAATAATGAACTACATATTTTGATTGTTTTCCCCCAAATTTACAACCACAAATAACACTAAGTTACTCTACCTTTAACAAGACACTGATAAGATTTGGTTATGATTACCTTTGTCCTAAGCACCATTACATAACCACGAGTTATTACCCATATGGTTAATCATAAGTGATGACATATTTTCAATATGAGCACATATCACTTTTGCCTAGCAAAACTTGTTTCAGCGCGAGTTACCGTATTATGTCGTCTGTGACGTCATCAAACCATTGTTCGTGACGTCTCTGAAGCGGGCCGCCGCAAAGAAAGCAGGCCGCTTTCCGCGTGTTTTAAATGAAATAGAATCGGTAATAAAGAAATTATAACCCTCGGAATTGTGTCATAGGACTTTTACAAAACTCGTGCGAACTTGTGTATAACGCTCGCTCTCGCTCGGGTAATACAAAAATTCGCACTCATTTCGTAAAAGTCATATGACACACCTCCTCGGGTAATAATCTCTATATCCCACTGATCTTATTTTTAAGTGTCTATGATCTCTTTACCATTTTATGGAGAAGGCGCCTAACGATTAACGCTTTAGTGGTTTTCGCGATTCCAGTTACAAGTTGCTGTAATAACTACCTATAGCACTACAAAATGTGGTATAATTGTGTAATCAATACACTTTTCGCCCCGACCTTCATCGCATCTTTGAAGAAAGACCTGCAGAAAGGTGTCATTTAGATTTTGAGATGAGGAAGGTTTTCCAATGGAAAACTCTATATCTATGGAAACAATGATACTGCTTTTACTGATCGGCAGCTACACAATACGTGTTCTCTTTGTGTCACCTTCAAAACACAATTAGTACATATTCCAGTTATAACTCATATTACAAAATAGCTTTTATGAGCATTTTAAGTATCAGCACATTTACTTTACAATTCTAGACTACAGTTCATCAATTTTACGAGGATACCGAAGATGATAAAGGAAGGACATGATGTAATGTTCTCCAAGGACTACACAGACTGAGTGATGCATCTAGTTGATGATTGTCTGCGAACTAATGGTCGTTAAGGGTTAAGTCACCATGTCTTGATAGCATTGCTTACATGTACAGACGGTGTTTTCTTGTCTTAGCTTTTAACGTCTTATTAATGCTCTTTTAGTTTAGAGAAATTTTAAGATAGATTTTTTTAGAAGCAATCCTTATGATTCAAGACTTCGTTTGTAAGAAACAAACTACTAGGAATACAAAAATCATTGTTAGGTTGCATATCTTAGCCTTTACATGTTCACCACTTTAGAAACTCCGAGATTCATCAACATTTTGTAGGAATATTTTTAAACAACATTGTTGACAAAGTAGTTAATTTATTTTTTAAATTCAGCAGCTACAATTTGGGATTGGTTGAAAGTCTTTGATATAGTAGTTCGCAAAACATGCAGAAAAGTGTTGTATTTTATCTTTTTAAAATGACATATTTCAAACACCGTTTTGAAAAGTAAAGAATACTAAAACATTCAATTCATTTTGTCCCACTACCGAATACTGCACCATTATCAGTCTACAACCTCGACGAAATAAATCAACATTACGGGTTATTATAAAACCGAAACATAGATTTCAACACGGTAACAAGAATGTGTTTTAAGATATATTGTTACAATTTTATAAATGGTTGGGACGTAAGCACTAGACTTAGCATAACCTCGAAGCAGTGATAGCAAATCGCCAGATAAACATGCATTGCACATGAGGCGTTTGGTGATGATAACATTTCACTGATGGTTAAGTGTGTAGAATATCTGAGATATTAATGGCAAAAGCTATCAGAGACTCAATAAAAGAAAACTTTGTTCTTCTTTGCCAGGAAAACGTGATTTTAAAACTGCACAGCTTCTGAACAAAAATTAGTTTCATTTGAAATGATGTATCTGTAATAAAAATCAATGTAAACTTTTATTTATGAAAATGGTAATTCATTTCTTATGATATTTTATATATTAACTTTAGACCGTTCATGTAATGGTGTTAAGGATGTCCGCTCCTCAAATTTAAAGTATTAAACTTTTTTTCTAACATATATTTTTCAAAGGTTTAGTGTATTTGCTTTAAATATCCACCCCAAAAAATGGGGGTAAGTGTGGGTTTTTTCGAGATATTTTAAGACAAAGATCCCTTTGTCAGTCAGAGTTTTAACATGTACACAACATGTAATGAAACATTTCAATCAAAGTATCAACATTCAAGCTATTTTTGTACTAAAAATATGCTTTCTCCCACTAATTATCTACAAATCTACCTGAATGCATACATCCAAATCATATTCTTCCAACAACATCTACTTCTGAGAAAAAAAGTTAATAGATAGCTCAATAGCTCAAATGACAGTTACAATTGAAAATTGATGAGTCAGCAAATTTTTTGAAAAATTCAAAATACATCGGACACGTTTTTTCTCTTCATATACATATCATTGATTTACAATAAATCAACATGAAAATAATACAAAACAATAGAAGTAAAACAAAAATTCAATTTATTTCTTTTATCACATTACATTTATAAAGGTACAGCAAGTAAAAGTCATGAAGGGAAGCAACTGGTCAACATGAAGCGCACATAAAATGCCTAGAGAAATGTGTCTTGTCTGGTACACACATAAACTTTAAACTGTAAATACTTAGTTTTTGTATGTTATCCAATAGGAATGTGTCAAGATATTACTCTCCAACTGAGATTCACAGACAAACTGACAAGGACAGGACACATCCTAGGTGTGTATGATCTGTATGTCACTGTATCCATTAGAATGGTTTATCCTCTATTCCAATTGAATGTAAGTACACATGTATCTGAAAAGATGAAGAATAAGTTTGTTAACAACACTCATTTGAGATTCCTTTTCATTAAAAAGGCAAACATCAGATATTGTTATATATTTTTAAACTCCATTACATTTCATACAATGATAAACATAATGTTTCCTTTTGAATTAGATAAATAAGCTTGAAGGAAAGATAAGACTTTTATTGTCATCTGGTTTTTAAGAACATTGTACACCTCACATAACATTATCCAAAGCCTCAAATAACTGCCAACAAGAGTTTATGAATTTAAGTTTGGGTTTTAAGAATCATGTATTTAAACTGGAATTGCCACATATGATGCTTATAGATGTTTCCATCATGTTTAATTTACAATTTAAGAATTTGGCAGATTAACACAGCTCTTAAGAAATATTTTGATACATTCAATTAAGAATAAAGTGACATCATGAAAACTGAAAACTGAAAACCTTCCAATTGTGATAAAGGAGAATTCAATGTTAATAAATTTGTCCATGTATAATCTCAAAGACCTTTTTGATTCTCTCATCATGTTAAATTTACATGATCATTCACGTACACAGAAATATACAAAGGTTTTATTACTATTTTATCATTTGTTGACAATGGTCAAATAAGGATTTTCCCTTCTTGATTTGTCATAAATAGTATAATACTTCAAAACAATATAAACTGACAGAAAAACAATATAACTAATTGTTATTTAATGGAGGAATTATTCAATTGAGAAAGTTGTCTAATGCTGCTTGGGCTTGGGCAATATTTCAGCCAAATTCCTGCAAAACATTATCATAACTTTTCTTAATATTCATCATTTCTACTTTTTGTAGCAACAACATATATATATAACTTTTTGGTTCAATAATATATCCTCATCATTTTAAATTTATCATTTATAAATGTCATTACAGATTATATTTTATGATCACAATAAATCAAATAAATTCAGTTTTGAGTGTTTTATATATTTGATAATTATCAATTTATTTACCTCAATTTCAATTTCTGCATTTTTTTGTGCAGCTTTCGCATCTTCAGTGATGATCTCAGGTTCTAAAAAAAAAAAATAATAAAAATAAAGTCTACAACAAAATCTACATCGAGTGCATTCAGTGAGATGAATGTGACAAATAAAGGCATGTCCAATTGTAAGCATTGTTTCAGCAAGTCTAGGTTATTTGTTTACAATCAGAAATAGATAATTACTATGAAAGAAATAACATAAGTTAAACCTTAAGTGGAATTGATGTTTACAGCAAAGAAAGAAGATTTAGATTATGAATAGTTGGCAATACATTATACATACCAGTGCAAGTGGTTTGTTATTGTTTCATGTTGGCCTCGCCTTGTCCCTCCCATCGGTATATATCAGCTGACAAGCATGACCTATTTCCAATAGCGGACAATCAGCTGACTAGCAGAATTGTTTATTTTGATGCCACTGTCAGGCAGAATATAAAAGGGGAAGCTTGATCATTTCCCCCATCATTTTCAACAATGAATTGAGAAAATTCATGTGTCGCGATTTGGCGGTGTCTAGCCATGTTTACCAAGGAGAAATGTTGCATTGCTTCACGGGGTTTGTAAATTCATTAATACCTTTAGGCAGCTTCATAACCTCAATTTGGTGACATGACATCTTATGTTTCAACACTTGTACACACCGGGAACTTAACTTGAGGGCGAATGTAAACACATGCGACTGTAACATGAGACTGGGCCCCCTCTATTTATTCCCACTGTTCACTTGTTATGCGCAATTGGCCGAAATAACCAGTTATCGTAACTTCAGTACGGTTTATTACGTTTGATAATTTTGATGTACATTTAATCAGAAATCATCAAAATTGAGAAATTACGGCTTTAATTTGGTGTTATAAGAATAAAACCATTATGATTCAAGGTTATTTGATTGTTGCAATTTTGACTTGTAAGTTGACAGTTTGGTCATGCGCAGTAGGTGAGGAGCGAACATCCTTAAGTGTGAAATTTACCTTTTTGAAATTGAATCGTAATACCAACACAACAAGTAAAAGGAACTTTATTTTCTTGTTCCATTTCTTTAAGCGGATGACTTTCAGAACATTTTAAATGCCATTTAGCAAAATGAACAGTCTGGAGGTACGGAAATGGGCAGACTAGGAAACTAGTATTTCGACATGGGAGCATACCATTAAAAGATGCAGAGATATACATGATGGAAAATTACTTCTGAAAGGTTCTGATATATGTAATGAATGACACTATATGCATGATCAGAGCAAGACTATCTATGCTCTAGTAGATCAAGATAAATTATGCTGCAAATTTGTGAAACATCAGAAAAATATGTGTTGAATAGGTCCTACTGCTATCTGAACATGTCATGTAGCAGATTAACAAATTTATTGTGTAGAAAGTTTTCAGATCTAAAATCAATTATTTCTTAAGTTTTATTTTGTTCTGTATGACGATGCCACGTTCCATAAGGAAGATCACATGAACACATTAGACCAAAAGTAATGTTTTTATATGTCATGTTTTCGCTTTTGTACGATAGCGATTCATGACCCCGGAAATTTCAGTTGTTAACTGTGTCCCTTAATATTCATAGAGATCAGTGGAATATCATTATTGTCACAAAAAAATGTTGATGTTATTGTACATTTCAGAGGAATGCATCTAGTAGGAATCAGAGAAAATGATTGTAGAATACAATCAGCAATACATGACTTATCGAATGCCCATAGCTGTGATAAGGCTTTACAAACTTTGTTAAACATTAATGTAAAATGGTTAGATAATCCTATGGTTTTTAAACACATACATAACATGACACATGCTAAAAGTAAAAGACATTTTTCCAAAAAGTTATTGCATATCAAATATCAATGGTGAGAAGGGACAATTCACAAGTCTATAATTAAAGGTTTAGCCAACACGACTGTACTATTTGTTGATGGTGTCAAAGTCAGTAATTTGTAGCCTGCGACCTCGTTGTATCGCGGTAGTAAATGTTTCCTTAAAATAATTTTACTTCTTGCAGTCAAAATCCAGGTGTTCTTATGGGCACCCTTACAATACCTTGTTGTCAATAAAAATTTACTATTTCTACTTATTTGTTACTTGAATATTTTTGTATGAGCCAAACATCTTTGAACCTCTTATATTTTAGTCACGGAAGCGAACTCCATCGTATCGCGGTAAGAGGTAAAATTGGGATTAGGTTGCGGAATCAGGATTTATAATTTTTTTCCTTATTTTTTTTAACAGTAATCAAAACAATATAAAATATTCAACATATGTCATATTACATATCAAGTTTACAAAGAAGGGCTTTTGAAGACTTCTGCAGACATCATAAGAACAGGTTTTGTTTTGTTTAGAGTTGTATTTTCTAGTTTGCTGAGCTGGTTAATAAAGATTTTATAACATAAATCCATAGTACTAATACCCATACGACTGAATGATGAGAAAAAATAAAATCTAAAAATAATCTTTTATCTACATCACCAGGATGAAATGATTTAAGAAAATGAAAATTGACTCATTTTCTTTCAACCTAATAAGAGGTGAGAGAAAAACAAAAGAACACATTCAGTTTAATATTGAAGTGAATACATGCAATTATTTAATAAATGATATCAATTGTATTCAGATATAGAATGTCACTTTACTGATTTAAAAGATAAATGTTGTTGAGAGTATCTATCCATTTGTGATTATTATTCTTAAAAATTTCATTGGAAAATAAAAACAATTGTGGCAATAGATTTGCTTTAAAAAATAAATAAAATATGATAGTTTATGATTAGTTCAATAATCATTTTATATATGTTTTTCATTCATTTTCAAAAGAAAAACTATTTCCAGTCGCAGATAAATTGAAAGTTTTTGTGCAAAATAAGATTTTGAAGTTTAATTTCTATTCTAAAAATGCAAAGAATCGTACTTATCACGGTGGCTTGTAAGCACATTTCTGCTGCTTTGAATTGCATAAACGACATGTAGACGACCTTATTAAGGTCAAATAGTAACGGGCACATGTCATAAATACTTTTGACATCTGGTTCAGTGATGTGGGTCAGCCATTTTTCGCTGAAAAGCATGGTGAATTGATAATTTTATTTTTGTATATAATAACAAAATGGAATAATTGCATTGAATTTATATATTGCAATCAAAGTAAATGGATTTTGATTACTGATTTACGTCTGTAAATAGCAGTTTGAAGACGTGCCCTTCGCGCTAAACCGGAAGTAGCGATTGACGCGATACGATGAATGCCGCGATACAATGAGGTCCGAGTATACATTGCCATTTGCAGAGGTGATTGCTTGGCATCCCTTCTAAAGTTATTTAATAATTCAATGAATTCTCTTTCAGCGATTTCCACCACTGTCACCACAATCTAATGGTCAACTGTGGTGTGACGTTGACGTAGCGTCCACAGACTTTATTCAATTGGTGTTATTTTTAAGTGGATTTCTTATTTTTGGAAAGATCATTGAAGATTTTGTCCTTCGAGTTGTCAAGTTGGCCGCATAGCGCATGCTCTATATGTATTAGCATAATCATACTGGTCCATAATTCGATGCAAGTGACGTCAAAGTAGATTATTGTTGGAACAGTCTTGCTAAAATTCTCTTACACCAGCATTGAAACATCTTTGGTGTGAATATCACACTTGACACAGTTGCATGACTTGAATGTGTTGGCAAAGGAATAGAGTTAGGATAAATGTTAATTTTACGGAAGGTAAAAAGTATAATGACACGTTATTGTCCGCCTTGAAGTAAACAAAATTAGACTCATAACCACATTATACTTTTCTTAAGTTTCTTAAGACCAGGTTCTTGACTTTTCAACACCACAAAAGGCTACTGCACGGTTGACAGTTTTTGTTATAGTTATTTCGTTGTTTATATTTTGATGTCTCCTTTGAGTTCTCCTTCCAATGTTCTTGCTGGTTAAAAGTGCAATTTACCAAGATTTCCTTTAGTAGACAAAGATCATGAATGATTACCGATTAGTTTTAAAGACTAGTGTGTCCCGCTGCACTGCCTCAATAACACCATCACCTGCACACGCCACATCAAACGTTTCTTGTAAATTAGTAATTGGGAGTCATTGTAAAACTATCACAGCATTGCCTAAAAGAAAGAATTAACGTTCTGTGCTTAAGGGTAACCAGATATACATCAGATGGATTATTGTCTGCTAAATGTTTTTCCTTTTTAACTGAAACAGGTGAATGTGGTTTTCTAGACTATTTCCATTACATGTAGCATTAATGGGGAGAAATCATCAAAGACAATGCCTCATGTAGACGCCTCAAGCAGTGTTCTTCCTGTTCTAAATCTATTGTAATGAGATCTGTCACTCTCTGTGTTCCAGCTTATCTTATTCCAATTTCTCCTCTACTACAAAGCTACTTAAAACACATAATAAACCCAATCTTTTGTTTTGGAGGTTTTCTTCTAACTGAACAAATAATCATATTACGTGCAAACTTAAAACCAAACTAGTATGAAAGCAGGAAGTCTCAACTCCTTTACGTGATATATTTCCTAAAACACAGAAAAAGCTTTTGTCTTAAAAGAAAGTTGGAATTTGAATGCTGTGAAGGAAGGGTTCGGGGTATAGCAATATTAACCTTGTTTTTGAAGGTCAAAAGACCAAAGTAACAATTGCATTGACATGACTTTCACATTACAAGACATTTTTCACAGGCAGAGTCGATGCCAAATATTAAAATATCCCAAATGCTACTATATCAGACAAATGAAGCGCCGGATCAATATACTCTGTCATTTAGAGCAATATATTGCAATTATTACTGTTTCTTTCGTCGTGTACTGGAGTTCAAAGTTCTATCATGGAATGAAATTGAATGATTTTCTGATTATCTGATCATACGTCAACCAAACTATACCAAAGTCATTTTTCATTAGACAAAAGAGTTGTGAAAACAATATCCCTGTCGAAGTGTTAGATTAAAAAAACATCTCTTACGTTTGGGATCAAATTCAATTAAAATGAAAACAACATGTCACCAAAACTTTAAACCAAATATAATCAAATTTCACTCAAATAGACGGGTAACACAGGCCAAACCATAAGACTAAGTGGACTGAACCAACTCTTCCTCTGACAGTTTTCACACCATTGGAGACATCCTTAGCATTACCGTTCGTCTGTCAAGTTTGTTTGATCTGGAATTTTGAAGATTATTGTTCTTAAAATAAGGCTACATGTATACGATTCTCAGTTAGCATCAAAGATATCCCTGTAAGGTGTTTCCTTTGTGTTACCATAAATTAATTTCGTCTGCTTTGATGCCGAAACTAAAGAAAGATGAAAACTATTGTATATACATATACATAAATATTATATGTGCATGCTACTGAAGTATTAATATTGTTGAAATGTCGTGTTTATTTCATGTTGAAATATAGTATGATTGGAACACCCATAATGCACATCTGTGACCCTTTACGTCTTCAATCCTACTATTCATAGGTTTCAAAGCGAGCGTTTGATTTGTATTTATTTCAACAGATAGGTATGTTTACTTCATAGCAAAATAAAAGAACAGCATTCGGGAATTAAAGTGGATAACCATTACATTTATCAGCATATATCATGTCATACCCTATTAGCTTGTTGGGACAAACACAGAGAATGTTCCAATGGATGAGGAGGTTCCTGGATTCAGTTGGTCACATAAACTATATATTGATGGAAAATCAATATTTTTACTTGCAGGGCGTTATGCTTTGCAAATATGATCAATATGTTTGAACTATACCGACATCTATGCCTTTGCTTGAAAAAATAAACTTTGCAATGTGTGGATGAAATTATATATTGTAGTATCTTGACACAACAATAAAATATTAATCGTGTTATTTCCTGGGCTTCTTCTCAAACCTTTCCTTTCCATTAAATCATTATCTCAGAATAAGAACATATTTCATATCAACAATTGTATAGGATAAGCTGTGTCAGAAAGAAATAGTTGTTGCTGGTTTATTTCCCAGGTGTGACTATAAACATTTGTCATTAAGCATGTATAAACATTAATCTCATATCATCATAATCAAAACACATACTTTCCATGTATTTTAACCGTTTAATTTCATACCTTGCATTCTACACGAGAGATTCTTTATTTCTCAACAACATTCATACTAATTACATCATTATACAAAAATTAAATAGATATCCACCTTCACGTATACTTTATTTGTATTATAAGAAATGGAACACTTGCAGTTGTTAATGAAATAAACTGTTTATCAAGCTTCAGGAGCGATAAACATGTATGTATGTCTACACTGGCCACCAGCTGAAAGTAATTTTCAATACGCATGATGTGATTGCAATACTTTACAAATTTAATAAAATAAAGTCACTTGTCAGTAGCTGAAAATAATGTCCTATTAACGCAACAAATGAAAGTTACTTTTCAATATAAAAGTAAATTTGATATAGTATTATGAGTCGTTATAACTTTTCATTATCTTAGATTGAGTTTGTTAAATACCAGGTTTATTTCAACTCGTGACATGAGTTGTTGCTTAGTTTTTATTATAAAACTTATACCTGTGACACTGAAATAACATAAGCATTACCCAAAGTATGCCAATAATGTGTATAACGAGTATTATGTGTACACGACACCATAAGATATGATATTCCATAAACTGATGTATTGAATCTAAAATTACTACAAGAAATGTGAGCAAATCAACATTGCCCTGACGGATTGACTTTCATAGCAAAATATCACTGCTTTGTTTGTACATGTACATGTATATCATTTTCAGCTCCGTTATTCTCACTTCACATATTGACTCATTTGTAAAATGTCATGGGGTAAATATTCACTTTGCCATATAAACATAGTTTTTTTTAAGTCTACAAGTTGGTGTATCAGACAACGTTTAGATATATAAAAAATGTTTAGGGTACTGGCTAGGACACATTCTCTTGAACAAAAGAAACAATATCAACGAGAACAGAATTGTGTGTGTAAAAGTAACTCGCGTTGTTGATGCATGGTTAGAATTGTATAGAACGAAAGTTTATTTCATATAAAAAAATCATAACAAAATACTTAGCATGCGTATTATGTGTCTAAGAAAAGACCGAATGCCCTATCAATTCTTCAATTTGTATAATATATTATTGCTTTTCTTGTGATACATCGAGGTACAAAAATCATCCACACGTCAATTTGGGAACATTTTACCATTTGTAGATACCGGGTTAATCTGTAAGCAGGATGCAGAAAACTGTAGCCTTTTTTCCGATCACGCTGATTTTATACTTCAAAATTTAAATTAAACTTATTCAGCATTGAGTTATTTCATTGAAATATGACTGTCAACAATTCTTAAATGACGCCATATTCAATTGACATGTCAACTCAATATGCTATCGTCCATTAACGTCTGTGGACTAATACATAAATTATTACAGGACATTAGCTGTTTTTGTCATCAAGCTAATTCAACATAAATGTGCCCTGTCTTATAGTCATTTAATATGCATTTGAATTATGCTACGATTACATACATCTGAAATACGATGTGTATACTATTACATTAGTTGATTTCTTATAACGTTATAATCCGCATTCATTTGACTTGTTTTATTTAACACCTGAAATGTTTGTCAATATTTCATCATACTAGATATGTTTTCTAGATATGAGAAAGGTTATCCATAATTAAGGATTTTGGCTGAATTCTTTTTGTTATTGACGTTTTTCATTTTTTTCTATTCGGCCGATGTTGTGAGCCGGCTTTAGCGATAACCCATTACAGCGAAACTATCCAGACTGGTAGACCTTTATGACAAGAAGCTAAAAGAAGCTTCACTGCTTGGAGGGAATTATGTTTACTTGCATCTTTCATAAGCTTTTTGTCGAACTATTATCCATGAATTATGTAATAAATACACTTTTGATATTGTATAATAAAGATTTCTCTAGATCGTATCGTCCATTTCATTTCATGAAGGAGAAAATTTCTTTCTTTTTTTAGGCCGTTTTTATGGATAATAAGTTCAAATTACTACAAGGAATTGTATTTCAGAAAAACAGAAAATATCTTTAATGAGTATCATATTAAAAATACGATGGTACTGTTTACATAATTTTCAGTTCCACAACTAAGTAAGGGTATTTTTCATTTTAAAAAAAAAAAAATTTTCATACACAACACAACATTAAACAAAATCTAAATATTATCTAAATGGCAAACTCGTTATTAAAAATAATAACTATTCATTTAATCGAAATGGCTACCAGACTACCAGGTGAAAGAGCACTGTACAGCGAGATTGTCGGGTCAAGTAAGTGAAAAGAGATGTCAACGTTATCTTGTTGGCTACCCTATAAAAAATGATATGATTGAATTTTACGGTTGACCTGTCTCTATTGGAACTGATAAAATGCCTTGTAATGAATACAGATATCCTTTAAACTCTGAGATAACAACAAACACCTACTGATTTAATTTGTAAGTGGGCCATGATATAGTTCGTACATTATGTCACCGAGAAGGCGCTTCAGTGGGTTTTTTTCCATTCAAATTACAAGCTGTTGTAACTACTGCATGTCAGACGTGCTCAAAGTGTGTAATCAATACAGTTTTGCCCCGAGCTTCATTGCACCATTAGAGCTAATGATGTATGACATTTTCTGAAAAATAATCTATGTTTATGTAACCTTATAAAGTAAAATGACAACTTCTTTTACTCATCACTGCCGTTACTTTCTTATTTGTTTTCAATCAACTGTTCATGATTTTAAAAATTTCTTTTGATTCCAATCAAAAAAACTTGCAATCTCATTAAAATAAAATCTAATGTTGCTGCACTACGTTACGTAGATTATATTGAGCATTTAGATTTCATTTTAACGAGATTGAAAAACTTGGAGCCTTGTTTAAGTTTGTCTGAGGTTCCTGAGGAAGGGAGGAATCTGAATTGTAATGATAGTTAGTAAATTGTCTTAAGGAAATATCATCTATACTCAACGTGTTTATGTGTGTTGATCTAAACTTATTTTCATAGTGTTGGAATGTTTCATCTAACATCAAACCAAAGTAGATTTTATGATTACCCCCACTAATTATTTTTAAAAGTGAACAATATGATTCGGGCATTTTTTCCAAAGTGATGTAGTGCACAAACAAACACCTCATTTGCTGAAATCTTGAAAGGTGTTTGATGTACAAATTACATTACTTTTGACATGAACCAAGTTATTCATTCTATTTTCTTAATCAGGCCTATGCATTTTAGGGGTCTCAGTAATAAATACTTACAAAAGAAAAACTTTATTTTTATTTTTTAACTCTTAAAGAGGTTTACCAATCGGTATGCGGTCCGCCGTTGTATTTTGAGGGACATCATAAATGACACGAACAAGGCACTGAACTAAATGCGTGGATAGAATATCCACACATTTACAAATGATTCACGTTAAGGCAAATCAAAAGTGCCTTGCGATGCCGTAGCAGGGTTTTTCACACTAATAGCGCCGATGAAAGCCTTCTTGTTTTCTTTGATCGAGTTTGCCCTCTCATTATCTAGTTGTCAAATCTAAAGCAACCAAAAAGGTTACTCTTAGTTAAAATTTCAAATGAGGAATGATATAATCATTAGGGCTAAGGATTCAATGACGTTTTGATTGACATTTTGTCCTTCATGCTGTTGAGCGTTTAATTCATTTGCGTATATTTGTTGCCAACTTGTATATTTGGAGCAATATACTTTTTCAATATTAGAGTTTGAATTGAATAATTATAATTAAATGATCTTTGAAATTTCTTCATCTAAAATCTTAAATCGTAGCTGCCCGTAAGTGAACTGTATTAAATTTTCACTGCATTCAAATCACTAAAGAATTGTTATAATTTCATTTATGTCACAGCGTCAAAGTATCAAGGTCCTATTACTTTCAATTTATTCACCTGTGTGCAGTCAGTAGTTTGTCGTCAACCAGTCTACAGGTTTTACATCATGTGACCCTATAGGAAACTCGATACGATAAATTAGTTCAGACATTATAACTCAAAGAATATGTTTTGATAATATACTTTTACATACATTATAGAAGCATTGTGCCAAGCCCCTGAAAGAAACTGTATCGACTAGATTTGGAATTCACTGAGGTTTCTCAAGGGTAGTCTCTCTAGCTATGAAAAAGATCACACTTGTTCTACAAACCAGCAGCTAGGCAGGACGTATAGTCTTAAAAAACCTTAACCTTAAAACAAATTAGTACATATTCCAGTCATAGTTGATAGTACAATTATCTTTTATGAACATTTTGATTAGCAGTACGATCAATTTACAGTTCATCACGTTTACAAGGATACTTAGGTTGAAATATGAGAAACATGAAGAAATTTTTTTAATGCTGTTTCGATTTTACAGAAAATTAAGAATGATATTTTTACAAGCAATCCTTATGAGTCCAAGCATTAGTTCGTAAGAAATAATCTTAGGAATACAAATTTAGGAAAACATTCAAAGTTACATATTTCTTGATCTGCTAGAACATATATAGTCTCTCATTATGCATATCATGTTCTTGATGCATACTATCATAACATGAATCAAAATCTTACAGAAGTAATTTTAAAATTAAAAACTAATTATATTTAAAGTTCTAGTTTTACAGTATGAAAATGCCACGTTTTTATAAATAAAAATCACAAGAACGTATTATTCCAAAATTAACCTTTTATATGATTAAAAAGCAATGACAACACGTTGTCCTTTTTTGTATAATAGCAAGTCTTAAACACCCTCTGTAAACCTTCCTCAGACATCAGGTGTCGTGAATAACGATTAGTTTTAAACACTAGTATGTCCCTCTGCACTGCCTCAATAACACCATCACCTGCACACACCACATCAAACGTTTCTTGTAAATTAGTGATTGGGAGTCATTGTAAACTATCACAGCATATAGCTTACAAGAAAGAAATAACGTTCCGTACTCAAGGGTAACCAGATATCCATCAGATGGGTTAATGTCTGCTTAATGTTCTCCCTCTTTAACTGAAACAGGTGAATGTAGTATTATAGACTATTTCCATTAGCACCAATGGTGAGAAATCATCAAAGACAATGTCTCATGTAGTCGCCTCAAGCAGTCTTGTTCCTTTTCTAAATCTATTGTAATGAGATCTGTCACTCTCTGTGTTCCAGGTTTCTTTATACCAATTTCTCCTCTACTACAGTGCTCATTTAGCACCTACTTAACCCCACTGTTCAGTTTGGAGGTAAACAAATAGGTTTTCTTCTACCTGAACAAATAGTCGTATTACATGCAACTATAACCAAGCTATTATGAAAGGAAGAGGTCTGGTTTAGTTTGCTCCTTGAAGCATTATATTTCCTAAAACACAGAAAATTGTTTTGTAATTTTGAATTTGAATGCTTTGAAGAAAGTCTTCATTGTAAGCAACACTAACAGTGATTTTGAAGGTCAAAAGGTCAAATAAACAATTCCATCGACATGACTTTCACAGTAGAAGACAAAAATAAAATAATTCTTTTGAAATTATTGTTTTGAAGTAAATTTAGATGAAATGAGAGCATACTACAATGATCGAAAATATATTCATTTTACCAAAACCTTTAAACAAAATATAATCAAAATTTACTCAAATAGACAAGTAACAAAGTCAGTTATCAAAGAACTAAGTAGGTTCAAACAAACTTGAGTCCTCACTAACAGTATTCACTCAATAGGAAACATCCCTAGCATTACCGTTCGTCTGTCAAATTTGTTTGATCTGGAATTTTGAAGGTCGATGTTCTTAAAATGAGGCTGTGCTACACGATTCTCCCTTGGCATCAACGATCTCCGTGTTAGGTTTTTCCTTTGTGTTACATTAAAGTCTTCTACTTTGGTGTTGTAACTAGAGAGATATAAAAACTCCTTATGTAGGAACTAACTACTGCAATGTAACTGAAGCATTCATATTGTTGAAATATTGTGTTCATTTCATGTTAATACTACAACTGCGAGACCCATCAGACACATCTGTGACCATTTCTCTTACTATTCATAAATTTGGATTAAAAGTGAGCGTTTGTTTGTATCTATTTCAACAGAACTTGTATGTTTGCTTCAATGCAAAATAAAAGAACATCACACATTCACACATGAAAAGTGGATCATTACATTTATCAGTACCTTTATCATATACTGTTAATGGTAGAGTCATACTTTCATGTAGACATTTGTAACAGGCATACACGAAGTACGCGTGTAGCATGTCTCTGAATTACGACGCACATCTATCAATATGAATTGCACAATCAGCCAAATCATTGACATGTAACATCAACAATTGCTAGAACCTACACAGTGGAAAATAAATAGCATGAGAAATGCCTGGATGTCCTTATGTATATTACAGAGGTCAGCAATAAGTCATGATCTCGATCCTATCGAACATTTGTGGGGTTAAAACACATATTATGAACCAAGGTATGATGAGGCGACTTGAACCAGTGGTTTATTTACAGAGAGGTGACACAAAATACTGTTGGAAATATCAATATTTCGACTTGCAGACTTGCAGAACAGTATTCTTTGCCACTGTGAACAACAAGTTTGAAATATGCAGACATTTATGCCTCTGCATGAAAAAGTTTAAATAAGAATGTGTTTGTATGAACGGTGTCATGTAATGCGGTGTTTTGAAGCAGGTATAAAATATTAATGGTATTTTCCCTAGGCTTCTTCTAAAACCTTTCCCTTTCACTAAAGTATCATCTTAATATGGACATATACGATATAAAAAAATTAATAGGACAAGTTCCTGTGTTAGACAAAACGGGTGGTGCTTGATTTATTTCCATGTGTATATTATGCTTATATATTATATATTAATCTCAGATCATTATACCAAAACACTATCAACTTTAAATCCATTAGCAGCTCATATTATCATCAATATTAATTTTAGTTACACCATTTAAGGTAAACAAAAATCGACCTGCCCGCAGATTTCATTTATATGATTAGAAATCAAATACCTGGAGTTAATGTTATAAATGTATATCTCGTCACTAACCACTGGTTCAACTATGGACATGAGTTATTGTTGTTGTTGAGTTGTTTACACAATACCATACATTATTTACAATCCACCCAGTAATGCATTTGTATTTACTTTTGCACAAACATTAATCAAATAAATGTTGTAGCGGCTGCTAATATTGTTTCAGGGAGAAAGCCCGCAACACCATCGTGGCTGTGCATTGCGGTGAAACCTGCGAGCAATGGATTGAACTAGCGAACCATGGATCTTACTGCACTGAAATTCAGTGTTGCATTGCACCCAAATCTCACTGTCTCTACTGCAGACAAACTTGCCGAGATCCTAGCAGGATTCGAACCATGGACCTCTTGATCCGAAGCCGAAGGCGCTAACCCCTTCGTTGCTATTCCGCCCCCCCCCCCCCCCCCCCCCAACCCCATCCGCCCCCCAAAACAATAGTAAAAGACGGATATGTCAATGATATGTCAATGACAACATGACCTACCAAACAAGACTTTATATAACAACAAACTAGTTAAATGTCAAGTAATTCTCAGAGTTCCTTTATGTCCAGATAAAGTAATTATGAAATCACGGAAATGTTTGACCTTTACATGTATAACATCTTAAAACACTTCATGAGATTAATCGCTCAATATCCGTCTTGTTTTGAAGGATCGTTAGGGAAACGATTTGACTACCAGAAGGTATGCGCAGTATTGAAACCGACAAATACTATAAACTATGTAAACTAAGATGACAGATGGTAATAAGTGTCAAGAAAATAGACACAAAATATAAAAATGAAATAAATATCCATGGTAACTTATCAATCACCTGTAAAGAATTAAGAACACATACAATTCTTTCAAAGCAATAATAGTAATAATTTCTACGCTCTTCAAAAAAAGGAACGCAAAAGTCACTTTTTAAAGAATTTATTGCTTAACCTCGAGATGCAATATATCATAAAGTTCTTTTCAATGCTAAATAGTATTATGCCACGTTATTTTCCATCTCACCAAAGAAGACCAAATCGTGATTCATCATCAAACCACACTTTTCTAAAGTGTCCTAGGTTCAGGTTCTTGGTTTTCAAACACCACAGAAAGCAATTGCGTAATTAGACGTTCCTCAAAACAGGGGTGATAACTGGCCTTCTTGGTTGAATACCCATGCACTTAACACAAACGATTCCTGCACCTTTGGTTGGAATGTTTCGTCAAAACGTGTAGTCTACACGGTTGTAACTTGAGGGTGACGCTAGTGGTCGACCTGGTTGTAGCGAATTTGGCTTGGTTTGTAATTCTAAGATGCACACATCCCGGATCTTTTTGGCGGAATTGGTCAACAGGAACCGACCATAGGCAACAACATCTGCTCTGAATAACGTTCACATGTCGGGCAAGTGCAAATTGCGGTTTTTATTTGACATATGGCCTCGTTTACTTTTTCGCCTCAGTTGTGGCATAATTATAGCCTCTTTTCCATGCAAAACAAATAATAATAATATGTGACACATCATGTGCCTTTTATGGTTAAAGATATCACATTCTATTGCACATACTCTTAATTGAAACTTTTTGAAATATTTTCTTAACAAACTATTTATGTTAGCATCATTAAAAGTTTCCTAAATAAACGAAAAAGGTAAAATTGTCACCTTTTTAACTTTAGCTGTAAACAATTACACAACAATGCTGTCATAGATAAAAAATATTATTAATGCATTGTTTGCTTTAAAACGAGTCCATTGTTATCCAAATCACTTTTGCGTTTTAGTATACCTTCAGTTTGAACAAGATAAACCGTATCAATGAGAACAAGGTTTTATCATTAAAAAATTGCAGAAGAGCGAAGTATAGCTATATCATCTGACGATGATTTGCACGATCGAATTCGAATAAAATGGGATATAAATGATATGAACATTTTGTTCACTTCGAAACAGAAATCGCCGCTAATGGCTGAAATATTGCCCAAGCGGCGTTAAGCAATAACTCACTCACTCGAAACAGAATACCACCCATTCAATGAAAAGCACAGTGATGTTATACTTGTATCAGAAACAAATGCATCCTGCTAAATCACCGTATATGAATCCGCTCTCACTCCTTCCACATACCCTGATCTCTTTCAAGCCAAAAGCCTCGTATCGCTAGCTTTCGAACCAGCTAATGAGACGACTCGCATTCAGCGAGAGCGGCACAACCCGGATAGAAAATCCTTTAAGTTCCAAGACAGCAGCTTCATACTCCTTGCATAACGGCATTCCATTGGCTGAAATGATAACAGGTTAATTAAGCCACGACTATCAAGACGATCCAGCCGTACGAGGCTTTTGGCTTGAAAGAGATCTGGGTATAGGAGGGAGCGAGAGCGGATTCATGTATGCTGGTTTGGCAGGATGAAACAAATGCCGGTACTAACAATTCTACCATTAGTATATTACTTCTTCGTACCAACTCACCTACACATTAACTTTGTAGAGTTTTTTCCAGATGTAACCACAGGTTCTCGAAAACATATTATATTTGTAGCTATTTTGGATAACGCTAAAGTTAGACAGCAATCAACAGCATTGAACATGCTAAGAACGTGGTGACTGAACTAATTTTGATATCGTCGTCACTGAACTAATTTTGATTTCGTGCCCTAATTATGTAAGCATAATGATTACGACTTAAGTCAGTCTATACTGGTTTTTTTTTTAGTTATTTTTTTACAGGTGAAATTGAAAAGATGTTGATCAATTAGTGCAAACTTCCATGCACGTTTTAAGGATGAATACATACATATCTCGTCAAATACCATGTACATCTCATTGAGTGAGTAAGAATTTTTTTGAATGGATTAAAACCGTTGCTTCACTTTTCGCGGTGATATAATGACATTAATTTTTTTCATGTCGTCATCGATGACGTCATATGATTGTAAGTGTTATTTCACTGAGTTAAATTGCATGTTATTTCTTTTAGTGAAAATTCGAATTTATTTTAAGAGGTGACTGTCATATCTAAGAATTGGAAAAGAAAATAACTCAAATTTTAAGTGAAGAATTTATAAAGTTGAAACATAAACAAAGTATCAACTGCTGAGAAAAAAAATTGAAAATTTGATATTCTAGGAGATTTTAAGATTGAACTTGTTGCTTGAGACCTGCTACTTTTTAAAATTTGAAGAGCTTGTTTATCTTAGAATTTGAGAAGAACTTTTCATCAAATATAGCCAGACAGGAGTTATAAAAGATAGAATAAGATATCGATATTGTAATACTATAGTAATACTTTTCAAATCAGGAAAATAATTTTCTCACTCTCTCACTAAATATTTTTATTAATTCTGTCATATCAAAATGGTTTTTTTTTCTTTTATAGAACTTTAAACGCTGTATTCATATGTTTTACAATTTCATACATAATCATTTCGTGTTGTTATTTGTTGAATAAATACTTTCACAAAATGTCAGGGTGGGAAATTGACATGGATAAGAATTTTGGTTTGGCTCCAAGCTGGCGACAACGATTAAATCTGTCAAGACTTATCAAGATTAATTGGTCAACTACACAAGGAACAAGAAGCATTTGACATTGATTGACAAAATTACTGCTCATAATCACTAGTTCCCTCAAAAGTAGTGCATATTTCCAAAAGTTTACTACACAATCTCATGATTTTTTTACTTCCCTCTAAAGATCATTTTCTTCGAATAAAAATATTGACAAAATCAAACATTACAGTGTGAAAAGAAAATTATGACAACCAGAGTTTATGTATGATTTTCAATTGTTTCATAGTTCACTCCCAGAAAAAATCTAATGAAACATTATAAAAGTCATGTTATTATTCACTAAAAGGTTTATTGAACAATTTGAAAATTTGGTTAATGGTTGAAATTTAAGTTTGTTCAAGATTATGTGTTGAAAACATAGAAAGGTTATGGTAAAAAAGGTATAATTGTAGATAACAAAATTACCCAACCTACATGGCTTCATAACAACTTTTAAAACCCAAAACTCTTACACTGGTCAACGGAAATTTAACTATGTAATAATTTATATAATGAACAGGGCCTGTTTTTTGTTAGAGAGGCAATAACAACACCTTAATTACCAACGTGTTTTTGGTAAGGAGTCAATTGATTCCCCCGACAGTGCTGCTTTTTGGTAAAGTTGGTGTCAATATTGTGTTAAACAATTATCATTTAATCTCCTCAGCATTGAAGCGTCCAATGATTCTTGATGGCGGCGCATCCTGTAATTACCGTTATTGTCTTTAAAGTATCATCAGCTCTGTTTCATCTTTAACAGAAACATGCGGCTCCTAAAACCACACCAATTAGCAAATACGGTCAAACCTCGAGATCTCATTTTAACAGTACATTTAATTTTTTAAATAAGCTACAGACCACACTTGTCTGAAATAGTGGTACTATTGGTTAGAACTACTTATAACAATAAAGATTTCTTATTTCCTGAAAATCATAACCAACATATGATAAGATAGGTCATCAATGTGGCTTTAAAACTCTAAAGAGAACTGTTTTATATCATGATCTTATGTATTGTTCCGAGATTCCCTGTAGGAAATGAGATGTTGTAGCGTGTGTTGTATACAAATACAATGATTGCTTGGTTTTATTTGATATTTCAGGTTGCTGCAGGTCATGCGGAAAGTAACAGACTCTAATGTGACCATGAGGAATATTTGGGGAATCATATAAAAACAGCCGTTTTCTTATTTCCATTTTAAAATTTTCATTGATTTGGAATACAAAGATGATCATGCAGCTGGAGTTTGATGTGTTTAACTGTAATCAGTACATATGACTGACACGTGTCCAATGAACATGTATCCAATCAAATTAAGATCTTTTGAATAATATTCTAAGTTACATCAACCAATCATATTTACATTGTGTTTCCAACGTTACTTCTCGTATAGTCAAGTAAAAGAAATCTAATATTATTGATTTACCTATATATTAACATAGTGTAAATTTAACACCCTATTCTCACATCGAAGGAAACATTACCTTTATCTGTCAGCCTTCCTTCATATTAATATGTGTAGATTAATGTTATTAATGAGAATAAGTCTATGATGTACATAACTATCAGGAGGCATAATAGTACCTGTATCCCTGTAGCGCGTTTCCTGTGTGCTTCAGTGCAGACACATCTTTTGCTTTGATGCCACGACCAGATGGGGGTTAGTTCACATTTATTGAAACGACAATCGCATTTATCTTTGAAGACAGTACTGGATAAAACGTGTTTCCCGAATGCTTCAGTGCAGAAATATCTGTTGCGTTGATGCCAGGACCAGAAAGAGTTAATACACAATACATACTGTTAACTCATATAAATGACAAAAGTTCTGGATAAAAAGTCCATAAGTATATGTACCTTAAACCTAAGGTATAAGTGATATTTATTTTAACCAAGATGTAGTATTTTGAATTTAACCATCAATGGAAATAAGAAGGTTAACGAAAATAAATGTTTCATGATGACAAAACCTTTTAGATTTTAGATTTTAAATATTCAACACAATTTCTTTTTTTAATCGGATAATTCAATCCTGATAGATATAGAAAGCCATTGATTTCCTCTCGTCGAGTATGACTTCATTGATGTTTAAGAAGTTTTAAATCCATTAAAAGTGATACGTGGTTGCAATCTCTATGTTCCTATAAAAGAGAAATGAAACAGTGTTTAGTGGTACACATATAATCTTTATGTATTATTTTAAATTTAGCGTTGAACTTTCAGTATTTTTTTTAATTTCTAGGGGTTCCTTGTGATTTCATTTTAGAGTCCCCTCTGAATCAGTCGGTACAAAGTTATGTTGTAAAGTTGCTGTAGGTAGGATTTTACAGATATTATTTTTAGTATTATATCTTTATTATACAATATGACCAATGAAGAGCTGTGTAAATCTATGATATAGTCATATGCCAACACAACAGGAAAACATTAACATGAAAGGTTATAATGTAAAAAAATAAAATTTCTTTAGACTTTTTAAAAATGTTTCCTTAAATTTATATTGCATCCATGTTTGTAGGGAGCATTTGGTAACAAGAAATCATGGGCGAAAAAACATATCATTTAACTGCTGGGAAAGACTGGTGTGTGTGTTTTTAAGCAGAAACAACATGGTGTGTAATATTTTACTTGACAAAGAGGATTTGATGAAGCCCTTTATAACTTTGACTGGTTTTGATCAAAACTATCGATATCAGTATTGCAACTGGATATTCGGTCAATGGTTAAATAAACAGGATTGTCCCCAAATGCTCTCTTTGATGTAGAGTAATACCATAATCTGATATGGCAAAATGTTTTAAGAAAGCTTTAAAGACAGATGTGATTGATTAGTTTGTTTAAATGTGAACCTTTTCAATATGATATTGCCAAAAGTCGATCTTAGCATTTTGAGTGAAGTCAATGAAATAAAAGTGTTGGAACTAATAAAATTTTGGCTTGCAATTAAATTCATATAATACTTGCTAGTCTTTTTTTTATCAAACTGTTATAGTTGTTTATTTGTCAGTAAGTTCTTATGTGGTCAAAGACGGAAGATGTGATGGAATTTCCAATAACATGCAATAGTAAAATAATGGAATTGATGGTTGTCCTGTCTCTTATGGAAGTGGGAAAATACCTTGTTGGCTTTTTTTGTCGTGATTACCAATAGCCTTTAAATTGTTATGTAACAAAAAAAATACCACTGTTTTAATTTTTAAGTGGGCTATAATATAATACGTGTATAACGTCACCAAGAGGGCGCTTCAGTGGTTTTTGCCATACAAATCAAAAGGTGCTGTAACTACACAATGTAAGATGTGCTATAAGTGTGTAATCAATACACTTTTGCCCCGAGCTTCAATGCACCATTAGATCTAAAGTTATACGATATTTGCTGTACAAAAAACCTGGATATTACTACGTGTATATAATCTTAAAAAGTAAAAGAGCAAACTCTATCACTGAGTGAACCATTTTTAATGTTGCCTGTAGACATAATTTGTTTTCCATGTACTGGTCATGACTTGAAAAAGAATTAAATAATTGTTTGCTTCAGGTTTCTGAAGATGGAAGGAATCTGAGCTGTACTGACAGTCACAAGTTGGTAAATTGCCCTTAGGAAATATCAAATATGATCCACGTGTTCATGTGTTTTCATCCTGATAGAGATTGTTACTTTTTGACCTCTTAAGTCATTTTGGAATTTATTAACATTTTGAATGAATATTAAAAAAGATAATGGTTACTTTGTGGATAAGTTTAAATACGTCCTCAAACTATACAGAAAATGCCGTATTTTATCTTTTTTGGAAATCAAACACCAAATAAAAAAGTAAAGAATGATTAATATGTTGTGCAAAATTAAATTCAAATCGTTCATAAAATGAAAGTTTGAGATTTACCTTTTCGAAATTAAATATAAAAGCAACCACGACAAGTAAAAGGAAATTTTTAAAATAGATTTTAAATTCCACTTTTCAATATTACAAGTATAGCGGTACGTAAATGGGTAGACTAAGACTATATTTCGACATTGGAGCATACCATTACAGAGGCAAAGATATACTTGGTTAAGAATGACATATTCATGTAAAGGTTTTAATTCATATAATGATAATATGCAACAAGAAAATGGCAGGCATGATCAGAGGAAGACTATCTACATGTATGTTGAAGTAGATCCAGATACATCGTACATAAGTAAGTGCTATTCTTAACATGTAATGCAAAATATTGACAATATTAATTAATAGATCATGTGACATTAATCAGATTTAGAATTTAAAAAAATTTAAATATGTATAATTACTATATATTTCAATTGTTAACTATGTCCCTTAACATTCATATAAATCAGTTGAATATGATGACTGTCAAAGAATAATAAGAAATGCAAATAATAGGAATCATATAAAATGGTTATAAAATATGGAATGCCTATAGGTGTCAGGAGGCTTTACAAACTTCGTCCAAAATCTAAGTGGTAAGATAACCCTTAAAACTTAGAGTGCCCGGGGACCATATAAGGTCCCCTCCCCCCAAATACCCTACGATGCCACGGGACCATATATGGTCCCCAGCTATGACCCCATCCGCAACCCAAGAATTAAAAATAGATCTCCACTAAGACAAGGTGACAACCATTTTGTTCGAGAACCATGAAACATAGCTTCAATGTGATACCACTTTTGTATCATATGATAAGATTTAAACAGAGAAATTAAGGATTACACACTAAACAATCACCAGGACAAATATGGTCCTCGGCCATGGCCACTGGGGTTAATTCTCCACAATGCATGTAGAAAGATATCTTTACCAACTCCACTTGACAACAATACTAAAATAATCCCTGTATGCATAGCTTCATTTTGATTACCTTTTTGCACTATAGAACCTTTTATTAACAGAGAAATCCAGGTTATCACACAAAAACCTGTCTGGGCCACATATGGTCCTTGGCCATAACCAATAGGGGTTAATTCTCTACAATGCATGTGAAAAGATATCTTTACCAATTCTACTTGACAACCATATTCTCAGAATCCCTGTAAACATAGCTTCATTTTAAAACTTTTTTTCTGTTATAAAACCTTATATAAATTGAGAAATCAAGGTTTTGGCAAAAACCTTGTCAAGGCCACATATGGTCCTTGGCCATCGCAATTGGGGGTTAATTCTCTACATGGCATGTGTACATAATCACATGCATATCCGGGGAAAAAACAGTGTAACAATAAATTCCAACTTTACTAACAAAATCTAAAGAGTACCTAGTTTAGAAATCACATTGTGATGAAGAAAAGAGCTTTTAGAAAAAACAAGAATGGTGATAAACAAGTTTCAATTATGAATAATGTCCACCATTCTTTGACTATAGGAAAATAAATATCATTCATAACTTGTATTAAGCTATTCACTTAAAATCTAATTTCAAAATATAACATGAAATATATGTACAGAAATGAATATTAAACAGGAATATCCATATGCCATAGTAATATCATGTTCACACCTTCCCATAACTATTTGTCAAAAAAAGCAAGGGTCATTGCTAACACATTAGAAAACTTAACAAAATTTCGATACATTCTCATTTTCTTTCGCCAAAACAAATGACTGACAAATTTTCTGTCGTTGATTTGAGATCTACACGTCATTTATATTGTGTCAACTGTCGTAATTTATAAGGATGCAGTCTATGACAAATCGATTCGACACAAGCATGTGTCACAGTCAAATCTGACCGGAGCAAAAAACTTTGTAACACGATTCGCGATGTCAACTTTGCGAGCCCAATTAGGGCGAACACATTACTAACATTACTATCGTAGAATAGCATTTTGTTTTTTCTTTATGTTTATGTCCTCGATATCTGATTTGATTCGTACGGAATTGTTAAACGGTCGTTTCGTTTTGCAGACTACATTGCATCTCCCGGGTCAGTTTTGTTTACAATATGGCTGTGACACTGTAGATACCATTTTCGGGAGATCTTATTTCAATGAACGAATGTTTTACAGACATCTGATGGTTATTGTGCAATAAGAGAATAAACCACAATACAATTTTAACATTTTTGTTTGCTTCGATATGTACCAATTACATGGTAAAACCCAATGCCTTGAAAAAGGCTTGTGCATTATTTTACTGACTTTTTTGTAATATATTAAGAATATATTTTAAAATGTTTACCTATAAAAATCAGTTCAAGAATATGCGAACAATTTGTCAAGCATATGTTATTAGGATACCTATTTAACCAAAACGTATTCAGTTTTTTCATTTGAGGGATATAAAAGACTATGGTTACGGGGGTTTGTTTCATCTTCCAATCGAACGTTTTATTTGGGCGAGGAACAACACCTGTCGTCTGGTAAACAGCACGAGCCACGGGAGGCGACACGTGACGTATATTCTATCGTCATTTCCGGAGTCCCTCGCGATATTTACCGCTGGCTTGTTCGGGGAATCCCTTCTTGTTTGGAAATAATTTTTAAAAGATGCATATGTGACCTACTGGCAGCGACTGTGGCAAATAAGAACTAGTTGATATTATTATGTTCCAACGACTGACATTCGACAATAAAAAAATAGTACAAAATTAATTATTACTATGTCAATGCAAAAGGAGAAAATTACAAAGAATATCCAATTTGAATTAGCCTACTGATTCTCAACATATCAATTATCAACATAACATCTTACTGAAATTTTAAAAGCAACGAACATATATCTTGAATTTATTCGATGGAGACTATCCATTTCAATTGTTTGATGAACAGTGATTTTTTATACCTGTTCCATGATAACAATTAAGAAGAAGAATTCAAAATTTGTATAGATCTAAAAGCGATATTTATATTTCTAAATATATATTGGAATAAATAATTCTCTCTTATGGAGTGACATCAACCTTCAAAAAGTATTTGTTATATTCAGAGATTATTAATATTGAATTTCTCTGTTTACCTTTATGAAGGTAGACCTAAATTGTTCATTATAAAGTGTGCAATTTAAAATTTTCAAGTACGTTAATCTTTATCTCCTTCTAGGTCACAAGACAAAATACTGATTCTCTGATGACATTTGTTTAAAGAATAAATTATTTCTATTTTTATTGTTATTTTCATTACTTTGATAAGGACTAATACTAGAAGATACAAGCGTTTGCCACTAACATGGCAATGTCCCCCGCCGTTATGAGATATTTGGCATAATTAATATTATCGCGTTAACAATGTATTACACAGTGGTCAAAGTGTCATGGTGACCATGAAAATGAGGTCAGGGTCACCAATGTCCACTGGCGTCTGAGTCTTCCGCCCTTGATAGCTGTCACCAAATATGAACACTCTAGGTCCTAAGCTTTACGAGATACCGCATTAACAATGTTTTAAACAGTGGTCAAAGTGTCGTGGTGACCTTGAAAATGACGTCAAGGTCATCAAAGTCGACTGGCATCTGATTCTTCCGCCATTGAAGGCTGTCAACAAATATGAAAACTAGGTGCACGTTAACAATGTATTAGAAATTGGTCAAAGTGTCGTAGTGACCTTGAAAATAACGTCATGGTCACCAATGTCGACTGTCTTCTGAGTCTTCCTCCATCAAAAGCTGTCACCAAATATGACCACTCTAGGTGCTAAGCTTCATGAGTTATCGCATTAACCAGAAACCGGACAGATGTAGTGTCGTGGTGACCTTAAAAATGACGTCAAGGTCACCAAAGTCGACTGGCATCTGAGTCTTCCTCCATTGAAAGTTGTCACCAAATATAAGCACTAGGTGCTAAGCTTCACGAGTTTGTCGTGGTGACCTTGAAAATGACGTCAAGGTCACCAAAGTCGACTGGCGTCTGAGTCTTCCTCCATTGAAAGCTGTCACCAAATATGACCACTCTAGGTGCTAAGCTTCACGAGTTTGTCGTTGTGACCTTGAAAATGACGTCAAGGTCACGAAAGTCGACTGGCGTCTGAGTCTTCCTCCATTGAAAGCTGTCACCAAATATGAACACTCTAGGTGCTAAGCTTCATAAGTTATCGCGTTAACAAGAATCCTGACGTACGTAGTGTCGTGGTGACCTTGAAAATGACGTCAAGGTCACCAAAGTCGACTGGCGTCTGAGTCTTCCTCCATTGAAAGCTGTCAACAAATATGACCACTCTAGGTTCTAAGCTTCATGAGTTATCGCGTTAACAAGAATCCGGACGTACGTACGTACGGACAGACGCCGCTGAATTCATAGTCCCCGTTCCGCGTTGCGGCGGGGGACAAAAATGAATATTTTAGAATATAAAAATTAGCGATAAAAATAAATAAGGCGTTTTTCAAGATAATCATTTATAAATCAAGTCATAGTCACACGACTTCAACCGTGGCTTATATTATATTAGCATTGCAGAAGGCGTCAATTTTTTGTTTCGGATATCACATTTGATGGTAAGCCAGGTAGTTGATGCACTCAAGACAACTACATAGCTGCAATAAATAATACTTCAAATTTGGAAAATATCCCTCCATAATTTTAGCGCGAATTACACCGTGAAAGTTTCTCGAGTGGGCGGAGCTAATACGATTACGGACAGGCGTCAATCAAGTCGGCCGGGTTTGGGAAGCTTTAGTTTTTATATTTATATTTGTCCGTGTGAAGCAAGAACATTTTATCCATATGATAGCTAAAATAATTCATATAATTAATTATTCTTCTTCTTTAAAAGATATAGTAACATCACTCTGAATTTAATTTACGAGCCGAGGTGACCGCGGACATATTCAATTTGACTTATGAGTTTAATCAAACTAATCGGCAAATGAATGGGGTTTTTTTATAGATAACTATTTAATTGAAGAATATACTCTATAAATGTTTTCCATAATTTAAACTGTGATCATGAGTGAATATTCACGCTAAATACATTTTTAATTTGCTGAAGGATGAAACCAAACTGCGTTCCCGATATTTTTTTATTCCGTTTTTGTCTAAATGATTTTGTTGGATTGTCACTCCATAAGGTAGAGCAAATCTATTCAATAGGATAGTTTATGAATTCTATTTTTATAATTCATAATTATATATTGTATGAGATGATAAGACAACATTTTATCTGCAGTTTTGTATGCATTTGCAAATAGGCTGTTCAGACTAAGATTTTACCTACCAGAAACTGATACTGTGTGAGGGCAAAAGAAAGAGACCGTAATTTCTGTTGCAAAGTTGCCGAAAGTTACATAATTTTCAAGATAGAAACACTAACTATCAGTGGATGAAATTTCAGTCACTATGCCTCTATTGTGAAAAATTAGGAGGTATTTCCATGCACAGTCCATTTTCCGCACTTTGTTTGTCAGTGACGTCACGCGAAACAATGTTCAACAAAATGATTGCAAAAAGATTACTCGTATTATTTCGTGAACAATCGGTCGCATTAAGAAAGTAAACATACCATCGTGATCACTGTCGTTTTCTCTCTTGAAAAATAATAATTTATTTACATTTTTAGAAACAACAATTTAATAACAATCTATGAAACAACGGAGTAACAGTTCACGTTGATTGAACTTTTGCGTGAAAAACGCTTCTGTCGTTTATAATCAACGCATTATAATTTTAAACTTCATTTTTTTTCACAAAAATATATATTTACCCAGTGATAAACCTCTCAGCATTCCACAGTTAAAACTTCATTAATTTCCGAACATTGATAACGCCATGGTGACCTTTTTTTGTACGACGTTGACCTATATCTTGTGTTTCCACAAAATGTGAGCGCCACTGAGCGAGTGCATAGCGTCAACTGCCGGGCATCAACACCATAATAACATGACACTTTCATAAAATAATAAAAGCAATAATAGCCATTTTTTCAAGAGGTTATTGCTTATCAACATGGTAAGAAGAGGAGGTCAGATGTCTACAGACAAAGGTTTAGTCAGCACGACAGCACTATTTGTTGTTATGTATTTACTTTTATTAGTCCACAAAATGTTGTCAAAGTGAGTATTTTGTATGTTATAATTTGCAGAAGGGTTTGTTTGACATCCCTTCTGAAATGATTTGAAAAATTAGCGCAGTCTCTATGAGAAATTTTCACTGTAACCACAATGCGATGTCCACCTGTGCTGTGACGTCGACAGAGTCAATGACCTTTCCACAAAAAAAATACACCCCAATCAAATACAATTGAATATACGAGTATTAGTTAAACCATACTAGAACCAACTCCTCTGTCGGTCTGTAAATAGATACAAGTGACGTCTGAGGTCATTATTGATGTACCAGTTTTGGTAAATTTCTCTTTCACCATATTTAAATCAATTTTATTTGTGTGAATATAACATCGCATGATGTTAATCTGTTGGTGATTTGAATACAGCAAGGGTAAATAATAATTTTAGGGAGGGTAAACAGTGTACTGACAAGTAATTTTTCATCTCGTCATTGCGAAATATATGAGACGTGACTTTACAAATACACATACTACTGCTATGCTACTGCATAGTTTAAAGTTCTTGTTATTGTTGTTACAGTTTCGTTGCTTTATTTTTTGATGTCTCAAACACTTGCTGTTTTTGCTTTTTTAAATGTGTAAATTAATACTCTTGTCGTTGACAAAGATTTTGATAGTGTGTGCTTTTTTTTGTTATTGTTACTCCTTATCTTTTTCTGTAAATCGTTCTAAGACAGCAATTATCGTGATTAGTTTTAACTCTAGTGTGTTTCTCTGAATTGACACATTAACACTATCACCTGCACACGCCACATCGAACGTTTCCTGTAGACCAGTGATTAAGAAACATTGTCAAAGCATAGCCTACAGGGAAAAATTTACGTTCCGTGCTTAAGGGTAACCAAATATCCAGCAGATTGGTTATTGCCTGTTAAATGTTCTACCTCTTTAACTGAAACAGTCGAATGTGATATTGTAGACTTTTTTCCATTAGCATTAATGGTGAGAATCATCAAAGACAATGCTTTCTTTAATCGCTTCGAGCAGTCTTCTTCCTGTTCTAAATCTATTGTTACGAGATCTGTCACTCTAAAACACATAAGATGCTTTTGTCTACAAAGTAGGTTTGAATTTGAACCCTTTGAAGAAAGTGTTAATTGTTTAGCAACACTAACATTGATTCTTAAGGTCAAAAGACCAAAATAATAATTGCATCTACAAGACATTTCACAAAGGCACTGTCGATTATTTAGATTTCTAAATCTGAAAAAAGCTACATTATAAAACAAATAAAGGCCTGGATCAGCATCCTCTGTCATATTAAGTAATGTATGGCAATTACCAGAGTTTCTCACCTTTTAGTTCAAAGTTCTATCATGAGTTCATCAGGTGATATATCAACTAAACCAATCAAAATATAGATTTCTACAGCCAATAGTTGCGAATTATGGACGGTGTTAAGTGTTAAATACATATTTTTGTTAATTGTTTTAATTCATTTAAGTTTTAATGAGAACAGACAACAATGTTTGTTTTAAACCAAATGTAATCAAATATTCACTTAAATAGACAAGTAACAAAGTCAGGGATGACAAAGAACTGAGTAGGTTAGAATATCCAGTTCTCTCCTCACTTACAGTTTTCACTCCACAGGAGACATCCCTAGCATTACCGTTCGTCTGTCACGTTTGTTTGATTAGGAATTTCGAAGATTGGTTTTCTTAAGATAAGGCTATATGCTACATGATTCTCAGTTAGCGTCAAATATCTCCCTGTTAGGTGTTTCCTTTGTGTTACATTAAAGTCCTCTACTTTGATGCCTAAACTAGAGAGATGAAAACTACTATTATAGGAATAAACTTTAATATCATGTTTGGGTACATCATTACTCAGACACACATCACACACATCTATGATCATTTATCTCCTTGGTTTTACTGTTCATAATAAAAGTGAGTATAAAGTATCCTCTTAATGGTAAAGCCATGATTTCATGTATACATTTACAACAGACATACAGGAAGTACGTTTATAGCACGTTATTGCATTTCAAAATCCATTTATCATTATGAATTGAACAACCAGCCAAATTAATCACATGGAACATCAACAATTGCTAGAACCTACACAGTGGGGAAATAGACAGCAGGAGAAATACATGTATGTCCCTACATACTCGATAATACAGAGGTCACTTTGTCCGTTATTTCCAAACGTTTGAAACAAACCAGCTCTGCAAATGACGTTTAAGAGCTCTGTAGAACTTGCAGATGTCGTCATACAAAGACAGGGTCTTTTTGGCACAGACCATGGGACTAAAAGCAGTAGAAAACAAGACGAAAAGCCCAAACTTTCTTCAGCCAATAAGATATGGGAACACGTCTTGTCTGGTGTAATCAAACTGTTCGTTGGAACAATTCATCCATACTGCAACATCAGCGTAATTGAATCCGCTGATCGAGCTCCTTTCATATACCTTGATCTCCTTGGATGGAAATTTTCGTTGAATTCTAGATAGTATCTTCAAGTTCCTCGAATGGCTGAAGAAATAACAGATCAAGCAGCGCCAGCCGTATGGATTTGGCCCGTAAGAGATCAGGGTATATGGAAGGAGCTCGATCAACGGATTCAATTATATTCAATGTAGCTGGATGTCCGAAACGTGGTTGAGACAAATTCATGGTCAGCCATGAGAAAGGATTTCAATCCTATTGCAAGGGATGAGGTGTCGTGTGGCCTTTCGTCTACTGGGAGGTAACACTAAATATTGATTGAAATTCACTTTTTGGACATATATGCCTCTGCATGAAAAGTAAATGTAGGAATATGTTAATATGAAAACTATGTTTCAACTAAAGTATCAAATTGGATTATTGACATATTATGTTACAGGTCAAATATAGACTGCACATATATCCTTTTCACATAATTTGAAATGAAATACTTTTAGTTGTTATTATACATGTATAAACCTCGTTTTTGGTTGGAGTACTTTCCTGTACACAAGACAAAGGTGAATTATTTTATAAAATTAAAGTACTTTTTATATAGTTTTATAAGACTTTATTCAGTTTTTCTAATATCTAATTATTGCATATAATCTTATTAGGTGGTATCATAAATTCCATACATGTGAGTAAACTGTAATAAAAAATTTCATCATAATCAACAGAGATTTGAGTCTTTCGTTTGGTTGATATTAACCTTAGCAGATAATCGTTATCGTCTAATTAAAAGGGATCATTACTTTTTAATAAAGAAGACCAATCAACTATATAATAATATAGATTAGAATATATGAATGTCTTCACAATTAATAGGTATTTTAGATTACATTACAACTATAGATAGCTCGCAAAAAAGCACATTATCTAGTTGATAATATATGTTTTTATACAAATGTTGAGCTGAAGTTATTTGATTTTTAAAAATCCAACAGTTGGTGAAATGTGTACTTATAACATTTCCACAATTTTGAAACATGTTTAGCTTTATCATTTACTCTCAAAGTCTCGCCATTTAGCGTTATATACCATTATTCGTCCTTGGCATATTCAAAGTACATGTCCTTGTACATGAATTGTGACCTCAGGACATAAATAAATCATAATGTAAGACTTAAACACAAGATCCAAGATGGAAATGTCATGAGAACGTGATCTCTTAATCAAAACTTTATGTAACCACAGTCAAATAAAATTTCAAACAATCCTCAAACTGCCTTCATGTCAAGGTAAGATAAGTAAAATAACATGGAAATGAATCACGCCCTTTCAGTTATGAGATTTACAAAACGATTCCATAGCCAGTAGGTCTGCAGTTTTTGAAAATGATGAGATATAGTTCAAACGATATGTATTTGTACAAATATGGATTATGGCAGTCAAATTTCAAGTAACCAGAAACTAAACGTGTACATGAAAATCACTTTCAATTACTAACAATCACCTTTCTTATATGTATATAAGTGAAAACACATGGTATATTTTAAAAGTGACTGTGATTATTCACAAGATAGACTGTTAAGGAACCAAAGACATTAATTTATTTACAATTTGTTTCGGTTTTCCACAACATTTTTTTGGTACTCCTAGCTCACAGGAGATTAACTATCCAACAGTGTTTAGTTATTACTGTATCCTCCACAATTTTTCTCCGTCCTGTCAACTAATAAATAGCATCATAAAACATTGCAAATCAAAAATGCCCTTCAAAAGACGGGATATTATTGGGTATGTATTTTAACGTTTATGTATATCAAATATGTTCACAGTACTGGGTAGTATGCCTACAGTTTGAAAAAAACCTATTTCAAAGAGAACAGAGTTGTTTTATAAAAATATTAATTCCATTGCAGAACCCCCGTATACATAGTTTATTACCCATATGGTTTATCATAAGCGGTGACATATTTTCAATATGAGCACATGTGCACATATCACGTTTGCCTAGCAACGATTGTTTCAGCGCGAGTTACCGTATTACGTCGTCTGTGACGTCTTTAAACCATTGTTCGTGACGTCACTGAAGCGGGCCGCAGCAAAGAAAGCAGGCCGTTTTCCGTGTGTTTTAAATGAAATAGAATCGGTAATAAAGAAATTATAACCCTCGGAATTGTGCCATATGACTTTTACGAAACTCGTGCGAACTTGTGTATAAACCTCGCTCTCGCTCGGGTAATACAAAAAATCGCACTCTTTTCGTAAAAATCATATGACACCTCCTCGGGTAATAATCTCTATATAGGTTTATCGTCAAACGTTCATTTGAACAATCAGATTCTGACTATGACTGGACAAACCTTAAATATGGAGGGTAATAGCTTTCGTCACAAGAAATTTAAATTACAACGTTTCCTCAAACTCGAGTTTGCGATAACAAAACATAACAGTGATTTTGATATTTTCCTAAAAACTATTTTCCTGGATAGAAGTGATGAATAGTTCTTAGAACGAAATCTAGTTAGACTTCTTCGAGGAAAGGTCAACTATTGCAAAACGCTGCTTAATTATGATATTGTTATGCTACCGGAAAATAAAGTAATCCTGCCATATTGTGTGAATATAACTCAGGTGCTTGATGCTTGATAAGAATTGTATGAAACGACGTTAACTTTTTCGATAATTTCTAAAACTGGAAATTCTACTATTAGTAATTTACTGCCCTTCTTTCAATACGACCTACATAACAACTCCCCAACACATCAACTTGGTAGAATTTTACCAATTCACTAAAACATATTTCATTTGTAGCTATTTGGATCACACAATGTTTGTAATCAAAATTCTATATTGTTTTGTTACAATGGCCATTGCATAACAGGAAATCATCAAAACGTTTTTTTCGTTTCTGAACGTATAAGCTAGATTCATATCTTTTACTTATAAAACAATTTCATCCAAATTCAAAAAGTGGATCTATCTAATTTCCGTTCTAAAGCACAAAGTTGCAATAAAGTTTATCCACTCTATCAAATATTTTTTTTAGCTAATATCTTTTGATGTATGATCAGACAAATAATAAAATGAAAGCTATAGCATCTGATGATAACCAAAGAGAATACTTTATATGCTGACATTTGTAAAATAAATACTTTCACAAAATGTCATTGTGGGATGTATTTTGACAAGGAGGAAGGAATTCCGGTTTGGCTCAAAGCTGGTGACAACGATGCAATCTGTCAAGACTTAGACATTGAATGGCAAACCCTCACCCCCCCCCCCCCCCCCCCCCCCTCCCCGTCTCCCCCTCCCCCGCATAAACATGATTAATGAGTCATATAAAATACTTGAAGACATCAATAGCTTCCTGGGAACATGGAGAATAGACATTTGACATTGATTGGCAACAGTACTGCTCATTAACAGATTCCCTAAAAACTGGTTTACCAAACAACGTCATATTTTTTTTTACTTCCCTCTAAAGATTATTTTCTTCGAACGAAAATATTGACAAGCTCAAACATTATAATTTGAAAAGAAAATTATGCCAACTGGAGTAAACGTATGATTTTCAACTGGTCTTTTGTCATGACATTGTTGCTCCCAGAAAAAATCTTATAAAACTTTACAAAATGCATGGATTTTTTTACTAAAAGGTTTAGTGAAAAAATTTTAAATTTTGTTTATGGTTGAAGGATGATAAGTTAAAAGCACGGAAAGGTTATAGACAAAAGAGCATAATTGAAGATAACTAAAACGAAATGTTTCTCCAATCTACATGGCTTAATAATAACTTGAGAAACCCAAACCACTTACACTGGTTAACAGAGTTTTTACTATGCAAGGATTTATATAATGAACTGGTCCCAAATGTGGTTAGTTTTAAATGTTTACGTATTGGAAACAAAAGGAATAAAGAAAATACTACTATTTTTTATTAGGGATTGATAAACTTTCTCTGACAGTGCGTACATATTGGTAATGTTTGCGTTAATATGACACTGTTTGTGGCAAATAGAGAATCTCACCAAAGTGTATTCTGATATCAAATATATCAACACGAGTTCTATTTAAAGAGTGTTGATATATTTGATATCAGAAGACACGAAGGGGAGATTCTATTAATCATCCAAAATCATTTTTCATTTCGATTCCGTGTTAAATGTATATGTCTGAAAACTGCACTGCCTTAAGACCCTTACTACGGTGATGTCATAGCATTGTGACGTCATCCTGTTTATGACGTCATATCATTGTGATGTCATATCTTGATGATGAAAAACAATTGTGCTGTCATGAACTGGACTTTATTACTCAACCGTGGTGAGATCACTCATTAGATAACAGTGAGTTGGTAACACACATGTGTGATACCATCTCGTGCGAACAAACGGAACTACTTTCGAACGTCACATGACTTGCAAGTTAGAAAATGGCGACTTTCAAATTTTGCATTCTGAACGAGATGTGAATATCCAAAAATATAAAATATTCAAGTGTCAATCATCACTCTCATATTTTTGAATACCAGCACCATTCACATAGTCTTTTGATCACTCGCCCAACTTCTGTGCCGTTGCAATTTATGTTACGTCCCCTCTCTGCCGGTCGTTCCACGCCATACAGCCTGACCCTTCCATCATCTGTTCCATCCATCCTGTCGCTTCGCCCTCAACAAGCAGATAATCTGAACATGACATCTTGAAACTCCCGTTCCCTTAGTTCAAAATTTGCGGGTTCTATCAACAATTCTGTTATTCATGTCAATGTTATCAATTCTCCTCAACTGCTGACACTGTACGTTACGCCAACTTTTTAAAACTGACTGACTTGAGGTCACATTCCGATGACGTCACGACTAACGTATCGAGTGCACAATGGCATGAAATTTTTCGTTGCTTGTTAGAATTTGTTATATCAATCAATTTCTTGAAAATGAAATAATTGTTCACCAAAATGATTTTTTTTCATGTTTTTAGGCGACTCACTTATGTAGACACCCAACAATTACCGAACTATTCTGTTCTGTGTTTTGTTTGACTCATTGATATTCTTACGCCGGTTCCGCGATCAGCTGTTGTTTTGACGATTAATTTATCAAAAATATTGATAGGTGGGGATGAGTGATAAATAAAAAACTAAACTCATGGTAATGTGATAACATTTTCATGCAACTCGTGATGGAATTTGGTATCAGCCTCACTTTCGTTCGTTTGATACCAAATTCCATTCGCTCGTTGCATAAAAATGCTATCACATTACCATTCGTTTAGTATTCTCTATGTAACAGGGCATTGTTCATAATCTACTGTCAAAACGATATCTTCAAGGAGATAAAGCTTGATCTTGGTAAATCAGAAAAGCAAAGTCTTTTTTCCATTCTTTAAAGGGTTTCACTGACTTGGCATACAAGGATGAATATGCAGGTGGAGTTAGATGTTTTGACTTAAATCAGCAAAAATGATTCTTTGGCAGCACGTATCAAATCCATGTAAAAATTTATAAATAATACCTAATACTTTAATAAAACATATTAACATCGTGTTTCCAATATTTCTTCTCAGATAGACATGTCAAAGAAATCTAATTTTTAATTTCAATTCAATATCACTTCCTCAGTATTACTATTATTCTGTCAGCCTTGTTTTATCTTAATGTCTGTATATTAACGTTTTTAATAAAAAAAAATAAGACTTTGAGGTACATGACTATCAGCAGGAATCATAATACAAGTTTCATAATGAAAGTGATAACCGATTGCAAACAAATCTTAAAAGTTAACATGGTGTTAACAGTATTCACTTGTTCACGTATTATATTTCATGTATTATTTTTGTTAAACTTTTTTAAAGTTTTAGTATTTGTTAATTTTTAGTTTGTTTGATCATTTGATCAAAAGCATTGATGCGAGAAATTGCAATTGCATATTTGGTCATTTGCTAAATAAACAGGATAGTTCCCAAATGCTCTCTTTGAAGTCGAGAAATAACATAATCTGATACTGCAAAAAGTGTTTTTTAAGTTTTAAGACAGATATGATTGATTAGTTTGTTTAAATGTGAACCTTTTTCATTTGAAATTTTAAAAAGATTTTTAATGATTGCAATGTCACAAAATGTCAGGACTCATTAAATTAGGCAGTGTGAGGTCTTGCGTTGTCGTGTTGCAATATCAATAGTCTTGGCTGTTGTTGGATGAAAGGATAGGTCTCAGTACTCATCAATGTATCGCTGGCCAGTCAGATTTCCTCGCAGAACAACCAGCGGCGTCGTCATATGGACACAAACCCCTTCCCACACAATGATGAGCTGACCATCTTTTTCCTAAATAGTCATTATTCAGAAAACAATATTTCACTTCAGTTTACTGAATTTTAAGAGGCAATGACGGATTACGTTAGAGAACGTTCCCAAACTTTGATTTTGTTCAGTCAAGGGTCTTGAAAGTTCAACGTATTCTAGAAAAGTAAACAAAACCCAGAAAATAGTAAAATGATATTTGAATCGAAAACCCGTTATTAAAATGATAAATGATAACTATTGAGATAAGTTTCCCACCTGTTTACACGACATTTTTAGGCATGTTTGATAATACAGGATATCCTTACAACCTTCTTGAAATAATGTCAAACCTTCTCATTTATCAGCTGATAATTACAAAGTAATAGGGTCAAACCGCCTTTCGAGAATAAAGTCAGATACATTATGTAACTGAAAGGTTTCTTCATGTCCAAAATATGTCGTTTGTTAGGAAAAGTAGTCCCAGACTTTTTGTCATAACAACAACCATCATCCATTTGTATGGCAAAAGGATTAGCTGACAGAGCAGAGGAACTTTGTACCGTTTCCAACATTGATGTATCAGCAAATTTGCCAATAAATTAAGTATTTTGTAACTATTAAGGTGTGTCCGTATTATACTCATGAATTGTTGTATCCCATATTTAGATATAAGTCATTAAAATATTCAATGTACAGGAATTTCAAAGCTTTTAGGATAACAAAAAATATGTCAGGCATCATAATTCGGCCATTTGACCTAGATTTGACCTTGTAGATGAATTTCCAAGTCAATAACGCATATGAAACTAATCACAATTGTACATACGCTGTTTTGTAGGAAGGAAAACAGCTCGTTTTAATAAGTTACCTGGAAAAAATAGTAAAAACGTTCAAGAACAATACTTTCAGATTTTTACCTTGAGACGACCTTCAAAACCTAAGGTCAAGATGCCTACGTGAATCAAATCAACAATGTTTGTTGCATAGGTGAACGAGTACTGTACAGCCAGATTGCCGTGTCAAGTGAGCGAAAAGAGGTCTCAACGTTCCTTAAGTATCTTGTTGGCTACCCTATAAAGAAGAATGTGATTGAATTTCCAGTAAGGTGTTATAGTGATGTGATAGGATTGACGATTGTCCTGTCTTTCATTGAACTGATGATAAGCCTCGTTATTTCATTTGATCATGATTACAAATTGCCTTTAAACTCTCAACAAAACAATAACAAAGTTTAAGCCATTATATATTACGTATATTACGTCACCATAAAGGCGCTTCAATGGTTTTCGCCATTCAAATAACAACCTGTTCAGTTGGAACTGTTGCATTTAAGATGTGCTATAAGTGTGTAATCAGTACAGTTTTCCCCCGAGCTTCATTGCACCATTAGACTTAAAGATGTATGGTAATTGCGGAGAAATAATTAAATATTATTTTGTTTATGTAACCTTAAAAGTAAAAGAGCAAACCTTTTTCTTCACCACTGCTTGTAGCATTATAAATTTTGTCTGCAGAAATAAACAGCCGTTACTTTCTAAAAATGTTTTGATTCCAATTGAAAAACTTGACGCCTTTCTTAAATAAACGAAGTTTGTTTCAGTTTCCTGAGGAAGGAAATAATCTGAGCTGTACTGATAGTCATTAGTCGGTAAAAAGCCTAAGGAAATATCAACTATACTCAACGTGTGTTGATAAAAAAAAGTTCGTTTTATAGCGTTGAAATGTTTTATTTTATGTTTTATTATTATTTTTTGGAAATAAATCAAAAGTTGAGATGATTACACCCACCAATTATTATTTAAAGTGAACAATATAATTCGGGCATTTTTTAAAAGTGAGTTCTGTATATTAATCACTGAGAAGACACCTTGGTGGTTTTTACCATTGAAATTACAAACTGTTGTAACTACTCCATGTAAAATGTCCCATCATTGCCCCGAAACTCATCGCACCATTAGTCATAAAGATATATGATAATTGCTTTTAGAAAGTAAATATTCCTACATATATGTTTATATAATGTTTAAAAATAAAAAAGAGCAAAGTTCACTTCTTGTTGCAGTATAAATGTTGCCTGTACATAATTTGTTTTCCATCAACTGGTCATGATTTTAAGAACTTATTTCGCTTCCAAAGAAAAAACTGAAATGAATCTTTTTTAACCAATCACAGTTTTGCTTCAGTTTCCGGAAGTAGAAAGTAAACTGAGCTGTACAGATAGTCATAAATTGCTTAATTGCCTTTAGGAAATATTAAATATAATCGAAATAACCTGTTTATGTGTGTTGATCCAAAAACCTTTTCAAAGTGTTGAAATGTTTTATATTCAATAAAACCAAAGCAGATTTTATGATCACACCCAGTTACTGAAACTTAATAAGTTTAAGTCATATATCATAAATAAGGTTCCTTATGATCTAAGGATGGGACATAAATGGGTTGATATTTATAATTTAAAGTTAAAACAACCGAAAAAGAATAAAAGGATTTTTATATCATGTTTGTTTATTCCCAAACCATAAAATTACACAAGAAAGCTTTGTCACATTATACTTTCAGAAATACAGCTGCATGGCAAAAGTTTGTTCACATACCTGAATAAACTAGTGCAATTATCATGTAATTTGAGATGCCTTTGAGGTATCGTAGCGTTGCGAGAAAGAAACGTATAATATTGAATTTTCAATACACATATGCAGATCCATTCTTCTTTATGGCAAAGGTTTATCGTACCCCACAATTTCCCGTAACAATTTTGGCAGGTCATTAAAGTGACCAGGGGTCGAAATTCCGAAAACACTTATTTTATTATTTTTCTCCATAAAATCCGTTTAAACTTATCAACTTCTTTAAAAATTAGTCACGTTTGTTTCTTAGCACAAAGTCAATGTGATTATCTTGGTTTTAATCTCAGAGAGTCGATATGGAACACTTTATTCGACATTTAACGAAATCGAATCTTCGAAAATGTGACCCCTTCTGTCTATATCAATATGCCAAAATTCGAATTTTTGCACGAGTGACCAAATAATGCCAAAGTGAGATCAAGAATGGCTATTTCACACATGGACAGTGGGTGATCCCTTGTCAATCTTGCTGAAACCCAAATTACATGATATTTGCACTACGATTCAGTGGTATGTGAACAAACTTTCGGTATGCAGCTGTAGGTTGGCTGACATTCATCGTCCAATAGAGAAAGTGAAGTAATTTTGATGTCATAGGATAGTTTATAAAATACTTTATCTACTCTTACGTGCACCTTAAAAGACTGTGCGAAACCCCTGAAAGAAAGCCATTGTTTAGATTTTGAGATAGGTAAGGTTTTCCAATGGTGGACTCTCTAGCTATAGCAACGATTTTACTGGCTCTACTTATAAAAAAACAGCTAGACAAAATGTATACTCATTTTTTTAGCTTAGATTAGAATAAGTACATATCCCAGTTACAGTTTACAAAGTTTACATAGATATGAATGAAAAGTGTACAGCATGATGCAATGTTCTCCAAGGATGTACACATCTTATAAATACATAAGGTTTAAATTATATTTTCTTATATAGATGCCAAAACTCGCATTAACGCATTACATGAAAATTAATTGATGAAAATTAAAGCATTATAAAACGTTTATGACAAGTTTTCGTTTTTTGTAAAGCTTGTCAGTAACCCTAACATTTCAATGTTAACTGAGTCCCTTAACATTTACATAGATCAGTGGAATATGATCATTCTCATAGACAAATATGGAGGTTACGGTACATTTCAGTCGAAAGCATAAAATAGAAATCAGAGAGAAGGGTTATAAAATGCAATCAGTAATACATGGCTTATGGAATGGCAATAGCTATGCAAAGGCTATACAAGCTCTATCCAAAACGTATCTTAAATGGCAGGATAAGCCTATGCTTTTTTACACCATTATAACATGACACATTCTTCAAAATATTAAAAGCAAAAACCAATTTTTAAGAAGTTATTGCTGATCAATATGATAATAAGGGGGGTCACATATATATAGACAAAAATTTGCCAACACGACATCACTATTTGTTGATATGTCTTTATTCTCATTAATCAACAAGATGGTGTCAAAGTCAGTACTTTTGTTAGGCATCCCTTCTGAAATGATTTGATAAATAAGAGATTCCACTGTAACCGCAATGAGATGGCTACCTATGCTGAGACGTTTACGTGGCGTCGCCCGAGTTTATTCAGTTGGTGTTCTATAGTGGTGTATTTCTTGTGCTTGGAAAGGCCATTGAAGATTTTATATTAGGCGAGTTTGGCCGTGAATTATGTTCTATGCGTATTAGCGTAATCATACGCGAACAACTCCCTCGGTCTGTCGGTCCATAACTAGGTTCAATTGACGTCTGAGGACATTATTATTGTACCAATTTTCCGTAAAATTCTCTTACACAAGCATTTAATCCTTTTTTATGTGAATATCACACTTGATATCGTTGCATGACTTGAATCTGTTGGTGATTTGAATAAAATAAGGGTATTATTTCAGTTCTATGGAAGGAAAAGAGTCAAATGACATTTAATTTGTCATCTTGTTGTTGAAACGATATGAGGCTCATCACATGACAAGATATTTCTAAAGTGTCTTAGGATCTGGGCCGGTATTCACAAAACTTCTAAGAATTTTCTCAGGCCTTAAGAATTCTTAAGTCCACTAAAAATTCTTAGTTTCCGTAACAACGTTCTTAACTTTAAAGAAATTTCTTAGAAACGGCACTTTGTACTTAGATTTTTTCTTAACTTTAAGTAACCTCATGAGGACACTTAACTACCTAAGAAAATTCTTAAATCAAATAAAATGGCCGCCGGCAGAAACTATGCCTTCCTCACTGAAAACTTTGCAATGCTTTTGTTGTCTTATAAATGATTAAATCTCAACGAGATTGTTAATTTTGTCTGTTGTACACTTGTGACAGAATATCTGTCATAATTTATTGCTTAAAATATACCTTGAAATCATTTTGACAATAACTAATGATATAAAATAATATGCAAATATTTGAATCTAGCCTAAATAACTAATAATTCAAACTTTTCATTTATTTTGGGGCGAATGACATTATGAACACATAGCACTGTGAAAATGTCTTCTGCTAAGCAAATTGACACTTCATATGAGATGCTCCCCCTGTGAAATTGATATTGATAATGTGTATATATTTGTGTACATATAACTTCATATTTGTTGTGCTTTATTTAGAAATTAAAAGCTGAAATTAATATGAAATTTATACACAAATATGAATATTTTACATTTTAATGAATTGATTGAGAAAAATTTATTTCATACTCATTGAATTTATTTGAAATTGAGACCTAATTATTTTGATATGTAATCTTAATTATTTGTGTAAAAATATTTTCTAAACTTTATGCACTTTCATCATAATTCTTTTCCCAATTCAAAAGTTTTTCAGAAAAAATCTTGCAAAAAATGTTCAAGCTATTGTTTTTCCCAATTCTGTTATATATTTATTATTTTATTAGTAAACTTAATAGCAATCAAAAAAGAATCTAGGAAGTGATGGTTTTTCTAGCCATATGTATCTTGTATTGTGGATATATATTAAAATTCTACATTATTACATAAAATTATTTTTAATTATTTCAATGTACAACTGTACATATATGAAGTTTGTATTATTTTTCAATCAAATGATATTGTGCATATATATTTGCAAATATAACTTTAAATACTAACGTATATATAAATTAACTCAACAGAAAATTGAAGAATAAAAACTTTAAATTAGTATAAACAATAAGCAAGCAATGCTGACTCAAAGAAACATATGATCAAATAATTAAAGCGTTTTATTATTTTGAATTTTTTTTAATTTAATATATTTTCACTTGAGAAAATCTTTGAATTATTACAAATATGCACTTAAAATATGACAAACTTAGGTTATATATTCTTTTTTTACTGACAATCATACAAACCAATTAACCATTGGTACATATATTCCTCTTTACTTGAATGGTTAAATAGAAAATATAGGCGTTCCAATAAATCTTGAAATATTATTCTACGTAAATTCTAACACTAATTCTAATTTTAACAGTGTAAAAGAACCTCGAGTTGAAAAAATTATGGAAGAGGATATATGATTAACTTTAATGGCTTGTCCGTCTTTCTTTGCGTTTTTTTTACCTTTTTAACAAGGAGAGCAAACATTTGTTGTTATAAATAGATTAGGGGATTTCCATTATGTCATGAAATAGCCTCTAAACAGTGTTTTTTCATGTACTACTCTTCCCACAATGCAAGTTGTTTTCTCCTTAGTTAATTCTTAGAATTTTAACGATTATTCTGCTAAGATTTTTTCTTAAATGGACTTAAGAGGAAATTTAAGATATTTCTTAAAGTTAAGAATTCTTAAGGAATCTTAAGTATAAAACTAAGAAAATTCTAAGAAGTTTTGTGAATACCGGTCCTGGGGCGGTATTTATCAAGCAACTTAAGTCTGTAAATAAACTTAAGTTTGAAAAAAAACTTAGTTTTTGTTATTTTTAGACTTAAGTTTTTTAACTTAAGTCAAATTTATCCAAAAACTTAGACTTAAGTTTCAGCATTTTTTGACTTAAATATTAAGACTGCCTCCTTGCAGGCTTAACTAAGAAAATCTGACTTAAGTCATTATTGAAAGAAAACAAAATGGCTGCTCGGCGTCTAATCAACGAGAAGATGTGTTAATTAAACAACCTAAGTGATGATGAATTAGTTTCCCGATACCGTTTTGACAGAGGTTCGATCTTGTTTATTTGCGGTTTGGTTGACCAAGTGTTATGTCCCACCACACACAGAAGCAAGGCAGTCACCACTATACAGAAGGTACTAATATTATTGAGATATCTTGCAACTGGAAAGTTTCAACTCTGTAATTCAGACGACCATGGTCTTAGTCAGCCAACAATCTCAAGAATTATTGCTCAAACCCTTGATGTGTTTTCGGCCGCACATTTTGTCAGAAAATTTATCCAGTTTCCCACAACACATGATAATATAACGAGGCATCAGCGTCGTTTTTACCATCCGACATAATCCAAGTGACAAATCGTCTGCCGATATACTTTAACAGGGATGTTTACGTCATGGGATTCCCCCTAAAAACCATTCGCGCGCATACTATGAAATTGACTTAAGTTTTTCTCGCAGACTGAGCTAAGTTTTTTACTTAGTCAATTTGTGAATACTGACTTAAGTTTTCGACTTGGCTAAGTCAAAAAATAAAAACTTAAGTCAAAACTTAAGTTTCGACTTAGTTGTTTGATAAATATCGCCCCTGGTTCTTGACTTTACAAAACAACATACTAATGCTTTGTTACTGCATAGTTTAAATTTTCTTTATTATTGTTGTTGTTTCGACGTTTTATTTTTTGATGTCTCAAGTTCTCCTTCCAATGTTCGTGCTGTTTAAAAATGTAAATCTTTAACTATCATGTCATAGCCACTTATCTTGATGATGTGTGCTTTTTTGCTATTGTTACTCTTAAATTTCATCTGTAAATATTTCTAAGACAACAATTATTATGACTACCGATTATCGGTAAACACTAGTGTGCCTCTCTGCAGCGACTCACCAAGACTGACACGCAGACGCCACATCAAACGTTTTCTTGTAAATTAGGATTGTAGATTAGGAGACATTGTAAAACTATCACAGCATAGCCTACAAGAAAGAATTAACGTTCCGTGCTAAAGGATAATCAAATATGCATCAGATGGGTTACTGTATGTTAAATGTTTTTCCTATTTAACTGAAACATGTGAATGTGCTATTTAAGACTTTTTCCATTAGCATCATTGGTGAGAATCATCAAAGACAATGCTTCTTTTAATCGCGTCGAGCAGTCTTCTTCCTGTTCTAAATCTAGTGTAATGAGATCTGTCACTTTCTATGTCTATACCAATTTCTCCTCTACTGCAAAGCTCATTTAACACCTACTTACTCCCACTGTTTAGTTTGGCGGTAAAGCAAATAGGTTTTCTTCTACCTGAACAAATAGTCGTATTACATGCATACCGAAAACCAAACTTTTATGAAAGTGGGAAGTTTAGATACCTCATTTTAGCATTATATTTCCCAAAGCACATTTGTCTAAAAAGTAAGTTTGAATGTAAATACTTTGAAGAATGGGTTCGGTGCGCAGCAATCCCAACATTGATTTTGAAGGTCTAAAGAAAAAAGAAAAATGTTTCAATGGCGTGGATTTCAAAATAAAATACCTTTTTCAAAGGCACTGTTGATGCCAAATTTTGCAATATCCAAAATGCTACGGTATAAGATTAATAAGCACCGATCAACATACTCAATGTATTGCAACTGTTAGTGTGCCTTCTTTTACTGGAGATTAAAGTTCTATCATGGAATGAATTTGAATGATTTGCTGATCATTTGATGATATATCAGCCAAACCATAGAAAGTAATTTTTCTTCAGCCAAAAGTGTTGTGAAAACACGAACACCGCCGAAAAACTAAATTACAACATATTTTTATGGGTTTTTTTAAATTCAGTTAAAATGAAAACCTCAGACTACAATGTTCGGAAAAATTTTCATTTTAGCAAAACTTTAAACTAAATATAATCAAATATTTGCTCAAATAGACAAGTAACAAAGTCAGATGTCAAAGAACTAAGTAGGTTAAACAACATCCAGTTCTCTCCTCACTCACAGTTTTCACTCCACAGGAGACATCCCTAGCATTACCGTTCGTCTGTCAAGTTTGTTTGATCTGTAATTTTGGTTATTAATGTTCTTGAAATAAGGCTATATGCGACATGATTCTCAGTTAGCATCAAAGATGTCCCTGAAAGGTGTTTCCTTTGTATTACCTTTAAGTAATTTCTTCTGCTTTGATGCCGAAACTAGAGAAAGAGATATGAAAACTACTTACATAGGAATATACTTCAGCAATGCAACTGAAGCATTCGTATTGCGTAAATTGTGTGTTCATTTTATGTTGAAATACATTATTATTGAGACACCCATCACACAAATCTATGACCATTTATCTCTTTCACCTTACTATTCATCAGTTTAATATAAGCCAGCCTTTGATTTCTTTCTAGGGAATAAAAATGGTATGTTTACTTCAACTCGAAATAAAAAGACCCATCATTCTCAAATGAAAGTGGAAAGCCATAACATTTCTCAGTGTATATAATATCTTATCATGTGTATATCAAGCCATACTTCCACACAGACATCTGCAGCAGATGTACACAGAAAACGAAGAATGAACCAAGGTATGGAGAGGCTCTGGAATCGTCTACAGGGACATAAATAATCCATCAAGTATTTCTTTTCACTGACACGTCGTCAATCAAAATAGTTGATATAATTTGATACGTGATATTATAGATTGTCTGCATATAGAAAAACAGTAAATGAATTTTTTATTATCATCAAAAGAGATTTTAGTCTATCTACCATTAATATTGACCTTAGCAAGTAACCGTTATCTCGCAATTCAAAGGGAACATTACTTTTTCTTTAAGGAGAGCAGTCAACTCATTATTCAAAAGGTATTTTAACTGACATAAAGTGTATCAGTAGATAGCAAGCATTACATGCTTTTGATTGATTGTAGATGTGATGTCATTAAACTGTGAATTGACATTATTTCCTTTGTGATTTCAGCAATATGAGAAATGTGTAGTTATAATCTTTCCATAGTTTAGAAAAATATGTATTTATAACATTTACTCTCAAAGTCTCACCATTTAGCATACACTACAAAAAACAATCCCATTATTCATCATTGACATGTTCAAATGATATACCCTTACATCGGAATAGTGACCGCGGGACATCCTTTTGAAGGAAACATAAGGTAAGACTAAAACATAGATCCAAGACGGATATCTCATTCCCTAGCATGCGTGTAACCCCTAGCAAGTTAAATGTCAAGCAATCCCCAAGCTGCCTTCATGTCAAGTTATGATAATTATAAAATCACGGAAATGCTTGGCCTTTCTATTTATGATATGTACTGACACTTCATGAGATGGAATGCCCAATATTCATCCAGTATCGTTAGGCCAACGTTTCGATAATTACGAGAAATATTTCAAACCATATGCATGTGTACAATTATGAATGATGGCAGTCAAATTTCAAGAAACAAGAAACAAAATGTGAAATAAAACTTCCATCAATGGTAGCTTATCGATCACCTATCTTTTATGTATATAATTCAAAAAGCATAGTATTTTTAAAGTGATTATTCATACGAAACACTGTCAAAAAACCATATGCATTTCTGTTTTGATAAAATGGTTTACTTTTAAGGGCCCTCTCTGTCGTAGCATATGCATACTATATATTAAGGATAGTCAATTTCATATACATCGATTAAGTTACAATTTGTTTTACGGTTTTCAAAAACATCTTGTTTTGAAACTCGCGGCCGATGGGAGAAAAACTATCCAATCGTATTTAGTTAATAGTAAATAGTCCATACTTTTTTATTCCTATAAAAAATACTTCAAGAAAGGTAAGAAATTAACACTTCCCTTCAAAAGATAGGATTTTTTTTACTGACAAATATCATCACTTTTTTTGCGCTTTTATTCTATCTTTACATATTAACTCATCGGTAAAATGTTACAGGGTATATATTTACTACACCATATAAACAGAGTTGTTTTAAATTGTACATGTAGATGTGCCAGAAAATGTTACAGATACCGGCTAGTATACTTTCAGTTTGAACAAATAAAACTATATAAACAAGAACAAAGTTTTATTATATAGATAGTATTATATGGGTATTTTCATATCACATTCTGTATCAGCCCGAGACCCCAATATCAGCCCGAGAGCTTTATACAGGATGTGATATGAAAATACCCATATCATACTATTTTTATCATATATACTTACAAAACCAAAAAATAAAAGTAACTATAAAAAGATTAAACTTTAATTAATAACATTAACATGAGTGTCTTGTCACCTGTCGTCTTCCTTACAGTGTTAGGGTTTCTTTATTCTCTTTACAAATGCTTCTGTGTCCATGCCATTAGCTTCTATGCTCACTTGGTTTTCGTTTTCTTCGTCAACTGCCGCTTCCATGATTGTATCAAGCTAAAATATCCGATCAGCAAGAGACTGCAGCGTTCTTTCCGCGATATCGGCCATGTTTTAACGTCAGCTGTACAAAGGGAGACAACTCTAAATATCTCGCGACTTCGATCTTTTTTTCCCGTTCGTTGCCCAGGGTTCCAGGTTCAAGTCCCTTGACGACGGGCTGATACAGGTTTTGCCCTTGACGACGGGCTGATACAGGTTATCTGCCCTGCGGGCTGATACAGGGTGCTTGACGGAGGGTCTATCGTACATTCAAAATCTCTGTATTTATAAGCAAGTATATGATAAAAAGACTTATTACTCGTCCGTGTGAGATACTGCAGCGTAATATTTATAAGGCGATATTAAACTAGTGTAAAAGCGCTGCACGTATGACGTCACAATATTGTGTTGTTGTGACGTCAAAATGTTCGCACCGCCGTCACAATGGCGGCCAAGTCTAGGAAATGTTTCGTTTAGTACACTTTCGGCAATCACGATTCATTACTGAGGTCAAATAATAAACAGAAAACTAAACTTCCCTATTCGTTCCGGAATTTTTCATCTGGATTCATATGTTTTATTGATGATACAATTTCATGCATATTCAAAAAGAGGATCTATCTTATTTCAGTCCTAAAGCACAATGTTGGACTCAAGGTGTTCCGGTTTTACATGCTGCTATTTGTTAAATAAATACTTTGACAAAAAGTCAGGGTTGGAAATTAACATAGGTAAAAACTAAGGAATTCTGGTTTGTCTCAAAGCTGATGACAACACTGCAATCTATCAAGATTTATACATTGAAAGACAACCCCATAATCTTAATTTTGACTACTTAACAAGATTAATTGGTCATCTACACAAGGTTAAAGATTAGGCGATTTCAATAGATTCCTTGGAACATTGAGAACAGACATTTGACATTAATTTCTGCTAAGAAACAGTAGCTCCCTCTGGTGCATATTTCGAAAAGTTTTCTTAACAAACTGATAAGAAAATTCTTTCCTCTAAAGAATTTTTTCTTTTAATGAAAATATTGACATAATCAAAGATGGCAATTTGAAAAAAAGATTATGATGACGGGAGTTTATGTATGATTTTCAGAGTATTTTAGGTCCATGCCATGATATTGTTAACTCCAAGACAAAAGCTAATGAAATTTTACAAAATCTATATATGTATTTTTCCACTAAATGCCTATTGAAAAATTGGTAAATTTAGGACATTGTTGAAACTTAAAAGTTTTATTGGATGATGTGTTGAAACCATTGAAAGCTTAGAATAAAAAAGCATCATTGAAGATAAGAAAATGGAACGTTTCCAAAACCTGCATGGCTTAATAATAACTTTAGAAACCCAAACCACTTACACTGATTAACAGAATTATTACTATGCAAGGAGTTATATAATAAACTTGGCATTGCGTATATTAGTTTTAAATGTTAACGTTTTGGATATAAAAGAAACACGTTAATTACTACTATTGTTTTATTAAAAGGTAATTTAATTCCTCTAGAAGTGCGTGCGTATTGATAATGCTGGTACCAAGGTTAGTGGTAAACAATTATCATGAAATCTATTCAGCAATAATGCGTCCAAGTGTCCCCAGCTCTGAACTTATCGGTTTTATCTTCAACGGAACATGCTGTTTCCCTAACAACTTCCATTAGCCAATACGGTAAAACCTCACGACCCAATTACGGGAAAAGATGCCAAAAGCGTTCTACTTCCTGGTTGAATTGTCAATTGTATTGAAATCTTCAGATCTCCTTTCAAGAATACGTTTCAATGAATGTACATGTACAAACCTTCATAAAAAAAACTATGGAACACGGATGTCTGAATTAGTCGTACCATTGTTTAGTACTACTTAAAGCTTGTTGCAATTAAGTTGTTTTTTTTATTTCAATGAAAATTATAAACAGCATATGATTAAAAAGGACATCAATGTGGCATTAAACCTCTAGAGGGCACTGTTTTATATCATGATCTTTTGTATGATACCGAGATTAACTGTAAGAAATGAGATGTTGAAGTATGTATCAAAGATTGCTTCGTTTCAGTTGCAATTTTAAGTTGCTGCAGGTCAAGCAGAAAATAACAGACTCTAACGTAATTATAAAGTATAAATAAGCCTTCTTCGATTGCCATTGAAAAAGTATACGTTTTAACTGATTTAGCATTCAAGCATTATCATGCCGGATTAGTGAGACGTTTTGTACTTAATCAGCACATACGGTAGTTTGGCACGTATTCAATCCAGATAAGATCCTTTAATTGATATTCTATTTCCCTTCAACTAATCATATTTACATCATGTTTCCAAGGTTTCCTCTCCGATAGACACGTCAAAGAAAAATATAATATTTTTGATATTGTAATATTAAACCATGATTTCAATCCAAGATTTCCTCAGCATTACTATTAATCTGATATTCTTGGTTCATCTGAATGTCTGTAGATTAATGTTCTTAACTAGAATAAGTCCACATTATACACGACCAGGACTTGATCGATGAAGCCCTTTAAATTCGAGGTTTTTTTAATGTCAGAATTAAAACTGCAGTTTTTGGTCATTTTCAAAGAGCATAATCCCCAAGAGCTCTATTTGATTTAGAGTAACAAACTAATCTGTTATTGCAAAAGGTTTTTAGAAGAGAAATATCATTGAATGGTTTATTTAAATGTGAACCTTTTTAATATGATATTGTAAAAAGTGGCTCTTAGGATTTGAGTGATTACACTTCTTTACGGACACTGGGTCATGTGGTATCTGATTGATAAGTCTGTCGTCATATTCTTTACATACAATTACTGGGAACGTTGAGTGCTGTGTAATGAAATTGATAAACCTGTCATCAATTTAGCGAACTTCGATACCTATAAATATGATTTTCCTCGGTCATTGTACACGTTTATTTGTTGAAGGACTTTCTGTGTATTGTAGAACTGACATCTACAATTGCTTATAAGCGTCAAAATTGACAACGCCAATTGATAATGCACGTTTGAATTCAAATGTTTGACTTACAAGCACAACCTGTTAAAGAACATCATTCCAAGTCATTTGGCGTACTTTTCATGAAGCTGTAATCAGTTTTAATTCGTTAAATTGTGTTGTATTCGACTTTTTATTATTCAGATATCATTAAAATAGCATAGCTTGAGGGTTCAATAGTAATTTTATCATACTTTTTGGTTTATTTGATATTTTTTATCGATATATAATTAATCATCCACAGTTTCTTATTGACCAAATCTTCATTTGACAAGTCACTCATCAAACTACCATCTTTTTCGGAATGACATCTCGTCTTTTAGTAAATTCATTTTCTCATCATCAACCTACGCACATTTGAATGGCCTGGAGTCAATTAATCCTCTAATTTACGTTGCATTATGCTTTGCTGTGATACACCTGTTCTTGTATATTTCATGTATTGCCTGCCATCTTATAATACGCACAAATCTGTTTACTGATGTCAACTGATTATCAAATATTTGACATGGTTGTCAGTTTGTATTCATCCCGGATATTTGTTGTGAGACAAGATTGATGCAGGTCATAAAGCTGTTATTCACAATAGTGTTCGGTTTCGAAACAAGAGGTTTGGGGTTCGAATCCCGCTAGGAGCTCTGCAACTCTGCAGTAGAGAACTGTTCTGCGTGCAGTATTGTTTGAGTGTTACAGCTTTCTCCCTTTAATAATACTAGTAGCCGTTATATAAATGAAATACTCTTGAAAGAGGCGTTAAACCCCAAATTACATCACCTCACAATACTGTTGTCGGTTTGTTATTGGCATGCTCGTTTGCTGTTTCAATCGAACTATTATCCATAATACATATTATCAATGCACTCTTATTGTATTGTTCCTTTGAAGATTGTCACCAATTCCTATCATCCACATGTTTTTTTTAGGAAGGACGTTTCATTTTCTATCTTATCTGACAGTTTTTATGAATATTCTGATGAAAAAACAGCACGCAAATGACTTTCTAATTTTATAAAATGTTTTAATGAGCATCATACAAAAACACAGATCATCATATTTACACATTCAACATTTTGGTCTGGGTATTTTTCATTTCATGCAAAAGAAAATCGCAACAAGTAACAAAAAATAAGATTACTAACCTTTGATATGGACAGAATTAAATGCTTTAAAAATTTCTAATCAATGAAAGATTTTATCTACATAAAATCATTGTAAAAGAAGCATTATAATAACTTATATATCAAAAAATCAAAACCATATATCATCAAAATGTAATTACCTTCGTGTTACATCTTTAACTGATTTACAAGTTTGAAACTAGTCATGTTACTAAGTTGACGTTAAAATTAAGAACGGATGTAGCATTCAAAATAAAGTTGCGATTTAATTTTTGTTTCGACAATTATCTTTCCAAAATGATACAGTCATTGTTTTGATACTCGTTTCAGTTCACTTTCCTTTTTTTAAAAGGCCCTGATACAATGACCGGATTTTTTATAGGAACTTTCATTAATTTTGATATTTTTTATAAGTCAATGTTTTTAAAAGTATTTCATTTGTAAGACGAAAAATATCCTTTGGATGGGATAATCGACATAAAACTTCTCCACGAAGCATCCTTCATGAAATGGCGCTATGACAATGAAACTATATCACTTTCTTAATAAGACACCTTAGACTTGCTACAATTTTGTGTTAGGATACGTTTTCCATCTGTTTATATGACTTCAGACATTCCAGGCATGTTTGATAATATGGGATATCGTCACAACCCTTTTGAAATAACGAAACCTCCTGAAAGAGAATTTAAAGAATAAAGTATGGAAAATCATGTTACAGTATGTACGGTCCTTGAAAGCTCATTTGACACCGATCATTGGAGCTGGCATACAATCTTGACGGTGTCCACAATTTGAAGAAAAAAGTATTTTCTTTATAATTCTTTAAACGCTACAACATTAGGTCTAAGTGTTTCATTCACATTTGGTCCGAAGGCTATTGTCTCTTCACTTCACATCACAAGTATTCCAGGATTATGGGACGCTTCGACATTCGTCATCCCTTGGTAACGGGATAACATTATTTCAGCGCAGTGGATTGGCTGGCAAAGTAGATGAACTGTGTAACGTTTCCAACATTGTTGTATATGCTAATTCATCAATAAAATATTTGTAACTATAAGGCTATGTGAACGAGCATTACATACCAGGCTCATTATATATATGACCATGTCCAAGCGGGCGCTCAACAATAACTCACTGTTTATATTATGATATTTAGTATTCAACATAGAGCTTACATTCATCGTTACAATACCTATAAGAATGTTATAAGAATCTTAAAACCAGGTTCAATACATATATTGAAACCTTACAAATATGTGAATGTTCTATCTTTCTCTGTCTGTCTCTATCTGTCTCTGTCTGTCCCTGTCTGTCCCTGTCTGTCCCTCTCTCTACCTCTTTCTCTGGCTCTCTGTGTATATATTTAAGGTGAAAATTGAATTGTACAGTCTCAATAGTTAAAAGCGTTGATGAAAAAAACAACAGCACACGACATTTACTCCTACATGTTTCGATTTTCTCTTCAGGGAGAATGACTGCATTGTCTATGACGTCACGCATTATGACGTCACAATACTGGACATGTACAAAGAGCTTGTGAAAATATTAAGCTCTACCTGTTTAATGATGAACAGTATTTTTTTTTTTTAAATTCTTCCTTTCCTTTGCGCATCATTGGATCATCTGTTGACAGTCGATAAAAGGTAATCTAAAAATCTAAACAGTATCTAAGGGGAAGGGTGACGGTATGTGCAGTCATTCTCCCTGAAGAGTAAATCGAAACATGATGGAGAAAATGGTTTTTTATCAACGCTTTATATAATATATGAAGTATGTTATATTTAATGTATTTTTGTCACACAAATGTGAAATTTTAATGTTATCTTTTATCCTGATGATAAAGTAGATAAGCCCTGGTCCGACGCTATATCGAATCATGTCTCTTAAAGACCTATACTTATTGTGCAATGGTAAACCGGTCACAGAAATCAGAGATCAGACAGAAAAAGGCTGAGGCGAATTGAGTAATGATTCAACACGATGTTTACTTATAACCTTTAACTGATTTCGCTAATAGTTAAGTATACGTCTGATGTAATCATTCGTGATAAGAAATCTGCAAGCGTACTGCAGTTAAACGAAGGAAATGTTAAGAATATTTCATTTCCACTGCCAAAACTTTGAAGTTTTTAGATGGTTCTGCTTCTGCTAATGTCAACCATATCTGTGATTAAGTAGATGATTGTATATTTGTAACACACGCTTACGTTTAGAAAGGTATGCACGATTCAAATCTATTTTTGACGATTATTTAAAATAATTAAGAGTTAAAGAAAATGTTACAACATCATTTACATTTGCAACGTCATACCTGTATTATCTTTATTTTGTAGAGATTTATTGACATTCTTAACACTAGGATGTTCGCTTCTGAATAAAATGTACTTAAAGTGTCGTTTGACCGCAGATAAAACAGAACGATACGTACAGTAAAGACAAAGGTTTAAACGGTAAAACAATCATTAAAATGTCAAAAGTCAATACGGTAATCTAAATCACTTTCCTGGTCAAGAACACGCAAATATTTCGTCGAAGTAAAATAGTTGTTATGATATTTGTAATTGCTTTCTCTCAACCCCCGGAAAGGAATTATAGCAGTCGGGAATGAATACTAGCAGTCGGGAATGAATACTAGCAGTCGGTAAGGAATTATAGCAACAATCATATGGTGGTTTGTAGAACAAATCTCTTATGAATTTGATCGATCCAACTTTGACAAACAAACATAAAATATATATCAAACTTGTTATGCCTCGGTGGTTATATTGTGGTGTATATTCATGAACGAACACTTAACACTTCACTATTCCTACAGTTGAATTGCTTGATAATGAATGAAAGAAACGTTAACTTTTGGATATCATATAATTATATCTTGGTGAAACCTAATCGATCAATAATGACAACCTAGACAACCGTTGAGAGCTTTCCAAAGCTTGGTGCCATATATATTCCTGGAACGCTCTTCAATACCCGTAATGCATTGTACCATAAATATTGGTAAATAACTGTCCGATACCAAAATACTGTATGATACCACAGAAGACTCTTCTTCGATACCCGTAATGCATGGTGCCATATATACTCGTGAATAGCTGTCCGATACCACATTACGTATGGTACCATAAATACTCAAAGACTGCTCTTCGATGTCACATAGAGCATGGATATCCTTTGAATACTCCTTTATACCCGTCATATATATATATACCATGTATATACTCGCCACTAGCTCCTTGGCACCACATGGTATACATGATAGCTTTGGTTCTCTTTGAAAGCTCCCTAGCACCACAGAACGCCGACCGCTACAGAACCCGCATCTGTATGGTGTTGTTGATGGACATTGCAAACGAAGACATATACTTGTGATTGGTTTCATTACTTTCTGGCGACCTCTCTGTATTTGAGTAGGGAAGCTTGATGATCAACGATCTTGCAAGACGCTGAAACTTCTTGTTCATTCCAAAATATATTATTGGATCCAAGATGTGAGAAAGTTTTGCACATAAGGCTGGCAGCAATGACAAATATGTCGGTATGGTCACTCCCGGCACGAACGCTTCCACCATGCTGACTATCGCGTATGGTGTCCAGGCCAGCATAAACACTGTCAACATGATGACGGAGATCTGAAATATACATCGAGATAGTGCTTTAAAGATCTTGTTATATATCCTAAAATAATTATTCTGATTATCGTAGACAGTATTGTTATTGGACATTTACCTTTATCAGAATATTATGGTTAACAACCTCTCTACAGCTGCATGCCAAAAGTTTGTTCACATACCTGAATATACTAGTGCAAATATCATGTAATTTGAGATGCCTTTGAGGTATCGTAGCGTTGCGAAAAAGAAACGGATACTATTGAATTTTCAATACACATATGCAGATCCATTCTTCTTTAAGGCAAGTGTTTATCGTACCCCACAATTACCTGTAACAGTTTTGGCAGGTCATTGAAGGGGTCAAAATTCCGAAATTACTAATTATTATTTTTCTCCATAAAATCCTTTATAATTATTTAACTTCTTTAAAAATTAGTCACGTTTGTTTCTTAGCAAAAAGTCAATGTTCTTATGCTGGTTTTAATCTCAGAGAGTCGATATGGAACATTTTATTCGACATTTAACGAAATCGAAATTTCGAAAATGTGACCCCTTCTGTCTATATCAAAATGCCAAAATTTGAATTTTTGTACGAGTGACCAGACAATGCTAAAATGAGTTCAAGAATGACTATTTCACACATGGACAGTGGGTGGTCTATTGTCAGTCTTGCTGAAGTTATTCTATTGACATGGAAACGAAAGCCAACTTACAAGATATGTGCACTACGATCCAGTGGTTAGTGAACAAACCTTCTGTATGCAGCTGTATTGTTTTATTTGATACAAAGTAAATGTTATCTACAAAAACCTCCTTGTTTTAAGTATGTCCATTCTGAATGAAATTCAAACGAGAAAATCAATTTTGAAATATGTATGCGACTGTTGAATATCCAAGGAAATATTAGAAACTACTTGTTTTCATAGCTTGCTTGATTAATCTGAGTGAAATAGTACCTATTGCCTCTCTGAATACATGACATACAATGAATGACAAATCAAAATGATCATGAGTTATAAATGTTTGGTTATTCATAGATTTCATTATACTTTGCTGTTAATTACATATCGTTTAAAGGATCATGTCACTAGATTAATAATAATACTTTATTACTCTCAAGGAAATTTGAGGATATTATATGAGTGCCCATGACATACAATGTATTTGTATTTTCCGAGCGAGAGCGAGGGGCATTGTCTTAACATAGTATGTCATGGCCACACATATGATGTTCTTTTTTAACGGCGTAGCGAAATCAAAGGAAATAATCAAAGTCAACCTCAAAACATAGGAGGTTTACCGGTCATCCCAATGAAATCGTGATATTTTGCCCTAGGGCATAGTATGAAAAACATAAACCCCAATATGACTTCCCTCGTACATTGTAGGTAGTAAACTCCAGTTCCACCGCTGATATGATATTGTTTATCATATGAAAGCAAATTTGACGCAATCTCTACATTATCGTCTTTCTACTGATTAAGTACAGTAAACTAGTTAGACAAAAGGACTGGAGCTTTTTTATTTTCATTTTACTCTATCTGAGAGGCTCTTGCAATAACCTGGCTGTCTTCTCAAGATTAGCATCGTATTGCCTAAGAAAGCCAGCATTTGTAATGGTGTAATCTAACATGAAATGTAGTGCCCGGATGAGAGTACCGATGGTCGTCCAAAAGATTTAAACAGATACGAGTTACAAGCCGGTAACATTAAGAGGAACATCCTGAAAGGTCAATCATTGGTTTGTAGGAGCCTCGCGAATAAAGTACCTTATGTTACGGGATGTTTCTGCACGTACGATATGTCTCACACTGCTTATCGTTCATTGCCTATTTGAAAGACATAGTAATGTTTAAAATTACTTTTAAGAGTCGAAGTTCTTGCTTGGACCAAGAGGTGTGAGAACGACTGTTTTGCTTCCACCTCAGCATCTTCTGGTGAGTCCTCTTCATCAACCTCGCAATGGAGATGTAACTGAAGGCCATTGCAGCCACAGGCACAGATAAACAGAAGACAAAGCTGCATAGAAGATAGGACTTGTTGGGGTGTTTCCACTTGATTGTGCAGGACAGGCCATACGTCTCCACATCATACATGCCCCATCCGAAGAGGGGAGAGATGGCCCAGAACAGGGAGTAGGACTGGATGAGGAAGAGCGTTACGTACACCGAGAAGTGGTTCTTCCCTTGCACTGTAATGATCAAAATAACTGTTAATTACTTTGCAAGACAGGAATTCCACATTGATATGGTGACAAACGTTATGAATCATGACAATAGATGCAAGGGTCTAAACACAGTTAATTAACTACTCGGCCAAATGTATCGAAATGCTATGGTGCCGTGACGTTACATAAAATGATATATGCTTGCAAAAGAATGACCGTTAACTACGTACCGGATAGATATATCGTATTTCTTAAGTGCGTTAATGTCATGTAATGTGATTTGACGTCACATTTATGATCAACGTTGAAATAAGCACCACTTGAAACGCATAATGGGCTGAATAAGGTTTTTTTTTGTTTAGAATTAGTTGATGCGACATGTTCGAATAACATCTTAAAAAGCAAAACAATAAACGTTGGTTACCTGAAAATTATCCCTTTTAGGAAATATTATCCGCAACAATAAAACTATACACAGTTTATAATGGTTGAATTAGTATGAACCTTGAAAATCTGAGATGTGGTATTATCAATGATATTTTACGTTATTTTCAAAGAAATTTACTCACTATTATAATTAGACTGTATTGTACATAATCACACATGTTCACTAGGGTTTTCTTCATAAAAACAAATGAAAATCGAGACCTATAAAGATGAAGGTATCAGGCGCCGTCATTGGTCAACAGCTAGTAACTCTTGTTACGTAAAACAATAGAATTGCGATCGTAAAAAATAAAAAAACTAATATCATCTTAAAACAAGACAGTTCTGATGGATAACAACTTCTTTATTTGATTTCAGACGAAGTTTCTGGGCTGCTTCTCGTCCCTCCTTCTTTAGTCACCTGAAGAAAGGGCAAGAAGTCACCTAAAGAAACGGCAAGAAGTCACCTGAAGAAAGGGCAAGAAGTCACCTGGAGAAAGGGCAAGAAGTCACCTGAAGAAAGGGCAAGAAGTCACCTGGAGAAAGGGCAAGAAGTCACCTGAAGAAAGGGCTAGAGGTCACCTGGAGAAAGGGCTAGAAGTCACCTGAAGAAAGGGCTAGAAGTCACCTGAAGAAAGGGCAAGAAGTCACCTGAAGAAAGGGCTAGAAAACACCCGAAGAAAGGGCAAGAAGTCACCTGAAGAAAGGGCTAGAAGAACCCCAGAAACGGCGTGAGAAATCAAATAAAGAAGTTGCTGTCCAAAAAAAATGTCATGTACTATTACACCAGCTTCTAAATGCCTTTGAAGAAAATTTTGAAATCAACTTCTCTGAAACATTTTGATGGAGAAAAGGGCATTTCGATGTTAAATATTATCTATGAGTTTGGGACTCGCAGTATTAGGTAGTCAAAGAATCATGATTCATTGTAAGCTTAACCTTTTAAACCCTCAAAAGTATGCTCAGTAAATCGCTGTGTATAGAACCATGTCCTAGACGTGAACCTCTTTGCGTTTGCTCATCAGCTTTCGTATCCTCAACAAAAGAAATGCTGAGGATACTTTTTATGAGACCAAGGTAATCAAATCGTGGCTTCACTGATTATGGATTATAGTGATGTGACTTACAAGAATTGATGACGCTTCAATGCTTTTTGTCATAATGCTGATGGCATCACAATGCTATGACCTGAAGACAGACCTGCGTTCAGTAACACAGAGTTAACTAAAAAATACCAAGCGCTCCCCTCGTATTTACTCTGTGTGAATAATCTAGAACGTTGCATTGCAAACATGAGTCTTGCTTCATAATGCATTTCATCATGTCATGCACAAAACGACTGTCTAGTTATTCCATATGTTAGCAAATATAACTCTTAAACGTTAAACAATTCTGAACCAAAAAAGGTGGCCGAATATTTGTCTTTACAAAATCTTTAGAATTTAAATGAAAATCATTTGAAAACGCGCCCCCGCTTTTAAATTTTCTAACAACCAGGGCGCCTAATACGTCGAATACTATAGCTACTCACCAAGACTTGGTTTGGCAACAGAAATATATCTGACGATACTCAACACCCCGAGAGTCGTCATGCTTGTCACACCGAAGTAAAATCCCAAAAATCCGTTGATATCGCATCCTGTATAGACATACATGAGTAACAATGTTATCATACATAGTCAAATTCCCTGTTCACAGATCCTACATGAAGGTGCAATAGTGCTAATATAATCATTGAATTCGTAATTTCATCAAAAGTATATTTTATTAAATACGAATGTATCAAACCAAGGTGTGAACCATCGTGGTATTTGTAATATCTTGTTAATATTAGCGTATCATGGATTGTGGGGTTTTTTCGACAATTAATTTGCGTTGTAATGTATTTTATGTGCTGAGTTCAGTTAAAACTCATCTCACATGACCAATATCAATCACACTCAAACCCAATATACTTTACTTATTTCATTGCATTATCATTTTTTTGATAAACAGAAACATACAAATCGATATATAATATTAAAACCTGCCGATAATGCACTTTTTATGGCGCTTAAAATGGTACTCAGGATTGAAACATTACATTCCCACGCTGATCTACGACCTTCAATGAACTTGAGTATGTAATTTGAATAGTACAAATTTAACGACAGGTAGTTCATTTGGGAATGGTTTTCCTGACATGACATCGATTAGGGTATTAACATGATAGTCTTCCGCTCACTGAAGACACCGGTAATTCAAGCCTCACTAGATTTATTATTCGCAGTTGAGAGATACTTAACTCGTCCATTTGTTATACAGTTTTAATGAACGCGTGATTGGTCGGTTTATTGAAAAGATACGAATACCTCGTCAGGTACCTAAGCCATTCACTGTTTAAATACATTTTATTTTAAGCAGATTTGATTAATATCCAGGTTAATATATATAATAGCAATTATGACTATTAAAAAAACATCATTAAATTGATAACGGTATTGCTTATACATGCCTCTCTAAGAAGTCATATGCTGTCTATCTTGCAATATAGAAGATGAAGATCCATAAAGATTGTTCTTTATTAATTACGGTGTTATAGAATATTGACATAAATGAACTGTAGCAGTGAGCAGCAAGATTTTAAATAAGGTTTGTCCACTGAAGTTAAAGTGAAGACACAAGTCTCACAGCTTGTCAACCGATCCCAAGAAAAGGGAAGTGACAAGGAATCGATGAAGCTATGGATAAGGTAAAGACGAACCTATTTCTCCGAATGTCCAGCGATGTGAGAAGGCCGCTGCGATGGTCATTGGATAACCAAGGAAGGGGTGTCCGAGGTCAGACAAGGCCAGGCTGACCACGAAATAGTCGCTGTGGCTCAGGGAATTCCTCAGCCGGTACATCAAGCATATTACGGTTGTGTTTAGAAAGATTGCTATCAGGTCTGCATGAAAACAATTAAGATGGTTAACACAAGACAGGCAAAGAATAATGGAGGATCGTGAAATAAAAGTTAAAAGTTACAAGGAAATAAGTTTGATCGCCACCAAAGGATTAACAGGTTCGCATGATAATAAACAAAGTACCAGAAATTATATTATTTGTTTTGAAAAATCTCGACACTATATGATATATCCTAATAATCACCGCCATAAATAAAGTGGTATATTATTCAGTTAGGCTTTAGGTAGACTCAATACAGACGCCAGTACAGGTATTATACGTATACCCTGTGAAACAGAATAAGTCATTTGAAGTTACTGTTATAAAGAATATATGACCAAACGTCTTCATGACAATACAATTTACCATTCCCATGTACTATGTATAAATTACGAGTACATTTTTAACGATTTGTTTGAATAAGTTATCAGCATAGTGAAGAGAGACGAATTTTAATTCAACCTTGGTGGGATGAAAATTCGTATATATTTGTGAAGAGATGTGAAAGCGGATCGGACATTGATTTATACTGTCTCGTGTCTACACCGATGCGTTTCTTTTCTCCTCACTTAATTGTGATTTTCTTACATGGGCCAGTTGTCCAGATCAAAAGAATGATGTCTATTTGCATTGATAAAAATAAAGGAACAGAACATATGATTTATTTGTTTGCATAGTAGTAATTGGTATGGAAATTGCAAAACAGCAATCAGCTTGCTCTACGTATAAACACAGATATCGATTGTACCAAAGTTCTTCTGGCAAATGAAATATCGATTTATACCAAAATTCCTTTTGTTAATGACAGTTTCAGAAAATGAGTAAATGTTTTCAAAATCTAATTAAAATCTATAAATAAAACATCATAAATTTTAGATAAGAAAGATGAATTGCACTAACCTGCAACTATCAAGTATCCGGCAACAATATAATCCTCCCAGTGGCTCAACGCTGAACAGTACTTTAAATGAGTTACGTTAACAGGGACTGTTATATTTCCCAATCCCTTCAGAGAGCACAGTGTTTCCATTGCAGAGGGGATTCTGCTAGTGGTACCACGTCTCCACGACTGTTGATATACAGTCAGCCACGTGATTTCCTTGAAGGGAAGAACTGTGCTACGTCACAAGACTGTAAGTAAACAGAAGTGACACAAACGTGACTGAGCTAGAGTAGACATACTACATATGTACATAACTACAGAAATCGAGATAGAGTAACGTGATAGTTATTTTTAAATATTGACGTTATTTCTATGGATTTCATGTTATTTATGCATGACATACATTCTTTTATTTTTTATTTTACTACTTGGATGATTGTAAAAGTTGTAGCTAATAGTTTTGAGATAATGATGAAACCTTTATAGGTGGAATTGATGTAAAGGAATTTTCTATAAATGTTTTCTGACATTGTCAGCTATATTTACAGTTGTACAGAAATAGATAAAATGTCTCCTTACACAACAATTATCAACACGAAACCATATACCAATATACATTGTACCGGTGTATGACACCAGCATTATGTAATGATCAAGGGGTTGTCACGCGCAAATTAATGAGATTGTTGCCAAGAAGATCGCTAACGAGCGGACAACAGTCAGGAATAGCTCCTTCAGTCACTTGGTTCTAGCCTCAGAACAGATCAATTATAATGAATACGCTGAAGCTACAGCTGCTGAAGCTGCTGATCAAATGGTTTTCACATTACTTGCAAATATCATGTATTTTGGGTGTTCACTTATGTTCGACTCATTCAATCATCATACAGCCAATTATTTTTCCTTTTCAAGTTCCTATCAATTACTTGAATATCATATTCATATTGCAACGAGAACACACTAGGCATATATTTGGAAACACTGGGGGCAAAATGGAAATCTAAATATTTGTTTATTTTTTTACAAAGTATGCATTTGAAAATACCTTTTGTAAATAACTTAATACATATAATAACTTCAACCATTAGCAACCATTTTGTCGAAATTTTGCAGGACATGTAATTGATAAATATTTATGCCAGAAATATGAAATCTGAAATTGTTAATACATATCCCATGCCTCTTATCGGCAAGGCCAAAATTGTCTTCGGCATACCATATATATGTACCCAGTATGAGAAGTGTAGAAATTAACCCTTAACATACTAGTCCAAAAGAATGGTCTGTAAAAAAATTCTTTTAAGAATTAGTGATAATTTCAAAAATAAAAAAATGAGGATTCTATAAAGAAAATAATGGACGCTGTGAATATTCTATTCATTCATGGGTAGCCTAATAATTCAATCACCATAGTTTAAAAACAGTGAAAAGAGAGTTTGAATATTTTTGTCAAATTACTTAAATTACATGAAATCTTGATCAATGAAGTTACATGAAGTGTGGCCTGATCCAATATGAAAGACGTTTTATATATACTACTCAAAAGAAGTTAAAGGTCTAACCTTTTTTTTTCTACCAGGTAATTGTCTATGCACATATCAGATATATGTATGTATGTGTGTGTGTGTGTATGTGTGTGTATATATATATATATATATATATATATATATATATATTCTTTAAAAATAACAATAACAAACTGAAGATTGGTCTTCATATAAGTTCATTACCAACCGGTTTCACAACATGGTGATCATCAGGGTAACTTATACATTGTGTTACTAATGGTATAGCGTATAATGAACTTATATGAAGACCAATCTTCAGTTTGTTATTTTTAAAGAATATTTGATACATAAACCATGAACATTTAACTTTTACATATATATATATATATATATATATATATATATATATATATATATATATAGGTAAAAGTTGAAGAAGGTCTCACGTGAAGTAAAAAGATGACTGATTTGAAAATAAAATACTTCAGACGACACTTGCTGTAGATATCAGACGACACTTAATTATATATATATCAAAATTGGTTCACGATATTATGACGACAAAACCTGTGTACAAGGCATATGTCATTTTCAAACAAAACGATTTTGACAGTCGCCAAAAACTAAAGTTCATAACAAGGCACCACAAAACTGTTTGCATCGCCCAAACGCATTAGGGTACGACTTTTTGGAGTCGAATATATGTCCTTGCAAGTGCATTATGCATTTTCCATGAACAGTTTGGGCATTAAAAAAAACCTTCCATGACCGTGCTGCTCTCAATTTCAACATGGTCAGGCGTCAGCTGGGTAAACTTGACAGAGGAAGAACCATTGAGTGGCTTCAACAGGGCTTTACACAGAGGAATGTGGCACAGAGAATCGGTTGTAGCCAGAGTGTGATTGGGAGACTATGGCAGTGTTTCCAGGCAACCAATTCAATTCAGAATCGCCCAAGGTCTTGTAGGCCAAAATCAACGTCGCAACGTAAAGACCGGCATGTCAATTCAATTACGTCAGCGCATTGTTACAGCGAGATGTCTGAGAGATGAACTGCGAAATGCAAGTGGTGTTGAGCTATCGGACCAAACCTTAAGAAATCGTCTGCGAGCCAACAAAATTCGATCTCGACGACAAGCGGTTCGACCACCTCTTCTTCAACGTCATAGGGCAGCACATCGTGACTAGTGCACACGTTATTGAGACCTGTGACGGCGACACTGATGAGTCCCGATTTGCATTAAATTTTAATGATGGCAGACTTCGCGTCTATAGGCGGTTATGAGAAAGATTTGCTGATGTTAACGTCAGACAACGCCATCGCTTCAAAGGTGGTACAGTAATGGTATGGGCTGAAACTTCGGTACATCACATGACTCCTTTGTTCGTCGTCCAAGGAAATTTGAGGGGTATCAGGTACAGAGACGAAATTTTACAGCCTTTTCGTCTTCGTCTAATTGGAGTAGGTTCTAATTCTGCTCTTCAAGATGACAATGCTAGACCGCATAGAGCACGAGTTGTCAATGATTTTCTCACCCAAAATGGTATTGAACGAATGGATTGACCTGCATACTCTCCTGACTTGGCACCAATTGAGCATACATGGGGTGGGTTGGGCAGACGTGTGAGAGACAATCATAGGCAACCTGATAAGCTTCAAGAATTGGTGTAATTTCTCCATGCAGAGTGGCAAGCCATTCCCCAGATGTTTTTTCGGTGGGTTCCCGAATTGTCGACAGTTGGGGTTGATGGTAAAAAGCCTTTGATGTGTCGTGTTGTTTTAGTGATGTTGTTTCAACGGATTAAATTGCATTTGCCAGTAAAAGTTGAACTCAGGTGCGAAATGGCGAAAAGAAGTACTCACCTATTACATAGTGGAGTTCACTATTCGAGATGTGTTCACCAATTTTATAATCATATTTACTTAGTTAAAACAATCATAATGTGAGTTCACTAAATTAAAGTAGTAAATCCAATCATTTGTCAAGGTAGGGACATGTGTCTCTCAACACATTTGCTAACATAAGTCTTAATTTGTTAATGTTTTTATTCTTTTTGTTCTACTTGTCTAGTCTGTCGTCTAGCAAAATCTATCCTTATGTACATCATATTAATATATTTCCTTGGTATTTATGCAGTAAATAAAATGTAATCCTAATGTCAATACTTACTATGAAATAAATGACTGAATGTGTATTTCGAATGTTTGTCGTTTCCAGTTTTTGTGCTACCCAAACGATTCAAACAACAGTTTAATCCTATTGTATCCAGCAACTGATGCGTGAAGGCTGTCGGCATCAATCTTGCCAAATTGTTTTTATACGCCCTACATTGTCGACAATTCGTGAATGAACCATTTTTCGACGTCTGATCGACAGCATGCCTCGTCGTTGTGTCGACTGCTTACGAGCACGTGGTGGTTTCACTCATTATTAACAAAGTTATCGAATTTGAGACAGTTTTGTTTGACCTCTTTATCCTCAAAATGGTGAATTTTCATCAGATCTTCAAAATAGTTGTGTATAAATAGTGCAAATGCTTTGCATAACAGACTCAACATTGAGACAATGATTTTCAATACAGATTTCTGCAAAGAATTATTTATACTAAAAAAGAATTGTTAAAAATGAATCTTGTCGACAATGATTCATGAAGTTTCTGTAATGATTTTTCTGAGAGCATTGACCATGTATACTGGGACTGCTTTGAAACCTCCAAATTTTGGACTGAACTTCAACTTTGGATGAATAACTTTTTATAACACAAAATAATGATTTCAAAATACTTGATTTGGTTTATAACACTATATAACAATATTCTTATAAATCAAATCATTATCTCTGCAAAGAAATATGTCAATCTATGTAATATAAAAAAGATGATACCAAAATTAAAAAACTTTCTGAAGACTTTGAAGGAATTTTCAAAAGAAACCACAAATTGGAAATTTTCAACAACAAATTGAAACCATTGATACCAGTATTCATGGAATAATGTACAACAATCCATATATTTAGATTGATATTTTCATAATGAATGTCTCTTAATGGTTGGGTTTTTTCTATGTCCATTTATAATGCTCAAATTCTGTAACCTATGGGAACTAATAAAAAAACAAAAAACAAAAATCAAAAACATTGAGACATATTGAACTCATTCTGACCAAATATTTTGCTTAAAAGTTTGGATTTACATATTCCCTGTGTCTAATAAAATGTCTAACAAAAATGATTGATTGACCCTTAACTTCTTTTGAGTAGTATGTATTATAAAAGCTGATGCCGTATTCATCACTAAACAAACTAGAAAATAGTTTTCTTTACTAAAAAAAGTACATTAGAAAAACTTAATTTTTTTAAAAAGTAATCAATATTAAGTTGTTTTTTTTTCTTTTGGACCTTACACACGTCAAGTAAATATGCTATGTTGTCTGCAATCAGGGTAATAAACAGTCCTATAAATATTGCAGTAGATGTTTGACCCTGGAAATAGACTTAATGCCTATTTTATCAGAAGACTTACCCGAGTTTTACAAAGGTGCTTTAGTCATTAAAAACTTGTGAAAGATACCTTTGAGTTAGACTCCCCAGCTGTTATTTGATATAGTTTATTTCATAAACATTTTAATATATATCAATGTTAAGTTAACTATAATTTCTTAGTATAGGATGTGTACCATATATAGAAAAAAATGCGTATTGATATTCCTGCAAGGACTTAATCAAAGTTCTATATTGTTCTACGTAAAATGAACGATATTGTGAAAATAACATCTATCTACATGTGAATAGCAAATATTTTACGATTTCACGTTATTGTTCGAGTCCGCGTATTTCGTCGTCATTGACGTCATCAAATAATCATCTTACCAAGAAAGCGGGGGGTCGGGTTTTGTAAAGATAATCGAGGTGACTATGATTCAAATGGAATAAAACTTGTAACATATGAACGGTCTTCTCAAGGATGTACCATACGACATTACTAAAATAATTCACATTCGTTTCGTAAAAGTCGTTTAACAAACTGCTTCCTATCTTACTATAGATCAAATTACTGGGTTTTCTGCAGAAGTTGATCCTATCAACTTTGGTTAGTAAAATTTTTATCGTTCAATTTGAGGTCATTGAATATAATGAAAAATGGAAAATTTATAATGAGTTATTGATCTTCACATTATTTTTTACTTTGCAATAATGAATACCATTGTTACCATGTTGTATAAATAATTACTCTTAAATATTAATAGGAAAGTGGAAAAGGCATTGAATCTATTAGAAAACGTTACATAAGCTGGGAATATTTTTTTAAACTCTTTACTAATTATTCCATTATACATTCTAAAACTTTGGTCTCATTATTTCTGAAAGAACGTCGTGTAAACTCATTGAGTTAAACATGGCCTTTTCATTATTGAACGAATAAATTTCTTTTTGTTAGCAAATTTGATGAGACATCGACCGTGAACATTCATTCCTGTCGAGAAGCTGTGCTTACTAATTAGTACTTGGTAAACGTAATGAGACGATCACATTGATTCAAAAAAGCTAAAATTCATTACAAAAGAGGGTTTTTCATAGAACATTATCGCAGCCTTTGATTTTAAGAGCAATTCATCCTTCTCAAATTGTCATTGACGCTACTGTAGTTCTTTACGTGGTGAAGATGCGACACATATGTGTCAATGATGAAGTGTATTCATCGTGTTTACGTTTTAGAGGGGCCGGGATAGCGCAGTGGTAAGCGCGTTCGGCCTCAGATCAAGAGGTCAGTGGTTCGAATCCCGCCAAGGGCTCGGCAACTTTGTCTGCAATAGAGGACTCTTCTACACGCAGTCAGGTTTGGGTGAAATGCTACACTGAATTTCAGTGCAGTACCACCCATGGTTCGCTAGTTCCAGCCGATGCTCGCAGGTTTCACCGCAATACATAGCCACAATAGTGTTGCGGGCTTTCTCCCTGCAATAATACTAGCAGCCACGATATAAGTGAAATAATCTTGAAAGCGTCGGTAAACCCAATATCACCTCACCTCACGTTTTTAGAAGTGAAAATCCAAAAAGGAAAGGCGAGTAACTGGAGAGACAGGGATGGAGCAGGCCCACAGATGAAGGAGATGGAATACAGAAGATTAAGTCGAGAAGCATCATCATGGTGTAGATACTTTTAATCTTCTTTGAATGGCACAAGTTTGATGCTTTGATCATACATTTTAAAATGTATTTTTAATGATGGTAAATACATAATTGACAAGAATTTTACTTTGGGTCACCAAGAAGGAAAACATTATATCGAAATTAACATTTGGACCGCTTCGTTTTCTAAATCATATTTGACATTTTCTAAAAGTAGGTGCACCCTTCGTTTTCACATTCACATAGAGGACATTTCTTTGCTTTGAAAGATTTGTTGTTAGAGTATTCAGTGAAGATATACACATACGTTTCTTGAAAGTCTATAACTTTCTGACCGAGACGTATGTATCGATTTGATATGTATTTGGTGTTCAGTCGTTCGTTCAAATTTGTAGCTATAATGGAAAATATTTCACACATTTCTGCTTCAGGTCAATGTGACAGAAATAAACATGTGTTCTTGTATCTGACTCTTGGAAAACAGAGTCTATACATGATGGCCATCCCTATCATTCTGATCACATTGGCAAGTAGAGTTTAAGGTTTGAAATATTCTACTTCTATATACTCATCTTTTTCTGTGTCTTTGTGTATCCAATCAAATCAATACAAACAGGGAGTTACGGATAACATCACTCTTATAAGTATACAACATTTGTGAACGATCAACAAGATCATATGCTTTAACCTATATAGGAACGATTAACAGCCCAACGATACAGCTACAGGGAATGTATCATCCATTTTCCTGCTCGATCATCGTTTCTGTTACTCTCATTATTCAAGGCAATTTACATGAGGCAATGTTACCGGGCAGTGGGGTCGAAGAGCGATGTGTTAAGCAAAACTGTAATGATTGTGAAGGACAATCATGTGCGTGCCCTGCTACTTTAATTACAACTTATTGATCAGTTGGAAGTAATGACATCCGATATTACATGACAGAGTGTTCGGCTTAGCAATCACTTATGTAACTGTTATCGAGTTGAGAAGTCTCTTTTATGAAAATCTGTTAATGGTAATATATCGTAAAATTGATCCTTTAACACAATAGATGAGTTTCAAGAAAGTGTCATCGAAACACGACACACTTAGTTTCACAACTCTTTTAAGTTAGTATTATTTTGTCTAATGTATGTATTGGTAATATGTAATACATTATTGCACTTGTGATACAGGTCGACAATGGACATATGTGGATACAAAGAGCGTTTTGAGTAATACATCCGGGGCCAGAGTCTTATTCAAGGTGAAAAAGAACGGTGTATGACATACATGTATTATTTTTTTCCAAGGATCGTAACCATTTTCTGCACAATAAGGACTCAAGGCGTTTTAGTCCGCAGATGCAACACAAAGTCAGGCACACTTGGTCAGACATGGTCCACCTCCATGTATATTGCTACTGGATGGTGTCAACTGATGTTGGCTGACGTCAAGATGTCAGTTAGGAAAAAATGAACGAGAAAAACATAAAGTTTGACAAACTCTATTTCAAGGTTTAAGATACTTTGAGGAACTCATACATATATGGTTGCAACTGATTTGATATCAGAGAGTAAAACTATCTAATAAACCATCTAGTTATGTGATCTTTTTTGGATTAAGAAAATATTGGGAGATATTCATGTTAGCCGAGGTGTTTTACAAGTACCTCTTTCTTACTTTTGAGGGTGTCTATGCAAGGATAAGCATCTCGAATGTAATTAAAAGTACACGAATAAGAATGCAACCTGCCTGATTCTAACGTCATCTAACAAAGATCTATAAAGGTTAAAGGATACGAAAATGAACATGTTCATACTTTGGGATTATATGTTTCCCTTTATTACAAATATGAACGACTAAAGTTAATTGTTGCCGATTTGCATCACCATTATGAAAATGTCAGTGAGTAAGTAATATTTCAATATTGGAGACCGGAGCAGTGAAAAATGCATTACTTACGCATGTTTACTTATCAAACATCAATTCTGTTCAAAAGAAATCGGTGATTGTGAAAGTGTCAGTGTAGTGGAATGAGTAGTGGTTGTAGTAGAATTTGTAGTAGTAGAATTTGTAGTAGTAAAATTTGTAGTTGTAGTAGTAGTAGTAGTAGTAGTAGAAGTAGTAGTAGTAGTAGTAGTAGTAGTAGTAGAAGTAGTAGTAGTAGTAGTAGTAGTAGTAGCAGCAGCAATGGTAGCAGTAGTAGTAGTAGTAGTAGTAGTAGTAGTAGTAGTAGTAGCAGCAATGGTAGCAGTAGTAGTAGTAGTAGCACCTATAATGTTTTATCTGAACAACCAAAAGTATTACCACTAACTGTAAATAACCCTTATTATGTTCAGTATTCTAAAAAAAGTTATTTTCAAAGCGTTATCCTTTTTCAATTTAAATTTTTTTCTGAACTGTACAGAAAAGATCACGTTTTTTCCTTATAAACATGGTAAGCAACTGCATTTCACTCTGCCAAATTTGTTCCAACAAAGAAACAATGTTTGTTCTCAAAGAGATAGTAGTAAATGAAACCTCATTCCTTGACCCTTTGTGCAGTTGATCAAGCAGCAGTGGAAAGTCGTTCATGTCAAAAGTCGATAACATACCTGCAGTTATTTTTAGATATTCATATTTGTATGTTTGTCCAATATCTATGAACAAAGGTTTCATACATTGATGGAAGATAATTTACCACGTGAAATTGATAATTGACATTGCGTAAATAAGTGCAAGGAAACACGTCATTAGAGCACACGAGAAGTGTGATAATTACCCCTTGACGTCATAAGGGCTTTGATTGATAAAAGTTAAAATCTATTCTCAAAACATTATTTCGTGGCATACGATCGATATTACAAGTTGAACACTGCCTAAGCAAAAGTAGCGTTGGTTTCGTATGAAGTTTCAAACTATGGGTAAATGGGAAAGACACCAATGGAAAAAACCACCAAGGACAAGCGTTTCTGAATATATATAATATATCTCGACATACTCTTGATTTATATATCATTACTTCACTCCGTCAGCAGAGTAAGCATTTAAGCTTGATCCTTTTGGTACTAAGTATTGTTTCCACACATATGCTTTCTCACGCGTAGAAAAGGCATTTTCAAACACCTCTTGCCCATGACATGTCCCCATATATATCATGACATCACTACGTTAGCATAGCGAGCATTTCAGCTTGACCCCTTTGGTGCTGAGCAATTTTTACACACACACACAAACTTTCTTATACGTTCAAAAGCCATTTTCCACTACCATTTGACCTTGAAATGTCCCTTTGTGTTTTTAAGATATTGACCTAAACGAAATTATGAAGCTAATGATGGGGAACGGAAGGCAATCAGTAATGTTTACATGATTTTATTGTTAGCTACCAATGTCATTTTCAACCTGAAGTAGAAAATCGCACTTTTTTAATTCACTTTCCATTTTAAAAACCTAGGAAATTGACTGATGAGTAAGTTTTTGTTAAAACAGCAATCTTTCAGATTCAAAAGTGTTTTTACATGGAGACGTGTGTATTACTGATCAGAGGTTAAATATTTTTTATAACGTTCAAGTCAAAACAGCATTAGGTTTTTTTTGCGAAATACCGGAAAATCTATATCACAACCGAATTTAAGAATGCTGAATCGAGGGGTAATATTGTTGCCTTCCTTTCAAAATAGCGCGGTAAAATTATCTATTTTCGAGATTGAGGTTTGAAGTTTTAACTGTAAGCGGAAATATCACAAATAACTCGTCTAAAATCGGCCAACGTTATTATCTTAGTCTTTATTACCGCTGGAATTTCGGGAAAATAGGATCAGGTGTTACTTTAAAACTTATGGATTAAAAAGACAAGGCTATCCCGAAAGGTCCATTAGACTAAGGCCTTATTAACGAAACTTCATATGTTTCTTTGCAGATTCACATCTGTCCACGGTATCCGAAGTCTTGATTATCATATATTAAGAGAAGTTCATATTAACATTGAAATAGGTGTAACAACACCAATGCTTTGTACACCAAAAATTACTTCTTACATATATATATATATATATATATATATATATATATATATATATATATATATATATATATATATATATGTAAATGTAACACATTTTGGTAAATAAAAACAGGTAAGGAAAGAGACAAATACATATAACAAAATATGCACAGATAAAAAAAACACGCAAACAATGAGCAAATTGCAATAATATTGCTTTGTGTGAAAGTGTTTGTGTAGTTTAAAGTAAAAATCGTAACCAAATACAAATGCACCGATTTTGAATAACATAACCGTGATGAATAGACACCAGTCCTCACCTGTGCACAGATCTCCCCAATAGTCAGTCGAGTACTCTGTAGTATCCTTGGGGAGGAATCTCACTTATTGTAGAGAACCAAACAGGGACACCCACGCTCGGACTTCACCGTACTCTAGCCTTGGCTCTTGTGTGAGTGGAACACTATATACTGACAGACTCCCTATAGTCCAGGAGACTCTCGCCAGCTCCTTCCAGCCCTGCAATCGATGGAAGTACACGACTGGCGTGTCCAGTAATGACCGTGCTCGTACCATGACCCGCCTATCGCTGTTCACTAGAACTCTTACCAAGAGATTAAAAAGGTTTTAGATTCATTACGTTTATAAAGCTTCTTCGTTTCTTTTGGTTCGTGTAGCAAACATTCGCCACTTCATCAATTGTACATGTAAAAGCACGGTCTCCGTTTTTTATTTAATACTTCATTATACAAACATACCTTTCAGTTAATGCTGTTTTTTCTGATTTTTTAAATGTTTGTTTTCAATATCTTCACAACTTCAACTTAATTCGTTTCAAAAATATTTCGTCTATCACGAGTTAATAGCTAGATGGCTGACTGACAATGTAACATGTCGTTCCGTGTTTTATCACTGTCCAACAGTTTTAATCAAAATATCAATGTTAACGATTTATCAATCGAAGCTAAGAACGTTATTAATAATTAAAGTTGTTTATCGTATCGGTGTACTCATAACCGATGCATCTGATATATTAATGTAATAGAGTGTACTTGCCCAACCCATTGAAAATGTCCTTAACCTTCAGCGCTCTTTCTCTTTTACGACTTTGAAACATTCAAAACAGTGTACGTACTTGTTTTTATTACCTACGAGGGCGATCATATCGAGGTTCATATTTTTTATACGATAATAACACTAAATAACACTTTCCCATTGTTACGTCACGTTAAAAACAATGCTCTGACGTCACAGTTCGCCTATGACGTTGTGTTCCAAATGCGACTATGCCTCTGCTTGAATGTTGATTTTGATTAGATTCGTTGATTTCTCAACTCGGGTAATAAACAGAATATCATATTCGTGTCCAGGACGTACTATGTTTACGACACTCGTTCCCTAATATCTCTCGCTCGGGAAACACTAATATTTAGCACTCGTGTCGTAAACATAGTATGTCATGGACACTAATTTAATATCCTCTATTTAGTTCCAACTGTGATCAGTTTTTCTTTGTTCTCAGGGTATAGATCTTATTTGAACTTATTTTACTGACAGTTCAAATTATAATTTCGTAATTATAAATATTCAATCAACAGAATTCTTCAGTTTGTTTCAAAATATTTTTTTATGTTTCATTTATTGCATTTGTGTGGATGATCATGGAATCGGTAGTCAGGATAGCAGATATGCTTTGTTAATCTTCCGCGTAAGCTATTGTAGTTTATCTACACGGCATCATACACTAGTGCCTTCGGCAATCTTATTAATATCATGTGATTGATTCGATCTTGAGACTTTTCCCCATAATCAGACGCATGCATGGATGTATTGTAAGACGGTTAGTCACACCGACAGTGACTACGCCCCAACACGTATCATCACAGAAAACGCATTCTTACAGTGATGTTACTAGCTTGACATGCCTGGGCCATCGTGTCAACCGACCAACAGTGGCGAGACGATAAACGATCAGGGACTACAGACCTTTCCGGTAATAGCTTTTGATAGTCGAACATTGTCAACGAAGACTAAGATGGGTGCGGAATAATCGGCGTTCACAACGGGAGTGACAGAAGGTGCTTGCATTATGTCATTGTGGTTTGGGAGGAGGGGGGGGGGGAGCGGGGGGTGTTTTGGGGATGGAGATTTAGTCCTGTGCACCGTGAGATGGTGAAAACGTTGACAATTTGGCCTTTCCAATAACGACGACTCTAGTGCTGTCATAGGAAACTTATTTGTGGTATCTTTTAGGGTTTTGAGGCGGTAGGGGTGAGGGGTGAGTATATATGGGAATACATTAAAGCAACCTGTTTTCGAAACACTGACGATGAATTTTTGTGCGCCGTTAGGTTATTAAGTGAAAACTACGGCATTGACAGCCAATCTCCATTACAATATGGACGAATGTAATGCTGTCATCGAAAGCATTTTTGTTGCACTTTTATGACAGATATCGCCACAGTCTTCAAACATTGTTATTCTTGGATTGGTCTGTACTTATTTTTCAACAATATCAGTGGTATCATTGCTTGTAAGTTTCTACCGAACCGTTGGAATTTCATATATGTTGGTTCCTGGGCCTCCTTTCACAAAGCCTTAAGGTGATCGTAAGTCCTTAAGGTAACCTTAGTGCAATGTTAAAGCATGGGAGTTAAGGTTAACCTTAGTTAAGGTTGTTTTGTGAAAGCAGGCTCTGTTCCATTACTATTGCACTATTTACGACAATGGCCATCACACAAAACAAATTTGATTTTTTTTAAAAAGGCGTTAGGGTTTGGGTTAAGTTGACGTAACAGAGACCATTGCGATCAAGATAGAAGAGATAGCGAGATGCGACTAAAGTAATTACAAGAAGACTGAAATAACTTGATGTATGTTTACAGAGTATTCTTAGAGTATCATTAACTAAATCAATAAATCCTGAAATTTAAAAGCAAACATGTAGGGAAACTACTTAACGCTTTAGGTCATCTGACATCTAGAAGAGGTGGTTGTAAATAGGTGTTCTTTTCGTATAGCAGACATGACAAAAACCGGGGTTAATAAGACAGAATAAAAACACACATACGTATGGTGGTGTTCCAAGAAACAATTTCAAGATATTATACGACGTTTTATACTTTATCAAACTTACATGTATATATCAAATTTGAAAGTTCTGCCTTGGCAATTATTAAGATATGCAAAAATGTTACCCTCAGTTTCAACTTCATCCCTTTCAAAAAAAAGTGAACTCATGTGAAGTTATTAAATCATACGCTAAACTCTGTTCAAATACGAGTACTTGCCGGGCTTCCGTTAAAGCAACTGAAGAAAAAAAATTATTTGATGAAATTCTCTATGATATTACTTGTATATGCTCCCGCCATTTATTACTAAAAACTGCCCGACCAGTGTCAAAATGCCTTGAATAACAATGTTTTATTTTGACTATGTTTTTTATGCCAGTTGTCATAACTAGATTTTACAGTATTTTTTGACCAAACGCCCGAAGCTTTTCATAGATTCTACACTACGACGTAAAACAATAGTAAAAAGTGAAAAAGCTCAGTAAGAATGGATAATGTTTAACAGAAAATCATACGTTTTATCTTACAATTTCTATACATGACTTTTAGCAAAAAATGTTTCCAAAAATTGAAAGTGTCAGTTGTAATGCGGATTAAGATTACGTTTGATTTGATATTCCCATTGAGGAAAGACGGGTGATGTCTTTGTGATGTCAACTAACTATGTGAACATAAAACAATAATCAGTTTGAAACGATATTATTTCTGGTTTGCATCGATAATAACAGGTAAACATTCCAAGTGTTGTTGAAACAAACTTTATTAATGGAGCTGTATTATTCCCCCAGCGGCAAAACATTTCAACACGATCAAACTGCAGAATTTCAGCATATGAAAACATATCAAACAAGGGAAAGGTTGCAAGCTTAAGTTCAACCAGCGTAAGATTTCAAACGCCATTAGACTAGTGTAATACCGATACATGTATGACGTTATAACATTGTGTGGTTGTGACGTCACACAGTTGGCAACGCCGTCACAATGGCGGCCATGTCGCGGAAATGTTAAGTACAGTACATTTTCGGAAATCATGCTTGATTACTGAGGTCAAGTAATAAACAGAATGATAAACTTTCTTCAATTTAATACTCGTTAATAATTTGGTATCAAACTCGCTTTCGCTCATTTTATACTCATTCATTAACTCGTTTAATAAAAATAGTATTAAATGGAAGGTCGTTTAGTATCCTCTATATACACTCAACAAGTTTCAAGGAATACTGAACCTTCAAGCAGTTCAAAAGTTGAGTTTGAAATGTGCGCGGCGCTACAGCTGGACGCCTGGTTTTATCGCAGTGAAATTCCGTACAATGCATAAACATCATCTGATTCACGCGAGGACTTACACTTATTGGTGTTGTTATGAGTGTGTAATTGTTTATGTAATGTTAGCGCATCGCCGCGTTAACTATAAACCAGTTCAGGTGGAGTAACCTCCCCTGACTCTGTCCATGAGTATTACGTCACGGGTTGTTGTGGACTCGCCATCGCTCAACCAATGTCACCCGCGAATCACTTATACGATTAAAACGTATTCAAGTCCATATGCTTGGTCGTCCCTATAAAACAGTTTATAGGTTTAAAATTGTATAACACTGTTATATTGTTTAGTGGGTCACACTTACACTTGTTTTGATAGTCTTAGCTGGCAGTGTCTAGAATCATCTATTCAAGAATGTTCTATCTATTTCTTGATTGGATTCATCTATCTCCTATCGAGACCCACTGACTGTTTTCTACATTCATCAACTGTGTGGTTCATAAGGACAGGTGAAAATATATTTATTTAGCTAATTACTGTGACTCATTTGATATTGTATTATAAGTTGTATTAGTTTGATATTGTAATCTTAAACATTTTGTTTATTAATTGATTGATTGATTAAATTGTAATTAATATACAATTGTCTTGTTAGATTCTGCTTGTTTGACTGGGGACATTTTCCTATTCCAAATTCATTCGTAACAGTGTCTACTTATTGGAACACACACAATGACAAACGCAATATTCAGTATGTCAATGAAGAAACAAAATGAGGAAATTTTGATACCCTTGATCTAGTTCGAAAGTCGAATTTTTGTACGGAGTTATGACCCCTAAATGTTTGATTGGTGCATTTTGTTCAAAATATACATTAACAGTGAAATATAACAATGTACTGACCATTATATAAGGTCACTAACAGCAAACGTTACGAACGATTAAGATTTCTCATTTAGAATTCCAAATGTCAATTAACGGTCGCCTCGCCCCTCCAGCTAATTTACGGAGACGGTCTTATATTCTACTCATGGGATAATCTGAAACCACAGACGTAATTGTGGATACATTTTTGGCCGACAGCTGTGCTCAAAGGTTGAGTGGGATCGTCAACAGCTGAAAATCATTTGTTTTGACGGAAATAGTTCTAACTGATTTATTCCTAATGATTTGTTTTCAACAGAATTTGACATTTCCGTTCATGAATGTCTTTCATAAAAGAGACCTACAATTGAACTTGGCTTGACAGAACTTGCATTTCCCCTATCAATTAGAGGTAACTTATCCTTGAGTAAAACTCGACCCTTGAGTAAAACTCAATCTCATTTAAATCAAGCGAAACTTGTCCCCCGTACCTCGCTGCGTTTCTTGCAGCGAGGACGCTTGACAGGTTTCAATACCATTGAAGAAAAACTCAATCCATTTGTATCACTTTAAAAAGATTAGAAAAAACGGCATACGAGACATCCAAACTATACTGAACAAAACGTTTGGGATATTTTTAAATTTTGATTTTATAAATAATGACTCATTCATTCATTGAAACATATAAAATATCAATCATAGATATCTCAATTTCCTAATTCCTTTTGTCTAGTACCATTTATTCTAACGTTGAACTTTACTAGATGAAATATTGTTTGCGTTTTGACAGTTTCCTTTAACCCTTATGCATACATGTCTGTAGTTCGTGACGCTTACGAACAAATTCGGAATGCTGAATAGATAATTTGTAACATTATATAATATATGCCTCACTGCCGCAATTTTATATCAAGTTCACGACTTTACAACAATAATCCTTGTTTTCAGCTAACCTCCATTGAAATAGATGACCCTTTGCTTTGACGATGAGTGAATTTTGTTGTTTCCATTGCATCTTTGAAAAGAAGATACCCATAACACATATTCATGATGTTTGTGTGCTTCAATTCTAAAAACATAACACAGGAATTGTTTTCATTTTGAAATTGAATTTTTCTGCAGGATATAACACAACTACCACATATGGTTTTATCATCCAAAACTCTGTTCCACAGGAGATATCGCTTGTGGAAGATCAAGCGATATCTCCTAGGAGATATCTTTTTGGCAGTAGATTTTGAACAATGCCCCTCTGACGTCAAGTATATGACATCACAGTTGTTTTACATCATCAAGTAATGACATCACAATGCTATGACGTCATAAACACTACGACGTCACAATGCTATGACATCACCACACTTGGAGTCTTACGGCAGCAGGGTCTTCAGTAATGTTCATTTGTCAATCAAATGTAATGAAAAATGATTTTGCATGATAAATAGAATCTTACCCTCGTGTCTTCTGATATCAAATATATCAACACTCGTTGATAAAAGTAAAATATCCTCGGCAAGCCTCGGATATTTGTAACTTTTATCAACTCGTGTTGATATATTTGATATCAGAAGACACTTAGGTGAGATTCTCTATATATCAAAACTTAAAGAGGTTTTTAACATATATCTTATATCTTACAACAAAACAATTATTTCATTTGGAAAGTTTGAAAAATATGTCGTTAATCAAATATTCTTTTTAAAAAATCTATATTAATAATAATAGTTCAATCAAACTTTATTCTGGTACTTAAGAGGCCATAGGCCTAAAGTACATGAGATACATTGCATACATTCAAGAAAGAACACGCGTTCTATGTACAAACGCATAATATATATACATGGACAGATTTTTTAGTTCTCGAGTGCTCGTTCTATTTAATAATTCCTTAAATTTAAATTTATCAGAATTGACATGATATTTGTTTTTTATATATTCGTTTCGAATATTAAAGTAAATTGGACAAACAAGTAGGAAATGGTACTCATCTTCAATAGCATTCAAATTACAGAGTTTGCAAATTCTATGTTCCCTACTTATATTTACATATCTGCCTCAATGAATAAGTCATGCGATGAACATCTAAAACGTGCTAAATTTATCCTATACTTTTTCACATTTAGACAAGATAGATATAATTCGCTATTCCTACTGTTCTTATACACAGAGCAAAGGTTGCGTTTGCTTGAAGCAGTAATCTTTTATTGCCAGTTTTTAAAATAGATATCTTTAAGTCGTCGGGTAAATATGTTCATGAAGTCTAAATTCACACCATCATTTTGGCTGTGCCAAATATTTCCAAAACCAATTGAAAATAGCAGTTGTTTTACATCAGTTACCCAATTCTTATGTCCATTTTTATCATAAAAAAGCATCATTTTATAGCATCATTATTTATAGTTATGTATATCATGTCAATGAAGATGGATATTCAGCCATTACCAGCATGGGAACATAACAAATTTGTCACCATTTCTGATTACTGGTTCACGGTAACGCTGGTCATGATCAGTTGTTATTTTCATTTAAAAAAAAATTCAGACATGTTTGATTTATTTTATACGTAACCTTTTCACCCATTTTCATCAGGTTTAATATATTTATAGGTGAATCTGACCCGCAGAGCCTCATTTTTGCTTGTCTCTGTGTCCGAACTTGATCTGTCTCTGATCTCTCGATGTGCTTAGCTGATCAGAACACAATTTTGTATCAACTAAATAATAATTATCTGTCATAAAAACGCATAGTGTTCAAACAAGAAAATCCTTTAAAAAGGCTAAGTTGGAGGCACCCTTGTTAGGCTAGGAAATACTGCGAAATCATAGGGTACAAATAGGATAGGATTTTCATTACAGCAAATAAGTAGATTAAGGCCATTAATTGAAAAAAGACCTTCATTTTATCTTTTATTTAGAAAAAGTTATACAATTATTTGTTCATAGCATCAAATAATAGAATAGTCAGGCAAACTTGCAGTTATACATAGATCTATGCAGTTCTGTTTTAAACAACGGTCACCGATTTATCCCTTGGAAATAGATCTATTTTTAGAATATAGGTCACAATTTATAGCGTCCAGCACCGCACAAAGTGTTCGACTCTTTTGCAAATTCATAAATCCATATGTATCACTAATTTTTTCTCAACTCTCAAAGACTGCCAGTACAAGATATATTAAATCACGGTCTAAAGCGTAGTTCACTACCTCTATCTTTGTCTGTCACGAAGCGATATCCCACAAATTGACTCGCCTTTATGACATTCTCTACTTATCGACTTGTAGCCGCTTGTTTCTCGCGTGTGCCGTTGTAAAGGAGGGTTTTTTATTAACATGGAATAGAGTTTTCTAACCTTTCATGCGACATTTACGCGTCTTATTTAGTACACGTGCGGTCATGACGAATTGTCCTGTCTTTTTTATTCTTAAACACCCCTGTTCCCTTTAAATTTTTAGATTTGCAGAGACAATCGTTTTCCGTATTAAAGGTTGCCAATTATTTCGGAATACCCACATGGTCACGTGGTTCTTAATTTGATACAGATGTGTTCATTGGTTTACGATATTGCCGAAATACAAAGAGGCTAAATATGATTGGTTGAAAGTTCCTTTGAAAATTCCAACTGTAATATAGAGAGAATTTCAGCTGTTCAGCTGTTCAGCTGTTCATCCTTTTTTGGCCATTCTTATTTTTGTGAACTGAATATTTATTGACAAAGACCTTTGGTAATATACGCTTTAGTGATTCAGCTGTTCTTGGGTATTGGTTTCCCATTTGCATACATATGTATGCCTTTTCATGTGTTTCTTTTCATGGTGACTTTATTAAGAAAACTTTTAGAATCATTACTTTTCTTGTTATTTTCCATCAAAAGCATCACTTGCGTTACGCATTTCATGGCATCAACATATCCCATAAAAGAGTCATGAAGACTCTTAAATAGACAATTATTACCTCAAGAGTTTTATCATCTGATGTTGTTTTGTAATCAGTATAAAAGTCAAAGAGGGTAATGAAAAAATACCTCCATAAAGTCAAAGTCCTGAATTGTTGTATAATGTTAACCGACGGACCAAATTATCAAAAAAACATAGATATTTATGAAAAATTGTAAAATTGGAATTAAAGACATAAATTCAGTCAGCAGAAAATTTACGTAACAAAGTTAAATGCAAGAATCGCAATAATTCGTTTTGACATAATAAAAATGAGGACTGAACTTCTCAACTGTCTAATGCTGGTGTACGCGTTTGTCAAAAACTAGAGAAACTACGAGGTCATCATAACCATATCACTGTGAACTTATTACTGTAAGAGACATTGTTATGGCGAATGCTAAAATCTCTAAAACTTATCTTCTTACATAGCTGGAAGTCTGAAGTGTTTACTTACTTGGCAAAATAATTTTGCCTGACAGTTCGTGATACCTTTGAAAAAGCTAGTCGTAGCTGTAAAATGTGTTGAATAATTACATGTATGTGTGAGCACAGTAAATATGCCTTACTGAAGCTGGTGTGACACTTAAAAGTGACATTCAGGAAGCCCACGTCTCATTGTTTCCTTTGCGTCAGGAAGAACATTCTGCAAAGGAAATGAAAGCTTATCTGGAGGATGTCTATCTAAAAAATGCCGTGTCCTAATGCTGTACCTAATAAACGGAGTACCTCCTAGGCCGTTTATACAAATTCAGTACTGACAAATACAGAAATAGTAAAAACTAACAGCAGAAAATGTTAGAGTTGTTTATAATTATCCGTTTATTGAAGGTAAGAATTTGCAACTGCTTAAAGGGAATCCTCAGGGTATGTTTTCGAAAGGAAATTTGAGAGTAACATTCCACTGTGCCTACAGTCCCAAGGTGCTTATATGCTACTCGCCCTTATTACTGTATTGCTGTTGACAGATGGGATTTATTGTTACCGATTTTAGAATGAACCTTCTCTTCTATTTTATTCTTATACAGAAGCAATTTACATTATTTTCAGTACATATTTTAGTTTAAATTTGAATGTTGTCAATATCACAGTTCATGCAAATGGTTAATTAAAAAATGAACTCTATAACCTGACTACGTTAATATTTTCAAAATAATTAACATTGAAATTTGGTGCAAATACGAACCAATTAACCATGTCTCATTATCAAGTTGATATATGAGGTGATATCTTTGACTTAACTAATCATTTAATTGTGGAATCCCTTCCCATTACGATTAGCTAATTAGTCTTATCATTAATCATTTTGATTGGACTACAGTCTGTCAATTCACCTCTTTCATCCTGTAAGATTTATCAGTTGCTCATGATTTCATTTTTTAACAACGAAAAGTAAAGTAAAATCATTGAGAACTGCAGCCACATTGACGCAACGAACACGGAAAGCTTTGCTACGACAATGTTGCTCGCTAAAGATTTATCAACGAAAAGTGAGTCTTCAAAATAAAGCAATTATATTGAGAATACAAAGGAAGTCATTAATCGCCACAACGAGTACGGAAAACCTTTATGATTAAAGACTGTGCATCAAAAGTGGTGAAACACAGGTGACTACTAAAACAGACAAAATCAGTTATCAAGGTAGAAATTTTGGGCTCAATTTGAAGATGATGATACCTATCATATTCTTTTGTAACGCCAAGTGATGCAATGGAGGACGCGTATTGTTTCATAAATCGAGGCCTGGACGGAGCCTCATAACGAATAGAATGCTAATGATTAATTCAAATTTGTTTTCATGGTGAAATATTTGTTCGCATCAATTTTATTACGAAGCTGCAAACAAGTCCTTACTTTATTTAAAGAAAATTCGGCGTTTGTGAATATGAGGGTAGATACCCTATTTTCCGTGTTAAATGCCATTTATTGGTAACTTTTAGTTACATTTTACAAGTTAAGTTCACACTTTCATTATCGACTGACTGTATGGTAACGGTTTTGTCAGATTATTACATGGTTCTTATAAATGTTTTTGCACCGAAATACACATGAAATAAAATATTGGATTCATTGGACATGTCTCTTTTTGGCGCCATAGGTTCGTCTCATATACTAAAAAACTGAAAGTAGGACCTACATGTAGTTCTAATTAGGAACTTTACCACCTTATCTCTGTCACGAATGAATGTGCAAGTGGGTGTCCATCTTAAAATGCGCTATAAGGGTGACATAACGATTCAGTCACGTCCTACACATTCCTTTTATTGATTGCATGTAACACGAGTACTAGTACAGCCAATCATTGTGAACTGTATAACCTCATTGACGTCCTTACCAAATAATCATATTTTCGGTGTTTAATTGCGACATCATCTTCGTCAACTATATCAATACTTGCATAACTATCATTAGTGCCACGAACCTTTGGATTATTGCTTTCGCCTGTCCGCGCGTTCATATCAAAAGGCAATACAAAATGAGAGTCTCTAAACTCTCTTAAATTAAATAAAAGAAAATCACCAACTTGATCTAACTTACATTTCGAAGTGGTATGTTTATAGTAAGTGAACCCTCTGGTGGTACATATGTATATATAAGATTAACATTTTTCTCAGTTGAAAAAATATTTCTAGTGAAATTGAGAAACAAAATCATGATTGCCAGTTTTGATTAACTTAACGTACATGCTTTACTGAGGGACTATTAATACATATGCATACACCGTCAGAGGGTCTTCCATAGTAGGATATTCAAAGTGGCCTTTCTCTGGAAGCAGTAGTTAGTTTTCTACTCTGTTGAAAATGTGATGACGTGTCTTTCGTTACTTATTTTATGTGCCCGCCGCAAAAGTAAAAGAACTTAAGTCTTCTTGAAGGTTACTGAAACAAACCGAAAGCTTTGTTTGAAAATCGCCATTGAAGAGAATGTGTAATAATCTACCCCCATGACTTAGTCAACGATAAGCAAAATGTACGGTTTTTGAAGGGTCATTGCTAAGAGGAAAGAGGGGGAAGAAATAATCATCTACGACCTTAACCATTCACGTTGATCATCAGTCTTAGATCAGTGTTTCATATATCAATTACTGAAAAGGTTAATTTTCTTTTCAATTTCTAGAATATCACTTCTGAGAACTCCTTTTTATCTCATTACTTTGGTTTCTAATTTCCAGACAGGTTAATCAACTTGTAAATCACGACAAAACTAACAAGAAATAACGACAAGAGGAGCTTTATGTAGAAATATTTTTTTAAAAATTCAAATTCACGGTTCAACAATTAAGCTTCTTATAAATTCACCTCTCTCTATAATGTTCATAGAACTTTCCATCTCCTTTTCTCATCAACTACACTTTCTCCAAGACAGTGATAAAGGATTAAATTACGTCTAAAAACGTCACATGATCATTATATAAATCGCAATTCTAAAGATTGTGGCTGCTTAATAAATAGAGAAACTGGTTGATAAAACACGGGTAGATAAAAGTTCCAAATATTCGAGGTTTGCAGGAGATAATAACCTTATCAAGTGTTATTAAATTTGATTTCAGAAGAAATGAAAGTAAGATTCAATTTATCATCCGAAATCATGTTTCAGCGCGTTTATGTCTGAATACAAAACAACCCCTGGAATGTAAATGCAATTTTATAGCATTGTAAGCTCAAAGTGTTTACAGTTGACAAATAAAATACATAAACACGTAGTTCACGATACTCATAATTCTTTATCTGTCGGTAACTAAAACTTCTTTGTTATAAATTTAACTAGTTATTTCGATTTTTTTCAAAGTAGCAACTATCATGATAATAAGCACTATGGACTCTTTGACCAAAATTTGCTAAACTTATATTTTATCATGGAAATTATGGCATAACTTTTAGTAGTATATCTGTAGTGTAGATATGGTCTCTTTACAAGTTATTGGAATTTTGGACTATAAAGTATTTTGTTTAGAAAGGGTAATTAATTCAAACTTTACCGAAACGTGGATTGTAAATAGGAACCCTTACACCGTTAAACATATTTATTTACAATTCCTCTCCAATCTGATTAAAATCAGATGAAGTATCGCGCGCTTAACATTTGTCCATCATCAATATGCGATACTAACTGGAATATAGCTTGTTAAAGTGAAACGAAACGAAACGAAACGGAAATAAAACGAAACGAAATTAAACAAGCGGATTTCCATCTGATTTTAATCAGATTGAATTCCTCTCTTTTCTGCTTGCAGGGTTTTAAAATAACGGTAAAACTGATCACTCCGCCATCAGGGGTATTTAACTCTGCACAATACCTTTCTCCATTGCGTTATCGTATAAAGCTGGGTATAAGAGGAGTCAATGAAGCTAAAAATCAGCTTCAAACTTCAAACATATTTCAGCTACTAAACTTCAATGTAGTACAGAGTTAAATCCCACTCGGATAAAAAATATAGTCTAAGATTTAACAGCTATGGGGGACCAAAAGGGACAAACAATAGCACCACTAACTTAATCGCATTCAACCTCATTTAGATGAAGATGTCCTTCTCCTTTTTCATCCGGAAGTCTGTGTCGGTTTGTGTCGGATTTGACACGCCCATTTAACACATTCCTAGACCTCTAGACCCAGTATGTAATCCTTGTCAGTGTACTCCGACTGTGAAGTATTATACGGAATGGTGGGGAAATGCACATATCAGAGATTTATTTTATGAATATAATTCAATTTCTAATTATAAACTTTTTATCACTGTGGTGAACGCCATGTTTTCGATTTAGTTAATTTAGACGCTGGTTATGGCTGAAATATTGCCTCAGTGGTGCTAAACGATAAGTGACTCACTACAGGATCATATTTTAAACTAATCAAAGTGTCAATTGAATCAAAAATTATTAATTTGGTTGGATATAAGTTTTTACTTCTTGAAGATTTATTTCCTAATTATTTTTTCTAGAAAGAAGAAACTAGAGAAATTTGATTTTACTATTTATGAATGATATGTCTTTTTATGGCCGCTTACATACATAATCCCAAAGTTTAATCTTCGATTTTGTGGGGGATTGTTTTCTGGTGGCCATGGGCAATGTTCTTTTACGGAAACGCGCTAATTGGAAGTTGTTTGTTTTTGTAAAAAGAAATCGTCATTTTCTGCACAAAAAAATCAAAATTGTTTCTTTTGTTCAAATTGTTACTGAATCAGTAAAAAGCACGGAAGAACACGTAAAAGGACGAAGAAATACTTAATATTCGTTGTCATTTCAAACATGTTACCGTCAGTAAAGGTGTGGACCATGTGAAGCTCAATAGAACGACAATGACCAAACTGACTCGGGTGGAGTGGGGAACGTGGGGAATATATAATTTCTTGCAATTATTTTCGACATCCTTGTACATTGTATAAGTAAGAAGATAATCTAACGTAGAGAGAGAGAAAGTTTTGAAAAATACAGATTAAAAAACTTTCAAAATTATTACTTTATCATTTCTTAATACATATGCATGTTTTTGGTTCTTGATTAGAATTTTCATGGGACAATATAGAGGAGGGTAATCCAATTATGATTTGATGTGAATTTAAAAAGTTAGAGTCTCCGAAAGATAGCAACAGAATTTAAATGTCTTTCGAGTGGATCGTTCACGTCATATGAAAGACAAATGCACATACATTTGGAAATCGTTTACATCAAATGATGTCCAAAAATGGGAAAGTGTACTTACATAGATAGCTAATCAATTATTCCTTTGGTCTTAGATAGACAGAGTTTACGCCAACCAAAAATAAAACCAAGTAAACCCAAAATATAATGGATCACAACAGCCTTAAGTAGCAAGAAGATATGATTGTCACCTTTTATAATATTACCCAACATCACTGCTGATTAATTCCATAGGATTGCGTAATGAATAATTGATTGACGTAATGAACGTAATATCGTAAAATATTTGTCGATTATGCCAAGCACCATGCTGATATCATCTAGTGAGGAAAATTCATTATCATTCACAAATTGTTGCATCACTCTTAGAAGTCACTTGATATATTAGTTATTACTTGATGGTATATAGATCAAATAAAAAATATATCTTGTAAGTCAAACTTATCTATTCGCTCTAGGAATAAGTGTTTTCATGGTATATCATTGTCTTGTTTAGCTCATACAGCATATAGCCATCTTCTATTGTCTAATCTGAGTGTATGAACCTCGGCCGAGATGGACATGTCAAGGACGTGTAATTGGACACATATGGTCAAAAACATCACTATTAATATCGCTGCTACTAAGGAATACATCAAAGATAATATCGCCCATATGAGTGAAGTGTTTCTCAATGTAAAAGTCGTAGTGTGGTATTATCCATTAGTTTGGACATTTATGGCATTGGCCAAATTACCACAGAGTTTATTAATATGTCTATCAAAGTGACTTATAATGGCAGGAAGACCTGGCTCACTGTACTAACTTGTCATCATAATCTCTGTAATCATAAATTAAGGTAATATGAATACTATTTTATCCGCCTGTATCTCCTTCATGATATTCATCCATGAGAATCATAGTTCATGGTCTCCATATTTCTTTGTTAAATAACTGCATCTGGCAAATTTTCTTTCTAGTGATTTAATAATGTCTTTGAACATCCCTTATGTGAACTATTACAAACATTACGCTTAAACTGTTCGAATGCCAAAATAACATACCATCTTAGAGGGATTCATATCGTTTATTTAATTTTGTACTGTTACTTACAAAAAGTTTGAGCTCTTGTAAACTTTGTGAACTCTTTTCTAAATCGGGTAACTGCATCAGTTTTATAAACCCACCTTTATCAACTCTTTGATATAAAAACACAATAGGTTCAAATTCAAACTTAAAGGGGGTTTTAAAATGGTTTTACAGTGTGAAAATAGAAAATTAAAAAATTATGTCACTATATAAGACCCTGGTTTAGAACAAACTTCGTAAAAAATTCAAAGTCTACAGAGTTAAAGTCCTGTGTGCCGATTCTGCAGCCAATGAGGATTAAAAACTGATTATTTGTAAAACTCCTGTTACCTTCTTCGGAAAAAAAACCCAGTGTTTTATGTTCATTTTAATTTTATCTATGTTCTTTAAACCTTTTGAGCCATATAACCAACTTCTCCTAGATAAGTATTAGATAAATGTTTCTCAGAAGCCCGCCCTCTTTGTTTACCATCAGTGAGCAGAATAACATCGCTAAAAATTTCTCCACATACAGTAAGTCGATGGTCATAACACGGATAGTCTTGAGAGTCAAGAAAACCAGGGGGATTAAAATGGTATAAGCGTGGGATTAGTTTTACTCGTCGATATGTATCATTGGATCGTAGCCCAGAATCGACCATTCTTACAAACCCGATTGTAGTTTGTATATAGTTCAGCCTTCATATTTGATCATTATCTTAAAACTAAAGGGGCATTGGAACATTCTTAGATAGTATGTATCTAGGTCCTCTCACAAAAAAATTAATAAATGTTCAATTGCAAAACAGTATTTGTTGATCAAAAGAAAGCAGTTCTCAATGAACAAAACATGTTCGGTTAAAGATCGACTGAAATGACCCATGGCAACTTTCGTGATTCATAAAATATGTATTCAAATTTGCAAGTAACTTGAATTAAATTTTCGAAATCGGCCGATAAACAACTTTGATACCGCTTATCGAATCCCCATCTAATTAGCACCAGTGAACAGAACTGAAATGGTCCCTGAAGCGTGACCTGCCGCGTGACGTGCTAGTTGGCAGGAAATGTCAGTCTTAACAACTGTTTAAACATATTTAAAGTCATCCAAATAACTCCAACCTCTGATAAATTTATGTTTAATATATCTTTAATTATTTGTATTACTCCAAGCCAAAGACAGTGTTTTAATACGATGCTATGCGCACTATCCCATGTGTACATCAATTACGACGTCTGCCAAATGTTGTCACAACAATCACACACTGGGCGTGGCTTCGATGATTTTGTCTAAGCGTTCGCCGGTCTCATTAGGCGGTTATTCAAAACAGGGGTATAAAAGGTCTCCTAGTAGTCGATTTAAAGCGTATATTTTCTAATTTTTTGGCTCTATTGATTCTTATAGGTGAAGCGAATACAGATAATAATTTGTAATAATCAAAATTATGGGTTACGTCTCCTCTTTAAGCTACGTTAATCCATATCCCTACTTTACATGATTAAAAGATGTTCACACTAAAATGACCGCCTTTGGGTTTTGCTTCATACAAAATACTTTTTTCTACGCTAAGAATAATCTTGTTTAGTAATGACGTGTTTGAACCTCTGATGATAAATAAATGCATTCGGTGTTATTTGGGAAAAGTTTAAGAAATAAAAATTACGAAAACTTTGTTACTGTTCCTAGCGTCATCCATAAGCAATACGTGCTCGTGGCATCAAAAGTAGCTTCATCAGCAGATCGCTATTTGAGAAGACAGTTGTGAATGAGTTATGGCTACTTATCTCTTCAATTGTGAATCAAAATCGCAATCCCTCAAAGAAAATCGACATTTCATGTTTTATTTGGTGTACATGACTGTAAATTCAATACGAAATCTCGATTCTTAAAAACGTTTAACGTAATGACCAATAAAACTTCTTTTGTTACAATAAATTGCAAGCTGACTCGAGTTTCTATTTATGTCAGCACGCCAGACAAATAGTTCATCATTTACAGAAATCTTTCCCCTGACATTTGCAACAATTTTCAGAAATCTGCGTGCATTCTAGCCCTCAATAATGTAGTTCAAAACATCCTACCCTATGTCTTTGGCGAGCGTTAGTCCTTACCACGTAAGGCCATTACGTGGAACACATGAAACTTCCTAGCTAAATATCCAATGAAAATAGCCAACAGCTTACCTTTTTCAAATACTCAATGAAGAATGCGTCTGTCATAAGTAAAGGCACTGCAATTACTAGATTCCCGTTATTTCGTGCTCGCGATGGGATTGCACTTGGTTCGGTAACTCAAATGGCATACGTCAGCGTCATCCTAAACTTTAAAACGGACTTAAAATGAAAATCTTTGCAGACGCGACAAGAAATATTGGTGTAAGATCGGATTTTTGTTAATGAAGAATAATTAGCCCAGTTTGGTTGCCTTACAAAATTGAGACTATGACTTTTATGTAATATCGAACACAAAAGAAAGAGTTAAATTAAACGTTTAACGTAATGACCAATAAAACTTCTTTTGTTACAATAAATTGCAAGCTGACTCGAGTTTCTATTTATGTCAGCACGCCAGACAAATAGTTCATCATTCACAGAAATCTTTCCCCTGACATTTGCAACAATTTTCAGAAATCTGCGTGCATTCTAGCCCTCAATAATGTAGTTCAAAACACCCTACCCTATGTCTTTGGCGAGCGTTAGTCCTTACCACGTAAGGCCATTACGTGGAACACATGAAACTTCCTCGCTAAATATCCAATGAAAATAGCCAACAGCTTACCTTTTTCAAATACTCAATGAAGAATGCGTCTGTCATTGTACAGGCACTGCAATTACTAGATTCCCGTTATTTGGTGCTCGCGATGGGATTGCACTTGGTTCGGTAACTCAAATGGCATACGTCAGTGTCATCCTAAACTTTAAAACGGGCTTAAAATGAAAATCTTTGCAGACGCGACAAGAAATATTGGTGTAAGATCGGATTTTTGTTAATGAAGAATAATTAGCCCAGTTTGGTTGCCTTACGAAATTGAGACTTTGACTTTTATGTAATATCGAACACAAAAGAAAGAGTTAAATTATATCTAAAAATTGAAAAAAGTTAATTTAACAATTTATTAGAAATGACGTTTTCGTTTTGAATTTGTTTCTTGGTTTATGTTAATAACATTTGGTTCATTAATGATACACCACCCATATAGTTTCAGCTGCATGTAGATTAGTGATCACGTATCTCCTTATTGGTAAAAGATGTTCATACTAAAATGGACGCCTTTGGGTTTTGCTTCATACAAAATACTTTTTTCTACGCTAAGAATAATCTTGTTTAGTAATGACGTGTTTGAACCTCTGATGATAAATAAATGCATTCGATGTTATTTGGGAAAAGTTTAAGAAATAAAAATTACGAAAACTTTGTTACTGTTCCTTGCGTCATCCATAAGCAATACGTGCCCGTGGCATCAAAAGTAGCTTCATCAGCAGATCGCTATTTGAGAAGACAGTTGTGAATGAGTTATGGCTACTTATCTCTTCAATTGTGAATCAAAATCGCAATCCCTCAAAGAAAATCGACATTTCATGTTTTATTCGGTGTACATGACTGTAAATTCAATACGAAATCTCGATTCTTAAAAACGTTTAACGTAATGACCAATAAAACTTCTTTTGTTACAATAAATTGCAAGCTGACTCGAGTTTCTATTTATGTCAGACGACTCTTTATTGACGTTCGAAGATTTAAAGAAATAATTAACCTGGTCGAATATCAGAAAATTTAAAGTCATAGTCGTGTAATGCACGCCAGACAAATAGTTCATCATTCACAGAAATCTTTCCCCTGACATTTGCAACAATTTTCAGAAATCTGCGTGCATTCTAGCCCTCAATAATGTAGTTCAAAACATCCTACCCTATGTCTTTGGCGAGCGTTAGTCCTTACCACGTAAGGCCATTACGTGGAACACATGAAACTTCCTAGCTAAATATCCAATGAAAATAGCCAACAGCTTACCTTTTTCAAATACAGAAATAACTAAAAGGTGGTAAACTCAATGATGAATGCGTCTGTCATAAGTATAGGCACTGCAATTACTAGATTCCCGTTATTTCGTGCTCGCGATGGGATTGCACTTGGTTCGGTAACTCAAATGGCATACGTCAGCGTCATCCTAAACTTTAAAACGGGCTTTAAAATGAAAATCTTTGCAGACGCGACAAGAAATATTGTTGTAAGATCGGATTTTTGTTAATGAAGAATAATTAGCCCAGTTTGGTTGCCTTACAAAATTGACTTTTATGTAATATCGAACACAAAAGAAAGAGTTAAATTATATTTAAAAATTGAAAAAAGTTAATTTAACAATTTATTAAAAATGACGTTTTCGTTTTGAATTTGTTTCTTGGTTTATGTTAATAACATTTGGTTCATTAATGAAACACCACCCATATAGTTTCAGCTGCACGTAGAGTAGTGATCACGTATCTCCTTATTGGTACAGAGGGAGTATTAAGTGGTATCAGTTCTAAAGCACTATACATATTCAACGTTGGTATCCGTAGATATCCGATTTTCTACTGACATCGAATATGATTTTTCATGTGATCTGTTTCTCATCATGCTTTATGATATATCTCATCGGATAAGATATAAATGAAAATAGTTTTCCAGTCTGCCAAGAAATCTTTCACACAAGAGTTATTTTGATTGTAGTTCCGAAGGTTTCTATATAGTTATTAGGGTTTGACCAATTCGGCCCTTATTGAGGTGCCAGGTCACCAAATTCCTAAGAGTTAAGTAGTTTGTACACAATAATTTAGCTTTCTATCCTTTTTGGTTTATGATAATAAGTTAAAAGTAAAATTTTATGTATCATAAACCACAAGAAGAACAAAATCTACACTTTATAATCCTTATAATGAAAGGATTTCATTAACAATATTTAATAATATATTCATTAGAAGAAGATAGAAGTCGTTTTTAGGGTTTAGCCCGTGTGGTCCTTATTGGGGGTCAAATAATCACCAAATCTACAATTTATAATCCTCATGGTATTAGGATTATGTATAAAAGTTTTCTAGGCCTTTTCATTCTTGAGTAAAAGATTGGAAAAGATTTTAATGTGTGTTCATTTGACCCTTATAAGCGCCCAAAGAATCACAAAATTTACAATTTATAATTCCCTTGCCACTTGTACAGAATTCAACTTCTTAGATTCAGGGGTTCATTGGAAGAAGTTCAAAAAGAGAAAAGATTACGGATGGACAAACGGTCTGACGGCCACAAGGATTTGGGTCATGAGAAATCTTGATTGAACGTCCCTGTTTTATCAGGCAACGACATCTGTTTTAAATCAAGAGACTTTTTCGGCTGCTTGCTTTTGAAATTATTTGTGTTTCATTTTTGTGGCGTTTATTTCCTGTTAAGAGGGTATGAATTAAGTTTAGGAAGGTTTACGCCTATTTTGGGGATTTGTGTATATATATAGAAGATTTACTGTCTAGTAGGCGTTATGAAGAGTTTGCTTTAGAATACGTCTAGCATACTTCTTTACGAATCTTTTTACATATCTTTATTGATTTGTCACAAATGAAATCTAACGGTACTCGAAATAAAACATAAGTTTGAAATTAAGGTGAGGTGAGGGGACCTTAGATTTAACGCCGCTTTCAAGAGTATTTCACTTTCATCAAGACTGCTATTATTATTAGGAGAAAGCCTGCAACGTGCATTGCAGTCAAATCTGTGAACACCGGCTGACATCGGCTGGTACTGGAATTAAGGAAGAAGAAAAAGAATAAAGAAGAAAAATATTTTATTAACGTGTCACAAATTTTCTTTACATTATTTGACCACATATTAATACAAGCTAAAAAGAAAATATCCGGCCGTTAAGACCTATGAGGCACGATTGTACAGTTATTTTCAAATGTACATAAAAATATAAGTAAAACACATGTAAAAGACATACAAAGCAAAAATACCCTGATTGATAAGAGTTCATTGCGGTGTTTTTTACGCAATTCAAACATTTTATGGATAATTGCGGCTAAGGCATTAGTATTTATGTTATCTTGCATTATAGTAATAAAAACATCATGGGAAGATAATAACGACAGTGAATTCTTATAAATATTATCAATAATTTCAGAACGGATATCTGCATAAAGGCTACACTTAATCAGGAAATGAAATTCATCTTCAATCTCACCAAGATCACAACATTTACAAATTCTGTTCTCGAGAGGAGTTGGGGGTCGGCTAAATCTTCCTAGTTCGATTTCCAGAGGGAGAGTTCCGCATCTTAGTTTTGCTATTATACTTCTGTGTCGTCTGTTTGATAAACTTAGGTAAGGTTCGGCGTTAGGGCTAGACTTGAACAGTCTATATGTACGGAGCTTATTTCCATTAATCAAACCTCGATCGTTCCACAATTGATTCATCCATTCCTCTGCGTCGATTAATAACAATCTATCCTTTATCAACAGGAAATCGGCTGGTGATGTATTACATATGTTTGATAAATTAACATTTAGAGACTGCATCCAGTTCAGAACGGTATTATACCACGATTTCCGAAAACCTTTTGACCAATTGTTAATAGCACATACAAGTCGACCAGGATCGATGGTGGAAAACCTCTTCCACCTGCGTGCGACCTCAATCCTTTGGATAGTGACCTATGATAGCCAGCCCATTTCGCCCCTTACATCTATATTTGAGGTTTTACATCCAACACCAAGAAAGAATCGACATGCACGATGTTGAACATTATTTAGGCATCTAGATTCACGCATCCCCTAGATAGCAGCCCCTTATGATAGAATAGGTTGCACAAGATTACTATACAGAGTGTTAAAGACTGTCAATGGCATTCCCCCGACGGATTTGAATTTGCTAATTATTACGCCTAGTGCCCGACTGGCAGATTTAGCAAGCTCCTTAGCTGTGTTGTTCAGATCCAAGTGTTCCTGGAACCACAATCCTAGATATTTGTAAGAGTTTGCATATGATATCACATTATTTCCAATTTTGAAGGTTATTTCACTCAAATTCATCCGGTTAGGTCGGTAATGAACAACTTTAGTTTTGTCAATATTTATAAGCATTCTCCATTTCGAGCACCAGTTAGCAACCACGTCAAGCATCCGTTGTAGACTTGCTTCGTCAGGTGCAATTAGGGCGATATCATCGGCATAGAGTAATAAACTTAGAACACGAGCTCCTATGTTAACACCACATCCAAGATTATTAATTTCACAAAAAAGATCATTGATGAAAATTGAAAACAGTGTGGGGGAAAGCACGCAACCCTGTCTGACTCCGGAGTAGACACTGAACGGGTTAGTGAGGACTCCGTTAATATCCACTTGACTAGATGTATTGTTGTACATCGATTTAACTGCTTCATAAAACTTACCAGTTATTCCTAGATGTTGGAGCTAATACCACAAACAGCTCCTATCGACTTTGTCGAAAGCCTTCATAGCATCGATGTAACAAACAAACGTTGGCTGTTTGGCATTCCTTCTATTATGAAGCACTGAATATAACGTATGGAGGTGTTCCTGGGTTCCCCTATTACGTCTAAACCCATTTTGTTCATCACATAGTAATTCATTATCTTCCAACCACCGAGAGAGACGAAAGTTTAGAATATCACTACATTTGACACGGCACAGAGAGAAGTGAAATACCTCTATATGTTAAAGGATCATGGGGATCTGTAGTCGGTTTCCTGATAGGAAGTAGAATATTTTTCTGCCAAATATCAGGACACCAATAAGGTTTAGCGAAAGTTTTATGCTTGATATCATTCTTCTTTTCAGACGACCCATTTTTAACATATTTAAAGTCTTGATCACCAAATCTGCCATTAAGAACACACGTATTACTTTGAATCAAAAAATCTAAAAACAAACCACCATATGCATTTTCACACATATCAATAACTGTTCTTTCTGGGATATTATCAACACCTTCAATAAAGTCTTCTTCGTTGCCCAGCTTAAAATCCCCACACACACAAAGTAGTCCGTCATTTTGGAAAATGTAAATGTTTTCTAATAGTTTTTCAAAAAACTTGCCACCTTCAACAATGCGAGATGAACATTTAGGTGGCAAATAACACACACATAGAATTATATCAAAATCTGAAACATACTTTGATGAAAGCTTATGCCATATAATGCCATCAGTATCACTGTCTAAAACAGTTACCGTAAAAGGAGTCTCTGAAGAAGGCTGATCCTCGCCTCGCTTTACTGTTCACACGGCGCCGATCATTCCCGATCCACGTGTAACCGGGTACGTGTAATGTGGCTCCATCTCTCAGGAACGTTCCACACACTCCGAACACATCAACATCCGTACTATTTAGAACAAACTCTCGAAATTCACTATTGCTATTACTTAAGGAGTGCATGTCACTCAGTATTGATACACACAATTTAGTGCAAAGAGATCAGGGATACACATTTTAATACATTTTTGAATAATTATACTCGCGCTGTACTACGATTAATTGATAATGTAGATGATTATAGGCGTTATGCTCAGAATAAGTGATAGTGTAGATAACTATACCCGTTATACTAAATATAATGGATAATGAAGAGGATTGCATAAGTGATATTTCAGTTAACCTAAGTCGTTATACTAAGAGTAGGTGATATTTAGATGATCATTCTTGCTATAAAGCGATTAAGCGATATTTAAGATGACATAAGTCGTTATACAAGGACTTAAGAATATTTCAGATGACTGCACGCATTACACAAAGGAAATATTTAGATGACCATACGTGCTACACAAAGAGTACATGTAAGTGATATTTCACTCATTATGCTAAGGGTTCCGGACATTGTAGATAACAAACAGCGATACACTTAAAGTAAATGATACTGAAGTTGATCTACGCCTTATACTCTTGTAAAAGTTGAGGTACATGGCATTGCGTATTATGCAAGAGTACGTAATATATACATGTTAAACTAAGAGTACGCCATTATGTTATTTTTCGTTTATTCCAAATTACCAATTCATAATTTTGGGTTTACTACTTCCGTTTCCGTTTTTGTACCAAAAGGTTCGACTAAAACTTGTGACTGAGAATTTGAGTTTGTCTTCATTGGCGTGGTGGCAGCGGTTTCAACCTACGTCAATATCGATTCCAATACATAGGTTTCGCAATCCAAACACATTTACCCTCGGCATATTACACAAGTGAGTACATTTAGAAGTGAAACGTGGTCTCCCGCGGTGTGTTGTGACTTTCTGTAAAGAAGCGGACGTAAAATATGGCAGGTGCACGAGCTCCGAAACAGTGGCAGCTCACCAACAATGAAACTATCACTTCTTTTGAAAATTGGAGACAGAACTTGATCTACATTTTATCTCTAGATGCCAATTTCGCAACATTCTTGCCTGACGAGAGTACATGGCTGAAGAAGACAGCAGGGAACCTCCTCAGAGGTCTACAAAATGATGATGAAAATGTTGCAGAGAATAGACGTAGGACTGCTGAACAAAAGAATGTTCACCTTGAACTTATGCTTGGCCAAATTGCTAATTACTGTACTGTGATAAGTAGAAATTCTATCATCAAGAATTCTACATCCCTGCAAGATATATGGCAAAAGATAAGACTTCACTATGGCTTTCAGTCAACTGGAGCAAATTTTCTCAGCTTCGTTGATATTAAAATGCAACCAGATGAGCGATATGAAGACCTTTACCAACGCTTGATGGCCTTTATAGAGGACAATTTGTTGACCGCACGCTCCGGTATTACACATCATGGAGCAGACATCAATGTGGACGAAGACCTTACACCTACGCTTGAGAACATTATAGTTGTTTCATGGCTTCGACTTATTCATCCTCAACTCCCTCAAATAGTCAAGCAGAACTACGGGGCTGAACTGAGAAACCAGACACTTGCCTCTTTGAAACCAGAGATTTCCAAGGCCATTCCCTCTTTAATTGATGAATTGCACAGTATTGAAGATACAAAAGCAATGCGAACAGCAACATTTTCTACTGAAAAACATAGATCCCCTAGCTACAAACCTAGACAACAAAAAGTGTGCGTCATATGTAAAACAGCAAGTAGGCCAGCATACAATACCCACTACTTGAGAGAGTGCAGATATGTGCCAGAAGCAGACAAGCGACAGATGTATGGTCGTTCCCGCCTTGTAGGTGCATCTGATGACACTGTCGAGGAAGATATTCCCTGTGATGTGATCACCTGTGGCGAGGAGCCAAATCCACTCATTGACCAGCCGGTTATAGGGCGTGTTGATGTTATCACCATTCCTTAACACATTCTACAATGAACACCCCGTCAGATTGACTCTGGACACTGGTGCAACAACTAATATGGTCAGATCATCCTTTGCTCAGGCAATTAAGCCACCGATAACCCCAGCATCACAGATGGCTCGTCAAGCTGATGGAATAACACCATTGGATGTCATAGGAGAGGTTCATTGTCAATTGACCAGGGAAGATGAGTCATTCCACCTAGATGCTCTAGCTGTGAAACAACTTGATGTCGACGTTTTGGCAGGAAATCCATTTCATGTGAAGAATGACATTGCAACGCGTCCAGCAAAAAAACCATATTGTCATACGTGGCAAAAGTGTCATCTACTATGGTCAGCAACGATGCAGTGATGCTACCGTGAGACGAGCACAGGCATTTGTTCTACGCAGTCCCGCACAACAAACCACAGTGTTGCCAGGAGAATATGTTGAGCTTGTCACCCCTGATTCATTGGAGACTGATTCATCTTGGGCACTGGAACCACGCTATGACTCACCATGCAACATGAAAGCAAAACTTGAGACGGCTTGGCCAAGTGCCCAGGAGGTATCATCTGTTGGTAATGTCATCAGAGTTACCAACAATACAAATGACCCAATCCTCTTGAAGCGAAATACACACATCTGTCAAATACGAAGTATTGCACCAGTTCAACCTGTGACACAAAATGGGATACCAAATGTCGCGAGAGTGAGTATGACAAACATGGGATCATCTGGCATTCAACACTCCAAGTCTGTGTCTGTTGATCCGGAATTTTGACTGGTCTCAAACAGATTTCACTCTTCTCGGAATTCATTTCAACATTGACCTTGACAATATGGTCGAGTTAAACTATCACGAAAAATTATCTAAGATTGAAAGACAGATGAATATTTAGTCTGCACGTACGTTAACACCTTATGGAAGAAATACTGTCTTAAAATCGCTTCTGCAAATTGTTTAACATATGAATCAGTAAAAAGAGCTATAGTGACATACGTTCGAACATTAAATGTAAAACAATTCAAAATGAAACTGCAAGATCCAATTTATCCCTATAATATATCTAAAATTTAAAATGTTATTGCAAGCAAAACTCTATACGCTACCCTATTGGATTCCAAGTACAGTCGCTTGCCAAGCTTCTCAAAATGGGAAAAAGTCCTACAATGTAAGTTGGACGAAAATGATTGGAAAATTTATAACATCATTGCAAATTAATGTTTCCAAAGCACCGACTTGAAATGGTTGCAATACAGAATTATTCACCATATCCTACCAACCCGACAACTTCTGTTTAAAATTGGGTATGTACCTTCACCGATATGTCAGTTTTGCAAAAAAGATATAGAAACAATAAACTATGTATTAAGGGAATGTGAACCCATCTTAAGACTATGGAAAGATATGGAATCATGGTTGAATTTAGTGCAGTTAAAATTAGAATTTACAAACAAAAATTATTCTGGGAATGAAGGGAAAAAACAATAATCCTGTTAATGCAATCATTATATTAGTCAAACAGTATATCTATAGGTGTAGCATAAATAACTTCAGTCCAAAGATTGATTACTTAAAGAAAGAAATTGTTCGATATTACCATAGCTCAAGATACGTGTTCCTATCATCGGGCACTGAAGAAATGTTTTTTGAATACTGGTCAACTCTACATCTGTTACTTGGAAAGAAAACACAATAGTCTATTATATATTACCATAAGCAAACTTTTGTCATTGCCTATTGTCTAATATTTGATCTGTATAACCGTGTCATTGTCAATAGCTTTTGTTTGCCTGTATTATGAAATATGGAAAATAAAAATAAAAGGTTTTAGTGCACGATTCAGGGAACTAAATACTGAATATGATGAAGTTTTCGACTCACGTGTATCCAAATACAACGGATACAGTGGTCCTCTACAGGCTGTTGTCAACATGGGCCCTACTCTACCCCCTCAGAGAAAAGGCAGATTACCCCATTACAACGAAATGCTTGTGGAGCTCGAAACCAAATTTGATGAACTTGAGGAGATGGGTGTGTTTGCTACACCAGAACAAATGAATGTCACTGCTGAATATTTGAACCTGTTATCCTGGTTCGAAAACCAGCTGGTGGTTACCGTTTGGTCACTTCATTTGGAGAAGTAGGCCAATACAGCAAGCCCCAACCCTCCTTAATGCCGACTGTTGACAATGTTCTTAGAGACATCGGGAAATGGAAATACATTATAAAAACTGATCTCCTCAAGTCTTTCTTTCAGAGAGTCAATGAAGTTTTGTGAAGTTGTGACCCCATTCAAAGGCATTAGAGTATATACCCGGTGTGCCATGGGTCGGAAATCTACTTGGAGGAACTAATGTGTCGAGTCGTTGGCACACTCATACAGGAAGGTCGTGTAGCAAAGCTTGCTGACGATCTCTTTTGTGGAGGAAATGATCAAGTAGAAGTACTTGATAACTGGCGCCTTGAAACAAAACAATCTGAGGCTGTCAGGTTCCAAGACTGTCATATGTCCAAATTCAACAACCATACTTGGATGGATATGGTCCAATGGAACCTTGTCTGCTAGTTCACATCGAATAGCAGCATTGGCCAATGTAACTCCACCACCTACTGTTCAGGGTTTGCGTTCCTTTGTCGGCGCATACAAAGCAACAGCAGGCAAGCAGTCAAAAGAGAAAATCACCTGGACTGATGACCTCACTTGTGCCTTCAATAAAGCACGAGCCTCCTTGCCGAACAACAAGACTATTACCATTCCTCGTCCATCTCGCCACCTTTGTATCATCACTGACGCGTCTTCAAAGCATCATGGGCTTGCTAGTAACCTTTATGCCTGTCGTGAAGGACATGCCTTGCTGTCTGGTTTCTACAATGCCAAACTAAAGTCACATTAGGTATCCTGGCTCCCTTGCGAGCTTGAAGCTCTGGTGATAGGATCAATTGTAAAACACTTCGCTCCTTACATTTCAGCATCAACTGAAACTACTCAAGTACTGACGGACAGTCGACCTTGTGTACAGGCATACAACAAGCTCAACAGAGTGGAGTTTTCGGCAAGCTCACGAGTGACAATGTTTCTATCCACCGTGAGTCGTTACAACGTCACAGTAAGCCACATCTCTGGTGTGAAAAACATCCCAACAGATTACTGTAGTCGTCATCCAAGCTCCTGTTCAGACAACAGTTGCCAGATATGCAGATTCATTCAGGGCGAAGTGAACTCAGTTGTTCGCAGTCTGAGTGTGAAAGATGTCAGAAAGGGTGGTGCAAGAATGCCCTTTACCAACCGAGCAGCATGGCAAGCTACACAGCATGAGCGCCCAGCTTTGAGACGGACTCACTCGCACCTCTTCCAGGGTACTCGCCCTTCAAAGAAACAGACTGATATACCTGATGTCAAAAGGTATTTGCGTGAAGCTTCCATTGCTTCCGACGGTTTGTGTGTAGTACGTGCCAGCCAACCCATCCATCCAGTTCGTGAACGGATTGTTGTACCTGGTGGCGTTTTGGCCTTCTGACAGCGTTACATATCAGATTCAATCACCCATCCATGTACCAGACAAAACAACTGTTCAACCGTCACTTTTATGCATTGGATTTGGACAAAGCCATCCAAGAAGTAAATTTCTCTTGCCACTACTGTGTTTCCCTGAAATCAGTGCCAGCCCAGTTCTACCCACAGTCAAGCAGTTCACCAGCTGTGTCCATCGGTGTTACATTTGCGGCAGACGTCATGAAACGTTACGGGCAGCTTGTGTTCGTTATGCGTGAAACGGTCTCATCGTTAACATCCACATGTTTGATTGAAAGTGAGAAGTGTGATGACCTACGAAATGCAATCATCATGCTGTGTGAAGATACAAAACATTTTGGAGATTCAGGTACTACAATCAGAGTTGACCCTGCTCCAGGATTTCAATCCCTCTCGGACGATCCTATTTTAAAGAAATATGGTATCAGCTTAGATATTGGTTCCCCAAAGAATGTAAACAAAAACCCAGTTGCCGAGAAATGCATTGCAGAACTTGGTCTGGAGTGCTTGCATCTGTGTCCAAAAGGAGGTCCATTATCTCGTGTCAATCTTGCTTTGGCGACAGCAAACATGAACTCTCGTATTCGAAAGGGTGGCCTATCTGCTCGTGAAGTATTCACCCAGCGCGATCAGATAACTGGGGGTCTAATTCCAATTACGGACAGCCAACATCTTCTGGATCACAATCGAACAAGGATGTTCAACCACCCGTATAGCAGTAAATCCAAGGCCCCTGGCAAAACCTGCCCAGATGAATCAACGTTTCAAGTTGGCGATCTTGTTTTTCTCAAAGGGGAGAAAGAGAAGACCCAGGTCAGGGACAAGTATTTGGCCACTGGGACATCTGATGGCAAATGCCAACTTAGGAAATTCATCAAATCACAGTTTCGTTCAAAGTTTTACAATGTTCGACCCTCAGACTGTTACCATGTGAAACCTAACATGCTGAATATGTCAACCCCTGGACCAATCAGAGGTATTGAACGGGAATACCCAACTCGTGACGATTGTCAGCCTCTGCCAAGTTCTGTCGTCACAAGCAAATCCAAACCCTGTACTCAGGAACCAGAAACTGATTACCACAACCATCTGGACAGTCTGATAGAGACTACTAGCAGAAGCAACAGTGAACAAACAACCCCTGAGCCAGATACTGTGGTATGTGAAGACGTCATACCACCTATTAATGACCTTCCAATGAGAACTTCATCACGGCCTTGTAAAGTTCCCGCATGGCAGACATCTGGAGAATGGATCATGGATTCAGTTTTATCTCACCTAGGCTAGGTTGAATCATGTTGTAAAGGACTTTTTATTAATTTCTCAAAGGCAGAAAAATGACTACGCCATTATGTTATTTTTCGTTTCGTTTCTTCCAAATTACCAATTCATAATTTTGGGTTTACCACTTCCGTTTCCGTTTTTGTACCAAAAGGTTCGACTAAAACTTGTGACTGAGAATTTGAGTTTGTCTTCATTGGCGGTAAGTGATAATAAAGATGACTATACGCATTTTACTAGTACTGATTGATATTAAGATAACTGCACGCATTATACCAAATGTATTTGATATCGTAGATGACAAAATGCATTATACTAAAAGTATTTGATATCGTAGATGACTATACGCTTTATACTAAAAAAATTTGATATTGTAGATGACAATATGCATTATGCTTAAAGTATTTGAAAGATATAATGATGACAATAGGCTTTATACTAAAAGCATTTAGAATATCTAATGATGACAATACGCATTATACTAAAAACATATGAAATATCTAATGATGACAATACGCATAATATTTAAAGTAAATTCAATAAAAGATGACAATACGCATTTTACTTTTACCGATTGATATTTTTAAGATGAATATAAACCTAATACTAAGAGAAACTGATAAGTAGTACATTTATACGCAAGGCTTATTAAATCAGTAAAAGTAACGAGAAATCTAATTTCCATTCTTAACAAGCCCTTACCTGATTAATTAGCAACTGTATTGATACGTTCATTCAATAACCCACCAGACAGACGTTCATCGCCCCTGATCTATTCAGCACAGCGGTATGAGTAAAATGATTATATGAATCAATGGCCATTGTGATTGGCTAGATGTTTAATTCAGTTGACGTTAACACCTATTGATATCAGTTTATTGATTATGTTTCACTTGTGATGGAATATGGTCATACACTTAATGAATGCGATAATGAAACACGAGCCCTATAAAAGAACTTGTTTAATGCTGTAAAATTTGGAAATTTTATGTACATAGCGTTTAACCAGATCATATTTATAAACGCTAATTTTATCAACTTATGGAGAAACTTTTTTTCATGTGATAAATATATACACTATAGAATCTAAAAATATTTCATAATGTTCATAAAAATGTTAAAAACAGCTATTTTCTTTTTTTAGAAAATGCATCGAAATCTCATTGAAAGATATGTGAATTTGAAATATTGTAGACAAAACACATTTGGGAAAACAATACATAACATTTTCCAGATTGCACACATTCGGTTTTATTTTTCATTGCAAAAGTCAAAATACTTCAAAGTCTTTTAGACAGACTAAAATAACATTTTAGAAGAAATCATCTGGACGTGATTTTTTTTAGAAAATCGAAGGTTCCACCTTTTATTTATTTCATATTGTATATTTTTGCCTAGTTAATATATGATGTTATGTTGTAATTTATTTACAAAACATATTGTAATTATGATAACCAATATCAACTCCGTGGAATTAATGACAGTACATTTAAATGATGACACGAGTTTTCATCTGACATTCTGTAACTGAGGATCTAAACAAATCTTCCTGTTGTTTTAGAACTTTGACGTTTTTTAAAGTTGTCATGGAAAGTTATGACGTTACTATGATGACTTAAATGTAAAAAGATCGCTGATATCTTAATGCATTAACGAAATGTAATCACTGGTTGATTAAATACATCAAATATTGTAAATGGTCGTACAGTTAAACGGATACTCTACAGTATGAATTCTAGTGATAATGTTATTTTTTTGTCATTCATTATAGCACAACCTTTCTCGGTATAATCATATCAGTCTTGTACCTCCTGCGTATTTGGCATAAAACAAATGTCTCAATGACTGTAAGAAAGGTGGATTATATACTTATCCGTATATCAAGCATTAATTTTATTAAGGCTTTATACTATTTCTTCTTGGGCTATATGATACGTAAAAACTAGCTCATGATAAGTTAAGACATTCTTACGTCATTTATCTAAAGGTCTCCAATCTTAATTTTCAAATTTTGATTAAATATAATAGATGTGTCTATTTACAAGTTATAGTGGATGTAGACAATAATTATAAATTGTTACCATTAGGAAATATTATTTGAGTATGGCTTTGTTTTTAATAAAAATGTTTATAGTGTTTGTTATTATAAATACGTATATCACACCTGGGACAATTCTTTTTCTAAAATACAAACCAGTATATTTTTTATATTTCAAATTATGAATGATGTTGCAAAGGTTAATGGAAATATATTGCGAACTTATGGTTTATATAAAGATTATGTTTAGAGGGCATCATCGTATTAAATTCAATTCGAGATGTGTGTTTTTGTCACTGAAAATTGGAACTGGCGATTAATTGAAGTCTTACGCAAAAGGTTTTAGTTTCATCGACGTTAAAAGTTGACTTTAAAATATGAGAAATGTGATCACATATGCCTGTATATGGTTTGACGCCCGGTAGTTTATATTGTTCTGCTTTGTCTTGTATGTGAAACGTACTAGTGCGAGTGACAAATCAATATCAAGTCCGCCTAATTCTAATGGTAGAGCGAGATTCCAATCGCTTGATTTTACGTGCTGAAATTAAAGTTTGTCAGCCTGAAATTATCTTTTAAAACACAAATCAGATGAGTATGAAACCAATGACAAATATAATGTCAGAACAAAATTTAAGATGATAAGAACCATTTTGCTAAATCAATAGAGTAGGCTCAACCATCATGTGTTTAGAATTAACAGAACAGTACCTTGAACTAGTACGAGGGGTGATCTATAAGTAATGATCCTCTCACAACCATTAAGAAGGAATTCAAATCCAATACATTTAATTCTCACGTCTCCCTTCAATGCGATAGACTTATGGCATCGGTGGTTTCAGAGCCAGTACTCCAGTTCTGGAAAAATAATTGTCCATTAGAAACTCATTCATGGCCGCAATGACGTCATCGTCGGACGGTAAATGACTTTCCGAAAGGCATTTTAAGAGGATACAAAATGGAAGGCTGAGTCGGGTGCTGAATCAGCCACGTGGATGGATGCTAAAGTAGTTGAAAGTCATTGATTGATTTCTTGTGCAGACTGGCGCATTGGCCACAATCACAACTTGGACAGTTTTCTTTGTCTCTTTCTACCCCTCTATCTTACCTTTTTAATTGCCTTATTAGTGAGGTATAGCATATGTCGTTAATCATTTGACTCTTTTACAGCCAATCTGCCAGGTGAACACCTGCAGAATACCGAAGGCATCACTTATCCCTCTGATCGAGAACGTTACTTATCCCATTGACCGAGGACGTAACGTATCCCATTGACCGAGGACGTTCCTTATCCCATTGACCGAGGCCATCATATATCCATTTCACCAAGGCTTTCACTTATCCCATTCAGGAAACAGTCTTTGCCTTCCGCCCCCACTGCTTTGACTGTTTCTTGTCTCTAGTTGAAAGTGGTTGTCCCATGTTTCATCCATCATTGTATTTCGTTTTTGGATTATTATATATATATTGAGACCGGATTAAAAAAAACTGCTAGTTTCTCTTAAGACATCACGTCTGTATAACACTTTTAATACATGTAGGTGTCAAATTTTGGCACCCATCGTCCTGAAACCTCTGTACTTCTACTCGCTTCTGCCCATTTCTTAATGCTGAAGATATGAATCGTTTGTTCGTTCGTTCACTCGCCAGTCATTCATTATAAGATAATGTTTTTAGCATTTAACCATATCATCATGAATAACTTTCAGTAACAGATTCATATATTGACAAACTGAATTACAGCTCACGACTCGAACTGGTCCATTTTATAATAAAAACAGACCATACTTAGTTTGAAAAAACGAGGCACAACCAACCAAATTATTAACAGTTTATTAACAGTTATTCAATCCCTTTATCATCCGGGTACCCCAGGGATCAGTCCTGGCTCCCTTTTTGTTTAATGTATGTGTAAAAGATATTGCACATGTGCTGCACTCGCTGACAATAAATCCATGGGTATTTGATCTATCAGTCAAAGGCTTATACATCATATGCTTAACAGTCATCTCCAAGCAAAGAGTTGGCTTGTTACCTATAATCCAAGCAAAACGGAAGCTATTCTCTTCAATTTTAAGAATGAAATTGCAGTTTAAAAATTGAAACTTGAAAATGAGTGTGAATGTATTGAATATTTTGTTACACATCTTGACAATATTCTCTTCTGGAACATTCATTATACACTGTAATAGCAATATTTTAAAAACTTCCTATAAGGTTTAATCTATGAGGATGTTTAAGTTTGTGTTAAACAGAAATACTCTAAGATATATTGTATAGGATAATTACTGGCCTTCCTAAATATGCCTCCCATAAATCTTTATCTTATTAAACTGGGTGTAAATCACTAAAAGAGAGCAGAACATATCGTAAACTATGCTATTTTATAATATATGCAACAATTATGCTCAAAGTACTTCTTGACGTTATGACCCAGACTGTTAAAACTAAGACCAATTACAAGCAACGAAACGTGCGTGATCTTTCTATGTCCTACTCCTGCACAATCCTTTATAGTTAATCATTTTCCCATCACGTTTTCAACTTTGGAATAACCTCCTCCTGCATATACGAGAGGCTCGATCCACCAAAAGGTTTAAATCGTACATATTCCGACGAAAGTCTATAGAATATAAATAATAACATATTCCATACACAGTTAAAAATTTAAAATATCAAAATATCAGATTCAAAGATATAATATATTGAATTGGCCATTGAGACAATCCTGAATGTTATTGCAGATAAACTAGTGAAATCTCTTACCATTATCGTATATATTAGTACAATATGCAGAATACTGATACATTTGGACTTTAATCAATAGCACATGTAAGCGATGTACATAGGAAAGGGTTTTACTTCGTTAGATTACCTGTACTCAATTCTTTTTCTTTAATAAAAGTGTTTAAATCAATAACGTTTTCCGGTTCTGCCTTGGAAATAGTAATATTGAATTATTGAATACCCTGATCTCTTTCAGTCCAATATAAGTATCTTAAAATTTTATGAATTAGAAGCATTAATGATCATGTAAATGATATAGGTCACCGCGCTCCAGAACATAAGCTTTCAATCCCTATAAAAATGATCAAATGCTTAAAAAAATGACTTAAATTAATATCTCGTAGTCGAACTAAACATATAAATATATTTATTAATATTAGCAATTCCTCATCCATTGAGCTCCTTCCATATTCCCTGATCTCCTTCAAGCCAAAAGCCTCGAATCGCTAGCTATCTCAACCGCCAATGAGACGATTCGCATCCAGCAACAGCGTCTAAACCTGGGTGGATAATTCCGTTGAGTTCATGATAGTAGCTGCAGTCAGTGAATGTGCCCCTTTCCTTCTGTGCAGCCCTCTTCATGGCAATGGTGGCGGAGATGGTTGTTGAATCTGTCCTGTTTAGGGCAATCGACTTTTCTACCATTGTGGCAGCTTACCAAGAGAGTGCCAGCATGTTGTATTTGTCCCTAAGTAAGGTCTGGTCAATAACTGCGTGGGATGTTCCTTTTTGTTCCAAGCTCAATCGCCAAGGCTATGAATTCCCATTGTAGCAGTTTTTGGCCCGAAAGCATTTCAAGCAAGTTCTTTGGTGGAAAACTTAGTAAGGGGCCTCCCTTGGTAAGCGGAAGTTCTACAAACACGTCTCCCCAGACCCTCCTACAGGTAGTAGAAGCGGTAGGCAACCGAAGGCCAGCAAACCGGATGCTTCCTCTGCCTCACTCCTTATCACTCGTCGGGTATCCAGGGCTGGATACGGGCAAGATGGTCTTTTCCCTGGTGGTGACATGAAGGGCTTTTCTCTCTTCCGTGATGTTGGTGTCAGAATCGGGCCGTCTTCGGTCTTGGCTTCACTTGGCTGGTCATTGTCCCCCTCTTCATCTTCATTCAGGACATTTTCAAAAGCTTCGTTTTTGGAAAGAAAATATTATCATCCTGTGATTTTGGTTCATCATATATATGCATAAACTTTGTCCAGTTGTCTAGCCACTTTGTTGCTTCTTTTTTTAATCTCTTCGTTCTTTTAAAAAGTATGTCGTATGTTATTTCTAATAAATATAATGACAGCCACTTCCTTTGACTGATTCTTGATAATGTTTCATACGGATGACTAATGACATATTTGACCATCTGCAGAAGGAATATCTTTGGCATTTACTAATGTTTGTTGGGGCAAATATGAAGACGTGAATTTTTTTTTTAAAAACACGTTCTACTGCCCCTTTAAATAACTGTTTTCGAGCACGACAATATGATTGTTTTATTTTCAGCATCCAAATTATATTCTAAACCTTTGATTAAATCAGAAATTGCAAAAATTAATTGCGATATGTGGAAAGATAAAAATCTGGCATAAATTGTGTTTCCCCGTAGTCTGTAGATACAGATGTTTAAAATTTGTTTGTTTTATTTTTTGATTTGTTTGAAATTCAATATCTCAGTGGCAATAACCTTGATAGTAGTTTTACTTAATGAAATGTGATGACCCATTTGCGAAATATATCTTTGATGTTGAAGAGATATATGGCATTAACATAATTTGATTTAAGAAGAAAAGATATTTGATCAATTGATTGATATCATCAATGTAAGTCAGATTTAGTTAGTTACCGTCATTCCTTTTATATCATTGATTTGCCTTGTTCATATGGTATGAAGCAAAACATGTAACCGTGCCACCACCAAAGTACTTTATCATTAAATCAAAGATAAAAAACGGATTTATTTTTATGTTATGTGTTAACAGGTAAATCTGGACGTTCATGGTCATTTTACAATATCAATTCTCTATATACAGACACAATATGTCTGGGTCATTTAATGCGGTGTTTTCGACAAATGCGAGACAAGGTGACATCAACGTGAAAGACTGGGTCAAAACACTACAAAGCTATATCAATTAACAGTTGGGAAAGCTGCCAACAGCTTTATTTGCTGAAAGGATTTCTGTTAACTGTTAGGATTTTTTTATATTAGAAACTGTATGTTCTACATGTAGTGGCTAAATACTTTGATTGTTTAGTGATTCCTTAAAAAAGACTGTTTTGATTCATTGCCGAATTGACCTTACTAAAGATACTAGAAAATGGATCGATAGAATACATTTGTTTTGGTACATGTATGAGATTTTGTATTAGTGTTTCACTAACGCATTGCATGTCTACATCAATAGCATTAGGACCATGAGAAATATCACTTATTTCAGGCAGTTAAAAAGGGTCTGTCAGCATGTTGCATTAGGCTAATATGAAATTCATCGGTAAAGAAGTTCTGTCAGTGTATTTACATTATAAAGTTTGTCTGTCTAAACAGTTGTCACAGTTAGGGTACCTGTTCTGATAAGATCCGTAAATGGATGGTATGACGTAGTTTACCATACTTGCCGAAAATGATAAAATTAAAACTGTAATATGAATTGAGTTGGGATAATGCCTATATTATTCCATAGGGAAATTTGCTTTACATCTTATACAGCTCCACAGTATATAAACAATAAGAAGGATAATACAAACTTTAAGGAATTGAATTAGAATCGGTTTTCAAGGAGCTGAGGTGCATCGGATAACTGTGATTTTGGAGGTCAAGCTAAAGTCAATGTTCACTTGAGGAAACGTATCATTGACACTCATATATTGAATTCTTTTCTCCAGCGTTTCGGTTGGCATATTTCATATTGCCATGATGAAAACGACAAATTCTGTACACAAGGCACAAGGAATTAATCATTGTGTTTATTTCTTCCAACGTTTATTGGCTATTCTTTCCCATGCTGTCCCCACAGAGGTAGATCCGTCATTAATCCCTTTGTCATAATAAGAGCTCTCTTCGAGCTCCCGTTAGTTTCTTCTTGCTTCTTCCCCTTCTCAAGGTGCATAGTGAGTCTTGTTTATATAGGTGCAGGTGTATAGGGATCCAGGGATTCAATTATTCATGTTATGGGTAAAGAGGTAGTTGAATATTGTAAAAACAAAAGTGAGAAGAAAAGAGTGATACCGATGAGGCAAATAAAACAATGTTTGCGTAGCTTAGTTCTACAGCACTTTGATACCTAATGATTGTTTCATGATGGTAAAGCAGTATGGAGTTAAAGCCCTTTATCCCCGGTTATCTCAGGGGCTAACACTCTCAAGTAGATTGACAAAGAATTTTTCTTTTGCACCATATTGAAATCCAAGGTCTTAACTAAAGTGTTGCAAGTTGATAGAGTGGTTTGGATTGCCGATGTATTGTTCAGCTAGGGCGGATTTGAGGTGACATTTCACTACTGAATTTTAGCGTTTGTTTAGTCGTTAGGCCGGCAGGTAATGGAGTCTAGTACATGTGCACGAATTCCTTATGGACATGTTGGTCGTTGTATCATTCGAAATATTAAAGGGGCACAGTGGATTTTCATATGAATATTTCAAACTTTAAAAATGGTGTTATTATGTTTAGAAGTACTTGATGTATCGGAAAATTACCATTTTAATGCTTTTAAGTATAGTAAGGATAAACTTAAAGTGACCGAAAACCAGACCCCAATTACTCAAACGTAGTAGTATACAAGCATGGGATGTAGAAATTCAGACACAGGGTAAAACCGTTATTGATTAAGCAACATACACCATTTGTAAACATTCTCTGTGTCACTTTAATAGAGGAAGATAGAAGACGTTGCAGTGGTGAGGTCACAGAGAAATTTATCATGAAGCAAATAACGTCAGGGATACTATAGAGAATTTTGAAAGATTACAGAAACTTTTATCACTCAAATTGGACATGGCGGTTGAATATTCCCACCTTTTACCAACATTTGATTGTTTAGGGGACCAAACTGCATTAGGTCCACGTTGGGAAAGATGATATAGAGCATTCACGAGAGAGAGTGTAATTGACACTAGTGTTAAACGTGCTCGATTGCTCACTAGGGCTGGTTTGGAAGTGCAAGGCGTATTTTTTACTTTAAATTACATTGCAGATGCAAAAGATTATGATAAAGCTATGATAAAACATATTATTTACCTTTGATACAGACCTAAATATCATATGAGGTGATATAAAATCAAAACATCTTAACTTTTCATGTCCAAAAGACATATATATGACGAATACTGGTTTTCCATGAAAATCTAAAAACAGCCTTATAAATGCACAGAGGTGTAGATATCACGTCCGATATACATTGATTATAGTTATAAAACCTAACAAACACTGTTAACTCCTAGCTGCCCTCCTGGCCGTTTTAGATAAGTCTCCAAAATTACGTTTGACTATTTGACGCGCGCCACTGTCCGGTTTTCGATCATAATTGCGACGTTCTACCTTCATATTGTCACTGTAAAAAAACAATAAGATTTGCAATGTGTCTTTTTGGTAACAATCAATACTTCGCGATCAAATAATACCCTTGATTAAGTTTGGCATATATGACTCCAACAACTCGCGGAGTGGCTCTTACAAGTATTTCAAGCCCAAAGTCTATTGAGTCTATGAGAGATTGGTGTTAGAGGAATGAAACAAGAAAATAGTGAAACAGTGTTGCAATATGTCACTAGATTGAAAAGACAGATAAGTGTTATATGCAAATACAGACCATTCGTAGGAATGATTAAGGGGTCAAATAGTTTATGGATGCAAATGGATACAGAAAGGTTCACGTTTGACTGTGGATGAAACTTTGGAATAAGCACAGCCTGGAGCGGTAACCAAGATTAGAAACGAACAAATAACTGGGAATGAGTTCATGAGAATTAAGCAAGAACCTGTTTACTTTGTTTAAAATAAGCTAGGTTCAGGTTGGAGAACCAGTTTAAATCTAGATCATTGTTGTTATGGGTGTGATCAAGAAGGTCATTTTGTTTATGATGAGCTGTGTCGCAGATGTGGTCGCATTGGACATATGACTGAGACAAATCTCAGTTCTGCTTTTCGAGGTCGCAGAGGTAGTGGTCGGCCAGTACATAATTCCATAGGAAGAGCTGAAGGAGTAGAAGTAATCAGAAATATAACAGACATCATCAGGTTAATCTAGTGGATCGGGATAGGGTCCTTAAACCTAAATCACATGTGTTCAGAGTTCAATACAAACCAGGTTGTCAGAATATTGCTGATGCCTTGTCCAGACTTAACAAATATCCAGTTGCCAAGAGAAATTATGGTCCTACGATTATAGCAGAGGAATATGTCAAATTTGTTTCTCGAAGTCAGTGCCACAGTCAATCAGATTACAAGAAATTCAGATATCATCAGATGGTATTAATGGTCACCGCTACACATTCTATGCCTTTATGCCTTCCTTTCCGTCTCATCTGTCCACTCTCTCTTTCCGATCATTTTATCCTCGTGTTTATGAACTAAAAGGCATCCGTTGAACATTTTTCAGTTTAACAATATCCATTTGCGAATGGGTTAGTTAAAATCGTCAAACTTTTAGCAAGAAACATCTGTTAGGTCCACGTGTGTTTGGTGTTTGTTTGCGAGAAAACCAAACCAGAATACTAAAACTAAACTAAAACTATCAGTTCATATGTATTGTTGCCTTTGTGATTATCGGAAATAGAACGAAATCAATACTTGATATATCTTCCGTTTGTCACTTATTAAATTTTACCAAAATAAGATCATTCATTCCCCTTTCATTGCTTATCTTGCGAAGTTCTTATTACAAAAGAGAGGATCGAAAATAAAGCCCAAGAAACTACTGTTGAAGAGCATACTTCGCCAATATATTAAACAAAAGGAATACATTTCTTCAATTTTTCAAACTTTCTTTGAAAATTTTCATGTCAGTTTTCAACTCATATGGTGTGTGGGTTATTCATTCACTTTCTTTATTGTTATAAGCATCAACTCAAAATGTCTTAAGTATTTTTGACAACCATTTTTCTCATGGATTGACACAGAATTTTAAAATCTGAACAACGATACATGCATGGAACTAGAATTAAGCTTTAAAAATTCATGTTCTATGTAAGAACACTCAGCTTTCGTCTTCACTACATCCTTCTGGGTCTTCACCTGCCGCCAGTAGCACGTGACCTATTCTAAGAACCTCATGGCACAGTTAACGTGAACTTTCAAACAACTTTTCGGTTTTCCAAGAGATCAAACGCATTGATATCAGCTTTTTCAACAAGTATGGCTTTGAAACGTTACAAAGTGTTAATTATGATAATAATGGATAGCTTTTGTATAGCGATAAGTCTCCACTGTTTGGACTGTAAGCCCTCTATGCACCATTACCCTGGCCTAACCCAAACTGACATATTACATGTAGATAATCAATAAATGAATGTAATAAATGAATAAATGAAAGCTTAAATATTTGTAAAAGCACGTTAAGCCACACTCACGATACAAGAAAGGATTAGAGAAGGGTCCAATAACTCCTTGTCGTGAGTAATAAAGTTATACTTTGATTCCTCATTAAATATAGAGGATGTTATATGAGTGCCAATGCTATGTTTACGACACGAGTGCTTAATAATAGTATATCCCGAGCGAGAGCGAAGTCGAGAAATCAAAGAAACTAATCAAAATCAACATCCAAGCATAGGCGTAAGCGCATTTGGAACACAACGTCATAGGCGAATTGTGACGTCAAAGCCTTGTTTTTTACGCGACGTCACGATGAAAAGTGATGTTTTGCCCAAGGGCATCGTATCAAAAATATGAACCCCGATATGATTGCCCTGGTAGGTAATAAATATCTTTATTATCCATTTGGTTATTCATAAGCGGTGACATATTTTCAATATGAGTACATGTGCACATATCACTTTTGCCTAGCAACGATTGCTAAGCGCGATTTACCGTATTTCGTAGTCTGTGACGTCATAAAACCATTGTTCGTGACGTCACTGTAGCAGGCCGTCGCAAGGGAAGGAGGCCGTTTTCTGAATATTTCCATGCTTTTGAAATGGAATAGAATCGGTAATAAAGAAATTATTATCCTCGGAAGTGTGACATATGACTTTTACGGAACTCGTGCGAATTTGTGTATAACCCTCGCTCTCGCTCGGGAAATACAAAAATTCACACTCGTTTCGTAAAAGTCATATGACACACTTCCTCGGGTAATAATCTCTATGTATTCCCCACAATGAAAAATTAATTACTCTTTGAATGGCATTACCAACGACCGCAAGCATACACATTTCAAGGTCAACAGGACCTGCCGGAAAAGAACGACAGGTTTTACTATTGCATATGGTGCGATCCCGTTTTATGATGATGTTATCATTTAAGGATTCATTTTGTCCGTCAAATTCAAATCTGTTCAATTTGTTCAAAGCTATTTATCCTTCAGCCACATGGTCGAATGTCACGTTGGAGAAGGGGATGGCAACGCTGCTATTCAATGGTGTTTGATTGATGATGGATCAATGTGTTGTTAGTAAGCCAAAAGAAGAACAAAATATTTTGAGAGTAGAATTCGTAATAAGGACATTTATAAATAAAACGTAAAAACATGTTTCTTTGAATTGTGTGTATTTTAGTTTGGAGTCACTCAAAAATAAATTTTCGTATGACATACTTTAAGGACGCTAATGTAACAGGGGTGGTAAACCTTTCATCTAAACCATAATCAACAAGTGGCGCATATACAAGTCTGTTTGTTTTCTGATTTGTTTACTATTTGTTTACCTTTCTGATAGGAACGGGGAAATTTTTAGACGTGCAAAGCCTTTTACAAACCTATTTAATAAATCAGATGTTAATACAAAACTCAGAGCATTGTTTAAAGCCTGGTGCAAGATCCATCATTAATACAAGTTCGACTTAAGTCTCAAACCGTTTATAAGCAAGTGAAATATACTCCTCGATATCTTAAATGGGCGAATGGTAACGGACAGTGCTTCACCGAGATAGCACATAAGGTTTAAATGGATATAGTTTGAATTTTCTGCATGCTGTTAAATACGGCATCACTATAGTAAGAACTTGAGAATAAGAACTAGTTAATTTGAATCAATTTATGCATTAAATCGTTGCCTTTTATATTGAAATAGAATTTTATGTCCACAAACACTATAAAGCTAAAGACTCCAGCGATAAAGTTCAATTTTCATTCGCCTACATGCATTTCTAAATATTAGATTGTTTTTCAAATTTAGAAATTAGACTGGTACGTCACAGAGGAATCTTTTGTTATAGTCTATTGTATATGAGTATCAGGTCACTTAGGTGGCCTATATGAACACAACCAGGTTACTCTCATACAATTAAAAGACTGCATCGTTGCTGTATGTTAGTCTAGACATCTAAAATGGAAGATAAAGTAACTATGTATAAGAGACAAAAACAAATTCATTTAGACCGTCTATCGAAATCAGACCATTATGTTATTTAAGGGGAAGGAATTTTATCCAAAAATATACTCAATCATTTTAACGGCGTCATCAGGAAACTTTAAAACATCGTACATTTCCATACGAAAGATTATGTCTAAAATATGTTTTTAGTTTTAGAGGGGAAATGGGGACATGTTATCTATTCCTCAGTTTTAAAACTGAGTTATATTTTGTTCCTTTTTATTCTTGGTTAAAACAAATAAAAAATTCAAGGTAGGCTCAATAATATCAAAATTACAAGGTAGGCTCAATGATATCAAAATTACAAGGTAGGCTCAATGATATCAAAATTTCAAGGTAGGCTCAATATCAAAATTACAAGGTAGGCTCAATGATATCAAAATTACAAGGTAGGCTCAATGATATCAAACTTTCAACGTAGACTCAAGGATATCAAGAACAATACTTAAGGTCAAATCTTTCAGTACAACGGTTTCTTGGTATTCATCATTGCAACATAGGTGGCAAACTATTGATATCCATAATTGAATTTATTAATTAGACAGGAATTAATAATGACCGCGTTAATCTGTCTGGGAAAGAATAAATCGATGGTTCTGAAATAGAAAAGCTTTCAACACAATTATCTGTGCAATTTAAATTCTGTGTGAACGTTGCTTGGAGGTGTTAATGGGAAAATGACGGAAACAAGTACTGTTGAGATAATCGGTTCATTTAGCTTTCATTCTCAGCTCTACAAAGCATGACAAAACTGGCAAAATCTTTAACATTGCTAGAATATCATAACAATAAAAATCATAAAAGGGGTACACGAATGCCTTCACTTAATAGTCGGCTTCTGACAATATTTACACTTTCTCTCCTTTATCGTTAATGTTTTGGGTGGTTCCAAGGTTCACTAGGCAATATATGTTGAAATTAACAAAAATAACACACATACAAATCAATGGAGTAAGCTTCGGAACGAGTCCTTATAAACAGCAATCATAATTAGTTAATGAATAATGTGATAAGTGGCAACCACTTATTATTATTATTATTATTATTATTATTATTATTATTATTATTATTATTATTATTATTATTATTATTATTATTATTATAATTATTATTATCAATTTTATTATTTCATTTGGAAATAACTCTTTCAACAAGAAATGTATTTTTTTTATTTGTTAAATCATTGATTTTTTTAATCAAGCTCTTTATAATACAAAAATTTATATATTTTTGGCAGAAATATGGATGTGATTCAGTAATGTACTTTTATGTTTTGTATCAAAACGAATCAAATATTTCGAGGAATTTCTCTCTTTTTTAAATCAATTATATATACAAAGTTTGTTCATTACAAAATGAAAAAATTGAACACGTCAATTACTCTCAGAAACACCATTGCAGAAGCGACATAAATCACTGTCGATGAGATTAATTTTCAATAGTTCCTTTTTACTGTTACATGTATAGATAATTGCTTCGCATACCTGTTTTAATGTCTATTTTGTCACTACATGGAAATGTACATTGTACACAAATTTTGTACTCTGGGCCATGCGGCCTTCAATACAGGAAATAAAACTCTCTCTCTCTTTTACTGTTGGCAAAATCTGTATTGAAAATTCAGATGTAAAAGTGTTGTGCCAGGTAAATTCACAGTCATTAAATTTGTTTCCCTTTTTATAAAATATCTCAAGTTAATTGTGTTTAGAAATAAACTTCTCATAAAATAATCTTGATCCTTTTGCAGTCCCAAAAACATTTATTTAGTAGACATTGATCTACAAGAGATAAAAAGTAAGGATTCTGGATCTAGACTTCCGAAGCTCTCTTAGCACAAAGTACAATACATTAACATAGGCTAACGACTATCTTAGTGCTGGAAGCTTCGAAAATCTAGGTGCTTGTCTGTTTAATTACATATTTCCAATAATAAGTTAAGATGTGAAGAATTTGATTATAATCTTGCGTTGTCCCTGATGTTTGAAATTTCTAATCAGAGGATATGAATCCATGTTCATCACATATATATTTGATGGTCGGTAAGCCCCCATCAGCCCGGTGTTTGCGAACAAGGTGAGTGTTCTTGAAATTATGAAATTCGGTTGTGAGTTCTGAAAGATTCCTATCAATGTTATCAAAGGTTATTTCGTTCTTTTGAAACATATCTCAAAGAGTGAATTTCGATGTTTAGTGAAATGTGTCGAAGTCATATTCGAAGTCATTGAGAATCAATAAACCTGTTATAGCTTTTGCTTAGTTTTTAAACATCATGTCATATAACAGTCTTATATTTTCAGAACTAGTTCTACCTTGAATAAAAACCGGTTTGGTTTCAATCTATAAGTAAGTCCGAAGTCGTTTTTAACTTCAGTTTTACATGAACTAATCTGTTTATAAAACAGATTTCAGATGAGTGATTGGTCTTCAATTTTTTAATATAGTTCTCCCTTTATTAGCTGTATATATGCAAGTTATAACCCCTCTCTCCATTGCCAAAGATAATCTACCCCTAGCAGAAAATTATTAACAAATATGAAAGTCCATGTTTTAAGGTCTTTCCAAGAAAACTGTAGAAATCTATTCTTGTACTTTTATTGTTAAACATTTTTCACGGATAAGGTAATTTCATCATTATTGATGTATTTTGCAAGTTCTCCTTTTAATAATATATTAATGTTGGTGTCTTAACATTTTCCAAATCCATGATATCTTCAAGATTATCAGTTTATGAATAAAGTTTCTCATAAAATGGTCTTAGTTGTCTTAAAATAGAATCACAATCTGTAATATTCTCATTTGTACTCAGTAACGATCTTTCTTATTAAATTGCTAACAGCAGTTCTTTCAAAAGTTTTTTTAGGGTTTTTCACGCAATTCTATTTTTTATCCGAGTTCCTCTTAATTCCTCTACCTTACCGCTTCTACTTTAATCATATTTTGTTTTGATAGTTCACAGAGTAAGGCCGTATCAGAGTTTTGAAAATTTAGTCTTATTTTGTCTTCACGGTGTTTAAATTTTCCAATTCAGTTTCTGTTTATTTCAAATCAATTTTCCCCTTGTGCATTGTGACTCAATAACTTACGCTCACCATATAGAAAGTGTTCAAATTGTTTGTAGAACGTAAACATTGAAATAAGTCACCTGATCCTCATTTTAAAAAAGTCATTACGACATAAAATAAAAATACAGTTGGCTAAAGGTCAGTGTGTTTTCCCTGGGAAATGTTAAGTATATTTTAAGGGAAATTTCGAATAAACACTCGTTAAGAGAAGTTTCGAGTTGAAAGACACTCAATGACTATTACTTCCTATAATCGCCATCTTGTTTACGGTGTATGAGTTGACCACTAAGACTTACGAAGAAAATCATAAACTAAGTCTAAAGAAGTGGGAACACCTTTTTGAATTAGCGTATTTTTTCCATTTAAGAGAGAAAAAGTAATCAATAAATTTATCATAAAGGAGGGTGCTATCGATGCAATGAAGCTATCGGATACACTTGCTGTACTATTTAATCTTAACTATTTTCGCAAGACTCCATACACTTCATGCGAATCCTAAAACTCTTAGTCATCATTGAAAACGTCATCGTGAGGTTACATCGTGGTTTCTACGCGAGTGAATTCGTAAACACAATCCAGGGGGGATTATCTACCATGCATTCATACTTTACACATTCCTTGGTTATCGAGGCATTTTCAATTTCTTTAATGTTTTTGTCCTCAGCGTACAGCATGCAACCAATATCGGAAATTGTACGTGAATGATTGTAAAGATGAGCTTCAATTTCTGTGAATAAATCCGTGAATCACTTTGACTATGGCCGTAAGATCTGATAAACAAAACATTAAGCATGTGTTGAGTGATGACATACGTTATCAAGTATCGCTATAACAAACTAAGTAAACCCACAATAGTAAATAATCGCATTTAACGCCAAGCTGAAATGGCCGAACAACCGTAACCACGCAACTTGAATGCAACTTGTCATGCGTCCTTAGAATTGTGAAGTGAAATAAACATGTTGCAGTAATGTTTCCTTGACATTTATAACAGAAATAACTTCATATATTCAAGGATATTCAAACCCACGCGTTTCACATTTTTGCGTAAACACATTGTACATATTATTAACAATCACTTATCGAAATGAATAAGTTTAAGCTTTATATCCACAAGTGTGGCCTGGAGAACAATGGCGCAACAGAATGATCTAGAAGTCAATTATAAAAACCAGGAAATCTGAGTTTGAGGTAGGTTTCCTCAACCAGACTTTATATAGTGTTTTTAGCTTCTAGATGTTTCTAGAAACGACTTAGAACAGTCTGACCTGTTCAAGGTTTTTAAGAAGTGCATGGAATATTCTAGAGGAATTTTTCTAGCCTTAACTAGGGTGCATAACAAAATACAAGACATTGGTTATGACCAATTCAAACATTGCAACAATATTATACACCGTTACATGTATAAACAATCACATTCTCATATTGAAATTCTAAGAAATTGTTTTTATTATGAAATCTTTAACATAAAAAATTTACTTAAACGGATGTTAATAATTAACGGCACAACAGACAGAAAATATCTTCTCTTTTCTTAAGCAACAGGCCCATTCTTAAACCATTCAAATAAGAAATTTACAATAAACATTTCAAGAATTTTGAAAATATAGCTTCATAAATGATGAAGCAATTGCGTATGCAGACAAAAGACATTTGATATGTTTAACTGTATCTACCAGTTGTCAATACGTGATTTTTCTTACATGAAGGCCATTCGGAATCATTTGTTCTTTCTTTTTTCTGTGTTTTGTTGGAAATCTTTGAATGTTGATGGACAACACCCACTTTTAAAGGATGAGTATTAAGAAACGTTACACTTTCTAATGATATGAATTCTAGGTAAAGTTTTCTTATTGAAATAATTTTCTAAAACAGAGAACTTTTATTTCAAAGGCCCAAGATATGTGAAACCCTACACTATAATGATTCATATTGCAAAAATAATAAAGATAATAGCGACATTAAATTTAGCATGTATTTTACAACAATTTAATTCCAACATATTTATGATAAAACTGCTATTTCATACCTAATATCAGTTATAATCACCATTTACATGTTTTATAGTAGAAACAAGATCCGTATATTTCATGTCTTTCTAGAGTTTCAATGAATGATGAAAGAGAACAAAGATGCAGTAACATAAGGATAAGATATGTAGTCTAATAACTAATAACTTTATTTCCATACTGAGAGGCCACAGGCCTGTAGTACATAGTACATAGTTATACATTTACAGGTAGTAACACATTCTTTCTAAACATAAACGCTTTGTGTATATAAATGGACAAATTTTCTAAATGTGATTTACTTTGGTTATTCATAAGAGATATAAACTTATTAATATCAGGGTGCTTATAAAAATATTTCTTTATGTACATAATTCTTAAAGAATTGTATGCTGGGCAAACACATAAAAAATGATATTCATCCTCGACTTTATTTAGATCACACATTTGGCATATTCTGTTTTCTCTTAAGATTCCTTGGTATCTCCCAGTTTCAATATATAAATCATGAGAAGAGCAGCGTAATCTTGCTAGTGAAGATTTGTATTTTCTTATCGTTAAGACCGAAAGGTAATGTTCTGAATAGATAGAATCTTTAATCATTTTGTAGTAGAAACATTTGTTAGATAGTGACAGACTAGCTGACCAGTTTTGTAGGAATATATCTTTAAGTCTTTGTTTAACTAGGCAAATAAAACGGGAGTGCGATTCTACGAATTGTTTATGCCAAGCATTACCGAAGCCGATAGAAAATAATAATTGTTTAGTGTGTGTTACCCAGTTATGTTTACTGTGGCTATCATATAGTAACATCATGTTGTAACATTTTCTTGGTAATCTGTATGACGGCATTGTTAACAGTCTTAACCAGTACCTTATGATTTTAATGTTTGATTCGATATATAATGGGTATCTCCCACATTCTCCATAAACCATACAATTAGATGTGGCGGTTTTTACACCTAGAAATCTCTTACAAGCATACAAATGAACTTTTTCTAAAACATCAAATGATTTAAAGCCCCAGACTTCTGCACCATATAACAATATTGGGGTTATTTTTGTGTCAAAAATTTTGAAAAACGAATTGTAAGACAAGATACCCAAAATATTTATGTATTTAATGATATCTATCAATATTTTCTTTGCTTGCATAGATGCCTGTGATATGTGTATTGACCAAGAAAGATGATTCGTAAAATGTACACCTAAGTATTTATATGAGGTTGTTGTCTCAAATCTATTTCCTTTATAGAACCATTTTTCGTTACTAGCTAACTTCCCTCCATTTTTGAAAACAATTATTTTCGTTTTAGTCTGGTTAACACTCAGTTTCCAATTATCACAGTACCTCTCTAATTCATCTATCTCTTTTTGTAACCCTTTAATTGTACTTGAAAACAAAATAATATCATCAGCAAATAATAGCAAAAATATTTGTATTATATCAGGATGTAGTTGTATACCGTTTGAACAGTTTTCTTGGATTTGGGTTGCTAATTCATTTATGAAGAATGTAAATAGGAAAGGGCTTAATATGCAACCTTGTCTCACTCCTAACTGACTCAAGAAGGGGTCTGATAATTCGTGGTTACTTCTTATACAGATTTTAACATTTTCGTAAATACTTCGCAGTAATTTTCCCATCTTACAACTGACGCCTTGTTCATCCAGGAGATTCCATAATTTGCTTCTATTAACTGAATCAAACGCCTTGGAAAAATCTACAAATAAAACATATAACTTCTGTCCCTTATGATTTAAGTATTTTTGGATTATAGAATGTAAAACAAATATGTTATCAATAGTGCTATATCCTTTCCTAAAACCAGCCTGCGATTCTGTTATTTTGTCTAGGGAATCTGCCCATTCGACTAATCTCTTATTTATAATGGATGTAAATATCTTACTAAAAATACTTAGTAGTGTTATACCTCTATAGTTATCTGGATCATTTCGATCACCTTTCTTATGAATTGGTACTATTATACCAGTGGACCATGTTTTAGGAAAATAACCGTTTTCCAAAATAATATTGAAAAGCAATTCTAGGTGCGGCACCAGCAAATCTGCAGAGTGTTTAAAGAATTCTGATATAGTAGAGTCTATTCCAGCAGATTTATTAGGTTTTAGATTTGAGATGCTCTGGAGTATTTCCTTCTTAGTTATTGGACAGTCAAGAATATCTTGTGCTAGACTTGAGTTAAGATCTGTATGATCAGGATTCATATTCTCTCTATAAGGCTGGTCATTTGGACTGCTGTCATTATCACAGTCTGAATATAAATTTTTAAAGTGGTTGTACCAGTCATTTATTTGTATATTATTTCTCGAATGTACTTTTCCGTTTAGATTCTTCAGCATACACCAAAATGTTTTTGAATCATGTATGTTTTTTTCTAGTTCTAGTTGTTTCATCTTAAAATAATCATTTCGCTTTTGCCTACAAATGGCATTATATGCATTCCTACTGCGATGATAATCTTCTAGATCATATAAGTTTTTGGATTTCCTGAACACATTTAATTTTTTACATCTTTCTTTTTTTAGAATTCTACAATCTGCATCATACCAAGGATTCTCATTTGTTCTAACGGGGTTATTATTTCTTTTCATAGTACTGGCAGCTGTGCATAAAGCTTCAGTTATTAGTTCGATACTTTTATCTATGTCAGTAAACGCTGAATCAAGAGACTCGTCCAGTAGTTTTTGCACATTTCCTGAAAGCAAATTTTGTCTGAAAATTTCGCTTTTGTCATTTTCCCATATAAATTTAAAGGACTTTTTTCTATTTTGTTGATATGACTCACATGAGTGAAGCGCACGTAAACATAGCGTAAGTGGGAGATGGTCAGATTCTGTGCGGGAGGGAATATCAAAGTCATGAACCGACTCAAAAAGTGATGACGAAGCTATAATATAGTCAACTACGCTCGTGCTATTGGACCCAATATATGTAAAATCACCAACTTCAACATCTGTTCCACATCGCCCATTCATAATGTGAATATTTAATACCGAACATAAACTAAGAAGACTCTTTCCAAAACTATTTACAATCTTGTCAGTTGAAAACCTCTTGGTGTGAAAATAATCTAACAGGAAGTCCCACATTGAGCTTTCCCCACCCTCTGTGAATTCAATAATATCATCCTCAACGAAGTCTAGATCTTTACCTGTACGAGCATTAAAGTCTCCTCCGCACAAAATATGTACATCTTGCATATTAGACACTAAGTCAAGTAAGTTATCTTGAAACAAAGTTATACCATTTTTACAGAATAAACCAGCTTTGTTATAAAACGTAGATCCCTCTGGGTGGATATAGGCACACGCGTATAACAAATCATTGTCAAGTTTAAAGAGATTCTTATCAATTTTAAGGAAAACACAATTTTCAGTTATTTTCGACCAAAAGATATATTTCTCTAAATGTTTTTTAACCATCACCACTATCCCACCAGAGAGCCTCCCACGTGTAGATATCTTTTCTGCTGGTTTGTTAATAGTCACATAATCTAAAAACACATCATCAATATCATCATCAGATGTCCATGTTTCCGTAAGGCCTATAATATCAAACTGTTTGATAAAGTTCACAAAGTCAATATCAGCTAATTTACTAGACACCCCTGCGATATTCCAGAAAATAAAGTTCACGTTCTCCTTGCTGTCAGTTGTTTGGTCTGTGTCATTAACAGTATGATGATGCGCCGTAAAATCGCCCTGGCCTAATCCCTATCTCCTCTGTGTCCTGTCGGTAGGGTGCGGACTAGATCGGAGACCCCGACGCCTCTGGTCGTCCCTGTTAGATTTGTCTGTTGATGCTGACTGTCCATCACGACTAGAGTTCTCCTTAGGCTCTTCTATAAGCTTATTACCCTTGTAGTAATACCTGGTATCAGGGTTGTCTGTGCGTAGGCGATGTAACTCCTGTCGTTGATGTCGTGTCAGGTCGTTTGCTATGCCGTATCCCAGCTCTCGTAGCACACTCCGCATCTTCACCGAGTGCCACTTTTCTTCCCAGTGGCACATTCTGACGATAATAGGTCTCACTTTATCTTGTCTGGGTGAAGATAACCTGTGCGCTTTCTCAATATCTCTGGGGGTGAGGGGTTGTAGTTTCTTGACTTCCCTAGCCTTGTTTAGAATTTCTAGCACTTTTTCTTTACTTTCAGTGTACGTTTCCCGTGGATACTCTGGCACTCCGTATATAACCATATTATTACGACGGCTTCTTTCTTCTTGATCTTCAATTCTTGATTCCAAGTGTTCACAATATGTCTCCACTTGATCGTATTTATCAGACAGGGCGTCTACGTCAATCCTGAGTATTTCTTGTTTCTCCTTCTGAGACATAACATCTGTCTTTAGGTCAGTTAATTCAGACTTGATAACTCTGATATCATCTTTAACAGAGTTTATATCTTTCGACAGTCTATCTTCGGATTCTATGATTTGAGCGATTATGGCCTTTTTCAAGTCATCTAAGTCTTTATTAGTAGGTCCGGGATTAAGTTCAATATCACCCGCCCTGTGTATTATGGATGGTACATATGGGGACATAGAGAAGGTTGCTTTGATCACATCGTCCGGTTTTCGATATGTAAACAAACATGTTGACGTGGCAGTGAATACGTCACACATCTCACCTTTCAAACACATAGTGGGCGGCGGAATCAAGGATGCGGCATTTCTCTCAACACATGTCGCTGTAAGTGTTCCTAGACAGCTCACTACAAGTATCATAGTACAACACAATAGCAATCTGTATCGCGTACTCATACCTGGCGTCCATTTCGATGTCGGGTGGTAGGGGTGAATTTTATCAATCTGTCTCGTACCCTTCGGATTCACAAATCCTTCAATTTTCACACGCCAGACCTCCAATGGAACTCCCATCTTGATGGTCTGATAGACTTAGGTTACCCGTAATGTGTTAAATCGATGAAAATTGTCGTTTTTTCGGAGAGCAAATGAAGTGTGTCTACTACCCAGGGGAGATAATTTATGCAATGAATGATGAAAGAGAACAAAGATGCAGTAACATAAGGATAAGATATGTAGTCAAAAGGGCATATCAAGTTTTGTGATTGTTAATCACACCAATGAACAATTACGATATTCTTGCCGTTTTCTAGGTAAATGTTTCAAAATAATTTCACAAATGAAATAATTTCAAAAACAAAGAGAAATTTTATTTCAAACGCTCAAAGTATGTTTAATGACACATAATTGATGAAAATGAAAGCAACGTCAAATGGAGCATGTCTTTTACAACTTATTGCTTGTAACAGACAGATGATAAACCCGGTGTTATATCCACCCTTTTAGTTATGGTCACCATGAACATGTATTTTCCAGAAGGAACAAGATACGTAAAATACATTTCTTTTGAAGGTTCAATGAATGATAAGGAATACAAGAGGCAGTAATATAGGGATGGAAAGTTGAATCAAACAGGCACTAAAATTTCTGATATGTAGTCAAAAGGACATACTTCACATTGCCAACAATTGAGAAAGGTTTTCGTGAACCGTTAAATTACGTACTTGGAAGGCACATTAATATTATAATGCTGTACACTGATAAATGCTGTGATAGATTGGAGGTGTCAATGTATTTTTCAGTTATCAATGGACAGTTACAAAATCCATATCTAATATATTTTCATCTTTATCTCTAAATTGCCAAAATTCGGATATTATCCTGTTTTTAATTATAATTAAAAAAACAACCATATTGAGGTTTATAAGTCTAAATTCTGCGCCCAGCTTACATGACTATTAGATGACCTACTAAAGACTACCAGCCAATATTTGTCTCTTTGCCTGGTGCGCGCCAGTGTCCGGTTTTCGATCAAAACGACTTGAACTGACATGGTCTAAGATGGGGATTTTCAGAACCAAGCACTACTTCTCGACAAATTAACATCAATTTTTAAAAGTTTGATATATTTTAAGCTGGGTCCCTTTAAATAAACTTCCAGTTCTTAACATTTAGACAATGAATCTTCTGTTTGTTGGTTCATGCTTCAATTAGACGTCAGACATATATACTGTATAAGTATAGTCTTAAGTCTCCATTGTGAATGAGCTAATCTCTTGGAATATACAATAGGCAGGGACTGGGAAAGACATCTTTGACAATGGGCCATTTTGAGGGCTTTTAGTCATTTTCAGAATTTTGAATGGGCCATTCCCCCTTGTAGCAATGGTAAAATATCCAATTGTGATGAGCCATTTTTTCATCCAATGTGCAAAATGGCCCATGGCCCCTGCCTTTCCCAATCCCTGAATAGGTAAAGTAAAGGAATTTGTATGTAAATAATAATAATCCCCAATACGTTGAACAAATCCTGTATTCCAAGCTATACAGATAATAACTAGTTGTGTTATTTTTGTAAATTTTCTACATAGCAATATGATTGAAATGATTTGTTTGATTAAATACTACTTTGATTGACAGTTATTATACCATTTTTACATTAACGAATCAGAACTTAAGCCATTTAACAATCAACAATGAGTCATCGTCAATGTAAGAATAAGTTTTAAGTTTAAAATAAGATATGTTTTCCAAATAAACTTATACGAATTCGTTATAAAGATATTCCCAAAGTTCAGAATCAATTGCGCTAGATGGAGTTACAAGCTTGTAAATAAAATTCTGAAATTTCATACTTTTTGTAATCTAATTGGTTGCAACCAAAAATGGAGATCACGTTTTCATCAAAACTTTTGGACTGTATAAGAACTTCAAGGCTACCAAACGATAGAGTTTTGAACTTTTTTAAAAAAGATAATGGAATTGTTAAAGTGCGTCTGGAGATGTTGTTGAACTTTCTACTTTCAAACAACTTCGATTGTACACATGCAGGTGTCATTGGATAGGTGAGGTGAGGTGGTCATTTTTTCAACAATGATAATTCAATGATCATCTCTACAGCTGATTCCATTCTCAACAAGGGCTTCAGAACATTTATCCCTTTTATACCAGAGAAGAAAATAGCTTGAACCAATCATTGCAACGATCCCAAAATTATAAGATACCAAAGAATGAGTTAATCTATCCAGGGGGTGTGAATGCAAAGATAAAAAACAATCATTTGGCTGATCGCAGTGCTTTCGTTTTTATTTCAAGGCATCTTTTCAAAAGATTTTGTTTTTTGTGTGAAGAGGGAGATTCAGCAAGAGGTGATGCCAGGATTTTCGTTTTTATTTCAAGGAATCTTTTCAAAAGTTTTTTGTGAAGAGGCAGATTCAGCAAGAGGTGATGCCACGATTTTAGTTTTTATTTCAAGGCATCTTTTCAAAAGTGTTTAAAGATATTTACTAAAGAGCCGTTACTAATCTCACGGGCAAAATGAACGTTACCATGTATTTAAATTAAGAGTGCGGAATAAATACAAAAGTGAGATTTAAAAAAAACAAAATATTTATTCAACATGTGATGATATCATATTCATAAAAAATGCAACAAATTAGCTTTCGGTATCAACGGCACAGTCTCCGATATTGGCCTGGGGGTCAAAAAGTCAAAGTTCACTGTCATGATTGATCCCGGTGCAGGGAAATCCAGGTTCAGTGTGTTGAAAACAGTTCATATTAATAACGTGTGTGGCCTCCCCTTGCCACAATACACGCATAAATCCTCCGACGCATGGAGAAAATCAGACTTCATTATGTGGAATACGCTGCCATTCTTCTTGGAGAGCTTGAGCAAGTTGCTGGCGGTTACCTGGAGGTGGTCGTTGACGAATACGACGATCGGTGACATGTCAGTCGAGCCTGCTGGCCTTGGCAAAACGTCGATGTTGTTGTTAGCAAGGAAGTTTTAAGTAACTCGACCTGTGTGCGATATGACATTGTCTTGTTGAAAGATCACACCTTGTACCTGTTGTCGAAGAAAGGGACAGACGACGGGATGCAGAATGGCATCGACGTAACGCTGAGCCGTTAGATTTTCATTCAAGATAACAAGCGGCGTCTTCTCCTCACCAAGTATGCCTTCCCAAACCATTACACTTCCTCCTCCGTAGGGCACCACTTCCTGAACGCAGCATGTAGCGGTTCTCTTTCCTAGACGGCGGTAAACACGTACTCTTCCTTCTGCTTTGAAGAGACAGAACCGACTTTCGTCAGAGAAAAGCGTCCTCTGCCAATGACGTCGCTGTCAACGTAAAACCGTCCTCGCCCATTTCAGACTTCGTTGGCGATGTTCGGCTGTCAACAGCTGTCCCCGGAACGGTCTGTATGCCCTGATACCATGGGACCTGGCAACTGTGCGTCTGCTTACCCGCTGACCCAGGGCATTCGACGCAGAAGACGTCACTGTCAGGAAGCGGTTTCTGAGGTGTAACGTGCGCGGATATTAGTCGTCCTGGTGGGTTGTGACTCTCGATCGGCCTGATCTTGGTCTGTCTGATGTCTGTCCCGAATGACGATAACATTGCATTAGTCTTGTGACAGTTGTACGGTGACAGCCAAGCGTTCTTGCAACATGGGTGTGGGTGGCTCCCATTTCAATCATCCCGATTGCTCGCTCACGTTGTTGTAAAGTCAATCTGGTCATTCTTCAAGTGTTTTGTAAACAAAGTGGGTGTCTGACAACCAATTCTCATTAGTTTAATACCCGTCGGGCATGGGGCTATTATTTTCTTTGCATGAAAAAGGTGAAAACTATTTGACAAAATTTGGGAAAAGCATGCGTTTGATAATACAGTTCAATATGACACAATCATTGTTGTATTTGGGCGATGTGTTTTCATGCGATTGGGTTTGAATCTGAGTTTGATTTTTTTCGTAATTTCAAATCTAAAGTGGTATCGTTTCTTTTGCCCGTGAGTTTATATTCATCTAAGAAATTTTCGGAAGGATCTATCAAAAGAATCTACATGTATAGAGACACTTTTAAAAAGAACGTAGAAAAGTCAATATTTTTTCCTTAAATTACTTAAGCAAGAGGCATCAAAAGCCACAGTGCATTGTTTTAAAATACTTAGACACAATCAAGCAAAAAGCTGACGCCTTCGGGAATTCAACTTTTGTCGAAAGTGTTACAAACACTTGAATTAAAAAATAATGGCAGAGTAGCCTCACATTGGTATTATCCCCTGCAATAACGATATAAATGAACAACAGAATATAAACTTGACTTTTCTTCGACAAAAGAACGTGAATAGTTAAATTTGGAAAAAAGGACAAATATTCCTCTTCAACATTACCTCATACAGCAATTAAGTTACTTGAAAGTATTAACCTTTAAATAGAGATTTTGTACATGATCTGCGGGGAGGGAATTCGAAGCTAAGTGATGACTTGTGGTGATTATCAGGGATATCCCTACCCGCTCATTGGACAGCTGTATGTCTACAATGCATAAATAGTCTGTAGAACTATCAATTGTCACGCGTGATTAGCAATTTACTCATATAATTTATGACCTGAACCAAGAAAGTTTATATATACATGTTGATGAACAAAAGTTTGTTGCATGGTGTAGGAATGCTACGTAAAATCCTCATTTTTTAAAATATTGAATGCGTCGCCATATCTTAACTTATATAGTTTACACTAATTTGTTCACACAAGGGACAGATAGTGGGTATGCCCGGAATAAATTTGACTTTCCCAAAAAGAGACCTGGGGTCAATAATAGAAAATTGCGATTTTTATTATTTCTGCAATAAAATATCATTTTACTACATTTTCGCCAAATCTCAGATGAAAATAGACATAATAGGTTAACATTATCATGTATATATTTTTTTTCATCTCGAAATGACAATTTGTAAGATAAATCAAGAAATTAGAGATTTAGCATAAATCTCCGCCATTTGTGATCCTGCAATGCTATGAATATGGTGTTTAAGATAGAGATAGGAATGTTCTTCGTCATCTTCGAAAACATCATAACTTTTGGTTTTATGGTGGTTGAATAGGTCGAAATTAAGGGAACATCATATTACATGATGTGTGCAATAAAAATGATATATTAAAGATTTACCAGATGACTTTGATTTTCTCTTCTTATATCCATAAGCATAGTTAAAGCTGTTCTAAATGTGAGTTATGTAGGCTTCCTTGTGAATACATAGATTTTTCAAGTTTCCTTCTGCAACGGTGACTTACCGATGTAATAAATTAAGTAAGTGTTCAGCTTTTATGGCATTTCGTCGCCATCGATTTGGTATGCATCGGATGTGAACACATGATGGTTTCCAGTCATATTAAGAGCTCTTCTGACAAATGCATTACCAAAACAAAATTGAAACAATGACTTCATAGAGAGCTCGGCGCCTTGTTTTCGAAAAGAGGGGACGTTTAGCGGCAAACATTTGTGCTAATGGGTGTTACACCAAATACTGATTTCCTTTCTTGTTTTGTGTCTTAATCTATGCACTCAGTCTAGATTTTTATCTCTAATAATTGCTTACTCCTGTTGCATTTAAACGGCTGTTTTATACCAATTAAAACTTTTGGCATCTTGCCGTATGTCAAATGCTGTAGTTTACATTACGTTTGTCAATATTTATCCTTAAATAGTTTGTAGTAATTGTCTCACCTAGTTTGTCGTTTCATTTCGCACAACTGAATGAAAAGGCAACACACGAATATTCTTTAAACATGACTCCCCCTGAAACCTCGGTTACAATCGGATTCGTAATCGAGATACACAAGAACGGCGAAACAATCACATTGACATGCGATTCAAAGTATTGAGACAGCTCTCTTAAGACTGGCTTATTTCCGCGCATGCGCGACACAGAGTTCTTCACATGCGAGGGGCTTGAGACGTATGATATTACAGCTAGTTTTCATTAGATGTGTGATTTTCCACATGAAGACTTTTTTGTTTTTCTGTTAGTTAATGATAAATGTAATTACATACATACGAGTATTGGTAATAATAGTATACAATTACATTCTGTAGTTAGCATTTCAAGAAAATTTCAGCGGACCGAAAGAAAAAAGTTTTAGATCACCCTAAGAAAATTTCTAACGAAAAGTCTAAAGACGCACCTTTAAGAAACATGATTCATCTAAAGAAATGGAAAATTGCTTTTAAAAATATTTCTTTAGGCAGACACTTATGACACGCTGTTTGTTGAAAGAGTTTGTCGTTTTATCAACTTTTAATTTTTATTTTAAACCTAGTTAGAAAAGTTAGAAACTTTTTAACATTCGTTTGATTTGAAAACGTGCCGAACGTATTAACCAAAAAGCTCTTTTATCGAATGGCTTTTAGAAAATAAGTTTGTAAATCTGAATTAAAAAATAATCTAAAGGACCACATCGCAATATTGTTATTTCATCAAAACATTGTAAGTATTTTATGCTAATGCACGTCAATGCAAAGAAAATCTTTGAAAATGCATGAAATATGCACTATGGAACTTGAAATGTCAGAGTCTACGATATGTATGTACATTCTCCATATACGCAGCTACCCTGTATTTTAATCAACAAAGTTCCTTCATTACCGTGATTTCAATGGGTCAAGTGCGCCGCATCACTGACGGCTGGTTATTCAAGTCTAGTCTAGTCGTCATCGGATTTGTGGCTATTGTCGCTCGTAACATTTATATTGTTGTAGCTCAGTAGTCCATTTTGTACACAACAATAACACACACAACAATAACACACACAACAATAACACACACAACAATAGAACATGCACAGCGCGCTCCACCCTTTTAACCCTGATTAAAGGATCAACGCCATTAATTTTCATTATATCTCTTTTCCTACACAATGTATTTGCCGTATTGCCTTTACTCCCAAACCAGATACTCAAAGATACTGCAAGGTGAACAGAGGCACACATTGTAAAATACTTGCCTAAAATAGCATTACATTTACAGACTCATAAACATATGTCTCGGGTGGGAGTGGGCAGAGAATAAACCCTTTAATTACGATGAGCCAACTAAATTTTCCAAAAAATAAGCAGAAGCGGCGATATCTCCGATAAGTTGCAAAGTGTGAAATATCTTGAACACTAGCTTCACTTTATAATAAACCCTCAATAACCAATATTTTAGTTGAAAACTGTCCTAAGCATATTATTGGTAAAGAAAATATTTTTCAGAAGATGACTGTTTAGGATCCTTACTGTCATTGTGCTTAGCTTAAGGTTTTAAGGTTCTACGCTGGAAACACTATTGTAACTTGTGTTTCCATGGAAACGGTCAATAATAAAATTCTGAAAAAAAGAGAAACCCAAACCACCAGAAAACATGCTTATAGTTCTACATAAAAACTTTCAATGAATTTGTAGGCCTTTTAGTTGTTGAGTTTTTGTTCGTCAATGAAAGTCCAAGTAATGTTACCATGGAAACTGCCAAAAGTAAAGTAGGTATGAGTTTTTTTAAATGCCACCACTATAATGATATTGTTCCCTATAGCAATTTTCAATGAGCTAGTCTTTCTTTTTTCTAGTTTCGGCCCTACAACAAAAGTTCGAGTTGTTTTATATGGAAACAGCCTAACATAATTGTAGGACGAAGTAGAAAACCCTCAAAAGCACCACTATACATGATGATATAACATTTATACCGTCATGCATTTTATAAACAAATATGAAAGTAAATGTGCAATTGTTTTGAGTACATGTCTCCAACAAATAGAATGTACTCTTTGTACTTAAATACAACTGTAAATCGTGTTCTGATCAACAGCCCTCAATGGTCCATGGCTGATTGACATCAGCGTGAACACCTTTCTCTCCGTCATAAATTCATATACAACCTCTGTCGAAATACTAGCGTACCTCGGTCTAGAAATGTAGAAGCCTGGTCTGATGCAAAGTTAGTTGTGCAATCAGCGAAGCCGTTTAAAAAGTTATTTAAAACTTTGAAGTTATTTCAGTATACTTTCGAAAGAGCTAAATTTCAATTCGAATACGCACTTTGCAGTCTTTTTTACGAATGCGTGACAACAAATATGTTATCAATGCATGTGGTATGGTATTTTCAAATTTTTAAATCAACAGTTCTCTCCCCTTTATTCTGGTTAGGGACATGTTGAAAGAATGTAGCCATTTACATTAGTTGAAGACTTTGTGGTTCATTTGGTGTTCGAGTAGACAGGTGCGCTATGTAAGAAGACACCATTTTATGTAAATCAAACAAAATTAATTTTGACATATTCATGATGCCAGATTTGATGTTTTCTGAATATGTGTTGAGGTACGAGCAGTAACCCATATACCGTTCGTCGATGGGCATTACGACATCCCCCTCCCTTCTTGCATGCTAGAATTCATAAGACACTTCCAACCCAACCCTCTCGACATATTAACCTAATCTATAATTATCTTGCAACATTTGTTCCCCGCCTGCTGAAACGCCTCTTAAGAAACCTATGCTTATAAGTACAAGACGGCCTTCACACACATCTACGCCGACACAAGGACACATACATGCAGGTGAAGGATAAGTGTGGCAACATTTAAGTCTCTAGACAAAAGTAACAATACGACCTTATATGGTACTTTCCGAATTATGACGGACAGGACACGAAATCAGCTTGAAACATTCTGTAACTATACGCCCCCACATGGACATGAGTCATTCAGACACGTGTGTGATCACGTTTGTCGTTTGCGTAGTGATGATGAAATATCTCCATGAGAAGCTAGAATTGTGACTGTTTATAACTCCAAATATATCAAAACCTAATTTTTACTATTGCAAGATTAATATATTGATCGTCAAAAGGTGGCTAGCATATTACATATCGCTTGAGCGAGATTAAGCGAGAACCACAATAGTATAAGAATACTCAACAAGATGCAAGGAATTACGGTTTATCTGTTAAGAGTGGATTACTGTTATAAATTCCTAGCTTTAGCGAGGAATTTTCACAAGAACTCACGAGGGACAGATAAACAATGTTTGTTTTGAAGTCTCTTTGACACGTGCGCGCTGGACTCACGGAACGAATGAATAGATATAGTTCTATCAGCCAATCAGATCCCGAGTTATTTTAGAAAAACTAATTCCTATGACCATTATGAAAACTTTAATACCCGGCATATTTGTGCCCGCTTGGGTAAGAAAAATACTTCTATCAAAGATGTGTAGTTCAATTGTTATGATGAAGTTTCAAAGGCTTTAACATCACGTGAGCATACAGACCATGCAAAAACGTTGATCAAATAATATGACGTCATCAGGCAGCCCTTCCGGTGATCACTGATGAACAAAAATCTGATGGCTTTTTATTTTTCCGTTATGTGTATTCTTCTGCAGATAACTGTCGATTGATGTTGGATAAATCAATACCAACCCTCGTATCCTCCAATATATCAACATAAGTTCCCGATATCTAAATATCGATTCTCGATTTATTGTTTCATAAATCTTCGACACTTGTGACATTCAAGTATCTTCATGACTACGTAGAGACTTCAAATACTCTTATACCCGTGGGCGACAAGAGCCCTTTATTTTCTGCTGTATCAATGTATTTCAATTACAAGTTTGTCAATGGTATCAATCGGTGAGAGTACTACTTCCTTACATGGTGGTGGTGTACCATTGATAACCTTGGGTGATGTGATATTGAATGAATGAACGTGCGCCCACAGCGGAACGCTCAGTTTGAGAAATCACGGGTGTGCTCCAGTTTGCAAATATACTGAATCATATTCAGTCACAAATGTCGATTGCAAATATAATTTGAAATGATCAACGGAGTTTTTATTCAGCATATTAATTGAACTCGGCTTTTAAACTGAAAACGTTGCTCACGCGTAGTACTGATCGATAGAGGCGACACGACTGCTTGTCATGTTGGCTAGGCCCTGTACCGTCTTGTAAATCTGTAATGCACATATAGAAACTAAATATACACAGTTATATAGATCGTAGCCTGTCTGGGTATCTGTCTCATCGCCTATGCGCTACTAATTAGAAAAACTTGTTAATAAAGTGTACATATAGGGGACAAATCTTTTATGACCCATTTCAATGCAGTTAGGGATTTATCACCTCAGGGCACTTCGGGTGCGTTCACTTACCAACGCGTATGTGGAAAATACGAACGAATAAATTAATCTTTGTAACAAAACTGTTGTCGTTGATGCATGAACGCTGTATGTTAATCATTTTCTAAATTACTTAAATAATGTAATGTAAATTAAATAATCTTTGATAAATGAATGTTTTAAGTCAATCAATTTAACATGCCTTCAGGTTGTAGAAAATGGTATTGGATATTTTGAATAAACAAGTTTGAACTCAAAAAAATTTAGTTGATGCTACTTACGGCAATTAATTACTAGAAAAATAGTTAAATGGTTCAGGAAATCAAAACATTCATATCTTGGGACAGATGGCTGTGTGATTGAACAGTATTGCCTACATACGAAACATTACAGATGCGAGCTCGCATTATCCCGCTCTCCACTTAAGTCAGAATTTCAAAATAGGAAAGTATCCATCAATGTGAATTGATCAATAACGGGAATAACTGTACGACATTGTAGTTTACAAAGAAGAGGAAGAACCTGTCAACACATGGCGTCAGTCGCTGGAGGAGCAGAATTTTGTGTTTACATGTTGCACAACTTTCAGACGGCGACCAGAATCTAGACTTATTCGCTGCTCGTCATTTGAATGTCCAATAGCAAATTTATTTGCTGTTCATTTTTCATATTGCTGTTCTGAATGACGAACAGAACATTAACTTTACGCCATTCCTCATTCGGCAAATGCTTTTCAAATTCTTTAAGATAGACATCGGACGTGCTGTGATTCGTTCTGTTTGCTGTACCAAATAGCTTTAAATTTTTTCATTCAAAAAAGTCCCTAAAACCCGCCCTGGAAACATTGTGTGCAAAAGTAGCATTAAACACTTGCAATCTCCCACTTTTTAAATGTGTAGCAATGTGTAATAGAAATTATGTCCGTTCGATTTTGAAAATGGTCTTGCTTTCAAATCTGTTCGCCTAATGGCAATTTTTTACTGTTAAAAAAGCCTTTAGAACTTAAATTTTCACTTCATGTTAAATTTCATCGGTATAGATTTATTCTTCACCAAGATCTGTACGACGGAAACATTCCGCCATTGAGAATTGGGTTGTTTTATTGTCTTTAGACACATAATGGATTGTTTCTTATGTTTCCATGGTGTTGTCATATATAGTATCTAAGGCTCGAGACTAATATGTGTAACAGAGTGTCCATCTGTCTGTACCAGTCGAGACAAGACTTCAGAGGCATTAATACCTGTTTAATACAACATTTCAGGCATATAGAAGATGATGTCAGAACGGGTCTGTTCTGATGACTCCAGAGAGTCACCGAGATCAAGTCCGTCTTCCTGTTGAAGGTTCGAGTCTTATACAATAATAAGAGGGAGCTGTCATAACCTCGACCCTATAGTGGTCCATCTTGGTATTGTTCTGATCAAACACTTTGTCACGTCTAACATGACTGAGACAGTTATTGGCTGATCTAGGACTATATCACCTGGTTGTTGTAATTATACAGTTCAAAAGTGTATGAATGTTATCTTAGTTTCTAACCAGCACAACAAGATGTTTGTCTTTTAGTCAAATAACTTGTAGTCCGCTGATAAACTATCACCCACAAGCACGGGAGACATCGATACAGGTTACAATACATAACGAGGCATTTCAAGTAGGCATATCAAGTTCAAACTTATAAATGAATTCATAAAGTGACGTCGGTAAGTATCACTCCTTACGTATTCATAAATGAGGTGAGGTGAGGTGAAATGGGGTTTAACGCCGCTTTCAAAAGTATTTCACTTATAACGCGGCTGCTAGTATTATGGCAGGGAGAAAGCCCGCAACACCATTGTGCGGTGAAACCTGCGAGCATCGGCTGGAACTAGCGAACCATGGGTGGTACTGCACTGAAATTCAGTGTAGCATTGCACCCAAACCTGACTGCGTGTAGAACAGTTCTCTACTGCAGACAAAGTTGCCGAGCCCCTGGCGGGATTCGAACCAAGGACCTCCTGATCCAAATTCGAACGCGCTAACCACTGCGCTATCCCGCCCCCTATTCATAAATAACCCAACTCCCATTCAACTGTGGAATGACGTATATGTCACCTTTTAAATGAGAGCTACGTTACTTCAATTAGTGAAAGGCGAGTTTTATGGCGTCATCGCAAGACGGATGTGCCAAGATCGAGGTAAAAAGCTTCATTCAATATGCGATCTCCCTTCTCATTTCTTTCGAACAAAAACAAGTGCACGTGTCAAAGTGGAACATGCGCATTTGTTTCGCAAGACAGGTACCGTTAACGGAATGGACTACTATTCGTTGCGGGGAAAACCTGTGAGCATCGGGTGGAATAAGCGAGCCGAGGTAATTTGTGTTTAACGTCGCTTTCGAGAGTATTTTGATTATATCGCGGCAGTTAGTACTATAGCAGGGAGAAAGCCCGCAAGACCAGTGTGGCTATGCATTGCAGTGAAACCTGCGAGCATTGCTGAAACTAGCGAACCATGGGTGCTACTGCGCTAAAACCTTCCTGCGTGTAGAACAGTTCTCTACTGCAGAAAACAATTGCCGAGCCCCTTGCTGGATTCAAACCCTGAAACTTCTTCCAATGCTGAACAAGTTAACCACTGCGCTATCCCACGCGACCCCAATAAAATTCCCTCAAGGTGATTCAAGAAATACATATGGATAGAGTTTTAATTCGAAAACTTGTAAATAAAATCCTCTTCCCAGGGCAAGGTGAAAACGCATCGAGATAGACTATCAATTTTATCAGGAAATCTTTTCGATTTCGCCGTGACGTTAAGATAGTCAAAAATAAGATCACAATCTGCGAAAATTGTGTTATTGAAAGTGCATAAAGAACAACACCATGTTCAATGTGGCTAATGTTAGCAAGAAACGTTAGAGCTTAATCCGAGCAATGCTCCAAAACAGATTTGTAGTTGCTGTGACAGGTGAAAAACACTTGATCCTAAGTTAAGTTAACGCTTTAATCTAAGGCTGTCTTTAAACAACGACCGTTTTTTTATGGTTGCGCCATCCGTTCTGTTTCTTACCAATACACTAGGCGCGAACAGCTTTTTATCATCCAAAACTCTTCCACAGGAGATATCGCTTGTGGAAGATCAAGCGATATCTTCTAGGAGATATCTTTTTGCAGTAGATATTGAACGATGCCCCTCTGACGTCAAGTATATGACAGTTGTTTTACATCAAGTAATGACATCACAATGCTATGACGTCATAAAAACTACGACGTCACAATGCTACGACATCACCGCACTTGGGGCAGCACGGTGTTCAGTAATGTTCATTTGTCATTCAAATGTAATGAAAAATGATTTTGTATGATAAAATGAATCTCATGCACCCTCATGTCTTCTGATATCAAATATATCTACACTCGTTGAATAAAGTAAATATATCCTCGGATGTTTGTAACTTTCATCAACTCGTGTTGATATAATTTATTTGATATCAGATGACACTTGGGCGAGATTCTCTATGAATTGGCCAGCGCGTTTTATACAGATATTAAAGAACCACTCCGTGAGTTGTTGGAGTCATATATGCCAAACTTAATGAATGGTGTCATTTGATCGGGAAGTATCGACTGTTACCAAAAAGACAATTTAAAGCTTAGTTTTTTACAGTGACAATATGAAGGTAGATTATGATCGAAATCCGGACAGTGGCGCGCATAAAATAGTCAAAAGTAATTTTGGAGACTTATCTAAAACGGCCAGGAGGGCAGTTAGGAGTTGATAGTGTTTTAGGTTACATAACTAGTATCCATGTATACACCTCTGCATTTATATGGCTGTTTTTATATTTTCATCGAAAACCAATATCTGTCATATCTATTGGACATGAAAAGTTAGGATGTGTTGATTTTATATCACCACATATGACATTTAGGTTCGTATCAAAGGTAAATAATATGTTATGAAAATCGCGGAGTGGCTCTTTGGGTAAATACAAGTGAAGAAACACGTTGTAATCAATATCTCTCAATGACATAGCCTTTTTTTACTTTAAATCGAGTATTTTTATCGAAAGTTAAGGAAATAACCTTACCCAATTGCCTACTAGGAAATACCTTACTGAAATCAGGGGAATTCCTCATGCCATTTCAATTGCGTTGCGTCAAAAATAGCAGGCCTTCCTACGCGACGCATTGTCTAAATGTGAAAATAACTGTTTGCGTTTTTCTCTGACGCTACGCAGGACGCAACGCAGAAAAAGACGGCCGTAGTGTAAATCCAGTTCCGTTGCACAAAACACCAAGATATCCTTAAACCGCCGAGGTGGCCTTAGTGCAATGTATCAGAGTTGCACTAAGGGTAAAGTGTTTAACCTTAATTGTTTCAGTGGCATTCTAGAAGTTGGTAGTATAAAGACGACAATGATATGGATATACAACTTCTTTATTACACAGTGGCGACGTTTCGGTATAGATCCTTATACCATTATCAAGCATATGGGAAAAAAGTGATCATTTTTTTAATATAAGGATAAAAAAAATTTTTGTATAAGGATCTACACAGAAACGTCGCCACTGTGTAATAAAGAAGTTGTATATCCATATATCATTGTCGTCTTTGTTTAACCTTAATGTTGTTGCTTTGAAAAACGACCTCCAGGGCGAGAGGATGTCCTCAGTAGCGACATAATCAGAAACAAAATAACAACAAAACATTTTCGGCAGTAGATTTTACTTTTCCATATATGTATATATAAATATAACCCTTTTTACCAAATACAAGGACAGTAAAATCTACAGTTTAAATCAATTAGCCTGGTAACTAGGCGTGGACATCGTGTATAACTTGGAGTCAGGAACATTTATGTAAATTCCCCGTCGACGTCGTTTTTCTGTCAAACATGAGTTTCCATCGCAGGCGTTGGCACATGTGGTGAAGTTGCATTCGAAGCGGACCATGCCGTCGTGTTCTAGAGAGAAGGCCCTGAAGTATGGGCTCTTGCTGACTAGTCCGGCGGTGGTAAAGCCGTGCATCTTGCTGAAGATCATCCCATCACCACAACCTGCCCGGATCAGGGAGTAGCGAGTATTCGTGGTAGTGCCTGAAACATGGCAGATAGAATGAGGACTGTTTTCGTGTATACAAGACTTCTTAATATGTGACCTTTAGATAGAAACTAATCTCGCCATTGAGCACTTTTCACTCGCCTAACGAATGTATATTAAATTTAATATATCAGATTTTTAGTTTTCATACGGAGCGACATGACTTGTCGAAAACTAACCACTGGTCTAGAATGAGTTAATTGAAATAAATCCTCATCACTAGCAAAGGCAACAGTTATTTCATACCAATTTATCTCTGATCCTAGTATCTCATTCTAGTACTTTCAAACCGACCTAATATTATCATAATATGTTAACGTATTATTACCTTCTAAAATTGCTTACATTATTTCAATGACCGCGCTCCTGAAAATCTTCAAACCTTACGCTGCATGATCATTTCGATACGAATTTGACACTAAGCGGTTTGAGCTGATGTGTATCGCTGCCCTAAATTTGTTAAAACAATAACTCATCCTAAATAGTATAAACAAGGTCCAAACTACCAATAGCATCGCAGCCAACGATCCGTAGTCCTTTCTCGCCCCCTTGCCCATCGCTTTCTGCCTTCAGCTGAACCTTGCGACCATGAGGCATGAAGGTCACCGGGTCACCCAGCACGTCGATCACAGACAGCTCTATGCTTGACGAGGACTTGGGGCCCATGTTCTCCTGGAGCGCCTTGGCAGCGATAAAGTAGTCCTCCAAAGATTGTTTCTCTGTGTCGTCATTGCCCTTCTTTGCAAATGTACAGGTAACCTACAGAAAGAGTAAAATTAGTTATGTACCTGTGGGAACAGCAATGATAATATCAGTAACCTGCGGAAGGCTTAAGGAAAGAGTAACCTAGAGGAGTACAAATAGGGACATTAACCAAAATACGCAGTACAGGTAACGACAGTAACAAACATGCGCAGTACAGGTAACGACAGTAACAACCATACGCAGTACAGGTAACGACAGTAATCTACATGAGCACAGGTAACGACAGTAACCCACATACGCAATACAGGTAACGACAGTAACCCACATACGCAATGCAGGTAACGGCAGTAACCCACATACGCTATACAGGTAACGACAGTAACCCACATACGCAGTACAGTTAACGGCAGTAACCCACAGACGCAGTACAGGTAACGATAGTAACCCACATACGCAGTACAGGTAACGACAGTAATCTACAGAACAGGTAACGACACTAAATACAGGAGGAGCACAGGTAACGAAAGCCGCTTTTAAGAGTATTTCACTTATATAGCTAGTATTGTGGCTATGCATTGCGGTGAAACCTGCGAGCGTCGGCTTGAACTAGCGAAACATGGGTGTGATACTGCACTGAAATTCAGTGTAGCATTGCACCCAAACCTGACTGCGTGTATGCTCAAGTTTTTCTAGTATATCATGCGAAAAAAAACAAAAAACTCGTGCTCTTGGAAAACTGTGGGCGGAACCAAGTTCTAACGCAAGGCCCGTTCTTAAAGCTGGTTATGGCGTGTGGTAGAGTTAAGTAATGAGTACAGAGTCGTCCATGCGGGATTATGTTTTTACAGGTTTTGCAAATGGCACCACTTAGGGAGATTACCATCCAAAACTGTTCCACAGCATATATCGCATGAGGGAGATGAAGCGATGTCTCCTACAAGGCGAGGTGATTTAGGGTTTAACGTCGCTTTCAATAGAATATCCCTTATACCACTGCTACTAGTATTATTTAAGGGGAAAAGCCCACAACACTGTTGTGGCTATACAACCCTCAAGCATCGGCTGGAACTACCAAACCACAGGTGTTACTGCGCGATATCTGCGCGACAGTCAATTAACAACATTTTAGCAGATAAAGTAATCGGCAACAATGCGAAGACAAACATGACAATGGTATATTTCGGCTTTCTGAGTCTAGGGGTAGTGGCGAAGTGTTAAAATTCTTCAACGTAAGTAAAAATGATTTTGGATGATAAATAGAATCTTACCCTCGTGTCTTCATCCTCGACAAGACTGATATTGTAACTTATCAAATGTAACAACAGATGTTAATATCAGAAGACACTTGGGTGCGATTCTCTATGTATCAACTAACCGATTTATTCATTACATGTAGACAAGTTTCATACTACTTCAACCGTTAAAAACAAAGTAAGGTTATAAGTACAAACGCTTGTGACAGGGTATTAACAAGCACAATTTAATAAGTGAGAAACTTAATAACAATGGTTTGAGAAAAAACTCGAACATCCTATTTCAATAATCCAGTGACATGCTCGATTCGTTCATTTGCGCCAGTCTGATTAAAATCTACCGAGATTCGAACTCTATCTGTCCAGGCTATGCTCTCCACAACGGTCTGACCGCAGCCTACTGTAGCGCACGTTCTTACGTAAATTCAGCTAACCAATCACAATGCTTGCGGCAAAAGCATTCGGTATCAGTAGCTAGGGGCAAGTAACTCCCATTTACCATTCGTTAACCTTGTTCGCCGGTATCCTTATTTTAAACTCGAAGATGTGATTGGTTTGCTAATGACTAGGTTTTGTCTGCGCTAAGCTGGTGTCAGCACGTGCGAGCAGTGAGGCTGCCTTCAGACCGTTGCATTTGTGGAGAGGAAACCCCCGTGAGTCATTTTAAAAACACGTATATTCCTCGGTACACGGTCGATTTTAATTAGACCGTCATTTGCCCTTAACTAAAGAGCCCTCTTCAAGTAATACATATATTTAATCAAGAGGAGTTGTATTATCAAGAAAACACAGCAGTCAAAGGTACTCATTTAATTGGATCCAAAATTTAAGTTGACTGTTCATGTTTTTCAAATTGAATGCAACCATTTACATATCAATTCACATGTGAAACTGATAGATTAAAACAGATAATTTACCTGATATTCGCGAGCATCATTGTGAATCTTTCCGTTTTCCTCCCCTAGAGACGCCTTGACAGTGATGACATAAACTTCTGAGTTTTCTCTCCTCTTGAACACGCAACCAGCAGAGTCGTTGCCGTCATATCGCACAGGTAAGCGATAGTTGACCCGATCGTTGTTCGTGTTTGAGAAAGTAAACGTGTTGCCCGAACGACACACTGCAGAAAATGCAGCTGTCACATCCGTAATTCCTCTAACCAAAGCTTCCTGAGATGTGTTTGAGCCGCAGTCGTGGGATATATCCAATATGTACTCTGTGTGGTTGGTTGGAGAAGTGGTTGGAGAAGTAGTAGGAGAGGTCGTTGGAGAAGTGCTAGGAGAAGTGGTAGGAGAAGTGGTTGGAGAGGTCGTTGGAGAGGTGGTTGGAGAGGTCGTTGGAGAAGTGGTAGGAGAAGTGGTTGGAGAGGTTGTTGGCGACGTGGTTGGCGAGGTGGTTGGAGAGGTGGTTGGCGAGGTGGTTGGAGAGGTGGTTGGAGAGGTGGTAGGAGAGGTGGTTGGAGAGGTGGTTGGAGAGGTTGTTGGAGAGGTGGTAGGAGAGGTGGTAGGAGAGGTTGTTGGAGAGGTGGTAGGAGAGGTGGTAGGAGAGGTTGTTGGAGAAGTGGTTGGAGAGGTGGTAGGAGAGGTAGTAGGAGAGGTTGTTGGAGAGGTGGTTGGCGAGGTGGTAGGAGAAGTGGTTGGCGAGGTGGTTGGCGAGGTGGTTGGAGAGGTGGTTGGAGAAGTGGTTGGAGAAGTGGTAGGAGAAGTGGTTGGAGAGGTGGTTGGAGAAGTGGTTGGAGAAGTGGTTGGAGAAGTGGTTGGAGAAGTGGTTGGAGAGGTTGTTGGAGAAGTGGTAGGAGAAGTGGTAGGAGAAGTGGTTGGAGAGGTGGTTGGAGAGGTGGTTGGAGAGGTGGTAGGAGAGGTTGTTGGAGAAGTGGTTGGCGAGGTGGTTGGAGAGGTGGTAGGAGAGGTGGTTGGAGAAGTGGTTGGAGAGGTTGTTGGAGAGGTTGTTGGAGAGGTTGTTGGAGAGGTTGTTGGAGAAGTGGTAGGAGATGTGGTAGGAGATGTGGTAGGAGAGGTGGTTGGAGAGGTGGTAGGAGAGGTGGTTGGAGAGGTGGTTGGAGAGGTGGTTGGGGAAGTGGTTGGAGAGGTGGTTGGCGAAGTGGTTGGCGAGGTGGTTGGAGAGGTGGTAGGAGAGGTGGTAGGAGAGGTGGTTGGAGAGGTGGTAGGAGAGGTTGTTGGAGAAGTGGTTGGCGAGGTGGTAGGTGAAGTGGTTGGAGAAGTGGTTGGAGAAGTGGTTGGAGAGGTGGTTGGAGAAGTGGTTGGAGAAGTAGTTGGAGAAGTGGTTGGAGAAGTGGTTGGAGAAGTGGTAGGAGAAGTGGTTGGAGAAGTGGTTGGAGAAGTGGTTGGAGAAGTGGTAGGAGATGTGGTAGGAGAGGTGGTAGGAGAGGTGGTTGGAGAGGTGGTTGGAGAGGTGGTTGGAGAGGTTGTTGGAGAGGTTGTTGGAGAGGTGGTTGGAGAGGTGGTTGGAGAGGTGGTTGGGGAAGTGGTTGGAGAGGTGGTTGGAGATGTGGTAGGAGAGGTGGTTGGAGAGGTGGTAGGAGAGGTGGTTGGAGAGGTGGTTGGAGAGGTGGTTGGAGAGGTTGTTGGAGAGGTTGTTGGAGAGGTTGTTGGAGAAGTGGTAGGAGATGTGGTAGGAGATGTGGTAGGAGAGGTGGTTGGAGAGGTGGTAGGAGAGGTGGTTGGAGAGGTGGTTGGAGAGGTGGTTGGGGAAGTGGTTGGAGAGGTGGTTGGCGAAGTGGTTGGCGAGGTGGTTGGAGAGGTGGTAGGAGAGGTGGTAGGAGAGGTGGTTGGAGAGGTGGTAGGAGAGGTTGTTGGAGAAGTGGTTGGCGAGGTGGTAGGGGAAGTGGTTGGAGAAGTGGTTGGAGAAGTGGTTGGAGAGGTGGTTGGAGAGGTGGTTGGAGAAGTGGTTGGAGAAGTAGTTGGAGAAGTGGTTGGAGAAGTGGTTGGAGAAGTGGTTGGAGAAGTGGTAGGAGAAGTGGTTGGAGAAGTGGTTGGAGAAGTGGTAGGAGATGTGGTAGGAGAGGTGGTAGGAGAGGTGGTTGGAGAGGTGGTTGGAGAGGTGGTTGGAGAGGTTGTTGGAGAGGTTGTTGGAGAGGTGGTTGGAGAGGTGGTTGGAGAGGTGGTTGGGGAAGTGGTTGGAGAGGTGGTTGGAGAGGTGGTTGGAGAGGTGGTTGGAGAGGTGGTTGGAGAGGTTGTTGGAGAGGTTGTTGGAGAGGTGGTTGGAGAGGTGGTTGGAGAGGTTGTTGGAGAGGTGGTTGGAGAAGTGGTTGGCGAGGTGGTTGGAGAGGTGGTTGGAGAGGTTGTTGGAGAGGTTGTTGGAGAGGTGGTTGGAGAGGTGGTTGGCGAGGTGGTTGGAGAAGTGGTTGGAGAAGTGGTTGGCGAGGTGGTTGGAGAGGTGGTTGGAGAGGTGGTTGGAGAAGTGGTTAGAGATGTGGTTGGAGATGTGGTTGGAGAGGTGGTTGGCGAGGTGGTAGGGGAAGTGGTTGGAGAAGTGGTTGGCGAGGTGGTAGGGGAAGTAGTAGGGGAAGTGGTTGGAGAAGTGGTTGGAGAGGTGGTTGGCGAGGTGGTAGGGGAAGTGGTTGGAGAAGTGGTTGGCGAGGTGGTAGGGGAAGTGGTAGGGGAAGTGGTTGGAGAAGTGGTTGGAGAAGTGGTTGGAGAGGTGGTTGGAGAGGTGGTAGGAGAGGTGGTAGGAGAGGTTGTTGGAGAAGTGGTTGGCGAGGTGGTAGGGGAAGTGGTTGGAGAGGTTGTAGGAGAGGTTGTTGGAGAAGTGGTTAATGAGGTGGTAGGGGAAGTGGTTGGAGAGGTGGTTGGAGAGGTTGTTGGAGAAGTTGTTGGAGAAGTGGTAGGAGATGTGGTTGGAGAAGTGGTTGGAGAGGTGGTTGGCGAGGTGGTTGGCGAGGTGGTAGGAGAGGTTGTTGGAGAAGTGGTTGGCGAGGTGGTAGGGGAAGTGGTTGGCGAGGTGGTAGGGGAGGTGGTTGGAGAGGTGGTAGGGGAGGTGGTTGGAGAGGTGGTAGGGGAAGTGGTTGGAGAGGTGGTAGGGGAAGTGGTTGGAGAAGTGGTTGGAGAAGTGGTTGGAGAAGTGGTTGGAGATGTGGTAGGAGAGGTTGTTGGAGAGGTTGTTGGAGAAGTGGTTGGAGAGGTGGTAGGGGAAGTGGTTGGAGAAGTGGTTGGAGAAGTGGTTGGAGAAGTGGTTGGAGAAGTGGTTGGAGAGGTGGTTGGAGAGGTGGTTGGAGAAGTGGTTGGAGAGGTTGTTGGAGAAGTGGTTGGAGAAGTGGTTGGAGAAGTGGTAGGAGAAGTGGTAGGAGATGTGGTTGGAGAAGTGGTTGGGGAAGTGGTAGGAGAAGTGGTAGGAGAGGTTGTTGGAGAGGTGGTAGGAGAGGTGGTAGGAGAGGTGGTTGGAGAGGTGGTTGGAGAGGTGGTAGGAGAGGTGGTTGGAGAGGTTGTTGGAGAGGTTGTTGGAGAGGTGGTTGGAGAGGTTGTTGGAGAGGTGGTTGGAGAGGTGGTTGGAGAGGTGGTTGGAGAGGTGGTTGGAGAGGTTGTTGGAGAGGTGGTTGGAGAGGTGGTTGGAGAGGTGGTTGGAGAGGTGGTTGGAGAAGTGGTTGGAGAAGTGGTTGGAGAGGTGGTTGGCGAGGTGGTTGGAGAGGTGGTTGGAGAGGTGGTAGGAGAGGTGGTTGGAGATGTGGTTGGAGAAGTGGTTGGCGAGGTGGTTGGAGAAGTGGTTGGAGAGGTGGTTGGAGAGGTGGTTGGCGAGGTGGTAGGGGAAGTGGTTGGAGAAGTGGTTGGCGAGGTGGTAGGGGAAGTGGTAGGGGAAGTGGTTGGAGAAGTGGTTGGAGAGGTGGTTGGAGAGGTGGTTGGAGAGGTGGTTGGAGAGGTGGTTGGAGAGGTGGTTGGAGAGGTGGTAGGAGAGGTTGTTGGAGAGGTTGTTGGAGAAGTGGTTGGAGAAGTGGTTGGAGAAGTGGTTGGAGAGGTTGTAGGAGAGGTTGTAGGAGAGGTTGTTGGAGAAGTTGTTGGAGAAGTGGTAGGAGATGTGGTTGGAGAAGTGGTTGGAGAGGTGGTTGGCGAGGTGGTTGGCGAGGTGGTAGGAGAGGTTGTTGGAGAAGTGGTTGGCGAGGTGGTAGGGGAGGTGGTTGGCGAGGTGGTAGGGGAGGTGGTTGGAGAGGTGGTAGGGGAAGTGGTTGGAGAGGTGGTAGGGGAAGTGGTTGGAGAAGTGGTAGGGGAAGTGGTTGGAGAAGTGGTTGGAGAAGTGGTTGGAGAAGTGGTAGGAGAGGTTGTTGGAGAAGTGGTAGGGGAAGTGGTTGGCGAGGTGGTAGGGGAGGTGGTTGGAGAGGTTGTAGGAGAGGTTGTTGGAGAAGTGGTTGGCGAGGTGGTAGGGGAAGTGGTTGGAGAGGTTGTAGGAGAGGTTGTTGGAGAAGTGGTTAATGAGGTGGTAGGGGAAGTGGTTGGAGAGGTGGTTGGAGAGGTTGTTGGAGAAGTTGTTGGAGAAGTGGTAGGAGATGTGGTTGGAGAAGTGGTTGGAGAGGTGGTTGGCGAGGTGGTTGGCGAGGTGGTAGGAGAGGTTGTTGGAGAAGTGGTTGGCGAGGTGGTAGGGGAAGTGGTTGGCGAGGTGGTAGGGGAGGTGGTTGGAGAGGTGGTAGGGGAGGTGGTTGGAGAGGTGGTTGGAGAGGTTGTTGGAGAAGTGGTTGGAGAAGTGGTTGGAGAAGTGGTAGGAGAAGTGGTAGGAGATGTGGTTGGAGAAGTGGTTGGGGAAGTGGTAGGAGAAGTGGTAGGAGAGGTTGTTGGAGAGGTGGTAGGAGAGGTGGTAGGAGAGGTGGTTGGAGAGGTGGTTGGAGAGGTGGTTGGAGAGGTGGTTGGAGAGGTTGTTGGAGAGGTTGTTGGAGAGGTGGTTGGAGAGGTTGTTGGAGAGGTTGTTGGAGAGGTGGTTGGAGAGGTGGTTGGAGAGGTGGTTGGAGAGGTTGTTGGAGAGGTGGTTGGAGAGGTGGTTGGAGAGGTGGTTGGAGAAGTGGTTGGAGAGGTGGTTGGCGAGGTGGTTGGAGAGGTGGTTGGAGAGGTGGTAGGAGAGGTGGTTGGAGATGTGGTTGGAGAAGTGGTTGGCGAGGTGGTTGGAGAAGTGGTTGGAGAGGTGGTTGGAGAGGTGGTTGGCGAGGTGGTAGGGGAAGTGGTTGGAGAAGTGGTTGGCGAGGTGGTAGGGGAAGTGGTAGGGGAAGTGGTTGGAGAAGTGGTTGGAGAGGTGGTTGGAGAGGTGGTTGGAGAGGTGGTTGGAGAGGTGGTTGGAGAGGTGGTTGGAGAGGTGGTAGGAGAGGTTGTTGGAGAGGTTGTTGGAGAGGTTGTTGGAGAAGTGGTTGGAGAAGTGGTTGGAGAAGTGGTTGGAGAGGTTGTAGGAGAGGTTGTAGGAGAGGTTGTTGGAGAAGTTGTTGGAGAAGTGGTAGGAGATGTGGTTGGAGAAGTGGTTGGAGAAGTGGTTGGAGAGGTGGTTGGCGAGGTGGTTGGCGAGGTGGTAGGAGAGGTTGTTGGAGAAGTGGTTGGCGAGGTGGTAGGGGAGGTGGTTGGCGAGGTGGTAGGGGAGGTGGTTGGAGAGGTGGTAGGGGAAGTGGTTGGAGAGGTGGTAGGGGAAGTGGTTGGAGAAGTGGTAGGGGAAGTGGTTGGAGAAGTGGTTGGAGAAGTGGTTGGAGAAGTGGTAGGAGAGGTTGTTGGAGAAGTGGTAGGGGAAGTGGTTGGCGAGGTGGTAGGGGAGGTGGTTGGAGAGGTTGTAGGAGAGGTTGTTGGAGAAGTGGTTGGCGAGGTGGTAGGGGAAGTGGTTGGAGAGGTTGTAGGAGAGGTTGTTGGAGAAGTGGTTAATGAGGTGGTAGGGGAAGTGGTTGGAGAGGTGGTTGGAGAGGTTGTTGGAGAAGTTGTTGGAGAAGTGGTAGGAGATGTGGTTGGAGAAGTGGTTGGAGAGGTGGTTGGCGAGGTGGTTGGCGAGGTGGTAGGAGAGGTTGTTGGAGAAGTGGTTGGCGAGGTGGTAGGGGAAGTGGTTGGCGAGGTGGTAGGGGAGGTGGTTGGAGAGGTGGTAGGGGAGGTGGTTGGAGAGGTGGTAGGGGAAGTGGTTGGAGAGGTGGTAGGGGAAGTGGTTGGAGAAGTGGTTGGAGAAGTGGTTGGAGATGTGGTAGGAGAGGTTGTTGGAGAGGTTGTTGGAGAAGTGGTTGGAGAGGTGGTAGGGGAAGTGGTTGGAGAAGTGGTTGGAGAAGTGGTTGGAGAAGTGGTTGGAGAGGTGGTTGGAGAGGTGGTTGGAGAAGTGGTTGGAGAGGTTGTTGGAGAAGTGGTTGGAGAAGTGGTTGGAGAAGTGGTAGGAGAAGTGGTAGGAGATGTGGTTGGAGAAGTGGTTGGGGAAGTGGTAGGAGAAGTGGTAGGAGAGGTTGTTGGAGAGGTGGTAGGAGAGGTGGTAGGAGAGGTGGTTGGAGAGGTGGTTGGAGAGGTGGTAGGAGAGGTGGTTGGAGAGGTTGTTGGAGAGGTGGTTGGAGAGGTGGTTGGAGAGGTTGTTGGAGAGGTTGTTGGAGAGGTGGTTGGAGAGGTGGTTGGAGAGGTGGTTGGAGAGGTGGTTGGAGAGGTGGTTGGAGAGGTGGTTGGAGAAGTGGTTGGCGAGGTGGTTGGAGAGGTGGTTGGAGAGGTGGTAGGAGAGGTGGTTGGAGATGTGGTTGGCGAGGTGGTTGGAGAAGTGGTTGGAGAGGTGGTTGGAGAGGTGGTTGGAGAGGTGGTAGGGGAAGTGGTTGGAGAAGTGGTTGGCGAGGTGGTAGGGGAAGTGGTAGGGGAAGTGGTAGGGGAAGTGGTTGGAGAAGTGGTTGGAGAGGTGGTTGGAGAGGTGGTTGGAGAGGTGGTTGGAGAGGTGGTAGGAGAGGTTGTTGGAGAGGTTGTTGGAGAGGTTGTTGGAGAAGTGGTTGGAGAAGTGGTTGGAGAAGTGGTTGGAGAGGTTGTAGGAGAGGTTGTAGGAGAGGTTGTTGGAGAAGTGGTTGGCGAGGTGGTAGGGGAAGTGGTTGGAGAGGTTGTAGGAGAGGTTGTAGGAGAGGTTGTTGGAGAAGTGGTTAATGAGGTGGTAGGGGAAGTGGTTGGAGAAGTGGTTGGAGAGGTTGTTGGAGAAGTTGTTGGAGAAGTGGTAGGAGATGTGGTTGGAGAAGTGGTTGGAGAGGTGGTTGGCGAGGTGGTTGGCGAGGTGGTAGGAGAGGTTGTTGGAGAAGTGGTTGGCGAGGTGGTAGGGGAGGTGGTTGGAGAGGTGGTAGGGGAAGTGGTTGGAGAGGTGGTAGGGGAAGTGGTTGGAGAGGTGGTAGGGGAAGTGGTTGGAGAGGTGGTAGGGGAAGTGGTTGGAGAAGTGGTTGGAGAAGTGGTAGGAGAGGTTGTTGGAGAAGTGGTAGGGGAAGTGGTTGGCGAGGTGGTAGGGGAGGTGGTTGGAGAGGTGGTAGGGGAAGTGGTTGGAGAGGTGGTAGGGGAAGTGGTTGGAGAGGTGGTAGGGGAAGTGGTTGGAGAAGTGGTTGGAGAAGTGGTTGGAGAAGTGGTTGGAGAAGTGGTTGGAGAGGTTGTTGGAGAGGTTGTTGGAGAAGTGGTTGGAGAAGTGGTTGGAGAAGTGGTAGGAGAGGTGGTAGGAGAGGTTGTTGGAGAAGTGGTTGGCGAGGTGGTAGGGGAAGTGGTTGGCGAGGTGGTAGGGGAAGTGGTTGGAGAAGTGGTTGGAGAAGTGGTTGGAGAAGTAGTTGGAGAAGTGGTTGGAGATGTGGTTGGAGATGTGGTTGGAGATGTGGTTGGAGATGTGGTTGGAGAGGTCGTTGGAGAGGTCGTTGGAGAGGTGGTAGGGGAAGTGGTTGGAGAAGTGGTTGGAGAGGTGGTTGGAGAGGTGGTTGGAGAGGTGGTTGGAGAGGTGGTAGGGGAAGTGGTTGGAGAGGTGGTTGGAGAGGTGGTAGGAGAGGTGGTTGGAGAGGTGGTTGGAGAGGTGGTTGGAGATGTGGTTGGAGAAGTGGTTGGCGAGGTGGTTGGAGATGTGGTTGGCGAGGTGGTAGGGGAAGTGGTTGGCGAGGTGGTAGGGGAAGTGGTTGGAGAGGTGGTAGGGGAAGTGGTTGGAGAAGTGGTTGGAGAAGTGGTTGGAGAAGTGGTTGGAGAGGTGGTAGGAGAGGTGGTTGGAGAGGTTGTAGGAGAGGTTGTTGGAGAGGTGGTTGGCGAGGTGGTTGGAGAGGTGGTTGGAGAGGTTGTAGGAGAGGTTGTTGGAGAGGTTGTAGGAGAGGTTGTTGGAGAAGTGGTTAATGAGGTGGTAGGAGAAGTTGTTGGAGAAGTGGTAGAAGAGGTGGTAGGAGAGGTTGTTGGAGAAGTGGTTGGCGAGGTGGTAGGGGAAGTGGTTGGCGAGGTGGTAGGGGAAGTGGTTGGCGAGGTGGTAGGGGAAGTGGTTGGAGAGGTGGTAGGGGAAGTGGTTGGCGAGGTGGTAGGGGAAGTGGTTGGAGAGGTGGTTGGAGAAGTGGTTGGAGAAGTGGTTGGAGATGTGGTTGGAGAGGTTGTACGAGAGGTTGTTGGAGATGTGGTTGGAGAAGTGGTTGGAGAGGTGGTTGGAGAGGTTGTAGGAGAGGTTGTTGGAGAGGTGGTTAGAGAGGTGGTTGGAGAGGTGGTTGGAGAAGTGGTAGGCGAGGTGGTAGGAGAGGTGGTAGGAGATGTGGTAGGAGATGTGGTAGGAGATGTGGTAGGAGATGTGGTAGGAGATGTGGTTGGAGAAGTGGTTGGCGAGGTGGTTGGCGAGGTGGTAGGAGATGTGGTTGGAGAGGTGGTTGGAGATGTGGTAGGAGAGGTGGTAGGAGAGGTTGTTGGCGAGGTTGTAGGGGAAGTGGTAGGGGAAGTGGTAGGGGAAGTGGTTGGAGAAGTGGTTTGAGAGGTGGTTGGAGAAGTGGTTGGCGAGGTGGTTGGAGAGGTGGTTGGAGAGGTGGTTGGCGAGGTTGTTGGAGAAGTGGTTGGCGAGGTGGTAGGGGAAGTGGTTGGCGAGGTGGTAGGGGAAGTGGTTGGAGAAGTGGTAGGGGAAGTGGTTGGAGAAGTCGTTGGAGAGGTGGTTGGAGAGGTTGTTGGAGAAGTGGTTGGAGAAGTGGTTGGAGAGGTGGTTGGAGAAATGGTTGGAGAAGTGGTTGGAGAGGTGGTAGGAGAGGTGGTAGGAGAGGTGGTTGGAGAAGTGGTTGGAGAAGTGGTTGGCGAAGTGGTTAATGAGGTGGTAGGGGAAGTGGTTGGAGAAGTGGTTGGAGAAGTGGTTGGAGAGGTGGTTGGAGAGGTGGTTGGAGAGGTGGTTGGAGAGGTTGTTGGAGAGGTTGTTGGAGAGGTTGTTGGAGAGGTTGTTGGAGAGGTGGTAGGGGAAGTGGTTGGAGAGGTGGTTGGAGAGGTGGTTGGAGAGGTGGTTGGAGATGTGGTTGGAGAGGTGGTTGGAGAAGTGGTTGGAGAGGTGGTTGGAGAGGTGGTTGGAGAGGTGGTTGGCGAGGTGGTTGGAGAGGTGGTTGGCGAGGTGGTAGGGGAAGTGGTTGGAGAGGTGGTAGGGGAAGTGGTTGGAGAGGTGGTAGGGGAAGTGGTTGGAGAGGTGGTAGGGGAAGTGGTAGGGGAAGTGGCTGGAGAAGTGGTTGGGGAAGTGGTTGGAGAAGTGGTTGGAGAGGTGGTTGGAGAGGTGGTTGGAGAGGTGGTTGGAGAAGTGGTTGGAGAAGTGGTTGGCGAAGTGGTGGGAGATGTGGTTGGAGATGTGGTTGGAGATGTGGTTGGAGATGTGGTTGGAGATGTGGTTGGCGAGGTGGTTGGAGAGGTGGTTGGAGAGGTGGTTGGAGAGGTGGTTGGAGAGGTTGTTGGAGAGGTGGTAGGGGAAGTGGTTGGAGAAGTGGTTGGAGAGGTGGTTGGAGATGTGGTTGGAGAAGTGGTTGGCGAGGTGGTTGGCGAGGTGGTTGGAGAGGTGGTTGGAGATGTGGTTGGAGAAGTGGTTGGCGAGGTGGTTGGAGAGGTGGTTGGAGAAGTGGTTGGAGAGGTGGTTGGAGAGGTGGTTGGAGAGGTGGTTGGCGAGGTGGTTGGAGAGGTGGTTGGCGAGGTGGTAGGGGAAGTGGTTGGAGAGGTGGTAGGGGAAGTGGTTGGAGAAGTGGTTGGAGAAGTGGTTGGAGAAGTGGTTGGAGAGGTGGTAGGAGAGGTGGTTGGAGAGGTTGTAGGAGAGGTTGTTGGAGAGGTGGTTGGCGAGGTGGTTGGAGAGGTGGTTGGAGAGGTTGTAGGAGAGGTTGTTGGAGAGGTTGTAGGAGAGGTTGTTGGAGAAGTGGTTAATGAGGTGGTAGGAGAAGTTGTTGGAGAAGTGGTAGAAGAGGTGGTAGGAGAGGTTGTTGGAGAAGTGGTTGGCGAGGTGGTAGGGGAAGTGGTTGGCGAGGTGGTAGGGGAAGTGGTTGGCGAGGTGGTAGGGGAAGTGGTTGGAGAGGTGGTAGGGGAAGTGGTTGGCGAGGTGGTAGGGGAAGTGGTTGGAGAGGTGGTTGGAGAAGTGGTTGGAGAAGTGGTTGGAGATGTGGTTGGAGAGGTTGTACGAGAGGTTGTTGGAGATGTGGTTGGAGAAGTGGTTGGAGAGGTGGTTGGAGAGGTTGTAGGAGAGGTTGTTGGAGAGGTGGTTAGAGAGGTGGTTGGAGAGGTGGTTGGAGAAGTGGTAGGCGAGGTGGTAGGAGAGGTGGTAGGAGATGTGGTAGGAGATGTGGTAGGAGATGTGGTAGGAGATGTGGTAGGAGATGTGGTTGGAGAAGTGGTTGGCGAGGTGGTTGGCGAGGTGGTAGGAGATGTGGTTGGAGAGGTGGTTGGAGATGTGGTAGGAGAGGTGGTAGGAGAGGTTGTTGGCGAGGTTGTAGGGGAAGTGGTAGGGGAAGTGGTAGGGGAAGTGGTTGGAGAAGTGGTTTGAGAGGTGGTTGGAGAAGTGGTTGGCGAGGTGGTTGGAGAGGTGGTTGGAGAGGTGGTTGGCGAGGTTGTTGGAGAAGTGGTTGGCGAGGTGGTAGGGGAAGTGGTTGGCGAGGTGGTAGGGGAAGTGGTTGGAGAAGTGGTAGGGGAAGTGGTTGGAGAAGTCGTTGGAGAGGTGGTTGGAGAGGTTGTTGGAGAAGTGGTTGGAGAAGTGGTTGGAGAGGTGGTTGGAGAAATGGTTGGAGAAGTGGTTGGAGAGGTGGTAGGAGAGGTGGTAGGAGAGGTGGTTGGAGAAGTGGTTGGAGAAGTGGTTGGCGAAGTGGTTAATGAGGTGGTAGGGGAAGTGGTTGGAGAAGTGGTTGGAGAAGTGGTTGGAGAGGTGGTTGGAGAGGTGGTTGGAGAGGTGGTTGGAGAGGTTGTTGGAGAGGTTGTTGGAGAGGTTGTTGGAGAGGTTGTTGGAGAGGTGGTAGGGGAAGTGGTTGGAGAGGTGGTTGGAGAGGTGGTTGGAGAGGTGGTTGGAGATGTGGTTGGAGAGGTGGTTGGAGAAGTGGTTGGAGAGGTGGTTGGAGAGGTGGTTGGAGAGGTGGTTGGCGAGGTGGTTGGAGAGGTGGTTGGCGAGGTGGTAGGGGAAGTGGTTGGAGAGGTGGTAGGGGAAGTGGTTGGAGAGGTGGTAGGGGAAGTGGTAGGGGAAGTGGCTGGAGAAGTGGTTGGGGAAGTGGTTGGAGAAGTGGTTGGAGAGGTGGTTGGAGAGGTGGTTGGAGAGGTGGTTGGAGAAGTGGTTGGAGAAGTGGTTGGCGAAGTGGTGGGAGATGTGGTTGGAGATGTGGTTGGAGATGTGGTTGGAGATGTGGTTGGAGATGTGGTTGGCGAGGTGGTTGGAGAGGTGGTTGGAGAGGTGGTTGGAGAGGTGGTTGGAGAGGTGGTTGGAGATGTGGTTGGAGAAGTGGTTGGCGAGGTGGTTGGCGAGGTGGTTGGAGAGGTGGTTGGAGATGTGGTTGGAGAAGTGGTTGGCGAGGTGGTTGGAGAGGTGGTTGGAGAAGTGGTTGGAGAGGTGGTTGGAGAGGTGGTTGGAGAGGTGGTTGGCGAGGTGGTTGGAGAGGTGGTTGGCGAGGTGGTAGGGGAAGTGGGTGGAGAGGTGGTAGGGGAAGTGGTTGGAGAGGTGGTAGGGGAAGTGGTTGGCGAGGTGGTAGGGGAAGTGGTTGGAGAGGTGGTTGGAGAAGTGGTTGGAGAAGTGGTTGGAGATGTGGTTGGAGAGGTTGTACGAGAGGTTGTTGGAGATGTGGTTGGAGAAGTGGTTGGAGAGGTTGTAGGAGAGGTTGTTGGAGAAGTGGTTGGAGAGGTGGTTGGAGAGGTTGTTGGAGAGGTTGTTGGAGAGGTGGTTGGAGAGGTGGTAGGCGAGGTGGTAGGAGATGTGGTAGGAGATGTGGTAGGAGATGTGGTTGGAGAAGTGGTTGGCGAGGTGGTTGGCGAGGTGGTAGGAGATGTGGTTGGAGAGGTGGTTGGAGATGTGGTAGGAGAGGTGGTAGGAGAGGTTGTTGGCGAGGTTGTAGGGGAAGTGGTAGGGGAAGTGGTAGGGGAAGTGGTTGGAGAAGTGGTTTGAGAGGTGGTTGGAGAAGTGGTTGGCGAGGTGGTTGGAGAGGTGGTTGGAGAGGTGGTTGGCGAGGTTGTTGGAGAAGTGGTTGGCGAGGTGGTAGGGGAAGTGGTTGGCGAGGTGGTAGGGGAAGTGGTTGGAGAAGTGGTAGGGGAAGTGGTTGGAGAAGTGGTTTGAGAGGTGGTTGGAGAAGTGGTTGGCGAGGTGGTTGGAGAGGTGGTTGGAGAGGTGGTTGGAGAGGTGGTAGGAGAGGTTGTTGGAGAAGTGGTTGGAGAGGTGGTTGGAGAAGTGGTTAATGAGGTGGTAGGGGAAGTGGTTGGAGAAGTGGTTGGAGAAGTGGTTGGAGAGGTGGTTGGAGAGGTGGTTGGAGAGGTGGTTGGAGAGGTGGTTGGAGAGGTGGTTGGAGAGGTGGTTGGAGAGGTTGTTGGAGAGGTTGTTGGAGAGGTGGTAGGGGAAGTGGTAGGGGAGGTGGTTGGAGAGGTGGTAGGAGAGGTGGTTGGAGATGTGGTTGGAGAAGTGGTTGGCGAGGTGGTTGGAGAGGTGGTTGGAGAGGTGGTTGGCGAGGTGGTTGGAGAAGTGGTTGGCGAGGTGGTAGGGGAAGTGGTTGGAGAGGTGGTAGGGGAAGTGGTTGGAGAGGTGGTAGGGGAAGTGGTTGGAGAGGTGGTAGGGGAAGTGGTTGGAGAGGTGGTAGGGGAAGTGGTTGGAGAGGTGGTAGGGGAAGTGGTTGGAGAGGTTGTTGGAGAGGTTGTTGGAGAGGTGGTAGGGGAAGTGGTTGGAGAAGTGGTTGGAGAAGTGGTTGGAGAAGTGGTTGGAGAGGTGGTTGGAGAGGTGGTTGGAGAGGTGGTTGGAGAGGTGGTTGGAGAAGTGGTTGGAGAAGTGGTTGGAGAGGTGGTTGGAGAGGTTGTTGGAGAGGTTGTTGGAGAGGTGGTTGGAGATGTGGTTGGAGAAGTGGTTGGCGAGGTGGTTGGAGAAGTGGTTGGCGAGGTGGTTGGAGATGTGGTAGGAGAGGTGGTAGGAGAGGTTGTTGGCGAGGTTGTAGGGGAAGTGGTAGGGGAAGTGGTAGGGGAAGTGGTTGGAGAAGTGGTTGGAGAAGTGGTTTGAGAGGTGGTTTGAGAGGTGGTTGGAGAGGTGGTTGGAGAGGTGGTTGGCGAGGTTGTTGGAGAAGTGGTTGGCGATGTGGTAGGGGAAGTGGTTGGCGAGGTGGTAGGGGAAGTGGTTGGAGAAGTGGTTGGAGAAGTGGTTGGAGAAGTGGTTGGAGAAGTGGTTGGAGATGTGGTTGGAGAGGTTGTTGGAGAGGTGGTAGGGGAAGTGGTTGGAGAAGTGGTTGGAGAAGTGGTTGGAGAGGTGGTTGGAGAGGTTGTTGGAGAAGTGGTTGGAGAGGTGGTTGGAGAAGTGGTTGGAGAAGTGGTTGGAGAAGTGGTTGGAGAGGTGGTTGGAGAGGTGGTTGGAGAAGTGGTTGGAGAAGTGGTTGGAGAAGTGGTTGGAGAGGTGGTTGGAGAGGTTGTTGGAGAGGTTGTTGGAGAGGTGGTTGGAGAGGTGGTTGGAGAGGTGGTTGGAGAGGTGGTTGGAGATGTGGTTGGAGATGTGGTTGGAGAAGTGGTTGGCGAGGTGGTTGGAGAGGTGGTTGGAGATGTGGTAGGAGAGGTTGTTGGCGAGGTTGTAGGGGAAGTGGTAGGGGAAGTGGTAGGGGAAGTGGTTGGAGAAGTGGTTGGAGAAGTGGTTGGAGAAGTGGTTTGAGAGGTGGTTGGAGAGGTGGTTGGAGAAGTGGTTGGCGAGGTGGTTGGAGAGGTGGTTGGCGAGGTTGTTGGAGAAGTGGTTGGCGAGGTGGTAGGGGAAGTGGTTGGCGAGGTGGTAGGGGAAGTGGTTGGAGAAGTGGTTGGAGAAGTGGTTGGAGATGTGGTTGGAGATGTGGTTGGAGATGTGGTTGGAGAGGTTGTTGGAGAGGTTGTTGGAGAGGTGGTAGGGGAAGTGGTTGGAGAGGTGGTTGGAGAGGTGGTTGGAGAGGTTGTTGGAGAGGTGGTTGGAGAGGTGGTTGGAGAGGTGGTTGGAGAGGTGGTTGGAGAGGTTGTTGGAGAGGTTGTTGGAGAGGTTGTTGGAGAAGTGGTTGGAGAGGTGGTTGGAGAGGTGGTTGGAGAGGTGGTTGGAGAGGTTGTAGGAGAAGTGGTTGGAGAAGTGGTTGGAGAGGTGGTTGGAGAGGTTGTTGGAGAGGTTGTTGGAGAGGTGGTTGGAGAAGTGGTTGGAGAAGTGGTTGGCGAGGTGGTTGGCGAGGTGGTTGGAGAGGTGGTTGGAGAGGTGGTTGGAGAAGTGGTTGGCGAGGTGGTTGGAGAAGTGGTTGGCGAGGTGGTAGGGGAAGTGGTTGGCGAGGTGGTAGGGGAAGTGGTTGGAGAGGTGGTAGGGGAAGTGGTAGGGGAAGTGGTTGGAGAAGTGGTTGGAGAGGTGGTTGGAGAGGTTGTTGGAGAAGTGGTTGGAGAGGTTGTAGGAGAGGTGGTTGGAGAGGTGGTTGGAGAGGTTGTAGGAGAGGTTGTTGGAGAGGTTGTTGGAGAGGTTGTTGGAGAGGTGGTTGGAGAAGTGGTTGGCGAAGTGGTTGGCGAAGTGGTGGGAGATGTGGTGGGAGATGTGGTGGGAGATGTGGTAGGAGATGTGGTTGGAGATGTGGTTGGAGATGTGGTTGGAGAGGTGGTTGGAGAAGTGGTTGGAGAGGTGGTTGGCGAGGTGGTTGGAGAAGTGGTTGGCGAGGTGGTAGGGGAAGTGGTTGGCGAGGTGGTAGGGGAAGTGGTTGGAGAGGTGGTAGGGGAAGTGGTAGGGGAAGTGGTTGGAGAAGTGGTTGGAGAGGTGGTTGGAGAGGTTGTTGGAGAAGTGGTTGGAGAGGTTGTAGGAGAGGTTGTAGGAGAGGTTGTAGGAGAGGTGGTTGGAGAGGTGGTTGGAGAGGTTGTAGGAGAGGTTGTAGGAGAGGTTGTTGGAGAGGTTGTTGGAGAGGTTGTTGGAGAGGTGGTTGGAGAAGTGGTTGGCGAAGTGGTTGGCGAAGTGGTGGGAGATGTGGTGGGAGATGTGGTAGGAGATGTGGTAGGAGATGTGGTTGGAGATGTGGTTGGAGATGTGGTTGGAGATGTGGTTGGAGAAGTGGTTGGAGAAGTGGTTGGAGAAGTGGTTGGAGATGTGGTAGGAGAGGTGGTAGGAGAGGTTGTTGGAGAAGTGGTTGGAGAGGTGGTTGGAGAGGTGGTTGGAGAGGTTGTTGGAGAGGTTGTTGGAGAGGTGGTTGGAGAAGTGGTTGGAGAAGTGGTTGGCGAGGTGGTTGGCGAGGTGGTTGGAGAGGTGGTTGGAGAGGTGGTTGGAGAGGTGGTTGGAGAAGTGGTTGGCGAGGTGGTTGGAGAAGTGGTTGGCGAGGTGGTAGGGGAAGTGGTTGGCGAGGTGGTAGGGGAAGTGGTTGGAGAGGTGGTAGGGGAAGTGGTAGGGGAAGTGGTTGGAGAAGTGGTTGGAGAGGTGGTTGGAGAGGTTGTTGGAGAAGTGGTTGGAGAGGTTGTAGGAGAGGTGGTTGGAGAGGTGGTTGGAGAGGTTGTAGGAGAGGTTGTTGGAGAGGTTGTTGGAGAGGTTGTTGGAGAGGTTGTTGGAGAGGTGGTTGGAGAAGTGGTTGGCGAAGTGGTTGGCGAAGTGGTGGGAGATGTGGTGGGAGATGTGGTGGGAGATGTGGTAGGAGATGTGGTTGGAGATGTGGTTGGAGATGTGGTTGGAGAGGTGGTTGGAGAAGTGGTTGGAGAGGTGGTTGGCGAGGTGGTTGGAGAAGTGGTTGGCGAGGTGGTAGGGGAAGTGGTTGGCGAGGTGGTAGGGGAAGTGGTTGGAGAGGTGGTAGGGGAAGTGGTAGGGGAAGTGGTTGGAGAAGTGGTTGGAGAGGTGGTTGGAGAGGTTGTTGGAGAAGTGGTTGGAGAGGTTGTAGGAGAGGTTGTAGGAGAGGTTGTAGGAGAGGTGGTTGGAGAGGTGGTTGGAGAGGTTGTAGGAGAGGTTGTAGGAGAGGTTGTTGGAGAGGTTGTTGGAGAGGTTGTTGGAGAGGTGGTTGGAGAAGTGGTTGGCGAAGTGGTTGGCGAAGTGGTGGGAGATGTGGTGGGAGATGTGGTAGGAGATGTGGTAGGAGATGTGGTTGGAGATGTGGTTGGAGATGTGGTTGGAGATGTGGTTGGAGAAGTGGTTGGAGAAGTGGTTGGAGATGTGGTAGGAGAGGTGGTAGGAGAGGTTGTTGGCGAGGTGGTAGGGGAAGTGGTTGGCGAGGTGGTAGGGGAAGTGGTTGGAGAAGTGGTTGGAGAAGTGGTTGGAGAGGTTGTAGGAGAGGTTGTAGGAGAAGTGGTTAGTGAGGTGGTAGGAGAAATTGTTGGAGAAGTTGTTGGAGAAGTTGTTGGAGAGGTTGTTGGAGAGGTTGTTGGAGAGGTTGTTGGAGAGGTGGTAGGAGAAGTGGTTGGAGAAGTGGTTGGAGAAGTGGTTGGAGAGGTGGTTTGAGAGGTGGTTGGAGAAGTGGTTTGAGAGGTGGTAGGGGAAGTGGTTGGAGAAGTGGTTGGAGAAGTGGTTGGAGAAGTAGTTTGCGAGGTAGTAGGAGAAGTTTTGACCTTTTCTGATGACATTTTGACAGCTGATGTTGGCTCAGTGGTGAATTCCGCAGTTGTAACTTCTGATGTCTGGCTGTAAGGAGATGTTGGAATCTTAGCGGTTGTTGCCGATGTTGCCGATGTTGCAGACGTTGTCTCGTAACAAGGTTCAATTACTCCTGTACCTTGTTGTTGGAAAGTATCATGGTTAAAGAAGGTCACTTCCACACCAGACCTCAGCGATCTTCGCCAAGGACTGGAGCCAATTCTTGCAGCAGGCAAGTCTTCACGGAATACACACGAGTTTATTGGGTTCCCATTTGCATGAATAAATAGATTGACAGGTTCTGTCTTAACATTTAGAGTTATTTTGATTTGTTCACATGATACTAGAATGACGGTTCTTTTGCTCTGCGGCAGAAATGTTGCATTCACGGAACTATCCCAGTTGCATTGTATTTGCACGTTGGATGATGGTATTGGGCCGGACTTGTAAACCAATTCATAAGGTGGAATAGGGTCTGAGTTTACTATTTGTTCTTTTGTCATAGGATCATCACAAGAGAAGGTCATAGTTTCAATTTTGGAGCCATCCCCATAAACCTCAACTTCAATAACATACTGGTTGTTTGGACGGGCTTGGAAGAGGCACTTGGTGCTGTGGTCGCCCTGGTAGTACAAGGTGATGATTGATGGCACAACCTCCACTGGGGCGAGAGCGGTCGTCCCCCCTGCACACAGTGGCTTTAGGGTGATGACATTGTACAAGGGATGGAGATCCTTACTGACGACCAGCTTGGACTGGAGGGGGAGGTACTGTACACATGTCAGACGTGCTGCATCCGTGTTCACTACTCCAGCTGAACACAGGCGTGTCTGAAATTGTAACATCATTGAGTGAATTGTTTGTTGAACTTTACATCAAGATAGTGTCGTGAGGTCCAAATGACAAATATTTGTATCAGTAGACAAATACTTAAGTCATATCATCACTTACTTAATGCTTTTGAGTCCATCTCTCTTCCTATCCTAGCTTTACTTTATGGTAGTATTAATACAGTATACCACTTACGATTTTTTTTTCAACACTCCTCCGAAAAACCCTATCATCGAATTGTACGAATTGTATGTCCTTCCTTGTATAAAAAACTGCAATTATTTTCGAAATATACAAAAATAACTTTGCCATGCTAAGAACATTGATTCAAACAATAACATAAAAAAATTGTAATTATTAGCATTATCACAGTAATTGTTTCAATGTTAACTCGATCACATGAAGCATTATGCACAGCTAAGAAAATCTATGTAGCAATATTCTAAAAAAATATTTGATTTTTTATACATCTTAACTGCAAGACATTCCCTACTTATCAGGAAATGAAATAATTATTGTGTTTTAGGTCCAACCACGACCATAGTCGGACATGTTGTGACAAATTAATTCGTGCCGGCGAAATATTGTAATATTGTAGATACACGATAAACTGGGGTTTTGGGGACTTAATCATGTTAATGCATATATCAAACTTGGGATGTACCAATTGGGTCACTTCAGTTAAAAACTTTGTTTTCAAAGGGGTTTGGTTTCGTATGGTTAGACCAACATGTTGACTCTAATGATAAATTTATCTTTCAACTAACAAGACAAAGAATTATTTACAAAAATTGCTTGAATAGATATCACTTTCCAGTAAATGCCTGTATTATAGAATATTTAAATGTACCTTGGAGTAAGAAATGTTTCTCTCATGTGTAAATGTAAAAAAGTTTCATATAACTTTAGGTAGACTTAGGTGATCTTCACATTACGTATTCATCGAGAGTGGAAGATTCAAATCAATCCAAAATGAAAATAGAATTTGCAAAATATCATTTGTTTTAATTTGCTCTGTCTACAAGTTTCTAAGAAATTTATACATAAAGATATTTCCTTGTCCATCCAAACCTTTTCAAGTTCGTTTAATTGTTGAATAACAATCGATAAAGTGCTGCAAAATATGTTCATGTTTGTTTACTATGCGATACTTATTAGATCATTGATTTAACTTACACTTGATTGTCGTCAAGTTAACCTTTAGGACCAAAGCATGAACATATTAACATATGCAATTGTACTAGGAGCAATACAAAAATGGCACTTAGGTTAACCTTAGTGTTAAGTTGCTTTGTGCAACGACCCCCCGGGCTGTGGCCTTTCAGTACCGGAAATAAATTGAAATTATTTTTTCAGATGTATGCAGAAATATTATGAGGTATTGTACTGTTCCAACCTCGGCGAGCTTCAGTCTTTCAGAATATTATAAATTGAACTGTCCGTCTGGCTGTTCATTCGTAATCAATTCATTCCGGAGCAGAACTCAAAGACCTTTCACGTTTCTGAAACTTTGCATGAACATTTCCCACCTTCAGAAGTGGTGCCTTTTGACACTTTCAAACTTCTGAAATTATTGATGGGAAATGAGTTGAATTCGAATTTATGTAAGAATATATTCGTTTCTGGCTCTGTACTAAAACATTGCTGATCAAATCTTTCTGAACTTAACACTGAAGTGGTGTCTTACTATTTTCAGAGTACGAGCACTTAAATTTGTGTTTGTTTCCATGGAAACAAGTAGATGATAGACTACAGGGATATCTTCGCTTCTGGATCTGAGGTTAAAAACTATCTTTCTGAAATTAATCAGTGGTTTTATAAGAAGGTTGGGACAAAGCTGTATGCTATGATTATGATGGGATATATCATCGTGAGATTATTACAACAGGGAGAAAGGCCGCAACACCATTGTGACAATACATTGCCTTAAAACCTACGAGCATCGGCTGGAACTAGCGATCCATGGGGTGGTTCTACATTGAAATTCAGTGTAGCATTGCAAACAAACCTGACTGCGTGTAGAAGAGTTCTCTACTGCAGACAAAGTTGCGAAGCGCCTGGCGGAATTCGAACCATGGACCTCTTGATCCGAAAAACATAACTTGACATTGCAATACACTTGAAAAATACCGCATGGTGTAGAGATTCTCAGGCTGTAAACTGAAGGCAACCTATAGCAGTTGGCTATAAAAAATTCACCTTATGGGATGTGTAAAGCATAGCTCAGGGCTCCAGATAATTATTTGAATCAAGGGTTATTTCATTCCTTAAAATAAAACTTTAGGAGTAAAAAACTGAAAATAAACTAGGCGTATTTCAATGTTTATCGTTTTCAGATCCTCATTACAAGTTCGCTGTGTAAGGGCTTGCAATTAACAAAAGTGACCCCCGAACATGAAGTATGATTAAAAATGAGATCATTCAGATAAACTCGATAATCTTCGTTTCCACAGGTTGCCATCAAGTAGGCTTCTGTTGGAGATGTAGTGAGAGTTATTGTTTAACGCCGCTTGGGCAATATTTCAGCCCTTAGCGGCGACTGTTCGAGATGTAAAGATCAGAACTGATGAATTGAAACTGTTTTGACAACCCACGTTCACGCATGTAAATAACAACCGACTCGTGATGTGGAACATTTATGCGTATCTGTTGCTCATTGATTTAATTTTGAATGCGTATATCTGAATTACCCGTGCGTATTTTACACAGATACGTGTCTTATCTGGAGCCCTGATAGCTTGTCCTTAGTTACCTTTTATGCAGATAATTGAAAAGGAAAGTTACGGTGAAGTTTTATTCACAACGATTTTTTGTATAACATTATCATATTTGACAACACATCAATAAGGTGAAAGCATTGTAATACTCCTGGTTTATATTTTGCTCAAAAATCAAGGTGGTTTAGGGAATTTTAAAACTCAGTTTAGGTCAAACAGTTTAGGAAATCACCAAACCTCAATTAACTTACTCGCTCACCAATAGCACACCAATATTTCGTGGTACAGCGAATGCACAGATACTGCATAATGCTCTATATTACTAACGATGCGCATTCGGGTAATCTACCTTGTGATTTTTTAAGCAAATATATACGCAATCTGGTTATAAAGTTGTTTTTAAATTAAGTATTCAATGCAACGTTGTATTAAATCCGATTGACCTACGATATCAGAATTATATAAATTTTGCTTACAAGCAGAAGAGCGGAAACGGCAGCAACTTTGGTTAATTCAATAACAATGCGAAAACTATGTTATGAAATCGGTTGAGTAACAACATTGCTTTCACAATATTTTATCCTTCTCAGTAATGAGTTTAGGTAAATTCAATAGCTGCACACATTGCTAATTCAGCAGTTTTAAACTGTCCATAATTTATCCGTTTTGTGCACAGCTGACCATGTTTTTTTATACCTATAAACCGACAGCTGCCGTCTTAACATTTTCATTGTTGATTGCAGGTCAATTGTAAATAATGATAAGAATTTCGTTTATTCATAGAAATCTAAAGTGAATGCCTATATCCTCATATGCATTGCAATAGGTAATTTGAACTTGAAAAGAGTGCTAAACTGCCTTTAAACCACCGTTGACCAAGACCAATTTAAGTATTTTCCATTTCTAGGAATGCTAGCAGGTTGTGGACTTTCGAAATTTCGATGGACAGCAAAGTCTTAAAGAGCCACTCCGTGAGTTGTTTGAGTCATATATGCCAAACTTAATCAATGGTATCATTTGATCGCAAAGTATCGACCGTTACCAAAAAGAAACATTTCAAAGCTAATTTGTTTTGTACAGTGACAATATGAAGGTAGAACGTTTCAATTATGATCGAAAACTGGACAGTGGCGCGCGTCAAATACTCAAACGTCATTTTGGAGACTTATCTAAAACGGCCAGGAGGGCAGTTAGGAGTTGATAGTGTTTGTTAGGTTATATAACTAGTATCCATGTATATTGGACGTGATATCTACACCTCTGTGCATTTATTATGCTGTTTTTAGATTTTCCAGTAACCAGTATTTGTCATTTTTATGTCTTTTGGACATGAAAAGTTAAGATGTTTTGATTTTATATCGCCACATATGACATTTAGGTTTGTATCAAAGGTAAATATTATCTTATGAAAATCACGGAGTGGCTCTTTAAACCCAGAAATAGGCCCTAAAAAGAACTCACAGTATCGCTTATAATTCGCCATACAACAGTATCTCTTTACAGAAGACTTGCAAACTTCGAAATAAACGGACGAGTTAGAATGATGAGCGGGGGCTAAAATATCTAAATATCTTGTAAAATACGTTTTGAGTTAAGAAATGGATGCAGATTATCACACCTATCTACTATTGTTTCTATGGTAGGGTTTTGTCATTGATATTCAACTTATTGTTGCTTAACCGAACGTCAAGTTTGTATCAATAAAAGGGAGGTTTCTTGTAACGAGAAGCATGTAATATACTGTATTATTTTCCCTTCATTTCTTAAGAAATGTGCTGCAGTGCCCTTAAAAAAGATTTTATTTTAGAAAATTGTTCATTTCAGACATTGGCATTGAAAACAGGTGTTTGACGGGCCGTATTCTGGACAATTATTCATACCCGCGGGTGACAGTCCTGTGATAAACAGTAAATGATTCATATGAAAGTTATCAACAAGAAACAATTCAACATTAATCGTGTTTTCAAATTCAGACACGTATGTATACATTTGCGCCACACCCAAAATCGACTCACTTCAGTGTTCAACCAGCCCTTTTCACGAAAACTCCATAGGTCTAATCTGTTGCGTCAATCTTAAAGGCACTATAGCATACCAAAATTTAGTAAATATAACGAATGCACATTTAATGCACATATCTTGACGATCCGTGATAGGGTAACATACCATTTAGTTACCTGGCAAAGATGTTCGTATTCAGGTAACTAAAATGAGGTGAGGTGAATTCGAGTTTAACTCGGCTTTCAAGAGTACCGACTTCTATCGCGGCTTCTATTATTATCTCAGGGAGAAAGCCCGCAACACCTTTGTGGCTAGGCATTGCGATGAAACCGGCGAGCATTGGCCTGAACTAACAGACCATTGGTGGTGATTCTAAAAGACTGGTAGTATTTAAAGCAACGTTGAAATAAATTCGCATGAACTGCCATACCAGAAATATTCAAAATGTGTGTGCTGCCAGAAAAACGAAAAGAATATTATGTAATGATATTATGTAATGACATTACGTTACAATATTTATTCAATAAACATTTCATTTTTTTCTTCAGATAAGTTTAGGTTACTTCAAAATCTGCACTCGATACTAGCTAACGTATTAAACTGTCAATGATTTTTCAATTTTGTGCATGGCCTAAATATGCCTGAAATAGCCGCTGAAATTGGAACTGAAAAAACATGCTATAGTGCCTATTATCTAACCCATTCTATCAAAATAGGTTCCCATTTGAATGATTGGTTAGTTGTTGGGAATTCTGAGGAAGGATATTTTTCTTACTCGTGGGGGGTCATCACAATTGATCATGTCTTAGGAATTTCAAATCTTGCGTCAAGTTCAGAGTCAATCATATGAATAAGATCAACAGGCTTTTTATTTACATGTGATAATTTACATATGTCAATAGTAAGACCCAATATCAATATATATTAAACAAACTGTTTATCTTGAGTGCTTCATATTGTACGTTTCAAATAATAATGATATACTTCATCCAGGCATGAAATTGGTAAGTACTAATCAGTATATATTTATTTATTTGTTTATCTTATCTCACCTGCAACATCAATGTCACCAAGCCGAGGATTATGGTGATCGACATGACTGGCTCTACACGTTTAGTTGCCACGCCTAGTTCAGTAAGGACTGATAACGCGGCCAGCTTCAGCGCATGTTTTTCACGTGCGTTGTTTTATGGCTGCGTTCGGACTCATTTGATCCGAGTTCAGTTTCACGACCATACCAACATGGGTAGTTAGTTCGATCATAAATGTATTGACACTTTCTTCAGTGGACCGCCGTTATGAATTTTTCCGTAGAATACTCGAACACAACCGATATATATCCGACATCAATCAAGCTTTTGAATTATCAAAGGGATTGCAATAACTTTTAAGATAGATTATATTACATTACAACCAAGTTCAGAAGAGAGCACAGCTCATGATTACCTGCTTCCCACTTCCAACAACGACATTCCAAATTAGCAAAAAGAAATTCTGTACTAAATGATAAAATAAATGTTCAGTTCGATAAAATTGGTGAGGTTACATAGTTATTTTGACATAGTTGATTTTTTCTTTGAACAAACTGACCTCCAAAATGCACCTCAAGATATCATGGTTGAGATAGAAAGTTTGATGTATGTAGCCAGTATGGTTTGAGATGTAAATTACTGACAAAATACCTTTTTCATTACATAAAAACCTAATTAAATCATGTTTCCATGGAAAACCTTTGACTTTGGTATTATTTTCAAAATGCACAGTTTGAAAGGTATGATCAAGACAAAAGTCTGGCCTATGAAGTTTCTGCTAAAGTCAAGTTTCCATGAAATAAGTGAAAAAACGAAAAATTCGGATCTTGATCTACCCTTCAAAAGACACATCTTTGTGTCATAGTTTACATGTGTATCAAGTTTGATGAAGGTAGCTTGTAGATAATAATCTCCGGTCAAAAGGCTTCTGAGAGTTTCTTTTTAAAGCTGATTTTGGTTTGACAAGTGCCATACTATTATACTGATTTAAGTTCAATTTAGATTTAAGCCCTAGCACGCTAATCCTAAAACGCAAAAATATTATATTAATTTTGTTTTCACACCCTGCTATGTCAGCGTATTTGTTCCAACTAGCCCCATCATATACCCTGATATCCTTCGGTCTTAAACGCTCGTATCGCTTACTGCTGGTTACTCGTGGCTATTTATAGCCTACAATAACATTTGTTTGAATTCTCATCCGGGTGGTGCCGCTATGGTTGAATGCTAGTCATTCCATTGCCTTGTTATATTTAGCGAAACAAGCGTTTTAGGCCGAAGGATATCAGGGTATATGATGGAGCTAGGCGGAGCCAAATACGCTGATGTAGCAGGATGTTGTTTTCATTGATAATCTATAAAGTGACTGTTTGAAATGTTTTGAAGTTGATATTTCTCTCGAGGGTAATAAATCTACGGTTAGTCTGTAGGCCATACCCTGAAATAAGGTAGAAACCCAAACAAGTCTCTAAAAAAAACTTTAGAGCTTGATTTCAGTCTCCTTTTCATTTCATTTAATATCTTTTTAATTTTCGATAAACTGTTACATTTTTATTTCAGAGTCTAATTATTAGACTAATCTACAGTCTGATGTACCATCTTTGTAATGGTATTTATCTTACCGTCATGTACAAATTCGGCAACTTTTTTTTTCACTGTTGAAGTATCATCTTGCTACAGTTTTAGCGGCCTTGATCCTAAATGTAATCATCTGTCTCGACTGAAATGTTTGAGTCGTGTAACGTAGGTCTACTACTACACGCTTGATCATCCTTGAAAACGAATTAGTCCAAATTCAATAGAAGGTTCAATGTATGAAATGTGAAAGTTGTCTCCAAATTAAGCAGAAAATTTGTTTTAAATGTCTGCAATTAATTTCACGAAAACAGCTGATCGAAGCAAAGACTTACACTGTATGTGTATTCAGCGTTTTTTGTCTACCAACACATTGGTAGTTTTCCTCATTATTTCAGTTCAATAACCTTCTTTTGGTTGTGAGTTTAGGTTGTCATCAAATATGAACTGTGAAATTGGGTGCCGACGATCAATAGATACCCGTTGGAAAGGCGTCTAATATTCGCTATGACCTCGATATAAATGCCGATGTTGCCGAGATTAATTAACACTTGCTCAAATCTCCAATGAGAAGCTATCTCAAAACTAGAATCCGCTTTATGCAATCGTTGTGATTATCGCGTTTAAAAGAGTTTGAAAATTGGTCAAAATAAATTCAAGGTCACCAATGTCGACTTAAGTTAGATTTAAGTTAACCACAAAAAAACAGGCTGTCAACAATTCTTAAAGGTTAATTCTTGCTTTGCCAACTTTTGGATAAGACTGTGTTGTGTTGGTTTTTTTCTGGTTTTTTTTTCTTTTCTTTTTTTTTGCCTTCAATTTGATTTTTTATTACAGAAATCTCTGTTACATGTATGGGCTCCTGCCTAGGATAGTAAGAGCTCCAATATATTGATTGAAGGTTGAACAGATTTCTGTTGGTTTTATCAAATATTTTTACAATAGCCAACATCACATTCGCGCACACATTCACACACTCTGTATACATGAGTTAAAAGGGGCTCATTAAGGCTCATAATAAACAAGACTTAGATAAGAAAAACAATTATATACGTATGCAAGAAGAAATACTCGAGAAAGATTACTTTAAATCTACAACATCATGGTTTAACACCACTTTGTAAAGAACTTATCCTCTTTGCTTTTACTAAAAGCAGTATTTCTTCAATGATTTTTTTTGGTTTGTTGGCGTAGAAAGACTACACCATTTGAATCCAGAAGAGGTGGAACCCTGTCATTCATTGTCTTTAATTTTAGTTTGATTGTAAGATCGAATTCATTTGGAAACATGAAACAATTAAAAGGGACATGCTATATTAAAGGGGCAGTAGCAAGATTTTTTTAAAGATTTGATTCTTTAAATAATTCCCAACAAACATTATTAATGCCGAATATCTTCTGAGGGTCAAACTGCTCATTACTCGAAACAATCATCGATAGTCTTACAGGAAATAATAAACCCTGGGCCTGGATTTACGAAGCTCTCTTAGCACTAAGATAGTCGTAAGTACCATTCATTAACATTGGCTTACGAACACCTGGCAGCCATTTTAGTGTGAACACGTTTTATCGTTTGAGATAGGAAAATGACTTCGCATAGCTTAACCGATCATGGTAAGTTCATTTAAACTGCTTCTTTTTATCATTGTCTTGGAAACATTTTTTTTAGTTTAAGCGGGATCACTTTATTAGTGATTTGTATTTAGTATAGTCTGTCATCCATGTCATGGGACAAACAAATTATAGGAGCAAATTATAGTCTAGACAGCCTGAAGTTAACTATTGTTCGAAGCCCACCACCCCCGATCCGCCAGTGAAAAATATCAAGCCATAAGCAGTTAGATTCTAATCCCAATCAAACAATCAGCAATAATTTGATGGTCATGAACGGTTAAGCAATCTTTTTATACAAGAAGCTTTAAGATTATAACGGTTGTGTTTCATGTAATCATGTTCCTAAGACACCTACATTAAGTAAAGTGTGATGTCATTACGAGTACTTTCCTTTCTTGAGTACTACGTTAGGTTAGAGCCAAAAAGAATATACGAATCGCGTTCTTCTTTTAATTTGTAATGTTTAATTTATACACAATAAATTAGTAAAAAGAAACTAACCATAAACATTTTGACACAATTAGGTGACCCAAAATGACACTACTATTTTTATTCAATTTCAGGTTCACCTAAAAGCGTTGACGCACAAGCGAAATACACTTCGCTTGCACCCTGGAATTCGGGGCGAACGCACCGATTGGCTGATTTAAAATTATGTCACAGGCAAACCTGACGGCTCGTATAACGTGAGATCTATACGCGTAACGTAGTGGGGTATTTCAAATTTCATTTCAACGAGATTGGTTGAAGAAGCTGGTTTGTGACTTGTTCAGAAGTCGTGTTCATCGATGTATTATACGAGTGCTTCTATTGCATATATATGCGACTGTCAATTTGAACTTTGGATAAACACATATTTCGTGAGTTTGCAGGTTGTGAAGCTGTAGCGACCATAAGGTCATCCACGTCTTATACAAAATGCATGCTAAAATTTTAGCATGGAATTGGGTAAAATACCCATCTGGTGTGACATGTTCCAAACCATCCAATTCTGAATTGGCATGTTTGAATAGTATTAAAAAACCTCCTAGCAAGAAAAATTCTTCAGTCTTGAGAGCCCCTTGGTCAATATTCCAATCATTAATAGCAAATCCAAGCTCCTGGCTATTTTAACGAGAGCCATACTAAAAGAGTTGCACTTAAAACGTATTAAGTTACATTCACATTCGTTTCATTATGCTTGGTCTAGATTTTCGAAGCTATCTTAGCATTAACCCAGTCGTAGTCAAGTTAAGAGTAAAGTGTGATGTCATTACGAGTACTTTCCTTTCTTGAGTACTACGTTCGGTTAGAGTCAAAAAGAATATACGAATCGCGTTCTTTTAATTTGTAATGTTTAATTTACACACTATAAATTAGTAAAAAGAAACTAACCATAAACATTTTGACACAATTAGGTGACCCAAAATGACACTACTATTTTTATTCAATTTCAGGTTCACCTAAAAGCGTTGACGCACAAGAGAAATACACAGCTATCTTAGCATTAACCCAGTCGTAGTTAAGTTCTATACGTGAAGCTTCGATTGCAAATATCTATGCTAAACCCATGCTAAACAGTTGTCCCTGTATAGCCGTTGTGGTCCATTGCTATAAAAGCATTTTGTTGTTATTTGATACAACGTGAGCTCAAAAGATTTTTGATTAAGAGATGATTATTATAGTTTTCAATAAAACTGATCTCAATGGAATAAAAACATACAAGCATTTTGTTTGTCGTCAATTTATTTTCATGAGCTAGTAATTGTAGGATATGTACTAGCTACTAAAAATAAGTTATGATCAAATTTTATTTTAAATACATACAATCTGAGAAAAAGTTGTGTGAAAAATGACATGATAGAAAATGTACATCCCTGCCTGTCAGTCCAGAGAGGGAACTATTTACAGGACACCTGTGGACAGCCAAATGTCGTCAAGTTTTCAATCTCAATCCCGAGGGGAGGAAAAACCATGACACAAATAAGAATCTCGGCTGCTTATATATAATACTGGTGCTAATACCAACCCTAGCACTTGTTCAAGCTTTTCCCAGTCTTCATTTACCACAAACATAGAAATTATGTACAACTACATTTGACTATGTCCAACACCTTACTTTGTGAGAAGGGGAATAGCATCATTGGAATACTAATACCCTACAACTAATTTAATAACACAACAGTCGTGACCTGGTAGTTCAGCAGAGTCTTTCAACCACAAACTTAACAACTCTATTTGGATCTTGATGTAGTTTGATTCATGTTTACATCCTTATTAGCAAGTAACAAGTTATATACAAGCGGTATATGCCAGCCACCATATCGGATCATTTGTTGAAAATTCAGCATATAACAAGAGGTTGATTCATGGAACAGTATACACAATGACAAAATGACGTAACAATATCTTCTAGTGACAAAATAGTATCTATAATTGCTTTCATCAATACTAGTAGTTATATACAGGGCCATTAACCAACAGGAGAAAACTACAATGAGGCTCCCATGCCACACCGGAGACTACCAAAGCTTCAGTTTAAAGGGTAGCTTTGTTTACTTTCAACAACAAAATATAATTTGTCTTAGAGCATTTTGAACATCAACAACTATTCGCATAAATTTCACTGGATGAAAAATGTTCATGGATGTAAGACGGTTATGAACACTTCAGCTGTACGAAAAAATGTCCAACGGCGTGTCCTTTCCCACAGCTGCAATGTCTAATTACGAGATTAACTGAATACAAAGGTACAACCGAAAGCAACATCAGAGTCCGGTTTGGTTTGGGAGCAGGGTATGAAATATACATCTTCGACTAGGAAGAAAACCATTTTGATAATTGCATTGTGATGCACCAGTGACATACGAGCGAAAGTTCAATCAGCACTTGACATTCATATTGGCATTCAGACACATCCATACATACATTCACTTATAAACGCTTTCACACCAACACATTGCACACTTCATTCACTTCTTAAAAGTTCTAGGCTTGAATATCTCCTATCATAAGGATGATTTGTGAAGGTTTGTTCACTTCCTTCTTGAGAGATGAATGTAAAATGTTCAAACATTTCATAAAAGTTACCAAAAAGATTCTACATAAAATAGATGGATTAACAAATGCTTACAGATGTCTTGATGGTTTGCTGAAAAATCATGCTGAAGGAAAATTTCTTAAAATGTCTTCTTGATATTCATAGGGTTCGAGATGGAAACCCTTTTGAAGCATTTGTATTTAAAACAATAAAGACTGAAAAAAAATTTCTCTGAAGCTTACAGAAAATCTGAAGAGGCCGACCATTTGGATAGCCAATTGTTAATCAAAATACTTTAAGTTTAATTACAAAAGGATTATTTTTGGAAGATAAAATTACATAAACAAATCAAGATTGTTTTTTTCCCTCCATCGATAGATAAAAAATAAAAATATGTTTAACATGGTTAAGCCTTTGTCATCAATATTTGATAAAGATTTCTGAAGAAGTTGATTTAAAGCAAACAAGCAAACAAAGCTATCTTACAAAAAACTCCCCTGAACAATAATTTTGTACACAAGTTGTTCTTACAATGTACCATTCAGACTTATCTCTAATGCAGATCATCAAATCTTGGAAGGGCATCTAAACTTTCAAAACAAACTACAATTTATCTCTAGTTGAATGATTGAGAATAGTTTGCGAAAGAGAATTTAATATCAACGGTTCTTTGTTAACTATTTGACAATCATTAATAAATAATGAAAACCATGAATGAATGTCAGGAAATGTAATGAACTACATACAAAATAATAAATACTTCACGACTAGACAAAGAATTTTTGAATTGTACATAAGGATAAGGCTGTACAAAGAGTAATATCCTCTTAAACAATACTTGAAAACTTAAAAAAAAATAATCTTCAAATCTAAATACTTCTTTTGTTCTTTGCAATATTAAACTACAAAATAATTAAATCTCACAATATTTGATCAATATCATAAATATTCCTTAGGCTATTTATCTGTATAAAGGAGAAAGGTTAATTATTTCAAACAATTCTTAGCACACATGTCATTATCCAAATTATTGGTTTATCATCCAATAAATACAATCACATCACCAGAAAGATTTTAGGAAGTTTAATGTCCTCATAATTTCAAAGAGCGTTGAAACCACCAACATTTATTACTATTGCATGAACTTAGGGAAACCAAAACACATGTACTGACTTGAAATTACAATAAGAACATGGAGTTATAAAATATGACTTCTTTGTAAAGAAAAAGCACTGCATCATTCTGTGACAAGTAAAACTCATCTAAAATTTACCCCCTACAAATGTATGAATAAGAAAGTCTGAAAACATGAATGTTAAGGTGAGCGTACGTGTGTAAATCAGGAACCTGCCTAATGAATGCCGGACACATTACCTCCGGTAAGTAGAGCCTTTTGAATAACTTAACTTCAAACAATTGTGCATGAATAGAAAGTTTGGATATATTTTGAACTATTAGAGGAAACCGACAATTAAAGATGATCTGACAAAAAATAAGTTAGCTGCCTTTTAGGTAATGTGGTAACATTTAGTATCCGTAGCCAGGGAAACAATTACATAATTCATGTATGTTTTAGATTTGATTTGTTTTCCATATTTGGTATGTCGATCATCAAAATATATCTCTTGACTAATAGGAATGAATATCTATAAAAATAGAGCAACAGATATTATAGTTCATTAACTTCACTTCAAGGAGTTCATTAACTTCACTTCAAGGCAAGCTTTTCTTAATGTACTGAATCTTGGGCAGAGCCATCAGATTCCAGAAGTTGTTCGCAGAATGCCTCTAAGCTTTCATCGACATTATCACATTCACATATCACCACTCAATCCTTCTTGTGAAGCTGACAACCTGCATGTTTGTCCACTCTGCTAACAAGTGATAGAAACCATTAATAATTAAACCTTGTGGCCAGTAAAATGTGATGAATAAATAACATCTTCACTTTCCATCCCTATTGCTTCACACTGGTGTTCTTCCTGTTGGATCGATACCAGTGATAGAAATCTTGAATTCAAAGCAGGTAGTGGCCAGCAAAATGTGACTTAAAGTTTGCGAACATCTTGGCCACCAAGTTTCTATCACTATTGCTTGATATCAACATCCATCTCGTCCCATCCATGCAGACCACCAAGTCAACCGCCACACACCACTGCTGCCTATCACAGACTGAGTCAAGACCTTGCTGCCATAAAGTGCGGCCATTTTAGTCACATAATGGGAGGAGGTATCACAAGTTATTGGCTGTTTTTGCTGTAAAATTAGTCAAATATACAAACATGTAGGACCAAGGGACATTTACAGACAAATATCACAAGTCTCAAGTCTCATTCACTTCCTGTTTGGTCCGAGCTATCGTTCAATGCATCAATCCAATGGCAAGACTGTACTTAAAATGATTGTGCCTTCTAACTGAAGTCGCTAGACCAGCGGCGGCGCTACACGAAGGTGTTGAGGGCGTGATACATCTGCATGAGTACGACGAGATGGATGGGCAAACACGAGCTGCGGTCATTGGTCGCGGGGTCATACGTCAACCAGGACAGAGCGTTGTAGTGCTCCAAGACAAACCTGGAAGAGAGGAGAGCGAGTTGTATTTATTTCATTTTATCTGCTTATCAGATTGATTTCTTTGAGAGGTAATTTACTAGTTTGAAATATGCTATATTGATAATGAAGCTGATAATTTGGAACTTTGCATTCTAAAATACAGGAGTTGCAATGAACTATCAATATTCCTTATTCGTGTGATCTTACATGATGTATATCTTTTAAAATGATAATGACGTAACTTATGTTGAGTAAGTTATGTTGAGTATTCAGCAAGTAATTTGACGAGAGAATGTGCCAACCACTCCTAGATGGTTGATTTCAGGAATATAAACTGTCTAACAAACAGCATAATCCAGTTTGACCATAAGATTAGGACAAGAAAGCACTACCCACTGCCTAAACAGACTAACAGTGAACTGGAAGAAACTGTACCTTAGCACGTCACATGTGAGATGAGAGTCGAGGGGGTGTCCATTCTTCTGGGGTTGGGGCATGAAGTCGTCTTGCTTCGATGAGGAGTGGATGTTCAGAGATGCCTAGAAACAGGAACAAACACACAAAGCTTAATGCATGTGCAAAATAGTTGTCACTTCTTGAGTTCGCCTTAAGTTTTTTAAAAGATAGACTTTTTCAGGAGTGTTTAAATAACGGTTCTAGTTTATATCAAGTAGCCATGTCCCTAGAGTAAATGGGACCTTGAGATATGGTACAGCCTTCATACAGAACTTCAACACAGATTTCAGGCTTTTAAAGCCTTGTCCAAGGATTTTCTTGGCAAAATCAAGTCTAACTACCAAAGTAATTATTTAAAAGCCCAAGTGCATGAATTCATGGCTTTTTCCAAGCTTGTACAAACACCACAATGATACTCATCAAAGCTCACATTCCATCAGATGCAGCAATAAGGCACAACTTAGTGAACAATTTATTTTGTCTTACCTTAAACACATTTGGAGAGACATATTCGTTCTCAGGACTGGACGACCAGAACCACTTAGGCAGAGGTCCAGCTTTGGCAGTAGATAGGAGGTAGCCCATGGCCAGTGGTTGCTGCAGCAGGTTCGGGACTTCATCCTGAACATCTATGTTGGAGCTTCCGCTGTTCATCTGTAAAGAGCAAATATCATATACAACGTCAATTTAATTTAAGGAATAAGAAATTCATCAATTCTTCAGTATGTTTCATGTTGATTAACATGTTTGTGAAAAAGAATTAGCCTGGTCTAGGGAAGGCAATGTGCAGTTATGACAGTTTTTTTATATTTCCATTTTTTTACAGTACATTTCCATATACATTCATGGGCATTTAAATATGCGTTACATGGACACGTCTTTCATTGTGTATTTTCATATGTCTAACAAACATAACAATACAGCTACACAGCATCATGAATTTCTAAAAAGCAAATGGAGCGAAGACCAGAATGCATAAAATCTTGTAGGGTTGCAATTTGAAAAAGCAATTGGTTTTGTTACTTGATAACATTTTAATATTTCTTGTTTCAAATGTTTGAAATTTGGTTTCATTTGTTTAGTATTACATTTATATAGCATTGCTTTTGTAATAAGAAGAATTGCATTTAAGGGGTTGTTTTTTTCCTTTAAATCCAAATAGAACATTTTCTTCACTGAGAGCAATACTTCCCCCTACATAGTCTGAAATCCATTCAGATAGTTGTCTCCATATTGCTTCTGCATACTGACAGGTTAATAGTACATGTGCAATAGTTTCCTCAAATTCATTACATAGCGAACAAACTGCCGAATCTACATATCCTATCTCATACAGTATTTTATTTGTACTTAATATGTTATGTATAATTTTGAACTGAAACCATCTTAACTCACTGCTTTGTGTACACCTTTTTGCCATTTGGTTGATATTTTTCCATTCAGTTTCATTGAATTGTTTGTCGAAATGATCTTCCCATTTCTGATATGTTTTCAATTTTGTAAATTTGGGTTCAATAAAGTCTTGTAGAATGTTGAACAACCTTGTTGCTTTTTAATTGTTGATATATTAAAGGGTCGAAAAGGTCTATAAATGCAGTAGATACCTACAGTCATGACAGTTATCTGGTGTAAGATCACCAAGCTTTTGAATATTAAAAAGTGAACTTTTAAAATAAACAACATCCTACATGATTCTGGCCGTTTGACCGAAGATCTGTTTGCCGGCCGCGATCCCCTGGAGGTGGTGAACCAGTAGGCGAGGTAACTGTGGGGTCCTCAATGTTAAAGAACTCCTTGAAGTCGAGATCATTGTCCATGGTGCCAATCTCATACATGATATCATCAAGCTCTTCCAGGTGGGCGTTCTCCACTGTCTGGTTTGTGCTGTTTACCTGTGGAGTGTAATCAAGGTTTGTAGAACTTGAAATAGTTCAAAGTGAACAATAGTGGAGCAAGGATTGGGAGAAAGAATTGAGAATCTAACAAGTTAACTAAGTGATTTGTAAGTTATTTCAGGTCAATGATTTCAATGAAATGCTTCTTTAATAGATAAAAAGAAGGTTTTTGTTTTTTATTCACACAAGAAAATATCTTCAACTTAGTTGTAGATCCAAATATCAATTGTGACCTTTTGATGCCACAACCTATTCTATAGATATGATGTAATGGCAGAAGTGTCTGAATGGGGTATCTACATAATGCATAGGATTCTAGTACAGCATGGTATATCTCGTCAAGTATGCATTTTATCCTTAACACAACCTTATAAGCTCCTTATAGTGGATATACATGATGGAATATTTAATACATTAATTATATAAAAGCTTTGAAAGGTGATCAACACATAAATCAACCTCCAGTAATGTTAGTGGAACTCACCAAGGCAGTAGCTGAGGTAGGAAAGACGAGTATGTGACTGGTAGTGACGTCCCGCGGCGTCTGAAGCGGACACTGACTGCTTGGTTTCTCCTCCATCTTGACAGCATCTGCCAACACCTGGAAACTTGGCTGTGCTTCCAAGGAAACCAGACATGCGCTGAGGATGCTGGGGTTGTCGCTGGACAGGAAGGAGCACTGGTTGCACATGTCGCGCATGTGACGGCTGTTATTTGCCAGGTTCTTTTTGCTGATGATACCAGCCCAACCTTCGAGAAGAAATTAATCACATTACCAAAAACTGGTTTAATAAATGTCAACCTTGAGAAAATTAGGTTAAAGTTAGTGAACAGGGATTAATATGTTTTAAACAATACTTCAGTTATCAAACGTGAACTTAGGTCATAAAGATCAGACCTAATATTACTGATCAAGATTAAAATAAACTTCCACCTGAAACAGAAAATGAATCGGAGAGTCATAAAGAATCTACTCCAAGTGTCCAAGAGTTAATAAAGTTAACTAGACAATTAACTTTGTGAAATGTATTCTGTGTTTTGTAAATTACTCAAGTAAAAATATTCACACCTTTCAGTTCTCCATGACCAAGTCGCCCAAATCGTCCAATCACTAGTCTAGCAGGTAGAGTTGTCATGGAAACAATGCCAAGAATATAATCAAAGAGCTTCTGAAGACCAACTTTTCTTGCCGAAGCTTTTTTCCTCCTGCTCCTGAAAAAGAAGGTGACAATGTATCAGATGAACATTTACCGTCTCAAATCAATGTTGCAAAGTGACAATTAAAAAATCCATTGTAATCTTCACTCATAATTTACTTACAGTCAGGAATGAAGAAATACATATCAAGCAAATGAATTTTTCTCTGAAAAAAGTGCCACATACCTGTTAGGAATCTCAATGTTGATGACACATGTCTCCATGAGCTCTCCCCTCTCGTCAGTGCATGTTGCTAGCAGCCAGCGCTGATCCTCGGAGAGACAATAGGCACAAAACAGCACATTGGACGTCTCCGTCCTCTCCCCGCAACACTCCGCCAACTGAGTCTGCTTGTCTCGAACTGGCGCCAGCACGAAGGGAGGACTGTACAGTCGCATAAGACCAGCCTCCTGAATAGGTAGAAAAGTCTATGTTGATTATAGTCAATTTAAGACTGAAGAAAGGTGAGTTAAGTCATGGTGTGGTGGTTGAAAATTGTCCAGTGTCAGAGATTACTTCATCTCCGCTCAGGCCAAAATGTAGCCATTAGTGGTGCTAAATTTTGTAAAATTGTCAAATCTTAAAATCGTTTTAGAGCTTTCCGAGTGAAGTGTTAAAGAAGAGAGCAACGTTGAAACAAAGTTCCCATTATGAGCTGCACAGAAAGCAAGGCTTTAGATGAAAAGGTAACTACTCTTACATGTAATCTAACAAAATCCAAACTTCACTGCATGAAGCACAGATTTCTATCACAGACAAACCAGACAGGCTTTACCATTTAGCAAAGAAATTTACCATGGTTTGTATTGGAATTAACACAATGTAACTACAGCTATGATACAATGGTGTCCATCATTGGGCTTGTTAACAATTACCTCTTTTTTCTTGAGGAACATTTCTGCTGCGGCGGCCGGTCCGAAACCAGTGAGTGACCTCCCCATGATGTTGTGGGAGAGATTCCACCTGCATGTTGTGAACAGAGAGAAGGCCATGGACTTTAGGGTCTGGAACAGCGTGCTGCTCTCCTTGTAGTTCAGGATCGTCTTCAGGGGAACCAACTGCAACATCGAGAACAAGTTAGACAAGGATCCTCACAACTATTCTCAAAGTTCTTATCTGCAGTGTGTGATAAGCCTTACTAAAGCTAGCTGAGTCTGATGCTTTATTACACAATTAGGACCATAACTTATTTCAATCAATTATTATTTACATTCAATGTTAATGGTTTTTTCTCATACAAAGTTATAAATTGATTTTGGTTTTTTTGTAAACTCAAATTTTACACTGAGGTAAATACAAACTGGCAGTTTGGAATTTAAATTGACACAAGAAGTAAATCTTAACTCTGTTGGCTTCAACTGAACATCAGAATATTCCAATCCTAAAACATTACAAACAATCCTATACCCTTAGATCTGAATGTTGAACTCTTCTGCAAGGACACAATGTTCATTTTCTTTCATATTGATACATAGATAAACCAATAGTAAGAAAACCAAGCACAGTTATTCCGTCGTCTTCGCTCACCTGTAGACAGATGTTGTTCTGGAGGTTTTCGGGAAGAGTCTGTACCATCTGGTGGTAGCACCGCAGAAGTCCTACCATAGCCAGTCGACTGTCCTCGTCCCACGGGTTGCCGTATGTGAAGGGGTCGATGAGATAAACAACCACTGCTGGAGAGCGATTGTTATCTTCAGAGTCCAGGTCATGCTGGGTTGAATCTTTCTGGGAGTTTCCTTCACTTGATCCACTCTCTGATAACCAAAGAAGAAGATTTTGTTTTAAACTAATTTCCTTAGTTTTTAGTAAAGAAATGTTATGCTGTTTCAAAATACACAATAGATGAAGATCATAAAAATCACCATTTCAATGAACACATGGTAAAGCAGACAGAGAGGAAACAAAGGGAGACAAATCCTTTGTAATGTTGATCAATGCTTGAATACATCACTTGTCTGCATAATGTTTACTAGATTCTGGGCCTACAAAATACAAATTTGCTACAACAACTCATAATGTAAAAATTTTGCAAAGTTGAGTCTTTTGATTGCATTTGTCAAAAGATTTGAGCCCTTTTTTGTTTTAAACTATAGCTCAAATGAAATGATCTGACTAAACCAGTTCACAAAATAACTACAACATAAGCTCACCTCCTTTGCTGTCGTCCTGTCCCGGTGTATTTCCTGAGCTGTTTTGACTATCTGGTGTGGGAGGTTTTGCTGGCTCTGGCGCCTTGAAGGGAGTTTTATGAGACGAACTTGACGCTGTCTCAAATAATGACTTGTCTAGACTATGTCGCCCAAGAAAGGGGCCCAGCCTGTGTCTACATACTTGGGCGTACAGTTTTAACTTGGCTGCAAGGGGCGTTTCACCTGCAAAGATGAGTGGTTTGTAAATGTTAACAAAAGGCTAAAAGTATCCTTAACATCATTTCACAAGAGGATTTGTCAGATTTTCCTCAAATGGAATATATCCATGCCCTTCGAAATTTATAGTTGCATAGTCATGGCTTAAACATAAATAATAATATTATTCAATATAATTTGTCAATAAAAGTTCATTTTTTGTCAATATAATGCTCTCTTATCAGGTTTTATCTATCATTCATCACTTCATTGGGTTTTATTAATAATTTCGTAAGAATACATACCTATCAACTTGAACCATTCATCGACTTGTTCATCTTGCACTTTCTGAGCAGCACTCTTTCCAACCCGCATTATCCCATCCCGTAGCACTTTAGAAATAGGGCAATGTCTGCCCAAGCGACACAATTCATACACTGTACTCAACTCCTTGAAAAAGTTTATCACATTCTGCAGCAAAAAGTCGTTATCTGGCGCCACAACAACATATGCAATGTCTCTTTGCCTTCCAAACGGCTCCATGAATTGTTTATCCTGAAAGTCAAGAAAACAATAGATTTAATTGCAGATCACTCATTTGCATCTCAAGAGCATGAAAACAATTTTTTCATAATATACAACCTGAACTTTTTCATTTGGGAAAAAAAGTTAGCCCTGTGCGTAATGGAGAAATAAGATTCAGCTGTTCAACCTCGCATTTAAAATACTTTAACCTGCAAAACAAATTCTCTTTGACAACAAGTGCCAATTTATTGATGAGTAAAGTAAAGAAGACTCACCCAGTACTGTAGAGTGAAGGGAGAGACAGAGAGCCAGTCTCTGTCGTACCCAACAAGGAAGTGTGGGATTGGCTGCGGCTCGCTGTTTTCATCAGATCCTGCAAGTACATAATGTAACCTCATATACATGTTTCCTATTTCTCTTAACATGAGCACTAATAAATAAGAATTTAATTTCGATTCATCAAAATACATTGAACCTCATGCACGGAGAGCATTTTTCAAAAGTTAAGGCTACTAATATGGTGTTCTAGGCACGCACCAGGATAATCAAGTCAAGGAGTTACATCATGTTGGCTGATCTAACGACTTGAGAATAAACTTTACTTCTAGGCCAAACAACCTACCAGAAATATACTTTGCCTTGGTTATTAACAGTGACTGTTTACAACAATTTCAATTGCTAACAAATATTAATTCACTATGTTTAATTATGACACAAGTTATCTTTACAACTCTTGATAAAATAGAATAGAGCTGTTACCTCGCCCAGCAAGCTGATGAAAGTCCTTCCAGCTAAGTGGGCCGGTAAGTTTATGGCTGTGTTCCCAGACTCGCATGATTCGTTTGTTCATGATGGCGTCTTGTAGTAGTGGATTCAGAGTCTTTAACATGCGCAGGATGTCTTGCGAATTCAAGGGAATACGGTTAGCACCTGAAAATGTAAAACAAATTGATGAGAAACATTGAACAAGTGTAATTTTTTGTGATCTATCTAGTCTGGTTGGCAACGAGGTAGCCTGCCTGACCGAAAGAGTTTTTGGTATTATTTTGGTAATAAAAAATGATTACTTTCAAAAGTTGGTCAAGTTTTGACAGGTTGTTTCATACAATCCAAAAGACCAAATGCTTTCAGACCGTTGGGGCGAGGGAAGCCCTTGTTAAACTAAGTTCAAATCCCGCTAAAGTCAATATTTAAAAACTTTTATTCCTCGGAACTCTGTTGATTTTAATCAGACTGGCATCTCTGCTTCAGGCTTCATTACATTTCACTTACAGGCAGAGTTACTTCCCTTTTCTCAGGCAACTGCTAATACCACTTTAATGGAAAGTTGAAAGAACAAAAACATTTCATAAATGAAATATGGGTTAGTCTACATGTTTCTCCTGACAAATCCTAACTTTTTTAGTAAACACAAAAAATTCTAAACAATGAAATAAACATCCGAGACACATCCATTAATGTAGACAAACATAATAAAATATGGGGTTTCAAAACTAAAAATATGAATGAACTATTTCTTCAATACTAATAAACTGATACACAACATTAAGATAAACGGACCTTTACCTTTAAGAAATGGCCATTTGTGTAGACAGTTATTCTTCATTGTAGGGTCTTCCAACTTGTTTGGTGAGCAGTTCTCCATGGCCTGTCGACCCTGGTCCAGAGCATTATATGTCACGTCGTTGCCATCTGCATCAAGATACAATGGTTAAACTTTATCATAATTTTATAACAAAACGCAGGTAGTTATTAGCATGAAGATCACTTTAGCTCATAATTAACTACACTTTAGCTTATCAAGTAACTACACTTTATTTTTTCTTTCTTGTTTTCAGGTACATTATTTTCACTTCCACCCAACAAGAAGTTTATCACTCTCAGTTAATTCAGGCATTATCCAATGTCCCTCTGCTTATTTATGCTGTTCCCTCATTATTTGCTTACTATACAAAGCTTAAATAATAATTAATAAAAATCATGTAAATATCGAGTATTGAACGTTCTTTAATTCTGACAGTCTACACATTGCCAAACTAAATATAAGCCCTGAAAACCAACCAATATCTTGCATGATTTGAATAAACAACTTACTTTAAAAGATAATAATTAACAACTTGATTCGTGAATTTCTTTGGCGGCCGAATTAGTATCAAACATTTTGTACTTTTGAGTTACTAATGTTGGAATTCTGAAGAAACGCCAGCTCACCTCTGATTTGAAGGGTGTCCACCACACTCCCTGTGAAGTTGGTCGCTGCTGCCACGTCCAGCATAGACAACCGATGATCCGCCACCATTGACGGGTAAGGTAACGTGAATTGTCCCAGCAACAACTCCAGAATAATTTGAGGTATGTCTTCTGGAATATTGTCTTTCACAGTCCCGTCCTCCAATGCTAACAGACAAGGTTTCCGCCGCTCGAATCGATCCTCCCTTATCCCTGTGATGTCCACTTCATCCTCATAAAACAATCCTGAATTGTATCCATACCTCCGATTCATGGCTGCACTGAAACCACAACTACAGTTCACAGATGAGTCGGGGGTCTCAGAGCCCTTGATGTCCATGTTGCACACACATATATTGCAACTGTCGAAGTTGTGGTCCTTGAACAGGTTGAGACCAGTGTCAGAAAGGATGATGTTCACAATGAGACTGTGCACCTCTGGAAGCTGGTGGTTTGTTCCGTGATTGTCTATTGAGTTGAGTGTTCGGTTCATGTACGAGGATGCGTTGGATGCAGGAGACTGGAGCTCATAGCTCATCGGTGTGCGGGGAGTTCTTGGGGTCCGCTGCTGGCTGCTGTTGTGGAAGGTTGCAGGTGAACTCTCAACATGGCCTGCCGGGAGCCGTGATGTTAGACTCGGGATGTTTTCAATGGACGGGATATTTATGTACTGACTGCAATGACTGGAAGAGATAGAATTTCATGTTAGCAATATCGTGTTTCTACTAAAATATCTTGGACATCATTGAACTGCTTTCTCTCTGAGTGTGTTATTCAACACAGGATTGCAATGAAAAGGCTTTTCACACAAATTTTAATTATCACAAGTTAATCATATTTCATCAATTTAAGAGCCCTAAACTCAGTTCCACTTATGGCAATGGCTCAAATGATAGAAATTCATAGATCATTCATCTTTGACTATTAACAAAGGTGAGTGTTTCTAGCTCCAATCTTAACAACTCTTTTGTATAACAAGAAAGGGGTGTGTCAAAAGTGATAAGAAATGTCATATACCTTGGTTGTGGATGTGCAATGGACTTGTCCATAATGGACATGGTGAACTGCCAGGATGGTTTGTAGTCGGGGAAGGAAGGGATCGGTGAGAGTTGCTTGCTGGGTAGCTCGACCTGCGAGTACTTTCCACAATCAACAAACCGTGTCTGCTCCGCTGGTTTGAACACCCCTTGCTGCAACACATATTTCTTGATCACAAAATGAGGCAACAATGTCTGTAAAATTAGCATCATAATGCACATTATCAGATGTTGACATTCTGTAATATTTATTGCTTAATGAATTAAGCTGAATTTAACAATTAAGCTGATTTCAATTATATTTCAAAATCCCATTTTCATTTACGTTCGAAAAGTTAAGACAACTGCATTTAATAAAATACAACAATAAAGTATACATTTTTACTTGAAAACAAGACAGAAAACATGAGTAAGTGAATGGATGTTTAGCGCAGCTTGAGTAGTATTCCAGCTATTAGTAGCATACCAGCAATGGGCAACTTTATACTTTTCTTTATGATTAATCTTTAAGCATAGAAGTAAGTCTAGCTTTGTATAATGCGGTAATATTGATGCCATTTGGACAAATGAAACTACCTCTTCCATCAATCAACCCATCACATACACTCATCACAAGGTTATTAGATGGAAATCATATTGACCTTAAAAAGCTCTTCGGCTGTGGGCATGGGGTAAGCTTCCACCTTTACCGACGGCTCCATCATGACAACGTCATGGATGACTTCCGTCATGGTTTCCGGCGACTTGTTGGTTTCATGGGAGGGCGGCGTCGGGTACATACGAGACAGCTCTTGTGCTACTGGAACAAACAGCGTCAACAGTAACAAATACCAACAATATCATTTAATTATTCAGTACAACTAGTATTTTCATACAGGCTTTCTTTCTCTGGACCTGAATAATTTACCTTCTAAAAATTGAATTTTTTTTCTAAATTAAAAAACAAAACAAAATGCATTTCAACACATGAAGTTTTGGGCATTGAAAAAAGCAGACATACCTGATGGACCTATCTTCCCATTCATCAGGTCTTCAGAGATTTTGCTGCTTGTCAGTACAGTATCCCCACCCTAAGGACAAAAATAATGAACAGAGTTCAACAGCATTTCAAAGAGTATCTTGGTCATATAATACATGCTATCGTTACTACAAGGAGAAAGCCTGCATGCCGTTCCACAAGGCATTTGTAACGCTACAAATAATTGTAGCCCGTTCCTTGGTTTCAATTGATTTTAATTGTTTTGTTGAACAGGTCCCTTAGCTATAACCATTGCCATGCAACTTGATATGACCTAAAGCATCAGCTTGAAGTGAGGTGAGGTGATATTGGGGTTTACATGAGGATTCATTTGTATCGCAGCTGCTAATATTATTGCAAGGAGAAAGCCTGTAACACCACTGTGGCTATGCACTGCGGTGAAACCTGCAAGTATCGGCTGGAACTAGCAAACCATGGGTGGTACTACGCTGAAATTCTGTGTAGCATTGTTCCTTACTGCGTGTAGAACAGTTCTCTACTGCAGACAAAGTTACCGAGCCCCTGGCGGGATTCGAACCACGGACCAATTGGAAGTTGCCAATCCTCTGGGAGGACCTCTTGATCAGAAGCCTAACACGCTAATCACTGCGCTATCCCGCCCCTGTGCATAAACTCTGCATTGAACACAAACCTAACTGCATCAAAAACTTTCACAGCAGTAAACTTTTAGAACCCTTAAATCAAATTCAACAAATAAAAATATCTTAAGTTTAAGCATCAAATGTGTACTAATATATGATTACAGTATTACAATATTTTTAGAAAGCAGAAAAAAGATTTGGAGGATACAACTTTCAGAGAGAGATGGGCATTACATTTTATATCAAAATTCAACAACGATGACATCCCAGGAAGCTTGAGGACTGAACCTTACCGTGACATCATCACTATCATCAGACTCGAATATGTGATCCAAGTCCAACTCTGTGGGTTTAAGATCGCTCTCCCTTGTGAGACTTGTGCCAGGAGTTGGAGGAGAGCCAACTGTAGCAGAAAAATCTGAAACAGTTAGTCACAACATCGACACACTTGTCTACGACTATCTAACACAACAGCAACAACACACACAAGACAGTTTGTAACAGCAACAACAGGACATGTTATTTTGCAAGAGTATCAGCTTATTGGACATGCAGCTCAGGTTCAATCATTTCTTTTGTATTGTTCATTTGACATACTCTAAAGACTTTAAACTCTGCATTCAGGTATTATTATTATTATTATATTATATAATATAATATAATATATTATAATATTATATTATACACAACCCTCCAATATTTCAGTAAACATGCACTTGCAAATTAGATGAATTATTGTTTTAAATTCACAGGGGTTTCAAGTTATGAATTAGTATCAACATATGGAGAATAACTAGTGAGTTGTTGTTTAATGCCGCTTGGGCAATATTACAGCCATTAGAGGCGTTGAGGATAACTAACGACCTTCCATAAAATTACATTTCTATGAATCTAGTTAATGATTTCTAACAAAATTGTTAATGCGTTGTGGCACACAAAAACATGCAATGACATAAATGATCCACACTACTCAAAGCACATTATTTTCATATTCATTTTGGATTGAGTTGATGCAACATATACAAGACACAAAAATTTACAACATCTACTACACATGAGATAACGATATTTGTGTAATATTACTTAGCAAAGATTTGGAGGAATTTTAATATCGAGTTGGTGACTAGAATACATGATTACTAACGCTACACATGTCCATGATTCTTTGGTAAAGTGGAATTCACTGTAAAGTTGAAATTTTTTTGCGGGGCAATTTTATGTCCCTTAAATGATAAATTATCTTATTACAGAATTCTCATTTCTATAATATGCATTTTAAAAAAAAATCTTCTAACAAATACCTTACAAAAAATACATCAAAACATTGTTTCAAAGGGTTAAAATAAAAAGGTATAAAAAGGTCTCAACTGTTATTCATAACAACAAAAACAAGACTATCTACAGTGTTCGTTCATCTATTCTTACCATTCATTGCCTTATCATCTTTGGAGTCATTAAGTCTGTCTCGAGAGTCGTCATCCTGAAAGATAAGATGGCACAACTATCAAGAGTTTTGAAAATATGAATCCTGAAAATTTTAACATATTGGTTTATTTTTGCAACATGATTGTCAACTTTTCATATTGAACAAGATTAAGTCGATTCTAATCAAGACTTTTACAAAAGGGAAATTTGTCAACCTATTAGGCTTGATGTCCCTTAAAACCTATAGGGGTAATATACTTTCACAAGAGATCCCCTTCAGCTGATTACCTAAGAATAGCAACAGAAGTGATGTTATAAACACAGCATTGAGTTGACACCTTACACTCAATACATGATACAATATGTCGAACTTAAGGTATTTTTTGTAATTGACTCTGACTGTTGTAAAATCTTTCATAAGCCTAAACAAAAACTTTCAACTTTTTTTTTTTAAATAACCTCAAAATACTGACCACTCTGGGCGACGGTCGAGGAAAGTGTTCATCTCGACTCATTCGAGAGCCACGAGTAAGGGTACCAGGGTTGATAGAGGCTTCATCAGAAAACTCATATGGATCTGGGGCAGGTGGTGTAGGGGGTTTGGGGGTGTGTCTTTGGGAATGACTTGGGGAGGAGGAATCTGAGAGAGAGGGTTGCTGGGTGTTCGACCCATCTGGAGGTGTTGTGTCGATCCGAACCTTCTTGGTAGGAAGGTCGATCCTGCAATATGAGCAAAATGCAATTATTTCTGATGCAAAAAATTCATTGATAAAATCAGAATTCTATTCAACAAAATAATCAATTAAAACAAAATGATGGATCTTTTTTAAATTGGTTAAGATTAAATGAAAGAGTAAGATTGGTGACCAAATAGTCCTCTTCTTATTGCCATTAACTCATCGATCTCGTTGGCCTTATCTTAGGTACAAAAGTGATGCAAATGACTTCACTGCATTTTTTATTAATGGTCGTATCATAAGACACATAGCAGAACAATCTATACGTCATTATCTATACTTTATATTCAGTACTTTCAGCAGTAAATAATCCTAGGAGGTCAAGGATAACAATTACTTCAGCACATTTTATTCATGCTTTACATAAGCATCACTGAGGATTTTGTTAACTCATTTAAATGAGAAAAACACAAGAGCTGCTAGAAAATGATCCCAATGTACCCCACTGAGGCAAATTTGTACTCACCACTGCTGCACTGTGCTGAGGTTGTAGAGGGAGTCGGTGACTAGTTCTTCACTGGCGTCTGTATCTTTGGTAGGCAGGACGGGCCGCTTGTGTCCCCGCACTAGCTCCATCTGCCGATGCTGCTGAGATTGTAACCAATTGTTCACACTGTCATGCTTCGATTCCATGGTACCCCACTGGTACGGAGAGTCACTTGGCTCAGTCTTTGACACACCTTCCTCATTTTTGGAATAAAAGTCTGGAAATCCGATACACATGATTCCGTTTTGGTTTTCAGAAGCACTACCTCCTGGTTTCCCACCCCCCTCCTTCTCGTTTCCGTTGTGCTTGAGAGGGGGGTGAGGACTGAGAGTGGGCATGGGTGGGTCTATCTGTGAGTTCCCAAGGGGCTGGGGTTCATCTAAGGGGGAGGGGGCCGAGGGGGTGTCCACATTGGTTTCATTAGGAGTGCTCTGACCTTGAGGAGCAATGGTTGTCCCCCCTGTTGGGCAATAAGCAGGGTTTGGCATTCTGCTCATGACCAGGTCAATATCAAACTGCATGAGATCGTCCATGACCGGGGACCGCCGATGAAATGGCGTAGCACTTCGTCCATGTCTCGACTGTTGTCTATCCACTTTCTCTGGTTTTTCACCTTTGTGTTTTCCTCCAGGGAAATTCTTTGACTGACCAGCACTACTACTTTTTAATTTTCTTTGCCTGAAAAATTATTCATAATTGATGAAACAAAAGCATAATTGGATCATTTAAAAGTTTATGAGGGTTACATATACTGTCAAAAACCTTTGGCCCAAACATTTAAATATATCAGTGTATATGATACATCATTATCCAACAACATGAAGATTCAACATTTAATCAAGAGATTTATCAAGGATCAGGCATTTAAGAAAGGAGGAAACTTATTTTACCTAGCACAATTACAGTTGACTTTAGATGTCGGTTCTGCAAAATGCCACTGACCAGCTGCCAACTCGTCACTAGTTTCTGTGGTCCTGAAACCCAAGAAGAAAGGACGCTCGAACTCCAACTTAAAATAACATTAGCACACCAGACATTATTGAAAATTAACCTGAATGCCAACTTCTTCAATGGTGGAAAGACACCATTCAAGACAACAGTTGGTTACAGTTACTTATGCAGCAAGAATACATCCAAAGGCACAGATCTAGATAGGTATAAACTTAAGACTAGTGTTTCTCTGCAGAAGAGTGATCAATGCATACTATAGCTTTAATCTAGTAACTCACCTTTTTGCCATACTAGTGGTAATACTTGAATCCTCAGAGACTTTCTGCGTGATAGCATGTGCTAGCACATCAGTTGCATTGGGCATACAGTTCACGTTCACATTGCCTTCCCCTCCCCCTATATTTACAGTCGACATCGGGATAACTTTGATGCCTGGGTCACCAACCACCGACTGGTCGGCTGGAGAAGTTGGCGGAGTCAGCGGTCCATTGCTCATCACTGATTGGTTGAACTGTGACCTTGACCCTACATTTGGGTTGACTGTGAGAGGTTGGAGTCTGACTGGAGAGTCCTCGTTGTCACAGATGAGGACGAAGGAGGCGGGGTAGCGCATTCTTACACCGGCTGCAACAGAGAAGTTTATTATTATCACAGATACTTATAAAGTGACGTCTTTTTGGCTAAGACAAGAGTATAACACTTGATTAAGTACAAAGAAGGCAGGGTATCACTTTCTTACATCAACTGCAACAGTGGTGATCTGGGTTACAATAAAGAGATCGACTTATGGGCTTTGTTATTTTGGAAGATTTAATTCATACAAATGCTTTGGAATTGAAGTAGGAGCTGTCATTTATCAAATGGTAGATTGTAACACTAATATACTAAAATAATAAAGTTTGTATAAACGCACAGAATTGTGATTATAAGATTAAATAACTTGCAATATTTTCCTAGTCATGTAGTACTGAAACCTTCAGGTAATAAAGGGAAAGAGAATAATTCATAAGGTGACAATTATAAGAATAATTTCACAAAAGCTTTGCATCAATCTCAAATGTCAAATTAAATTTTTTTCTATTCTTTGTCACTCAGCTTAATAAATGCCAAAATTATTCATGGTCAGCAAAAAATAAGTATAAGGGGTTTTTTGTCTTCTTTACTGTATATACAAAAAAAGCTTCAGGATCTGAAAATCTTCTCAGTGTCAATTAATCATGGACTTAAAATATTTTCAGGGGCAAAACATCATGGATACTGAATGAAGATAAGTAAATTGCTTCCACAAGGAGTTAGGTCATGAGACATTTTAGTGATTTAATGAGGGATCCAAAAGGTTGTGTGTCAGTGACAGATATTTCAGCCACTGACTAATCATCCTTGTGTAACAAAGATCTAATTTGTAAAGCAACTGCTACACTTTTTGATTTGTCAGTCAGATGCAGATATTCATGAAGTACATTAATTTCAGGCATGATAATGTTCATAATACCCATCACTACCTAGCAATAACAATGTAGAGATGGCATCAGTCACACCAGATGTTACAGCTCGCTAACACATAAACATATCACCTGCCCAAGTCAAATTGGCTAAAACTGCTGGGAGATATATAACATAGTGGTAAATTGAGGGAGGCAGTATCAATATTATACTTGATGTGTACTATACATTCATTATCACGCGTCCTGATGACAGGACAAGGGATTCCAAGAGAAGATTTTCTACACAGAAAAGTTGCTACATATATCTCAAAGTTCCAATACATTATTAATTCAATGTTTTTAGTATTGGTAAATAACCATGTAATTATCATTAGTGCACTGACACATTTTCCATCACAAACAATCTAACCAGTATCTGATAGAAGGATTTCTTTACTCACCAATAACATTTTTAACAAGGTGTTTCTTAATCAATAAGGTGTAACATAATTGTTAAATATTGGGGATGCTTATATCAAAACATGAGTTGTTGCACCGATTTACAGAATCATAATCTGACGATATACGTATACGTGGTCTCTGTATCGTGATACACATTAATGACTTATACTTGTTTATTTTGCAAAAAAATTAAGTGTTTGTCTCAAAGACATCTTTTTGAAAAAAAAATAAAAAATGGTGATACATATCACATAAGGAATGTCTGTATAGTCACACCTCTACTATTCATTAAATTAACCTGCAGGTAATGACCGTTTTTTGTCAGTCCCTTGGGTGGGTGTTATGCTGGTTTAATCATACAAGAAAGGCCAATTATCTTACACAGATAATAGAAATGCAATAAGTCTACTGACCAACAATGACTTCTACGAGGTTAGGCAGCTTCTCCTTGTCATCTGTGGAACTGTTGTTTGGGTCGAGGGGGTAAAAGAGGCTCCACTCTTCAAACAGTTTGCGACTCATCTGGTCTGTGTCGCGGTAGGTGTGTCCCGTCAACGTCCCATTCAATCCATACGGTGCCAAGATCACTGAAATAGAAGTTTTGAAATTAGTTGTTTTAGTGAAGCGACAAGACAAAGCAAGCATGGCTCCTACACAACCATCAACTATCAAGGGGAAAAACTAGATATACATTATAAATAAGGAAAAACCAATTTTGGACTCTGAAAACTGGTCTTTGTACACACAAGTCAGTAGAATCATTTTTAACTTAGGATTTGCATTGAGTGAGCAAGTTGGGGGGTTTTTTGGAACTGCTCAGGCAATCGTTTAACCATGAGCAGCAATGAAATGAGAAGAATTAGAATTTGTGAAAACAAAGAGAAATATATTGCAATTTGCAAACTGTTTTTTTTCATAACTTTTTCAACTGCTTGATAAGAAAACAGGAATCTGTGTCAAATACATAGCAAGAATAGAGAAGTTCAGCAATATGCAGTGATTTGATTTTAATACCTCACTAAAGGCAAAACTATCAAAAACTAGAGAAACATTTTGAAACCGTGGAAACAAAGCTAACTGAACAAATTCTGTCAAGAGGATGACTGCCGAGGCATTGAGACATGACAATAATAATAAATCAATTACACAGTTTGAAAATTGAAATGAAATCTGATGAACATAGAGCTAGGAGGTATCAGCAATAAGCTGCTGTGTAATTAATGGTGAAGGATTCCATTTAATTTTGAAAGCAGCAGGAGGCAAGTCTGATTTCAATAACATTACCTATCAAAATACACAAAATGAACTCTTGACTTTAACCCTGGCCTGGTCAAACCTACTTGTTTTCAAGCTAAAACAATCTCATAATATGACTCTTTATGTTTGGTATTTATAAAAGTGGTTCACAAAATAGTAAAAAGTGATTTAAAGTGATCAACAGAGATCTCGAGAAACCCAATATCACTCTAGACTCTATCATCAACAGAGAAGTCATTAGGAACAAAAGCAAAACCAAAGATCACACGTGAAACTTCTAGAACAGAAGCTTCTAGAAACGACACCAAAATATCTGCTAAACTGTAAATTACGGTTGCAGAGACAGCTCTTTATTAACCAAAGATCTGGCTCTATCAAAAAGCCAATAGGAGATCACGACCAAAGATTCCACTGGTAAAGTTGGCAATCGGGAGTGATAGCGACACTAGCTTTCTCTTCACTACTGAATATAGAACAGCCAGCAATTAATTCACAGACAAATGTCTGTCAGGCTGCAGATTGGTCGATAAGGTAGTGACGGAGAAAATTCTGACAAAATCAATAAGGAAAAGTAATTACGTGTCATGTATTTCCACCATGTTTGAAGTACCTGGCTTGGAGCCCGACTAGGCTGCTAAGTCAATGATGTCTTTGTCACTGGATACCAATCATCTAAGTTCTGATAAATTGCACTAGGTGGACTCGATGGAAACATTTGATATATTCACTGGTTTTTGGTATTAATACTACTGTTAAAAAAACTAATATTCAGCACTAATGGGGCATGGATATACGGAATATTCTCCAATAAACTTGTAATTCTTGGGAACAATGGAATAATCTTCAGCAATGAAATTTGAATTTCATTTTTAAAAAAAGGTTTTTTTTTCTTTTCTTTTTTTGTTGCTTGGATAAATTTTTATGCATACAAAAGATGATAAAAAATCATTTTGACAACGACAACAGTTATTTTGAGCATGATCTGGTTACAAATTGTATATTGTTTAGTTATCTAATTCAAGTTTTGTGGTATTTAATCTTAAAGAGAAACAGATGTACCAAGTGTACAATAACTACATCAGCAAACCCAGTAAAAAATGTGAACCAATAGAACAATCACAAGATCAAGATGATAGTTTTACACATTCCCATTTGTGAATAATCAATAAAGAACAATACAAGGAGAATAATTAAATAAGTATTAATACAATGATTAATGGTAAATGGTATTATCTTTTAATCAAGAATAATCATAATCTTTTAACTCAACCATCACTCTCACCATTAATATGGAAACCTGACAAGAGTTCTAAGACCAGGAAGAAGAGTTAAAGAGAAAAGTGAAGACATTAAAGGGAAAGTAGAGTAAGTAATTCCCTATATACCTGACCTAGTAACAGCTATCCATTGGCTAAAAGACATACCAGCGCTATGTGGGTCATGTGACAGGCAATAAATCAGGTATCACACAGGGTGGAGTTTTCCTCTATGCATTACTTATACAAGGAGACCATGTTAGGATGCTCGGTGGACCGTACTGTTATACAGTTAGTGATCATCACCTTCTGTAAATGTCAGCTGGGGTTGCCACCAAGTCTTGCACTGACCTGAATCAAGGCAGGCAAGTGAAGTTGGGTAGACTAGCAGACATGTTGCAAATCAGCTGTCAAGTGCTAGGATTGCTGTTGGTCTGACAGAGCTTTCTTCTTGTAGAGCTTTTACTTATGACTTGTTAGGAATTCTTTATCTTCAAGAATGAGAGATGATTACGGGTTGTCAGAGTGTTATGAGTGTGCTGTTGTGAAATGCTTCATTTTCTAACCATTTGTATTTTGAAGATTCCGTTGCACAAGTAAATGGCAAATATGGATTTGAAGGTTTTGTTCTGAGAACAGTGGTCATTATTTTGAAATTGTTTCGTTTGCTCCTCAAAATTAAAAAACTTTATCCTTCCAAGGTCACCTTAGGCCATGGGATCGCAAATTTTAATTGAAAAGAGGTTATTTCTATTTACACACTTAAAAGAAAATATGAATACAAGATCAAAAACATCACTCTGTAAAATCCTAATTTCTAAATCATCACGCCCTTTAAGCCTTTCTAACACTTGCAACATAGGCCGCCTCCTTCCAGTCTATACAAACACAGCAACCATATTCCAAACCATGCAAGCTGTTTCCCCTTAGACTAATGTCTTCAAGTTTCAACCACACAGATCAAATGCCTTCTGCTCAACAAGCTTTAGCAAATCTACCTCACATGATACGTACAACAGCATATGGGAAGCTTTCTCTTCCACTCATATCAATATGACACAATTTTAACTGTAACTGTAACCTTCCTTCAAAATGCTATTTAAAAGCATGATTTTTAATGATGATCAGTTAACAAGTAATTCAATGTTTATCAAAGATCAAAGTCCAACCACCACTTCACTTTTTTCACAGATACCCAAAAATAGCAGTGTCATTGGGGCATTCTTAAATTACTTCACTTAACATTTAGAAAATTTATTAAGATGGTGACTTGGTGATAAAAAGGTAATTCTGAAATCACCTGTCAGACTCTGCATGATGGGCCAAGAAAGGGGTCCATGAGAAAGGCTATTCCAACTTAAATCTCTTTACACTGCAGTTAGCACCAGATTCTCACAGCTACTCAAATGACAACACTGCAAAGAGCTCCGCTGTCAAATCATTCAACCAGACTTGAGTTAAGTGTAACAGGACTATGTAATACCAGAAAAGCTGAAGGTATAACATTCCCGCCAGATCTGTTTACAGCAGCTTTCTCTGTTGAGATGCTGATTCAAGCAAATTGTAATAAAGATGATTGAAAAAATATCTCAATTATGTTTAATTCATGTTATTTTGCTTGATTTTAGAATTTCAGAAAAATGAATGCCGACACCTGGCAACAGAAAACTATTACAGGCTACTGAGATGAAAATTGACATGCTCTGTGTAATAAGTCTCTCATTCAATCAACAAAACAAGTAAACATTTAGTCAACTGATCTTAACAATTTAAACAATAACTATTAATCACAGTAAACATCTATTTTAATCTAACAAAAACATCAAGCAAACTAACACAATAGTGACTCATAATATGGTTTACACCTTTTGACATTTGCCCATTCCAAAGATCTTAACATGAGGCCACAGCTTTTTATCTTTAATATCAAATACTTGAGAAAGGTAGTATATTGAAACAAATACTTTAGGAGACATTGATACAGGCTAGGCAGGCTTACATTCAAATCTTTAAACTTGACCACTTTGAGCAATGCAGTGAAGCTTCAAACTGACCAATCAACACTGTGTTGAACTTGAGGAGTATAAATTACCTGAGCCAAGGCTCTATTATCTCTAGTGGTCAAACACTGGTCAATAGGGCCGGCCAGATTGCTGACCCCCTCCTGACCCACATGTTTCTGTTTTAACTGAATGACTGACCACTGCATGGTAGTGAGAAGCATGGCACCCACATGGAAATGGGAGAGAGTCCAAAGCATTTATTGACTGGCCAATGTGATTAGTTTCAAATTTACTGGTCACAAAAAGTGTTTCCACAAGAATAATTTTTGTAGCCCTAAGAATTCTTGTACTTAGTTGTAGCCTTTGTAACAAACAGCCACAAGCAAACTAATTACTGCCACAGTAAAAATTGATAATGATAATGAAAACGCCCGTCTGAATAATTCGGGTGACGGTATTTCTAACTTAAACTTCTATGGGGCAATATTTGAAAACTTCATGAGGACTTGTCTCTGCCCCCTGGTAGAATGTCTAGTGTCTCTTGATCTCTGTTATTGAACAAATAGGACAAATAGGACAAATTTTAATATCTTCTGATTCTCATAGATGAGTGGATTTCAGAATTCGTCACTTTTTAAGTCCTTTCCTCCTCCCATGTACAAGGACTTATAAAATTGCATTTTTATTAATTCTGAATTATTATTACACATTTTCTGAACAAGTGGAGTACTATTTACAATTTTGAAAATTAATTATAATATTTTTTTCAGCATTTTAGTTGCCAATATTGGTCTAAATGCCCTGTCCCTGGGTGACCCCCACTCTCTGCTATGTTCTAAAACTCACAAAATTTAACAATATTGTTTTGGTTTTCATGTTGTTCTGCTTTCCTTAGACAATAAACTTCAACCAACTATGATCGAGTTCGAGTTTCATTAATATTTTATTATTTTTTTCTTTCAAAATATGCTTGTCCCTGGAATTCATGTCCTGACTGTTACAAATGTTAAAAATGCCAAAAATGAGGTCTCCCTCATGCTGTCTTGTTACTCTACTTCCTGTTCTGGAGAGTTTACTTCCTGTCAAGCCATTTGAATTAATGGATTCAAGCACCAAGCTGTTTTAAAGACATTTTTCCCATTTTAGGAAAGTAGAATTACACCTAAGTCACCTTTTGTTGTCCTTCACTGTTACCAATACTTTATATTGAAAATGCGCATTTTTTGCAATACTAATTCATAAGATATACCTATTTGTGTGAATAGTAGCTGATGCCATGTGCTCTTCAGATTCATTGGGGCTCATCATTATTTTAACTGTGATTGAATTAAAAATGTCCCGACTGTTATTGTCCTGACCGTAACCACACACAATAGTAACGGTCAGGACAAAAATAGTAACGGTCAAGAAAAAATGATCACATACATGTAAAGCAAATACGAAATTTATCTTTTGATTCAGAATAACTTCTCTTAATTTATTAAGTTTGAACCCTTTGACCACTCAGCCTACTATCTCACAATCAAACAGATAAGAAATGTGTTAAAAGGTTAATAAGTTGGTTTGGGGTAACAGTCAGGACAAAAATAGTAACAGTCAGGACGAAGTTGTTACAAATTTCATGAAAACATTAAATTCTTATTGTTATTATTCAAAATGGCAGTCTCTAATTTATTTATTGTTTACTGCTACGCGTACTTAAATCCATTTTGTACGAAAATACAGGTGACAAATTAAAGAACACTAGATAAGTTAATTTCCAGTAACAGTCGGGACAGATACCAGTAACAGTCAGGACAAAACTATTTTTTTTTGCATAATCAAATGAAACTTTTAATTTGTAATAAAAACATGAATGTGTATCTAATGCGTGTTAAAGTAAGTAATACTTACAACATATGATTTGCAAAAGACTAGATAAACAATTTGATTATGATTAAAACAAGGCATTTGGGTAATGGTCAGGACATATTTGTCAAATACATCTAAAACAAATGAAAAGTTTTACTTTTGATTCAGAATAACTTCTCTTAATTTAGTAAGTGTGAGCTCTTTGACCACCCAAACCTACAATTTCACAATCAAACAGACATTGAATTAGTTAAAACGAAATAGGTTGATTTTGGGTAACAGTCAGGACAAAATTAGTAATGGTCAGGACAAAGTTGTTACAAATTTGAGGGAAAAAAATCATTAAACAATTTTTATTATGACTACGATAGTAGTGTACTTGCACTCATTCCAAAGCCATCAGGGAGCAACAATTCTCGACACAAGAATGTGGACCCTGACATATGGAAACTGATAGTGGAAGAATTAGAGCAAAGGAATTCAGACCATACACCTTGAAATTAATTAAGCACCCTCCTTATCATACAAAATAAATCTTCATGTAAAGTACTGATTTAACAGCACTGGCATTTACCCGGTAGTGATTTCATTTTACAGGTAAGTACTGTTCAGTTGCAGCTGTTCAGTACTTGAAAAAACATCACTTTCCTTTTCAGAGTGGCAGCTGTAACTGAGGTAAATCAGATGAAACAAATATGCTGAAGTTGGAATTAAAAGGGTGGTGTTACTCTGAGAAAAAATATGCTTACGTAATTTATAGGTGTATAGTTTGAATTCCTATATTGTTTTGCTAAGGGGTCGATCTTTATATTACTGGAGAGGTGGGCTTTGATTTATTTTGCACAAAATATGTCACCAAAATTTTCTCTTATAATATTTTGTTCAAAGCCTGGGCAAGAAAAATGTTGTCCAAAATTTGTTGAACAGCTTAGAAAACGGAAGAAAGTAATTTTTATTGAAGGTGACTGAGTCTGAAAAAATAATCAATCATCACCAAAAATTCAATCCAATTCCCCCTAAAATATAATGGTCGGCCCCTAAAAAAAAATTTCAATTGATAGATTTCAAGTTAAAATGTTAATGTTAATTGGTAATACATGTACTATACTGGTATTATGTTAACATTAACATCTTCTAGTCAAAACTGGTACAGTCAGCAACCAGATATATTTTGCTGAAGTTACTTATGTTTCAAGTTACTTACTTAGTTTCAGTTACCGTATTGATGTTAGTCTGTTATCTATGGCCCTTGTTGTATCAGGAATTTATTTGTAATGTTACAGATGTTTTTTTAAAAATAATTGGTTTTTGACTTAAAACAGAGCTATCAAAGAATATCTAATTGCGGTCAAGAAAAGATACCTATTTTATTGTAATCTTCCAAAATATGAAAGACTACTGTTTTCTTTAAAAGTCCATATGACGGGTTTTAATATACATATGAGTATGTAAATGTCCTGACTGTTACCATATTTGTCCTGTACTGTTACTATTTTTTGGGTATGCATCACCTGCAAAACATTACAGTATCTTCATGACTGTTTTGCACAAAATGCTTTAATTTGTTACCATCTTTTAAAATCATATCTCAAATGTTAACAAAATATTGTGTTCTTTCACAAAGTTGGTCTTGTTACCAAGGGGGTCCTGACTGTTACCTAAAGTGTCCTGACTGTTTCACAAACCCGTAAGACCAACAACAGCAATATATCATTTCTTTATTTTAAGCTAATGTAATTTCATTTTAAACTCTTTACTTCTGCTGTGATGTCACAATAACAAAACAAAGTCATTTCATAGGTTTCCTTAGGTACAATTATGAGTTACAAAAACATATGTCATGACTGTTACCAGTTGTGTCCTGACTGTTACCAGTTGTGTCCTGACTGTTACCACTAATAAATGACACCTATTTAATAATACTTGAAAAAAATGCAAGAAATTTATTGACATGAAGACAAAGAAAATCATTATTAGTATAATGTTTTCAGACAAAAAAAATTAAAAATTAGCTCACTAAGAAAATAATAAAACTTCTTTGGGTTTTCGGAGTGAAAATTTGCCTGGTTGTTGGTTTAATATGCTATATCTTGTTCTTAATACATTTGAAAAGCACTTTAACTTTCATGTTAATATATTAAGAGTTATAAAAGTCCATTTGTAATTAAAATTATTATTTATTGGCAAAGACCAGGATAGTTTTTTCATGTAATTATCATGGTAACGGTCAGGACAATTTTCATTACTGTTAATTAGTTATGACTCATTAAACACATTACTGTTTACAGTTAAGCCTGCCATTTTGTATTGTTCGATAATACAATGTTTAAGGTTGTTATTCAAATAAAAAAAATTATTATCACATAGAGTTCATTTTCTGTGTTTGAGGTCTTGAAAAAGTGACGAATTCTGAAATCCACTCAGATATTAACATGAAGTTGTGGACTGTAACAATTTATACATCATGAAAATTGAGCAACTTTTTTATGCATGAAAGACCTTTTTCATAATGAAATGAGAAGCTTTAGACTGATGAAAGGTTGAAATAGTTATGCCAAATTTACAAAGCTTGACAACTGACTACTGATCTGAGATACAATTATTTACAGCAGAAAACTAAGAGAGCTTTCTAAACAGCCCTGCTTCAAGACTGTGCATAAAATAGGCGCCTTTAAGACAGTCTATGTCCTCATTCGGTAAGTCTAGATTTGACTGCAGAATTTGAATGAAGAGCCTGAGGAAAAGAAAATAATGGTTGAAAGAACAATATATTATAGGATTAGAATATTTCATAGACTAAATTATAGTCCATTATCTTATTATCTGGACGACTTTATAAAGAATCTTCAAAGGAGGGAGGGGTGGGGGAAGGGGTTGGCTCAGGGCGGGGCTGTAACCAGGTAGGGGACCATCAGCCTGGTTTCAAGACAAGCTGGCACTCTGTGTAAACATGTGTTAATCATTATCAACTAACTCAAGTAGTCCCCGAACAACATCTGGAATCTGACAGATTTCTTCATGGAATTAATTCACCTAGATGTTGCAGTGCAACAATTCTGTCAGGCAAAGTATTCAAGTTTGATGATCGATCTTGCAGGTAGAATAAGTGAATAAGTGGTTGCATCTTGTTATTTAACATTATCTGTTGATGACTGAGTCATTATTCAGCGAGATTTCAGCAATATCTAATTTCATGGGGTTTAGAATATAAAAAAAAAATTAAATATGCAAAACATTTTTTTTTTACTCAAAGCACTAGCAACAAATTTCACAAATATTCACTAACAGTGAATGATCTTCATGAATATTGATAACATCCCCATTAAAGTAAGTATTCATTTATTATTCATAGTAAATATTTACGACAGGCAAAGACCATAAACTCTCAGAAAGATGGAGAAATTAACTAAAAGCACAGCCTATTAAGTTGACATTACAACATCTCTGCACAACAATTTGCATGGAAATGTTCAAATCAAGCTACACTGTTCTTTTCCTCTCTCTTCTCTTTCTCCATTAAGACGTGGAAGCATTTATCTCAACTGTCAGGAGTGGAGATCAGCCCGAGTGAAACATCGCCTTGTCCCCCAACAGCCAATCAATAAGGAGACGGCTCGATTTAACGTGGTCTCCAAACTACATAGCTACATGCTATCTGTCCACACTTTATCCAACTGCCACAAAACCACCCACCATATTACAATAGCCAGAGTCAACCAACTCCACTGTGATATTAAACGATGCTCAAAGATTTCTGCGTTATAACGGAGAGGCGGCAATGTCAAATATTGGCTAGTTAGGAGATTGATAACATATTAGATGGCTCCAATCCGGTTGATTTGTTATCACTGTATCAAAGCCAGTCCTACAGATGGGTATTATCCAGCACTGGTGCGATAACTCCTATAACTCCTCCCTCATCCATGGCAATACCATTAGCGGCCAGCGTCTGGGCTCAACATCACCAAGTAATTAAGCCCAGGATGAATAATCATGTGTTGAGGATTTCTCCTCTGCGTGGAATCAACACAAACAATTCAAATGCCAAGATGGAAATCCTGTTGTACTTCTACGCAATTTTGACTGCCGATTGCCTACTTTTAATCAAAATGATGTAAACTTAAGAATGGATTTATGAATCATACAATACTCAACAAACTAATCAAGATAACCATACCAAAGATGGGAAGGAAATACTGCTGCTATTGTTTAATTTGTTTGATCCTTATGATCTAGGAGAAATGCAGTGATTGAAGTGCTGAGACTAAAAAACTAAACAATTTCTTATGAATCATACATTAACACACATTGACTGTAAGGAAGATGATACTGAATATATTTCCCACATTCTATTCAATATAAAATAACTAGATGTTTACCATACTGTAATCCTAGTTGCAAATTCTTCCTTAAATGCACAAATGGTGTCTTTTTTTCGAGCATATATATTGCCTCAAATGATAAATAGTTGAATAAAACAGTAAAGAGGAACAGCTGATAAAGGTTGGAGTATGATAAATACAATGCACCTTAACACTTGGCAAGTTCAACAGCAGAAATAAAGTTAAGAAGAGAAGCCAAAAAAGCAGAATCCAAAATGAATAATTCACAATGATCAGTTTCAAAACAATCTGCATGAAAACTATTGCAAGACATGCCGATCTGGCGTAATGGTTCAATCACATCGAAAACATTCTTAGCCAATATCGGGGGTCAAAAACAATCACCTTGCCAGCTAGTGATTAGTCCCATTAGCAGAGCTTGTGTAATTTATTGAGAAACTCTGATGAGACCTGGCCCCCATCCAACTCCTGTCTGGACATCAAGCCATGTTTATCTATTATGTACAGGCATGCAAATGTCAAATGCCTAAAAAAGAGATTTGATGATATTGGGCATGCTATATAATAACAGCCAGAGTAACAAAAATGACTTAATATTTAATTAGCGCTGTCAGTATTTTGTTACTGTTATATAGATTATTTTAAAACCATCTTGCAGCATAATGTGTTACATACCTATCTAAAGGTTCTAATAGATTTAGGTAACTCTGTTGACTTGACACGATATATAGCTATGCTACAAAGGTAAAATACACAGCATTGTCCAAAATTCTGTTGTCAAAACAGCAAGCAGGTGAGTGTCTCTTAATTGGTGAAATAATCATAATCATACTATGTCTTTTATTAAGGCTGTGCAATATTTCGCAATACCAATATATTGCGATACAGATTGTGCAATACAATTATTGCAATATTATCATTCATATCATAATATATCGCACCAAGTAAATTCGAGTCAAATTTATTCAGAAAACTTGTTCTAATTAAATTTGCCTAATGTGTAAGAAAAATTCATGGCCAATGTATTGCATGAGCTTAGTGGAGACTACCGACCTACACGGGACAATTGAAATAAGACTTTTGTGCCTTACTATTGTGATAGTCTATTGCAATAGTTCATCAATAAATGAAATAACCTAACTCAAGGATAAAATGTGTTTTAGTGTATTGACAATCATAAAGTTGACCTAAACTCCCAAAGCATATAGAAGGATAATTCTGCATTATTTGTAGGTTTTTCATGAGCAGTATATCGCAATATTTTGCAAAAAAAATTTGATGCAGGCCCTGTATCAACTTCGTGCAAATGCCATGCATATAAATCACTTAGCATCTTACAATTTCCAAGGATTGTAAGAGGCAAATAAAAAATCTAAAATTTTAACACTTGGAAGATTAAGGTTGGAAAATGGTAATATTTTCTTATTTTCAACTTCACTAACCTTGAAATTTCATGCAGGCTTTCACTATGCAACAAAGTTTTGGAGAATTTCAGAGAGAGAAAAATGTCTGTTTAAAAAACAGAAGACAACAGACAAGTGGCTACTACTCTGCTGTATTCATGTCTTGTGCTGCCGTTACGAGACCGGATCCACATTCCTGTCTTGGAGACATTTCATCAACCTTCCCTTCCCCGTTCTAATCTTACTTTGTATAAATCGTATTGATTTCCGTCTGATAGCTACTCAAGCAAAGCCATCTGTTATCACAATGTTTTTGTGGAGAAGAAATTGGTACTTCTGACAATATGGAGTCTTCATCAAGTCACTGACAACTAATTGATGATTCACCAATTGTGATCATGTTATTTAATGTTATGTTGATAACTTAAAGAATAGATAACTTAACAAGTGAGGTGAATTTTGGTTTAACACTTCTTTCAAGGGTATTTCTCTTATATCGCTGCTGCTAGTTTTATTGCAAGGAGAAAGCCTGCAACACCATTGTGCCTATGTATTGCATTGAAACCTGCGAACATCGGCTGGAACTTGCCAACCATTGGTGGTACTGAGTTGAAATTCAGTGTAGCATTGCTTCTAAACCTAACTGCCAGTAGAACAGTTCTCTACTGCAGACGAAGTTGCAGAACCCCTGGCGGGACTCGAGTCACGGACCACTTGATCTAAAGCCAACACGCTAACCACTGCACTATCCCGCCCCAAAAAACTTCTAAATGAGGAGTAATTATTTTATTTTTAAGACATAATAATTATATTACTTGTGTTAACAGGTCACTGAAAAGGACAGGAATATCTATCAAAATGTATGATTTCCATCAACCAAAACAAATGTTAAAAATTTCTGATATTGAAAATTGTTTATTTATATAAATAAAAAAAAATACATGCTAGTAATTATTCATCCAGAGTCTCTCATTAATTCCACGACATTTATTCTTTAACATTTTCCAGCAATGTGAATCACATAATTTGGCTCATCAGAATGTTTTTCACTTTCAGATTCAAAACTAAAGCGCTGAAATTTCAGAAATATATTTTCCTCAAATAATTTTTGAGGATTCACATTTAGAATGAATTTTTTCTCCAGCTGTGTTCAGTTCAGTTGCAGCTGCACGGTTCATTTTATATATGCATGTATATATATATAAATATATATTAACATTTTTTAAAACTTCCACAGAATGGTACAGGATTCTAATTTCTGAAAGAACTACAATTTCAAGGTGTCTCAGTTCATTTGTAATTGCAGGCTTGATCTTTAAAGTCTCTTTTCTCCAATTCCTGAGGTCTATTGAACATGTCAACTGCGGCAGAGTGCAAAGTTTCATATGAGACACCAACTCGTGGGAAATATTGATCTAAGATTGGGTCGGCCGTCATGAACTGGCGACTCTGAAACTAATGAAGGCCGACTGAATTTCAAGATGAGAGAGACAGTGCTATGGTGCTAGTGGATTTGGAACCGCAGCAATCTAATTACTTGATGACACCAAGAGGAGGAAGAGTCCTATGTGCCATCAACCCTGGCGGGGAAGTGGGTTTCTATCAAGTCTTTCTCGGGTTATCTTTCGATATAGTCGACCTAAAGCAGTATTTGAGTTCAAGATGATTGACTGCTCATTCTTACCGGTAGTTGTATTTTAGGGGAGAGTAGAAAGTAAAGAGTCGGAAGAGCTTGGTGATTGCTCCCAATAATTATGTAATTTGGCTGTCTCAAGATTGCATAGGTCAAGCTCATAATACAACAAAAACATTGTGAAACTAGATTTAGAACTCTTTTAGTGGCATTCTAGAAGTCGTAGTAATAATGAAGTACACAATTTTATGGATATTCAACTTGTTAATAAAGAAGTTAATATCCATAAAATCGTGTATTTCATGACTAGATTTAGGTTGAAAAAAAAGCTTCATGATTTAATTACTATAAAAACTCCATCACAAAGTAAAAGTAAGTTTACGGCACATGTGGCCATCTACACAACTTGTTTAACTCCTATCACACAAAATACACATTGCTTAACACCGGAGGTAACAATCTGCCTCAAATGTCACAATCTATTGACTATTTCTTAACACAAGCCTAGCAACACTACACACATAAACTTGTGTTCAACCTCTCAAAAAGATCAAAGAAATGATTTTTGAATAGAAATGGATTATATTTCTCAATAGCAGTTGACATTTCAAAAGCAATCTTAAATTTGTGTTTGATAAAATTTTCTCTAGAGACTACACTTCACTTTTTCTTCATATCTCAGACATATATGTTATAAAGGTACCTGTTTTAAAGACAATCTTCTCTCCCTCCTCTAGGTGTGTTTTAAGTATAAGGGGGGCAAAGGGCATGTATTTCTTATTGAACAACAGTGTTCAAAATAAAGTGGAGGTGGTACGTACCTTGACAGGACACATGGTTTTCTTGAACGAGGCGGACATGTTGTGGGGTGAGACGCCACACAGAAGGGTGCTGCTTGACCTCGATACTCGCACACACCTGGCTCTCTCCATGCAGGAAGAAGTTGAAACAGAAGGACAGGTGCGCACTGAAATAATCACAGGTATAAGTCACAAGCATAGAAACATATAAATATTGATGAAGGACCACATACATACTGCATAGACATAAATCAAACATAACTTTCTTCAAAAAAGATCTCAAAGACCTATCTTTATCTTTAGTAAAATCTATCTGTATCCTCTTTTATTTCATGTTTTGATAACACCCTCAGTCAACAATACACATGCACCAGTCTGCTCAAAAGTCAACAAAGTGATTTTGAAGAGATTTAAACATCAACCCCACAGGATGACAAAAGAATAATTCCATTTGCAGCAAATAAAATCAACGACTCTTCTCTTAAATATATTTTTCAATTTCATTAAAAAATCTTGATCATTGAAAACCAATGGAGTATTTCCAGAAATTGGCTCATTGACCCTAAATTTTGATTTCATATTCCAGTTTTGTTTTGACACAAAGATGATAATAATAATCCAGTAAAAAAAATAATTAAAAAGTGTCGAGGAGAGAAGAAGATTTTGAGAATATTTACATTGGGATGTGTGTGAAGACTTCATCATCATATTTATTTCAAGATGTTTATGAACTTTTCACTAACATATTAATTAATTGATGTTTGTGTAGTTAAAATTCTTATATCAGGATATTGGTGCAATTTCATGATCATTAACTTGTAAAATTTTCTATACTATCTTTCATAAAGAAGATTATTAAGTTCTAATTATCAGGCAGGTACAGAAACTAGAAGATTTTGCAAAAGATGCAGTACGTAATTGCCAGATAAATGTGATGAACCTATTTACACAAGATGGTTTCCTGTTGACGCTCTGCCCGATTCAAACTGAGGCTTGCTGGATGCAGGAAGTGTTTATATACTTGTACCTCTATGGCCTCTCTTCATAACCAGGCTCAATATCATGTTTACCTATTAACCGAAAAGTTCCAGTTTCTCTAATTATTTAGCTTAACACAAAACTCAGCATACGATATTGTACTAAATCGTTTTCCTTTTTTTTAAAACAAAATATCAAGTTGAGTAAATATTGTTGGTCAATATCATACTCATGTATAAAACAAACAAACCTGTCCAGTCTAAAAGAGCAACATTAGGTTTGAATTAGTTAATAGTGTAACATTTGAACAGCAACCTTAATTCATGTACACTTTTCCTTTCCTTTCTTCATCTTCATGTTCTAATTGAAACACACAATTTCTAGTATATGATCTTCTAGTTACCGATCCGAAATTTAGTGGTGAGGATCTTTAATATCTGTATCAAATATTCTTCTATGATACAAAGAACAACACTCAATCTTTAAATTTCTAATTCAAGTATGAAATTTAATCTTTAAGTGCTACAAACACTGATATTTCCAGCAGTGACTAATGAATTTTCCATCCCGCAGCCGCCATCATTACAAGTGTCATTACCACACACACTACCACTCTACGCCTGACCTAGTTAGCATAGCTTCAGCATCACCAGCAATCCATGTCAACACAGCAGGCCAATATTACACTACTTAAGCACAATCAGGGCCACTTACAACAACCAGCCAGCCCAAGCAAAGCATAACAAACACACCATGTCTGTCAATACAGCACCCTACATGTTTCACTATAGGGTGAGGGGCAAGACTGTCTGTAGTTCAGCCCTGAACAAGCATACTAATGTCAAATGGAATGTGATAGAACATGAATGAAGCATTGCTGGAGTTGGGTTGATATGGGTGGCTGGTTGTACGAGCTGAATGTACTGTAGAGACCCGTAGAAAGCCAGTACAAAGAGTAACAAGTGAGACTGTTGGTGGATAACTCCTGTTTACTAGACAAGAGACAGGGTGGTTTGGAACTCCTTCAAGCTCGTACAACGTGGAATGTCAACTATTGACTAATTGTCACACTACACAAAGGAGTGGAGATACTACGGATAGACTCAAAAATATCAACTCATATCCACAACTTTATAGCATTAATGTTCTGAAACTGGGTCATCTTAAATGAACTTACTTTAGCCTGTGGTAAAGGTATTTCTTAGTTTCTTAAAATTCTGCTGTGCCTTTAGTTTGATACAATACTTTCCGAGTCTCTTAACACTTACACTGTTTATGTCAGCTCTAATTTGAAATTGCAGTCTTGTTACATGGCTTTGTCCTTAACATATTTTCCCTTGAAATCAAAACCAATGATGTATTCCCTGTTTGTCAATTGTTTTGGTTTGCAATAGTGACAAAACAAAATATGAGAACAAAAACATAACTTGCAAATATTTACCTGACCACAATTTACAATTGTCAATTGTGTCAAATCCCCTTCACGTTATCTAAGCTTTCACTTTATATATATTTCATGTTGCACTTTTTTTGTATAATAACAATGTCTATTTTTATCTAGCCTGTCACAAATATAGTTAAATTCATTAATAGTTCAATGATTCAATTCATGTCTGCAAACATTTCATTTAACTTATGATTGGTGGCTATAATAATTAAGGAAATTTGCAATAAATGTACTACAACTATGTTTGCAAGAAAAAACTTCCCAACATATATCTATAGATATTCAATGTAGCAAATTTCTGTTTCTTAAAAAAAAAATTGAGGTCAGCTATGTGAGGTAATCTTTGAGTAATCATGTGAAATGCTGAAAACTTTCCATCAAAATCTCTATATTAAGAGTAGGAAATTTTTTTGTCCAAATAATAAATTGAGGTTGAGGAAATCTACAATCTACAACCACGTGTGAAATATGGAGATGTTACCAGGAGCAGGGGATGATTGGAAAATCAATGCGGAGCGACCTTTTCTCATGTCCCCCCATGTTGTAGCTTGCTAATCCCAATACCCCACAGACGTTCTCTTTGCCGTCTAGTAAATAATTGATATCCAATTCCATGCGTGGCTTCCCCAACTCCTATAAACCATCCAGGCTAACACATTATTTTGTCTGGATACAATGTATCTCAGAGAGGCAGTTACATAGGGTCAAGATTGGATTGGTTTTAATACACCAGTATGTATGATCATTGCATAGTCAGATATAATTTTCATTGAATTTCTCACTGCAGTGGGTTCAGTACAGAGTAATGTCATTATTGGTCAATAGTTTGTTAAATCACTGTAAATTCTACAACATAAAATACTAACACAGTTGTGAGCCTGTCTGAAACTAATTGTTTTTTTAATATTCAATTAGTGGTGATTTGGGTAATATCAAGGTTTGACAACCTGACTTCCGGTATACAGCCTCTTACAAGAGTATTACACTTGTAATGTCACCGTGGTCCTACACTTTACTGTTTGTTTATATTTCACTTGAATGAGCTAATGAATTTGTTAGATTAGGTCTACATCCTTCCTGAATGTTGTCAACGTTGTTGAGGAAACCATCTGAAATCCCTGACCACTTCCCTTCCCAGGCTCCCTCACAGGGTTAAATTTTCTGGCATTCTTTGAGTTGCTTTCAGTTGTTCCAAGATGATACTAGCACTTGCCTTAAGAATAAGTGCTCTACTGGCAAACACAAAAGTTTTGAAAAGATTTTATATAACCTAAAGAGTACTGAGCAGAAGAGGCAGTTTCTAAGAAGCACTTCTATTTATCACATCATTTAAGTGTCAAATCTACACTAAAAAGACGTCAAATGCATCTCTAGCCTCAGCATGAACAAGCTGTAATAAATAAAAAAGGCAGCTCCTGCCATTACGTTAGCTCAGTGCAAGTAGCCACTGTGCTTCAAGTACATATATCAATAGAGTCTTCAATTCAGTTTACAGTGACAAGAAACATCGGCCGGCAGAGTCCATCAGCGCTGATCATGTTGCCAAACAATCAATATTCATGGACATAATTGCTGATAACTCCGGGGTCAAGCCTTCATTGAGATCAATATAATGGGCCATCCTATCAATGGCGGCGAGTAGCGATTGATTCCACACACCGGACTGACACTGTGCCACTGTCTGGCTGCTTGTTGCTATTGTCTGCCATGAAGAGTAACTAGCTGTGACAACACTACAGAGAAGTGGTTGCAAAACCCTGAATTTTTCTAGTGGTTAGTATCTCTCTATACCTATGACTTGCTGTATCACATGAATAAGGAGGTGTAAGTTACTTGTGAATGCTTCTAATCAGTACATAAACTGGACCAAATCCGAGGGTTTTTTTTTTTTTTTAAATCAAGGATTGTGCACTCATATTGTACAGTATGTAAAATAAAATCTTAAAGATCTATATTTGCCTGATTAAGCCATTTAAACAGAGGGTTTCCTTCAGTTGTTACTTATTCATAATACAACATCATCCTGAAATCTTTATATGCTTAGCAATTCACTTGCATAGTTGACATGAATCAATGCAGAGAGAAAGTTCGATATAACGGCTATGGCAGTAGTAAATATTAGTGAGAAAGCTGGGAGCATTGAGAGGTGACACAAAATTAGCACAAAATAATATACATCATTAAAACATATTTCAACATATGAAATGGAATGTTGGACTGACCTCCTGTCTGAAGTGCTGCCCTGATCGTATGGCTGGACAAACCATTTTCCTAGTCGGACAAAGTTCTTTGATAATAAACATCTGAAAAGGAAAAGGAAAAGGTTTAAAATCTTTTTCTTTCTTGAAGGCTTATGTATAGCAATGATTTTATCAAAACATCACAATTATGTTTTATCAATCTTTTGTAGAAGCACAATTGTACAATTTGTAAATACATATAGCTATAATTTGGTAAAGAGCATATATTACACAAGGTTTAATAATGTAATTTCAATCAAGCTGCGTTTTTGTTTTGGGGAAATATTATTTGCAGGAAGAAATCCCTTGGAATTCCCCCATTCAATGTGCAATTAAATGAATACCTCTGGATTCTGCTAATGATATTTACCTAGATAAAAGCAAAAACAGCTCAACCCTTTTAAATTTGGTTTTATCGCTATTACTAATCATTAGCCCCTAGTCAAATATTCCTACATACAGACTCATGCAATTCTTAAAAAAAAATTTGACAAGAGCTAATTTGTCAAGTTAAGGGATAAATAATCTTCGTATTTCAGGTAGATAATGGTTTTGTCCCCATTACTTGTTATTTTGTACCAAGGAGACAAGACGAGTGAGGCCATGTTGTTACCAAGTGGGTACAGCTGGAGGAAGCTGGGAGAAGCTTGACATTTACTAATTATAACATCTCCTTCTGGCCTTTAGTCCTCCAGACACTCACGAGCTGAGCAACTATTTTTTTTCTCTACTTAATCGCTCAAACCTATCTTGCAACACACATCAAATTATACCAAGCTGATTCACTAACGACACTCAGTATTAAGTATGTAGATAAGATTTCTTTCTTAACATGTCCTCAATTGAAAAACTGTTTTATCTATCATCATTGGTTGTCAGTGATAAAACATGTTAACACTACTAACAGAATGATGTTTGATTGCCTTTCAGGTCGGCAGCATAGGAAGGGTTAACACATAGTTGACTTGTCTTGTGCAATATCATAAGAACATGAACAATGCAGTCAGTACTTTGAAAATATTGTTTTCAATAACACATTTTCCTTCAATATGGTTTATAGAATATTTAGGTTCATGTCACTAACCCCCAAAATAAGGCAAATGATTTGACTTTTTTTTTAGAAGATGCAAGGCCGTTTTGACTTTCACATGGAGCTTTGTGACTTAGTGCAAAGAAAATATGCAACTGAATCCTCCTTTTTTAGCTCCCACCGTACCATAGTTAAGCAGTAATAATCTGGCCCAAACACAGCCTCGTCTCTAAACAAGCAAGCATTTATTGGCAGTAAAAGTATCAAATTTACTACATTCCCTGCGTCATCTCACTTTTGAAACAATATTAAAGGTTTTAAATCCCTCTCAAAACATTCTCACCTTATATGAATACAAATTTGAAAAACATGCATAAAAACTGTGCATATAGCAATAATATATATCACTATAACTGACATGCAGGGACGTAAATGTCAGGGTCATGTCTTAACCTTCGAGAGAAAAAAAATTATTTGTTCATATATGTCAAAAATGAATGGGGAGGACAGAAAACTTGAGTAAAAATTTCATGCCATGTTTTATTTGAAACCTATGAAAAACTTAACATACTTAAGCCATCATGAATGCAAAGAGAGTTTCTTATACCTATGAATTCCATATAGTAGGCAAAGAGGTCATCACATGTGTTGTAATCAAACCTTGAAATTCTGGTCATTATCAAAATAACAGTTGTCAAGAATTTCAAAAGCAATGACATTAACCAGGCATGGTAATACACAAATCTCCTTCAGCTAGAGGCTGGTAAGTTACCTTGAGATTTATAACTTGAATCACATACAACTATCCCTATAACTTCAGTATTTTTCCTTTCAGCTGCAGCAGACAAAAGTCGATTAATGAAAGATAGCAGCTATTAGTAGCAAGGTAGATAAATGACAGGTAAAGAAGATCAGTTGAGACCGTTAACCTGCCTAACTGTCTGTCTGTTACAGGTGACACGAGTGTGTGATCAAGTCAAGGAAACGGCGAGGCGAGGACCAGTTAAGTCAGGCCAGTAGAGCTATGAGCCAAACAGTGTAAACAGAGCCAACAATGATAGTTATGTGCTTCGCAGTAAAAGCTCCTCCATTTGAGGGACCCGTTATTGAGTAGGCGACAAATGACTTTAGATCCGAGGTCTTAATGTCACCTAGTTTACTGCCTCTCTGAGATCAATATCCAATATCGTGAGCAAGTGGGCACAAGATTATTTCACTTATATCCCGCCTGGTGGTTATAAAGGAATAAAGTCAACAACAGCACAGAAACCAGCAATACCAGTGTATTTCTGAGGAAGTATTATTCTGCAATGGTGACCCAGTAATTAATCAGTATTTTCTGTGCTCTTAACGTACTTGCATGTTGTTTTTCTTAGCTTTATTTTCCAATTCATGGTCAGAGAATTCATCATTGTGAATGATCGTCACTGGTGATACATGTGTACATTGTAGAGTGACAAAGGTGACCTTGGTCATTAATGATTCATCGTTCAACTTTTTGTCAACCTCATGTTGGCTGTTAGAGTAACTGTACAAGATTGTCTTCATCAACCATCTCAACCAAATGTCTTAAATGATACTATATTATACTATCTGTTATCTTAACGTCTCGGTTATCTTTTAACAAATATGCTGAAGATACTTATTTTCATCTTTATATCTACTTAAAGATGGCTCAGTAAAAAAATAATTGTTTGTGGTCAGCAACTTCAAATATTTATTGTTATCTTTGCTTTGGTTTTCAGGATATCAGAAGGAAATTCCCAGACATTTCTCGGTCTTGCATCTGGGTGATTCTCAGAGAATACTTGACACACATTTGCACTTATCAACTATTACCCAGATCTTAGAAAAAGAAATCAGGTTAGAGGCTGCTAATGTGAAAACAAACTATCACACCTGACAAAATGTATCCCCATATGAATGTTAAACTTGCAAAATCTTGAAAGCTATCAATTACATGAACTGTTTGATAAGGTGCACATTAAATGCTCATTTCTGTTCAGAACAAGAAGCAAATTAACAACTAGATTATAAACATTGTCAAAAGATGCTATATAAATAATCAAGCAATTGCGACTTTAACATATCATGTAAAAAGTCTTTGAGAACCAATCCTCAAGAAATAAGACTAGACAGATAGGCTAGTTGACATTCACAACTAGTCACTATGCTACCAATATTTCAAATATATTCCTAATTCTCACATAGATGTTAGTTATTTTAGAAAAAGCCCAACAATCAGGGAAGCTGTTTAAAAGACTGTTCTTGTTTATAAGTTTTACATGCTTGTCATTAATTTACACATCGTTACAAACCTTGATTACATCATTAATGAAAATGTTTGGCTAACCTTTCAATGAGGTTGTGTAAAGCTTTGAAGAGCAAAGTTCTGCATTCGTAGGACAGTCCGCTATCCTTGTCTTTCTCCTTATCCCAAGATCCATGCTCCAAATCTGGAAATGACACAAAATGATTAACTTCCAGCCAACTTGAACATCTAAATCTCTGTCCTAAATGTTTGGCAGTAAGTATTAATGAGGGTTCTGGCTCAAGGGCGACAAAATGGTATTTTGTGTATTTAGATAATGAGCCAAAACCCCCATTTAAACCTACATTGGCAGTTCACGAAGAAATACATCTGTCACGCTAAAACAAGTTACAAATGTAATAAGAACTTTAAAGGTAGAAATAAACTTTTTTTTATAAAACAAACTATGTTTAATAATTACAGACAATTTATGAAAATGAATATTAATGATTAATTCATAATTATGTAAATGATAGAAATGTGATTCAAGACTATCCAACAAATAATACCAAATGAAGTTTTCATTAAAATTATCTTAAGACAATTTAACACATTTGTGCCATATTATCACTTTAATTTGTGTAAAAAATTACAGATATTCCATCACATAACGATATTGCATTGCATGATGAAATAATCATAAATGAAAAAGCAGTATAAGACCTTGAAATACTAGACCTATTAATAAAGAATAACTTAGATTTAAAGAGTTACATTTTGTGTGTGACAATCCAATAAATATTTATTCATATTGCCTAGCAATGAGAAAAGACTCAATCTGACAATAAATCCATGGAATGGAGCGACGACCAATTAATAATTCACTTTCACAAGTAAGCTAATATCTAAGGCACATTAAGCCCCAGCCCTGCCACATAATCAAACAATTCAACAATGTATTATTCAGCAAGGTAATCGATCACAGGTTCTACTGCTAGTGAGGAAGAGAGGATATAATTACCACTGTTAGTCTGATTGTCAGTGTGCAGGTAGCTAACGAGCTGCTACCTGGATGAATTCCAAAATCTGCAGGTGTGAAAGGGGAGGGGAGAGAGAAAGAGAGGGAGGGAGGGGGCAAAAATGGGAGGGAAAGGGCGAAAGCAGAGTGCCTTGTCTGGTGCCAATGGTAGTGCTCATTTCACTCGTATTTTGCAAAGATACCTTTGTAAACATCAGGAATATAATTCTGCTGCCAATAGTTCAATCGCATATGCTTCATCCACAAAGTCAAAGAAAATTCTAACATTGATCAGTGAAGTTGGTTTTTTTTATTTTAAAATTTTCATTACTCCAATTGGTTAAATTTGATTTATCTAAAATCGCTACCAATTGAATTTATGATATGAAAGGAATGCAAATTTATTTTTTACTCCTTACATTTCATTTGTGTCTTTTAAGGACTAAATTAGCAAAATAAAAGAACGTTAAGAATATATTTTGAACTTTCAAATGGCCAACAACTAGTTAATAGTTCAAGAGTTACCAAATCGGGAATTCATACTAAATGTTATCCAGCAAGCTTGTCAAATAATAAGCATTGTAAGCATATCTGCTGTTCTCCCAGCACAACACTGCAATATCTTATCTAATCTGCAAGCAATAATATTCCAGGTCTATCCCTATCTTTCTGTATAAACAAGGCAACTGTAAACATTCCCTTCAGCATACAGGCATGTTTTGACATTTACGTTTTGTTACTCAAACCCACCGCATTGGCAAAAACATGCTAGGGGAGAAATTACAGCTATCAGCAAGGCCCGTTGAACAAGACCTTATCAATCACTCTACCTTTGAATTATCTGAGCAGCAAATACGAGGTGTAATGTAGGTCGCACATAGCGGGGAGATTGGATTGCTGCTTTATGAAATGATGAGGAATGTTAAGCAGGGTAGGAGCTAGCTGAGCAAGGAGGGTGCAGACGTTTCTCAATTTCCACATGAAACACACACCAGCCTCCCTCACTGACCTAACTCCTGATCCCACAATGGGATATCTTACGGCAGTTCTCTTGCTCAACTGTTAACCTTCAACTGCTGAGGCAATACTTCAGGTTAGACTTTAGCAAGTAGCCATACTGAGGCTAATTGTTAACTTTGGATTCCTGTACATTTGTCACTCAAACTGGCATCAGGAATCACTGATATATCTTTGACCAGGGGCTTTGATAACCAGAGGGTGCCTTAATCAATGGTCTGTTCAATCTTAATCCGTTAGCATGAACCTGTGTTTGAATGTCTGTACTGCCTGTCCTTAATCTATTTTAAACATTGCGCCTTCTTAACCACTTGAATCTTTCCAATATCTGACCTTAAACCCACTGTGAATCACTTTTCACAATTGAGTTCGTACTTGAAACAATCTCTAATAACGAGCCTCTGATAATGTCTACATAATTAAAACTACTTGTCATTATCATTATTTATAAATATTTGGCTTTAATAGCTGCTGTAAAGGGTCTGTTTCTGAAGTGTTGCTGCCACTGCTCAATGTACGCTTTTCTAAAATACTGAGCCACAGTCAATGCAGGACACCTTTGTCATTATGACCTAATAAATGTGTCAGTCAATAGTCAGCTCTTGTGTTATTCTTGACTTAAAACCACCCGTGTCTTTGTGAGCTCATACCTGTCCAGAAACTGGAACATATAAACACTTAACATAAATTAATATTATAAAAGCCCTTATTCATTACAAAATCTCTGTCAAAGTATTTCATCATTTTATCAGTGATAGAAACCTGACCTAATTTAAATTAGTTTCAAGTCAGAAATGTCAGCTAAAAAAGGAATGCCATTTTAGGTCATTGTGACCTCATTCCTTTAAACATGAGCGTGTTATTTGGCATGTCAGTTCAACTGTCAGATGTCATATTCCATTTAGTTTTCGGTGACTGCACCTAGCGATTGAGTATTAACTGTCTCAAACCCCTAGTTCATGCATGTCACCATCTCCTGTCATTTTAAAAGTAAATTAAACAAATTCTCATCTAGTGCCATTCCATCATATCAGAGCCTTTTCCAATTTTATCTGAGCTTTTACATCCCTGATTTTGCATTTTGAGGTTTTTTTGGGTTGTTCACCTGATAAAGCTTGTGGTAGTTTATAAATCCACCGATCAACCAATCTTTGAAGACATTGTATAATGTCTTAAACATAGTCACAAAAGACAGGTAAATAACTCAATAACTTCTATTGATTTTTATTCATGATCTTAATCAAGTAGAAATTGTCAGGTTTTCTACAACATGTCCATTACAACAACTTGTCTACTTGGAGGACTTGTCAGCTGAAGGTTTCACCTTTGTTTGCCCACTTGCACTTCCATGTCAAACAGTCTGGGTTATTTTGTTTTACCTTGTTGACATTGCCTCCCTGTTCCTGTAACAGTTATGTTTGTCTATGGTAATGAAGGGCAGTTGAAGCAGGTAGGATAACCAACCTACAACTCCCTACTGCAGCAGAGCTAATGAAGGATAAGTATCTACAACTCCTAACTCTGTTAGAACAATAATTTGTCAGACACCAGAGACAGGAGTGAATAAAAGCTAATTACCAAAGATGGGAGAAAGCCTGTAATGAAACCCAATATTGTGGCATTGAACTGCATTGAAACATGTCAGCATCTGTAACAGCATCAGAGCCAAGAAACTCAAAGGTCACAGACTTCCAAGATTTTATTTGACTCATCCAGAATCCACAAAAAGTCATACAACTTGCTTTTTTTTAAAGAAATCACTGACAAAATTTGTCATGATTTTCATACAGAGCACGAAGCTGCTCGAGTCAATGACACTGAAAATATTTCTAATCACTTAACTTGTCAAGTGATGCTCTGATTTCGAAACGGCACATTGCAGCCATATCTTACTGTATGTTGATGCTTGGTTCTACAGATACAAAATAAGATGCCCAACCTTTAGATCTCTTGGTCTGAAGATCAACACTGTGTCACTTGTATCCACGCTTGACAGCATATAACAACTTGTATTATTCACCAACATGACATAAAATAACAATATTTCATTACGAAAATAAAGAAAATATGGATACTTATTGCTTCATTTTATTAACAGGTAAAAGAGAAACATCTAACATATCTGTCAATCTCCATTTGTCCATAGAAACAATGTAAGTTAAATCAGTAATCACACACAGTCATGTCCAACTATCCATAACTTGACAGCTCATCACAGCTATATTAACAGTCTTATTGCAGGTATCCCCTGGTCCTAAACACACAGCCATATAAACAGTCTTATCAACTCTCATAAAAATGCCTTTTTAGTACAGATGTATCAACAGCCTTGTCAAATATCATTAAACATCTCGTAGACTTGTAGTCAATTGCAAAGCACAGACATAAGAGGTTTGATTATAACAGAAAAAAAGACAGTAAAATATTTTAAGGTTTTTTTTTGGACATGTAAAAACTTTCAGTACGAAGAAAAACTGCCTGTTGTACAAAGACAAAAATACTGACTGTCAAGATTACAGTTATCAATCAAACTTTTGATCAGATTATCAACAGCAAGAAAATATGTCCCACGATCAATAGTTCTTTGAAAGCACACCACAGTAATGTTTACAACCAGGAAAACACATGGGGTGTAGTGAGACAGAGAGATGTACACAAACACAATCACTGCCATCACCTGCCTTGTTAGAGACTCGCGGAAGAGAAGGAATTATTCACTTCTCCACACCTCAGGAGCTGCTTACAAACACATCCACACCTGTCTCCCATCAGCCGATACAGACAGACCGACATCGGGGAAATACATCACGGTCTGAGGCTAGCCCTGCTACTCTAATCAGCCTGCTCTACACACAGACAAGCACATGTGATACCAAACTGACTGTCTCTCCTGCAGCAGTGAGCTTTCAGCCAATCAATGTCACTGACCTCTTGCACAAAGAGCTTTCCACCAATCAATGGGGCTGACCTCAAATGGGCCAGTCCGTTAAATATATTTATTCATACTCTGCTTTGACCAGCAGGAGACCCAAGTTTTGAAACCGGGACTTCACTTGAATACTTTGAGTGCCTCTGACTGCACAGTTTAGAGTAAACAAATGTTGGCTCCATGATCTGATCTAAGCCGGTGCACTGTGGCTCAGTGTGACAAGTGGAAAGGGAGAGAGCAAGAGAGACAGACGCTGACCAGACAGCCGATAGCAGAACTGAGAGACTAACTGCAAGCATGTTTATTAATGCCTTCACAGTCTTCTTGGTTGCGCATAAAAAAATCAATAATGTTCCGATAGGAGCCAATGAATGAACATTCTAAGGACTTCAGTTGCACTGATTGTCTGATCCTTATGTTTTCAACCAAACCTATGTTTGTTCAGAAGAAACAATCCACTTGGATTGATATCTAGAGCAGTCTGATGATTGGCTTTGTGGCAAAGTGACTGATGTTTGGCAATAAAAAAATATTAACATTTAATATATTCTATTTGAATACGGAATGTTGCAGGGGATTACCTGTTCATTCACAATGAAAGTCAAAATCATTATACAATATATTCTATATATATGACACTCAGCCCTCAGCTAGTTAAAATGGCAAGTTTTAGCCAAAAGCACAATATCAAATTTCAAAACAATCTTACATAAAGCTGACAAAGAACAGATAGTAGTCGGACAAAATCAAATAACCAAGCAAGCAAAAACATATAACTTAACCTTATAGCAGCTGTGTTAATTCAAAGATACTTTCCACAGATAAATTGGTCTCCAGCAAGCAGAAGGTTAACCTGTCCTACTTCAATGCCATCCCCTAATCACGCTAAAGAGCTGATGTTTACACATTATGCAAACTACACCAAGGGTCCGACGAGCTCTTGACCTACATAGAGACAAGCCTGAGCCACCGACATAGACTACTAGACATAGTTCACCCTTACACACAGCAGTGTGAGCAATAACAACTGTAAAATTCCTCTGGCACTGTATGAGTTGCTGATTGACAGCCATCAATCACTGCTCTCATCCTACTTCTCTTAAGATATATGACATTGTTGATTTCACTTTGTTACAGCCTAACTATTTAGATGTGCTCTATATTTATGTAGGACTGAATTGTGTAGCTTGTCTTAGTGGTCACTGAACACATCAGTGTTGTTACTAGGTGATCAGCTGATGGGGTCATTTAAGCTAATTCTGAGCAAGTGGGACCCTTTGCAATGGTATAAATAACCTACTTTTCAAAATTTCTCCAGGATCCTCTCTCGTAACAACACTGACATTGCTGTCAACATACTTTTTGTACAATAGCAACTTGACTTCTTGCTCTATCCTGACATTGTCATACACAATATGATGAGCTAGCAAAAAAAGACTTTATCTCTATTATGTATGTCTCATTTAAAATGTTGACAGCAGTCAAAAATAAATCTTTTCAAGGTAAGGTAATACAGACACATTGCCTTTAAGCAAAATATTTTGCTCAGGAAACTGCTTCCTTTTATATGCAAGTAGGATGAGCAGAGCAATTTTTCTACATTCAAGAAAACATCAAAGCTATTTTTATCTATACAAGACAATGTTATGGATGACAACTTCTTTATTTATTTATACAGCCCTAATAGTAGTAACACAAAATCTTATTCAATAGTACACTTACTGTGAAAGAAAACTTACATTAACATTCATTCACTGACTTGGGTCTAGAGATAATAGCGATAAATTATTCTGTAAATGATATGTGTTCTACTCATGCAAAAAGGGCAAGAAACAACTCCCACATTTCTACAAGTAATGCTTACTCAACTTATGCCTCTGATAAGCCACTGCAGTACAACTTTATGATAATCTATGTTGACAGATACAAGTTGCAAAGCAGCAAAGTGGGGAATGGAGAGTTATTAAGGAGTTCTGTATCATGTTGGACTGTTAGCTCACTGTATTGGCCTATATTATCATCACTCTCCACTATGCAGATGCCAGACTTCTGTGGGAGGAATGTTGATAATGCTAAATACTGGGCAATCGTTCAAGCTTTTATTCCCTGTCAGGTTTTGTACAGCCATGGGAGAAGGCCTACCACTTACATCAGGGAGGTTAGCATGGGTGCTAATGCCACTCTGATTAGTCAAAGAGAAACTTTCTCTTCAAAATTACATGAAGTTGTTCATAAGGGCAACTCATATAAGAAGTGACCCTAAATCAATTAGATTAGATGCACTTTGTGATATCCCTTTATTTTTATAACTATACTTTTAACGAGTTGCCTTGACTTCACTTTACACTAGGGTTTGCATGTCAGGGTTCAGGTCAGGTGAAACCTTCTGTCCAAAAATAGCAAAAAAAGGTCAACCCTCCTAAAACATGTTTCTTAGTTTCTGATTGTTTTAGGAATAACTAAACTTTAAGTGGTTACATGAAAATTTCTGGGTAAAAATCCTGGATAATTGAAAACAAAGTTCAGATAACCTTTCCATTTAGGATACCAATCAAGTTATCAGCCATATTAAACTTATAGAAGCTGACTGATCACTTGCGATTGACATTTTTGGCAGTGAAATGCTGTTAAAAACAATGTTACTGACCCAGGGCATGTATAAAAATCACAACATCATGGTATAATTTTAAATTGGGCTTTTTGCAAAATCATGATGTTCAGTGTCATTCCAGGATGAAAGCCTACATCAGTTGAAAAGTTTCAAACACCAAAATTTGCAAGAGTAATTATCATAAGAAACTATCAGACTGCCATTTTGGGGAACTGCTAAATAACAATACTTACTTATTAAAACCCAACTACAAATCTCTACAGCAGATTGAGCACCAGGTGGGTTTCAAACCCCAGACCTTTTGGTCATGAGGCCAAAAAATGACAAATCTGCTGTTCCATCCCGATTAAAACATAACCACTGAATTTTCAAGATGATTTGTAAACACTTATATTCATTGAGTCTAATATCTGTAGATATATAACAAAATATATGATAAAATGATCACATCAGATGCAGCAGAAATAATAACAACACTCTTTCTTACAACTATTTAGATCAACATAGCTTATTGGAATAAGAAGAAAGAAATCAGTTTGAAGGAGAATCACTTTTAATTACTGCCATAATCCCTGTATTTACATCTATTTGCATCCCACTGGTACTACCATTCTAATACATATGATCAGTAATTTTTTGCTACAGAAAGACAAATGACGCAAATAACTTCAGTAAATTCAGATTTCATGTTACATAACCTTTCCATTGGAGGTCATTAAAATTAAAAATGCAAAATTCTTATGCTTTAAAGTATCAGTCATAACAGAAGGCCATCTTAGATGAGGATTTCAAAATGGACACTGAAAATTGACAAAACAAACTACTGATCCTTATGTCAATGTGTTTCTCACTTGCGTAAATGTTTGACGGCATGTTGAAATAATTTAATTGGAATCAGGTTGTTGACATTTTATCTTGTTTATCAAGTAATCTATTACAATTGCATAACAAGGTAACAGCAACTTATTGACTACTCAACATAAATCCAAGGTTACAAACTGATAACTTACAACATATATTAAGTTTTATCAAGATTTATTAAGATATATATTTGCAACAATGTTAATAGATGAAACATTTGACTTAAGTTTTGCACAATGACGGGGTTTAATAATCCATCTTAGGACAACTCTGAATGTTCTTAACGAGTTTGTCTGAATGAAATGAATGAATTGGCTTAACCAGCGTCAAATTAACATTAAATATTGGTACCACCTTTACCATATAAATAACTGACAGGAAACGATATCTGCCTACAGCACGTTAAATTGGTGTCTTTTTGTATGAGAAGAATTTATATGTTATTAAAACATAGAATTTTCTAAACAATACAATGACCCCTTACTTTTTTAAAAGAACAAATATTTTCAATATACTCCAAAAAGTGTTATTGAAATTATTTGAAGTACAATGTAAACAAAATTCTGGATGTTTGCCAATGGGCTATTTAAACTAGTAGGGATGTGTTTCAAACAATTTGATTTATCACATCTCAGATGCATCTGACAACAATGTCACACAAAGTTTTTGCTGACTTTCATATACTTATTTTCCAGGTAAAAAAATTCTTGTCATAAACATGTGCCAACAATGTTATTAAACTTAAGGTGTAACATACCAGTTTTATCTACTCAGGAGTCACCAATACTTGTAAACATGTACCCAACTGGACGCAAGACATGCACCTAATTTGACCTAATTAAATGTCAGTGCCTCAGACGTTAGACGATCTTATTATTTATTGTGAATGTGTTGGCATATAAGTGTAGTATGCTGATGAAATAGTTGTGGAAAGGACATGTGATGCAACATTCCACCTGACATGCAGGTAGCAGATCTTATGTGCCACTATGTAACACTTACCCTTGAGGTCAGGGGACAACAGACTTTCGATTCCTGTCGGTTCATCTCCATACCAAAACACCCACAGTTCTTTTCCAACTGACAACTGCTCGGAGGATTTCGCTTCAGTATTTTTCACAACTCGTCTCCACACACAGAGTAAATCACTCTGAATACAACGTGCGTAAGACAGGAGCACGGGATCTTCCAGTTGATCCACCGACACACTGTCCGGTTTGGTTGTTAACTTACGCCATTTTATGCCACCAAGATCCGTCTAAACAACAAAACAAAATAACAAGAATTAGGTCTTTCAGTCATTAGAATCATTTATCACACAATACTACGTCTCACCTTTATGTAAATAGAGTGCGATATTTAGACACCGATTGATTGCGATTTGCTAATCGCTTTGCTCCTGCGGCCAGGTGACATCACTTAAAATCGTTTGAAAATTTGTTGAATGCTAGCTAAATAAGGAATCGTCTATCAAATATCAATACATAAACGGCACTTATATGAAGTGTTATGTTATAAACCGTAACATTTAAGCGGAGAGGTCATGCAGCACGCGATTTGAGGCAAACAATAGCCGACACCGGATAATACTCATTTAAATCATATCTTACCAAGGCAAACAAGTTTGTATAACAATCCTCCAGAGAGCAGCCGTTTCCCGTTGGACTTGGGTGACTCATGGTCACTCCATGTTCTGGAAAAGACCACGTATATCCGGAATCGTCGCTAAAACATCCACTTAGCTACGAATTGAGAAAAATTTGTCAATTAACAGATACTTCGCATAATATGGCGACAGTAATGGCGACTTGCTGGGAACAACAAGGCGGTAAGAGAACGTGCTGCCATTGGCTGCTTCCTGTCACATGCTCTCGCTCTCGGCGGAAATACTATTATCCATGCGGCTTATTCAAAAGAACGAACGTCCTTGATATGATATTCTGATGAACCTCTTGATGATATGAAAATGTCAAATGTCAAAATCTGTCAAAGATTTTCATATACAAATAGTCCTTGTTTATGACAAAATCAGGAAGTAAATGTTAAGTGGCGATGCCATAAAGGAAGGATCAGTCTATTTTCAGGTTTCTGTTTCTTTTCAAGGATAGTAAAATAATCCTAAAAATAGGGAATGAAATCATCGCGAACCTTCTGTATAGTTACACTGCAATATCAGACTTTAAAGGAATATAAAAGTAGACTGCAAATACAAATTTTAAGAATTTGCTTTAAAATCCTCGAACTCTGGATTTTCACAAATTATCATAGCTAGTAAGGAAAAGTAAGCGGATGGTGAAACATATATTTCCATTAACTGACCATTCATCGATAGATATTTGATAAGTACACTAACGATGAAATATTATTTTTCGGGGGAAACGTTAATTCTTAACATTTATATTCTAAATATACTTTTAAAGGGCCACAGAGTATGTTGTTGGAGTCAAATATGTCAAACTTCATAAATGGTGTTATTCAATAGAGAAATAGTGGTTGTTTCTGAAAAGAATAATGTTAGTGCTTATCAGTTCACCAAAATGACAATAAACAGGTTAAAGTCGTAATTTATTATCGAAAACCGGACAATGGCGCTCGTCAATGATTGAAACGTAACTTTGGAATCTTATTTACAGCAGATATCAAGACAAAAAGGGGCTGATAGGGTTAAGTAAGTTATATTACATATTACTTATAAACATGTAAAAGGGCAGAATTTCGACTTCTTAACTTTTATTTGGCCGTTTTTTTAATTATCATTGATAACAAGAACATATAATAATTTTGACAGTTTAGGGTTAAAAATGAAACTTTAGAAAGGCGATTTGAACTTACCTCAGGACAAATGGTATTTTGACTCTAGTGAAGCCACATAAAAGAATTATGAAACATACTCTGTGTGACTTTCCCAAAAAATAAGTATTATACATATATATATTCATCTGTTAGATAACAATATTTAACCAGCTGCGAAGGCTGGTATATTCTTGAAATACAAAGTGTATATCTATATTTCTTAAGTAACAGCATTTCACATACTTAAGGTTATGAGTGTAGTACAGGTTTTTATCGCAGAGTGAATTGAAATGCCTAATTGTACAATCTTTATGTAGCTGATAAGGATAGTCATAGATACACGAGATCTATGTTAAAAATACAGTAGTGTAAACATTTCAAGTATCAAACACTGACCATGTACATATATTAATGGCAAAAGAATATTTTGATATACTTGTACGTTCACACTACAAAATAACCATAATTGTTTCTTTTTTTATGGACAAGTCAAGTATTTGTTGTAGCAAGGTCACTAAAAGTTGAGAATAATTTATGGATACATAATCAACATCATGGTGAGTATCTCAAGTAAACGCTCTTTCATCGTGTTCTGTACCTACTTCATTGGAGACTGTTTTTCTCACTTTGCCATTTGTCACTTAAACTGATTAACAAGTTCACACTGATTCCATCACCTGTGTATCCTTGTCGTTTCACAGGTAATCCAGGTGATAAACAGTGATCAGACGAAGTGATAGACAGTTGACGGAATATGAATCACACACTGAGAGATAGAGAGAGAGAGAGAGAGAGAGAGAGAGAGAGAGAGAGAGAGAGAGAGAGAGAGAGAGAGAGAGAGAGATTTGATTCGCTTGCGGGATTTGAACCCACACCCTCAGAGTAAGGCGATGCCTTCAGCACTGACCGTATTCACCAACATTTTACCACAAGACCATCAGATATCGACATGCTAAGTTGATTTTTCGGCAACAGTCAGTACTTTCCGTGAAAACACATTGATAATGTTGGACACATATTACTTAAAAACAAAATAAATCGCACTAAGTTATATATTGCTTTGTTATAGCGTTGTTTAAACGACAAACTGTCGCACTTGATGCTTTTTACTACTGAAATGACGCAAATCTTTGTATTTATTACATGTTTACACAACAGCGTCATCAATAAACGCCTGTATATATATGAATGTATATATATATAGATAGAGAGAAAAAAAGAGAAGAAGAATGTTTTATTCGCGTGTCACATGCATACAATATAGCCACATAAAAAAACCTGGTAAAATATAGCATCCAGGCATATGGCTTTCGAGACACGAATGCACAAAATGCGTTACAAAGTTATCATATTAGATATCACAATACCATTGTATATATGTATATATAGACTTTTTATTATTTGTTATGCCAGTAGGCGAAGCGACCTGAACAACATAATACTAGTAACTAAGTCAGAACGAAGTGGCCATGCCAATCAATCAAAGTTATGGACGGTTGTATAATTGCATTATAAGGACACTTTCTTTCCAAAAATTGTATTGTAAACACATTCGAACACCGAATATATATATACGACTTTTTAAGAAGTTATTGGTTGAATGTTTTGGTTATTTTTCATCATAAAAACCCTTTTGGGAATATAAATTAAACATAGATTCGATATTTAAAGAGCTTTAAAACTGACAAGTCGGTTTCGAGTTTTGTCATAGCAATTTTCCCATGATCATACAGAGAGTTAGTCTTACCCAGTATGCTAAATGGAGGATATATTGACATTTCTCGTCGAATACCTTTATATATCTCATCGAGTGTAGTAGAAATTTTATTTTCACGAGTGGCGCAGTACGTATTTTATTTTCACCGATAAATGGCATATTTCACCATTGAAAATATAATAAACACAGATATTACTTAGTCTCTACTGCTGAATTAAAAATCAAGAAAGATAACAAAAATAATTGTCCATTCTCAAATCGCGTTGAGTGTAAGGAGAGACATGGGCTCCACATTAAAATAACACATTTGGTTATCCAAATTCAAATTTGCAAACTGCCATAAAAATGCTTCCCCGAAAGATTTCACAATCGCAATAAATAAACTTATATTTCATTGGCTTATGTATTCATTCTCTTGGTTAGACTCTACGCCGAAATGTATACGTCGCCTTATTCAATGAAATAAATTTGAGTACTTGGACCTTTTAAAAGGGTGTTATTCAGTCGTCACCGTAAACATAATTTTTTTACACGTTTGAAGAATTAATGACAGTAACAGTCTATTACATGCTGGTACAGTTTGTTATTGTTTGCAACAACTACCTTTTTCACGTGATTTTCTGTTTCACATGCATCGACACAGCGACTGCACTTGTGTACGGACTCGATATGGAGAAATCGATAAAATTTTAAATAGCCACTCCTTGATTTTCATAACGTATTATTTACCTTTGATACGAACCTAAATGTCATATGTGGTGACATAAAATCAAAACATCTTAACTTTTCATGTCCAAAAGACATATATATGACAAATACTGGTTTTCCATGAAAATATATAAATGCACAGATATGTATAATCACGTCCAATATACATGGATACTAGTCATATAACCTAACAAATACTATCAACTCCTACCTGCCCTCCTGGCTGTTTTAGATAAGTCTCCAAAATTACGTTTGACTATTTGACGCGCGCCACTGTCCGGTTTTCGATCATAATTGCGACGTTCTACCTTCATATTGTCACTGTAAAAAAACCAATAAGCTGTTGTTGTTGTTGTTGAAGTTTAACGTCTGCTTCCACCATTGGGTGATGCCGCCGACGTGGGGCCTATGCCTTAGTTAAGCTTTAAAATGTGTCTTTTTGTTAACAGTCGATACTTCGCGATTAAATGACACCATTGATTAAGATTGGCATATATGACTCCAACAACTCACGGAGTCTCTTTAAACTCTACTCATTTCGCCTCATGTCGTTGTGCAGAGGTGACAATGAACCAGAGTCGTGTGTGACCTACTTAAATAAAGTTTATGTACCTAGGACTCATTGATTATGTTTTGATGTGGATTAATGCTATGAATAATGTACACTATTTAGAAATGAAATCAAGATTTTAGTAATACAATGTTTAGGAGTATATGCTACCCTCGTTGTAGGATGGATTTGATAAAAAATTTACGTCATACATATATACATACAAATATAGAAATCGTATAGAATGTTTCTTTGAGGGGCGTTTATTAAGCTTGTGTAATGAATTATAACCTATTTATAATTCACTCCATGAGGACGCGACGTTTCCGCGTACTACTATCACCATTATCAAGCAAGTGATACAGACGGGTTATGAGTAGATAACTTGTGTTTTAATACAAGCAAAAGCAAGCAATTTCCGCCATGAAGTGCTAAAAAATATCAAATATTGGTGATTTGATAAACAATGAGACTGTGTAAAACATGCATGTGTCAATTGGCGAGATTGAAGCAGCGGGTATGATTTGATTTGTAGGTGAATGACGAATAGGTGTGGGGTCGGTGTCTTTAATGATAACTCTTAATCGTCCTCAATACATTGTAAATAGGAAATTCGTTTTGTGTTCACAGCGCAGCGCTATAGTTGAGGCGATGTTCAATCCTTAAAATGCTATGCATCAAACAAGGAAGCAACATCTCCCGTATTTTAACTTCTATTGGTATGATGTGGTCTGGAATCGTACCCCGGATTCTGAGTGATGAGGGGACGCTACCTCCCCGGTAATGTAGAGGACACCCAGTGACTGGTGTTGATTAGCTGCTCAAGGCTACCCATGCAGACTCGTCCAATTTCACTATTTCAAATTAAAAAAAGATTTGGATGCAGGTTTATAACATTTCATGTAAACATTTATAGCCCTATCACAGGTAGTAGGGTATTTAGCGCTGAATCAGTCCGTCCTGTTTAAATTTTTTTTATCAGTTTTGACTTCATTCATTTTTTAAAAAAGTAACCACTGCTTGATCTGAGAATAGTTTTGCATTATGTGTAAGCAAGATTTTCGAAATTGATCCTTCAGAGATATTTGTTATCAATTTTAAATATTAAATAGATCATCTGTTTTTACTTTATGGAAAATTTTATAATCTATAACCTTATTTGCAAACTTTAGGATATTTGATGAATTCAGTTCAATTCAGACCTCCAACATTGCTTAGAATATGCTCTTATCAATTCTGTATTGCAAAAACAAATGATGTTTGAAAATATAGTTTACAGAAAGGTCTTAGTGTCATGCCGTTTTTCATTCAGTTCATCATTGTTTGATCAGTAAACGATTTTTCATTAGTATTAGTCTAACAGATATGTATTAAGACGTTATACAGCATATATGGAAATATTGCTCGTAGTGGTAACGCCTAAGCGACTATTGCTACCCTAATGGACCAATCAAGTTACGGTGTTGGTGTATGGGCTGAGGGCTCTGCTCATTTTGTCATGTTACACCCCCATGTGTGATATAGAAATCCTTCAGAAATATCTGATTAACGTATTTCTTCCTGTTGTCTTAATTATAAGCGATTACACTCACTCACTGGTTTAAACGTCCATTCAATTAGTTGATCTTCAATTGCCCAGTTGCTATTGCAACGCACGTGTAAATGCGACATCCAGTGTAAAAATTATAAACGGTATTGGTGCTTTTGACATCTTTTATTCATGTTTTTACCTATATTTTAACATACTCATTTGTTTGTACTTTGTAAACACGTTTCCTATAGCCATAAAGGCAGGATAGATTCTTCTAGAAATGTTTAAAATCTATGTAAAGAAAATGTCTTGCACGTGAATTAAACAATTTCTCCCTGTTTTCTTCTCTTCTCTAAAATTTGAATTAGAAAGTTTGCTCTCGTCACTCAATGATGATGCAATTTTATGTTTGCGAATGTTAAATCTAACGATGAAGTGATCGTACCAAAACTAATTGCGAAAATTCACCTTCTTTTGGAATTATATTATCTAATCAATGACAATGAATAATCAAATTCCGGAAACAATCATTACAAGTATTCCCCTAAGTACTTTAGTAGTACTTGGACACATTAACATCGCACTCTTCAATAACGAACTTGTAAATCAATAGAACTTGTTTGTATAAATGGTCTCCACTGTGCTGAAAGAGTTAATACAAGTATGGTTATGACGCATGTTCAATCGGCATACAATGTTCCGTACATTAGTATCACGTTCATATGATTTGAGTGTGAAGAACTTTTTAAGAATCTTAAAAAACCTTTGACAAAATGATAATGATTTTTCTGAAGGCTTTATAGACTGTTTATAAACATTACGGCGAAATAGGATTGAAATAAATTCCGACCCCATCACCACAGTGAACCCTAAACAACGAAATGTCCGCCTAGAAGCAAGTGTACATCTTACAATACCACTTCTCTTAGTCTTGTCTTCATTGTTTGATTCATAGTCATACGGCTATGATTTTTTTTAAAACTGACTGATAGTCATTCAGTGAGTCTACGACCAGTTTCCTCAACAATTGAATAATTAATGCCACGCTTACTAACTCCATAAAGATTACTGATAATAACCTCTATATTTATGATATGTGACGTTTCGACAAATAAACTATGTCGTTATCAAGCAGCACCTTATTGTCATTATTGTTTTTCCAACTTGTAAATTGTCCCTAAAAAAATTACAATTTGACAAAAGACCCTCGACGTGACATGAAACAAGCTTTAGGACTATTATAGTATGGGTATATGACTTCTTCATAGTACTATAACCTTTATATAAAATCAAGGTTATGAATATTTTAATAAAAGAATGCACCGATAATAGCACAATAAAACACAACACACGCCACGCAACACCACAAACCCATGTATAAAGATTTGAAAATCATATTACATTTTTATGTTTGACTTCTTTATATTAGTACATACTGCAAATAACCCCAAGAATAACCACAGTTTGATTTGTTTTCAAGTTGCCACGATGATGTTAAGGATACTTTCAATGCTTTCACGTCAGTTCCAGAAATATTTTTCTACTTTCGTTTTTAAGAAGTTTACGTTAAAGGTACAGAATGTTAATATATATATATATATATATATATATATATATATATATATATTAACATTCTGTATTTACAAAAGTGGTCATCTATATAAATATACACTACTGAGTATATAAAGTTTGTATCATAATGAATAATCATTATTTGTCAGACTTCTATGAATGGCTATAGTTTTGACTATTAAGTCAGTGTGTCGCTATTAGCACTAATGCTCGACCCTCGATTCATTGAAAGTGCCTTTTTCTAGTCAGTTATGCATAGTTGGGTTAAAGCTGTACGCTATCGCACATTGTATATTAGATATATGAATAAACTTATAGGAAATACTAGACTGTTGTTTACAGACAGAGCCTCATTTGCGGAACCAGAGGAATATTGAGAGTTGTATTTGTCACACATGATAAAAGTATACAAGAAATGTGTAGGAAACGGAACTAAATTGCAGTAAACATTCTCACAAAAATTACAAGAATCTGCCTAATAGTTAACTATATTATAACTTTTAAAACCATGCATGGGCGCACCCCACCAATTCGAAAATCCTGTATCCGTCCCTTGATCTTTGCTGTTAATTTTTACTCTAAATGACTGGGGTTCTAAACAATGCATTAGTTTTATAAATGATATCCTTAAAAGATATGAAGTATAAAGTTGGCAGGCCTCTTTTTGGAATGATATTGGAAAGTTAAATGGAAATAAATCGCATACCTATCGTTTATATATAGAAGGTCTACTTGTTAAAAATTATGTTAAAAATCGTGATAAGAGAGCATTGTCGTATTCTATCTAAATTTAGATGTGGTATTTAACCTTTGTACATTGATGCCGTCGGATATACCATGCCTGCTGTTTCTTTTTTACAAGACATTGTTGGTAAAGTTTATACATATTAATGATCAACATGTTCATATGGTTAAAAGGGAATTTCACGTATCAGTGGATTGTACCTTTTCGGAGATTTGCGTTTTATACTGTTTAACAGTTTTACTGTTTTATATCTCGAATGGTGGTACGTTTTTGTTTCTTATGAATTAAAGCTGAAAAGAATTAGCGGAAAGAAGATAAAGTTATCGATTTGGTTCTTTGTGAATCTTTTATTCAAATATTAGTCAGAGTAAAATATATTAATTGTTGTGCACGACGCATATTTTTATATCATCAACCATGTTCGTATATGTACAAAATAATGACTCAAATGACACCTTAACTTTATAAATAGTTATTTTGCTTATGTATTCAGCATTGTCACTGGCTAATAATTAATAACACTCTAAACCACAGACATAGTTTTGTGAACGATTGGTGTTGTAAACGCAAACACGCTATTGAACTGTTGCACTACTTTCGATTTCACGTTACAAGTGGCGTATCCAAGGAGGTAGTAAGCTGTACATTATATGATATTGTACGGAATATGTATCTACTTCTTGTTACACAAAGTCGATTGTTAATGATATGTCCATTCCAAACCATTGTCCTTTCTTTACTTTCGCTTTTGCAAAAGTTAGTGACATTCCCAAAGAGACCCAGATATGGTGTATGTATAATGTCATTCTAGTCATCAAATAAACATTGTTTTCAAATTGTGTGGTTTGGTTGGTTAATGTTTAAGCATTGTCGCTATATTTAGGTTACCAGACGCGAATGACGTTTGAAGAGTTTATATGACACATTTAAACCATTTTTTTTATGAAACGTGTAACAGCATATTGATCGACTCGTGAATACAATGTTAGACAGTGCTGAGCGTATTCTATGTAAAGTACACCCTTTTATGGATGACCTGTATTGTTGCTTAACTTCCGTTTCCAATAAACATCATTTTCTAAGAAAGCTTTGAACCGATTACAGTATTAATGTTGAGTGGTATGCACACCACTTAATAGCAGCCACTTCATTGATATGCATGTACACTTATTAAGACAATGCTTTATGAACGAGTACTTTACACTGTTTTCAACAGACACAAAGTTGTTTTATTTCCTTAAGCTTATTTTAGAGCCGCATTGTTATTTGTATGCTGTTCAGTAAACACGTGGTGCACACCCTCATGATTTGTGTACAAATCTAAAATGTTTTGCGAATGGTTATCTTTTATGGCATAATCCACATTGTGTTTACACTCGCCTATAATTCCGTGAGTTTAGCGGTCAGCATTACGTTACACATAATTAGTAGCCGAAATTAGTTTACAAAAGAGTAAACATGATAGGTTAATGTATATAATAATTCTATCTTATTACCAGCTTAGTCTAACTTAGTATATAATTTTGTCTTTGGATATAAGATGAACTTACGCATGACCACTGGGTTTTAAGAGGTTTTTTTTGTCTTGTGCGGTAATTCACGTCCAAAGAGAATCGAAAGCAGATCAGAACGAAGCTCAAGTTGGACGTTGACTTGATATGCATATTTAACTGTGATGACACACGATTTCTCTGGATAATGTTATCTATATAATATACAACTGACATGCGTTCCGTTAGATAATCTAGTTACAATTGCTCGTTCTACCATTGAACGCATTCGTAGCCACAGGGACGTGTATCGCCGAAAATTATAGTAATAATGATGTATAATGTATATAATGTATAATTAATATGTATAAACTTTACCAACAATGTCTTGTAAAAAAGAAATGTTATATAGAGGAGATACCATTTTGTATTTCATTATTATTATTATTATTATTATTATTATTATTATTATTATTATTATTATTATTATTATTATTACACGGCCCTGTGTTCGTAGCCACCGTTATACATTGCAAATAGTTTTTAAACGCTTTAAGACAATAGAAGTAGTGCTAATATTTACTTTACTTATGGAGGTCTGCGTACCTTGTCGAGGTTATAAAAGTATTCAATGTTGAATAAACTGTCAAAAAATCACACTCTATCTAATAAACAGGGTCCAACATCATATGAAATTTACTAATGTAAACCTATCTGAATTATCGATTGCATTTTGGCAAATTATGGTTTTTTTTTAAAGTAATGTTTTTGGAAACTTAACCAATGTGTTTTGTTGTTATAAAGTTCTGCATTGCAAAAGATATTATGTATAAAATAGATTATAGTTAAAGGTATTTGGTCACCTTTATTTTGATAGGCCTATGATTTTTTTATATTCATTAATTGAAAAATTAGTGTCAAATACCCTTTAAGAATACTCAGTGTCATTAAAATATACGCAAATGTAATAGCCTTAGTTCCAATGGACTAATAGGTGAAATATTTCCGTCATAGACACTTTTCGTATGTCAGATGTCTCGCCTTACGCCGCTTATTTCTCTGATAACGGTGTGTAACAACAACATGGCACACTATTTTTTAAATCTTTACATCTCGATTTCTTCAGATTAGAACAACGATTTTTGCTCAAATAATTGCGATGAAAATGTTTAAATGTCTTCATTAAATTCATTCAATGATAGTAAATGAAACCTCGTCCATTGAAACACAATTTGTTTTCATGATTTATTATGCTAATGTATGAGAAACTTCAATGACGTCATTGTCATTTCAGGGTCACAGAACATAACAGTAAAATAAGTTGTCGGGAAATACTACTTCCGCTGACCTACTTTCTGGAAAAACATGGCAGCTGACAGGTGCCCGATCTAGTGGGAGTGAAATGAACTTGTAAATGAGGATGAATGACGCGTGCATACATTTTGGAACAATCCTGACAGAGTCAAATTAATTATGACATCATTCTTTTGGACACTGATTATTACTGGGCTGTTATTTTGGCTTCTTGGCAGGTAATAGAATACAGAACCAAAAGTTCGTCTGCAATTTTCAATCAAAATAAACCTTGCACAAGATACTATCAGATTGACAGGTGACTGTCATGTATACTGACATGTAATTTTAAACATAAGTAATTATATCTCAATGTGTAAAATAAAGATAGTGATGTCATACTCCTTTTATGGATTTATATAGAATATTTATTACATATTTTTGTTTATAAAGTAAAAGTATTGTACAGTGCAATATAGATAACATCAATTTTATGAGGAACTTGAATATGGTCAAATGATTGTGTATATAGTAGACAAAGACAATTACAAAACAGAAAGAATCTATATATATTTAAAGTGACACAGAGTATGTTTTATGGTATTTCATATTGCTGAAAGAAGACCTGAAAGACCATATGTCCTTATTGAAGTTAAAATTGCCTCCCTTAACTTGCATCTTTATCTCTAAAATGCCAAAATTATGATATTTTCTTGTTTGGAATGAAAATTGGGAAACGGACATAAAAATTTAAAAACGTCGAAAGCCTATGTCCCTTTTACTAGTCAAATGACCTTCTAAACACTACCAACCCATTTTGGTATTTGTGTCTGCTGTAAATAAGTTTCCAAAATTACCTTTTGCACGATTCATTGTCTGGTTTCAACTAATCGTTGCTCATCACTCATTAGATATGTCATGATATGCAATGCAAACGAAATACAAGTTTATGTTTGATAGTTACTTTGCATTATTAGAATTTCTATTGGTATCCAAAAAGCAAATATTGATTCATTTGAGGTAATAGTTCTTCAGATTTATGTATGTTATAGTTTCCAATGTACTTCCTTATCAAAGAATGAAAATGACTAATTTCTGAATTTACTTCCTGAAAAAGTGTGCATGACAAAAGGAAGTAATTTATCAGATGAAAATCATTATTTTGATACTTGATATTTCCTGTTCCTTTCAACTGTACTTTCTACTTGGAAAATCTTTATACTGATACAAGTAATGTCATAAAGAAATGTTGAACCTCAATAATAAAGTCTTTCTTACTAAGTAGGATTTGTTGAAGCATTTCTGTCATCATTTATCAAACATATTTCTTATTCTAGTAGTTGTCATTCTTTACCTCTCAATTCATTCATTCATTCATTCATTCATTCATTCATTCATTCATAGATAATTATCCCAGATGTTAAGATATCGTTTCATTTTCGGGATGTCTCTAAATTCTGTATTTACTGATAACAAATCTTACTAAATTCAACCCAAAAAAATCCTTCCGTAGTTTACTCCCAAAAGCCATATGGACATAAAGAGGAAAATCCCCTGGCAACGACTGTTGAAATGTTTACATGTTCTAGAAACATTATTTTACCTTTTCTTAGAAATCTGTTTAATACTCTGTTCAAAAAGGGAGTATTCCCTGAAAGCTGGACTAAGGCAGTTATAATTCCTATACATAAGAAGGGTGATAGAGACAACCCCGACAATTATAGAGGTATCTCTCTTTTAAGCACGCTTAGTAAAATGTACACCCGGATTATCCATACTAGACTTTCAAATTGGGCAACTGTAAAAGATAAAATACCAGAATTTCAAGCCGGCTTTAGAAAGGGTTATTCTACAACGGATCATATCTTTACCTTAAATGCAATTATCCAGAAATGTTTATCCAGGAAAAAGAAAAAACTATATGTTGCCTTCGTAGACTTTAGGAAAGCTTTCGATTCCGTCTCAAGGCAGAAACTTTGGTACTGTCTTAAAAAATCAGGATTAAATGGCAAAATGTTAGCTGCATTAAAAGGTATATATGTATCTGTAAAAGCATGTGTAAGATGTAACAATAACGATTACACAGATTACTTTGATTGTCCTGTCGGACTAAGACAAGGATGTATTTTAAGCCCGCTTCTTTTTTCGTTCTTTATTGGTGAACTGTGTACTGATATTGTCCATAACGGTAAATTTGGTGTACAGCTGTTTCCTGACTTCCTAGAAATATTGCTTTGACTTTTTGCCGACTATGTCATTCTTATATCTGATGTTGTGTCGGGTCTACAAAAACAATTGCATATTTTAGAAGCTTATGCAGATAAATGGGGACTTGAAGTCAACCTTGATAAAACAAATATTGTAGTTTTTAGAAGAGGTGGTTGACTGTCAGCTAAAGAAAAATGGTATTATAAAGATTCCGTCATCGACGTAGTAAATTCATATAGATATCTTGGCATTATATTTTCATCGACGTTTAAAATGAATAAATGTATAGACGATCTAGCTCTAAGAGGCAAAAAGGCATTACTGCAGATTTTATCCAACTGAAGAAGGATCAATTTGGTGGCTCCTAAGGTATTTTTCAAAATTTTCGATACACAAATACAACCAATCCTACTCTACAGTGCGGAGGTATGGGGGGTGAATCGTTACAAGAAAATTGAAAAAGTTCATTTGCTGGCTTGTAAGAAATTTTTAAATGTAGGCTTGCAGACACCTAATGTCATAGTTTATGGAGAATGCGGGCGTTACCCGTTATATATTAACGCCTTATGTAGAACTATTAAATATTGGTTAAAGCTAACTGAAATGCATTCTGGTAGAATACCTAAAAAATCATATGACATGTTTCTATTCTTAGATAATATTGGTCAAAATAATTACGCTTCTCATATACGTAATTTATTGTTTTCACATGGATTTGGATTTGTTTGGTTGGCACAAGGTTTTGGTTGGCACAAGTTGTTGGTGATAAATTGTATTTTCTTAGATGTTTTAAAAATGTTTGTATAAATATGTTTTACCAATCTTGGCATTGTACTCTTGTAAATAGTTCACGCTACAAATCATATAGAGAATTTAAGAGTTTGTTAGAACCTGAAAAATATTTAAGCAGTGTGCAAGAGAATAAATATCGTAACATTCTTATCAAATTTAGAGCAGGTTTATTAAGATTGAATGTTAACGAAGGAAGATGGCAGAACATTGATATCTCGCTACGTACATGTCCGTTATGTAAAGACGGCATAGAGGATGAATATCATTTCCTTCTAGTATGTCATTTTTATTCTCCAGAAAGATTGCATTATATTCCGCAAGCAAATAATCAGACACCAAGTAAATGTACATTCATAAAATTATTAACTTCCCCTGTAAATGAAACTTTATCGAATCTTAGTAAATATATATATTCTGCTTACAAAAAGAGACAGACTTTGCTTAGCTCTTCATGATGTATCCAATATATGTCCTTTGTATGTATTTACATGTTTCATGTCTATGTATATGGGCCTGTGGCCTTCATGCATAAGAAATAAAGATTGATTGATTGACAATTGTCAACTTTGTTCCCCTCCTTATAGTTTTTGTACAATTGCTCATGGAAATCTGAAATAATTTTGTTTTCGTCAAATCTGTATTTTTGCAAAGCATTATGTTACATTTTAATTAATGTTTGTAACATTCAACAGTTTTCTGTCACTGGTTTGTTGCCATAAGAAGATACAGGCCATACATACTAATCATTTCATTTGATTTTCAGAACACTGACCAATATGGTTAGTAATACTTTTAAAAATCATTTATGTATTTCAATTTTGTTTTAGGATAATTTTCGCCTGGTTGATATCTTTTGCTCTGAAGAAATACCTCAACATCCAAGTAAAGTTTGGACAGAAAGGATTTTTCGCTTTTGGAAATGTTCAGATACTGATTAAGAGAGGTCTCAGTGTAGTAAGTTAAAAATTATGATTTTCATCTTTTCAAGTAAAAGAATTTGCCTTTGAATCAACAAAATTATGATTTATTTCATTGAACTTTTTATTGGTAATTTATTTTAGAAAATTAAGCTTGTAATCTCTGAACTATTTTTGCAAAGAGGATTTTATATGGAAAAAATATGGTTGGCCATTGATGATATTTGAATACTTTGATTTAAAAAGTTCAAGAGGTATTGTGTCCAGAAAGGTTAATCATTAGTTTTATACATTTTTCAGGAGGTAGATAGAATCTGGCTCTCAAGTTGCTTTTTCAACCCTGAAGTCAAGTAAGTTGTAACTTTGTTGAGCTTATCTGTATTTCACTTTGCTTTTTTAAGATTTATTCTAAAAATTTGGAATTGCAAAGTATGTAGACAAGTGCTTTTTAAATTGAAACAGCTAATTTGACTAAGTAGTTTCAAGCCCAGAGAAATTCAGAGGAACAGTGAAAATTAATTTTTCTTAAGGCTGTTTCATCTAAAATAGTAACCCAGAAAAATCCATGTGAACAAATTTCTTAAGGCTCCTTAACAAAATTAAGTTAAAAGCTTATTTGTTCAAACCATCCTAAGTATTCTAGTGTCTTTCTGAAAGCAATGCAGTGAGTATTATTCTGAAATTGTTTTTTTTTTGTTGCCAAGGAAACCTTTGGTGGTGTGTTGTGAAGATGTGCGTGTACAGGCAGACGTGGGGAGAGACAATGGGGAGGGGGGTGGGGCCAGGAGGACTCCGGACAGTCAGACTCGCGGACAGGGGGAGGGGCAGGAGGAGGGGGGACAACAGAAGGACATGACCAAAGTACTGGCTCTAGCACAGGTAGTTTGAGATAAGTTATTATCAAATTATAGTCTTGGATGTCTTGAAATTAATTATTTTTTATCTGCACTTAGTACCTTGCAAAATCATCCCACACTATTTAATCCCCACAACATCCAAATATAAATATATATCAATGTACATGTATTTCTAATTATAGTCCTGAGTGTCTTAAAACAGCTCTCTGATTTGAAATTCATCCTTGATTGCATGTGACAGTTCCTGGGAGTGAAGGTTCAGAACCTGACGGTGATGTTACTCAAGACGATGGTTCCCGACTGCCTCATCCACATCACCGCACATGAGATCTCGGCCGAGCTGTGCGTGGAGAACCTATGGTAAACTGTTTTATAGATTAATGAATCACCATAGGTGATGAAGAGATTCTGAGGAAGCATAACACAGGACAACCAAAACAAAGGAATATGCGTCCGTCCCTAAAATTTACAAAATCAAGCATTGTTCATGATTTGTGTCATTGGTTTAACCTAGAGACGGGAATCAGTGGCTTTCAATGGGCCCACTGAGATACACTGACTTTGATGTGTGTATAGACGGATACGTTAGGAAAGTTTACCTTGACTTGGTTATCTCTTTATATCTCTTTTGACTTTGTAATAAAAGGACAAAGGAACCTGACCTGATAATTACTCCTTCCTTCTTTTTGGTTCTATGACAACAAACTTATATGTCTCACATGTGGCTGTCTGATTTCAAACCTTATCAACTAACTCTTTCTATCCTGACAGCTGCCTGGTGGCCGTCAACCTGAATGGAATCACCTGCAAGGCACTGAGGAGTACGGAGCAGGTCAGTTTATCTTTATGACTTTAAGAAACATATTTTTATCATTGTTTTTACCCCTGTCACACTGCATTTGCATTCTCAAGGTGCCTGATCTGCGTTTTGACAAAATGACTTGACAATTAAGCTTTCAATACAACCACTTACATTCCTTGTGAGTTTTCCAAGGCTTTTGGGTGTGTGTGGTTCCAAGCCGTCCATCAAGTTCTTCCTTTGTTCTTGCTGTGTTCTTAACTACTTTTATTATACAGTCACAAATATCCCTTCTTTTGTTTTGATCATCATGGATATTTGGTGCTTGCTGATATGCTATCAGCAGCGCAATGACTTTACCAAACCTGTTGTAAACCTTCTACCAATGCCTTCTACCTCTACCATTTAGCAGGCAATTGAGCTTAGTAACATCGCAATGTACAGGTAAAATGAGTGACACCAGCAATATATATAAATAATACATTCAAGGAGTTTCTGTTGGGTTGCTAGGGGAACAAAATGCGTTACCCCTTCTCTCTTTTCAAAGCCCTGAACGTTTGCATTTGTCTTAACGTTGCTTTTTGAGTTTGCAGTTTAATCTTGATAGTTTCTGCGACACTCAAATGTTCTAGATTTTACTGTGCGTTTTTCACACTTAGCTAAATTTTAGAACCCATTAGGAATGCCAGGAGAATGCATGCTTTGTGTGACAGGGGAGTAATGACTGAATTATTGCAATAACAAAGAGGCACTTAAAAGCCACTCCTTGAGTTGTTGGATTCACACTACCAAACTTATTCAATTGTGGCATTCGATCATGAAGTATCGACTGTTACCAAAGTGAAACATTTTAAAGCTTATTGTTTTTTTACAGTGACTTTATGAAGGTATTTAGATTTCCAGCATTTGTCAAAAAAATGTTTTAAAGAGATAAAAAGTTAAGATGTTTAAAGTTTATATCACCACATATAGCATTTAAGTTTGTATCAAAGCCAACTTATATGTTATGAAAATCACGTAGTGGCACTTAACAATAACTTGCTCACTCTCACTCTTAAAAGAGAAACATCAGTGATGTTTTAAGATGATGCCTGCTTACTTCAATCTTGCTGATCAGTAGTTCTTGTGTGTAGGAACCGTCGTCTGCTGCCTCCTGTCTGGGTGAAGTGTCTGTTTCACTTTTTACAGAGATCAAAACCGACAAAGAAGATCCCAGAAAGCTAAAGGTATGATTCATGAAAAGTTCACTGCCTAATGGTCAGTCAAAGTCAGAGTCAACAAAGTTTGTTGTACTTAAGGCCTCCGGCCCATATACAAATGGTATAAGTTTAATTTGACTCTGTAGACTCTTTTATACAGTTTGACTTGAAATAAAAATTTCCTTTTAGCTTCAATTAATGTTCACAAATACAAGGTTGGATGTGGCCCTGAACATACTCATTACTATCAATGGAGTTCAGCATTAATGATCATGGTTTTTTGCCAGATGGTGGACCAATTTTTCTTTTGATATTTTGATATATTATTTTGTGTCTTATCATAAGTTGAAAACTTGAATGAGTTTGAAAGAGATGACAGATTGAATAAAATTGTGGCTCTGTTCACCCAATAGCAAATTTGGTTCCTGTAGCAAGGTAGACCCTTCAAGCACATAGATTTGTAATTTGGATTAAACCTTTTGATGATGATATGAATAATGCTTTTAACATTCATTTAACTGGATATTTTCCACAATATAGATATCTTCATTTTCTTAGGGTGCATATGACCTGAGTTTTGAAAGCATCACACTTCATTTAGTGGTAAACTCTGTAAAAGATAACTGGTAAACTCTGTAAAAGATAACTGGTAAACTCTGTAAAAGATTACTGGTAAACTCTGTAATAGATAACTGGTAAACTCTGTAAAAGATAACTGGTAAACTCTGTAAAAGATAACTGATAAACTCTGTAAAAGATAACTGGTTAACTCTGTAAAAGATAACTTTTATGTTTGGAGCTGATCATGAAATTCTTCACAATGAAAGAAATAACTTTCAGGTACTCCGAGTGTTGGTATCAAAGCCTCAAATGATGATAACAGAGGGTGAGTTGTCTCTCAGTTTTTTGCATGCAAGTATAGGTCAAGATAAACATTTTTTGTTTCTTTGAGTAATGGAAATGCATGGCATGTTTGAAGTTGTTGTTTATATATATAATATCTATATTTGAGAAGAATGAATTGAATGTTTTTTTATCTTTTATCAATGTGTTTTGATCTTTACTAACCTGTTATTTCATTAATAAGCAACATCTTTATTTCAAATGTTTTTCAGGCTTCTTTACCAGTCTCCAGGGGATCAAGTCAAACATGGCTTCCACTGATCAGTCACATGCAGGTAACTGTTTTATTCTGAAATTTTCTGTTTGAAATAAATCCCAGCCTAGCATTTTCTGTGGTAAGGGCAGTGAGAAAATGTCAAGGAAGATTGGCTAGCTTGTTGAGATTTTGATCAATTGAATAACTAACCGAAGAGGTTGTCAGAGATTTAAAACAGCTGAATGAATCTGATAATAAGAGTTAAATTTAATATTGTTTTTATTCACTGTAAGCTCACGGTAAGCTCAGTCGTAAGTTCCTGATGTCATGCAACAGATCAAATTTCCAAACATTGTCCCATGGTGTCAATCTGTCATTAAGAGAAGGAAATGATATTTCTGTACTTCATAAAAAATGTAATGATTTCTCTTATGTATTTAAACTTTCACTGCAGCTGAGCGGTCAATTGTAGAGGAAACCAATCAAGAACCAACACAACCTCTCAACTTGAAGAAACTCTCTCATATTGTGAGTGAAATGTTTTCATTGAATTGGTATGCTCTTGCTACAAAGGGTGTCTGTCAGTCTGCACACTTGTCCGTCCGGCCATCGTTCCTTTATTTTCTGCTCATAACTCTTAAAGTCATTGTCTCATTTTTGCAAGGCAAATTGTAATGCATGCCGGACAAATAGTTCACCACTCACAGAAATCTTTCCCCTGACGTTTGCAACAATTTTCAGAACTCTGCAGGCATTCTAGCCCTCAATAATGAAGTTCAAAATAACCCACGTACCCCACCCAAGCTAAAATTACGTGTTTGGCGAGCGTTAGTCCTTACCACCTCATTTCGCAAAGGCCGTGACGAAGAACACATAAAATTTCCCAGCTGAATAACCAATTTAAAGAGCTAATAGCTTACCCTTTTTCAAATACAGAAATAACAAAAAGGTGGTAAACTCAATGAAGAATGCGTCTGTCATAAGTATCGGCGCTGCAATTACTAGATTTCCGGTGTTTTGCACTCGTGATGGGATTGCACTTGATTCATCGGTCTGAAACGGCATACGCCAGTAAGCTACTTCATCCAAAACTGTAAAACGGGCATAAAAATGGAAATCTTTGCAAACGCGACAGGAAATATTTGTGTTAGTAATCAGATTTTGTTTGTGAAGAATAATTAGTTCAGTTTAGTTGCCTTACAAAAATGAGACTATGACTTTAATCTAGATGTTTGACTGTTAAGAAACTTGATACGTCTAATGAGTATAGTATGAATATGTGCATTTTATATATTTCTGTCCCTTGTGCATTAATTATGCAAATTGTGTCAGTTGTATACCTGTAGTGAAAGATAATGTCCGACCCATATCATCCAAACTTGATACAAAAGTCAACAATGATCTCTAGATGTGCCTGAAATGGGTTAAACCTGTACCCGTATTGTGGTTGCTTTTGAATCAAAACTTAAACAGACAGGCAGACGCAGATAAATATGTCTGTCTGTCTGTCATAACTAAAATACTAAATCCTTTTTCTCCTGAAAGATAGATGGATGTTAGTATAAAATATTGATTTCAGTTTTGGATTTTGATAGAGTCATGTCCTAATGCAAAATTTTTATTTGAAGCTTCTGACATAATTATTACATTGACATAATTATAGGAAATTAGTTATAACAGAAACATGTACCAATTCCCTGGTGTTTGACTTTGTCATTGATGAAAAAACGAAAGATAACTATTGTTGCTAAAGTTTCAACTACGGAATGTCCATCTCCATTATTTTGTAAACTTTCTTTTTGACTTGTCAGCCCTATAAAGGCAACATTGACTTAAGGCGTTGCCATCATTTAGCATCAGGCTTCTAGGAATTTGACAATCGTTCTTTAAACAATTCACAATTTCACTACTCTGGAATTGCTGTATATAGAAGCTTCACTTTTGATAGAAGGAACCTTGATAGTACATTTGGTTCAACATGTCTTTGTTGATTTTTTATTGTAAATCAATACAGGCGATAATTTTCTATAAATGACCTTCCAGCAAGAGATTGGTGTGGACTTCACCGACCTGGATGTCAAGATAGTTAGAGAGAAGAAACAAAGGTAAGAAAAATAAATTTCAATTTTAACTAATCTTTCTTCTTTGGAAATGATCTTTTCTGAGATAGAAGCAAGCATCATACATACATTATGATTAGGCTATTTATTCAGTTCACATATCCACACCAAATGCATTTTCGAGGCACCCGCTGCATTATAACCTTGGTGTAACCAAACCTTACTGCGCTTGAAGGTCATCTCCAAGACAACCCTCCCTAGGTACCAATTGTACTTCTGGTTGAAAGAAGTCACATTTAGAATAAAGTCTTTTGCCTAAGGTGACAATACAACTTGTGTCTCAGTTCGGGGTAAGGAATCTCTGCTTACATTCTCTTTTCATATGGCAATAAGTCGGTTGACCCACCCATTGGATGAGCCGTGTCTATTGTTGTTGAACTCTACTGAATCACAGCTAAATCATTCACAGGGCCATGTGACTCTTCTTCACATTACCATGGCTCACAACTATATCAACACTTGGGAAGCTCAGAACATCTAGTCTTTGGACTTATTATGCTATCAGCTTTAGTACGCCATGTTGCTTTGAGGAGAAATGACATGAAAAAAGTGCTGTATTATTACTAATTCTACAACATAATGTAAATAATCTGTATATATCGATAGAATATCCACACATTTACAAATGATTTATGATAAGACTAATCAGCTTGTAATGCCATAGCATTCACTTTTCATTGTTGATTTATTTAACCAAGTGTGTGCTCTCATTTATCTAGTTGTAAAATCTAAATTGTCTAAAAGTGTTACCCTCAGTAACATGTTTCAAGTAGGTTATGTTATCTTATGTACAAATAACATACTTGCATCAACGTAAATGTCCCCTTGAATTTTGTTTCCTTAAAAAAATACCCTGATTGGACTGTCCTTTTAAAAAAAATATCCTAGATATGTGTATGCAATTACTTGCCTCTCCTGAGGTTAATAAGCAGTGTCCCAGCAATGTAGGATTACATATGCTTAAAAACTCTCATTGTCTCTTCATTGTGAACAAGTTGTAGAAAAGGGATTTCAATCTCTGATAGAACTAACATAGAATATGTTATTTCCTCTATGCTGCTTGCAATCTTGAAGACAAACCCAGGATGTATCAAGTCAAAGGTAACTCTCGTGAAATTTCTGGAAACAATCCTTGTTTAAATATTGTAAATGCATGAATATGGTGACCTCTCAATGTTATAGAGAATTATTGTTAATGTAGATAATTATGTGGCTTTTTCTTATAGTGTGTAGTTGTTTGACAATGATGTTATATATGATGTCAAATGTATGTCTATGATATGTATTTATTATAAAGGGGGCGTAAAGGGTGATTTAATACAAGTCATTAGTCATGATTTGGATAATTAGTATTCTCATTGGTGTAGTAGGACTCGTGTAGGGCAGTGAGAACAGTTACATCCATTGTTTGTATGGCAAAGTGTGACAACTGTCACTATGCTGAGGACATCGGGTCAGTCCATTCCAATGTTTGGGATGTTATTTAAAAGTGGGATAGGCCCAGGGTAGGGTATACAAGGTGGGCTTCACTAGGAGCTCATTTGGGAAGAATAGAGCAGTGATTAGCGTGTTCATCTTGGTATCAAAAGGTCTGTGGTTTGAATCCGAGTCCTGCCGGGGGCCTGACAACTTTGTCTGCAGTAGAGAACTGCTCTACACACAGTCAGGTTTGGGTGCAATGCTACACTGAATTTCAGCACAGTACCACCATTGGTTCGCTAGTTCCAGCCGAAACTTGCAGGTTTCACCGCAATGCAGAGCCACAATGGTGTTGTGGGCTTTCTCCCTGCAATAATACTAGCAGCCGTGATATAAGTGAAATACTCTTGAAAGCGGCGTTAAACTTCGTATCACCAGGAGCTCATTGCCTTGCTTGATTGATGATCGACTAAAAGCACCTAAAAAAAAAGGTTCGCTAGTTCCTGATGATTATTACCTAGCTTCACAGCAGTCACAACCAAGGTCAAAAATGATACAGCGCAAAATTAAGATACGAATACAATTTTGTTCTAGAATGAGGAAACTTTTGTCGGTTACAGTATGATAGACAAGCATGATGATAATTCAGCAGTTCCAGAGTAAGTCGTACCTCACAACTGCCTTTATTTCACTTATGTCTTCCAGAAATGAGAATGTCGTGGGTAATCTAGCACTTTTTGTAAATCATGCTGTTATCTTAAGAGACAAATAAGTATCTGAATTGTAAATTTTGGTATGAAATGTTTGTAATTATGTATGTACCAATTATTAACTTGTACCATTTGTATATGGGCCAAAAAACTTCTTTGACTTGATTTTTAGTTACAATGGTGTTAAACCTTTCTTGATTTTCCTTATTCTGGATTCCTATGTCTTTAGTTCAACCCTTGATCGGTGTCTCATTGCAAATGGTTATTGTGTTCTGTCTCTCTGAAGTTTTCTTCAATCTTGGTGAAAAAAACAGAAACCTAAATTGGCTGTCCTGATTGCCTCTTGCTTTGGCCTGGGTCTGGGCAGTTGCTTCTTTAGGACTGAAATCTGCATCTTTAAACTCAACATCTTTTTTTTTAATATGCCCCTGCTTCAACATTTTACAACTCCAGTGTAACAAATAATTTAGAAATGTTTATGACTATCTTTTTTTTTCAGATAATGATGATTGACTACATAGGTTTTCCAATTAATGTGTTTTTCAAAGGCTGTTAAACTTAAATTGTGAAATGTGCCTTTTGCCAGTGTTTTTTATAAAGATCTATCCGTCTATAAAGTTGTTTTCACCATTGTAGGAGTCTCTCGGTTGCTCTCAAGTTGTTCCACATCGGGTTCCACAACCAGACACGAGACAGGAACACTGACCTCACCACCAGCGTACTTTTGGAAAGTGAGCAGAGTTACCTCCCTTCATTCCCTTTGATAATCACATTCTTCTTTTTAAAACCATCTTAGCCACAACTTCAACCATACACCATTTCTTGTTTATTTTAGCTTTGCTGCATTTTGAATACTTGTTAATGACAGCCCTACAGCTTACTGCTACAGCTTACTGCTTACTGCTTACTTAGGTTCATATAAGGTTTCTACAAGTTGCCCGCTATCCAAGAATTATGGAATATAGCTACAGCTTACTGTAACAGCTTACTACTACAGTTTACTGCTACAGCTTACTGCTACAGCGTACTGCTACAGTTTACTGCTACAGCTTACTACTACAGTTTACTGCTACAGCTTACTTCTACAGCTTACTGCTACAGCTTACTGCTACAGCTTACTTCTACAGCTTACTGCTACAGTTTACTGCTACAGCTTACTTCTACAGCTTACTGCTACAGCTTACTTCTACAGCTTACTGCTACAGTTTACTGCTACAGCTTACTACTACAGTTTACTGCTACAGCTTACTTCTACAGCTTACTGCTACAGTTTACTGCTACAGCTTACTTCTACAGCTTACTGCTACAGCTTACTTCTACAGCTTACTGCTACAGCTTACTTCTACAGCTTACTGCTACAGCTTACTACTACAGTTTACTGCTACAGCTTACTGCTACAGCTTACTTCTACAGCTTACTTCCACAGCTTACTGCTACAGTTTACTGCTACAGTTTACTGCTAAAGCTTACTTCTACAGCTTACTGCTACAGTTTACTGCTACAGTTTACTGCTACAGCTTACTGCTACAGCTTGCTCCTTACTTAGGTTCATATTGGTCTTATTCACTGGAGGTTTCTACAAGTCAAACCAAGAATTATGGAGTGAAGGCTGTAAGTCAGCCATGGACTCAAAAGACATAATGACTTACTGCTCGGTTAAAGGATGATTCATATATATATCTCTGTTGTAAGATCCTAACCAAAAAATTCTGATTTTGACCTTTTTTAAGATCAGCTTATTCTGCTTGCAATGTTTTTTCTTAATGAATATTTACATTTCTACTTTCCAGAGTTCCACACAAGTTCACCTCAACATCAGTTTGCCGGTCTCCACAAAGTGGATGTGAAGGCACAGGTGACACATTTTAGACATTAAGTTTTGAAAGCTTTCTTTTTCCTTTTTCTTTGTATACTATTTCATTGACAAATGTTTTGGAGGACATAATATTTCCTCATCTGTCATTGTTGAAGCAACCTGTCCAAGTTAAAGCTTTGAGTGGATAGTCCTTGTACTACAAGTATCTTTCAATACTGATCAAACAAAACATTTTAAAACATTGCAAAACTTTATCTCACCAAAGGTGCTTTAAAAGGTATTTCTCTGGGGTTTTTTCAAAACCAGAGTTTCGTTAGTCATTATGGTTGATTTCCTTATGTTTCTTTTACATGACTGACAGTCTTTTTCTACATTGCCTGAATGATATTTATAATGTAATAAATAACTGAGTACACAAGAAAAATACTTTCCCATGCCTAAGTGTCTTGCCTGAAGCTATGGCAATAGGTCTCTGTATTGAACCTCATACAGAAATGTCAGCAGCTATATTGAGACCTATGTTCTTCGTCTTGCATTATGTTTCCAGTGTCTTCCAAGTTCAACAGTCAAGTAGTGACCTCTGAACTGTGCTTATTTGTAATTCCTATGCAATTGGATTTTGAAGTAAGTGTCTTCCCCTTATGTCCGCAGTTGCTGGGAGACCTGGTGAACATGAATGTGTCTGTTTTGAAAGGCTTCTTCCATTACCACCACGAGGAAGTCCAGTACTGGGTCCTCGTCCTCTCCAGGATGTCCCAGGGAGAGGTAACTCCGCCACCAGCTGTACAACCTTCGAGGAAGTCACCCTTAAAGTATGAACAAACAGGAGTGAAATCCTGAAAGTGCTTCATGTTTGATTTTAAAATGTAACGGTTGTGATAGCATTATGTGGATGCACTCAGAACATCAAAAGATGTAACTACAAAACTCTGCAAAGTTGGCAAATGTACAGGTTAATCCATCCTTTGTCAAATAAGCCATCATTTCACAACTTTTCATCCTGGGATGCATAGTAAGCAATTTGTAATCATGAGTATTGTTATTTTTCTCTTTCAGGCAGTTTGTGATCTCGTCCATCCAAGAGAAGAAGTGTAACACAGTGGTTGAGATGACGGACCTGTCCTCTATGGTCTCCACGGCCTCCTGTGCCGGCTTCAGACTGGGCATCACCCGGTCCAAACTCACCTGGTTCTTCAAGCCTGGACTTAAAGGTGAGGGGAACTCTCTCCATCCTAAGCTTAAGGAATGCCTCCTATTTGGACCATTTTTATCTCTGTGCTTTTCTTTGTCAAATTGTAAGATCTAAAGCAACCAAAATATTATCCTTAAAAAAGTGTGTCTGTATTTCGCCATGATTTTCTACTCATCACATGTTTACATGTCCAGTTGACATTTGATTTCTGCAACACTCCAATTGAACTGTCTCTATGAGGGGAAAAACTCCCTGCAGTATCACAAGGGCTTGTGAAATAAAATGAGATAAATAAATCCTTGTAATACTGCATTAATCCTATGTTTGAAAGAGATTCATTATCATTTAAATTTGTTTGGTATTGTTTATTCAGGTCATGGACTTGATGACAATCATGACGGGAGTTGGGTTCAATCTCACGACATGACATGCGAGCTGGAGACAGAAAATATATACTGTTGTCATGCTGACAAGAAAGTTGCCATTAAAAATTTGTCTCGGAAGAACCATTACTGGGATCAAGTGATATACCTTGGGATTCTTATTATCAAGGTAATAAGCAAACGATCAGCAGTCTCTCTCGGGAATAACCTTTGATTTGCCTGTAGGCTAAACTAGCTCTCCATAATATTCATGATATGCATGAATGGCAGTTTTATTCCTTGTGAGATATTATTAAAGCTATTGAAGATTTAAAAAACATTAGTCATAGCCTGTAGAATATCTGTGTAATGTTGAGTGTCTTGAGATAACAATAGTTATAAATGTTAGGAAGTTTATTATTCTGTTTATAACACACCCATGAAAATCAAGCAAATTTCCAACATTGTGCTGACGAAACTACACAGTATTGTGACATCGCAGCGGTATAACTCTTGGTTAATATTGCTGTGTAATATTTACACAGCAAGTAATCACAGGAGATTTTCTTTAGATTAGGTGCATGACTACAAAGTCAAACCAAATTTAGGAGAAATGGTTAGTCAAAGTGTTGATGATTTAAATTTTCCTTTTGCAGGCAAAGAAATTGGGACGGGAGGTGAAACTCGAGGGGATGGAAGACAACGTGCAGATTGAGTGGTCGACCAACACATTGAACTCTCTCCAAAACCTGATCAGTGCAATCAAGAAAATTAAGGCTCCCCCTCCTCCGTTGGTCCCCCCTGATGCTCCCCTTCCCCCCTACCATCCCCCTAATGATCCAACTCAACCTCCTCCTCCGTCCGTTCATCCTCCACATGGGGCGCACACACAGAGGACGCCCACTCAGACCAGGAAGCCATCTCTACTGAGCCAGTTTTACATTGCAGTCAAGTTCGATGTGTCAAATCTCAATGTGTTTCTATGCAACAACTATAAGGGCAAGTAGTTATTGGCTTTCTTCAGGTATTCAGCAAAGAGTGTTCATTCCATAAGTATGTCAATTATTTTATTTGTTTTAGAAGATTACTTCTGATGTTTTCATACTATCATGCAGAATTTCTGTTGCCTGAACATCAAAAAAATAATGAACCTCTTGTTGGCCTAAAAGATACTTCTGCACCGACTTCATAGCTGTATGACACAAGTTTTTCATCTAGAAGAAATAGATGTTCTGTCATATCTGAAACTCGAAAAACATTTTCAAATAAAAATAACTATTAGAAAAAATAATAACTGGTAAACTCCTATGTTACTAATTAACTTTTAATTTGATTGCAGTTTGCTTGATGATGCGAGTGGACAGTATCAGTACAGACCACAAACAGTCTCTCTCCACCCTCGCCCTTGACGGAGCCAAGCTTGTGTACCTGCCTCAGGTGGACGATGTGAGTAGAAACACTAGCTCCTTCAATTAACTGGAAGCAAATATTTAATGATTCTATGCTATGACATAGCCAACTTTGGCTCAAGAGGTTTGAAGAAAAGACAATGATTTTTATAGATGATAAATTCTATATTAGAAGAAGTAGATGATCGATAAAATCGTATATTCTCTATTAAACGAGCTACTTGATTGTCTCTCAATTAAGAGCTCTTGATTATTATTCTAAATGATTCACAAGTGCATGCAAGTTTCATTGCAGTCTTTAGCTTCTATGACTTTGTTGATTTTGTTAATTTACCCGCCATCATAAGAGTTATTTAATTAAATAATAAGTGAGGCTGTCCAATAATTACGTCCATGACATTATAGTACCAAAAGTTTAAGGTTCAAAACCTGCCTTTTTGCTTGATACTTGATTATTTCTTGTATGACTACTGATAATCGGGTTGTGTAATGAGATGTTTTGACTCTCAGAAAACAAAACATTTGGCATAAACTAATGTTTAAAGGAGGAAATTTGAAGAAATAAATCTGTGAAAAGACGTGCTAATGCCCTTTAATCCACGAGTTTTTGCCTCCAGCACTACACACTGATGCGTTCCCCAGAGCTGATCGACTCAGTTGCGGAGATTAAGGAGATCAGGATCAAGATGAAGACAGCACAAAAGGTTTGTATCATTGATGATGACTTGTCATTTTTCAAGACATAGACTGTTAAAGATCCTCATATAGCCTCTTCAGAAATAATTTTGACCTAATCAGCACTGATCATGAGCTATATGTTTTCTTCAATTAACTCTCTGACCTGGATTGGTTAATGAGGTGTTTGAGTGTTCAATGAATGTTAAAGTTAGGGAGGAGGTTTACTGAAGTTATTTACTTTGTGCATAATAAGAGAAGTTTCCTCTTTGTTGACATTAAAGTCAAAGTTATCTCCTTTCACATTAGCGTTATTTTTTGAGCACATGATCCGAGGTGCGACAGGTCTACAAACAAGGAGCTGTCAGCACCTCCTGACTAGCTTCAATTAACATATCATTTGTATTATATCTTTTATATCATAACTGAAATGAATATTAAATCACAAGTCCACAAGGCATATACCCTTCTTACTCAAAGCAAGCATAGCGTTGTAGATTCGTTTGCGTGGGATGCGCCCCATTGGTGTCGCAGGATACAACCTAGTTAACTGTCATGCATATTATTGTAACTTTGTGTGAATATTTACTGAATTTAAGGTCCATGTCCAAAACATTCCTTGCTTATTTTTACCATGTAAGAGAAATACGACTCTCAACATTAACTATTTTCTCAACTCGCATAAATGAGGTTGGGTGCGCAGCCCGAATCCCCACCTCTGTAAGTTATCTCCCTTGTCAACAGGAAGTGCAGATTCACGTGTTGAAGGAGCTGGGTCTTCACTGGAACACTTCCTGTCACATGTGTGTACAACAGGCCCTCATGGACTTCACTCAGCTCAAGGCAATAGTCAAACGTGAGTGCAGCGCTCTTTCAGTTCTTTCAGAAATAAAAATACATTGCCTTTAGCAGGCCTGTAGCAGCAGAAGGAATCAAAATATGTAATGATAGCAATCTCAAGAAATAACTATTGTGTACAACAATGACATCATAGTTATTAGATCTCAACTACATAATGCATGACAAAGAAGAAATTTTTCTTGAAGTCAGAATGTTAACAGCCATGGTATAGTAACATATTCCAAATTGACAATGATTTCACAAAGGATTTCCTCGGTAACAAAAGGCTATTCATTAATGCTGCTCACATTTTCAACCCTCATGTTCTTGTCTTGTCTTCAAGAAAAATTATGTCACTATTTCTTCCAGCCAAGGTAGATAACCCCACTGCAACAGTTCCTCCAATACCTCATGTCAGACCCAAGTCTTCCCGTTTCTGTTTGAACCTTCTTGTGAATGCCAAAACCAGTCTCACGCTGAAGCTCTCCAGAAATCACAGGTGAGTTTTAACTCTCTTCTCTCCAACTGCCTAAAAGGAATGCTGTGACTGGTTTTATCTGTGGAGATGATGTTCTTGCTATTGGTGAATGTTGTCAATGCGTTAAAAGCAATCTGTTGAAGTTGATAAACCTGAAAAATAACTTTTGTGTTGTTGGTTATGCAGCTCAAACCTTGAATAGTACATACAACTTATTTTAAATTTTGTCATGTTATTAAAATTAATTTATTGAATTTATTGAATTTGAAATCTCATGTTAATAGGAGACAGCAGTTTTGAAGTATGCTTGGATATTTCATAATGTACAAAACATTGTGCTCATATATCTGTATCTACGGCAAATATATCTCCTTCCCCCAGTGTGAATGTGACTACGGACAGTATCCTACTCTCCGCGACTCTACCTGACATTCTGATGGAGGTACAACACCTGGTGGTGAGGTTTGATGACAACAACATCTTCACAATAAAGGTAATGGACAGAATCTCATACTTACTTAAACTCTTCAATGTTGCACAGCGCTTATCCACTGGGGCGTATGAAGGGAGGGATTTTCCGTTAATTAAATGGATCCACTAAATGATGCTGATGAATACGGAATACGAATGATACGATACGGTGAATACAAAACATAACTAAATTTCTCTCCTTGAAGCTTGTGCCTTCTGTTTTTTATATGTTTACCCAATAACCCCCCACCCCCCTCCCCACTTTTACACTTCCATGTTACAGTATACAGATTTTAATGTAGGTCTGTTGATGTTTTTGAAATGCATACAAAAGTTGCATACATAAGAAAAGAAATAAAATACAAACTCGAACCACTGCGCTCTTTATACTGAGCAAAAGGAACTAACTGGAGCCAGCAGGGACCTTTCCACATGAGATTATGATATTACAGGAAGTACCATGATTGTGTTCTCTGTGTTAACATAGGACCTGGTGCTGAAAACACTACCTCTGTCTACACTGAGCAGTAACAGGGAGGCCATTAAAACACTCTCTCTGCCAACAAATAAAGCATGGTAAGTTTACTTTTACTTCAACAATGGAATTTATAAGGACAAGATAATAGATTTTCCCGTCCATAACATGAAAAAAATAAGTTGATTGTTATATGTTTGCACGACCTTAATTTCAAATCTCTTTTTTTTCCATATATTCATATATCTATCTATTATTCATCTATCCATCCATCCTTCCATTACTCCATTGATCAAACTATCACTCCATAAATGAATCTAGCCTATCCATGCATCTATTCCCCCCTTGAACACATCTAGTGTATCTGCTGGATAGAATTTACTTGTTCTGCATATACAGTTGAGAGTTTATTGCCTGCGGACAAAGGAAGGTTATGTGATGTTAAATAAGCAGCAATAAGTACTCAATTTCTTCAAACATATTTGATTTCATTTTCAGGAGCATATCATTCAATAGCTTTGAGGTTGTCTTTCCTTACGAGTACAACTTTGCAGCATGTTTCGAAGAGGTAAGATTTATGTGCAATTTGCTTCATTTCTGGCTACCTTAATAAATTTATTGTTGAAGTTTAAAATATTGTAAAGCTATACCTGAACCTTGAAAGTCAAACAATCACTTAATATCCACATATCGCATCACCAGCCTTTGAGAATATCTATTTTCAGGTCTGTTGTCTTGAAATTTGCAACCTGTTTTGTTAACCCTCACAGATTGATTAAGGCATTTTACACTGCCAGTTTGAATTTTTTTTGTTTATAACCATTTCAGGTTGTGAACTTTGTGAAGTGGCTGAAGCTTGTGCACCATATAAAGAAGAAAGCCTTTACGGTGGAGAGCCCTCTCCCTCCAGATCTTCAGATAAATATCAAGGTTTTACATACATTCTAGATAAGACATTTGAGATAGAGACTCATATCAGACTTTTGCTTTCTCTGCTGATTTCTAGACATTGAATAAGTGATGCAGAAATGTTCAATGTAGAATTAGTGCTTTGTATGTAGTGAAAGTTAAAGCATTAAGGCAATGTCGTGAAAGCAATTGACACTTTAGTGAATCGATTCTTTTTTTAGATTTTATATTTGAACTTATTGGCTTTCTGACTGTATTTAGGTTTTAATGTAGGTTTCACCCCAAAATAATATTATATAATCTTTACTAGATCCTAACTGTGTCTATGAATTTTTAATTAGATATACTTTAATTTCATTCCAGTTCTTCTCAGTGCAGTTGTGTGATGATCCATTTGAAGTAAAACTTGGAGACAATTATGAGGTGTGTTACATTTTTATAGAAGAATTTTTGAATAGAATAGATATGTACATTAACCCTTGATTTGGATACAAGAACATTTTGTGAATGTTTACCATGTAGGGTCAAAGAATGGTGTCGATTTCATTTGACATGAAGATATGAAAGGCAAAGGCTAATAAATCAAAACTAAAGTGACTTTGTCCCATATAAGTTGATGTAGTGAGAAAGCGGGACCTCAGACTTATACCTTGGCCAAATATGGTTGTCTTATAATATCTGGTGATCTTAAATATGCTTCAAACTTTTTGCAAACAATTCTTATTAACAGCTCCTAAAGGACGAAGGGGAACAAAATGAAACAAGGAGAATACTGATGGACAAGAAGATTTTAGATTTGCAGAAGAGGAGGAGAATCCCGCGTAAGTGTTCTAAACTTCATGTTGAATTTCAAGTCAGCCCATTACTGTGTGTCCTGCAACACATCAGGACAGCTTGGTTTGTCCCCCATAATTTCCTGATTGAAGGGTTATGAATCTTGTGTATTGATCTTAGAGATTACTTGAATCAATAGCAAAAGATCTAAGGACATCATATCAAATACCTGTTAGAATTGATTTTCATATTATATCCAGACCAGCTACTGCAAAATGTAATTAGCCTTATAAACTTCTTGAATAAACCAAGTTGTGAAAGATGGGTTATAATCAGAGATGAAGAGAACTAAAAATTTTGAAAAGCCCAACACACCCCCTGTTCATTCCTTTATGTGGCCTTTATACCAGATCTTCCTAAGGAGGTCCGACTTAAGGGTTTGGCTATATGTCAACATCTCATTTCAGTGGAGAAACAAGAAGAGCTGTATTCGTCGCTAGCCAAGCGAAGTGCTGAGGTATACATTCAGAGGTCTCGCCAGCAGTACGCCAACTCTCCCATGAGGACCAAACTCTTCACCTGGACCTTTGAGGACCTCGAGATCATAGCTCTAGCTGACACATCCTATCACGGCAAGGAGAACGTTGTTAAGCAGATGAAGATAGTAGATCCAGACAGGTAAGTTTATTGGACAGTTCTGTTTGGTATATTTTCTTTTGAGAAAAACATTTTGAGGGGATGTCCCTGTTTATATATGTGGCTGTTGTTGTTCATCAACCTTGACACATCTTGATGAATGATTAATTATAATGATATGGTCTAATCCAAGCTGGCATATTTGTTGCTAGAGGGTCCACCTACACGCCCCTTTACCAGGTACTAATTTCCTGCCAGGTGAACAGAGGCACCTTTTAAATAAAGTCTCTTTCCAAATAAACTAGTTTGGATGAAGGCATAAATTGAAATTCCTTTTTGTTAACACCAACCAATTTGAAAGTTGAGTTATTAAATGAACAGAGATAAATTCTTGGTGACAATGGTACAATTGTAAATATGAATATTGTTTCCACCAGCCCTTACCCTGAAGGATTGGAGTTCAGCACCCTGTGGTGTCGCAATGTAGACATCAGTATCCGCTCCTGGGTTGTGCGACTGCGAGACTACTCCCAGCCGATGATCGATGTGATTGACCTCAACATGTGGGGAACCTTCATAGCGGCAGAACAAGAGGGCAATAAAAGAGGTCAGACAGATAGAGAAGTTTCTCTTTTGGGTTGGATTGAGTGAATAAGTCTTCGTATGTCAGTGCTGGTGTTTTGCCTTAAAAAGATCTACAAAGATGTGGGTCCACATCATGCACCAGAATAAAGGAAGTTTGACTATTGCAAAATGTGTGATCTCAAATTGAATAATGTTACATTGGTTCATTTTGGAAAAAGCATTTATTTTGTGCAACAGCAAAAGAAAGTAGGCATGAATATATATATACATATATATTTATGGGTTTAATACATGTTTGGGAATATACATATGAAATCAATATGAGGCGGCTGGCTCGGATTGAAATGTTGATGGAAGAAGGGTATAGTGAAGTTACTGTAAAAACCTAAAGAAGACGTCATTAAGTTAAATTTAGTTTTCAGTTCTCAAAATACATTTGCGAAATTTGACATTACCTTTAAGTTCTAGGCCATAGGCAATATTCAGAACATCACTGGGGCCACAGCTAAAGAATTATTATCTGTTCCAGCTAAGCGGTCGTGTGTAGTGGAGGTAGACGAGCCGTGGGGTGACATGACAGTGGAGAGAAGTCTACCACCCCTCAAATTCTTCTACGATCTCAGCTGTGGTAGGCGTACGTCTTTGAATTGATAAGTGATGTCGATGTAGAAGATAGATTAGGAATAGGGTTTAATATCGTGCATGATTTGAAAATGGCAGTTTGCTTTTCATGTTTATTGCCCTCGTGAAGAAATAGGTTTAGCTGCTTCTGCATGGTTACTTTTCACTAAATAACTTTATAATAATTTTACTAAAAAATATAATTTAGTATAAGAATAAATAAGCTTATCTCAAATCTTTTTACACTGGGGAAAAGAGGTGGCATTTTGGTCAATAGTTAGCTGATTGAAATATTCTCCAACTTACGAAGTTTGCGAGCCATCAAACCAGAAGTGAAGACAAAGTTTACCACAATTCTCTTTAGGAAAAACACTGAATGCTATGAAATCAAGAACCTAATGTAAACTAAACCATGCCTGATTTTACTGTACAGATACATCTTCCTTCACCATGGCGTATGGAGTGTGCTGGGAACCAGCAGTGGCCCTCTACAATCTGTTCATGGACCTTATCAACAAGCCGTCCATCGACCCGAGCCGTCCGCTGCCCTTCTGGGACAAGATCCGCCTCCTGCTCCACGGTCGACTGACCATGTCCATCCAGAAGATGAGCTGGCAGTACCACGCCTCCTTTGACCCCTACAACACCACCGAGCTCATGGACTGGACCTGGACACAAGTCATTGTCGACTGGACGAATGGTAAGTTGTAAATAGTTGGTTTCATGGTAATCAATATGAGCTTATTTAATCATTGATAGTTAGAGATATGTCATATTAAATTGTGTTTGTTTGCTGCAGCTAAGTGGGTGTTGAAGGGTGATCTGGATGTGTACACTCGTACAGCCTCCAAGTACGACGATATCCGCCTCCTCCATCTGCCGGACGTCAGGTTCTGGTGAGTCAAACTATTGGCCCTTGGCAATTGTCATTTCCTTAATTATTTGTCTATTTGAACTTGAATAATTATTTTTTTCCTCAAAGTCATTGGCAGCTGTATTTCACATATGTGTACTCAGTGATTATATAAAAATGATACCCTGATTTCCTGTCGTAACTGTTATCAAGTGTACCTGTACTCAATTCAAAGTTGTTATTATTTTTATTATCATATTATGTCAATAGGACAGATTCAATAAAGTTTTACAGTGTTAAATGCTTTCCAACAGAGATGTTACTGGTTGGACATGCTGCTTGTCAACGATACAATCCATTCAAAATATGTTGGGTTCGTAAAAGTGTCTTTATATTGAAAATTTAAAAAGATAAACAAGAACTATAATATAAGCATGCAGGAAACCTTGATATTATTGTGTCGTCCTACTACAAGCACCTGTTTCAGCATACGGCTGGAGTGGCTGTGTGTCGGGGATGCTAATGACCATCACGCGGTGATGCCTTGTGCTCCCGATAAAGTGCCAGATTACTCCATGGGGGTAAGTTGATAAATCTCCTTGTAATGTCACAATATTTATGCTATTCAATCCATTTTGCATCGCAAAATTTATTTAAGCAAAAAAAATGGCTTTGTCCTAATGCATCAAATCGCCACAGTGATGTCACGAGCAATTGTTTATTGTTGCTATAGCATCGTTAATTGCATGGCACTTGTACACATATGAAATATATGCAAAGGAAGTTTCATGTTGAATACATCAGTTGGTACGAGTCTTTTATAAAGGAATGTCATGTTAAGCTCTTTCTAGTTATTTTCTGAAAAAAATTCTGATATCAAGCATCAATTAGTTGACCTGCTCAAATCATCTCTATTGCACTCCATTGAAAGAATGGGTCAGAAGATTCCATGGTTTCGGTTGATGTTGACCTATTTAAGTAAATATTTGTTCAATATTCAGCTAGTTTTGTTGATGTTTTGTAGAACAGAGAAGTGATGTACAGTTTTGGTTCACCGAATTATGGTGCTGCAAAAGTTCATACTATATAAACAAGAACAAACTGATATTTCCATTCCTTCCAATGAAAAAAAGTCAGTCTTTGCATTTGATTTCTTCTCTCCAGGAGCATGATTCATTCCGAGCATTTCGGTCGGAGAACCTGAACCTGGACATCAGTCTGGACACCAGGAAGACCGAGGAGACACTGGATATCCCCAGCTGTACCTGCTACGCCAGCACTCTCCGTTTCCTTGAGAAAATAAAGGTGCTCACTCTGGAAATTTTTTTTCAGTAATTTTGTTAAGATAAACCTTATTTCATATCTTTATTTAGTGATCTGCATATTTGTCAATAATCCATTCTTTTTAATGTATTTAAAATTTCTTCAAATGTGACAAAAAATAGCATTTTGATTTTTAAAAAAACAATCTTTTAATGTCTTTCAGCAATGTATGTTCAGTACAACACGGCCAGTTAGACGAGGAAATTTATTCGGAGTGACATCACAAAGGAAACCCCAGCTCACCAGGCACTATAGGTAATATGTTCTAACTTATTCATTAAGATATTACTCTCCTGAGAAAAAAGTGTATATAATGAACATTTGAGAAAATCATTCATATGAATATTTCAGAGTTTCATCCTTTGCAGCACTTATTATTTCAATGGTTATTAATTTTACTTTTAACGGCAGGGATTCAGGGAGTATTAACTTTTGGCAACTGGACCATTCAGAAAAGTTTGACTCCAGTTTATTCAGCTGTTAAGTTATTACAATTTTCCATGTTTTTCAGAAAAATCAAACTGCATGTGAACTTCCACCGTTTTGAAATTTGCTACAAGATGTCCTTCTCAAACCAATATGGCGGTGAGCTACTGGCAGATTCTTTCGTGTTGAACATGTGCAATAAACTGATGCTGGTACCAATTGAAGACGGACTCAGTCACCGCCCACGAGCAGACTGGAGCGTCAGATATCTCAAGTGTGAGCTCGGCTTCACCAAACTCTGGCTGTGCAAGTCTCGCGCGATGAGCGAAGAGGAGGTAAGAAGAAGACCACTCATGATTCCTTATGAAGCTTCCTTATGCTGTCGTTTAGGGATATTCAAGGGTTAGATTATTATGTCCTTCACAAAGCTTTCATTTCCGGACCATATCTCAAGGTTTAGATTATTGTTAGAAGGGAAGGGGTGCCTTGTCAAAAATATGCACAATTAAGTGGTGACAGGCAGTTACTATTCTTTTTGACAATATCTTAGTAGTGAGCTCATGACTAATGGCTTATTTGCAACTATGCAAGTATAGGACAGCTAACTAAAATTTAAGTTGTGCTAGACTAGATTCATGCCCTGCAAGTCTCTCAAGGGAAGTTGAGACAACAATTACTCTGCCAGTGTTTGCGAGATAAAGCTTCCTTGTGAAATGATATTTGTCGTTTGAGATTAGTCAAGGGAAGATAACTCTTTGAACAGTTTGCTTATTTCTTGAATGATTTAAGGGTGTTTTCTCATGTGTATGTGGCAGGGTGAGATAAGAGCTTTGCTACTGGCTTCGGCAATTGGGATGTACATTTGTCTGAAATTGTACATTACCTGTTCTCACCTGGACGTCCGGAGATGATCTCACATTCTTTTCTGTTGCATGAAATTAATACTTTATTACCCTTAGGAGAGACTTTATGACTTACAGGGATACTTCTTATTTCTAACTTACTGCTGTGATGCTTGATATAAAAATAGTGTATTTGAAGAATAAGGCTTACTTTGATGAAAATGAAAAAACTAACTGGAGATTCAAATTAACTAAATTGAATGCAAATCATACTAAAGTTTTCTGTCCTTAAAGAGAGTATTTGTTTCAGATGAATGTTTCCATCAGAAACCCCTTGGAGAAAAGTTTCTTTATGAGTATTGCAACGTAAGTATCATATCATTACTATTTTCAACTAGAATTGAGTTGTTCACACCATTGAGAGCAATGCATTCTAATAAATACGAGAGCAATTCTCTTTTGTTTTAAAGATAAGAAAATTCAAAAGGATTGGTTAGAATTTTAAACAATTTTGACCATCTTCTCCCAAAATCTCCTTTTGCAAGTACAAAGCAAAACTGAGCAGTCATAAAGATGAAGTCATAACAATTATTAAAATGTAAGGCAATATCATCCAAGAAATGCATGCCACTTCAACATCCAACAATCATATATTTTTGGTGTGAGCATTCAAGTATATTTAAACTTTAAACCTCATCCATTACCAGCATATATAACTGTCATTATTTGTTTTATTTATCTGTCATATATTTAATTCTTTAGATGATAATATGTAGTAGTGTGTAAATTATGTAATTGTTTTTTTTATTTCAGAGTTTTCTACTTGAGGTCAGATGCAAGTCGGGAAAATGAGAGCCACCTCGGCAACATGGAGAGTGTGAGTGTAACAGTAGGGAAGGAATATTTTAGTTGTATTTCAGGCGGCACTTGACAACCTGTTAAAGAGTGATTAAGGCTTCATGGGGTTGGCTTTTGATGAACAAGGTTCACGTCTTTGAAACATGAAACACACCATTCTGGTCTTTTTGCTAATATCCTCTTGCGTCAATAGCAGTTTTATTCATTTCTTAAAGATATTTTAAAAAGGATTCTGAGTTTCTCTATGAGTCTAGGACTCTAATCCTCTGATTGCCATCTCAGTATTTGTCTGTCTATAGGAAGCATGTAGAGATATATAATTTCTTCTCTAAGCCAGTTGCTGCCAATTTAGCTCAGATTTCAGTCAATTTATTGGCTATTTGTTTGGTGCTATTTGAGGCACAATGAGCCTGATTTTAGGAATAATAAGAGGCTTGCATTTAAAATTACTCAGATGTGGCAGGATAATATTGTGAGGATTTCAGGTTTTTCAAAATCCATATAAAGGACAACATTCTGATATCTGTATGACTTATCTCCCTTTATTTAAAGGATGTATTTTAAGCCCTCTATCGGTAAATCTCTTTTTAAGGATATCTGTTAAACCATTTACCCTTTAGAAATATGTCACAAAAACATGAAAGAGCTTGGTTTCAGGCGTGTAAGGGTTAATTAAGGGTATTTCTGACTCAATCTGACCATTTAGGATGTACCAGAACATTCAGATTTGCTACATTATGTTATATTTCGTTTAGTATTGCATTGAGTTTATACACTTACCTTTCTTCAGATAGGCTATACTTGATTGGTAACCCGGTAAACTATCCGGCGTATGCCGCCGGAAATGACGAAAGCGGTGAATCACTTTATTGACAACCAGCGTTCACCTCAGGAGCACGCTGGATTCGCCAGTTTAAATGACAGGCGAACATGCCCTATAATGGCGGAGAAATATTTTCATTGCAACTATTCTACAACTATTTTATAGTCATCATTATTTTTTTTAAAAACAACTCAAAATAATTTAATTGGAAATATGTATAATTATTAAAAACCATCCATAACTTGATAGTGACATTTTCAGTCATATTTCAAAATGTTTGAAAAAGATTTATATCATACAGATGAAATGTTTTTTTTAAACTACTCTGAGGTAAGATTGCTTCCTGTGTGTAAGCCAGCATACTTGATTCAACTAAGCCTATTACTGACCTGGCGTACGCCGGTTCCATGTCCGGAGTATACACCACTCAGACCAATCAAGCATAGCCATAACCTTTTCATAAGAGTTATTTCCCTTTTAATGTGCTCTACAGGATGTGCCCCATCAAAGAGTGCAGATCTACGATATGAAAGGAGCGTGGACAAAGAAGAACCGTAGTGTGGTCATCAACCTGTATGACAGTATACAGAAGGCACGCTCACTGAGGCGCAACCTCTCGTCTGAAGCCTTGAAGGGCTTCAAAGTGGAGGAGAAACAAAGGGTATTCAAGTTCTTCCAGTTGATATAAATGTGTGGAGTCATTTCCTGACATATTTAAAGTTTGTTTGAATCATCCCATGGGTTTAGAAACAGTAGAAAGGACACCACATGTCATAGCAAGAATTATTTTTCTCATCGACAATCATGAAGGATAACCAACTTCTATAAAGATCTTTGGTGTGGATGATACTGATATCAAGAACTTGCCTGATTGGATTGTTTGTATGTACCCATACAAAAAGTTGCATTCATTGCAAATAAAATGTTAACAATCTAAAGAAGTTAGTTTTCCTTCATCAACTTCGAAATTGCCTTATAAAGAAACATGCATTATTACCAATGTTATCCTCCTTTACAGAAGAGTCGATCGTCCTCGTGTATCAGCCCGAGTTCTGCCTTCCTCTCCGAGTTTGGACCAAGTGAGAAGATGCAGTCGGGACACGCCTGGTCCATGCTCATGAAGCTTGTATCAGAGTCTGACAGCAAATCTGTAGCATTTACTGAAGAGGTGAGGATCAATATCTTTTATTGAAATTGTTAACATTTCTCTCCTATTGTTTTGAGGGGAACGTTGACAGGTGTTTGAGCTATAATTTCATCAATATTGTGTGCTTCTACTGAAGAAAGTCTTACCTGATCATTTTTATTCAGTTTAAGTTTATCATGGTTATCCATACATCAATCTATCCATCCATCCACCCATCCACCTATTCACCCATCCCTCAGTCCATCAAACCGTCCGTCAAAGGGGTACTTTTCAATGATTGAAATTGTAAGAAATATATATATATTGAAGATATAAGAAAGATGGTATTTCTTCTTCAGCCATCAAGTGACAACATGGACCAATTGCGGGGTGTGTCGGCATGTCAGACTGACGATGTCCTGAGGAAGAACTGGCACAGTAAGTTTCAGCATGTCATTTATCCTCGGCTTACATAATGAGACAATGAATATTGTTGACCCATGTTTTAATGATTTACCTGCAATACACTGTATAAGCAGAACATTGAACATTTTAAGGAGAAGTTGATTGTCAACTTCTTTATTACTTACTGTAGTGTATAATGTAGATTGTATAATATGTAGATTGTATGTATTTACTGTTTTCATGCAATCTGTACTCAAACAGTTCATTTAATATTTCACTAATAATGAATAATATGATGATCATTAATACTAATCATGAATAAAAATGAATTTTATCCATCTTTTTCTTTAACTTAGACAGATTGCCTTTTCACTTGTAACCTCAATTGATGAAGGTTGGTTTTCAAAATGTTTCTGCCTCATATCACAGCTGTATACATACTTTTTGAAGCACTGCTCAGTCAAACTTAAGCATTTCTGGTATGAAGAATGTCATCTTGCTTTCACCGTAGAGCATGTGTTATAGAAGTTGCTGAAGAGCCAAGATGAAGATTTTCTGGCATGACCACAAACCAATCTGGAGGATTGAGATTGACAATCTATATCTGTTTCTTCAGTTGAACTTCACAACAGCCAGATGCTGCTGAAGGGAATTGAAACAGAGGGGTATGTGATCGTCAGTGCAGCCAAAGCGCAAGTGCTCTCTTGTGATCACAAGCCCATCTGGAAGAACGGACAGCTTCGCAGTAAGACAACCTGGGTCAGCTCTGTCGAGTGCATGCAGGTATGTGTGGAATTAATTCTTTGTTTATATGAAGTATGTTATTATAATTTGTCTAGCAGTGGCACTTGCGTGGACAAAATATTTATATTGAGGTCAGAGTCATGATTGTTTGTCATGTTAAGGTAGAATCAGGTCAATTTTAAGCTATGTTACATGCGAAATAATTGTGAAAAGACGAGCTGATAATGTACCATTCACTACTGATGCAGCAACTTTCCTTATATATAGTTCCATTGTAATTTCCATAGGGATTTTTGCTCCAAGGAAATTATGAGCACTACTTCATTCAGCAAATATGGTGTTAAATATCCCACAAAGAGTGTGCTATAAAGCAGGAATGATAATAAAATGTCAACAACCAAGGATGTATCGAACACTAAGCATGTTAATGAAACTTTCTCCCTGAGCTGATTGGGCTAAGGGGATTAAAGAGTCATTTGCTCAACTAACTAAAGTCATAGCCTAGGTCTAAAAGTGTTCCAAAGATTCGGTCAACAGCAACATTATACCTGTGTTATTTTATAAATTTCTACATTCTGATAATTCTTACATTTCATTGCAGTACTATGCAACCGTTGACCCGGGACACGATTTTGATGACGAGAACATCACATGGTTGTCGCAAGAGAATGTGGAGGACAGGTTTGAGGAGGATTTCTCCGGTATGCCGGAGATGGTCGGGAGTGGACACAGCGTAGGGGGCGTGGTCAGCGACACAGTTGGACCCACCGAGGAGGTGAGTAGTTTTAGTGACCCACCGAGAAAGTGAGTAGTTTTAGTGATATTAAATGTACTGGTAATGATGAGCTGTATAATTTACATTAAAGTTTGCTCAAAGCTTATTAAATTTGCTAGGTAACTTTGTACCTTGTCAGTCCCCTATGCTTACCCCTTATGTCCATACACATTACAGAGTTCAGCCAGTAAAGGGATACAGCTCCAGAGGATCATTTCTCGCTGCAAGTGCCAACTCTTCTATGTCAACTACGGTGAAGTTGAACCGGAGAAGATGCCACAAGTTCCAATGCCAGTCAGTAGAAATCTTTCATTTATTTGTGGTTATACATCTTTCATCAAACACTTAGCTTACCATGTTGCAGAGGTAAATAACGTTGGTTATGCAGCAATTAGGAGGTTGCAAGCCTATTTGAGAGTTTTATGATTCTATGTCTTTTTAATCTTTAAATGTTTTCTTGTTTGTGGCCATGTCAAACTATGTTTATGACACTCTCGCCTAATAAGGATGAATCATGATGAATCACTTGCTTGATAACGGTGTTAGTATCCACACCGAAACGTTGCAATTCATGCAATAAAGAAAACTAAAAAAAAAAGCAAAGAGTTGACTATCCATAAGAATTTGTTCTTCTTCAAGGATGAATCCCTCGCTCATTTGGTCTAGAATATTCACTGTTAAGTGACATGCTTCGTAAATATAAATGTTGACAAGAATGTGATCATATAAACAGTCAAAGCATAAAGGAGTAATGAAAATAAGTAAAGAGGTTTCTTAATCGCTTGAGGTACATTTGCCTTATACAAAAGAGAAGTATTATTCTGTGCTCAGCCTGAAGAGGACGAGGACATGATGACAGTGGAGGAGGGCGTGGACACCTTCACCCTGCTGCACCACGACCTCAACATGTGCTCCAACACTGTATGTAGTCTTCTGAAAATTGAATATACCAAATCATTTGGTTTTTTTAATTTTGTTGTCATGGTATATGAAATTGTTAATGGTGAACCTCATAACTCCACCACTTACTTATTTCTTTTGTGGAACAGGAGAGCTGAGCATTTTATCAACCACAAACCAGTCTGTTGCTGAGTACAAATTTGTCGTTAATTATGTTATCATTTTCCATTTCAGTTGCTTTGAAAGACAGAAATTTCTAAAAGTATTCTGCATTAAACTTTTTGGAAAATGATTACTTACATGTTCCACCAATATCATCATCATCATCCAAATACTTGTATAGCGCCAATATCCATGATATGCTCAAAGGCGCTTTAGCTCTAAGATGTTGCTGACAGTAAATGTTGAAAGGCTTCAGAGAATCTTACAGCTCCTCATAATGCTGTTATCTTCAATCTTCATTTGGGACATTATAATTGATGAAGAATATTCTTGTTGTCACAATAGTGATAATGAACAAGAATTATATTCAGTTTTTTTGTTGAGATTCTGATTATTACCTTGGCTGTATATTTATTCTAGCTGCAGTACTCGATGATACTGGACATTGTCAACAACCTCCTCCTGCAGGTGGAGCCAAAAGCTAAAGTAAGTGTATACAGAGCAGCTCTTACTTATGCTATGCTCCTACTTGTCTACTCAGTTGTGTTTTACCAGTGATAATGTGATTGAAGATTTTTTTAAGGTTATGCTCTCATGTTGCTAAATGTAATCAATTTTGTTGTAAAGTTTCTTCTCATTGTTTAAAATCTTGGTTTAGAGAAATAACTGTTTATCACCTACATATAAACATGATATGAATGGTACCTTGCTTCTTATCTAACGATACTGTTCCCTATCCAGGAAGCCAGTGAAAAGTTGCAAAGCATGAGATTCAAGTTGATGCTGTGTAGGATAGAGGACCAGAAGACTCCCATACAACAGCTGCAGGAGCTGCTCAGGTACTTGTCTTAGTTACTTAATTAGTCTAACAAGGTTCAAGTTGATGCTTTGTAGGATACAGGACCAGAAGACTCCCATACAACAGCTGCAGGAGCTGCTCAGGTACTTGTCTTAGTTACTTAATTAGTCTAACAAGGTTCAAGTTGATGCTGTGTAGGATAGAGGACCAGAAGACTCCCATACAACAGCTGCAGGAGCTGCTCAGGTACCTGTCTTAGTTACTTAATTAGTCTAACAAGGTTCAAGTTGATGCTGTGTAGGATAGAGGACCAGAAGACTCCCATACAACAGCTGCAGGAGCTGCTCAGGTACCTGTCTTGATTAGCTTATAAGTGTAACGAGGTTTAGGATAGGAAACCAGATGACTAAATAAATCTGTAATGTAGTTGACAATGTAAATATGTGTTTCATACATGGTTGTTTCCAGTCATCAGAGACAGTTTTACAAATAAGTTTGGAAAACCATGTGATATATAAAAGAAAAGACATTGAACACTATCCTTTCCTTCACTTGGGAAAGTATCACTTCTTCATGTCAGTCCAAGAGTGACTATAGACAAATCAACTCCTTCTTGACTGACGTATATAGATGAGAAACTTCTGTCACACACAGAGAGCAGAATCAGCGGTTGCGGAAGCTGGAGCGAGACCTGTACATCATACACAAGGATCTGGAGGAGTGTCCCTCGGAGGACGAGTGAGTTCTGATAAGGCTTTTCTGTGATGTCAACGAAAAGTACTATATAAATTGACTATATCATTTGGCTACATAAATAATTATAATGGAGGATGTTAAATGGATATCCATGTGATTACATTTGATCTTAAAATAAGTTATTTGCCTACATGTGTAGTCATATGGTGTTTATTGCACAAGTGTCAAATAAGCAATCAAGCTCAAATGGCTCATAGCTGTCTCTCTAGATCCTGTTACATTTTAGAAATCTTTATCCTTAACCTGTCATATTTATCAAAAAAGAATTTAGTGATAAATTTTGTTTAAAAAGCCCTTAAGTATTTAAAAATCATCAGTTTTTCTTTTAAACTACACTTGGTTTATATTCGATATTATATGTATCATATCATTTTTGTTATATGGCAGACTGTCAGAAGAGAGTGACAACTTGGAGCAGGAAGTCAACTCCTGTAAGGAACAGATCAACAAACTCAACGAGGAGCTTTCTATTAGGATCAGGTTGGTCAATGTTTCCTCCAGTCTCTGAAATCAATAAAATCAGATAGAAACTGTCACCTGTACTTCCCTGCATTTCTAATCTGAGTACCGCTCCTTAGAGGATGTGTCAGGTGACTTTAGCACTCCAGCCAATCACGGAGGAGAAAGAGGGGCAGGCTACAGATATTTATCAAGTTATTTCCTTATTTTAAGATTATTGTAACCATGAAAGCCAGTTTGAAGTCGGTGTTCAAATATGTTACTGATGACATTCTTTCTTGCATGCTCAACGTTTCTGGTTTTTGGGGACCTTTCCTCAGGTTTAACATGAAACTCCATCATATCACCTGTTTAAGGTGCATTTGATAGCACAGAAATTGGATTAATGAGAAAATGGTCAAAGGAAATTTATGCCTTATACACTTTTGACGCAATGACTAAAGGAGTCTTGTTCCCCCGCAGCTGTTACAAGGAGGGTCAGCTGCAGGTCAAAGAACAAATGAAGATGGAGAAAGGTAAGTTGAAGTATGAACTGGTGATTAATTTCACAAAAAGGAGATTTTTTTGTGTGTGATTATAATGTTCAATCCTTGAGTTGTATCCTAGAGCTTTTACAAATTCATGGAATATTGAGAATGACATGAGAATTGAGAGTTGACTACCCTATCAATTCAGAATAGTCCAATAAATTTTCACCTCGGCTACTATCGCTCCCACTATACAAAGACAAGAGACCAGACAAAATTCTCCAATTATCATCATTAATGCGTCAGGAGAGCTATTTCAGCAAAATTATTAAAACATGCAATTCCAAAGCTAAGAAAACTTCTGTGTCTGACTGAAATAAAACCAGAGAATTAAGGTAAAAGAAAGCAATTAATTATGTTTCAGCCCACCAAGAGACTGTTACTCGGGTCAATGAGGTGTGCTTTAAGTTCGCTCAGTGGAGACTTACGGAGAAGGATGGACAACTCGGGATTGCAGACCTGGCTCTCAGGAACTTCGTGTAAGCAACACATCAAAGCTAGATTTTTGCTATGAAGAAAACAAGCAACTTGCATAACACACAAGGATATAAGGATTTCAAAGATTTTATTGATCTTAGCTTTGAGTTTGTGGATTTGATTTGAGCGATAAATTTGACATTTTTTGTGTATTCAGTTATACGAAAACCAACCGTGACGATGATTCCTGGACTCACCAGCTGGAACTGGGATGGTTGAAGATGACAAACCTACTCCCTAACTCTATCTATAGGGTCAGTTCTTATAGAATCTCTCATGGAGGATATCCAGAAAATGTCCAAAAAGTATTTGAAGGCAAATCAAGTTACATAAGAATAAACAACTCTATAAGATTATCAGGTAGAAAATGTTGACGCTCCACATCTCTATTGTTTGATGAAATTAAGTTTCACTGAATTGAACAAAACAACAATCCTGTGTTGTTAGCTCATCAGGTCTGAAAGACCCGATGGGCGCATGGCATGGCATGGCGTCCGGCGTCCGGCGTCCGGCCATCCGTCCATCCGTCCATCCGTAAACTTTTCACTTTTTCGACTTCTTCTCCAGAACCAATGACTCTAGAGAGCTGAAATTTTATGTGCATACTCCTTGGCAAATGGGGATTCTAAATTGTAGATTTCGTGACCCCATGACCCCAAATGGGGTCACAAGGGTCAAAACCTTAAAAATCTATTTTAATCTTCTTCTCCAGTTCCAAAAAGTCCAGAGAGCTGAAAAGTTGTGTGTAGACTTCTTGGCCAATGGGGATTCTAAATTGTAGATTTTGTGACCCCATGACCCCAAATGAGGTCAGAGGCGTCAAAACATGAAAAACCTACTTTCATCTTCTTCTCCAGTTCCAAAAGGTCCAGAGAGCTGAATAGTTGTGTGTAGACTCCTTGGGCACTAGAGATTCTAAATTGTAGGTTTGGTGACCCCATGACCCCAAATGGGGTCACAGGGGTCAAAACCTGAAAAACCTATTTTCATCTTCTTCTCCAGTTCCAAAAGGTCTAGAGAGCTGAAAAAGTGTGTGTAGACTCCTTGGCCAACGGGGATTCTAAATTGTAGGTTTGGTGACCCCATGACCCCAAATGAGGTCAGAGGGGTCAAAACCTATAAAACCTAATTTCATCTTTTTCCCTAGTTCCAAAAGGTCTAGAGAGCTGAAAAGGTGTGTGTAGACTCCTTGGCCAACGGGGATTCTAAATTGTAGGTTTGGTGACCCCATGACCCCAAATGGGGTCACAGGGGTCAAAACCTAAAAAACCTAATTTCATCTTTTTCCCTAGTTCCAAAAGGTCTAGAGAGCTGAAAAGGTGTGTGTAGACTTCTTTGCCAACGGAGATTCTTAATTGTAGGTTTGGTGACCCCATGACCTCAAATGGGGTCACAGGGGTCAAAACCTAAAAAACCTAATTTCATCTTTTTCCCTAGTTCCAAAAGGTCTAGAGAGCTGAAAAGGTGTGTGTAGACTTCTTTGCCAACGGAGATTCTAAATTGTAGGTTTGGTGACCCCATGACCTCAAATGGGGTCACAGGGGTCAAAACCTAAAAAACCTAATTTCATCTTTTTCCCTAGTTCCAAAAGGTCTAGAGAGCTTAATAGTTGTGTGTAGACTCCTTGGACAATGGGGATTCAGAATTGTAGGTTTGGTGACCCCTTGACCCCAAATGGGCAATGGGCCTTTTTTATTTGATTGCAAAAACCCGGACGTTGGGACAGGCTATCTTTCCTACACTGCCCATGACCCCATGGTCTAAACCCAAACACCTATTTCTATCAAAAGTCTGATGAGCTACAGAGCCCATGGCTCTATTTTTGTTGTTGTTGCAGGATGTGCTGGTACCGAGGGACGCTCAGAACAGAGACGTTGACAAACGTATGATGACTCTCAGGATTGTCTGCAGCGAGCGGCCACCTGGTAGGTTGTTGTGTAGTAATCACAATAGCTGTTGATTAAGGTGTTGATAAGCCAGGTTCTCAATACAGCTACTGTTCTTCAGAGGGTTTGTCTCTTACATCAAATAAATATGGCAACAGTGGCAATTCATTTATTATCATTCAAAGAGGCTTTGTATCAAATTTTTAATGAAATAATGGCAGTGCTGGCAAGTGTATGAGAGCTGTGTAGATGTAGGCCTAAATGTATTAACAGTTTGAGCGGTCTTTCATTCAAATGGCAGTAAAGTAGTGTACAATAGAAAGAACTGTATGAGAGCTGTGTGACTGTGTTCCAGTGGGAGGTATAGCGGTCAAGGAGCACTTCGAGGTGAATATGGTGCCCATACAGATCCAGCTCACCTACCAGTTCTACCAGGCCGTCATGGGCTTCTTCTTCCCTGACAAGAACATTGAGACTGACGACCCAGGTAGGATCTCCAATACATGATTAGTTTGACATTGGAACTTTTTATTAGTCCAGCCATACGCCTGTCTCAGGCATGTCCCAACAGTTATGAGTGGTACTCTAAAAGTTGACAGTATTGGAAAGACAAAGAGTATTTTGGATTATCAACTTCTTCATTATGATTAATAGCATCCTTTCGATATAGATTCTTATACCGTTTGATACATGATAATTGTATAAGAATCAATGCCAAAACATCACTTTTGTTAAAATAAAAGGAGCTGATAATTCATAACTCATTGTCATCCTAAATGCAAGTCATAAGTTCCCAAAAGTGTTATTTTTTTAATTTAAACCAAAATCTTGTGTAATTGTTAATTGATCATGATCTCAAGCAAGGCATCATTTAAGTATGTTCCTGATTTGTGTACCCTTTAAAATCTAAGCAAGAGTGAAAAGGACACAAGGTTGTAAAAAATATTCACGAGTAAGATATTTGATCACTTCTTGCATATCATCAGATGACGAGGTGGAGAAAGGCAAGAAGAAAGCGGACAAAAAGGTGAAGAAAGAGAAGGAAACGCCGGTGAAGAAGACAATGTCTTTCAGTAGCGGAGGGGACATCGACAAGATGAAGGTGTGAATTACTCTGTAGATTAAAACCATTGTGTGATGAAATTATGAAATTCATTAGGCAAGTCATGTAAGCAAGCCCTTTTCTATTATGTAGATGTCAACTTTACAGCTAACAAAATTTGAGATCTGATGAAATGGCAGGGATCTATATGTCAACTAGATGAATTTTTGGTGTTGTGTTCAATATCTGGTATGTCTACCATGCTGGGTGAAAAATTCATCTTTAGGGCATACCGTTGATAAACCTCTGATGGTTACCTGTGGTATTGAAGACTTACCCCAAGCTGGGCCATGTTTACGGGTGTAACGTCACTGTCCAAGACTTCCATTCAAGAGTGCCCCGTAGATGTTCAATTGGGGCATTGTCTGGGGCCTGAACTTGCCTGTTCAGTGTCTGTATGACCTTTCGTTGGAGACATCTTGGGCATCTTGTGTTCTTGGAATTAATAATTCCTTCGTAAGTTAGTTAACATATTGCTAACTAGTGAGTTGTCCATTGCTGTTTTGAGAAGGGATTGATAGTGTCAGTTGTTATCGGTTGTGACTGAAATTTATCATAAGGTACTAAATTCCCTAGGGGTTGATAGCAGGTGCTTTTATGAACATGTTGAGACAGCCCTCTAATTATGCTTCCTTTTCCAGGAGAGAGCCGCCAACAACAACACATTTGTGTACATAAAGATTCCAGAAGTCAACTTGCGGGTCAGCTACAAGGTAGGATTTGCCTTTATTTATCTATTCAGAAATTTCTTTTCAGATTATGGTTCTTGACTTTCATTAGATTTAGTTAATAGTAATTAAGGGGAACCAATTTCGAAATTCTGAAAATGATAGACTATAAAATGTAAATATGACTGTTCTGATATAGACTTAAGCAATCGTGAACTATGTTAAGGACGTACTTGAATTTCATTACAAGAAACTTGTTTTCTTGTGGGTAATCATGACACTACTTTTGTATCCCTCTAGGGTCAGAAAGACAAGAATATTGAAGATGTCCACGATTTCAGCTTCGTTTTACCAACCATGGAGTACCACAACTGTATCTGGACGTGGTTCGATCTGCTTATGGCTCTAAAGAACCATAGTAAACGCACGCTCCTCTCGCAGGTAACTCATTTGCTATAAAATCTGGTCACTTCAAATAATAAGTGATAAAGCATAAAGATACAAATGATTTATCTTAGTAAACTTGAATGTTTTTTCATTGATATTATAGATATTTAGTCTACTTCTTGGTGCTCTGTATTTACAAAACGTGTTGGCTTTGTTGATGTCTGTCAAGCTTGCAAACAACCTAGTTTCTCATATGAGCAACTGATTAATGCAGACATTTTGGAATATTAAGTATTGCTTTGATTTCTTTCACTGTTTTTTTTCGAGCAAATCAAATGCTTCACTTTTCCTGATTGTGTTATCACTGCTGTTGCTGCATGTGATGAAAGGCTGATAATGTGCCAGTAAGACAGCTGTTGTATTTCTGATCTTGTAGGCAATTAAACAGAAGCTGCACATGAAGTCGCGGACAGGAGACGACATGCCTCTCACGGACGTACAGCAGGAGGAGGACAAGGCTAAGATGCAGATGCTACTCGGGGCAAAACTACTTGTGAGTCTATCACTTTTATACCATTCTTCTTCCCACAGGTGAATCATATATTTGACCACTTCTTTTTGTAAATATCGAAAGAAAGTTTATATATTTGTTATACAATGTTGTGATACCTACTACCTTGTATATGTCCAACAAGAATCTAATCTTACAGCCAACAGGCTGTAAACAGTTAATCGTCACACATTATTGAAGTTCATCTATATCTAAAATGTCTGCTTGCTTTCAGGCTGGGCAGGAAAAACCATCCAAGAAGAGTTTGTTCGGAAAGTCGCACAAGTCCTGATTTGCCACCACACTGAGGTTTTATATATCCAGATTAGAGATAGCTTGTTTGCCTAAGTATACAAACTTTTATATTGAAGAAAGCATTCTTGAGATGGACATCACCTTTATTTGTATGTAAAGATATTTGATTTAGTTTGAAGGGTGAACAAATAAATAATTTGTCTGAAAATGGATTGTATTGTTGGGAGAACTATAAAAGGAAATATTGTTAGATGAATAAGAGAATATTAGAGACTATATGTGTATTTGGAAATACAATTTCTATAAATTTGATGATTGTTTTTCATAAATGTATATGATTGTGTTTATCTTATGCCAAAATCTAGCTCTTCGACTGATGTATTGTATTTTCCATTAATGCACAAATATTTTAGATTTAGAGAGAAATGTTGTGTCAGGACTAGTTTTGAAAAAATGTATCTGAGTGTTTTAACTTCCAAAACTTTAACAGCAATATTTCAAATATCTAAAAGGTCTTGTTTTATGTTAATAACTTATTATTGTCTTGTATTTCTTTATCATAGACAGTCCATAACTCATATTTTTGCTTAGTTACTTTATTTAAACAAGACTGCATCCACAATAGAAATGAGACTTCTTGTTATCTACCCAGGATATTTAACGGGTCGATAGTGATGAGTCTCGTTACTATTATGGATGGTTATACCCCAAAACCCCTACAGCCCATTACCCCTACACCCCAGTTCCCTTACAGCTTGTTAAAACAACACAGACAGTTACCTATCTGGATAAATGGATTCACCCTAACAGGTGATTAAGAGTAGAAGTGGTATGGTGGAGCGGCTTTCTCAGAGAGACATGTTTGTGACATTTTGATTGACAACATGGAATGTGATAGAACATATGAACATATGAAAATAAAGGACTTAATTTGAATTTGAAATAATTTGATTTTAACATAAAATATGAAATATGTTTCAATTTAATAATAAATTTAAATATTGGTGTAAGCTTCTTGTGTCTGATAACAGTATTTTAAGAGGTTACTCTTATTTTATTGATACAGACAATGTCATGGATGACTACACCAACTTCGCTTTAAGGTGTGAATTTTATGACTCATCAATTAAAAGGGTTGTTCATTGGATTAATTTCAAAATTGGAAATTCAAAAATGTGACACAATAAACAAAATTTAATAAACACACTATTTCTGATTTATGTACTAAAACAAAAGTTAGAGGTTTAATTCTTTTCATAGACAAAATGATATTAACAACATCAGAAATTCCGTCCCATTGGAAAATATTGAAGAGTGGTCAAAATTGCACGAAGTAATTTTAGTTTTGGTGATGTTTATTTAAAAATGTTTTTTCTTTTGTTTATTATTGTTCTGTTACTTTGGATGAGATTTGTATCAGCCTTGAAGGCTTGACATTGTTTGGAGGCTTTGACATATTTTGCATTTTGGTTTGTTTAAAAATCCATTGTGCCTTGAAACAAAATAATTATTCTCTGATATACACTCTTCGACTCATACACAGAAGATACTAAATGAGTACACATGTAATACTATTTAATTAACTGGTCAGTGAATCAAACTCTCACATTTAATGAACATAACAACAGGTTGAATCAGTATCAGGTTTATATATCTGTTTTATATTTTCTAACCAAAATTTGCCAAATTAAAGATTCTAAACCAGGTCAAACTTGCTCAAATCATACCGTCGATAATAACATTGTAATGTCACACTTGAAGATTATTATTATGATGTTTCATGTGCAACTTAATTAAATTTTGGGATTTTACATAGAGGATATGATATGAGTGTCCATGACATACTATGTTTACGACATGAGTGGCTATATATAAGTATTTCCCGAGCGAGAGCGAGTGATATACTGATATTTAGGCACGAGTGTCGGGACACGAATATGATATTCTGTTTATTACGGAAGTCGCGAAATCAAAGAAAATTAACAAAAATCAACCTCCAACCATATGTTTTGGCAGCGGTCGTCATATTTGGAACGCAACGTCATAGTAGAACTGTGATGTCTAAGCATTGTTTATAAGGTGACGTGACAATTTAAAAGTGATATTTTGCCCTAGGGCATCGTAGGAAAAGTATGAACCCGATATGATTGCCCACGTAGGTGATATCAGTATGTGTGTCTTTTGTTGAAATGTGTTAACTTCCTTGTATCACTTAGAATGTGCCATGTTATGTGCAATAGATGTCAATTGTGAGGTAGACAGGGGAAAGGTTGTTTTGTAACCTTATACCTGATCCTATAAAAGCTTATAGCAAATGAAATTGTATCACAGATTACTGCCCTATCTTCTTTTATACACGTCTTTGAATAAGTGTTAACATGAGTGAATTCTGTCTTCTATGATTATCTCAAGTTGTTTTTATGAAGGAACCCATAGTGAATACAGGGCACTTCAGGTAAATAAACATTAATTTCCTAATTTATTATCCTTGTCCAAAGAATTTTAAGATATCTTTCTTAGTTATTGTTCTCAGTTTTCTTCTTGACTATTTTAAAATCGTGAAAATGACATTATCTCTTCCATTAAGTTTCCCCCCTCTATGTCAGAAGTCAGAATGTTAGGTTATTTTCTTGATGCTTTAAAAAATATCTTTGGGAAGGTTTGTTTTTTTCCTTATTTCAAACACATGATAGCTAATATGCTCCACTTGCAGATTTATTTTGAATAATATTGCTTATGAAGCTATCGCACCCTGAATGTCTTTCATAAAATAAACAACATATTTGAAAGATGATTTGTGTGATGTTTTCTCTATTGCTTTTGTCTGTTTGACGCCAAAATTTTATCAATGGCGTCATTCAATTGAGAGGTCAAATTGTTGCTGTAAAATGATTTGGAAAGCCACAATACACTGATGCAATATGATACACAATACAGTTTAGTATTAAAATCATGATAAAAGTTAAGGGTTAAATAGGAAAATAAGAGATTCATATAATGGTGAATTAAGATCAGTGAAATGTTATCAAGAAGAATGTTGTGCTTACTGTAGTGTATGTATCACATGGTGACCTATGTATAGTGAGTTATTGTTTAATGCCGCTTGACCAATATTTCAGCCATTAACGGCATGTATAGTGATAATTATCACATTTTTAGGTACCTGTATCATGACATACCTAAATAAAATATATCAAAGCTTATCTGTTTAGTGTAGTGACAGTATGAATTGTAATTTTGATCAAACTGTAGAGGCATCAATAGGATAAACATGATTTTAGATATTATCTAAAGTAGACAGGACATCCAGTTTAATAATTTTGGCATAGTGCGGAATTGAGGCTGTTTTTGACTTCGAAATTATTATTCATCATACACAGTTGTTTGGGGATTAATTATTGAGAACACTGGGTGTCTCTTAAGTTGATAGCTATGTAAAACAATTTTGTGAGACCAAAAAGACCAGACAATCACTTACGATTCAATGCAGTCAAATGTGGCCCATATAGCAGTTGAAAACAAACTAGTTGCAATTGTGAGAGACCTTGATTCACCCTATTAGTAATAACTACTCCTTCAGATCCTGTGTAGACCAACTGCAGCAGTTACGTCACATTTCATAACATAAATAAACAAGCACTAAAGACAGTTTAATGTATTTATTTGCATCCAGAAGTGACAAGAGTGTTTCATAAATAAGAAGACTATAGTTAATCATACATCCTCATAAACAGAACAAAAAGTGAGGAAAGGTTGATAGAGCTAAAAGTGGAAAAGTAGGTTAATAATTTTCTGTAATTGTTTCTCACTGAAGCTTCTTGGCTTCATTTGATTTAACCGACTTATTCTGGATTGACTTCAAACATTATTGGGCCAGTAGCAAGTTATTGGAAAATTTTATTTCTTGCATTTTTTCCTTATAAACAGTAGCTTATGTCAAATGTAGTAGCTTTCAAGGGTCAAAATTACTTAAACTGGTCGTCTGTTGTTGTAGAAGAAAAGATCACTTATCAAGCAAAAACAACTGGCGTCAACTGTGTGTGAACACCTTTCATTTGAGATAGGGAAATTGATTTGCATAGCTTGGTATAATTTATTTTCAATTTCATTAGATGACTTTATTCATTAAATAATGTACAACTGTCCCTTTAATATCAATGACTAGGTAATTTTTTTTAAATGAGTAAAGGGCATTATGTTTTTTTTGTAAAAGTATTTCAATTTCTACAGCAAATAACATAAATCAATCTGAGTAACATTAACACCAATAATATGAATTGATATCTTAAAAATATTTACATACATTAATCAAGTTGCTAACAACTCTTAGATTTAATAATCTATAAGTTCCATACAATGGTCTTATATTCATCTTCTAGGTTGCTGGTTTTCCGTAAAGGTAGTCGGAAATTGTCCTTGTTGATAAATAGTCAGTTACATAACTTCTGTGTTGTCATTTAGTCATTATATTCAAGTTGTACACCAAACTTGTCTAATGTTAGGATGATGTTGGCGTCCTGGAAGATGACGGGTGATGGAAAGTATCTTCCCCATTGATTACTCGCATCAGTCTCACAAGCTCAGCGTTGTTGGAGATAAAGTCCTTGTTGTCTTCCAACATCTGGTTTTAAAAGAGGCATTTGTTACGAGAGAGTTCTCAATTATTTTGCAATATGATACATTTTGTCCTGAACTATTTTTGTTAAAACATGAGATCAAAAGCAATTAATACTTTTCTGGCATGTCCATTTGAACTCATTTTAGTTATCACATAAATAAACATAAGTAAAACATATTTGGTTGTGAATTGGAAGTCGATATCTGTTACTGTTTGGAGATTAAATCTATGATTCTTACTTTCTGTATGGAGTACACAAGTTCATCAAATCTGAATACTTCAGCCTCTGCTTTCTTCCAATTATCTTCTAGAATCTTCATCTGCATATCAGTTTATTCATTAGAAGTCTTAATAAATATTTTATAACCTTGTTGTGTAATCTCAGTAATACTTAAAATAATATGGACAAAGATGTCCAATACAAAATTATTGTGTATCTCTTGGGTTGAAAAGTGCCAACAATGGAATGATCTTTGAAGGGGTTACTTCCAATTATGACAGTAATGCTGTTCTTCAGAGAATCCTCACCAGCCTAAGGTCACTAATTAACTACTAAACGGAGAGGGCATATAGAAATACTGAGTGCTTCTGGAGTCTATGTCTTAAAAGACAGCATTACAGTTATCATTGTTACTATTAAAAATGTTGAGGTAAAATCCAACAGTGTCATCACTGAGATATGAAGTGATAAAGGATCGTCATAAGAACAGTGAGGGGGATTAACATTTGCAGCAGTCTGCTCCTATCTAGACAAAAGGGTTTCATGTCTTTAGACATCATAAAGAAGAACATTATACAGTAAGCGCACCTTGCGAGCCGCCTTGTTGCCCATGTCCTGGTAGCGATCTCTCTCTTCATTCATCTGGAGGAACAACTGCTGGTTCTGAGAGAGAAAACAACAGTTACATCTCATCATCACCAATGATGCACACATAATTTACCAGACAAGGTGTTATGAAACACTTGAAATGCTGAAGAGACCCCGATCTCAGGCAAATTAAAATCTACAGATAAGAGAGTAAGGATATCAATTGTATCATACAACATTGTTGAATCTTGTGTGATGCTGCATATCCACATCTACTATTCTACTATTAATACAAGCTGTCGCATACCTTGGTCTTGTAATAATAAATTGCCTTTATTTCCTCCAATTTTGAAGATTACAAGCAGGTACATGTGTATATATAATAACAGGGGTAAGGAACTACACGTATTCAATACTTACAATATGAAATGATGTGAAAATAAATGTTTATATTTATGGATGAAGTTTGAGGTGTATATCATTATTGAATACCATATTTGTAATTCTATAGATACATTCGGGAAGTCCCCCAAGAAGGGTTGAAACTATGAACTATTAATGTTTGAATTCATCATTTACCTACAAATATCGGAAAGAAAGGATATCATCTTATCATCTCTAGCATTTGATCACACAGACAAGATATGATTTAGAAAAAAGGGATGGAATCTGAACTAATCCTCTGATCAAACTGGTAGTCCGAGAGAGTAATGATGCGCTCGCCCATCTCCCGGATGCGGTCCTTGAGGTCCTCAATGAACTGGTTGGCCTCAGTGAGCTCCTCCGTCCTCAGTTTGCGGTCCTGTTGTAGACGACTTACCTCCCCTTCCAGTTGAGTCACCTTGTTCCGCAACAGGCAGCTGCAAACAGTCAATATGTTTTGTTTGCTCTTTCTGGAATAGCAACAGTTTCCAATCATTATACATGGTCAGTTGCTCAAATCCGTTCATGTCTAATTGCATATTGTTAGATTCTGAACTCACATTGTTGATGTTCAGAACCATAATTCAATCACAGTGCGATGGACATACCCATACAAGAGTTATCTTGTACAAACACTTTGCCTACACAAGATAAAAATTGTAAAGTAAAGTTTACCATCAAAACACCAACTGTAATGGTTTTATGAATAATAGGTATTGGCAAATTATCTTACTTTTCTCCTTTCAAGTCTTGGAGAGAGAGTTCAAAGGCCTTCTCAAGGATGTTAGCCTTTGATATGATGTCTGACAGAAGGGAGGAGAGCACTTCAGCTTCCTCAACCAGAGCCACACTGGCTGCTTCGTCATCCGCGCACCTCTCTGTGGGCGCCACCTCCTTTACCTTACTTCTCACTGGGGCGAAAGCACTTGCCTCCGAGTAGCCAAGTTTGGACCGACTGACCTCTCCTGGACTTGCGAAAGAGATGGAGTTGGAGTAACCACTGTCCAGAGAAGATGCATCATGAGAGGTTGTGTGACCGGGGCTTGTGTGTTTGGATATCTAAAGTGGACTGGTTTCCTGGAGGAGGTGTCAGTATTATGGGATGTGTCGGTTTGTGAGGTGTTGCCAGAAGCAGAGGCTGTCGGATTGTGTACGGCCTTGAGGACCTTGCTCACCAGAGAATCGGACGAAATGTTAGCGGTAGTGTCCTCTTCATTCAAACACCTTTAACACAGCATAACCTTTTCATAGCAGCGACAAAAGAGTTGTTGACATGTTCATGAGAAATGCAACTAGATTTGATGCATTTTGGAGAATGTTAACAAGTGCTTCTTTGGCAATTTCAATTTTTTTAGATAAATACTAAAGTCATCCTGCTCAATCAGGCTATGCATACCTGTGAGACTCCTACAACACCATAATTGCCATCACAGGATTTGCTTTATATCACAGCAGGGAATTCAAGACCCTTATTTGGCTGGTTATTCATAGGCCATAGTATGTCATACCGAGGAATTCCGGTGAGGGCGATCAGGGAATTGTTGGTGCCTCATGGATAAATTTACTTAAAAAGAAGCAGATATACTATAGTATCTCATTGAACATATTCAAAACCTTCAAACATTTGGAGAGCTGTTGCACAACAATCTAGTTAAAACTAGCTGTAATGATCTGATATAATGATATGATGATGAAATGTAATGATAAGGGAAGGCGATAATGAGTTCGCTTTGAGCATAATGTCGTTGAAGTCTGCCTTATTTATAGGTCTTAAAGTACTTTGCTGTATGTTAGTATTTATACCTTGCAGGTGCAAAGTTTTATTCGAACGACATATTAAGAAGATGAAAGACCATTAAGAAGACCATTGTTGACGAGTCCGACGCCGAGATGGTTGTGGCTGACGCCCCCTCGTGTGCTGAGTAATGCAAGAGATCCATGAGCTGGTATGCTTTTGGATACAACCCAACAACGGGCACCTGTCGACAGTACAATACTACAGTGATGTCTAGCACAATCAGTGATAAGTCGATCTTCTATATCAGAAGGAACTAAATTCCCATGGACGAAAGTTAATCTCCAACTAGCTTGCAGAGGACGCAATTTGGTTGATTGAAAACATTTGGGGTCAACATTAATGTAGATGGAAAATTTTACATAACTGTCCTTTATAGGGATAATATTTGATTTAATGATACTGTTTATTTGTCATGTTATCTACTTCAATACGTTAATTCTTTACAACTTGAATTTCTGATAGTGCCCTGTCAAAGTTCCCATCTTTGACCTGTAGGTCAGCTCGACTCTTATACATTATTGAAATTACATTGCTATAAACAGGTGCTAAGTACTATTCGATGCATAAAGCTTTGAGTAGTGGTGTGTGGATATTTATATCTTCCACTTAAGAAAACAAAGCCTTTAGAACTCTCGGTGAAATAAAACCATCATTGATCATGACAACATCAAAGAGATTCAGTCAGCTAATTGAAAAGAGTAAACAAGGGAGTCTTTTTGGTCTCGTAAGTTGAAGAGTTATGTACTATACATTAGGGGTTGTGACAACAGTGAAAGAATTTTGTACCAATGACGACCCTCCGGTACTTTTACCTTGCCATAAGTAAGATAGAAGTAGCATGGCTATCACCCTGACGACTCGCGTATCAATGGTTTTATTTTCAAAGTTTCAGATGCTTTATAAACGTAAGCTAATGTTTGCTTAATTATCAGAAATGAAAAAAAGTTATGGTTTAATCCAAAACAAAAACAATAACCATATCAACATGAATCCTACATTACTTCTTTTAGCTCACCACACATCACTGCTTTAATTTCTTGTATATTGATATCATTCATAGCCTAATCTATAATTATTACTCATTAATTACAGATGTCATTACTTAACTGTTTGGAAAATCAACTAATGAAATCAGAAGCTCTGAGATGAAACCATATCATTCTCTGCACAACACACTTGCAGCAGTCTGTTTTTGCTAGATTGTGTGATGGGATTACCGGATTATTACCTGGCAGAAAGATATGGGGTCACGGCACTAAAGGTGGTATCTATATTGATCGATTAGGGTTAAATGTGATAGATATAGATACATCCAAAGCCTAAAATAGTCGCTAAATCACAGACCATATTGTTGAAAGCCATATATTAAAAACGTTACACATGTATTTTATGACAGTAAAAGGGATTAAAAAAATTAAACTAAATGTATCGAATCTACTACTTCACTTCTATTCTGATAGAAGGTTCTAATCAAAGAAAACGAATAAAGAATAAATTCGCATTCGTTGCTTCAGTAAATGCTGGCTTAGCACATCGGGTTCACAAGCGTTACGAACATGCTTGATTGACGCCAAAAGATAGAATTGCGTGCATTGCCAAGACGTCTTCATCCGTCATATAGAGTGGGCGCATCTTTTCTTTTTTTTTTGGATATGTTTTGATAGTTGATATTCAAACATATCATTTTTATATTTACTTTTCTAATTTAAAAAAAAGAATTTGAAATTGACATAGCCTCTGTTTTTAGTTCAAAGCTGTTCATGTATCTATTGTGCTCGTTCGGCCCTTTTTATCTAGAAAGTGTAAGGACCTTTGTGGCGTGTGTTTCCTTTCTAATTGATAAGCATCGAGAAGCAAAAATATTTCAGTGAAAGACAATCATTAATCTTAAAATTACATTCTTATTCTTAATCTGTAACAAATTCCACATTCTTTTGATTCATCAACGAAAATGAGACCGATAAATATTCTAATGAACACAAACAAAAAGAAAACTTACAGATATGCAAAGAATTAAGTCTCTGATAAACAAATATCTAATGGACGTATCTAAACAGCATTAACCATTGGTCTCATTGCTCCCAAGCATTCTTCTTTTTTCTTTCTTTTTAATTTTTTTATTTTTGTATCTCCATACAAGACACCACAAATCACACTTTCAGTTCAATACACAAGGTTGCTTAAACAAGTAATAAAGAAGTGCACAAATAAATATCATGAAAACTCATGACTTTCGACCAGAATTTTATAAAACTATGAAAGGTATGAAACTGCAGTTTGAGTAGGCATTAAAGCCGTCGACATGATACATTGACTTAATGTCTGCCTTTACGTGTTTGAAGTTTGGTATTTTTTCCTGTTGTTTCAATTTGTATATATTGTATTTTACAACAATCATCATCAAATTTAGCATAGTTTCTCTTTTCCAAGTAACCTAAAAAAGACTTTTTTCTAGTGAAAGTTTACTTCCTGTTTTTTTCAAAAATCCATTCTCAAAGTTTTTCCGTAATACTTTTGATGACTTTGATAAAATAATTGTAAAATTGATTCTTAATCGGATTTGCAGAAAGTGCATGTATTAGATTCGTTGATTTTCATTTTTAGTCGCAGATGATTTGTTGGCAGAAACTTATGCAATATACTGTATTGGAACCAAGAAAGTTTTACGGTGTCGTATGATTTATACATAATTCATTTCCCATATTTTATCATCAATATGTTCAATTAATTCTTTTTGCCATTTTTCTCTGTATTTGAAAGTTTTTGGGTGTTTTTTTCCCAGTAATGAGTAAGTGCATGCATTAGATTCTTTGTATTTCATTTTTAGTAGGAATCCACTTTAATTCAATCAAAACAAAAGAGTGATCTGAACTATATGCTACATCAATACCGGTATCATGAATTGAATATTGGGATATGAAAAATAAGTCTTGCTTGTTTGAATGGATTTTGCTTTCGCCATATATATCTTTGACAGTCTAGATTTTATTCTCTCCACGAGTTTGATAAATCGTTTTCCTTTATAATATCTAGCCAGGGTTCTCTCTCTTTAGCATTGTTAATTATTTCATGATTATAATAGACTTGTCCAAAATTCTATTCGCCACATTTAGAAAAGTTATCTGGTTGTTAATCGGTAATTATAGATTTGTAGCATTCAGGTGTTTCAGGGTTTGGTCGGTAAATTATTTTCAAAGTAAATGTTTTGTTCATTATTTTAATTTTCAATGCTTCATAGTTTTCATATACATCAATTCAAGATTCTTCAATTGAAAATTAAAAGTTATCATTCATAAGCATGATTCGATGTTGATATCATTTAAGGTTCCTAAAGCATTTATGGGGAAACAAAAAAACATTCATCATTCTAGCACTCCTCAATCAAATGGTGAAATGTGAGAAGATAAATTTCCGCTAAAAATGTTGGTCGTCAGCCTCTTGATCATTGATGGTGTTTGTAGTGATAATTAGAATTCGTATTACGGTAATGGGCTCAACAAAAGCAGAAAATATCAACCAATCCAAATGAGTTGTTCTAGTAACCAGAAGGGAGATCTGAAAACAGTTTACAATCTTTCTTCATAATTATAATGCTGGAAGTTCTTAATCAATTTACAATAATAAATGATAAGTATACATGATTGCAGTATCTATTTACAAGATATATTTTAAAAGGTTGCCTTGTTTAAGGTTATTAATTTAATATCATAAAGCGTTGGGCGCCAAATGACTGGACTCGAGGACGAGTCACTTTGTGGAGAGGGGTGTATGTGGCAGGGTGAAATAAAAACATTCCTACTGGCTTTGGCCAGAGGGATATCTCTTTGGCTGAATTGGTAGAGTGAAGGACTCTCACCCGGAGGTCCCGGGCTCGAATCCCGCGGGAGATGATTTCACAATCACTTCTGTTATATATATCCTCATTGTTTCATGACGACCTTCAACTTGTATTTCAAACTATTTTCTGATTATATGATAGTGTCTGGTATGTGGCTCTTCAGTTATATAGCTCAGGTTATATTTTGAACGGTTTCTATACTGAGTCAGGATTTAATGTTGCACCTAAGTACTTAGTTCATGTATATCGACGTATACATATAGTGTATAGGGAATATTCAAATTTTCTGTCATATTCGATGTAGATCTAATATCGTGTCATGATATTCGTATTGAATTTGAACAATTCGGTAATCATATTAGGTAGATTTTAAGGTATTGAAACTTGTTTTCTTTAGATCATAAACACGAAATATATCAAATATTTATCAATTGTTTTGTCATTCATACTATCGTTACATATATCCTTTTGATAGCTTGGAAACAACATTATTGTTTCAAAATCGAATCAATCAAATTTACTTTTAATGTCATATCGTTTACTCTTGGAATCATTACAAACATAATTTATCAAGCAGAGGAATCAACATCTAACAGAATGCTGCCATCATTGTAATATCCTTATTTGAGAATCGGTATGGCCGTATAAAAATCAATCAAACAAACATGATAGTCCCTTATTACGTCGCCATATGTGTGTGCGAAGTGAAATAAAAAATCCCCTTTTCTCAATAATGTTCACTAAAATCTTGTTTTCAGAAAAAGAAAGTCAAGATCTTATTAAAGGAAATGCGAGAATACTTGGCACCCTATTTGGATCAGCCAATTATCTTGATTTAGAAACTATATTCTCCATTGAAACGCTACTTGTACGTTCTATATCTGATAGAGCTATGATTTTAGGACCATGTAGATTTCATTTTATATTTTTTTACCAGACCTCCAAAGTATAAACAAGACAAGAATGCCATTAACTCTATTGTCAAATTGTCTCTTAACATTGATATTTTGAGAGTATCTTATCAATAGACGGATATCCCTCGTCTGTGAGAAGCAAATGTCTCTCCTAAACAGAGACGGAAAAATGTTATAATAGAAAGCTTCTACGTCTTGTATATTAAATAAGGTATTGGTAATCTCCTGAATAGCATGGAAAAATTATGGAATATTAATTTTTATCAAAACCTTACTGTTTGCTCGCTATGGAATTAAAACGTATAATCGTTTCCTTGGTATGACATGTCAGACAGGGTTGATAGAGGGTCTAGACACAGATCTTTTGCTGGGATTCTGCACTGTTCTTAACTGTTTCTGTATTCTGTCTGCAGTTTGATCCGTGCTCTAACGAAGATTCTGATTCAATGAGTACTAACTAATAGTTCTGATTTAAACATTTTTCAAAAACTCATACATCTGATTTATTTTAAGACTTCAAAGAATCAGAGAACCAACATTTGTGTCAAGGTTTATTTAATGGCATCTTAAGACTTCATTTATTGACACATGTAACCAACACTTGTGTCAAGGTTTATTTAAAGATAATATATCCTCATAGGGGGTACGATTAGCGGAAATACTTCATAACACAGTTAAGAAAAAATATCAACAACTATTTAGGTTCACATCCACCTGAAAATAGCAGAAAAAACGTCTTTTATAAACACTTCCGGAAAACAGACGCGAAACGTTTTATTAGCCAATCAGGTACTAGGAGGGTTGTGACGACATAGACAGGACTCGTTAACGACTGGCTGATCTGTGTCATTGTTTACATTATAGATTCCAGCGGTCGTGAACGTATATATTTTCACTGATTGTACTTATAAAAAAAGCCCCTAAGTCACCAAAGATATTACTATCAATACATCGACATATTCTGTTTGACATTAATTATCTGTTGTTGCTGTTGTTGTTGTTTGTTTGGGTTGTTAATCTCCGATAATGCCGATCGAATGAACCCAAAGTGATATCTGCCGCCATTGTGACTGGTTTTTTTTTTGAACACCTAGACAAATCGACTATCCCCCTGTGTAGTTGATTGACCATTGTATATGCAGAATACTTGTTACTACTTTGTGCCATTTGTGTCAACTCAATATCGCAACTCCGTGTTTCTGCTTTGCATGACTGTAACGATGAGATCCCGCTTTCGATGCTCTGTCTCTCGGCAACTTCCGGATCTCGTCATTGGGATACGAGGTTCCGAGCAGCTGTTTTTCGCCTTATTACTCAGTTATTAGTGATAATGAAGATCAAATCTTTGATGTGTTTAGTAAAGGTACCTTTTGATTCTCAATTTGCCACCTTCATAAAAACGTAGAGTTACGTACGCGTACTAATGTATTTTTCATAGTAAGGATACAGATTATTGTTCTTTTGTGTGAGTAATGGTCAGTGTTTGAGATAAAGAGTCTGGTACTAATCTAGAGTGACATAGGCCAATATTGTCAATAATAACACAACATTTATTGTTGATTGTGATTAAGTTAAAGCCTGCTTGGAAATGTATCGTAAATATGAAATTATTTTTCAGTTTTAACTATTTCAACCAAATAAAAATATTAACGCTGAAAAGCATATTATTTCCATTTTCTTCAGTACTTTAGTACCGGTATTTTATCAGAGAGAGGTTTTTAGTTACCTAACACTACCTTTTCACACCAGACAATATAGTCATAAAGTTATTACCTAACAGTCTACATGAAATGCCACACACCTGTACATTATGGCAATTAAGCAATAAACTTAATGACCTCAGCACCTGGCACATTTCCAATAGGTAATACACAAGGCACTGATTAGTTATACTGTCTAAACCTTATCCTCACACATGATCAACAGCCTTTATTTAAACTTGATGAAGGTAATTAGGTTTGTCAATACACGTGACACATGACAATATATTAACAAATCTGTATTACTAAATATCTTACTTCATTCTGCAATGTTTATCAATATATAATAGGTTATACGTTATCCACTGTGAGGCTACATAAATTGGTAAATGTTTCTCCGGGGCAGCTCTTTTACTTTAATTTTACTTTTTGTTGCTTCTAAAATGACGCTGTAGCAAGAAATTTTAATTTTTCATAAATGTTATAACCCAAACTGTAGTGTCAACATACAAACATAAGTGACTTGCCTACATTTTTGTATGTATCCTTAGAGTAATCAGCACCAAAAACAATTATGTATACCCCAAAACTAGTAATGTAACAAACTACAAACCTGTAACTGTGTATAATTTACAGATCTATATATATATGCACATTATTTCATTATAGTCTCAAACATGTTGAAATAACTATTTAGTTCAACCCGATGAATTTTTCAACCCCATATGCAATCAAATACTAAAAATTCAAACAGTTAATGGGGTTTGAATTAATAAATTCTGCGACTAATCTAAAGAGACATAAATTCATAATGCAGATAAAAACTCAACATTCGTCTGCAAAATCATCAAGTATAGTCAACTCCCCAAAAGTTTCATGATTATTTATCCCACCTCCCCCGGAATAGAATTTTGAATTAGCCTTTCTTTCAAATTCCTTACCCTCTTCTCAAAGTATTCCGCCCGTTTTCTCTTCCGATATGGTTGACTGTTATATCTCGCTGGACAGACGGGTAGCGGGCATGTTATCATCTTCATTTGTTTATTAACTGTTCGTACGGCATTTTTGACGAGTCTTTTCCTTTGTGAGGCAAGTCCAAAATCCGCTTTGAAATCGTAGGAAAGATCATAACAGTCCTCTGCGAAATGATCGGAGCAGATAACAGACCTGTCATTGGGACTTCACTTCGCTCTTTTCTGACTAACAAACTTTGTCCAATTCGCGAATTGGACAGAATCCTTCGGAAACCGATGCAGTTGAATGTTTCCTGATTTCCTATTAGTACAGTTGGCAGCAACGCAGGAAGAAGGCATGTCTCTATCTCAATGAAAACGTCGACGAATGCGACCCATATCTGCATTGATATATACTTGTTTACAAACAAACGCGGAGCGAGTCCTGTCTATGACGTCACATCTACCGAAGGAGAGCTCAGGCCACTCTAAGGACTTTTTTAATTGGGCTTTCGAGGTGGCCAATTTCTACGCGATTTGAACCGTTATATCTTTTTAATTAAAGGACGCATCTAAACTCTGTTTGGTGTTTTATTAACTTGAATGTATTGTCTTTATTAAAATGGGGATTGAAGTCGGATACAAAACTGGGATATAATATCTTTAATGGCATCTTAAGACTTCATTTATTGACACATGTAACCAACACTTGTGTCAAGGTTTATTTAATGGCATCTTAAGACTTCATTTATTGACACATGTAACCAACATTTGTGTCAAGGTTTATTTAATGGCATCTTAAGACTTCATTCATTGACACATGTAACCAACACTTGTGTCAAGGTTTATTTAATGGCATCTGAAGACTTCATTTATTGACACATGTAACAAACACTTGTGTCAAGGTTTATTTAATGGCATCTTAAGACTTCATTTATTGACACATGTAACCAACACGTGTGTCAAGCATAGACTTCGTGGGAAAATGGCACGAACAGTTATGCCTTCATTTACAAATATCTCCAACAGAAGACAATAGACATCAAATGCTCATCAAAGAGAATGATAAACGAGTGGTATATGAAGTCTTTCAGTAATACCATATTTCTACTAACAGAAAACCAAAATGTTTAGTAATGTTATTGTTTATGTTATGTGTGTGTAGATTGCTAAATCTTTTTACATAAATGAACTTGGATGGAAATTATTCATATATATAGTCAAGCTGTCAGAAATTTAGCTGTCGGCAGATATTCTAATATGTTTCTACATGTTATGCTTATCAATAATTATTGAAATATCAATATCATATTTAACAAAAAAACATGTCTGCGCTCACATATTTTCAAAATCCTCAAAATGAGCAGAAAATTTGATTATTACTTACTTAATTCATTATTTTGTCTACGCTTATCTTTTGAAAAATAATCAATCATAATTACGGAATGTGAAAATTGAGGCATCAATATATGAGAAACAATGAAACCAGCAAATCTCTTGCTTTATATGATCGATAACCCAATTATACGCTAAGCAAGGTGCATTTAAAAAATGGAAGTAAATAAGACTTTCATACGGTACGGCAACACATTTACTTATATATGGCAAGTGGTAAACATAGATTATAGGGTAGTAAAAAAGGATCTTTTGACTTTTTTGACGAGGTATTTCCGAATAAATACAAAATGCAAGTTATGTCTACTAAGAATCACGATCTGATGACCGTGCTATGAGTTGTATATGCAAGGGCGCCACAATAATCTAGAACACTTGAATGATTGGAAGGGTATGAAAATCAACCATCTTATCTTTTATAGTTGACCATCTTCCTTGACGCACCGACATCAAACAGAACGCATCGTTTGCAGTGCACCCAATGCTTACGAATACTTTTGAAACAGTTATCATACATAATACTCTGCATCGTTTGGGATGCACCCAACGCTTTCGGTTATTTTTAAAACAGTTATTATACATACGACTCTGCATCGTTTGGGATGCACCCAACGCTTGCTGTTAATTTTTAAACAGTACTATAAAACCCCATTGCTCTCTGATGCAAGCAATGGTCTCATTGACAATCTAAAATTAAATTGTAGATGTACATGAGAAGTTTGAAAATTGTGCTGGTTTATTTGAAGCATTTCATTGCCAGCTGTACATGTATGTAGTTGATACGGGGACGATTTAACAGAAGATGACAGTTACATTCTCATTCAATAGTTTTTTCCGATAGATTTTCAATTATGAACGTGTATTTTCAAAACTACTTCCAGAAGGTACGGTGTTGAATGTTTAGTAGTTTTCAGTAGTTCAGACAAGACTTTATTTCTGATGTCAAATGGACCACGGAAGAATCCTAACAGTTTGGATTGCACTTAACCTTTTTTATTGTAAGTATTCCTTTTTTGTCTGTGTCAAATTTGCTTTAACCCTTTTTAGTAAATGTATTTTGATTTGAATTTGAGAATAAAAATAAATGTCCATTTTCAAAAGTAAATTCGGAGGTTTTTTTTACTATGTAAAGATATTTAGTAAAACTGTTTCGATGTTCAACATTTTATGAGTAAAAAGGTAACTCTTAAGTGATAATCTTTGAAGGGTTATAAGCTACTATCATAAATTTGGTAATTAATATTTTCTGCTCCAGGTTCCACAAGCGCATTATTCAACGCTGCACTTGGAAAAAAATGCATCCAGAGTTCGACACAGAATTGGAAGGGACCGGGGAATGCAGTGGATGGAATCATCGACTTCATGGTGACCTGTACCAGGACGAGGGATAATTTGATGGACCCGTGGTGGCAGGTGGATCTAGCAGGGGTCTACTGGATCCAGTCTGTTCTGATCAGGAACAGGAAAAAAGGTAATGTAGCCTCCTATGATGATGAAAGAAACATAGATCACTCCTCTGTGGAAACATTCAGTATTATAATGACAACCTTTGTTTGTATAATTATCCCTTTAACTCACCCATTGATTTGTACATATTTAATTGAATCTATGGCTCCTGTATATATATATATATATATATATATATATATATATATATATATATATATATATATATATATATATATATTCATCAGGTGGATAATGAACAAATGTTTGGTACAGTATATATATATTCATCAGGTGGATAATGAACAAATGTTTGGTACAGTATATATATATATATATATACTGTGCAAGATATATATATATTATATACTGTACCAAACATTTGTTCATAATCCACCTGATGAAAGGGCAAGAAGTAGCCCAGGAGATCGTGATAAACAAACAAAGAAGTTGACAACCACACACTACACCAACTTCTGAATGCCTTTAAAGAATTTCACAGTTTCCAGATATTTCCATTTCTAGAAAGATCGCAAACAGTCAGGAAATACACTGGAAGAACAGAACTTTCCCGCATGAGAAATTTCAAGAATTAATCATGCAATACTAATGTAGACTTCATAATCAAAACAAGTGTGTGACAAAATAAACAGTTCAAGTATGTTACACAATGTTTAACTTGTAAACTTGTTCACAGACCCCGACCTGCTAAGTAACTTCACTGTCAGTGTATTACTGGAGAACGAAAACCAAGAGGCCGTGTGCACGTTTTACCAAGGAGCGATGCCGAGCGGTGCAATTGAGACACTTCCATGTCATCACAATCTCCTGGGTAGATTCGTGAAGATTTCCAAGACAAGCCCTGTACTGCCTCTGTGTGAAGTTCAAGTCCTTGTCGTTGACAAACCAAGTAAGTTTCTTAAATTATTGTTATTCCTATGTTATGTTGCTTTTTATGACGTGATGCTCATATCATGGTCCACATGGTGTTTTTACTGAACAAGTATATAAGGTCTCAATGTCTAAGGAGAGGCGATAATGAGTTCGCTTTGACAAGAATGTCGTAAAAGTCTGTCTCAATATAAAAAAATGTGTATCAACATTTTCTTATTACTATATTATAAAACGAAGTATATTCTAAAATTAATGTATACACATGAAAAGAAATATTCAGAAAAACAAATGTGTTGTTCTATGAGTTTATTTTGTTCGGGTCTTAAAATACTTTGCTATATGTTTGAATTTATATATTGCAGATGCAAAAGTTTTATTCGAACGCCAGATTAATAAGACCATTGTTGACGAGTCCGACGCTGAGATGGTTGTCGCTGACGCCCCTTCGTGTGCTGAGTACTGCAAGAGATCCATGAGCTGCTATGCTTTTGGACACAACCCAACAACGGGCACCTGCCGACAGTACAAAACTACAGTGATGTCTAGCACAACCAGTGATAAGTCGATCTTCTATATCAGAAGAAACTAAATTCCCATGGACGAAAGTTAATCTCTCACCAGCTTGCAGGGGACGCAATTTGGTTGATTGAAAACATGTAGGGTCATCATAAATGTAGATGGAAAATATAATATGACTGTCCTTTATAGGGTTATATTTGATTTAATGATACTGTTTATTTGTCATCTACTTCCATACGTTAATACTTTAATACTTGAATTTCTGATAGTGCTCTGTTTTCTGTGGTTCTAAAACCTTCTCTGCCTTTATTTGCAATTACCTTTTCTGATATGTCCACGTATCTTTTAATTCTTCCATGGCTTGTCTTAGTTTCTGTCACTAAATTATCCTATTTGGAATAAAGTTCTCACATCCACCTACAGGCTTGTCTGTTAGTTCATGAATAAGCTTTTCTTTATCAGCAAAACTGTATCCCTGTTAAGTTCACAGGGGTACGACATCTAACAAGAAATAACTGAAGAAATATTAATTGTATTAAATAGCTACCAACCATTGGTGATAGTTTGACAAAGACAACTGAAAGTTACAACTAACTTGAAATTCTCTTTAAGTGTGTAAAGAAAACACATTAGGATGAAGTAACTAGAAAGAAATTAAATCTAAATATTCAATGTCTTAAAGACGTTTTTATACCAAAGTGAATTTAAACTGATAAAGTGTAACGAAACCAAGTGATCGTGATATGAAAGAATAATTTCCGTCAAAATAAATAGTTCATAAACATAAACTTTTTGGTTCTGACTGTTCATAATTTCAAACTTTTTAATGAAGTATCTTTTCAAGCTAAACCGTTTTCCTATGATTATTTCCCAGCAACAGAAAAAGAGTTTGAATAAAACGTACATAATGATAATTGCAATTACAAATTATTACAAAATAAATTTGTACAATGTTTTACGCATGTACATGTATGTTGAGGATAAGAAATACTATTACAAGAGACATTGTTACAACGTAAGATGTGATAAACGCGGTTCAATGTAATAAGTGCGAAAACATTTACTTAAATTGCACTAAGATGTAATACTGCAGTAGATTATAATGAAAATGCGGTAAAATGTATATAACAATAGAGGTAAATTGTCATACGTTGAATGGATGGTTCTTAGTGGCATTAGTCTAATGAATAAAATTCACAAATGGACCAAACGTACAATTTACAATTATTCTATGCAATTGATAAACGGGGAATTTTCTGCCGACAGGGAACCACAAAGTTTGGAATATCATTAATCTGACTAACAACCTCCCTATTTGTAAAACGTTTACCAAATGAAATTATTAAATAACATAAAACCAATTTTCATCATGAAATATGATTGATAATAAAAATAATCTGAGAAACATGCTAAAGGTCTGAATAATACACATTTTATTCCTGAAATATGATATTAGAGAACGGAAACACACTTGATTAAAAATCTCTCTATACTTACTTGTTAAATTGAAGGCGTACGATGTTTCATTCTAAAAGTCTTTTGGAGAATGCAAACAAAACAAAATAAAACTGATTAAGTGACAAGATTTAAACGAGTCATTTCTTTCAAAAGAAATAATTCAAAAACTTAAATTTGTTGGTTCTTACTGTCCATATTGTGTGTGTCATATCAAACACAACTTTCCTCAAAGAAGTTACAAACATTCCTAGCGAACATCGAGGCGGCATCGATGCTCTAGTCAACATTTGAATTGTGGAATTGCGGGACAAGAAGTCAGAACAAAGACCTGTTATTAACTGATTTTTGTAAAGAAACGTGTTATATTTGAAATGCTTCATGACAGAGTTGTTCCAGTACTTTGCGGTAATCGCGCAAAACCCTCATACCTTCCTATCCGTAGGAGTCAGCGTTTGTGAACTTTACCACCCCCCTCTGTTCCTGAGACAGTTTCAAACGAATTTTGAGTTTTGGGAGGCCTATCGATACCTCTTTGTGATGAAACTAAGCCGACTAGTGAGGATACTAAGATCATAATTTGCTTCTATTTTACCTATATTGTCTAAACTAATCAAGAACCTCTTGATTATTTAATCGCCCAATGATTAGTAAATGCATGTTCGTAATAAAAAATAGTGAAACTGGGGACGATAAATAGACAACTATCAAAGAATTGAATTGCTCATTCAGTTTCATTCGTTGACGAGTTAACATCTTCAATTGGAAAACTCTCCATTTCAAAGAACATCCAGGTAAACAGGTGCTACAAACAGATGCAAGAAGTTTTGAGTATTGGTGCGTTGAGATTATATATCTTCCACTTAAGAAAACAAAGCCTTCAGACGTCTCGGCGAAGCAGACGCATAACTGATCATGTATATACGTTACATCAAAGAGTTTCTGTCAACTACTTGAATAGATAAACCAACGGATTATGTTCTCGTAAGTTCAATAGTTATGTTCTGAACACTAGGAGTTGTGACCGCAGTGAACAGCTGAACAAGTTGGCATGGTTACCACCCTGAGGACTCGCGTATATAAGTTGCAATGGTTTTATATAAAAATTTCATATGGTATAATAATGTAAACTAGTATTTGCTTTATTGTTAAACATTTAACAAAATAATGTTTAGTCCAAAACAAATAAAAATTCCTACCTATATGCGTTTAAAATACATAAATGCGTGTAAGTACTCTTTTCATCAAGTTTTCCATCGAAACTTCAAAGGCTACGATACCCGCTATCGTTAATGTGAATCAATACACAGTCGTACATGTATATTAATGCTGTTGACATGTTATCCTTTGATTAATTTTGTAAGTTTGTAATAATACAAATATACATTTAGCGGTATTGCACAATTCATGCATATTTGAATTCCGATCCGGTCCACAATAATATCAAGATCAGTTGATAATGGAACTGACAATGTCAAACTCGCCACAACTAAGAATTTGGACTATTGAGGAGATATCAGTCGAGAATGTGATACTTTAAAATAACCCATAGTGTGACAATAAAGGAATTGTGTAAATAGACTAACTGCTTCTTGGGCTGTACATGTATCATTAATTGAATACCATAAACCCGATGATATCCATATACGTCATGTACGATTTTTTTTTACACATCTTGGATCCTTTTTTGGTCTCCAGGAACCGACAAAAGAGTCAACATGCTTTGATGAACCGATGATTCGGATAAAGCTAGGATAAGGTTGGGCTCGTTTAGGATGAGGCAATGCAGAAATAATATTTTTTCATAAGAGCATTGCGGTGTAAGCAGAAACAGAGCAAAACGGGACAATTTTAACTTTTTTGTTTGTTTAAGAAGCATTTAACAATATCATAACGTAAGCGTTGTATAGAAATAAATAAAATAAAAGTAGGCGCAAGAGCATGTAGTATTTTCAGCCAAAAAGGTGTATGTAAGAAAAACGACGAACTCTTCAAAACAATTAATACACGTATTTCTTGCCTGACAGATCTATATGTCATTCTTACGTGTCTAGAAATCTAAACGAAAGGAAATCATGTAATAATCTTCATGAGAATACCTCCCTTAAAACTATTGACAGTGGTGTCCAATATTTGAAACAAATAGACAATACAACAACACCAGTGTTTCCTGGATTATCTATTAAATATCAATGTTCATAACAACAAGAAAATAGGGTTTCACCAGTGAAGCATACAAAATAATACAATCATTTTTCAACATGCATAAATCCAACTTAACATCATAACATTTCAAGATGGTCGACGATCAAAGAATGAATTTCATTCAAACAAAACTGTCAGCGAAATCCTTGTTATAAATGAGAAGCTCCATAAAATCTGCTTACGTCTCCGCTTGTAACGTCCCCACTTACGTTGTCCCCGCTTACGTGTCCCCGCTTACGTCCCCACTTACGTTGTCCCCGCTTACGTATGTCCCCGCGTTCATTCCGTCCGTCTGTCTGTCTGTCCGTCCGTCACAAATCTTTGTCCGGAGCATATCTCCTAAACTATACATGCTACATCTTCACCAAACTTCATACACTTATTAACCATGATCCAGATATGTGCCTTTTGAGGGTTAGACCAACAAAGAAAGCCAGACTATAATTTGAAGCGGATGTATGTGAGCTGTGCCCACTTCTTTACTTGTCTTATAGTAAGCGTTATAGAGTTTCACGTCTGGTGTTAGGTGCTAAATGTGTATCATCTTGATCTTAGCTAGACAAATCATCTAATGCAATGAAGTTAGATGTGTCACAGTAATTACGTTTCTTTAATTTATATTTCAGTAAATAAGCGATATGACTCTTCCATTCAGTTAGTACATATGTACTAGACTTTCTAGATGATGCATGTATTCACAAAGGTAGAAGACCAATGGTGACACATATTTCATTTGAAGTAAGGTTTGCAAATTAGGGTCTTGTATCAGATAATAGCTAATGATGACTCCCAATTGAGACCCAACTGTTTTTCCATATTTATCGGAGAATTATCTTATTATCACAAAAATAATTTATAGAAATATATCTTGTTTTCATGACCTATTAAAATATACATGAAAAGGGAAATTTCAGATATAATTTGAGGAAATACATTTTAAACCATTTTTAATAACATATTATTAAACAATAATAAATCATAAAAATCACTTGAAGTTATATCAGTTTGAAATATGGTTGTTTCATGAATTCTTTATCTCTGTGTTCTTTTACATGTTCAAGCAAAATCATACAGCAAACTATTAATGTCTTGATTTATTGTAACGCTTGTCTTCCGTTCTAGTTTATCTTAAAATCGGCTGATAAATCCAAGGGTCTAGATGTATTATCGTCTTGCATTCATGTACAAGGTTGACAGTGAATGATTCATCTATTCCGTTTCTTTGTTTTGAATGTTTTACGGAGCATATGAGTACGACTCGTTCATATTCGGTGCCTTACGCCCTAACTTTGATACGTATCTAAATATTATGTATGGTGATAAAAATTTGAAAATGTCAAATATTCATCCCAAAATATGTTAATCACCAATTTTCAATTAGAATTTTAAAGAAAGTCTTGTGTTTGTGCAGATGCGAAAAACACGTCTATTTTACATTATTAGTTACATACATTATTTAGTTGTTATAAACAATATTTTGACCTAAGTTTTCTTCTGTCTGCTTCAGATAAGTTTCCAAAATTCCGTGTGACTATTTGGCATTGGCGCACGTACTTGTCCATTTGAAAACAATCGCGACTATTTCTTCATTTTGTTAAGATGATACATTCAACAGCACTCGGTAATTCACTTTAAAATTACTCCATTACAAAAAGTTTGACATATGTGACATCAATCACATAGACGACAGAAGTTATTAGGGACACTTGCAAAAGGGCGAAATCTTATACGTCAGTGATGTTTGAAGGCTGTTAAGACTGTGTGTAGATGTATTTTCCATTTCATTATCGTATTTCCTCGAGAAAATAAACTAAACTTTCAGAAAACATATGCTTAGCGAGAAGAACCCGCCAAATAAGGATATTTCGTGTTTCTACAGCGTTGAATTGCTAAAATGCTAAGCACGTGAGGGTTGCCCTGATGTAATAATTACAATGATGTCTTTTTTTTTCTCCATGTTCAGCTTCTATTCTCAATCAAACATACAGAATAAGATTTAAATAGGGTTGGGTTTTTTCTTTATGAAATTTAGAGGAAAAAAAGTATACTCAATTGAGTACATTGCGTATAGGTAGCTACGCCCCTGGTACTAAGTGAAAAAGATTATTCAAAACCAAATACAAAAACAGGCAATTACAACAAGAGATTGGTCAAATGCACATACATTTGAATTTCCTCAAAAGTACAAAACAACTTAACACTAAGGTTAACCTTAGTGCTATCCTTTAACATTGGACTATGGCTACCTCAGTGATTTAAGGCCTCCTTAGTGTTTTGTGCAACGGGATTCAGGTCATAAATGATTCTTGGTTTTTTTTAAATGAAAATAAAATCTAAATGATTTGAAGGGAATCAATGAGATATATTTCAAAGAAGCTTTTTGAAGTATCACATATGTCAAATGTCACTTAAATCTTTGCCCTCAATCATTGCCAATAATATTGCCTACACTTTCATTTTACCTTAATTAGCTACGCCCCTGTATTTTGTTATTTTAGTTTTGGCATTAACTCAAACTCAATGAAACTTGCAGTTGACAACAGTACTACCCAAAGATGGCGGCGCACTGTTCAAGGGTAGATAACTCTATGAAATCGTTCTGCTTTTCTTTAAATAGACAACTACCTTAGCTTTAAAATACACTTAACTGTAAGTTTTCATCTTTAAAAAAAAGTGAGAACTGGTGATTCAAAGAACCCGTCCCTTGTGGCATAGTATGCATAAATGGGTTAATGTTTCTGGGGCTTCTTCTTCTTACAGCAATTAACTGTAAAAGTTAATTGTCACACATTATTGAAGTTCATCTGTATCTAACGTGTCTGCTTGATTCCAGGCTGGGCAGGAAAAACCATCCAGGAAGAGTTTGTTCGGAAAGTCGTGGAAGTCCTGATTTGCCACCACACTAAGGTTATAAATATCCAAATTATAGATTCCTTGTTTGCCTATGACACAGTATACAAAACTTTCTATTGAAGAAAATATTCTTGAGATTGACATTACCTTTATTTGCATGTAAAAATATTTTATTTTTCTTGAAGAGTGAACAAATAAATCTTTTGTCTGAAAATGGATTGTATTGTTGGGAGAACTATAAAAGGAAATATTGTTAGATGAATAAGAGAATATTAGAGACTATATATGTATTTGGAAATACAATTTCTATAAACTTGATGATTGTTTTTCATAAATGTATATGATTGTGTTTATCTTATTCCAAAATCTAGCTCTTCGATTGAATCGATGTATTGTCTTTTCTATTAATGCACAAATATTTTAGATTTAGAAAGGAATGTTGTGTGAGGACTAGATTTGAACAAATGTATCTGAGTATTTCACCTTCCAAAACTTTAACAGCAATATTTCAAATATCTAAAAGGTCTTGTTTTATGTTAATAACTTATTATTGTCTTGTATTTCTCTATCATAGTCAGTCCATAACTCATATTTTTGCTTAGTTACTTTATTAAAGCAAAACTGTATCAACAATAGAAATGAGACTAATTGTTATTGACCCAGTCTATTTAACAGGTCGATAGTGATGAGTCTCGTTTCTATTATGGATTCAGCCATTAACGGCGTGCCTATGTATAGTGATAAGTATCATATTTCTAGGTACCTGTATCATGACATACCTAAATAAAATATATCAAAGCTTATCTGTTTAGTTTAGTGACAGTATGAACTGTAATTTTTATCAAACTGTGGAGGCATCAATAGGACAAACATGATTTTTGATATAAAGCAGACAGGACATCCAGTTTGATAATTTTGGCGTAGTGCGGAATTGAGGCTGTTTTTGACTTCGAAAATTATTATTCATCATACACAGTCATTTGGGGATTAATTATTGAAAACACTGGGTGTCTCTTAAGTTGATAGCTATGTAAAACAATTTTGTGAGACCAAAAAGACCAGACAATCACTTACGATTCAATGCAGGCAAATGTGGCCCATATAGCAGTTGAAAACAAACTAGTTGTGAGAGACCTTGATTCATCCTATTAGTAATAACATTTCATAACATAAATAAGCAAGCACTAAAGACAGTTTAATGTATTTATTTGCATCCAGAAGTGACAAGAGTGTTTCATAAATAAGAAGACTATAGTTAATCATACATCCTCATTAACAGAACAGAAAGTGAGGAAAGGTTGATAGAGCTAAAAGTGGAAAAGTAGGTTAATAATTTCCTGTAATTGTTTCTCACTGAAGTTTCTTGGCTTCATTTGATTTAACCGACTTATTCTGGATTGACTTCAAACACTAGAGGGCCAGTAGCAAGTTATTGGAAAATTTTATTTCTTGCATTTTTTCCTTATAAACAGTAGCTTATGTCAAATGTATTTGCTTTCAAGGGTCAAAATTACTTAAACTGGTCGTCTGTTGTTGTAGAAGAAAAGATCACTTATCAAGCAAAAACAACTGGCGTCAACTGTGTGTGAACACCTTTCATTTGAGATAGGGAAATTGATTTGCATAGCTTGGTATAATTTATTTTCAATTTCATTAGATGACTTTTTTCATTAAATAATGTACAACTGTCCCTTTAATATCAATGACTAGGTAATTTTTTTTAAATGAGTAAAGGGCATTATGTTTTTTTTGTAAAAGTATTTCCATTTCTACAGCAAATAACATAAATCAATCTGAGTAACATTAACACCAATAATATGAATTGATATCTTAAAAATATTTACATACATTAATCAAGTTGCTAACAACTCTTAGATTTAAGAATCTATAAGTTCCATACAATGGTCTTATATTCATCTTCTAGGTTGCTGGTTTTCCGTAAAGGTAGTCGGAAATTGTCCTTGTTGATAAATAGTCAGTTACATAACTTCTGTGTTGTCATTTAGTCATTATATTCAAGTTGTACACCAAACTTGTCTAATGTTAAGATGATGTTGGCGTCCTGGAAGATGACGGGTGATGGAAAGTATCTTCCCCATTGATTACTCGCATCAGTCTCACAAGCTCAGCGTTGTTGGAGATAAAGTCCTTGTTGTCTTCCAACACCTGGTTTTAAAAGAGGCATTTGTTACGAGAGAGTTCTCAATTATTTTGCAATATGATACATTTTGTCCTGAACTATTTTTGTTAAAACATGAGATCAAAAGCAATTAATACTTTTCTGGCATGTCCATTTTAACTCATTTTCGTTATCACATAAATAAACATAAGTAAAACATATTTGGTTGTGAATTGGAAGTCGATATCTGTTACTGTTTGGAGATTAAATCTATGATTCTTACCTTCTGTATGGAGTACACAAGTTCATCAAATCTGAATACTTCAGCCTCTGCTTTCTTCCAATTATCTTCTAGAATCTTCATCTGCATATAAGTATATTCATGAGAAGTCTTAATAAATATTTTATAACCTTGTTGTGTAATCTCAGTAATACTTAAAATAAATATGGACAAAAATGTCCAATACAAAATTATTGTGTATCTCTTGGGTTGAAAAGTGTCAACAATGGAATGATCTTTGAAGGAGTTACTTCCAATTATGACAGTAATGCTGTTCTTCAGAGAATCCTCACCAGCCTAAGGTCACTAATTAACTACTAAACGAGGAGGGCATATAGAAATACTGAGTGCTTCTGGAGTCTATGTCTTAAAAGACAGCATTACAGTTATCATTGTTACTATTAAAAATGTTGAGGTAAAATCCAACAGTGGCATCACTGAGATATGAAGTGATAAAGGATCATCATAAGAACAGTGAGGGGGATTAACATTTGCAGCAGCTTGCTCCTATTTAGACAAAAGGGTTTCATGACTATAGACATCATAAAGAAGAACATTATACAGTAAGCGCACCTTGCGAGCCGCCTTGTTGCCCATGTCCTGGTAGCGATCTCTCTCTTCATTCATCTGGAGGAACAACTGCTGGTTCTGAGAGAGAAAACAACAGTTACATCTCATCATCACCAATGATGCACACATAATTTACCAGACAAGGTGTTATGAAACACTTGAAATGCTGAAGAGACCCCGATCTCAGGCAAATTAAAATCTCCAGATAAGAGAGTAAGGATATCAATTGTATCATACAACATTGTTGAATCTTGTGTGATGCTGCATATCCACATCTACTATTACTAATTAGTATAAGTTGTAACACATGGTAAGCAGCAGCAAGACAGGTTATTCACTCTTGTTATGTTTATCTTGTTTAAGTTTCCTGAATCCACAGAGGAAAACATAACAGTTTCAAGCCAAGAGAGTATTAATACTAAATTACATACCTTGGTCTTGAGAGTAATGAGTTCCCTTTGGATGTGAACATCGCGTGGACCCATGGTGCACTCCCCAGCATGGTCCTGGCTGACCTGATTGAGTTGTTCCTCCAATATCTCCTTCTCCCCCTCCAGTCTCTTCACCTCCGACAGCAGACGCTCCACCTCACCCCGGATACTCTGCACATACCACCAGGGATTAGAAGTGGAGACTCTTATAATTCAGATACCAAATACTCATCCATATATGAGGAATTGAGTCATATGACCAGAATCCATAAAGACAACTATTAATGTTCGAATTCATCATATATCAAAAAAGAAAGGATAGCATCTGATCCTATCTGGCATTTGATCACACAGACAAGATATGATTTAGAAAAAGGGGATGGAATCTGAACTAACCCTCTGATCAAACTGGTAGTCCGAGAGAGTAATAATGCGCTCGCCCATCTCCCGTATGCGGTCCTTGAGGTCCTCATTGAACTGGTTGGCCTCAGTGAGCTCCTCCGTCCTCAGTTTGCGGTCCTGTTGTAGACGACTTACCTCCCCTTCCAGTTGAGTCACCTTGTTCCGCAACAGGCAGCTGAAAACAGTCAATATGTTTCAGATGCTCTATTTGGAGTAGGATCAGCTTCCTGTCCTTATACAAGGTCAGTTGCTCCAATCCTTTCATGTCTAATTGAATATTGTTAGATTCTGAACTCAAATTTTTGATACCCTGAACCATAATTCATTACAGTGCGATGGACACACCCATACAAGAGTTACTTTGTAAAACACTTTGCCTACACAAGATAAAAAATGTTAAGTAAAGATTCCCTTCAAAACACCAACTGTAATGGTTTTATGAATAATAGGTATTGGCAAATTATCTTACTTTTCTCCTTTCAAGTCTTGGAGAGAGAGTTCAAAGGCCTTCTCAAGGATGTTAGCCTTTGATATGATGTCTGACAGAAGGGAGGAGAGCACTTCAGCTTCCTCAACCAGAGCTACACTGGCTGCTTCGTCATCCTCGCACCTCTCTGTGTGCACCACCTCCTTCACCTTACTTCTCACTGGGGCAAATGCACTGGCCTCAGAGTAGCCTAGTTTGGACCGACTGACCTCTCCTGGACTTGCGAAAGAGATGGAGTTGGAGTAACCACTGTCCAGAGAAGATGCATCATGAGAGGTGGAGTGACCGGGGCTTGTGTGTTTGGATCTCTCATGTGGACTGGTATCCTGGCTCCGTGGACGAGACTGGCTCCAACTGAAGGAGGTGTCAGTATTCTGGGAGGTATCGGTTTGTGAGGTGTTGCCAGAAGCAGAGGCTGTCGGATTGTGTACAGCCTTGAGGACCTTGCTCACCAGAGACTCGGACGAAATGTTAGCGGGAGAGTGCTCTTCATTAACCTGCAATATAGTCATTGTCTCAAACACCTTTGACACAGCACAACCTTTTCATAGCAGCAACAAAAGAGTTGTTGACATGTTCATGTGAAAAGCAAATAGATTTGATGCAGAAGATTTGGAGAATGTTAACAAGTGCTTTGGCAATTATTTTAAAATTCAGATAAATACTAAAGTCATCCTGCTCAATCAGGCTATGCATACCTGTGAGACTCCTACAACACCATAATTGCCATCACAGGATTTGCCTCATATCATTACTGGCAGGGAATTCAAGATCCTTAATTGGCTTGATACTTAAAGGCCATAGTATGGCATACCTAGGAATTCTAGTGAGGGCAATCAGGGAATCGTCGCAGACTCAGGGATAAATTTACCTAACAAGAAGCAGATATACTATAGTATTTCATTGAACATACTCAAAACCTTCACACATTCGGAGAGCTGTTGCACAAGTACAAGATATAACGATGATAATGTCTAATCCCCTGACCTCTGACCCGACCTTCTTGTTGAGGACACCAAGAACGGTTGTCATCTTCTCCTCAAGAGCAGAGAGGGCCTCACTGCTGCGCCTCATCTCCAGGTCGTGTTTCCACAGGAGGTCCCCGGTCTGCTTCCTGGTCTTCAACAACTCATCCTTCGTCACCACCAGCTCCTCTCTGTAAGGTCAAGGTTACAAGCATTTAGGATACAACCTTCCATGAAATACCATTTTTATCATAAGAGTTAATTATTTCATATTATTCATAATTTGATAAATAAAAAAATATTTGGGTATTGAGAAGAGAATAATAACATCATAAGTTCAAACTATTGAGATGAAATACATGCAGAGATATTGTACAAGTAAACACTAGTTGAATATCGCAATGAAAATATTACACTGTAATACCAGTACCGGGTACATTACACAAAATCGTTAAAATTCATTACCTGTTGTACAAAATGATGCACACATTTGTGTCATTTGGATTGAAGATTTTTATAATCAACAGCAAAATTTCAATGAGAGTTTTGAGTAAGGTTGACGCTTCTCTCTTTCTTCGCATGTATGATAATTCAAATTTGCTATTGTAGTATTATTTGCAACAAATATGAATATACGATATTATCTGACCATGAATTGACTGCTTGACTTGGACCAATGTTAGTAAGGTCAAAACAAAACTGTCATGAGTCATTTATTTCATTAAAAAGAAATACTCTTGGATATCAAAAGTTCAGTTTAATTTTGATCTGATCTGTATTGTATGGACATTACGTACTGTGTAGAGCGCAGGTTGTTACTGGAGTCCTGTAAGAGTTGTTGCTGTTCACTGATGGTCTTCTGATTCTGAGTCTGGAAATGGAACAACGAGCGGATCTTCTCCTCAGAGTCTCGCAGGCAGTCTATCAGCATGTTCCTCTCCGCCTCCAGGAACTCCACATGGTCTCGCAGAGACTGCAACATCAACGTCATACATTGTATTGTAGAACCAAATTTAGGATGTGAATTTGGTTCATTTTTCCTAGCGCTCGTCATATTGTGATGTATTGTGATCAAATATCTTGTTTTGCTTGTTTGTAATTACAATGTAACCAAAATTTCGTTCAGGAAAATAAAGTCGTATCTTATCTTAACCAGTCTAAATGCAGTGTCAGCATATATGAAGGATAATGATAAAAAGCTAAAAAGATACCAGATTCAGCAAAATCTTGAGCTGTTGAGTGTAATTTTGCAGTGTTCACTAGGGCAATAAAGCTAACGTGCATTCAATTGATGGAAGATAATACTACAAATCTGTTGGATTATTTATAATTACTACCAAATCTATTTGGCAAGAAATTTTGTTTTACATTTACAGGAAACAAGGAACTATGTTGCGACCATATCCCATAACTTACTCATTGGCACTAACACCATTTGAGCAATAAGAACAATTAAAATACAGCAGTGACGTCATTGTATTGTTTCAATCATACATTATCCTACAAGAATCTACTGCTTCTATGTGGACAATTGAGCAATAATAATTTTGAGATGGTCCCCGGAAGGGAACTGGTTTCATTATTTGATAACACAACATCATCCTCTGAAGAAATGTCTTCGAAGTGTGGATACTCGGCCATGTCTTCCCACTCAACAACAAAATTGCCATACATAATGTCTAAGTTGAATTAAGACCACCTTCCTTTTATACCAAAGCCCAAGCTGATTGCGGTTTCAAACGTCTTGCTCGTGAATTAAGCTGGTAACGTTGCACGTGCATTAAGAATGTACTAGCTAGATGGTTACATTGCACGTGCATTAGGAATGTACTGGCGAAAGGGTAACGTTGCACGTGCATTAAGAATGTATCGGCAAGATGGTTACGTTGCACGTGCATTAAGAATGACCGGTGAACCAGTTGGGACCATCTCAAATTTTGTTAAAGGATTTTATTTTATTGAAAAACGTTTTTTGTGTTTTAATTATACAATGAAATACGAATGTTATTATCATAAACCAAAGCAGGTCATACAAAAAACACTTTAAACTAGGCTGTATTTTAAGTCAGATAACATACTCGTAACCGTACATTCGTGAAAACAATGTCCTCGCCGCTCCGCGGCTCGTACATTCTTTTTCACGAATGTACGGTTACTTGTATGTTATCCTTAACGTAATTGTGAAAGTAATTATTCTAATTATAAAGGAATAAATATCCAATATTTTATATCCTCCTTATTTGGGTACGTGTGGAAATGTTATGATTGCATTATTACCTGTAGCTCTGCCTGGTCCGTCTGTTCCTTGTTGGACGTTTCTTTCAAAGACTTGTACTCGCTCTCCATCTCAACCATTGTGTGTCTGTGCTCTAAAATGATTTCTCGACATTCCAGCAAGTCCTTCTCAAGGATATCGATGTCGTGTTCTCTGTTGTCGAGAGTGCGTTCAAGGTTTACAACAACCTGATCATACCTGCAAACAAGGATTAATCTAGAGTACAGACACTTTGCAGTGCATATGAACCAATTGCAAACAAGAAATATTAGGAGACACTCTACAAAGTGGAATGCCTATAGCAACACTTACTCAGCTCTCTTCTCTTCAAACAGGCTTCTACCATCTATTGCTATTCTCTCCCAATCCTCCTTCCTGAAAATCAAAAACAAGGGTTGAGGTGATACACCGGAAATGATGTTAACAGGCATTACATGTTCATCAAATCAGCTGACAAATCAGTGATGCTTTTCTTTACATGAAGTTTGCACATGTACAAAAAATGAAATGTAAGTCTATCTCATACTGCTCCGTGAGAAGTCAGAAAGCAACAACAAATATCTTTTGATAATAAAAAGCTAGGATTTAACCCTAAATATGAACAGGAAGGAACACTTGGTGTACATGATCAGGAGAGATAAATCTGACCTCTTGGTTTCCTCCTTGAGGACCGAGTCGAGGTGCTCCAGCTGCTGGTGGAGTGAGTCCAGCTCCTGTGTAGTCTGCTCCTCCTTGTCCTTGAGCTCCCCCAGGTGGTGTACCAGCAGATCCTTCGTCAGCAGCAGGTCCTGCAGGGCTGGGTACAACACAACACACGTCAGTAGTCTCTCACAGTAGAATGAAGGACACATGGTAAAACTCGTCAATACATAATCTTTAACAAATCTTAAAATCATTAAATAAACTAAATTTGCTTTGATGAAATAAGAAATGAAACTTGACATCCATGCTTACTATCACTACCTTTCCTCGCCCCGACCAGCTCCAGGTTCATCTGACACACATAGGATGTGGCCTGCAGCAGATCAGATGCTGTGCTTGAGTACAGTGACTCCAGCTGGAGAGCAGACAAAAAAAAAAACATCAAGTGATATTTCTCTGCAAAAGAAGCTACTTTATTTGCCTAGCTCTGCTTACTAACTGTGCCCCCGAAAAATAAAGTAAAATCGCCCTGTAACAAATCAGCAGCATATAAGATAAAACTGAAAATTTACCAGTCCAAAAGTATAATTTTGTCAATTACCTCCAGGCTGGCAGAAGGGTCATATTACACTGTAATCAGGCTGAAAATTAGGAGATTTAAAAAAACTTTTACATGCAATAATCCATACAATTTTCAGGCATATAAAGCAGATGTTCTTTTCTCAGTGACAATGATAAGAATATGGTTGTATCATGAAACATAGTCCCAATCTGAAGACGAAGTACAATAGTACAATGGGTGGCCAAACACTCAACTGTTTAGTCCTGTTGCTTCTGGACTGTGATGAGGTACTCTGAATGCTGTTGATATGATAATGAGACTCACCTGAGCATTGTTGTCGTGTGAGAGTGAGACTGATTTGGCGAGACTGTCACACTCTTCTCTCAGGCTCTCGTTCTCCTGCTTGAAGTTCTGTAAGTCATGAGTCAGTTCCTTCTTCATCTTCTGCATTGCAACAAACTGAAGGAAGAAAGTTAATTCTCAATTGTATTCTTTGATAAAAGTGGACATTTTGTTTTGTTTAAAGTTAAAATCACATCAAGGAGTTCAGCAAAGCCAATGTATTCACTGGCATCACATTTCCTTAATAATATTGTTTCACATGTAAGAATGAATAAAAAAATTTATAACCTGATTGAAGTAAAAACATCTTCTTCATAACATGTCAGTTTTTAAATCTGACTGCCCAATACAAAAAATTCTTTTAAGTCCTGTCAAATAACTATGTGTTTTCAATTATAAGGATGTCTTGGTTTTTATTACCTCTGAGATAAGTTTTTTCCTCATTTCAGCATTTCGTACTCCAGCATACCTCAGTTTTCTATGTGTCTCTGAAATAGTGGAGTGAACTTCACCCTGTGAGAAAAAAAAAATAACGTGAATGTCATTTCTATGTAAATTACATGCATTCATAGATATACATATATATAGATAACTCAAAATGTTTAAAATCCTTCAAATAGCATGAAAAATAAAAGAAGCAACTAACAGTATATCCTTATAAGTACCTGAAGTTTTTCCGTGACCTCAAAGTCAGCCATGATGTCTGCGAACTCGTCAAGTTGAGCTTGCAACTCTCGAATCATCTGCTGCGACCGTTCAAACTGCAACTTGTAGTTGTTCCTCTCGAAACTAGCCTCCATCTCTGCAACCTACACATAGCAAGTTTTATTTTAAATGTGGCTGACTGGAGATGAATATAACAATGTACAATCAATTAATTAATAGAAACTTACAATGTAGACAAGCAGACAGAGTCAGCTATATCCCCCGCCAAAGGGAAAGGGTAGTTAAGGATACTAGTTGTGGAATATTGAACAGTGATCATGTTGTTTTTCTACAAACAACCTTTAAGAAATCCTATGTTACGTTTCCATGAAAACGGGTAAAAATAAAAATGCAAAGAAGTTCAAAACCCCAAAAGGCACATCTACGCATGATGCCCGTTGCACATACCAAGTTTCGTCGAGCTAGGTCTCACAGTTTTGGAGTTGTGGTCCGGAAACGAAATCCTATGTTACGTTTCCATGGAAACGGGTAAAAATAAAAATGCAAAGAAATTGAAAACCCCAAAAGGCACATCTCCGCATGATGCCCGTTGCACATACCAAGTTTCGTCGAGATAGGTCTCACCGTTTTGGAGTTGTGCTCCGGAAACATTATCGGGACGGACGGACGAACGGACGGACGGTGACCATTTCAATATCCCCCGCCAACTATGTTGGGCGGGGGATAAAAACAAATCAGAGATGAGAAAGGATCACTAAACAGGATTCATTAGCATCAAACGACTGTCACATCAGAAACACTCAAATCACTTCATGACTACTTTTAGAAATTAAAGTAAAAAAATCAATTCAAAGATACTTGTACTTTAACTTACAATTTCATTTTTCTGGATATCATTTCTAGACAGGTATAAGTTACCTAAATATTTTTAAAAAGGTCACAAATTAAAAAAAAGTGATTTTTTACCCTTCATATACCCATGCAGCAGTACTTAAAGAGAGCTTTTCTTTAGTGATAACTTTCGTCAAACGCAAAGTTTGGATCCCTAACTAGCCAAGAGTATTTTGGCAATAATTGAGCAGAGAAAGGGTTTCAAGAAAGCAGTTGAGAAACAACCGACCTGTGACAGATGGTGGGCTTCCTGTTGGTCGAGCTGACATTGCAGCATCTCGCACCGCTCCTCCAGCGTAGATTTGAAACTCTCGTAGGACATCTCAGACTCCACAACCAGGGACTTGAGGTTATTCACCTCGGACTCGAGGGAGACAATCTGTTCCTCCCGTTCCTCAACCTTAGTCTGGAAGTCCCGAACCACCGAAAAGTGCATTTCCTACAATGTTGAAAACAATTGTAAAGCTAAATAGTTTTCAATTGTTTAGGATAAGCTCCATAACTTTTATTTTGCACAACTTGATTTTCCGGTAAGCAATTTGTGGATTGCCTATTGGCAATGATCAAAGCTTCCCGAATAAGGCAGAAAATTAGTTAACAGAGATACATCAATATAATGTTACACAAAAGGATAAAAAATCCTCACCTGTTGACTGATTTTTATGACAAATCTTGAAACAATGAAAATCAAAGGCTAAATTGGACAATGAACCAGACATGACATTCAGCAAATGCTCACTTGCTTCCTATTTGCACGAGATTTACATCATAATTTTGTATACATCAAATTGTTCAATTATCTATATAGAACTAAAAATTATGTATTTATAAAAAATCACACATGGGGAAGTAAACCAGGAAAGACAAGAATTCTTCAATGAAGATATTATGCACCTCAAGTTCTGCCTTGGCAGATTCTTGCTGTGCCTCAAGCTGCTCTAGAAGTTTATGTTTGGCAGAGAGGGATATGCGCAGATCCTTGACTATACACTTGAGCTTGTCTCTCTCCTTCTCTGCTTGCTTCAGGTCAATCTTGAGGCGCTCGTTACACACCAGAGTTGTGTCCAGCTGATTAGCGATGGCTCGTGGGTGCTGTCTGCGCACCTCTTCTGCAGTCAATCTGAAAGAACAAAAACTGCTTTAAAAGGCCCCAATATATATATGCAAATTATTTAAATGATATATCTGTTTTCATAAATATCTGTTAGGGATAATTCTTTTATACTGGTACTTTCGTTTTCTCAGTGACATCTAAGTGTATTCCTACATTTTTTGTGAAAAGAGAAAAATCAAAACAGAAAAGACTAATACATCTTTTAAAATATTTGTTAAAAGGTCATAATTTACATATTCAAATCCTCAATGTATGAATTTGGTTGATATTTGTGACGAGCTTATAATTTACCTTTTGCCATTTTTGGACAATGCTTTAACAGGAGTCATTGATGTTTCTGAAGTCTTTTTGGTTGACATATCTGTCCAAGTCATTTTATCTTCACACTGAGGTTTAGCTGTGATGCCCTGACTGACAAGTTCAGGATTCTCTGTTACCATGGAAATATCACATGTCTCCTGTGTAAGGGCAAGTTGGAACGGTGAACAAGCTGTTGAGGTCACATCTGGATTAACTTGAACGATTTGCTCAGTTTTCTGAGGTGTACAAGGGTCAGTATTCATTGAGGAATCTGCCATCATTATTTGCTGGCATGTTTTTATTTCAGTTGAATTTTCCTGAGCTTCCAATGAACATTGTTTGTCTGTAACTCTCTCTGGGTTAAGTTTGATGCTGGGATCTGTTGATATCTGTTGGTTACTTGAAAATAACTCTTGGTCAACACTTGACTGTACATCATCAGCCACAGCAAAGTTTGATTCTGTGCTGATCTCTGTTGACTGGGTGCTTGATGGTTTGTCCACAACCTCTGGAATATTGTCAAGTTTAGCACTGTTAAGTGAAATCGGTGATGACACTATACTGGCACTCAGACCTGTTGAAGATGTTGTGGATCTACACTGAACTGTCTTGCGTTTCATGCACATATTTTTGGTAGGTGTGACAACCGATTTCAATTTGGATGGAATTGACTTAAGGTCTTTGGCATTGGGGGAGTTTAATGATTTTATTCCAACTGGACTTGAACATTTATGTGTTGAATTGTTGTCATTGTCAACAGGGGAAGTAGCCTCGTTCACTGTACACTCAGGGGACGAAAAGGTGACATTGTTTGCTGTCATAATTCTCGTCTCTTTGAAGTCAATGTTGAACTCTTTAGCAATGTCTTCTGCAGTGTTGGGTGTATCTTCATGGGGAACAACGCCTGGGCTAGGTGTTGGTGGGATGATTACAACGGAAGGATATTTCTGTAACATAAAAACATCAAGCTAGTTAACATTATCCTCTTATATCCAATCATTGAAATCAAAGAACTAATGCACTTCAAAATACGTCTAAGTACAGTGGTGGAATAATGGGGTGTCGGAGGCAGTGATGATGGGGGTTCAAATGTCCAAACCCCTACCCACAGGATTTTTTTAAACTACGACCCCCAAACATCAACCCCCCTTCTAAAATTTCTGGCCCAGCCACAGCAATATACCCTTGGAGACTAACATATAATATGTAAAGAACCTTCTTACAAAAGTCTGGGAATTATTTTTTTACCGGATTCTCCTGTTGTAGTTCCTCCACAGTCAGTTTGATGATGGAGCTGATGAAACCCTCAATTTCCTTGTCCAACTTCTCCTCCTCGTCATGACAACCATTGTTAGCCTGATCTCCATCCTGGATTTCTGAGGGTGGACTGCTATAAACCTCTTCCTTAAGGTTGAATCTTACCTAAAAACAAGATTTACTTAACATTAACTTGAGTCTTTATGTTTAGATTATGCTTGGTTTTTCTTAAATAAGGAAATATGTACATATTTTGTAAAGTGTTGTGATGCAAAACATATTGAAGAGTCCTTATTACATAACTTTTCCCCCAAAATGTGTTTTTGGTATTGGAGTGATCAAATATTACACAATTAATTGTAACCATTTAAACGTACCACTTTTTGCTTTTTGTCGCTAAAACCACTTTTTCTTCGAGACGAAGTCTTCACGGCTACATTTCTCTTAGGAGTTGTTTCCCTTGAACCTGGTTTGCTTTGAATGCACTTTCCAACACTCCTGCATGAGGAAAAAATGATTTAATCAATATCCTGTTTATGTTGAACATAACATGAAATATAGTTTGAAGGCCTGGCTTGCAGCAAATGAAAGAAATAATGAGATTCTAGACACATAAACAATTTCCTAACATAACACGTAATATTTCAATTCTCAAATGTAAATAAACACAATTACTTGAGTTGGGAAAAGTCAATTCCAAATCTGGGCTTTTGACAAACATATCTTAAAAGACAGAAGAGAAAAAACGAGATTTTACAGCGCGACCCCTATGACTGTTATCATTCTCAAGAGTCAGTGGTTCTTGAAAAAACCTTGCAAAAGTGCAAATCTTACAGACCAAACACATTAGCACAACAGGCCTGATGAGCCAGAAACTGAAAATCTAGATATATAATTTTTAAGATGTTGAAGATATATATAATATGGTAATTGGTTTAAACTAAAATTAAACTATCCTGTTCAGTTCAACGAACTGAAAGCAGAAACACATAGTTCAACTACTAAGGGTGTAAACCATTAATCCTTCATCAAAAAGAGGCAAGCAATTTTCAAAAAAATCAAATCTTACCGTGGAGTTTTCCTCTTGGAGCTAGCTGGGGTTCCATAGAGTGTCTTACGGATGTTGAAGACATAGTTGTCTTGAGGTAGCTTGTTTCTGACATCACTAAGTGGGGTGCGAGCAGAGCTGAAGGGACTGTCAGTAGCCTCTCTCAAAGCCTTAAAAATGAAGGATCAAGAGTTACCAATGACCTATCACAAATCACAAGTTTCCATTTCCCTACAATAAATTAACTAAAAAAACAGAAGGTTTAACCTTCAGATTTTATATATAAAATAAATAAGAAATAGATTACAAGACTTTTAAAAAAGTAAATTCAAATTTTAAAACATATTATTGAATAACTCACCTTTCCAGTCTTGGAATTTTCCTTATCACTGGAAACATTAGATAAACGTTCCATTTTGCTGTAAATTGTTATGAAACTGCAGAACACATTCTGAAATAAAAATGAAACTTTAATTGGTAAATAATTGGAAAATAGAAAATGGTTTTCAATCTACAAAACCTTGAATAAAAGTAAAAGATTCATGCTATCATTGTAACTTAGATCATGTTATGTTTTTAAAGCTATCCATAAAAAGTTTGAATGCTGCAAACATACTGCCAAAATTGGTCATTTGATATTCCATGGTTTGAATATTTGCATACAACATTGTCCATGACACACATCATTGAATTTTTTTCACTCAATGGAACTTTAATGTACATAAACATGTCATGTCAAAATGAAAGATTGTCAACCTATTCAGCCTGTGAATTGTTGGTTTTTAAAAAAAATAATGGGCATATTGAATTATTGATGGGGTTTCAGTGATCAGTTTTTTGCTATGTTACTGTAATATGACATTGCATCTGCCTACCACTGGAAAATGACACATGGTTTTTGACGTCATGTTTTTAAACAGATAGCAATTCCTATATTTATTCCTGTTTTTGCCTTATACCTCCGATGCTGTTTTGGCAAACAAATTTGGTGCCGTTTTTGCTATAACCCCAGAAAATAGAGGCTTTGGACTGGAAACTTCGATTGGGCATTCTGAATCATTGCACATAATGTGAATTTTGGTTTATCTAAACTAGCATTATTTCAACAAATTGTTTAACTAACACATGGATTGAAGTAGAGTCTACTACCTTGTTTTGATTATTGTTGGGTTGATTGACTGCTTATGTGTCAGTTCAAATTGATGTCTTCACGATTGATAAATTGTGATATTTCTGTTTTAATCTTTGAAAAATGACACTACAGTACTGCAGTACAGATCTTTTTGTTTTCCTCTGACTGATCTAACAAACTTCATAAAAACAACGCGTACCTTTCAATCCTTCTTCGAAGACGGCAGCCATTCGAAAAATGTACACAGCGTTGTGATTGGTTGAAAATCCTTCTCGTTAATTACGAGATCAGTGTATATTTTTTATTAGCTTTATTCAAATTTGGTGAAGCGGTTGAGACCATATTAAATTTAAAAAATGTCATTGGCAGAAAAGACATCAATTTTAATTGCGCTTTTGTACGGTTTTGCAAGTTTGTGCTTGTTTACATCACGTGACTTTCAGCGGGACATGCCAAAATGGATCGCATGGATGCAACATTTCGGCGGACTATGACAAATGTCACTGACGTTTTATTTCCTGTCAGTAAAAACGCAAGAGACCCGCAAAGACAGCAAATTATAAAACCAGGTAAAAACGTGTGTGCCATGTAGATGTATTACAATTATTGAAGTTTTTAAATCATGTTGCAATGTTTCCTATTTTCGCGATGACAACAGTCGATGTCAGTTTCAATTTCAACTGAAATCATACTTTCCTTTTATCAAAGATGTGTTGTCTTTATTGTGATACGAATGCAGGGGCCCAGATAAAAGGAATGTGTTCATTTCGTACTATCTATTTATGCACAGTTTATTTGCACAGTTAAGTCAATTTACCAGAGTTACAGATGAGGGGCTTACAAACCTAGTCTAAAAATCATTCAAGAACAGCCAAAAATAAAATTTCATAAGTATCATGGCCTACTCTTTTTGCATGTACCTTGTACTATTCACAGACTCTTTTGATTGGCAATTCAATTCAATATTACTTAAATAGAATAGAAAAATATTGTAATAATTTCTTCAAGGCAAACACTTTAAATTTGTAACACATATCTAAAAAAAACAGTTTCAATCCATTTAAACCAAAGAGGAATCTGAATCATATCTCTTTGTGTTTTATCCTGCTGATAGACTAAGAGGTCATGTAAGGTAGGCTTGTCAGACTTGTTCACTTGCCACTAGTTATAATAGTTACAAGACTTTCTGCTAGTTGGCAGGGCGGAAAAGCGCAGTGGTTAGCGCTTTCAACTTCGGATGAAGAGGTCCGTGGTTCGAATACCACCAGGGGCTCGGCAACTTTGTCTGCAGTAGAGAACTGTTTTTACACGCAGTAAGGTTTGGGTGCAATGCTATGCTGAATTTCGCTAGTTCCAGCCGATGCCCACAGGGATTCAACGCAATGCATAGCCACAATATATGGTGTTGCAGCCTTTTTCCTGCATTACTATTAACAGCTGCGATATACACCCCAACTCACCTCACCTTCTGCTAATTGGCATGCAGTAACAGCTGCTAAACCTCCATTCAGAGACATAACGCTTGCATTTTTCTTTATCTTAGTGGTCAGGTATGTTATGGCTCTCTGCCTTGCAAATGAAAGACAGCATACCGTCTAAAAGTCCTTGTTTTATTAAGATGGCATGAAGTCTATGAACTAATTAGACAGCTTCACGTCTCATAAAATAATGGGGCATTAATTGTGTCAAGTTGCTCAAAATTTAGACGGCATTCCAAGTCTTTATTGTTATAGAATAGCAGTTATCAGGACTCGGCACTTGGCATACTTGTTATATGTTGCCAAAACAGACAGCCTTAATGCAACACTGAGTCAAATATGTCAAACTCCATATATGGTGTTTTTATTCATTGAGAGTTTGTGGTTGTTTCTGAAAATTGTCATTTTAAAGCTTTCCAGTTCAGTATAGTGACAATAAGCAGGTAGAAGTTGTTTTCCAGCCTATGCTTGCAGGTTTCACCACAATGATGGTGTTGCTGGCTTTCTCCCTGCAATAATACTACCAGCCGTGATATAAGTGAAATACTCTTGAAAGTGGTGTTAAACCCCAAATCACCTCACATTGTGTCACTTTAAAGAGCCACTCTGTAAGTTGTTGAAGTCATACATGCCAAACTTAATCAGTGGTGTCATTTGATCGCGAAGTATCAACTGTTACCAAAAAGACACATTTTACAGCTAATTTGTTTCGTACAGTGACAATGTGAAGGTGGAACGTCGCAATTATGATCGAAAACTGGACAGTGGCGCGCGTCAAATACTCAAACGTCATTTTGGAGACTTATCTTAAACAGCCAGGAGGGCAGTTAGGAGTTGATAGTGTTCGTTAGGTTATATAACTAGTATCGATGTATATTGGACGTGATATCTACACCTCTGTGCATTAATAAGGCTGTTTTTAGATTTTCATGGAAAACCAATATTTGTGATATATATGTCTCTTGGACATGAAAAGTTAAGATGTTTTGATTTTATATCGCCACATATGATATTTAGGTTCATATCAAAGGTAAATAATATGTTATGAAAATCACGGAGTGGCTCTTTAACATCTATCACCCACAGTTGTCCATATGCCATATGTAGCATGTTTAATTGTTGTTGCAGGTAACGAATATGTCACAAACCTGCCTCTACAGATGGCTCTCTTCTTCAATGCGTGCTACTCACCACTCTGGATGATCACAACAGCTGTCATCATTCAAGCAAAGGTTAATTGTTTTAACTTCTTTTGAAATGTTTAAATGTATTGTGTCATAGTAAGTGTTTTATGTTGTTTTGCAGTGACACCACTAATGTCTGAAATATTGAGTCAGCTGCGCTAAACTCCCTTTGGCAATTGACAACGCATTTGGTTTTTAATCACGACCCAGGGGAATGGAATCCTGTTATGATCTTAATATTGTTCAACTTAATGTTTGGTCGTATTGTTTAACTTCCCCTTAATTTTCTTTTGTCCTATATTTTTTACAGTTTGAGTACCTTGGGATGTTGTACCAGATCATTGTGACAGCCGTGTTCATTGCCTACAGCATCATAGAGATCGTCCGTTTGTATCTCGGATATGTGGGCAACCTCATGGAGCGCGTGAGTAGTCTCCCTTTCATTATGTGGTAACTTGTTAAGGATTATTATTTCTCAATACGCCCCATAAAAATATTTACTTGAGTGAAAAGAAGATGTTAAAAAATTAAGTTAAACCAATGAAACCCAACATTGACTTCGAATTTGTGAATCTTCATGAAAAAAATCTTCGAAGTAGTTTATAAAAGGGTCAGATGCAAAAGTGACCAAAGAGCCTTTTCTGGCAGTAACAACAAATATGTTATGTTTGAGAGGGAACAGAATTTGAATTGGTACAATGGGTGAAGGTTATCCTGCAGGGCGTGACAAGTGTAAATAATTGTCAAAATGCAGAATCAACAATAATAATGAACATGATTTTTTATTCAGGTATATGTTAATCAACACGAAGGTGATATACATGTGATATTTTTCAAATTAAATGACATTACATTTATTTTACTGATTCTGTAAAGATAATTAGATATGTTTAAATGGTTATGTGTTCTGATTTGAATACGAACAATGACAATTTTCAAGCTTGATATACAGTGTCAGGACTGGCATTGGCTTTACGTTATTACCGAGGAGCTTTTGTGGCAGCCATTTCATGTCATGTGCAGCTCCACAGTCTGATTAAAATCGACCATGACAATGAATAAAATTTCAATATATTGACTATATTGAGATGCGCACTTGTTATGTCTATGGCTTTCCTTTCCAATTGGTCTGACCGCATCCAACTGTAGCACATGTTCTCACGTAATCTCAGCTATCCAATCACAATGCCTCCGGCAAAAGCATTCACTATCAGTATCAAGGAGCAAGTAATTCCTGTGATACATTTGTTAAACATAAGCACCATCCTTCTTTTAAACGCTATGATGTAATTGGTTTTGTCTGCATTAAGTTGGTGTTAGAACATGCCATACCTGTGGCTGGGGTTAGACCTGGCGAAGAGGAAAGCCTTAGACATAACAAGTCGGAATTGTCAATAATTTGTGTACATTTGAGTTGGCTCAATGCAAAGTGCCCAAGGACTAATTCATTGTAAAGCCAAGGTCACGGTTTGCCAAAGCTTTGGTGTCTCCAACAGGATTCCAACCCAGGCCTTGAGCATGAGAGGCCAGCATGGTAACTACTACACCACCATAGTCCATTAGTAAAAAATATAATTGAGTGTAAGAAAGGTATAGGAAGAAATCAACCTCGTAAACTTTTTCCTGCGTTGCAGGTGCCGGAGCTGGCTGGGTTCTGGCTCCTCACGGTGCTGCTGCAGCTGCCTCTTATTCTACTCATGAACTTTAACGAGGACGCTAAACTAGTTCCCATGGAGCGTGCCATGAATATCATTAAAGGCCTGTTTGTACTGTTTGAGGTCATCGTCGGTTACTTTGCAATTAGGATAATGGTCAACTACCAAGTGACTAAATTTCACCTGCAGCAGTTTGCAGATTTGGAACAGATTGAAGATCCTTACTACCAGGAGAAGCGGGATGGTTATGTCATGTAATGATGTAATGACCCTGCATGGATTTCATTTAATTCCCAACAGTTACAGACCCATTCTGACAAATATTTCTGAAAATGAACTGCATTCTGATTGGCTGATCAATGTATCGATAATCATTTCATCCAAATGATTTGGTTTTTCTGAAATTGAAGTTTGAAGAAGTTGTGATACATGTCAGAGAAAAGTGAGATTTTCTAGATCTGATTATTTTAGTCAAAAGTTTGCAAACTGGTAGCAAGATCTGTCTTTTTAGTAAGATCAGACTTATAACTTATTTATGAGTTGATTCTGCCACTTGTGGTTTCAAATTATAGCATTTTGTTGTTTTGCAGAAGAAAAAATGATTGGGTCTCAAGAGCAACTAGGTGGATGTTGAATCTATAAACTTTATAATAAAGTCAGCACATTTTAAACTTCTTTAATACATATGCTGATACTCCTTTATACTCTGACGCATTTGGACCCATTCAGTATTTCCAAATAATGAAACTATTAAGATATATTCATGATTTCTGATTCACCAAAATACTACTTTTTGACCTCAATTGTCTACATTCAATGTTTTATTATTATTCTCTCAAGCAACAGAATCCGTCCAAAAATGATTTGATTTATGCAACTCATGTACAAGTTATAGTTATTTCAGTAATCAATGACTTAATTAGCAATCAATAATGAAAATGTAGGCCTTTACTCTACACCACAATCATCTATTTAATTAATGTCAGTTTAAACTTGATACATTGCCTGTAAATCATTAGAAAAGTGTTATTAGATTATTTGAGGATAATAATATATTTAAGGTTTGCTAGCACATTTTCTTTCATTTCATCGTCACTATTTCATGTTCATGTGTAAATAGAAATCAAAATGTTATATTTTTGTATTATTTATTTGTTACTTGTGATATTAAACTATCTTTTGAAATGAAAATGTTGTCATTTGTATTAATGTGATATGATTCTAACACTCCTCTCGGACTGTCGTTCCAATTTTGCTTCATCAGGTTTGCATTTCTATCAAGGCCTATTTCTAATGTATAGATTGACAGTAAAATCATTCAACAATATTTTGACATCAGAATCAGAATTTTTTATCAACAACAAACTACCATATTCTATATTTTAAGTATACCACGCTCTAATAGCTAAAAATGAACCCACAATCGGTTACTTCACTGTTTTTATGTACTTGCATTTCCCTAGTGTCCTTGTTTATCAACTCGTCAATTTCTTACAACTTTCTTTCCTCGTAACATGGTTGATTTTAATTTTACGAACTAGTAAAGATAAATAAATGTAAATAAAATTTAGAATATCCACAAATAATCAATGAGAAGACTCATCAGCTTTGCCTAGTCAGTTTTGTTCCCAGAGATGCTCATGTAGAAATTTGTCCACTCTTTTGGCTTAGTTTCCATTTAAAGCTTGATAACTAGGACATAGTTACCATTGTAAAAGGTTCATCTGTTCAGAATTGGCCAATTATTTGTCTTTTTTCTTTTTTAGACAATCTTGAACCCTGGTGTGTATTCGAAACCCGCTTCTATTTTTACTTTCTCAAGGTAAATCTTAAAGGAATACAAAAATGTAGGTATAAAACTATGACAAACTATTCTGTTTTGGTCAAAATTGAACATGAACATATTTATACCCTTTGGTGGACTAATTCTGGTAAGAGAAACACAACTTTTGTCTTGATGATTGAAGTATCTATTAGTCATCTTATCACCTGGTATCAACTTGAGACACAGCTCCAATTCAAGGAAACATGGTAAAATAATTGGTGATCTTTTAAAGGAATCTCAGATGGCTTCAAGAAAGCGGTTATAAATGAAATTCACTTTCTTTATGATGATGATGATGATAACTGCCAAACGAGAAACGATTTCTTATGACTTAAAACTTTATTGCAAGACGTGACAATATGTGCACATACTGAAAATATGTCACCACTTATGCTTTAACATGTGGGTAATAATTTGCAACCTGTTTGATACCCAATAATGATTACTATTACACTGAAGAAACGTTTCATCCATGCAAAACATTTTTGAGTTGTTCTTCATCAATCAGCAACAAAACATGCACTTAAAAACATTGAAACAAGGTGACAGGAAAAGTGCACCTTTGGATGAGTTTGAAACACCATTATCCCATGAGGAAGAGAATAGAATTTCGGAAAGAACTGCAGGTTTTCTTTTGTGTCAAATTCACAAATGGAAAAGGAAAAACCTTTTTTTTTTCAATATAATGATTCTTGACATCACTGTATAATTAAATCATTCACTGACTGTAACATATCTAACACAAAGACAACTTTTGCATGATTGATGATGGCTATGATTTAACGTTACTGCTACGGCGACAAAGATCAGCATACTTTGTTAGAAAAAAAATATCTCCATGACGATCACATCCTGCTCAAACAGGATTTGCGTGACAGTTCTTCATACAAGACATCTGCGCTACAGTAGCATCCATTCATAGAGGTCCATTTAATCAATAGTTGGTAATTTGATAACATAAGGTCGCCATGGTTGGTGATAATAGATACATTCCAGGAAGAGTTTCGGTAGACATCACAGATCCTGCTCAAAGTCTCTCCGTGTTGCGTCTATCAACATAGGTGAGATGTTCCTCTTGAAGCCGGAAGCCACTTCACACATTCTGTTGACTTTGTCTGCTAGACACGTCACTTCTTTCTGGGTCTGCAAAAAAGTAACAATCTCAGTCATATAAAACCTGATCTTGTATTGAGGAATAAAACTTTCAAAATATCAATTAGACAGAGATACAAACTTGTTCCATCAGAGGATTTTCACTCAACTAGGACTGACAACGGCCCTATTACTCCACAATCTGTTACCAGTTTAGTGCCAACGAAACCGAGTCACATAGCAGACCAATCATATCGCAATCAAAGAGAATATTAGTGGCAGCTATGGTGAATAAATGGTACACAGGAGTTACTTGCCCCTAGCTTACGATGCCAAAGGGTTTTGCTGGAGTCCTAGTGATTGGCTAGCTTAGCTGTGCAATAATGGGGTTGAGGGCAGACCCGAGTAAAGAGGAGACCTACTGATGGGACAAGCGTCTGTATTCAATATTTTGAAATTTTTATTCTGCCTGTAAACTTTCACACTTTTGACTTCATGATAACTTCTGCACCCATTTCGTCTAAGTTTGATGGGGAAGTACCTTTTACTTAGAGGATCCAAGGTTGTACTTTGGTCCTGACTCCAACTCTAACATAGGTGTGCCAGGCATTATCCATGAAACTTCAAATGATTTCTCCAAAACCAGTGGGCATAGGGAGCTAAGATTTTCGGAATAACAGAAAATATTTTTCTTCATTTGTTTGTTCCCTCACCCCTCCTTTTCTTCATCTAATCAAATGACACAAAGTGTTAAAATGTTATTTGAAATATAGTTAAATTATGAAATGAACTTATACCTGAACTTCTCCAAAGATGATCTGCAAATCATAAGTTTCTGCTAACTTGGTGATATTATCCATTTCGATAATTCTTTTGCTTGGGGATTCAACTGAAAAAAAGAAAATTGTCAAAACTCTTGAAGTCACTAATTATATCTGACGATATCTAAAACATTCATCAGCAATTATTTAAAAACCATATCTTTCAATCAATCAGCAGATTGTTTACTGCTAATTACATTCCTACAAAACTATTGAGACAGACCAATTAATTGTCTTTTTGAATTTTCTATGTGATAATGCTACATTTTGTCAGCAGGACAGGGATTTTAAATTTTCCAAAGTTACGTTTTCCATTTTTAAGATTTAAAGGACCCTTACTAACATTCAGCAAAACATACTGTAATTGAGTGAAACAATTTATTTACAAGTACTCTTTGATTAGTGCAGGAACAAAAGAAAACAACACGATATGATTAAGAATGTTTTTGTAAAATGAAACAGTAGACTCACCACCTGTGACAATGAGACAAGATTTGCCAAGAAAGAACCTCACATCAACCTTGCTCAGACATTTCTCTACAACCTTCAAACTGAAACATTAGAGTATCAGTATCAAAACCAAACAAAATTATGCAAAGTGACACATAAGAAATGACTTATTTATCACCTGAGCATCACTTTAGCATATCACAATCTAGTTACACTTATAAACCACTTTTACTAAACTTGGCAAGATTCGTTAAGGAAGGTCTGTGTCAATTTTAATCTACGCACAGCACACGTCTATGCATACGGCACACTATTATTCCAATTTGTAAATATATACATATATATGGATATAATATATTTAACTGTTCTCTATGTCACTGTTGTGAATTATGAAAAATAAAATTGTTTTGTTCTGTTCTGTTCAGTTAAGACTAGCTGTAATATAAAACGTCCCGAAGTCCGTTATTACATCTAGCGAATTACACACTTATTCCACGTCATTCGCTAGATGTATTGACGAATCATTTCATCTAGTTTTAACTAGATGGAGCCTAACAAAAACTGTTACAGCACATTCCTTTATTTTTAAGTCTTTGACGTCATAAACAAATTCTTTGTGAACTCACTGTAGGAGACATATATTTGTTGACTTGGCTATAAATTTGAACTGGATGTTAGCAATAATCACCTTGTTTCATTGGTTACATTTAGAACAAAGGCAATGAAATCAATCCGAGGTCGTGATGCTTCGTTTTCTGATGGAAGAGGCAAGGATGATGCAGTCCGCCTGAAGACAAAGGAAATATTTCAGAAAAAATAGCATAACAGAATACATTATTACCTGATTTTACACAGTATCATAAAGGATTACTTGAATAAAAGATTGTATATAAATTATTGACACTTAGTTTTTTATTAATGAAATGTCAATCTATTGGAAAATTATTGGAGGTATTGTAAATATGAAAATTTTAGATCTAATGTGACATTTCCCCTTGATAGATTTTCAAAGAGAATCCACCTTTGTGATTGGCCTATATATGGGCTTTGAGTATACACCTCTTTGATGGATTCTAGCACTCTTCATTTATTACTTGTTGAGAAAAGTTTGGTTGTTGAAAGAGAGAGCTTCTAGCAATAACTGCGTAATTGGTCAAGTTGCAAAATTTTACTTAGCATGTAATGAGGTAGAACATATTGAACATATTGAACATCAAACACCTACACATGAAGGGAGAAGGAGGTCTTCAAGTTTAGCATGGCCAGTCCCAGTTCATGCTTGCCTGTTCCTTCATCGCCGACAATCTGTGAAAATACTACGGTAGTTAACACTTAACACTTTAAGAGCCACTCCGTGAGTTGTTGAAGTAATATATGCCAAACTTGATCAATGGTATCATTTGATCGCGAAGTATCGATTGTTACCAAAAAGACACATTTTAAAGCTTATTGTTTTTTTACGTCGCAATTGTGATCGAAAACCGGACAGTGGCGCGCGTCAAATAGTCAAACGTAATTTTGGAGACTTATCTAAAACAGCCAGTAAGGCAGTTTGGAGTTAATAGCGTTTGTTAGGTTATATAACTAGTATCCATGTATATTGGACGTGATATCTACACCTCTGTGCATTAATGAGGCTATTTTTAGTTTTTCTTGGAAAACTAGTATTTGTCATATATATTTCTTTTGGACATGAAAAGTAAACCTGTTTTGATTTTATATCACAACATATGACATTTAGGTTCGAATCAAAGGTAAATAATATGTTATAAAAATCACGGAGTGGCTCTTTAAGTTAACTTTTACCTGACTGAACTGATCATGCGGCAAAACAATAACTTATTACCCTTCCTTGAAAGGTAGTGTTTAAATTATACTGCAATATAATTCCAGTGTGATACCAAAGCACATATGAAGTAAGTATTTGCAATTGCCAAAATGTAAGTAACGAAATAACATTAATTTTTGCCTGTTTATAAACGTTTGATACGACAACAAAATCTGTTTCATATCCTCTATTGTTATTATAAAGGTGATTTGGGATCTGATGCCGCTTTCAAGATTATTTCACTTATGGTTGCTTATATTATTGTAGGGAGAAAGCCTGCGACACTGCTGTGTAAATACATTACAGTCAAAGCTGCTCGCAAAAGCCGAAACTAGTGAACTGTGGCTTGTTCTGCGCTGAAATTCAGTGTAGCATTACAACCAAACCTTACTGCTGTCATTAATCACTTTTATTTATTAATGAAACAATGCTGACACTGTTCAGACTCAGTCTGTTTAGCCTTTAGGTAAAGATTTCATTATCTTTCACAGTTATATCTAAAAATGTTGATAATTTCACATAAGTCTGAATGAGTTACAAAATGGATTAATGTCGAAGTCTTTGAAGGTACTAAATTAATGTTAACATTTAACAACATGTTGAAAAGAAAGCCTGCTCTTCGGATTCTCCGTTGATCGAAAACCGGACAATACCAAAATGGTTGTAATAAATGTTGAGTCTCACCAACACTGTGCATTCTTGTCGATTCGGCAACTTGCTGAGCGGAGATAAAAGGTCCGTCTCCGACATGTCGATAAGACTAATTGGCTACATCATCTATGCAGTTTGAAATTTCAAAATCATCCACTCAAAGTTTCCCGCATAAACAATCGCATTCGGAAAACATTGAGAAACATTAGTTCATTCCAGCTTTCCAAATGATACACAATAGTTACCTCCCTTTAATAAATTTAGCTACAGTCTGAAAAGAAAAGCAAAATTTTGATAGGCCTAATAATTGACAGTTGAGGATTTATTGTCCCCTATGATATCTAAATATACTATTGAGATACGGGTGGGTACTTGGATTCTTTCCAATCTACAAGTTTATCATTTTCAGATATTGATTATTTCAATTTTCCGTTCTAGTTAAACTATTTCCAACCTAAAGGTATAATGAACTCACCCCAGAAGAGTGATTAAGATCAATGTTAAAACACAAACATACATGCACGGTAGTTTTGAATCTTTATTTTCATCGATAATCAGATTATCAGATAAACTACCGTGCTATAAAAAATTGATAGACATGTTTAAAAAAAAACCAACATGCTTCTTCCCCTTGAACAAGATTATGATATCATATATTATGTTTAGATTCATAGGAAATATAGCCTATAATATTTCAAAAGGCAAACTCTTTTACTTAGTATTTCATCAATCGATATAAACGTATAAACTTTATTCAACTCCGCTTACAACGAAAAAAAAGATAGATAGCTAGTATATGTAATGGAATACTTTTTCAGAAATTCGTAAGAATGTGTTAGTATATTTCAGATAGAAAAGGCGATCGATAGGAATAAAATCAGTTTCAGATTTAACTTAGAAACATATCATTCAGGGTGTCTTTAAAAGTGCATCGAATGTATTGATTTTTTATCTGTTTGAAAGAAATTTTATTTCAATGATACTTTCACTGATAACGATGAATCCCAATTTTTACACATTTCATAATGAAGTAAACTATGAACATAATATAAAACATTGTAACCAAAGCCGAAGGTTGATTATTAAAATCTTCTTGTTATGTTATCAATTTATTCTTGAAAGTGTATATTATTGCTTTTGTATTTATGTCATGTTGTGTATCATATCTATAACTGTAATGTCCATGTATCACAAAAAGTAATGATTAAAAAAAATGGATATAACACTACAATATCTTCAACGGCCATAAGCATAATCATTGGTGTCTGATGGAAGTGAAGAAAAGTCGACTTTCTATGACATGTAATGAAACGATAATTAGAATTCCCACCATCGCTTTCTCGTCTATCAAGAATATCATCACTTGTTGCTGAAATAAAATCATCGATTCATGTCGATGTATCTGATATCAGTAGAATTTTGGGTGAGATTCCCCATTTATACGCCAATTTTTAATTTTGAGACCTGGAGACATCAGCTCCTCCTTACCGACTACACAACACACAGAGAAAGATGTCAAGGGTTTTGTTTGCATCGTTGATATTTTAAAAATGCAAACTCCATCGTGTGTTGACAGCTCGAGGACAATTCCCCACACGTCAGCATTAATCTCATCAAAGCTTTTATGAAGTTACATGAATACTATATTGGAAAGCAGAACGTTGAGGACACAATGCAAGATTTCAATAGACTTCCCTTACATCGTCATTAAGTTGGGTTGATTTAAGGACTTAATGTTCAATTCTTTATCCTTTACAAACTAGGTATTTCCCCACAAAATTTCAGCACAAAGTTTCAGGTGCAGCAGTTGTGAAGGAATATGAAACGTTTACGACGAACGACATTCCATGCCATCAAAATTAAGGGTTCAATTGTGAAGATGTTATTCCCGTAAAATCTTAGGATATCAAGTACCAATTTAAAAATAATTCGTTTGAATTGCTCTTTTTCTCATTATAAGCTCTTTTCACCATTAAACTAGTTTGAAGTTAGAAAAATATTAGACTTATTGAATCAAACTGCGGGATCGGTGGTTATCATACTCTCACACTGAATTTAGCATGAGAAAAAGCTGCCTTATAAATACGCAAGCATATATTGATTAGATCACTATAGTTTATATTGACAACAAATCGTCTATCGCGTTCATGTTTGTTTTAATGTTGTAACCAAAGAACAAGTTGTCATTTAATGTTTTGCTGACGAGTGAATCACAAGCACGGGAGACATCAATACAGGTCATATACAATATATATGACCTGTATCGATGTCTCCCGTGCTTGTGGAGTGAATCTATTTATGTTGTACTTTCCACATTTAATGTGGACTTTTCCATGCACGTTTTCCTGGGCAGTACGGCAGTTTTGTCTGGTTGGCCTGAATAAGGAGAACTTTTATGGATAAGCGACGTTTCGACGTAGATTATATAATGTTGCTGTCAAGCAGGTGACATTACACATTAGAATCTATGTCAAAACGTCACTATCCCAGAATAAAAAAGTTCCTTATCCAAGAAAGTGTCCTTATTGATTACCAAATGAACCTCTAGAATGCCTTAAAAAAGAAGTAAATAAATTGGTATCGGAGTATCTTTCTTTTCTTATGAAACTAAGTTCAAAACATTCCCATGGCATCACACTTATGACGATGGATGTGAAGAAACTGCCTTTCAGAAATACATCACGTATCTGATACAATGAACTCTGCATGGTCGCACACCTGCACATCTGTATACCAAAGACTGGAATCATCAAAGCTCTTTATTTAAGGAGTTCATAACACACTTTCAAATGACACAAATAAACCGCTTCTCCTTAAGGCGCCAATTTTAGTACAACTTAGTACCATATGTCATAAACATGACTGCTTTGTGATTGCAGAGTATCAACCCAAAGCGAGTTCAATATTCAGTCTAATCACCACGTCTACAGTCCTGAGTCCGAGTATATATTTCAAAGTGGATGTTCCTCCGGTATCTCATTGGTTCACGACGTACACAGTCACTGGTTGCACTGTCACAGAGGCTATACATCCTATATGAGTGAAACACGCAAAGGATGGGTTGGATAAATATATATCTCTCAATCATCAATGGTCAATCACTGGGCTGTCCAGCCTCCGTCCATGGTCAAGGAGGCACCTGTCATCTGGTCAGCCGCGGGTGAACACAAGAAAGCAGCCATCTCCCCAATCTGGCGAGGCAAGATATAACATCATGGATAATCTATTTTGACTATGTCATACACTTTTATATAGTAAAACGTAATGTAGATGAATATGCATACTTATATATGTTTTTGAGGTGAGGCTCATTTTCTGTTGGATTCATATTTTTTTATAAGGAAAAACTTTATATTGCATTGCATAATGAAAAGCATAATACTTCGTAATGGTTTTTTTCACAATTTACTTCATGTAATAAAGCGTCATAATAATTGAAAAGGACAATCCTAATTACCAAAACTACTACTGAAGACAACACATTTCTTATGGATCATCAAAGGGGAGTGGGGTGGGGACCAGGGTAGTTGAGTTAACAAGCGCCGGGTCTAAAGCATTAAAGCATTACATGCAAGATCCTCAATAAGCGCCGGACCTCTAATAAGCGCCGAGGGTCAATGGATGCTGAAAAATAGGTGCCCGGGCGCTTATTAGAGGAAATAAGATGCACAGATTTCTGTTCCTTTCTCGACTACCGTACTAATGCTTACATGTTCTATCTTCACAGGTTGTTTTGAAGCATGTACCCCAACTATCTGTGCCTGAAATGTAGATTTCAAAATAATTTTAAAATCTCATCAATACTTTTAGTCATTCCTGTAAATAGCATTCATTAAAAAAAACTTTCATCGTATCTTTAAAGAATTAGATTTGAAATAATCTTCACTGATTATCCATAATATTATAACATATATTTGAGTTCAAACATCAAAATGTTTTTTTTATACTAAAAAGCCCAACTAGTTTTTTTTAAATACTCGAACTCATATTATTAGGGGATTTCCTCTTAACAACGCTGTTTAGATGATATCCCTTGATAGAATGACTTCCAATCACTCTTGTAATTTTTTCTTATATTCCTCGGAACACGATTAGCCTTAATCAGACTGTAACATATTTATCAATATTATAAGATATTCAATGGAGACTAACTAGATGTCATCACCAAATATATTTATCCTATCGTTCACACTATATAACAAGGAAAGAAAGCCTCTACCTTTGCTTCTTCCACAGTGATTCCCTGGTCTCGAGATCTATCCTCCGCTTGCTTAGTGAACACTGGGAGAGAAACATGATCACATTATAAATTTTTTCGAGACAACTCTCAGAAATGTGATTCGATGAGTACGAATAGCTTATTTCATAGAATTTTTTCTCTACGAATATATTCTCTATCTCAACGACAAACCACAACTCACACATTGATAGTGTCTTTCTTTCTTCATGTAAATGTTATTTTCCATATATGTTAATAACAACTAATTCTGTATTTTTCTTATGATGATAGTTTATCTGGTTTTCTTTGGAAAAACGCAAGACAATCACACCAAAAAAAAAGACAAAAAAAAGATTAAAACTCACAAGGTGTTTCAACATAGCCGGGACAAATGGCGTTACATGTTATTCCTGAACCAGCCGTTTCTATAGCAACTGTCTGAAAAAGAATAAAGAAGTTTTGGAATGGGAATTATGGTTATGGCCTCAAAATGAATACTTAATGAACAATGAGGCACGCCTTGTATTATATAAGCGGTAAACCCAACAAAATATATAGATATTTCTAGTTGCCATTTTGTTCATTAGCCTTATTACAATATATTTATGAGGACGTCATACTTCGACAATCATTAATAATTGATCTGGGACTTATTACCATAACTTAAACTTTCTGAAATCATACACGTGTTTCTATTTCCTTTAGAAAAAAAGATAAAAACTAATTTAAACAAGTTTATTTGGATTATTCTGTTTAGGTACCTTTGTCAAACCAATAATTCCATGTTTGGCTGACACATATGCGGATTTATTTGCAGATGCAACATGGCCGTGGCAGGAAGACATGTTGATAATTCTACCCCAACCCCGTTCCTTCATGTACGGCAGAAACAGTCGGGTAAGATGGAACGGGGCGCTCAACATCACTGCGATCATGGCATCCCATTTATCCACTGGAAACGTCTCGATCGGACAAACGTGCTGGAAACCTTTGGAGAAAGATTCTAAGATATCAATGAATTAATGAAACATTTCACATGATATATTTATATATGTTTACAATATACATCTGCACAAGTAACACTTAAAACTCCATTTTAAATTATGAAACAAAAGAGCTAGTTTGACTTGAAAACTAATTCATGTATTTAAGGTTTTAAGAATATAAACCCCTAACACACTCTAGTCCTAACGTTTTACTCCACTAAAGCATGTTTTACTATCAATCAAACAGCATACGAACCCGCATTGTTTACCAATATGTTCACACCCTTTGGATAGGCTGTGATGACATCAGAGTGAAGTTTTTCTAATTCTCTCAACTTAGACAGGTCATCGTTTGAAAAGTGTGCGTCGACTCCATGCTGTCTGAAGTATAATATGATAATACATATTGTTTGGACGCCATGCATCATGAAGTAGGCTGTCATAATCCAATTCTGTTTTATAACCTACGAGGGCAATTTTATGGGGTTCATATTTCATACGATGCCCTAGCGCATAATATCACTTGTTCACTATGAGGTCACGTCAAAGTTCCGCAATGACGTTGGGTTTCAAGAGCCTTCCGATGCCAGGAGGTTGATTTTGATTATTTAATGCAATTTGACAACATCAGTAATAAACAGAATTTGATATTCGTGCCCATGACATACTATATCCACGACACTCGGGCCTAAATATCACTGTTTTCCTTGCTAACGCTCGGGAAAAACTAATATTTAGGCACTATGTCAAATAATAAAACATTCTATCGAAACTAAATAATCATTCCACATGGCAGGTACCTTGAAAAGTCTTCTTTGAGTTGGTTGAATACACTCTGCTCGCCGAGGCCATTGACATATATGTTGCAGCCGCGTTTTGCCAAGCTGTGTGCAATACCGAGACCAATACCACTGGTTGCACCGGTTACCAAGGCAACGAGACCCTTCAAAGGGGCTGCAAAGAATTAACATGCTGGTTAGTTAATAAAGGGTAATATATGTATTTACAGCGCTATATAACTCATTAGTACAACCTATCCTGACATATGGAGCGGCAATCTGGGGACTCTATGAACATAAAGCTCTTAATACAATTCAAAATCGAGCCTGTCGCTTTTTTCTTGGAGCTAACAGTAAATCATCAAATATCGCAACAAGAGGGGATATGGGTTGGACGTCATGCCTAACAAAACAATGCCTGGAAGTGTACAGAATGTGGATGAGAATACAACAAATGCCTGAATGTAGACTCCCGCTCAAAGTGCACAAGTGGTCACTCAAACGAAGGAGATCTTGGGAATATAGAGTAAAGAAACTAAGCAAATCTCTGGGTCTCGAGCAATATCTTCACCTGGACAAATCTTGCATTCCAGCATTACGCCAGCAGCTATACATATTAGATGAACAGAAGTGGTTTAATGACTTATGGGACGACAAGGGCAATCTAACGAATGGGAATAAACTAAGGACGTATCGCCTGTGCAAGAAAGACTTGAGCCCGGAACCCTATGTAACCAGCACGTCATCTAGATACCACCGCAAGTTCTTCATACGACTAAGAGCCTGCAGTCTGCCCCTATGTATAGAAACCGGAAGATACTCTAAGCCGCCTACCCCCTCTACATGACTGAGTGTGCCCCCTTTGTCCGCAGGATATCGAGGATGAGTCTCATTTCATCATTACCTGCCCACTCTACTCTGATATCATGTATGATGTTTTAAGATCTGCTGTAAATAAAGATGATTCTTTTACGCGTACGCGGAAAAACACAAGAGAAAAAAATATTTTTAATGGAAAACTCCCAATGTCAACTTCTCCTCGCCTCTAAGGTACATTTAATGGTTAACAGAAGAATTTCATTTCTTTAAATGTTTATACATGTATCTATTTGGTTAAAAAGTATAATGTTTGTAAACTGAAATTAGGCATATTTGCTTGGGCAAATGTATGTATTTTTATGTATGTATTTTATGTATGTATTTTATGTATGTATATATGTATGTATTTTATGTATGTATGGTTGTATGTATGTATGTATGTATGTGTGTATGTGTATGTGTGTGTATGTATGTATGTATGTATGTATGTAGGGGTGCGTGTGTGTGAGTATGTACGTTGCAAGTTGGTATGTACGTATGTATGCATGTTTGTATGTGGATATGTGTATGTGTATAAGTGTAGAGGCGTATATGTCTACATACGTATACGTGAGAATGTGCTATTGTGTATTTAGAGGTGTGTGATTATGAAAGTGAGAACGAGTGAATGTATTTGTGATATTAAAGATAGTATTTGCGTGATCTCGTGTGTTATTTGTTGAGTGGATTGTTTTGCGTGCGTGCTTGTGCGTGAATGTTATATACTGCTATTGCTGCTAGGTAAATTTTGATATCTGTTTTTAATATTTTATATATTGTTTTGCTGTGATATCTAATGACTAATATATGTATATGTTTCTATGTATTGTATTTTATTTCTAAAGTACGTGACACTTTAATAAACATTTTCTCTTTTTTCTCTCTCTATAAAATGAAGAGTTGGTAAATGAAAATAAAAAGTGAAATGAAGAAACAATTAAACGCATCAGAACGAATAATGAGATGAAAAAATATGGCCAGTAGGTCTTCAATGTGGTTGTTCCTTGGTGATCAGATTCCTGGGTCATTTTCGCCAGTTCTGTTAAAATGGGATGATAATGATATCTTCTTGTTTAGAATTCAAGAGAAACCAAGCAAATCGGTAGGCAATTTTCCACATGAACCCTTCAGGAACTACACTGATGTTGTATTTAAACAAATTAAACAGTGAAGAAAATTTAAAAAATGAAAGGTGAGAAAAGATTTTAGAAAATCTTGTAGTGAAGATTGTGTTGGCAAGGAAAACCAGAAAATAACAAATTGTACCTACCGTCGGAAACATTAATGTCCATTATCGGTTTCTAACCAGGTGATTGGATATATGTCAATGAGATATTGAAAATAAACCATCGTAAGATTTATGTTGTAAGGTAATAGTGTCAGTAACACATGAGGGGTCAAATTCTGCTTTGTGGATTGTACTTTCAACATCAACATAACACCTACAGTAATCGACAGTATACTATTAGTAATATGAGTGGTCCTGTTAGGCCAGTAACATTTATATCGATTGATCCATTGTACTTTTTCATAACTTTAAGTCAACATTGTTACACGTTTAGTTACAATAATAAACGAATAAACCGTTATCAATAGACCAAACTGTATCGATTTTAGATTTTTTTTATGTTGTTATGAAATAAGAAACTTCATTCGCCATATCATTTATATTTTTGGTCTTAAAGTAATCATATCAATTCGGTAAAAGTCTGATCAAATAAATGAATTTGTTTTGATACTCTTCTGATGATAATGAAATCTTCAAAACATGCTTGCACATGTTCTATAGGCCCCGTGCATAGACCAATACCTTATCTAATCAAAGTAATCGCCAGTCCTCGCCAGGCCGAGACAGGCCAATGTGTATACAAGCAGAGCAAGAAAATCTTTCAATATGAATAATAAAAACAAATGGTAAAATATAACTATGTAAAATGTAACTACTTAACTATGATAGTTTGTAGAATATAACATACGTTGAAGCTTAGCTACATTTAAGATTAAAGGAAATGTGAGGAAAATGTATGTCATATGTTTAAAGTAGTCTCTTGTGAACTTATTTATAGAAATTTATATATGAATATATTTTATGATGAAATAAGTTGACTGTAAATTTAATAATTCACAGGTTGTTGATTAAATTTGGTTTTTTTACAAAACCCACGTAATTGATTATCTTATCTTCATTTCCGTAGATGTATACGTCAAGATCAAGATGATATACGTAAATACGTGCAAAGATGTACTCGAACTGATACATGTATTTTACAATGAAACTATTTCGTGACGTGAAATACAACTTTGAAATTGCTATGATTAGCGCATTAACATTATTGATAGAACGGAACCGTGAGTTGGTAGAAATTTAAATTCACAGTGATGCAAAGGTAATTTCAAAAGTTTTTGAATTAAGGAATATAGATATAATCAAACGGAAATGAGATTTAGCCTAGAATAAAAGTCCAATTGAACTGAAAACACTTTTCACAGAAAGTTTACAATTCCAATCATTGTTTATTTGGTCTTACAAATGGTGATTAAGGCTGTTTTTTCCGATGATTTCTTTATCGATACTATAGAATCGTCATTTGAAATATAGACCTGTTTTATTAAATGTTTCTTTTAAACCTCATTCTAATTGATATCAACGTTTTTAGTCATTTTAAACCGAAGGAAGTGCTTGTCGGAACAAATTGATATATAATTTGTATGATAACATACATAACATAGTTAAGAAGTATAAGTAAGGCGTCATCTACAGATTAACGGATCATAATGCATACAGAATGCCTATAATTACTTAATTCCCAAGAATGTAAATGAGTAAAAGCTACGGTCAAGCTACCCCTCCAATGCCTCCATGCGCTCTACTCCGGAACAAAACGAACGTTAGCTTATGGTAAATTTATTAGAGGAAGTTTCCTCGGATTATATACGCCGGTGAACTAAGGCTGCACTCGATTCTAGCTTTGGTAAATGGATTGGGGAGTGCGGGAGTACTTAGTGGCAATAAAGACTTTCAAAACCTATCCTTCATAATTTCAAGCGTTCATATATACTTATATGAACTGTATATATATCGGATTTTATAAATATCTAGACCGAGTCTACTGAGGAAGCGAGGAAGGTGAAGGTCTTAGAACTCACATACCTGGCATGTCTGCAGAACCTTATTTCACCGTGTCTTGATCAAATCGTCATATCAATGGTTGGAGGAGGGTATCCTAGGAATGGTGGAATATGTCCGAACAACATCGACTTTGGGCAGGAAAGGTCTACGAACGTAGTCGTTCGGAGGGCCGAAATAGAGTAGCCTGAAATATAGGTCAACAACAATCTGAAACTGATAACGTAAACTCTAACCCTGTGCTTGAGAGCGACTTGCTCGAGCAGTCGATTCAATTTGGATATCACCGTTAACACGAAAAGGCTAAGTTGGAGGCGCCCGCGTACAAATAGGATAGGATTTTCATTACGGCAAATAAGTAGATTAAGGCCATTAATAGAACAAAAGACCTTCATTTTATCTTTTACTAAGAAAAAGTTATATAATTATTTGTTCAATACATCAAATAATAGAATAGTGAGGCAAATTTGCAGTTATAAATATACAGTTCTGTTTTAAACAACAGTCACAGATTTATCCCTTGAAAATGGATCTATTTTTAGAATATAGGTCACAATTGATAGCGTCAAGCACCGCTTAAAGTGTTCGAACTTAGATTCTTTTTGAAATTCATATTTCCACATGTATAACTAATTGTTTCTCAACTCTCAGGGATTGCCAGTACAACACAATGCCAGGACTTTCTCTACTTACCGACTTGTAGATGTTTCTCGCGTGTGCCGTTGTAAAGGAGGAGCTGAAGTTGTCCAACATATTTGCGGCAAATGCATTTTATAAACCTCTTGCATATGCCGAAAGGATAATCCTACCTGGTGGGCCAAGCCATCCGTTGTGTAAACCATATCATACGAGGGTCTCAAGCTGTCAGTGAGAGTCTCTAGCCCTCCCCATTCATACAAACTGCGTGACAGGCGGAGAGGGCTTTTCTAGGTTGGATAACTTGTGCCCAATCCATTTATTGAATGAATAAAATATGTTTTAATCAAACAGACGGTCTGCTAAGGATACGCTTTTCTCCTCATTCCCAACATACTTACATGGCAGTCACTATAACATCATGTTACAGGTCACTATAACGTCATGTTACAGGTCACTATAACATCATGTTACAGGTCACTATAACGTCATGTTACAGGTCACTATAACGTCATGTTACAGGTCACTATAACGTCATGTTACAGGTCACTATAACGTCATGTTACAGGTAACTATAACATCATGTTACAGTGTTTGAGGAACTCCTCAGTGTAAAACCAGTTTCATTGACACCGTTGTCCTTTTACCAATGAATTGATATTTTACTGAAGACATGAATTTATTAGATAAGAATAATCAGAAAAAAAGATTATGTGTACAAATTTATTTCTGCCATGGTTTAATAATGTATGACACAGTAAAACAGGGGTGAATATAACTATAACTACTATATATTTAAAGTCACGTGTTCCTTTATCTTTTCATTCTCTATTTTGAATGCTATCTTAATAAAAAGTAAATGTTTTCAAATTCAAATAAAATATTTTACTCCATCGTTAAAGTGAGTTATAATTCTAAAAAACACGTTTCAATTTGCACAAAATTCGCCGAGCATTATTAGATCGTGTTAAACTGTAGTAAGAGAGACTCTCCGTGATTTCCTTGGCGCTTCATCTTTCAACTTTAATATTTGTCTCAATTACATGTATGCTCATATAAATTGAAACAACCACTAAAAGTCGTGACGTCTAACCTTTATTTTGTTAATATATAAATCGACAAGCCTCGAAATATGTTTCAGTGACTATCACATCCTCTCACAACAGAGGTACATGTAGCTCCGTCATAAATTCTTTCACAACCTCTGTCCTAATACAAGCGTTTCTCTGTGGGAAGTGAATATGATAATCAGTACTTCTATTACAAAATCATGAGAGATATCAATTGATAGTTTTTCATTTATGTATTTGAATCTACACCACGTGGTGTGGTTATCGGGTCTTTATCATAGGTGGTAGATTAAATTAACATGTTTTCCTGTTTACCTTCATTGAAGCAATAATTTCATTGTCTGGGTGAAAATGTTCAGTCAAAAAATGTATCAAATAATTTCTTTGGAAATGTCTGAGCAATAATATGATGGGTCATACGATGATACTTCAGGAGGAAGTCATAACCACCCATACACAAGACAAAAGAATTTCATGGCTGCTCCTTTGCCATACTTTCTCTCAAGTACTGAGAAAATTGATGTAATGCTTTACACAACATACAAAACTGGTCAGTCAAACCTTGAACTGGCGGCCACATGAATACTAGCATGTACAGCCTCAAAATCTCAAGATATAACTCTCGAGACGATGCTGTCATTTTCTGAAAGAAGCTTTTAACGTTCACCTTACCAGTCAATAAAGCACATTCCATCTTCTAATTTGCGTTGTTTTATTGCATTTAATAGATCGGATACCACATACGAATGTGTCTTATTGAACTGATCTTCTAGCGGAACAGTGTATATCTTTTCACACAGACACAACTCTCTGTGATGAATTCGCTGTCTGTATCAAAGGTAATATTTTTTCTGATGGATACGTCTGCTGTGTTTGCTGCAAGGTAAATACTGATTTAGCTCAAGCTTGCATGGTCGCCGTAAATCTTTTTGGTCATAAGGGTTATGATTTCGGACGTTTTTTCATGTCTCGATAAGAACTCTCGGTTTTGCTCTACGTTCTGTCTGATCTTATAGCAGCTTTGAAATCGTCTGAGTTGAATGAACATTTTTCTTTTGAAATTACGATATACTTGAGTTTCGGATACAGTCGGACTGCAGTTACGCCTCAAACCAAATCTTCCGTCAAGTATTGCAGTCCACTTGAGCCAGTGATCTAGAATTTCATATCTTCACTGGATGTTTTATGCCTGTTGGGATGATCTTTTGCTTGGTTTTCAGATGAAGAATTTGGCACCGATCACGGGTTCTTTCTCAATACACTGATCTAGTTTAATACAGTTGTAATGGGAACACTGTTGCTTCTGTGCAGCAGAAGATAATGGCGTTAATGAGAACTTGATGGAAAGTGTCATCAGTGGTGTGGATCCAAGTATTTTACAAATACTAGGAAGATGACGATCTCTTGTTAGTTTTAGAGCTGTACAATGCAGCATCATGTGCATGAGTGTTTCTGGGCTCTCCTTATACAGAGGACATGTGTGTTCGATTTCATTTTGATTGAAGCGCCGTCTATTCACTTGCAGAGGATAAACCCCGGTCATCAGTTTGTTTTAATGAATGCAGCAGTCCTGCTTCATGTTTGTATATATAAAGGAGCCTTTTATACAGTCTAGGTCCACATTCAGCAAGTCTAGATTGACTGATTACACATATGAAATTAGGAGCCTAAAAAACAAAATATTATGGATGAAGGAACAGTAAATGATTAAAAATGATCATAGACTAAATTTTGGTCTATGAAAGCAGCTGCTCTCTCATGTGGGTTGGTTTGCACTGTGTTCCACATATAAATGTCTTTCAGTTGAAGTATCTGTCTTCATGGTATAGTGAAGAGTGGTGATTTTCTTTTCACGTAATTGTCACAATAGCTTTGAATTACTGTCTTCACTGTACTCTTCCAGACTTTTTTTGTTGGTTGCTTTTTTAGTAAATAATAAATGGAAGGTAATCCATACATAGCTATTCTGACGGTGGTCTTACTGAAGCAGCTTCTTCTGTTCACGACAAGGGAAACTGATCTGAGAAGTTTGTGCTATGTAGAGTTGACATCCTTCATATCTTTTAGCGACAGTAATAAAGGAAGTGACGTCATTTCTCTCGGGCATAAAAGGGGGCTAGGTCCACTCGAGGTAGATTTTGTTCCTATTTCATAAGAAATTTTTCTCTCTAGCTTTGGTCTGGTGTTTAGGTTTTGTTCGCTTTTTAATAGTTGTTTTCAGTCGAAATTGTTCTGAGTTTAACAAGTCTTTTTCTGGATACGATTGGATAGTGAAAGTTCTTGGTTTTAGCGTTAAAAGACATGGCCTCACTCAGATTCATCATTGTAAACTTTCAAATATTTTATTTATGCACTTACTTTATGTATTTGAATAAATTATTCCAAGTTTGTTTCACGATCTTCACAAGATCATTTCTTACAAGTGAGCGTTACGTCTCTTAAAGGAGACAGTGATAACAGCAAGGTTTTGATAGTCGCTTACAATGTTGGCTGGATCCAAAAGTTGGAACATTCATCCGAAAAGGTTACCACTACTGGCCTTGCAATACTGTAATACTATACATGAAATAACAAAACACAAAGAAGTGAAATACTGTTGATGCTGTCAAGAGTATTTCACTAACATCACAGCTGAAAGTATTATTGCAGGGAGAAAGCCTGCAACACTATTGTGGGAAAGCATTGTGTTGAAACCTGTGAGCAAAGACAAAACCTAGTGAACCATGGGTGGTGGTGCGCTGAAATTCAACCTTACTGCATGAATAACAGTTCTCTTCTGCAGACAAATTCCAAAACCACTGGCAAGATATAAACATATGTCCTCCTAATCCAAGCCATAGGCGCTAACCACGCTATCCAAACCCAAAATACACAAATCAATAGTCACAGATGATATTGACAATTTATTGTAACTACGTTACTCTAAACAACAGATAATATACTAGTGGGAAGAGCTCAGGGTCTGACAGATCATTTCAAACAGAAACAAACAAACAAATAAACAAGCGAGCCAAACGGGACATTATGTTTTCAGCTAGGAGGATACACAACATTATTATGACCTGGTAGACAGAGAGTTTAACACATATCACAGGAAAGAATAATTTTGTTGGCATCTTTTGTCATTTTCAGCTGAATTTATAAAGAATATTATACCAGTCAATCCTTATAGCACCAACTTTGTACAGGAGTGACATCTAACTAACATCTATTACAATTTTTTCAAAATTTGAATTTTTTTTTTTACAAAAATAAGTTACAGAAATACCAATTATATGATTTTACAAAAAAATCGTATTTTGACACATAATAAATCTAACAAAAATAACATAAAAAGATGAAAATTTCAAAAACATTTGCCAACATGTTTTGAGTCCACTTGATTATATGGGTTAGCTCTGTAACATAGACTTAAATGAATTAAAAAAGATTAAAAAGTAAAGAATAACTCCAATGATATTTACATCTAACTGGAACTCTTTTCAGTGAGCAAGGATGATCTCTCATTGATGACTAAAATACAAAATGTGATGATAGCCGACATATTTACTTGACTTCCAAAACATTATTCAGACACACTCAATCCTTATTTATAACAAAATTATCTTTTCTAAATGGACAATCTGTTATTTCATCAACAGTTGAAGCTAAAATATTTCATATAATATTGACTTTACCAAACATTGTGAAAATACAAGTATAATAACAAAAGAACAATTATTGATGATTCAGATGACTACATACACTTGATTTTGTAGTTAAAGAGATCAATGACTAACAGAGGATCATTAATTAAATTCTATATAAACAGAAAAGTATGATATTTCATTTAATAAATATTCTGAACAATTAACCTCCAACATAATATGCAATCATATTTCTTCTAATAATCTTTATAACTGCTTGACAAACAATTCTAATCTGCAGTATTTTAACAAAGCCTGTTAATTTCTCTATGATGGATATTTACAATGGTTAGTATGTCATAACAAATAATGTAAACAATATTATGCTTTATAGGAAATAGTTATAAGGTTCTTCAAATCCAAAATCCCATATTCTTTAAAATTTAAAGAATACACTGAGCATGTAAAGTTTTAACATTGTGTTCAGTTTCTCGTTTACATGATACACTAGATTTCAGATTACTAATACACATTAGCCGTTTTCAAAACTACAAATTTCGGACATAATTTTCAACTTTAAGTAAAACTGTAGTTGAAACTTTTATTCTTAAAAAATAATTAGATATGACTTATCAGGGAAATTCTTTAAGTTTTTATTAATTGCATTTCATGATAATCATTTTCTCATAAATTTTGAGTAGGGTATAATAAGGGTACGGGACCAACGGTGGACCAACGTATCTTCTCATTACTCTTACGTCGAAACTACTCCGCAATTATTTTGCATTAAGATCATGTGTCATATTTGTGCATTACCAACAACTGTTTTTCTTCTTAAAAATGTATTAATCACTTATGAATATTGATTAATTTCTAATATATAAACCTTTTTAATGTCATATTAAAACTTTATCTTTAAAGAACATTTCAACATTTTAATTTAGAAATTTCCTAATTTTCATATCTAAATTAAATGACAAACAATACATTACTCTTAATGATAGTTGGCAAGATGATCAACATAATGTCGATTAACAAAGACACCTTTAAAAAATATTTACAAAATTTGATAAATTTTAACTGTTAATCTCTATACAAAAAACAGTCCTTAAACTGTTGACATTAAAATATATTTGACTTGCAAGACTAATATCTTTCTACTTGCGTGAGAATATGCATAAGCAACTTCTTTCTAACAACGTTATATATGTATAAGCTCTATATACAATTTAGATAGAATAATATACAACAATAATTACACAACAAATATACATTAATAAAATGTTAAAGAGTCAATGAAAAATTATAATTTTCATAAGATTTAAAAATTTAAAGAACAATATTATAAGCAAGCGAAGCAGTGCAAATACTTTATGTAGTGAGCATTTGAAAAGTGTACAACTAACAATGGAAAAGCATAACAGTTGCCCAGAGACTACCCGTCTAGTAAAGCTTACCCTTGAATATATCCATTCCATATTTCATTACAATAAGTTTCTAATCATTACAAATTTAATCAAATCTCAAAGACAGCTATAAAGCAAGGCTTGTAGTTTAAAGTAGTCACTAGATGTCTCAACTAAGAGGTAACCGTTAAACATAAATAATTGGTACTTTTGTTGAAAGCAATCCAGAATTTTGGGAAAATACTCGAAATGCAATGAGTGAATTCAAAGTATCACCTGTTTCATGTTCTAACTCATCAATATGACCAAATCATCTCATACATTTTGAAGAACTTTTTGTTTTAAGGACAGCTAAAGATCAGCTTAAAGAGACCCTACATGATTCTCATGACGTTTTGGTGTCCTGTCTGAAAGCATTAAAGTGTAGATGAACTAAACGACTGCTCCCAATTACAAGCCCTTGACAAGTTTGACATTGCCAGTTTAAATGCTAAATAAGCTAAATCTCACATATACTCTGAGTAAGGGAAAATGCTACTAAAAACATATTTTGTTATTGAAAACTTTATCACATTTGAGAAAAGCCTTTTTTAAAGTATCATCATTTCATATATATATATATCATTTGATTTGCTCTTACTTGAGTTACTGAATACTTAACTTAAAATATTCTAGGAAATAGCTGCTTAAACCTGTCTGGAATTACAAGAATTACAGGGGAGTAAGTGGTAAGTAGGCACTTGAACTAGCTTCTGTATATTATCTGCTTTTGGAAAGACTGTCTTTCCAATCATCAAACAAAACAAAATACATTATGAAGAAGGAATGTGTATACAAAATCATACGGATGCCATGACTTGATTGTGATAAAAAAAATTCAAAATTTTCTGTTTAGTTACTTCCCTATTCCTTTTGGTCATCCATCTTTTCTCAGGGGAATCATCTGTATAATGCTCTGGAGGCAAATGTTATTATCTCTCTTCCGCACTTTCAGTGATGGTCAACCTATCATCATGATATTTTGTAAAATATCGGCCAATCAAAATCAACACCATGTTCCAAACAGCACTTCACCTCTAGAGCATAGTGGACAGTTAAAAAACCCTTTCTTTAGAGATCATTGGAAAGATATTCCTAGCAATATCTAGACTCAATTCAAGTTCATATGTAAAATCAGTATGATAAACCACTGCAATATTTCGAGTCATTCTAGGTAGATGGCATAATCCAAGCAGTGGAAGGAAGTTTCATGTCTACAAATATTTTTGAAAACTTTGGAAATATAGAAAAATATATTCTTGTATGATAACATGAAGACAAGAAAAGGTTTCAAGGGTCTATTCACTTACTTGTACATAATAACACAAAGTCTTACAAATTATGGCACTGGTTCTTGCACACCACGAAACTCTTCAAGATCTATGAAAGGTTACACATTTACAATTGCACGGTGCAGTATTGCAAAGAAACAAACTATCGTTTTGAATACAGAGGAATGAGGCGTGTTATGAGACCTTAACCCAGGATATAAGACTCATAGAGGGAGACTGAAAGATGGAAAGACAAGAGAGATAGAGAGCAAATCATAGGAACAAGAGTGAAAACAGAAAAAGAAAGAGAGATGTCACATCGGAGCTTGATGGTGTCTATTTGAGAACAAATGTGGGGTCGTCTAAATTGTCAACTTCTGGCGGTGAGGGCGAGTTCATGTCGTCGAAGCGTGCAGACACGTTGAAGGGGGAGAGATCGGGTGCAGCAGACTCGTTGTCAGCAGCGGAGAGGAACTCCATCTCATCCCCAGCGTCGTTAGAGGGCGACACCTGTAGTGAGGAGATGTTTACATGTACAGAAGGCTGAGGAACAGGTGCTTCTGTGGTCACAGTTCTAAACCCAACACCCTCACAGGTACCATAATAAGTCAGATATTGTATGGACACCTAAACAGGCAACCATCATGTGAAGACAAGTTTAATTATTAAGGCTGAAGCATGGAGACTTCTACGTATAAAGATGGCATTGACTATTCGAGGTCATCTCTTAAGATAACAACCTTTGAGTCATGATATCGAGTAACATACAGAAAACCATCACTAAAAAACACATTCAACTATTTTAACAAAATTACAAGTATTTTGTATATTTATGAATGATACCTACCTCTAAACTTATATGCATTTCCTTGTTTGTTTACAAACATCTAACAACAAATCAAACCTTAATCAAGTCTAGAATTAGACATGTTAAACTTTTCGAGTCTCCACACTTCGCACGTGCAAATCGTGCCCCATGTCACCCACAATCCTTCAGTCCTATCGAGCTCACTTTCTTGTAGAAGGCAACCCAATAAGCTGATATCCGATCCGTGGGGAGGACAGGGCGGGTTCCAAACTATAAGTTTAGAGGTAGGTATCATTCATAAATATACAAAATACTTGTAATTTTGTTAAATTTCTTTCATTCACTACCTCTAAACTTATATGCAGATTCCCACAGATCGGTGGAGGGTAGGATATCAGCTAGTGATGCTGGAGACTCAAAAAGAGTAACTGCCTTTAACCAAAAAACAGAGGTCGCGAGAACCAAGTTCCTGCTAAACCAAGTAATGGTAGGCTGGCCTAGGCAGTCGTGGATTTACAACCGTTAACTGCGGTCGGCCAACATAGGATTTCTCAGCGAGAAGGAGGAACTCCGTCCTTACAACCTCTTTCCAATCAAGAGTTGTAATTACCTATGTTACTGCTTGGAGGCCTGGACTGCACCGGCTGCCACAAATGGTCCCAGTTGATGAAGTCCTTGGAGGTCAGATTGGACATCCCTCAGATAGAAAGTTGAGAAGGTCGTTGACGAGGCCCAGTATCCAGCAGAGATGACGTCCTCGACCGAGGCAGAGTGCCACAGGGGGGCTGACGTAGCCCAGGCTCTAATTTCATGCGCAGACACCTTACCAAATATCGGCGGAGACGTCGCAGATTTATGGTAAGCTGCCTTAATCGTCTTTTTCAGCCATGCTGAAACTGTGTTTTTCGTAATGTCCTTATTGGAAGAAGGGAGACATGGTAGAAAAAGCCTATGTCTACCCCTTCTAAAGAACTTGGTCCTGGTCAGGTACTCCCTAAGAGAACGAACTGGACAGAGAAGAAGATCCTTTTCCATGCCGTCTGATAGAGCAACGGACAGAGCCGGAACAGAGAAGCATCTTCTTCCCAACGGCCCAACTGTCGACTTCTGATTTTTTGCCACGAAACCGGGAAGGGTAGTAAGGGATACGGACTGCCAGTCTTTAGCATGCGTCATGGTAGAATGGTCTAAAGCATGTAACTCTGACACCCTGCTTGCAGAAGCCAGCGCCAACAGGAAAGCTGTCTTCCAAGACAAAAACTGCAGGGAAACCTCTTTGATAGGCTCAAACGGATCTGACAGCAGAGCGGACAACACCACCGACAGATTCCACTTAAGCTGAAACTTGGGAGTCTTCAGATCCTCTAACTGAAACGATCTGGACAAGCGATGAATGGTCTGGTCCCTTGACAAATCGACTCCTTGTAAAGCTAAGGCAGTTGTTAAAGCCGATTTGTAGCCATCGATTGTTCCCGCCTTCAACTTCTTCTCCTTCCTCAGAAAGAGCAAGAACTCAGCGACGAGTGGGATGGAGATAGCAGCATCAGACTGGAATTGCTGCTTCCACTCGGTGAATTTACTGTATCTGCAGTCATAGAGGGCAGAAGTCGAAGACCTGAGGCCTCCCCGAACTGCTTCTGCGACTTCTTGAGAAAACCCACTTCTCCTGAGGTTACGTTCGATAACCTCCAGGCGTGCAGATGTAGAGACTCGGGGTTTCGATGAAACCTGTCGGACCTTGGCTGTCTCAGTAAGGTTTGAAACACTGGCAGCTCCACCGCCGGATGGATTGACGACATCAACAGATCTGGATACCAAGGACGATTGGGCCAGGCTGGAGCAATCAGAATGATGACGCAGCTGTGACGTCTTGCCTTCTCCAAGACTGCTGGAACCAGCGCTGGTGGAGGGAAGGCGTAAGCAAGAAGACCGTCCCAGCTGATTGACATTGCGTCTACGGCGAAAGCCCGTGGATCCGGAACCGGACTGACGTAGACTGGAAGCTGCGTGTTCAGACTGGTCGCGAACAGATCTATCATCGGAGATTCCCACAAGTCTGCCACCATCTGGAAGGATGTGGGATGAAGAGTCCATTCTGTTGACTGGATCTGGTTCGGCCGTGACAAGCTGTCTGCTAGAACATTCAGATGACCTGGAATGTGTCTGGCCCTGATCTGACACCCGTTCATGTCGATCCAGTCGAACAGTTGAAGACAAAGATCTAACATCCCCTTTGATCGTGTCCCTTCTTGACGATTTACGTAGGCCACTACTGTCGTGTTGTCTGACGCCAACATTACCTTTTTCCCTCTCAACTGGTTCTGCCAGAACTGAAGAGATTTCCAGACAGCCAACATCTCCAACTGATTGATGTGAAGTGGCGCTTCTTCCCGAGACCAAGTGCCCTGAAACATCTGGTCCATGAGGTGTGCACCCCAGCCCACAATGGACGCGTCTGTCACCAGCAGAACATCCTGCACAAAAGGGACCAGCTGAACTCCCTGCAGCACGTTCTGGTCTTGAAACCACCAATGAAGAGAGCGAAGGATCTCTGGTGGAGGACAGCAAACAGTGGAAAGCTCGAGAGATCTCACGGAGTTGATCCAGCACTGAAAGTGACGAATTCTCAGCCTCCCCCTGTTGGTCAAATCCTGCATGCTCGTGAGTCTGCCCAACAGGGACATCCACTGCCTTAGGGTCTGGGGAGACTGAGCCATAGATCGTATCAAGTTCCGTGCTACCATTACCCTGTCCTCTGGAGGAAGAATCTTCGAGATTCCTGTGTCGAAGATGGCTCCGATGTATTTTACCCTCTGGTTCGGAATGAAGTCGGACTTCTCCGGATGCACGATGAACCCCAGATGTTCCAAGGTAAAAACGGCAAGATCTCTGTTCTCCTCCAGACCCTGGTGAGACTGATCTGGCAACAGGAAGTCGTCTAGGTACCCGTGGATCCTGATGGACCTGGAGTGCAGAAAACTCAGTACCGGAGCTGTGATTCGAGTGAATAGCCAAGGGGCTATCGAGATCCCAAACGGAAGAACCTTGAACTGAAACAACCTGCCGTTGACTGCGAAACGAAGATACTTCTGCGACGCTGGATGAATTGGAACGTGGAGATATGCATCTCTCAGGTCTAACGAGACCATCCAGTCCCCTGGTCGTAGAGCCAGTTTCAGCGCCGGTATTGATTCCATCCTGAAGTGAGGCGGTCTCTGCAGGAAGTTCCGGTTCAAGTTCTTCAGGTCGATGATCATGCGCAGCTCGTCCGTGTCCTTCTTGGGAACAAGAAAGATTGGTGAATAAAAACCTTTGGAGACTGTCTTCGGATCCAGTTCTATCACAGCATCCTTCACCAACAGCTTCTGAATTGCCTCCTCTGCTGCCACCAGAGGAGGATCGGACAGATGAAAACATGGACCCTCCGGAAAGAAGGTAACCGGAGGAAAAGAATGGAATATCAGACGATAGCCCTGAGAAACTACAGCTTGGGCCACTGAGTCCCCGAAGAGGGTGCCACTAAACAAAGGAGCCTGGTACAACTTCTCTTTTATCTTTGGGTCAGTATTCTGTGGCAGCTGCTTAATGTAAGCTGAACGTCTTAGCAGAGTTAACTGGGAGTCCATCCAGAGGAGATGACGATCGAGATCCAAGACGGCATCGCCTAACGAGTCGAAGAAGGCGTTGGCTGTGGCCAAGGACGAGAAGGGAACCGAAGTAGACCCCTTAGGGTCAGCAGATTCCGGAATTGCCGGGAGTTGTCTAGCCGCAGTGGCCGCAAACCAATGAATATATGAGGAAGTTTGCATCGCTTTATGGATAGAAGTCTCCACCTCCTTGAGACGGCTATCGTTCACCTTTATCTGCTCCGAAGGCGTCCCCTTCCCCAACAGGTAGCGGAAGTTGTCATCCAAAGAAGTTTCTTCTGCCTTGGTAAAGTTCGCATTATGAACTTTATAGGGAAACCCCCTGTAGAACGAGCTTCTAGATGGTTGCTTATCGAAGCCCAACGAACCCACTCTCTCCGACAGTTGTGCCGCTAACTGGGCCGTGGAGTCTGGTGGAGGTAGAGACTTAGCCGCCACAGGAACAGTCTTTGGAGCTCCCCTACTGATGTCATTCTGTATGGGCTGCGTGGGAGCTGGAGGACGAGTCAAGTCTGGGAAGTGCCGGTAGACCTCGTCTATCTTCTCAAACCAGGATAAGCCCTGAAAGGGAGAGTCCATGGAGGCATCCTTCTTGTTTCTCTTGACTACAGTACCCGGCTGGGAGCCATAGAAAGAAATCTCAGGCGGGTCCCCAGACTTCCTCTTGGAGCCTGAGCCGACGGACCGCTGGGAGACCTCTGGCCGCTGGTTGTCCACGGGCCGCTGGTTGTCCACGGACCCCTGGTTGTCCATGGGCCGCTGGTTGTCCACGGGCCGCTGGTTGTCCACAGTCTGCTGGTTGTCCACAGGCCGCTGGTTTTCCACTGGCTGCTGGTTATCCATAGGCCGCTGGTTTTCCACTGGCTGCTTCCGGCCCCTGGGACGCCACTGGACTTCTTGGGAAGATGAGGATGACGACTTCTCATAGTCCACCAAACTGTTCTGGGAACGGTTGCGCTCAGTCGAAGAAGCAGAAGCTGTACTGGAGGGCCCCTTGTCCGTGGACTTGTCCCCCTCCGTCGGAAGAATGATGGGAAGCCGTCCCCTATCAGTACCCATGGGGTTCCCATTGGTCTTCGTCTTCGTCACCCCCTTGGAGAACTTCCTGGCCGCCTCAGCCCCCTTTGTTGATAGTCTGTGGCCCTTCTTGGTCAACCTTGGGTCCCTGGATGACGGCGTGGGCAGCGCGGAATCAAATACAGATGGGGCGATGATAGAGATGGCATCTTCTGACTTCTCTTCACCCCCCCGCCGACCAGTTATGTGGGAGACTAAGTCTCGCCCTGGCGACGGGGTGAGCCTTTGCTCCTCCGGTACCACTCCTTCAGCTACCTCCGGAAGGCTCATCAAGCGGTTCATCAATGGCAACATCTTCTGTGCCATCAATCTGAACTGGGCCAGATCCGCTGCCAGGTCCGTCTGGGGGGGATGGAGACTGTAGAGGTCTTGGACGTCGCCTTCGCCAAGCTTCTCTTGCGTGCAGCCACATAAGCTTGGAAGACAGGTTCATCTAAGTCGGAGCAGAACTCGCAAGGCCGGTCGAACGAGCAGTTGATCCCGTAACATCGTGGACAGCAAGGATGAGGATCAACCGCCGACATGAATTTATGGCACCCCTCACACTTCTTGGAGTTGCTCATGATACTGTGAATAGTTAAGGAAAATCGTTAACACACAGGTAATCATGATACACAATATCAAGTATATATAAAAATGAAAAATATATACCAAAGAAGTGATAAATGTAGAAAGAAGAATCATACATAGAAAACTACATATGAAAAAACATTGAAATAAAAAATAACCCTCAAGTGAAATTTAAACTTATAATTACACATAGAGGAGATACTAGAAATTAAATATAATAATTTAATTTCCTACCAAAAATATACATTTTCCAAACCCAACTAAATCGTAAGGCTGGAGAATTGATAAAATATAAAAATCAAAAATTAAATTTAAACCCGAGTGTAACTTACAAACACGAGGGTCAAAATATATGTGAAAATGGAAGCGTCGTAAAATGCAAATCAACCGCATGAGAAAAGACGCTACATAGCGCGAATACACGCTACACAAAAAACGGGTAGAAATACTCGAGAAGAAAATCGATAAATGGGCGGCTTACCATACCCGAATACCCGACAATCATTAAACGAGGTCAATAATACATAAAACATATTTAGCCAAACAATCGTAAAGCTAAATAAGAATTATTAGAATAGCAAAATTTAAAAATTCCTGTCACGTGTACGAACACGAGATACGAAGCACGCCATTTTGAAGTGCAACGAAGAATAAACTCCTCAACAAAAAAGGAGAATAAATGAATATTTACAATGTTGCATGTAAAAAAGATATATATGATAATCATAACGATACCAGGATACTGGAAACAGGGAAGTTTCGTAATTTAAAGGTAAGATTTCTCTCCGGTAGACAGCAACGTCTTTGCAGGTTGCGTAACAACAAGAAAGTGAGCTCGATAGGACTGAAGGATTGTGGGTGACATGGGGCACGATTTGCACGTGCGAAGTGTGGAGACTCGAAAAGTTTAACATGTCTAATTCTAGACTTGATTAAGGTTTGATTTGTTGTTAGATGTTTGTAAACAAACAAGGAAATGCATATAAGTTTAGAGGTAGTGAATGAAAGAAATATCACTATTTTTCGAAAACCTGGATCAATTTGCCAGTTTCTTCAATTAACTGAAATAAGATCGAGCCATTTGCTCACATTTTGTTTTTTCTACACAATTATATAGACATCTGAAACCCAACAGAGACATCTCACAAATCAGATAGCTAGCTTTGTTGCCATGTGTCCACAAGTGCACTATAAAACTCTGAACAACGCGGAACAGTTAATGCTGTGCGATGGAATGACTTAAAGCTCTCAACAGTCTAATTTTTGGCTCATTTTGGGGAAACTGATTAAAGATGAATCCTTAAGTTCTTAAAAGACCAAACAAGTTTGAATATAAAGTCAGAATTTTAGATCTTATTCATATGAGATTGCCAATTTACTTATAGCTCACCTGTGCGTCAGATTTTGACATTGGATAAGTGGAGGGGTTATCACTGAAGTTGGAGAAGGGGAGAGTCTTGGGTGGCTCATCATCCATATCCTGAAATATACGTACTAGTAGTAAGAATTATATTTTATACAATATACATCTATCCTTTTCCTCTTAAGAGCATTTCATCTTAATGGCAGTAAAATGTGTGGGAGTGACTAGGCACAGAATAAGTACTGCATTCTGAAAAGACACATTATACCCGGCTCCCCTCCAGATGAAGAAGTAAGCATATACTCCAAAACATCATGAATCTCACAATAAAGAAGTTGTTATCCAGAAAAACTTGTCTTCCTTCTGTATATATAGCTTCTAAATGCCCCTCAAAGACTTACACTATTTGAAAATAAAGGCTTATTTTTATTGAAATTATTCCAGGCAAATTAATAAACTTTAGAGAGTTAACATTTCTTGGTACTGTATCCGTGGACAACCTACCCTGTAAGAAGGCAACATGTCAGTGGGAGTTCCTGAGCGACTTCGCTGGAACTTGGGGCGGCCCATGTCTGTCCTCATCGCGTTCATCTGTATGCTCATTTTCTTGAGAATCCAGTCAGGCACCGTGAACCCGTACAACTCATCCATTAGCAGGTTAGGACTGTCTCTGTAACATACACAAGAGGGAGGCTTTCTTATCTAGTCATCTAGGTGAGAATAATGGGGGGAAAAACTATCACAATTTAAGAACCTTGTAGCACAAAATAAGATGTTAGTACTACAGTGTTGAACTTTGTAAAATGATGTATGAAGTAGGTCCAACAATATGAAAAACATGTACAACAATTGGAGAGATCTGTTGAAGAATGTGAGAATAGAATGTCAGTGTTATAAAATGAATCAACTGACATCTATACATGCAAAAAAAAATACTATGTAGATCCTGACCTGTACTCGTCTGTCTGACTGAGGTCCTGTATATCCTCCACCAACAGCATGTAAGCCTTTCCACCCGTGGCCGGCATCAGATGGTGCTCGTACAGCCATGCCTTGTCATCCTGGTCTCCCGAGTACTGTCACACAGATTTGCTTAAGTCAACATAATGTGACGATATACATGCATTGGTGAATTATATGTTCCATCCCAATGAATGATATCGAATAGCATCTGTCAAAGAATTAACAGAAAATTTTCAAAAAGGGTTTAAGACATTTCCAAGTATAAAACATCAATTGCAGTAGCACAGATTCATCTAATATCTCGTCAGACTTGGTAGCCAGTGCGAGAGGCTTGAACAGTAAGACAGGATAGTGTAGTCTACTTTCACAGAACCAATTGATGATGTGACCCCTTTGGAGGCAATATTTGAATTATCGTACATTGAAACAGGCCAGAGGAATTTCTTCACAACCATTATATCATTATATGTTTCAATAATCCACATGATAACATGTAGGTATTCTATGAATGAATTACCTTGAAAATGTCTGGATGCTTTATGTACAGCCGACCACGAGTTGCTCCCAATCCCAAAGCTCTGAAGAGTGTGAGAATAAGTTTGCGTAACATTCACACAAATTGTCTTCATAAAATAACTATAAACAAAGGCTTTATCAATGAGTAATGTAACTAATACAATGTAAGAAACAGAACAAATCTCAGTGAAGTAAAACATAAGAAAGCATTGCAAAGATTCTTCAGGACACAATATCACCCACTGGTCCTTCATGAGTCATTGGAGGTAATTTTGCATCATTATTTCTTGAAAGTAAAGAAGAATATTGTCGTAAGACGATAAAAACTCACTTATTTGCTCTTGCTCCCATTACGAACTTGGTTTCAGTTGTGAGGCGGTCAGGGTTCCACTAAAAGTGAACACCAATCAGCGTAAATGGATTGTATTTAAAGGTGAAAATCTTTGAAAAAGTGCAATTTTAAAAAAAACCTAAACTATTTAGCTGCTACTCTACTTAAGTTAAACAATTTTGGAGCTGTCAAGTTATAGGAACTTCACTTTGTTTATGAAGGATATAATGCAGGATCAGTCACCAGCTTTAGATAGTTATTTTGGTGTTTGCTTGGAGAGGGAATAAACAATTTGTTAGCAGTTAGCCTTTTAAGTTGAGATAGGCACAAATTACTCAGTAATAAGAGTTGCCAAGATTAGTCTGAATGAGCAGGACAATGCTGTCAAGTGCCATAATGTGTAATTTTCTAAATAAGTAAATATTTCTATAAAAACATAAGAATGATTTTTACCTTTGGTCCTTCTCTTTTAACTGGTTCGTTGGGTTTGACAGAGCGCAAGGGAGTCCCCCTTCTGTAAGAGATACCAACAAAATAAAGATACATTGTATCAATCATGTCACATGAAATGCAAAATACTAACAGTAGGTCATGTTTTAGATATTTTGAGCACCTTTTTAAATGTGGTATAGATATATATATATATAAAACTATTAAAAAAACAAAAAAACTTGATCATGATCATCAGCAGACTGTCAATAATTTTATCAATCAGGAATCTAACTAATACACAGATTACGATAAGAATACCAGAGCAGAGAAAAGAACACAAACCCTGATTGGTGGAGAGGTGGCCTTCCTTTCCTCTGAAAAGAAAATTGCTCAATGTTAACATTTAATTCAAATTTGATTGAAACAATTTTTACAATTCTTAGAAAACTGTATCGTTGGCTTACGGAATTTGAGAAAAGATTACACCCATTTCAAAGCTATCTTAACAAATCCTAGCTTAAGACAAACAATTTGAGCACTTGAGCTTGCCATGTCTTGTTTTACAATAGAAAACCCATGTGAGTCTTATTAACAAACCTTCTTTATCTTTGGTACACTGACGTCGCTCCCTGCCTCTGAGTTGCTGTCTGACGGTCTTCTCCTACGTACCTGTAATGTCAAAATTTTCTAGAAAGTGGAAGAATTTCTAAATTTTCAAATGTGTGGATCATTTTCCTTTGATCCAGTGTAATGATAAATCGTGTATTTGGCAACAGTGGTGGATCAATGAAATCCTGTGCTGAGATCATGGTGCGAATAAGATGAACTTCGGATAAGCAAAAGTAATGTCTAGCCTTTACAATTATTCAAAACTTATAAACTTTTTTTTCCTAGTCAAATGTTTCATCTGAGCAATTCCTACATAATATCTAAACAAAAGTAATTCTGCTGAATGTAGTTCATATAAATTCTAGGAGTCTATCAAAAGTATTTTCAGCTTAATGTAGTTCATAGATTCAAAGAGTGTATAAAAAGTAATTCATATACTCTACTCACATATCCCCTCCTGCCGCTATTACTGCCAGTTTCAGACACGGTGTCAGTGTCGTCTCTCACCGGGGTAACGCTGCGGCGAGGGGTTTCCATCACGTACATCTTCTTGGCCTTGAACAGAAAGGATCAAAGTTAACTTCTTTATGTTCACTGTTTACCTTTGTTACAATACACAAGAAGATAAGCCCTTAAACCCTCTTGCATCAGTAAGTGGGAAGTGGGTGCAATCATCCATTGATATTGTCATTGTGAGATAATGCTTTAAATGAATTTCAGTCAAATCAAAATGAAATAAACTGATTATAATAATTGAAAAGACAACGCGATGAAAACAGTTATCTCCCTTATATCCCAATATCTCTGCTTCAATCAAGATGCTTTAGATTAAGAGCAGCGGACCCTTAATGAATAATATTGCAAAGGGCCATATTGATTAATTATATATAATAATTACATATATCTAGTTAGTGACTTTTTTCTCTCATATATACTATTTCCAGTCCCTCACAGGTAAACAATCATAAGATTATCTAATGTTGGTTTCCATGGTAACTGACTGACCTCTTCTAGAATCTGCCTCTGCACTGCATGCAAGTGTTCGTCGCTCACTGCGTTCTGCCCATTGTTTATCTGGATGTTGTTGATAGCAGGTTTGAAGAATTTCTAAAAAGAAAGAGTTTTGATACTACAAAATGATTCCACGTCAAAACATAGATGTCATTTAATCCATCTGAACAGAATGACATACCTCTAACTAAATTAGAATAAAATTATTAATCTCATGAATGAAGCCAATAACCCATGAGATTTGATCTTAGCATCCTAATAGCCAAAGAGGAGTTGAGGTGGAAGAGCATTGCTGCCATGAATATCAAATTATTCAAACATCCGTATTTTTGTTTTTGCCTGATGGGTAATGACAGCATCAGCTTAAACATTTAACATTATCAAATACATCTGTAAATAGCCGGCCACTATTAGTTGCTGAAATTTACTCTGCATATCCTTTGTAATACCGGTAAGTGTTTTTCTGAAACAAGTCAACACTCATTCAAAGCAAGACATTTAATTTTTCATATTATCATTAAATTTTATCTTAATAACCTTTTAAGATCAGCGCTTGAATGACTGATTTTTGTCAAGCATTTACATCTTAATCTTAAATTTCAATCTCTTTCACTAGCCATTGCCTAGAAGACTAGATTTGTTTTCCAAATCCTGACTATACATTACTCACATCTATGTAAGATTTGACGATCTGGTCAATTTCCTTGTTTATATTTCTTTGGAGATTTTGTCTCAGGATGTCTAATGACTTAGCTGCGCTGGTAATAGAGCAAGCTCTGAAAAAAAAAATATCTTCATTTATAAAATCAATGTAAGTGATAAGGCATAATGTTGAAAGCATTAAAAGGTTGAGCTAGATAAATTTGGTTTGTTGTCATTTTAGGGCACCTATCTATACACCAAAGGACATATAGGCTGTTTAGCCTTTCCCAGACATCTATAACATTTTGGCAAAGAGCAGACAATGTTAAGTGGACATGGTTTATAAAATAAAATAATTGCTGAGATGAAGCAGGGTTAGGGTTGCTCTTAATAAAACCGTAAACCATAATGTTCCATTTGTAAGAAAGAAGACACTAACTTAGCTCGCTGTACAGCTACTGACTGTGCCCTATATGCAGACCTGTAAGTTGTGTTGTTCACCGGGAAATTTGCTAAATTCTGTAGTCTCATGTTAAAGGGTTTTATCTGAAAAAAGAGAAATGAAATAAAATTACAAATTTGCTAAAAGTTAGCTTCAGAAAATAATTCAAGAAAATAAACCTAAAAAGATTGGATTCAACTGATTAGAAAAGTACTTTATTTTTAAGTCATTGTGGTCCCCTGATGCAGTAATATCCATTCCATACCTTATTAGTCTTCCTAATTAAAATTCCGTTAATAACACAATGGAACGGTTTGACGCTAAGCACAATAGCCCTTAAGGTTGTAGCAATAACATGGATAGATTAGAAATTAGACAAACTAAATAGCTAATAATTCAATATAAAACCGTACCCATGATTCCTCCCCGACAGGTTGCGACGTCTCACTAACGTGATTGAAAGCTCCAAAAACATTATCATCTCTTTCTTCTTTCTTTACAAGTGGAACCTCAGGAACCAATCGCGGCATCTCAATCTGATGCTCTTTTTCAGTTTGGATTGGTCGACGTAAATCTGACATATCTGAGGCAGACCGAGGAAAGAAGGGGGCAGAGAGCGGAGTCTTTTGTTTGTCCTGGTTGCTGCTGTGTGAATCGGAACTTACTGTGTAGGAAGGGATTGGAACATGGCTTGTTATGGCTTTGCTTGGAAACGTAAATGGGTTCACGTGAGGTGGAACGGGTCCCTTGGACTCTGGGAAGCGAGTGGGCACAGGTTGAGGGAGATACTTGGCAGCAGTTGATGAAACAGGTAATGATGGGGGAGCTTGAGATATGGGATGAAAGTCATGGTGTTGCTCGTGTCTTTGTTCTGATGTTCCAGGCTCAGTTTTCACCACATGTGGTTGAGCAGTGACCCTAACTTGAGGCTGGGAGATGGAGAATGGCCGAATGACTGCTGCTTGTGCGTGACCAAGAGATTGAGCGGGTGTGACGGTGAGAACCGATGAAGGATCTCTGTGACTCTGGGTTCCAGGTGCTCCTCTGCGTTCAGTGTGCTGCTTGTGCTTGTGGGTGAGATCGACAGCAGGGAAACCTGACCGGCAGGCCGGAGGGAGCTCAGGGTGCTTATGGGCTGGGGGAGGAAAGCTGCCCATCTGACGAGGGTCCTGCACAGGGGACATTTGGCCTCGGTACACATGGTCCGGGTGGGCAGGGGCTGGGGATACTCTCCCTTGGTTTGGGGACAATGAGGCAGGTATTCTCTGACTTTGGGGTGAAGGATGTCTCGGAACAGGGGACACTCTACCAGATATGACCGTCACATGCGTACCACCAGGGGAAGCTCGTCCATGTGGTCTTGAAGGAACAGGAGAAATTTTCCCTTGGGGAAACTGGCTCTGAGAAACTGGGGAAACATGACCATGAATTCGATGATGTCCATGTGAGGGTGAAACAGTTCTGAGAATTGTTTGTGGATTGGATGTGTTCACCTGCACTCTATGCCCAGGGTGGGACGGGGAGGGGGTTCTGTAGATGGTCTGCGGGGAAGAGGAGGGATGTCTTGCATAGCTTGAAGGCGAGGCATGCTCTGTTTGTAGCTTAACAGGAGATGGCGTTCGCTTCTGAGCAGACTGATTCTTCAGTTCAGCTTCAATACGCTCAGCAAGAGCTTGTGTCATTCCCGGGGTCTCAGACATAGACATGATCAAGTTCTGGAGATTGGGCTGAAAAGGAACGTCCCCAGGACCAATGACCCTCACTACAGGAGGAGTTGCTCGAACAGATGGAATAGATCCAGATACCGAGACAGGACCTACCGAGGAAATCGCAGACCCCCTCACAGGTGAGTGGGAATACACCACTGTAGTTGGCACATTGTTCAAAACAGAACTGATATCATGGTGTGAAGCACTATGCAAACTCTGCCCGACACTGTGCTGTTCATGTGTTGTCCCTCGTGCTTCCCCCTTTTTGTCCTTCTCAAAATGTGATGAGGGTAAAGACTTGAAAGGCAAACTTCTCTCCGATACATGAATCACATGACTACTTTTTGGAGAATGCGACCTGGCTGACAAGGTCACATGGCTGCCTTCTGTTCCGCTTCTTGCTGACTGTTGTAAAGCTTGAGGTAGTCTATGCTGAGCCCCCCATCGTTTGGACTCGGCACTGGCTTCTTGAAGATGTTTAAGTGTTGCACTGTTCATTCTTTGATGATCTGTTTCTTTAGGATGAACACTTTTTATAATGGTTCTGTTAGGGGGAGGAGCTGAACCCCCGGGTGATTGTGTTAGTTTTCCTGTGAGAGCTGAGTGCAGCAAGGGAGGATTGTAATTCTCTAGAACCGACACAACTTGCGCTGTGATTCGTGATGGGGATATATCCCTGCTTAGTGACGCACTTTTTGTCTGTGGTGGCGATGGAATAAAAGAACCAACAGGACTGGCCCTGTCTGACATCAGCCTCTCCTGAGATATTGGACCTCGGGCCATGAGAGCCTCAAGTGTTGAGTGACTGGCTTGTGCTCTGTGTGGCTGTGAGTGGACTGCTTCCAAATGGTCTTGTCTATGTTTAGGAGATGTTGTCTTTGACCTTTTTTTATGGTGGGCTGTATCAAATGATGAGGTAGATGTTGATACTTTTATCATTTCACCTGGTGAATTTTCGTGAAAGGTATAAACATGCGACCCCTGGCCACTTTCATTTACTTTTTGTTGTGATTTAGAATGAGATTTTTTATATGAATCCTTTTGCCTCTGTCTTTCATTGTCTTTTACCCCATTGGAACCATCTGGAAATGCGTCATGATGATGCCTTGAGGCGGATTGAACAAGCATGCTGCAATTAGAGAAGAGTTGTTAGAAAAGTTTTTGAGCTCACAAAAAAGGCAAATGATAATTGAATGGATGAGTTGGAAATAAATTTCACTTATGCACAAATCAATTTAGATGATACTAACTTAAACAGATTCAAACTAGGAAGAAATATATATGTCTACCATCTTAACACAATCAGTTTTAATTAGCACTCACTTCCTTCATAATGGTTCATCAACTTTTCTCCTAATCACAGGCTTCAAAACTTTGTAATATGAAGTAAATAAATTTTAACCAACGCTAACCCTATTTTAACCTCTAAAATCCTTTATTACTCGCCCGTGTAAGATACCGCAGTGTAATATTTATACGGCGATATTAAACTAGTGTAATACCGCTCCCCGTATGACGTCATAATATTGTGTGGTTGTGACGTCACAATCTTGGCACCGACGTCTCAATGGCGGCTTAGTCGCGGAAATGCTTCATTCAATACACTTTCAGTAATAATGCTTGAATACTGAGGTCAAGTAATAAACATATTACTAAACTTCCTTCCATTTAATACTATTTGTATTAAACTCGTTAATGATTTGGTATCAAACTCGCTTTCGCTCGTTTTATACTTAATCATTAACTTGTTTAATAAAAATAGTATTAAATGGAAGGTCGTTTAGTATCCTCTATATATGTTATCATACCAAAATTATCAAATCAATGATGAAAGAAACAACATCCACTTATTCATGGTAGATTTATTAATTATTAATAATGTTGTCTTACTGTGATTAAGTAACTGTTTTAACAAATTGTTGTTAGGTATTTCAGGTATATTTAGGTTTATAGACCTCTAATAGACAATCATAGAACACATTTCAAAATTTTAATTGGGGTTAAATTTTTCAAAAAGGTTTTGATTATAAATATTCGAATGTGAATCTTGAAGGTGCTAGTTGGGAGAAGCAAAATGTCGATTTGATTAATTAATACATATATTCTAATTGGTACACACATCAAACAGGCAGAAAACCCTTACCCAAACAGTTGCTTTACCAACCTTATTGATTTTAATTATTTACATAAATGAAGTGATTGACATGTATGGCAGAAAGTGTTGTTACCTGTATGAACCAGTATTAACAATGATAACACAGACAATTATTATAGGTACTCTACAATCATGCCAATCAAAGTCTTCCGTTGCTTGGACATGTGACACTGTTGTCATGTTTATATTTATTATCAGAAAAACAGATGTTATTTCACCAACTTTTAACGTGTTGAAACTTTAAACATTTAAAACAGGAGTTTTTGCAGTTGTAATTGACATTATAAATATACCTATGAAATCTTTACAGAGCTATTGTCTTTTAATCGCACCTGATTTAAGTGACCTCATTAAATTTATTTAGTAAACTTTTCGACACCAGTGACAGCGGAAGAGTCCACAAGCATGCTTCGACGCCTCTGTTTTAACTACTGCACAATGTTGTTAAAATCCATGGTCTGCAACATTCGCCTAATGCTTTTAATGCATAAGAGGTAGAAGATCCTCTTTAATAGGTAAATCAAGCTTGCTTACGGTCGTTTAGGGTCAGATCCCTCCTTCAGATTGTGGAAATGTTCGGATGTTTTTCTGTCCGCCATTTTGTAAACAGCATCAGAGTGCGGAATACTTCTTGCAAGGTGCGCGATTATATATTTCAAACAAATAAATAATCTTAGTTCCCTTGTTGAACATATGAGGTTGCATACTGAACATCAGATACCTAATCTGTACATTGAATGTTTTTCATAATATCTTCAGTAACATATTTATCAATCAACGACGAGAATATCTTCACTGCGAGACGTAAACATGGCAGCTCGCAGTGACAGCGTTGGGCCTGACAGGTCAGCAAACTGTATATACTCTTAATAAATGAAACTTCATTGTATTTCGTCAGCATGCTATTTATTAATGATTGATAAACAACCTGGAATTAAATCCTTGAGTCTTTTCCATGTGATCCTGTCTCAGCTACTAACCGTGATCAGCTATCAATTTCCAGACATTATGCAATCTGTTTCATTCAGGTTACTGACAAAAGCCAAGTTACAGTACAGCATGCAACATAAATCCGTATTTAGTGTCGAAAGTAATTTCTGATTGGTTTGTGAGGAAAGCATCTGGCCTATATAGTATTGTTGATCTTTATTATCCCCCAAGCATATAGTTCGTGATTGACCCTGCATGTGTCTTTACGGAGAACTATGAGTATGAACGAGGAATTGTAAGTGAAAATTGTATAGAAGTATACATAATACCATCTAAGTTTTATACGTCTAGCAATCAGATCAAGCTCATGCTAAAATCATGTGCCTTAGTTTTTCTATTGTACACTTTGGTCTATATGTGCAATGAACGTATGTCAGTTTTACGACAACCCAAAATGGTGTCTGTTACTTTGCCAATGAGGAAGCGGCCAATGCTGCTGAATATTTGAAAATTATCAGGAATTGCTCAACATAAAAAAGCCTGGACTAGGAAGACACTAGTATGAGAGACAAATTGCTGATAAAGATTTCAGATGCTCTTACACACTAAAACTGAAAGAAAGCAAGAAGAAGTTGTCTGATTGACATTCTTATATAGAGACCACATTGAGTTTTGTTGTAAACAAAAGATAAACAAAAGAAATATAATTATACTCTGATTCTATCTTTGTTAACAGTGTTTTAGAAGAGGAGCTTGATGTTTTGCGAGCTATTTACATTCATGAACTGGTTGTGGAAGAACCTGAAGACAAGTAAGTTGTTGTTTGTTAACATACAGGTTATCTACCATTTTGATTATTTTCCAAAGAGTTGAAATGCAACTCCTTTTTGCTCAAAAACAATGACCCCAACAGTCACTTTAATATTTAAAAAATCTGCTATTATATTAGAATGCCAATATGACTTGAAACTGATGGTTTTACTCCATTAATAAAGTTCATGAAATTATTCAGTGTTTATGAAAATGTTATGTCCATCTTCCAATCATTATGTCAAGAGAAAATGGAGACACAAGTTTCCTGTTTCAGTGGGAGCCCCACTGTCGTCTTTCTTACTCTGCATCCAGCGACTGGGGACGATGTCACACAGCAATTTGTGTGCATGACTGTGGTCTTCAGGCTGCCAAACACTGTGAGTGTTATTTCTTTTGATTTGGATTCGATCCATGGTGAGAGAGCAAGAGATTTCTAATGCAGGGCTACAGATAACATTTTGGGTGTGTACTTACACCTCAAGTTTGAAGTAGAGGTGTACTGGAGAATTTGAAGGTGTACTAGCAGAGCTCCAGATAAGCTGCGTATTTGCGTATTTTACTCAGAAGAAAAGTCAAAATACGCAAGAAAATTAAATTGTCTGCGTAATGAAAATCACTAAAAACCTACGTTTATGCTTCTAAAAAATTAGCAATGCGTATTTACCCAATACATAAAAATTATAATGCGTATCGTGTCATTAACAAAAATCAAAATAGTAACGTGAAAATCTCAACTTTAAGTCACTGGTACATTACAACAGTCTTTTTACATCGTAAACATCTACTCCAAGCAATGCTTTGTGCAAAGCGGCTTCGCTTACTACTCCGAACACCATTTAGAACTCGCTCCAATTCATATAACTGATCTGATAATTCTCAGTTGTGTGAGGAGTTTAACATCGTTTGTTTTATGCAAGGTTGGGGCCTACTAACTTTGAATGTGCACACGAAACTAGCATGATTACTTTATTTTCCAGACGACATTTCGTCAGTGTTTGCTTGTGCAGATTTAGGGCTGGAAAAAGGTTTAGTTAGGACCATCACATAGAAATAGTCATTTGACATATTTTTTTTTATTGAGAACGTATTTTCAATATATATGTGGTATAGTTATAGAATGTAATGATGGCATTTTTTATGAAGGTGATGCAAGAAAAAATAACGAGATTTGCTGGTAATAAAGAAATAAATCCGGTCAGGGATATTCGCAAGTGTGTTTAGATTAATTTATTATTGGTAACAATTACATATCAATGCCGACTCAGTTAATAAATACTCTGACGTTTTGCCGTACAAGTTTTCAATCAGTTGCCTTTGAAAAGAAATTTCATTATTTTGCACATGCCTAATATGTTCTGTTATTACTGATCATTTACAAACAGAAAGTAGGCTTTTCCTATATCTCTTTAAAGAGAATGTTTAACGGAGGTTGATGAAACTTAATGTTCAGAATTTGGTTACAGAAATAAGGTTGTCATGTCTTTGCTTTATTTTTGATTAGAATTTAATAACATGTTTAATTTTTTTACGTATGAAATGAATACTCAAATTTCGAAAAATTGGTGGGTATCAAAAGTATGAATACCCATTTGATATTTGAAATAGCCACTCAGTTCTAAAAATCTGGGTATAATACCCACATAGCCGAAAGCTTATCTGTAGCTCTGACTAGTATGTATAGATTAAGCAAGTGTTTTCCTTATTAATGGACAACGGTTCAGTTAGCTCTCTGATGACATGTTTAGTCTGTAAAAGCCAAAGTTTGATAAATTAAATGATCACATGTCTGAACATTTTTCTGACCATGTTTGACCATTTTAGTATCCAGATGACCTCCCCGAGATAACTATCAAGAACCCTCGAGGTTTGGCAGAGGAAGAGGTTCAAAGGTCAGTATGAAAAAATTAAGAACAAGTTATATCACCTAATTTTCCTGTTTGGAGAAATTATCATAGAAATGATTGGTAATAAAACTTTAGTTACTTTATTCTGTAAATCAGAGTTTTTATTATACTAATGTAATGACATCAGGTCAGGATTTAATTGCTAAGAACAAACAAGTGCTTCTGTAACCATGATGTCCATTTCAGGTTATACTGTTATGTTATACTGATGTTTATTATAAATTAATCTTTAGCAAGTAAACAATAAAATAGGGCAAGTGAAAAGCAAATTTCTCACCTTTTCAGAAAGTGAATATTATTGTAATGAAATCAACTTAATAGTAAATAGTGGAACTCAAAATATGATCCTCTCTGTTTTAGTGTTATGTTCCACTTTTGATAAGGCCTCATTAAGGGAGAAAATTTTGAATCTACAATTACTTTGTGCTACACTCAATCACAAGGTTACTTGAATTGAATAAAATTACATCTTTAGCACTTGTCTTCTTTTAAATGATGTTGTTTTGAAAATATTTGGTATTACTTTGATTGCAGACTTCAAGAAGACATGATTCAACTCGCAGAAGAAAGATGTGGTGGGGCCATGCTGTTTGAACTTATTGAGGTAAAATTGTTTATTGTACCTCGGAAATTCATTACAGCAGGTTTCTTGAGTATGATTATAAAACAAAGTGTCATACTTTTTAGCTCATCAGAGCTGAAAGGTCAGATTGGCTTATGTTATGACCTGTTGTCCTTTGTCCGTTGACTTTAAAATTTTTTAGCACGTCATATCTGAAAGGTAGGGTTCAATCACTGCAGCACTGAAGAAGAATCATATTATTGCCTCTAATGAAAAGATTGCCCAATATTTCTTATCATTTGACCTAAGTGGAGGTGGGATAATGCAGTGATTTGGGGTTGATTACTGTTCAACAGCTTTATGTGCTTTACATTAGAAGGTTTGGTGCACTAATGCCTGTAGGGAATAATAGTTACTATGTATGTTGCAAAAACGCTTTCCTGCATACACGTGAACTGATCCAATTAGTATGAACTGTTGTATCCCAACTAAGGATCTCCCCAATCTTAATAGGAATAAAATGATTATTTGATGAAATATTGAGCTTCATGAAAAAATACTTTGATGGAAAAATGTTTTCTTAAAAATGTATGACGAAACAAAGCTGAAAAAATGACCTATGTTAAAAATCATTTTGATGACAAATATACAAATACACTTTTCTGAAGTTAAATATTTTGATATATATAAACATTTTTGTTTATTATTTTCATTAATTATGTCACTGATAAACCATACTACCAGGCTTATGACAAAGGAATTCAAAATGTAACGTTTTATTTCCTGCTAAACTGTATATGTGTTAAGGTAGTATTTACATGAAAGTTATATGAATTATATAACTGTTTATATGAATTGCTATTTAAGTTATCAAAATAAGTCATCTTTTTTTATCGAAGTCAATGATTCATCAGAACATCAATATATCATCTTAGTTATAATTTTCTTCAAAGTCATCTTTCCATCAAATTGATTTTTTCATCAATGTTATTTTTTTCAATAAATTTATTGAAGAAGGTCCTATTAAAAGTCCTTATTTCATGAGAGAAATATTTCACAAATATTTCACATCAAATCTGTTCCATAATGCTTTTTTTAATGAAGGTATTATTTTTCTGCAATGATTACCACCCATACTTCAATACTTATACCACCTCTGGCCTCTTGTCAGATGGCAAAAGAAATCCTAACTGAGGGAAATATCCCGCGGTGTCCATGTGTGGTGTGCATGGAACATTTCCACGAGGACGACCTGTTCACAAGGACCGAGTGCTACCACTACTTCCACCAGGCTTGTCTCAAGCGCTACATCGAACACGCCCTCACCTTGGAGCCAGAGGTCAAGGTCAGACATCTGAAACAGGAGGAGGAGGAGGAACCCAAGGTGAGGTAGTTCCTAAAGTGCAAATTTTGTGTTGAATGAAAAATAATGAATCTTGATATGAATACATTTATATCTTTAACCTGGAGGAAATAAAAATCACAACAATTTGAAAAATGATAAGGAAAACTGTAAGACTGTGGCAGAATTACTTTACAAAATTCTTCTGAATTTGAGATATATACACACTGTATTATGTTTATCCATTCTTGTTCTTACATAAAAACTATATAATATTTATATATACATTTATATCTTTAAACTGGAGGAAATAGAAATCACAACAATTTGAACACTTTTGAATAAGTTCTGAAGTGCTCAAATATTTTTTGATGCATGGATAAGTTAGCTTTCATCACTATCAATAGTGAAAATGCTCGATGTCATCATAATCAAAATTTTCACCAAATGATGAGAAGATTGAAAATGAGTAAAATAAAGAAAAATGAAACTGAATTTTATATTATCCATATGCAAAGGATTTCAAGGTTTATCATTTCAAAAATTCATTGAAAACTAATTAATTTCTTCAGAACTTATAAAAATGCTAAACTTAAATAAGATGCATCAATTTAAGAGAGGGTATCTCAGATTAGCAACACACTATTTTTTCAAATTGCGGGTATTTGTGTAAATAATTGATTAATCGATCCTAGGTTGTGTGCCCAGTGTGTCGAGAGGAAATAACCTTTGACCTTGAGGAACTAGAACAAGCTCCACCTCTGGATGATGAGGACCTCATCTACAAGCCGTCAGAGTCGATGATTAAAATGCAGAGAGAGATGGCTGAACATTACGCTAGACAAAAAGCTGTTGGTGGAATTATCGACCTGGAGGCAGAGAAAAATAAATATCTTGTGAATGAGGTAACATTGTTTGTATGATTAACCCTTAAGTTGCAGATCCGGGAATAGTGTGGGTTGATTTCAGTTTCTGCTGCACTTTCTCCTGGCGAGATTGCAATCCTTATTGCTATTCTCCTCCGTGCATAGGCATAGTGTCATTTAAACGCTTGTGTTTAAAATCTGGCTGTCACTAAGATACCAAGTTTTGTTTAGTTGTTGTTCTAAATAATGCAGGCACAATTTTCTGAAAGTTTTGCAGAAGTTTATCATGTCTAAATTCAGCCAGGGGGGCGAAACTGGTCAAATTGATATTCAGCAACATAAGGGTTAAAGAGGAGACTTAACGCATAATTGTGATTATTACAAATTATTATCTGTAGTCGCTTCAATTATAAGAATCAATAGAGCCAAAAAATGAGAAAATATACGCTTTAATTTGACTACTAGGAGACCTTTTATACCCCTGTTTTTGATAACCACCTAATGAGCCTGGCGAACGCTTAGACAAAATCACCGAAGCATGACTCGAAGCCACGCCCAGTGTGTGACGTGCTAGTCGTCAGCTGAAAGTCCAGCCCTTTGATTTTCTCTGTATTTTTAAGCTAATTCAACAGCAAAATAGAGGCAATAGCATGACCGAAAGAATTCCAAAATACGATATGTAACTGCTTCATGATATCAACTTTCCCTCTTAGTCGTCAAATCCATTTCGATTGGACTATGACAATCCTTGGACGCGGTTTTCTTGGGTGGGTTTCTATCAAAAAGGTTAAGAACTTGGTTGGTGAGAGATCCATTACTATGGGGTATCACGTAGCGTTACAACATTTATTATCGATATGAATTTCTAAATTGTCTCGAAAAAAATGAAGGTTTTTGTAATAAACGGGAGAGAATGAATTAACTTTAATGTTTACTGTAGAAAAAATAATTTTGTTTCACTTCACTTTATGACAACTTAGTACTTAGTGGATGATTCGTTTGTATTTAACTAACATGTATTATATTGTTAGTTAGTATAACATCTCACACCGTGTTGCAATATCTCTGTCTTCGAATTTAACAATAAATGACATACCTGGCACAAGCGTTAGAAACATCCTATATAATCCTTAAGAATGTTGGTACCCGTTATTCACGATGTACTTTTTTAAATGTGTGTCATTGTCCGTAGAAGTGCATGAGCCAAATCTCCTTCTCTTAATTTATTGGTTGAATATATATTCTACAAGTTCATTGGTTCAAAATGACTGGACGCCGTGACAATAAACTAAGTAGCAGTCGAATGACAAGATTACGCCATTATGACAGGATATATAATCCTTTTGATGGGTTCAAGGCGTTAAAATTCAAAAGGTATAATTAGAGACAATTAAATCAAGAATTGAAATTGAATGCGATAGGATTATATAACAGCCACCTGTGTGTCATAAAAAATCAAACTATTTAAACCAGTCTGATTGTTGTGACAACATTTGGCAGACGTCGTAATTGATGTACACATGCTATGGGATAGTGCGCATAGCATCACATTTAAACACTGTCTTTCGCTTGGAACAATACAAATAATTAAAGATATATTTAACATCAATTCATCGGAGGTTTGAGTTGCTTGGATGACTTTAGATATGTTTAAACAGTTGTTTAGAATGTGAGATTTCCTGTTGTTTTTTCATTAAGGAGGTTATACTTCCGCCGACTAGCATGTCACGCGGCAGGACACGCGGCTGGACACGCTTCAGTGACCACGGGCCAGTTCAGTTCTGTTCACTGGTGCTAATTAGCTGGTGATTGGAAAAAGCCATATTAAAGTTGTTTATAGGCCGATTTCGAAAATTTAAACTCAAGTTAGTGGCAAATTAGAATACGTATTTTATGAATCAAGAAAGTTGCCATGGGTCATTTCAGTTGATCTTTAAGATCTGAATGTTTTAAATGTAAAGAATTTCAATGAATAGAATTTATGATGAATAAGTCAAGAAGTATGGTAACATACTTGATATTGAAAGGTATTCAGAGAACCTTTTACCCTTTGTATCAACACATTGTATAAGCCAAAGGTAAGGTCCAAAATGTCTTTGAGATGTTTTAGGAAAAACTACCATTTGTTATTTTGATGTATTACTTTGTTTATTGAAGGCTGCATTTGCCAAAATAATTGATAATAAGTACTTTTGTTTTATTAGGAGACAGTTGTTGTGATGACACAAGATGTCAAAAGCGAAGAAAAGACGCTGAAAAAGACTGAAGAAAAAAGTGAAAAGAAAAGAAATCCTCACCGAAACGATGCAGTTGTTGCTAAGTACAAAGGTCCTCCGAGACGAAACCGACCCAACAGTAGTAACCAGGGAAGAAATAGTCCTTATGAAGCAAAAGATCATCCAAAGGGAGACAACTCTAGTCATGGTAGAAATGAAAGGCACGAGACAGCCAGGTTTCGGGGGAGCAATAGATATGGAGATAGAGGTAAGAGGCATGGTGCGGACAGATATCACGAAGACTACAGGAGAGGTAATTGGGATAGAAGAAGTGGGGGAAAAGATGCTTTTGATCACCAAGAAATGAGAAAGGAGGTTGACAAGATACATCAGCATTCAAGAGGGAAACAGGGTAGACAGGACTATCAGCGATATCATGAGAGAAACATCAACAACTCTTCTAAAAATGAGAACAAAGATAACCCTGAAAGTGTTGAACTCTCCAAAAGTCAAGACAACCTCAATCAGGGAGGCAAAAAACAAGAAACCTCTCAAAGGGGAAAACAGAGCAGGAGTAGGGAGTCTCCAGAAGACTGGGAAAGTGAAAGAGCTGTTGTATATAGTCCAGATAAACACATACCGAAAGAAGAATCATCGATTGGTGATAACATTCAGAGAGACTGTGAGACGAAAGCTTCCAAGAATTACAATGACAGGCAGACATCTGGAACAAAACAGGTATCAGAGAAAAAAACACCAGTAGAGGAAATGTATTGTAAAAATGAGAGGGAAGAGAGAAGGAGTGAAAAATCTCATTCGCAGCGGGGGCGAGGAGACTGGGGTCGAGAGAGGGAAAGAAGAGACGGCTTTCAATCACACAGACAGCGTTGGCACCATGATGAACGCCCTCAGTCACGATCGTCAGAAAACTGGGATGAAGAAAAGGCTGCCTATGATAAGTCTTCAAAAGAACGAAGGAGTGGAAGAAGGGATAGTCGAAACTATCAGATGTCTTCTAAATTTGAAAACTGGGATGAAAACAAACTTGAAAATGAGAGAAAGGGAGGTAACTCTTACAGAGGTAAGTCAACAGACACCCAGAAAGAAGCAAAACCAGAAAATTGGGAAGATGAAAGCATGCCTGTTGAAGATAGAGTACAGGACACACGTAGAAATAGAGGTCATGGTAGTGGAAGGAGGGGTCAAGGTCGCGGTGGACGGGGTCGAAGGTCAGATATGAGATGGCAAGAAGGTGACAAGGCTAGTGAAAGTGATGTCATGAACACAAGAAAGGCCAGTGAGAATAATAAAAGAAATAGAGGTACAAATTACAAGAGACAAAATGAAAATTCTTCTTTTGCCTTAAATGGTGACACACAAAATTCTAATTCAGAAAGAGGTACAAAGTCTTCTCACATCTCTTCAGATGTGCCTCCCCCACCTGGTTTTAAAGCACCCCAGATTGAAGTCAAAGCCCAACCATCGAGTAAAAAACCCAGTCCACCAGGTATCAAGGTCCCACCCCCTGACCATTCCACACAATCTGCAGGTTCTACTTCTTCCTCTCCGGGTATACGCATCACAGGCCCTCCTCCAGGCTTCAACAGCAAGTCCCAGAGTGAAAATTCCACCTCTGGTGTTACTCCTCCTCCTGGCTTCAGATAACACATCCTATTTCCCCCTCCCCCTCCCCCCTTCCAAAGCCCCCATTCCCCCTCAAAACTGCAAAATCTCTTTTTCATTTGGTGCTTTATATAATTATATATTATATAAGTGGACGTTATTTAACTTGCAATTTTTATTACAAAAAGTGGTATGCTTACTTATTTGGAAAAATACTTATAAACAGAATTTTCTTCTCTAATTAGGTTATTTTCTTTATTACCCCCACCCACATAGAAGTTGGCGGGTTTATAGAAATGACATCCGTCAGTCTGTCTACACATGCAGATATATCCTTTACGAACCAGATCCTAAAACTATGAGGTGTTTCTTACTTTATGGAACAACCATCATGTGTAGTGAGGTGTACAAGTTTTTGGGACCTGTTTGGGACCATTACAATGGAAAACTACCATAATATTTTGTTTCTGAAACTAGCAAGTTGATGCGTTACCCAGAAGATTAGATGATTACAGTGCACTCATTGTGGGTGAATTCCCTGAATGATATGATTATTTATTTTATTGCAAATGTGATATATGTACATAGTCTTGGTCTGTTAATGTTTGATTGTTACCCCCTCAACACACAGATTAACACCAATAGTCTTTCAGTCAGTTTACAAGTTACCTGCCTCTGGGTAGCTGTATGCGGGTGCTCCACAAAAAAAATTAAGGACTGAGTATTCATGCAAACCAGAATCATTATAGGAACTAATGCATCAATATTGAAAATCTGGGTTGTTAACTTAATTTATTGAGGATATATATTGATGGCATTTACCTAATCCTTAAACAGTGAGTGACGATTTTCTTTCAGTCCTACCAGTGGCAATTCAAGACAGTTAACCATTTTTCAACAAAGAAAATTTAAAAAAATAATCTTTCACTCAGAATGATAGGTGCACATACTAATGTGCTAAATGATTTGTTAAGTATAAGGGGTTCACAAACGAATAGATAACAGCGACAGAAATGACACATTGAATACAATACTAAAAACTACAGTCTGCTGAGTGAGCATTTGTTGTTGCAACAAAAGGACAGCCTCTTCTATTTAAGTACACAGTTAATTCTATTTCAGGCAAGTCTTACAATATTTAAGGTTGACAATTGAGCAGATACAAGTTCAAATCTTAGATTCAAAGATATATAGGGTATTGTTTTATGATACCATTTTGAGCTTTTCTTTCATGATCCACTCTGAATCAATGTCTTAAGGAACTAGAAGTAATTGCCTCATCAGAGCATTATGCTTGTGTTTACTGGCATGAGGTTTCTGAACAATACCACTGTTGCAGGTGATACTTAGCTTGCTGTCCATTTTTGAAATTCGCTGCCAAGATGACAGCTTTTGAAATTTGCATTTATTATGAATTAGTAACGTACTTATAAAAACTTATGTATTCTTATGATATTTATTAATATGTTCGGTGTTTATTATAAAAAATTGTCTCAATTCATGAGTGAAAGTAAACATCCCAGATTTATGTATTTGAGTTTTTAAATGTTACAGTACTCATGCAATGTTTTACCTTTAGGTTTTTCTTTTAATCATCCACCTCACGATTTTGACAAACCAAACCTTACTTTGTCATACATGAAAATTTGAATGAAGTGGACCAATCAATTTGAACTAATGCTTTTCAACAATGCCAATCAGAGGACTACAACATTGACTGCAGTTCATTGGTGCTTTTTTTTCTTTGGAAGGTCAAGATGACTTTTTCTCATCACATGAAATACATTCTTCAACTCCAGGACAATGTATAAAAGGCACTGTAGCACATGATCTTACATGTTTTTTACAAGACATTTATTTCAATCAAGGAAAGGTATTCTTCAACTAATGTACAAAATTAAGTAGGCTTCGCAAATCCATTGCACTAGTTAAAATGATTAAAAGGTGTTCACACTAAAATCGTCACAAGAAGTTTTTGCTATTAATGTGAAACGTTTTTCTGATTTTGTATAAATGGCTCAAGTAATGAGTTGTTTATCCTCTGATTATGATTTAATTTTCTTCGTAACTAATATTTGATTGAGAAAATTTTACAAATTGAAAATAAAATTTGTTTTCTAGTGGCTTTAAGGCAAAATGATACCTTAGGTCAGCAAACCAATTATTTTGAGGAAAAGTCATTACTCCCATATATTACATGTGGTTACCTTTGTGACTTATCAACACCATAGTGCTTTGGGAAAAGATTTCCTTCTTGTAATAAGCCAACCAAAATCATTACATTGTTGTCAGTTCTGGACAACTGTCATATTTCATTTGTGTCATTTTGAATAATTTTGTTAAGATGTTGTTGGTTGCATAGCTAAGTTGAATTTAGCATTTATTGTTGAAACCAAGTATGTGGTATTAATGAGGTTCATTGTGTTACTATGAAACAAAACCAATGATAATGTGTTCTTTTTTCCATGTGTTTTCACTTGAATTTAAAAGAACCCTAAATGGATCCTTAAATAAAAAGATTTTTCATATTTGAAAAAGCATTTTAGCAGTTTATTGTAGATATTGTTTCTATGGTTTCTTGATGGGATGATAACATTGATGTTGGTACATGTATATGTCAAATCAGTATAATGATATTTGCTCTTTGACAATCCGTTTGACTACAGAATTTGAAATATACTCTTAAAGTGAGTGTACATATAGATTATCAAATCCAAATATCCAAATCAATATTTTGTTCAGGAAATTTTAAAGATAAAATATATCTTCAAATACACTATATACATTATCTAGACAATATCCAAAAACAAAAACCAATCATGTTCTGCAAAAAAAGAAGGGTACCTTCTTATTGATTTGATTTTGATGTTGAGGCAATATCATTTTGACCATCTTTGACCTCATAAGTCATTTTTTGTTCAATATGATAAGTAACAAAACTATTTGTGTTTCTTGTCAAGATCTAATGGTTTCAAGATGATTTGAAACTTCACTATGCTTAGTAAAGCTATGTGAAATGGTTGTATTCGTTGATTCTTGTGATTGTTTTAGTGTATGAAGTATGAAGCTGGTGTAATTTTATTGCCTTTGTTGTTAAATAATGTTTGAATGATACTGAGTTATTGAATTAAGTCACAATGTATTTGATGTTGTTTAAGTAAGTGAGTTTGTAGTGTACAAGGAAGGTATTCAAGTCTTTGTTTCTTGTAAGGTTATGTTTTGAATCAAGTGGCATTAAGATTGTAAATAACAAAACAAGAAATAAAAAGTGAAATGTTTGTATGTGTCTTTATTATATACAACATATGCTATTACATTAATGCAGTACATACTATTACATTAAACACATTCACAGAGGAAATTTTGTAGATACTAGAGTAGTAAACTTTGCACTTATAAAGACCATTTTTTACTTACTAGGTCTACTAGGTCACTATACACAAAATTCTAAACATTATTGTACACTATACATTATCACAGACAAATTTTGTTACATACTAGTACATAATACACCCTCACAGATGCTATTCATACCATTATACTACATACCTTTACAGATAAAATGCTATAATACTAGTATACTTTATAATTTTCAAGGGAAATGCTATGCATAATGATAAACTAAAAAGTCAAAATGCTATATATGAACATATTATCCTATGTGCCTTTACAGATAAAATGCTATAAAACTAGTATGCTATATACATTTACAAGGTAAATACTATGCATACTAATAAACTATACGTTTCATAGAAAAATGCTATACATACTAGAAAACTAAACGCCTTCACAGACAAAATGGTATACATACTAGTAAACTAAATGCCTTCACAGACAAAATGCTATACATACTATAAGCTAAACGCCATTCACAGACAAAATGCTACACATGTACATACTTTCCTATATGCCTTTACAGACAAAATGCTATACATTCTATTACACTATATAGCTTTACATATAAAATGCTGTTCATACTAGGAAACTAAACACCAATGATGTACATAGTATTACCCTACATGCCTTTACAGACAAAATACAATACGAAGAGGAACGAGTTCTTATGGAAAGTCAACTTCTTTATTGCATGCATGGATTGCGACGTTTCGGTGTAGATACTAACACCGTTATCAAGCAAGTGATTATTCGACGAAGGGGAATATATATGTGAATGCGATGGTGTTTTTACAATTAAATGGTTTGATGTTCATATTGTTTTGATAAGGAGAGTTTGCAGTGGAAAATAGTTTATACAAGGAACAAGGTTGATGTACAGGGTATGATAGGTTGAGTTAACAGATGATGGAAGCCTAGATAAACTGATTTACTGCTGATTGGTGTTAATGAGAACGTCGCAATCAATGCAATAAAGAAGTTGACTTTCCATAAGAACTCGTTCTTCTTCATCAATCCAGCTTCTAAAATGCCCCTTAATGAAGAAAATACAATACATGCTTTAACCTTAAACACCTTCACAGTCAATGCTTTATTAATTGTGTTATTTTATCGAAAACATAGGGCTGTATTTTGATTATAATTGTCATATATTTCAAATTTTAGGATAGATAGCTGATGTTTAGACACAAGCAAAACAAAATACCCCGACAGTAACGGAGTGTCTTCTTAATGGTTGAAGATGCAAAATAATACACTCAGATAACTTGAGATTAGAAATTATACATAAGATTATAAATGTTAAAAGTCGAACAGCAAACACTCTGTTACAAACTTCAATGACTTTATTTAGAGAAGCAGAATTGTTTGCGATATTTGTATCTGTTTTTGTGTCAAAGTAAATGAGAAAGATAAGAAATGTGAGATTCCACGTGCGATGGGATCTATTTAAGTTAATTTTCTGTGTGAAGAATGAAAAGGAAACGAAGTGGGTTAAATGTTTCTCGACTGCAAAAGAACGGATTTTTTTCGTATACAAAGGTTGAATTGTTTTCTAGAGACACGAAATCAAGCTACATATAGCGACAATCAGACAATTTCAGTCTATTCTGTGTAAAATGATGTGTCCTTACAATTCGATAAATCAGTTGGTGCACGGATACGGTTTATCATAATGTCATATTAAGCATAAACCTTCGTCCATTCATTATGTTGGGCGGGATAGCGCAGTGGTTAGCGTGTTCGGCTTCGGACCAGGGACTCGCAACTTTGTCTGCAGTAGAGAACTGCTCTACACGCAGTAATGTTTGGGTGCAATGCTACACTGTATGTCAGTGCAGTGCCGACCATGGGTCGCAAGTTCCAGCCGATGCTCGCATGTTTCACCGCAATGCATAGCCACAATGGTGTTGCGGGCTTTCTCCCGGCAATAACACTAGCAGCCGCGATATCACCATATCACCTCACCTCACCATTCATTATGCATACGCAAACTACAATTGTTAGTAATATCATCTTAAAATGCAGACAAAACCAGGTTATGATTTAAGTAAAGATAAACAATATGCTACTTATTATGAGATCCATTTGATGTAAATTATCAAACTTGGTAACCTAGTTAAAGATACTCTTGTACTGAGCGAAAATCCATTTTCTTTTTTTTCTGGAGATAAACGAAACACAGAAACTAGAGTTAGGAAATAAATGTTCCTACTGAGAAATAATGCAGAAATGAAGTGTTAAATCTTTAATAAAGTAACCTTTATTCAAACGAATATTCTAATTGGTTTTGTTTACATATGTAAGAAAATTTGTCTTCACTAGACATAACAAGGATGTTATCGCTGAAATAATGAAACTGGTTTTTTTTTGTTTCTAGGAAAACATCATGAGATAAAGATTAAGCTCCTCAACACATGAACCTATTTTGCAAAGACTTTTTGCGTTAAGAATATTCAGAATATCAGAACCGAGAGGCTTGGTAGAGGCGACATGGCATGACGCATAGAAGGTAAAGTTGCGGATCAATGAACTCTTAAATGTTATGGTGTGACAGGGTTAACCTTTTGAAAAAGGAGACGGGAGAAGCTAATATTTGTCGCAAGAAAAACATGAAAAGGGGCCCTTGATCAGCCAAGTGATACATATGATTACCTCAAATGGAAATTAAACAGAGTAGACATATTCTAACTATACAATAAAACTTGCCATCGTGTAGGGTACGAATTGAGGTTTAAGCAAAAAAATATACTGTATCTTTGTAAACTTCAAACAACCGTAGGGTTTACGAGAAGAGTACCTTCTGTGTATCATTTTAGTCAATATCAGATGCCCTCTACATCATTCGTTTCTGATATGAATAGTTCAAATATCATTTTGGATGAACTGCTAATTTGTCGAGATCCCGTCGATCAAATCAATATGCAATATTCAAGTTATTTACGTTTGCAACGTTTTTTTTGCAATTTGACAATGACTTGATGCGTAAAACTCCTACACTGAGAGCTTAAAAAGCACCTAGATCCAACATGTTCTTTTAACAAGCCGGTACACGTTGTTTGTTACAAATGGGATGAGTCTGATCCATGGTCCATAAGCTGTTCAGGAGGACAATGGTGAGGTGAGGTATGAAGAGTACCAAGGTGAAAGTCGCTAAGGTAACAAGGTATGCTCTACAAGAAGATGAAAAGAGGCATGACGTCATGAAATAGCAGTTTGACATCATTAGATATAGTAGGTCAAGTCAAAAGTGCTCTTATAGTCCCACTGATGGTTTAGCTGCATTTCTGTCAAGGTAATGTGATTGGCTTTCGACTCTTAATGCTGTGTATGTATTGCTTTAAATACCTTAAAATATCTGGACTAAGATTGATCATCTTCTATATAAACTCCTTTGTTTTCGAGTGATTTTTTAAAGTCTTGCTTACATCGATAAATATGCATTACGATCGAAGGTTCTAAGAATGTAGCCATTACTGAATTCACATTATTCACAGGGACATTGATGTCGTAACGGAATTTTCTGTATTTCACATTATTTACAGCGACTATTGTGTTATTAATTCATAGTGACTGAGATGTGGAACGGGTGATGTTTTAAAGTCTTGCTTACATCGATAAATATTCATTACGATCGAAGGTTCTAAGAATGTAGCCATTACTGAATTAACATCATTCAAAGGGACATTGATGTCGTAACGGAATTTTCTGTATTTCACATTATTTATAGTGACTATCATGTGATTAATTCATAGTGACTGAGATTGTGAACTGGTTATTACGTGATTCCCACAGTGAGTTAGATGGTGGAAAGGGGTTATTGAATGATTTATACTTTCCCCAAAGACTTCGATTTTTGAAAGAGCTTGCTTCAGAAGATTCATGGTTATTGACATGTTTTGATTGGCAACCATGCAAGTTTTCTCCATTTTCCGAAACGGATTTGTTCCACTCACAACTCGGAAACTAATTGTGAGACTGTAAAACTCTTTACACATTTAACCACCGTTATGTGTAGACCTGCCGTAGCTTATTTTAGTCTCTTATTTCCATAATGATGCCAAACCTTCCATTGTTCCATCACATTTATGTTGAGCGTTTGGTTTATACACTAAATGATGAGATTTAACGAAACTTGATACGTTTAATGAGCATGGTGTTTTGAGGTGCCTTTCTCTCCTTTCAGTCCCATATTGGCATAATTTATGCAAAACTTGGAAAGTTTTCCCATCTCATTCTAACCACTACGGGTCGGCAATTTTGCTTTGTCATTCGGCCTTAACGCTTTGTCATTCAGCAATATCGCTTTGTCATTCAGCAAAATGGGTTTATTGCATTTGTATCAGAGGCAAAAGAGTAATGTCCCTTCTATGTCGTCATGTATCTAAGTTAGCTGTGCTCACTAATGCTCTTGTTTTCACCAGGAAAACAGTCTCGCCACCATTGGCTCCTTACTGGTAGGGGCGGATAGCGCCGTTCGGCTTCGGATCAAAAGGTCCGTGGTTCCAATCCCGCCAGGGACTCGGCAACATTGTCTGCAGTAGAGAACCGTTCCACACGCAGTCAGGTTTGGATGCAATGGTACACTGAATTTCAGTGCAGTACCACCCATGGTTCGCTAGTTCCATCCGATGCTCGCAGGTTTCACCCCAATGCACGGCCACAATGGTGTTGCGGGCTTTCTCCCTGCAATAATACTAGCAGCCGCGATATTAGTGAAATACTCAAGAAAGCGGCGTTAAACCCCAACTCACTTCACTTCCTTACTGGTATGGTTGTATTTAAGCTAACAGTGGACAACATGTCCCAAGGGAATAATACTCTCGGCCATTATATATTTGAGTTAGTTGTTCTCAGTAATGCTGTTAGTGTCACCAGGATGTCTAAGAACAGCCGCACCACCATCTGCTCCTTACTAGTATGTTGTATGTAGGCTAACAGTGGCGAACATTTCCACAGGGAACAGAATATGGGTTTCACTTGGATACTCATCATAGTGATGCTATTGATATGTGATCGTATTGGTTATTCGTTGTTTGTCCATTCACTTGTTTCGCATCTGAAGGTAACAGATAGAACAGACAACAAACACATCCTTTAATGAAGTGAATAATAGCAATTAAAGTGCACATGGTGTTAATCTTTTAAGCTAAAGAAAGGTTTGAAAGATTTGTTCATATCAACTATCATATATCAAATATCAATTATCAAATTGAAAGAGGAGTAAATCGTTACTCACAAGCAACTTGATGGAAGAATAAGCAAATGGTTCCAAACGTCAGGATTTTCACAATTAAGAAGTAATTGTCTAGAAAATACTGCTGTTCTTATGTATGACACTTTTAAATGAAATCATAATGTTTAAAATTATCTAAGAACATAATTAAGTTCTCATGTGCGTATGCGTATCTTAAGAACCCAGATGAACCTAAATGGATATTCGTTTATTAGTAATCAAGTAATTATATTATGTAGTATCTAATCATTTTGACGATCATCACATATTAAATGGTATAAAACTTCCTGCTAAAATCAAACTCAAATTTCTGATACATATCAGTATGTTGAAGGGACAGCACCATACCAGAATTCATCCTTCAGAAAAGATCACGCCACTACTACACTAATTCTTTACATTTAAGGGAGGTTACCTTGACACATTTTAATTAGAATCACTGAGATATCCAAAAAACCAAAGGCCAAGGATATCTCCTCTTTGAATTTCAGAAAAAGACCCAAAACACACACGAGAGAACCACATACACCTCATAAAATATGTTTGCTTATCAACTTCGAACCCATTTTGCGAAAGAAGTTATCCTGCAGAAGCCTCTAAGGTTATTATCGGTAGAAGGCTCTTAGAGCCTGAAGCCGTATTGAGGATAATCAGACTACGGATCACCCAGAGCGGACTTCCGGCCAACTACATCTACCTCAGATAATAAGGCCACACCCTAGATTCGGGTGAAGAATAAATGGATAACGGTGAATTTAAATAGATTGCTAATGAAGGCGTAACAAGTTGAAGCGATCTGGTGCAAATAGGAAGAATTCTTCTTATATGCAGTAAATACAAAGATTATGCAATATTTTTATGACGTTAAGAACTGTACAATCACTAGTAATGATAAATGAGCAGGTTGCGTTCAAATGTTTATTTTCTGTTGATACGTTGATAAGTAAACTGCGACCTTAAGTAGTAACATGTATTAGTCGACCTTGACTTGAACATGTATTTTGAATGAAAATTAAGATATGTTTTAGTTGAACTATAAAAGATATATGAATGCAGATATAGAATTCTACTGATTCGACCTATTGAGGCAATACTTCACGTTTCATCGTTCTTTTACAAGCCAGGAAGTCGACAAGCGTCAATATTTAACAAAAATCCTTTCTTAACATTGTCATTTGACATTTTGCAGATAAAAACATTAAAAGCTTATACTTTAATACGACCCAATGAATCAAGGGTTTCTTGAAGGATATCTATGATAGTCATAAGCTTGCGTCAAACTTTGGCACCTTTGTATTTAAAGAATGAATTAAGAATGCTTGGGTTGTTATCTTTTATCTTTTACCAATTTGTTCTATGCGCAGTTGCACAACTCAAAATGATTTGGTTCAATTTCTAAGAATTTGAGCGTAATGGTGCCGACGCTCATCAGAGTTTATGATAAATATAAACGAGAGAGTCAGCTTTCTAAATAATGTATGTAGATATCTTTTCCGGGAATGAGCTATTGAGGTTAAAGTGACGCATAGTATGTTTCATGATTTTTCATGTGGCTTTAGTAAGAGCCAGAATACGTAATGACCTTACTTCAGTTACAATCGCCTCCTTAAACTTTATAAAGCCAAAATGAGGATATTTTCGTGTTTCGGAAACGGCCTTATAAATCAAAGGTTAAAAAGTCGACATCCTGTGTCAGATTAGCATATATATAAGTTGGATGACAAACTTGACAGTATTAACGTGTGTCTGTCTTTGTGTCTCCTGTAAATTAGTTTTGGTCATTGGCGCGCGCCACTGTCCGGTTTTCGAATACAAATCACGACTTTTACCCGTTTATTGTTCTTATGATGAACTGTTAAGCATAAGGATGCGGATTTGCAGCAATAACCACAACTTCTTGATAAGATATACCATTTATGAAGTTTGATATAGTCGACTTAAACAACATACTGTGTGGCCCTAGAACAAATGTATGTAAGCCAATAGGCCAATTGACTTTTACATTAATATTTCAGCTTTCTTGGGTTCTTGAAGTAGTCAAACATGTTTGAAGGGTTGACTCGTTAATAAGGGTTGACTCGTTAATAAGGGTTGACTCGTTGATAAAGGTTGACTCGTCAATAAGGGTTGACTCGTAGTGTTTTGATGATCAACAAATAAAGTTGGAAGCCCCTACTGACCAAGTACATGTATCACAAGATTAATGCTTCATTTCCTTCATAGTTCTTGACAAGTCAAAAATGCATTGATTAACAAAATTAAGGTATAGATAAACGCAAGGCGCAAAACACCGGTATTTGCATTAAGCATTTTTGGTTGTAAAGCTTTAAGAGCTAAAAATCCGACAATCATTTGGTATGACATTAAAGAAACCAATTATGCTGTGTTAAGTAATCGTAGAAGCAGTGCACCTCATAACATATTACTAGAAGCAAGGCATACCTTGCACACACTGCATCACCGAAAAACAATAACGAGGATAATGGTGATGATGTTACAAGAAAAGGATGGCATTACCGTCCTAGCAACACAGAACGAAATAACAGTGGCGATATACATATGGCACACGACCTTTCTACTCCAACTGCTTAAAGATCCACTTGCGTTTCAATAATTTCTATCTTTCTAACGTTATGTACTTCTAAACAAATATCCAGCAAATATGTGAAAACACTATTCTAACACATCTACCCTCCTAGTATAAACTTCTTTTAACCTGGTCACACTTGCTCGCTTAGCAATAAAGAAGTGTTTTGAACAGTTTAGAGCTCGCCATCTCATAATTTCTGAGTGTAACCTTAAGGACTCACCATTGCATTACCTTAATTCTTAGTTCTGAAGCTACCCTTAGGACTCATTATCTTATAATATTCTTAGTTTTGAAGTTGTCTATATGGCGCACCATCCTATAAAATTCTTAGTTTTGAAGTTACCTTTCGGACTCACCATCCTATAAACTTCGTAATGTTGAGTTATCTTTCGGACTCACCATCTTTATACATTCTTAGTTTTGAAGTTGCCTTTCTGACTCACCATCCTATAAACTTCGTAATGTTGAGTTACCTTTAGGACTCACCATCCTTTAAGCTTCCTAATGTTGAGTTACCTTTAGGACGCCCATCCTTTAAGCTTCCTAATGTTGAGTTACCTTTAGGACGCCCATCCTTTAAGCTTCCTAATGTTGAGTTACCTTTAGGACGCCCATCCTTTAAGCTTCCTAATGTTGAGTTACCTTTAGGACTCACCATCCTTTAAGCTTCCTAATGCTGAGTTACCTTTAGGACTCACCATCCTTTAAGCTTCCTAATGCTGAGTTACCTTTAGGACTCACCATCCTTTAAGCTTCCTAATGTTGAGTTACTTTTAGGACTCACCATCCTTTAAGCTTCCTAATGTTGAGTTACCTTTAGGACTCACCATCCTATAATCTTCTTTCTTTAGAAGTTACATTAAGGACTCACCAACCTATAATATTCTTAGTTTCTAAGTTACTGACAGTTAACCCTGAAATGCAAGGTGAAATAACAATGGTTTTATTTAAAAGGATTTTAAAATGTTGTGTTAGTCAAATATGACAAACGTTTTAAATGTTGTTATTCTATCAAGAAGAATTGAATGTTGCTGAAAAAAAAATCAACATTTTAATCCAAACTGCTTCAGTATAGTGACTATACAGCGGTCATGAAAGTTTACATAAACTAGCGCGCAAATTAGTTAAACAGAGTTTTGGAAACTTACCTAGAGCAGACAAAAGGAACCGATGGATTGATGGTCTTGGATTGGTCAGACAAAAATAGTTTATATGCCATAAGACACAAAATATCGTCTTGTGAATATCATATCTCAGTCATCTCTGTTAAAAAGAAGTAAACGTCCTATTTTTGGCTTTTGGAAAAAGTATTTTGATTTTTTTAGTTGATTTAAACTTACATGTAAATCAGTTCATATGTTACTAAAGCACGTAAAGCAAGTATACTCAATAAAATGTTAACGCCCATCCCAATATTCAATACTGAGGTAGAATATAGATCATAATGTGTACAAATAGAGTGTCAATATTGAAAATTTGGTTGATCATTAACTTATTTTGTTGAGTTTAGATTATTTTGTAATCTTTGTTACCGACGTAGTTCTCTTAGCATTAAGAATAGTCCATCAAATTGACTCTGGATTGAAAATTTGACCAATAAATCGAATATTTGAAACAAAGTTCAGTTTCGTAATCTTTAGAAAAAATCAAAGTCTTGATTCTTCTCTTCTATTCTTCTTGGCCTCTTTCTTATTTCAAGGTCTGAGTGACAGCCTCTTTTAAGAAGTCCGTTTACTTTGAACAAATTAATGATATACGCTCCGTGGTTGGCTGCTATGGTCTGATATCTTATCTATCATCGTCCTCCTGCAGAGCGTGTAGAGCATACATCAGGGCGTTCATTACATTATACGACAGTCACAAAATTCTTTTTGTACAGACAGTCTTTGTTGGCGTGTTAAAATTATATGATACTTTTGCCTTTGTACTCGTTGAACCCATGAGTCTAAGAGTTCAGATAAAGTAAAATATTACATTTAGTTATATGTTCCACATGTTATATTTCTATTTCCGCTATTTTTGCAAAAAAGGTATAGATTAATTGTAAAATTTATCTGTTACGACTACATCCATGCTATAATTGATTGAATCATATCTGTATCTATTCATATGAAATTGAATTTTTAGGATTGCAAGACTGAGATAAATATAAATTCCTCTCCCTCACAAGCTAACGGTTGTTCGGTTAATGGTTTTAACCATGGTTTGGTCCATTTCTTATCTTTTCTTACTAACGTCACTTCATACAAACCAGCTAATTAAATTATTTCAATGTGTCCACTGTAAGCCGAGCTTCCAATGAAAGGTAATTATATATATATATATACCACATGCCTGAAATCAACATCCGAAGTCGCCTCTTTCAAAGCATTTTGGTTCTGTCACCGACATTTTAAAAACAGTTTATAGAGCAAAGATCGGACATCAAAGGCCACAGTATTTCTATGCAATTGGCATTGCTTTTTATTTAATTAGAATATAACACCATGATGTAGTATTTAGAAATAGGCCAGTTACAATATCCTTATTGTGATTAGAAAATAAAAGTTCCACCATACATTATCAACCTTCTTATATTGCTCAAAGGTAAAAGCTAAGTTCTGTTATAGAACATTTGTTTAATATAATTAAACATTTTTTAAATCCACAAACTTCTGCATTATTTTTTCAAACAAGAAATCCTAAAACTTCACTCTGACATGTAAATATAAATTGATAAAAATGACAATTTCTTTAAGTAGAATCAGCAAGAAATAAGAAATAATAAAACATGAGAGTTTTTAAGGTCGCCCCAGGGTAATAAGCAGAAATAAAGCGGTTTCACTGTCGTATCTGCTACAAGTTTAAAACAAATGAAAAATCCATATGGCTTCAGTGACAATAATCGTTTGACAAAGAGATAGAATGTGTTGGCTGTCCCTCCAGAGTGTGGCTACGCTCACTCACAAAGATGCACGTAGTCAACCTCTGCTGCCAGCACATTCAGCATTCTTGCAGGCTGCTGTTCTAGTTGCACTTCCAACCCACATGCTATCTTTTCACGGTGCTGACACTGCAACGGAAGACCCTGTTGTTATTACACAGTGTTGATTGTCTGACAATTTGAATGTTATTTCTATATTTTATGTACATGTGAAACATATTTACTGATAAAATGGTTGTCATTTATTTCAATTGTCATAGCATGAAATGTTGATATGCATATCTAATTATTTTTCGGGACGAATGTTCATATGATTATTTTTTTTCAAAAAACATATATATTTTGCAAATGTTATGTATGTTATGTCCTATGGGCCTGTGACCTCTTTGACAGAAATAACTATCTACATGTGAAAAATATTTACAGTAACTTGACGATTAATTGAGTACCCTTTGCAAAACATTTTTTTCTATCTTTGTTGAAGCTTAATTTAATACATTTTCTAAACATTTCTTCCGAAGTATTATCAATCCAGTCTAAAAAAATTAATTTAAAACAGTGATCGAATAAGAGCACCATTTTAAACGTTACTCACTATCCTGTTCATGACAGAGGTTTTTTGATTCGTTGATTATGGCATTCCGAAAATTTTGAAAATTGTGATAAATATATCAAATGTCAGAAATTTTGCTCTGGGCACCAGTTAACACTTGCTTTTTGTTCGTTTGATGTAAGAAGTTTTGAAGTATTATTTCCTCTTCGTGACATGAGAATATAGTGTGCCCCATTTATTATTTATTTCTCTTCAGAATTACCAATTTTCACATAATGCGTTTTCTGATGATTTCAGATAATTATGAAAGAAACATAATAGTTTTTTTCATACATTTAGGTTTCTAATCTGATATGGTCTATTTACCTATCTGAGTGTGCTAATGTGATAGATGTAGATCAATACGGGATAAGTATGAAAATTAATCACACCAGAAGGGTCAATATGATTACAATAATCCGCTCAACGTATCTGGTATAGCCTAAGGAAATCATCCATCAGAATATCGTTATCCATAGAATCGCTAATACATTTTCAAGATTCAAGGTTGCAGTTTGAGAGAACTGACAGAGAGTATTGAGTGTAAAAATAGTTTAACCTTCTGTTATTGTTTTAAGAGAGTTGCTAAAAACTCCATTATCTTGTTTTCATAAATTACTTCTATTTGTCTCCAGACCTATAATGCATTTTCTTAATGTTTCCGGTCGGACGTAGGGAGATAATATTATCTATCACATCTATATTGCGCACTTAAGAAGATGTCCTTACTGTTGACAAATTTGATGAGTAAATAGTAATAAGAGCTCTGTAGTAAGTCTAGAATGTCAATATCAATTCAGGACTTCATTGCATTATGATTATAATTGAAGTTTACAGACTACCTTTATATATGTATATAGATTTAGATAGGATATCGGTGAAATGATCATGTTACAGGAAGAACCTCACTATCACTCAATTGCTAGTAACGGTTTGGTGTGTTCGGATGATTGAATCGATGATTGATATATTCAGATTAACAGTAAGTTAAATGGTGAAAGGCGCTATTGTTTAACCTAGATTATTCACAGTCAGTAAACTGTCGGAAAGAGTCATCGTTAAATTCAGGTTATTTAAGGTTGTTCACATGAATTGAAGGATTATTTATCATGATCATTGAAGATCACAAGTATAGTCAAATGTGATCCACTTGTTGTGGGATCAAGTTGATAAAAGGCTTCTTGTTTGCATCAGTGGAAGGATTGTAGTACCCTGACGTGTCAATCCACAATCCATCCTAGTGATGTTCCGTATTGATGACTGTGATAGTCTCCTGGTGGGGTCCCAAGACTGCATCAAACATCAACTTCAGTATGTGTCAAGAACACTGCTGCTCGAATCACAACTCTCACTCTTAGCCACCGCCACATCTCTCTTGTTCTTTAAAACCCACCACTCGGTGCCTGTCCAGTACAGTATCCTCTGTCTCGCCTATCAGTGTAGGACTAACGCAGCTCCGGCATACGTCTCATGATGACTGCAGCCTTATCTCCCTATCAGATCACTACACCCAAAAAGAGATCGCCTTTTGTCATATCAAAAGTGAAACTTGCAAATTATAGACAATGCTCATTTCCTGAGCCTTTACAAAAGAATGGAATGCTCCTTCACAAAATTCTCGATCCTTTGCTGACTATAAGAATTTCATTCATGACACGCCTCCTTAAACACACTTTTTCACATTAGATTTTGAATGAATACTTACCTGTTGACATATTTGATTCTTAGGGTGCTTTTAGCAGGATATTTTTCTTCGAAAAACGCAATCTGCTTTTTATTTCCTTAAAGAAAATAGACTTTCATATGGATATCCTACCAAAAAAAGAAACAAATATTGAATAATTGTCATGAATGGCACTAACAATTCAAAAGTTCTGTTAAATGATTTCTCCATTCTGTCCATTTTCGAAAAGTACTTGGTATATGGAAACACAGTAATCACATTGGTTGATGTTGCGAACTCGCAAATGCTTACTTGTAATGCATACTCAAATGTGTTGCTAAAAATAAACGTTAAAAGCAATATATCCCATAACAAGGTATAAATTTTATATTCTTGAAAACATTTTAATTTCTGTTATTTGCTGTCATTATTTCCAATTTTATTTTCCATATGAGTCAAATGATACAGTCCATAAAGATTTAGATACTTTTGTAATAATTAATGTAAAAAATGTATTTTGAAATGAAGGAATATAAAATAATCAGGGAAATGTACGAACTATAGAATATTGAATATACAATTGTCCATTCACAGAGTTGACATACAATCTCAAGACTTCGATGAAAAGTTATCCTCATATATTTTTATATCAGCTAAAAAAAAGATAGATCAGTATGATCATTATGTGTATCTTTGATGGAATGGCGTTTATATCTTTATATCACATATTATGAATATCCCTATTGAAACAACTCATCAACATTGTTATCTAAGGATCAAAGACAAAAGAAAATGCACGTTTGGTAATTAGTTTTTGTTAATTACAATACATGATGGCTTATCATTGAAATAATTAACAAATCGTTTACGACATTGCTTTAAATGAATCAGAATGTCAAAATCAAACTTCTGCAAACGTTCTGATAAAAACTTGGAATATCTAATCGTTAGCATATTTAAGTGATAGCAACATGCCAAAATGCATACGTCCGAAATGACGACACCACTACAACACACATCTTTGATTACCTTCATGAGATGTAACCTTGACACATTAAGTCATAATCATTGAGATATCCATCTTCACAACGTCACGGCAGAAACAAAAAGAAATGGAGAGTCTATATCTCGATACGTTTTCACCTTGCCGTGGGAAGATGTGAGATATCAGAAACATCCAAGGTCATGGGTATCGCCTTTTTCAGTTTTTAAAACCCCCCAAATTGCCTTGGTCATTAAAAAACAATAAACACACCTTGTAATCCACATAAGTTTATCAACTTAAATCCACCTACTGCAAGAACGTTATCTACAGAGGATTCCTACTTTGTTGCAGTAGAAGCTCAGCCTGCAGCCCGTCCTCGGGTATCAGAGTAGAGATCACCCAGAGCGAACTTCCGATCAACTACGTCTCTCTCAGATAGTAAGGCCACAACCTAGATTCGGAAGAAGAATGTGTGGATTGAGATGAATGAAAATAGAATGCTAATGATGGCGAGAACTCAACTGGTGCAAATGGGGAATTATCTCCTTATTGTAATATTGTTGTAAGCATTAGGAACATCTATAACTATATAAACATCAAGCCCTTACTTGAGAATTAAAAATCAGTTTTTACTTTAATGTTAAAATCCAACTTATACGACCCAAGATCCTGTATACTTGAACATGTCGACCTTGACATGTACATGCATCTTGACTGTAAGGAAACATGTTTCTTGGCTACAAAATGTTTGGTAGTAGGATCCTACAAGGTTTCTAATTAATCATGATATAATGACATAAGTGAACCTATAAATGTGAATACATAGAAATGACTTATGGCTGAACCACGTCTTTTTAAAAATAATTCTGGAAAGGATATTCTTTTGTATCAGCTTCTCAATCTGAGAAACATAAAGTTACAGATTTCAAATGTTTGAATGAAATCCATTGTTGATTTACATCTGGCAAGAAGATATTTATGCCATTTGAGTCTTTTTCCAATATAGTAATTTTGACAAAAGGAAATACAAATGAGTTATTTTCCCAAAAAAGATCAATATTAGAAATGGATACTCATTGGTTTCGTAATGCCATATGCCAATGTCAGTAATTTGTATTGATAATTATCTTTTTTAAACAGATTATCTCAAATCTGAAACTGTGAAATAAATTATTGACTACTTATACACTTCAAAGTTCAAACTACCAGATTTAATACTTTGAGGGTATTTATTAATGACACACAAAAGAAGAGCATGACTGTCTAGATAATAACAAACACAAGATTTTGCCGACTTTTTGCTTAATCTTAAAGGACTTAAATAATAATTAATAGAAGGATACTCTACAGGACAATGTTGTTGGACTCATTTTGAAAGTACCATCTTAGTATTGACTGGACACCGTCAGAGGTGCCGGATGGACATCTCAAGACTGCATCCTATGTAATAAGGCCTGTCTAACTTGCCCTAGGGAGTTGCTGAGTTATTAGTTTTTGTAGGAAGAAACGTTGGAACTATTCTTCTATAGTTTTGTCTTTCTTGTTGTTCCAGTTTTGTCGAATTCTTGCAAGTACTTATAGAGAGTATTGCTCTTAGCCTAATCAATGGCAAGGAAACGTTTTAATTGTTTTTTAAGACTTCTTGGTATAGTCACTGGATTAACAATCAAAAGTGAGATGTTTCAGGTTTGTTTTCCTTCAACCCAACCGTAATCATGAGACACTGACAAAATGTGATTGAGTCAGGAATATCAAGAGATGAGTAGAGGAATTAAGCATACATAGTAAAGAACATGATGAATAGAATATTCTTAAATGCATAATGAGCAACAACCAATTATGAAGAACACAATGTAGAAAAAAAGAAAAATGAGATTAGATATTTGAGTGCGTAATGGTCTAATGCCTTTTGTTGTGAAAGGATCATATAGTGCAGAATTGTCGAAAGTCCAATTATGAGGAAAGCTTTGTAGAATCCATAATTGTCCATATGTCAATAATGAAGAAAGCATCATAGAGTGTAAAATAATAAAATGCTAATGACTAAGAAAGAATCGTAGAGTACACATTGGTGAAAATGTAAATGATGAAGAAAAGAATAAATAAAACATGTAGATGAGATAGACAGATAGAGAGCTGACAGGATTCCTTCAAGTTTACCAAATTTACAACTTGTTATAGAAAACTTTTCTCGTATGTTATAGCTTTGACAAAGAAGACGAAATAGTTTCAAGATGGATCAGGGGGATCTGATGAGGGTGTCAGACGACAAAGGCAGATCGAGGATGTCAGACGACAAAGGCAGATTGAGGACGTCAGACGACAAAGGCAGATCGAGGATGTCAGACGACAAACGCAAATCGAGGATGTCAGACGACAAAGGCAGATTGAGGATGTCAGACGACAAAGACAGATCGAAGATGTCAGACGACAAAGGCAGATCGAAGATGTAAGACGACAAAGGCAGATCGAGGATGTCAGACGACAAAGGCAGATCGAGGATGTCAGACGACAAAGGAAAAGGTCGTTCAGGCCCTGGCCTGATGCAATTTACCAGATTGTCCATGAAAGTACACTTTTGGTGGCCAGGGGCAGATCGCTGCATGGTCACCTTGCCATAAGCCCATGTGGATATCCAAGCTTGATGAGATGAACGTCTGACAATCCTTATGCATGGCATTTAAAAACCCAAGTTCCGCTGTGTTACGTAATGGCAGAAACAGTGCACCGCATAACATATGACTAGAAGCAAGGCATACCTTGCACTCAATGCATCACCTGCAACAATAACGAGGGTCGTGATGGTGATGCTACAAGGATAGGATGGCATTCTCTCCCGGCTTCACAGAACGAAATAACAGTGATGGTATTCTTATGGCACAAATTACTAAAAACGCAGACATGTCATAATTCAGAATTAATTTGTTTATTGTGAGGCTAGCCACATCTAATTTAGTAATGAACTGGTAGAGAAGCAGAAAAAAATATCAGCACTCTCATTTGTTTAGTGTTTACTCTACCAGCGCTTTATATTGAACATGTTCAATATAAAGCGCTGGTAGAGTAAACATGTAGTCAGATGGAAATGCATCGGTAATTCTTACATGAATTTACTGATACATTCGTTAAAATTATGAATTTTTAAAGCGTTTTTAGTAGACGAATGACCCATGAAAAGGGAACATGTAAACGGGCACTGGTAACATTATTTGATAACATCTGGATGACATAAGAATACGAAGAAGAATAAGAATACGAAAACTATGCTTTGAATGTACTACTCACACAGGAACATGTTTATGTAAAACATATGCAAAGGCATCACAAAAACGTTCCAATCATAATTTTGGACATACCATTATATTATGAGTGTTCAATTATATAAATTCTGGTGCAGTAGACCATCATTATTTCAGCCTATCTGCGTTATGAAATGCTGCTTTCACAGTAAACGCCCCCTTTCTCACATTCCTTACAAATAAAGGTCAACCATCAAAATAGGAAATGTAATATTGTAATTTTCCTCTTCCGATTCCAGTCCATAATGACGTTAAGTAATTATTTCTAACCCTTCAGAAAACCTGTTAATACAGAATTTCTGACAACTCTATTTTTTTTAAGGTAATGTTAATTATTATTAAAGGACTTCAATACGCCATATACTTATTGTGTTTTAACTGTTAAAGACTACAAGTTTGGCCAGATAAAATGTGAACTATAATACTATATTTATTTTTGGAAACAATGATAACTCCTTGAATCGATCGTATACTCTTCAATGCCATAGTAGTCTTTGCAGCGGCATTAAGGAATGTCAGTTTAAAAGTGAAAGTACGTGCACTTCAATGAGTCGAGTGTCTCGAGCTGTTTTCCCCTCATTTCCTTGGGGATATACTCCCCTCCGTGGTAGGCTGCGATGGTCTGATATCCCATATACTTATGTCCTCCTGCAGAGTGCTACCGCATACATCAGGACGTTCATTTCATCATCAGATCATCATTTTTTTGTAAAAACAGCTAGATATAATAATTGTTTTTTTTGTACTAGTTCAACTCTTGAGTTTAGGAGTTCGGATTAATTTAAATATTGCATCTTGTTATGATCTTAGACATGCTTTATTTAGATAACTTATTAAACACAACGTTTCCACTGTTTATGAATGTGTAGACGTTGCTAATTAACGTTATCTGACGGCGGTCGACGAACTCAAGAACGAGGGAGTTCTTCAAAAGGTTGATATAATGATATTCGAATCCATTTATAAGAAATGAGATTTGAATGATAACAAGACTGAGATGAATTTCGTTCCCTTACAAACTAACGGTTGTTCTGTTAATGGTCCATCCACACTATCAAGTCAATGTCTTATCTTTTTCTAACAAGCTCATGTAATACCCTTAAGCTATATATACAATCATTTTCATGTTTCCACTCTATATCGAGCTTTCAAAGGGAGATAATTATAAATGAAAAATGTCTAATAACAGGATACCATGTCGCCTTTTAAAACATACTACCGACATTCGTTTCATATTCAGTAATATAACATACATAGAAGATCAAAGAGACAACATATTTCGCTGAAATTGGCATTGGTTTTGGAGCTTTTTGGTTAAAGTTCACTGTTTAGGTAGTTTATTTTAATTAAACCCAGTTGCAAAAACGATATTATGTCGAAAGATATATTTGTTTACCTTAAGCACTTTGACCACTAAATTTTTAAGAAATCATGAGTGTAAAAGAAATTATGAATTACTTCTTAACATATCTTGGGGACTGTGAACTTGTTGCATAGCTAACAGCAAACGTTTAATGCTCCTCCACATGTAAAAGTAAAAGGAGAAAATCGAAATATAGAAATATATAAGAATTGATGAAACTGAGCGATTGTAAGGGCGCTTCATGATAATTAGCAGCAAGAAATCCGCTACCTCATTTGTGGAAATAGCAAATGGCAGGTTCATATCAAATCTGTAATAAACAATCGGTTGAGACAGCGTAGTTATGTTTTGGCTGTCACTTCAGAGAACAGCCTCACTCAATCACGATTTGCACGTAGTCGACCTCTGCTGCCAACCCATTCTCAGCCTTCTCGCAGAGTGCTGTTCTAGTTGGAATAGTTCATAATTCTCATGCAGCTTGTATCTCTCCATGATCCTTACACTGCAGAGTCGACTATGTATGACTTTAAGATTTACACAGCGTTGGCATTTTCATTGTATATTCATTGGAATGGGAAATTTCTTACAGTAACATGATGAAATTGCTAATTAAGCACCTTCTTGAACGAGTTCTATTTCCATTCCTGAGACAAAAGATTTCTTTGCTTTAATTAAAAAAAGGTTAAAGCAGAAAATCATTTTTAACGCTGCTCCTGTTCATGATATAGTTTTTTAGATTCCTTTACTTATTTCACAAAATAAAACTCTTTAAAGGTAACTAGAAATTTCGAAATAGTAATAATATTTTGGAAAATATATAAGGCTTTCACTTGCTTTTTTTCAGTGTGTAGGAGTGTTTAGATATTTCTTGTCACATGCGATATATAATATGTTTAAGAAAAAATAAACCGAACTTCACGTGTTGTAAATTTGCCATAACCACTCTTTCTGACAAATGATGGTACCGTGACAAACGTAAATCTTTGTTTTAATCATAGATTTGGTGACATGTCAAAGGTGAATTAATTCGTGCAGGTATCAATCAAAATTGGATATTGTTGCCTTTATACGTTTACATATTTTGTTTCGTAATGGTTAATGGCGACTCTGTCATCTCATCATTTTACCAATGTATATATTTTTCATCTAGTATTGTTTTAGATTATCAATGATATGCGCGTCTCATAAGCCTTTTAAGGCTGGATGTTGTTTTTAAAATTGATTTTGTAAAATGTTCCAAATGTTTAAACATGTGGCACGTAAATAAAATATTTTCTTCTTCTTCATATTCTAATGACGTAATGCAACGGAGCAATGATGGCTAAGCTGGGAAGTGTTTGGATTTTTTGACACCAAGAATTGGTACTCTGTGCAGAGAGCCCGATGTGGTACTCAACAATGCAGACAAATTTATAATAAACAAAGTCTTAAACTATGAAACTTGGAAGTTTTATGCCTTTATCAAGCAAGTGTTAGAAGTAATATTAATTCAAGCGTTGTGAATCGGGATCAAAAGAAACAGTTAAAAGCGCCTATATTTTATCAAAAGGAGCAATCTTAAAAAAAAAAAAATTTCCAAACAGTGTTAAACTAACAAACATTCCCACGGGCTAAAGCTAGCTTTGACGTTAACAATGTTAAACCGGAAATAATGAAATTTAGGAAAGTTTACACAACATCTTAACAAATCTTACAGTGGAACTATACATGTACAACATCAATATAGCGAGAAGGAATGTATACTGAACAAAATAAGTTAAGGACCGTGCTCATATATGCAATACTTTTGCATCATATGGATCACAACATGAACTATATATCATCTCTCAATATTAAAAATTCGGGGTGGTCTTTAATCTAATCTTGATGAGCATATATTATGATGCATTCAACTATAAAATGTGGATGCGGTGCGCTGTGACTGATGTAAAATAACATGTACAGTCTCAACCAACTAATTCATTGACAGTTATTACTTTTGTAACATGTTTAAATGAGGCATGATATCAAAGTTTCTCTTGAAAGTTTGATTAATGTCTCTCATTAAAACGCTAAATCAAAAGCGTTAATCTTCTCTTCAGCGATCTTTGCTCATGATATCACATGATTGTGGGCGTTTAACATAGAACGATCTGAAAAATTGCTGGCACTATAATAGTTTTGTATCTGAAATTCAATTGTGTTGCGGCATGCACCCGTTTATCTTCATAGTTTGAATTCATAGGAACTAATCCTTTTTGAAAATTTAAGTTAAACTGTTGTATATATATCGTCGAAAAGCGCAAGTATTTAAGCAAGTTTTACTTTTTAAAACTAATAAAACAATCATTTGACATTGAAAATACTTAAAACACTTATAAAAACTGTGAAAAAACGCATTATTAAATATATTTCGTAAACACTCTTAGGAAATCAGTGAAGGACCTTTAACCAAAAATGTATCACTTGCTGATCTTCACAGGCAACGACCGACTAAGCAAGGTAGTCCAGTACTATACAATGTCTAATAAGAGTTGAGTGTAAGATCGATATGCGCTAAGTATGAAAACATAATCTCACCAGAAGAGTTAATTAGACTAGTGAAATCCTGATTAACTTATATGGTTAAGCCTTAGTTAATAATCTGTCAAAACATTGTCTCTACTCCGAATTACAGTTCTCTTTTTAGTAGCAAGAATCCCCCTCTTTACTGCACATGGAAGGGAACTTGACAGAGAGTTCCGTGTGTAAAGTCGTTTTTCCCCGCTTCTGTTAATTGTTTTAATCATGCTGTTCATTATCATGCTCTTTAAAACTCATTCCATATCTTTAAACGGGGGCAAAGCTATATTACATTATCTGAATGATTCCAATCTGGGCGGGCCTCCTAGGGAGGTTAATAAATGTTTCTCATCTCAAATGAGCATTCTCCTTCATATTCTGACCGTTTCTCAGGACGCTAGATGATGTAAATTAACAGGTAAGGGTTCTCATGAGGTTATAGAGTCTAGAATGAAAACCTGAATGATACTGGACCTTTAGGATAGAATCCTCAGTCACCTTTGCCATATGGAAATGATTTCAGTTGATGTTATAACATATTCTTAATTTTGGCATCATATTACTTTATTTTGTGCTGTCATCGTTATACAACTTCAAATATGGAAGACAATGAATTCAATAACGTGAGAACTCATCGGAGAAAATAGAAACATATTATTTTTTGTTTATAATTGTTTGTCTTTACATAATCTTAGGATTAGCATTTCCTTTATATCCGATTATACATTGTAAAATGTAGTATATTGGAATTCAACGATGCTTGATTGTAAACTTCCAAAAACAGACAGATTTTCTGGATAACAGCTTCTTTATTGTGAAATTGACGACGTTTCAGAATATATGCTAAGCACTTCATCACTTTTCATTTAAGAAAACAATTACTCCTGCACGTCGTAATTTCTATCAAGAAGAAGTTGCTCCCGAGACAATCTTGCTGCTGTGGTGAGTGGCTCTTCAAAATGCCCGTCATAGACTTTTTTAACGTTGCAGATAATGTTTATTAATGCATCCTTCTTATTAACAAATATGTCCTTGTATCAATACATACATCGATAATCTGGCGGAATAACATTAATTCATGCAAGTAAGCTTGCTTATCGTAATCACATTAGCACTAGCACGCTTCTTGTTGGTCCAAGGTCGATTGTGTCCTCATTGGCCTTTCTGATTCAACGAGAGAAGCCATCTAAGACGACCATCCTTACATTGGATGGTACATGTAGCGTTCCTCGGTTTTTACTGTAATTATTTTCGCTTGATGATATCAATCTTTGTTTGTTAAATTCGACCTCAGTGTAAGCATGTTACCGTACAGATGACAAGTTTTCAATCAAGGTTCTGGAAATAGGGCCCGGTGAGAGTTAATTAAACAATTTGAGAGGACGGTATTGGAATGTCTAAATTAGATTTCCTTTAGTTTCATCAGCAAACGTACGATTGGGTAACGTTTTTTTATTTCTCATTTCTCCTTCTTTACAGAGTAGTTAGAAATCGCACACAGAAAAAGACGACGAGGTACACACCACACCAAGCAGATGCTAATCAGTGGATATCAACTCGAACCATGAGGGGGCGGGGAGGGCGGGGAGGGCGGAGGGGAGGTTTTGGGCTCTGGCTTCTTCACTTGTTGTGAATGCAGCAGTCAAACCCTATGCCCTTATGAAATATAAAAGTTGTTAAAGGCCGGGATCCAAACCTCCAAAAAACCCATGGGTTTCTTATCTTTGTCATCTTTACTCTGATTGGTTGATTCCATAAACAAAGATATTATCAGTGTTTGAGTGACAGGGCAGTAACGGTTTTTTTGGTGCCTGGGAGAGCTCAGCAGGGTCAAAGGTCTCAAAACTTTACTACAAGTTGTGGCTGGTAGTAGTCTACCGAGTTTCAGTGCATAATCATTATCAGGGAATAAACCATTAATAATAATAATACATGAAGTTTAAATTTGTGTGATAGGCTGATATCATTTTAGTATATTAAATTATATATATTTTATGAAATGACCAACACAAAGGAGATCTTTAATTATAGAATTAAATATAATTGTATTTGTTAAAATTTTGTGAAAAACGTTCAAAACAACCATAGTCTTTTAACAATGTTTGGATGTATTTGAAGTACATATGTCACTATTGTTGACAAAAGTTATATAACATTGTCTTAATCCATTTACTGTCACAATAATCTTTTTATAACCTTAGACTCTACAGCTTATCCCCACGAGCAGAGCTAAATATTTGGGGGACATATGGGATGGGGGAGGTTTTGATTTCCCAGTCAGGCTGGGAAGGCAGTGAAATCTGACACTGTGAATGGATCTTTTTCTCCACTAGCAGACTTGTTTGGTATGGTAATGATGAGAATATAGTCACGTGACATTTACAGAGTTAATTCAAATTTGGAAATAAATGCAGTCAAAGTACTGTTTTAGTTTTTAGTTTTGATTAAACATGTTTAGGAATTCCACTTCTTTGAAGTGCCAAGGATATATTGTGTAAATATGAAAACTTTCCGGTAAGAAGATTTTGATTTATCCCACTTCGAACATAGGTACCCTCATTTTTTCCCTTCAAGGTGTAGTTTTTTCAGGTCAACTTGGCCACGCCAACACCGTGTATAGTGGCGGATGCCGGCCTTTAAGCCCCTGGCGAGATTTGAACTCTGACATTCTTGATTCTCAGATGCCCTCTCCTCGGGAAAGTTAAATGTAATGTGTTGCATCAATGATATCAATAACGACTCTGCAGACTAAGACTAAGGCACTGTGTACGTGTGATGGACCTTGGAACGTCATTGAAGTTGTATTGTTTTCCTTTCCTCGGGTTGTGTTGATGAAGTAAGGAACCATTCAAAAGGCCTCAAAATAGAAATACCCTTTAAGCATGTTATGAGTCAAAATTAAACAAGAGTGCGCAGATGATGTTGTATACAACCCCAACTAGTCTCCGAAAATTCGTATTTTATATCTTTAAGATATCGAAGTAGTATAAATCATTAATAGAGTAAATTACTTAAGGTGGTACTTCTAAAAGAAAAGTTATAAACTAAAACTTCATAGGTCGTCACTTATTATTTAAAAATAATAAACACTTTAAAGTTCTCTTTAGGTCAATCCCATATGCCTGTACAATGACCTAATTCTACTCATTTCCATATAAATGAAAATAATCGTGTCAAAACGCCTTGCTTGTACAGAAAGACATAGAAAGATACAATAATTTATATATTCTATGAAAAAATAGTCCAAACAGAGTCCAACTGTAAGCTCGATTCAATTGAAAGTATGTTAGTTAAGTAACGTTGAAGAAAACGAAAGAAAGGACGGACACGACGAAAATTTAAAAAATCAAACAAATTATCAGTATACAAAACCATGTCTATAAAGGCGGTAGTCTAATGCAAACGTTACCGTTTAAAGAGCCATGTTAAACTTGTATAAGAGTAAGGAATGCCTTCCTGATAGCTTCTGCTCTAATTGACTCTCGTTTCAATGTTAACTTCAGCTGCCATAGAACTCATGGACCGACATGCCCTTTAATGCAGACAGAAGCATGCCAGAAGGGGGACACGCCCATCATAACAGGCGGCGAGCATCAGAAGTGGCGACGAAAATGAGAACACATTTTGAAAACTATTTGTTAAAAAAGGGACAAGACGAGAGGACGTGACTCTAAGCAGGCAACATCGCTGTAACAGTATTAATCGTCGAGCTCGACATAGACTAAAATTTAGTCTATGAAAAATTTTGATAATTTACTGTTCCTTCATCCATAATATTTTTTTTCTTTGGGCTCCTAATTTCATTTCAATCTAGACTTGCTGAATGTGGACTTAGACTGTATAAATGGCTCCTTTATATACACAGTCTAAGCTCGAAAAGATCAGAGGGGAGTTAAATAACTTGTTACACCCTGTTTAATACTTGACTAACTATGCCTATATCAAGATGTAGTAATTTATAAAAACATCAATGTTCTGTTATTGAAAAAAAATGATATTAGACGTAATTTTTTATGAATAAATATGAATGAATTATATACTTGTTTGACATTGTAATAGCAATGTCATTAGAATAAAATCTTACATTGCTGCACTACGTTACGCGGATATTAGTAGTGGAGCGTTTAGATTTGATATTAATGAGATTGGTGACATAGTATACTATATTTTAATTTCTATTAAGAATGCCGCGTTATCCATGTTTTCATGTTATGTAGATATTGCTAAAATAATTGTTTTGTATCAGTTGTTTGCAAAATTCATTACAAAACTAAACAAGAATACCCTAATACCGATTTCAAATCTACAGAGCTAGCAGTTTTATTCACAGCTAAAATAACATTTTGAACTTTCTGTATTTGTGGTTATTTCCCAACTCCGTTGCTCAATGCATGGCTTTATGTAGTTGGAAATGGAAAATTGACAAAGCTAATTTAGTTCTCGGTCATTATTTCGTATTGTGTAGGCATGTTGTCATCTGCATTCGAGCTGAGGGGAACAAATCCCTCTCCATAGTGAGATAAGCAATCTTAGTTGATCGTCTTAAATCAACAGAATTCAGTTGCGACTTTGGGTTTGCCATCGTAAAATTAACTTTTTCTAACTTGATAATTGAGGCACTTCGATAAACTCAAATTACGGCCACGAATAAATTACATTATTAAGTGAAAGCAGGAAAATTGAGATGGAATACTTTTTCTGTTTTCAAATTGTGAGTTATTGAAATCGCGTGAGAGAAAATTTATTGTAAAAGATGACGTTGTCGGGTTTCTTGCAAATGAAACGCAGACAAAGAGTTAATGTTTCTCATTTGTGATTGTAAATATCTTGCATTATTGTGACACAGAGAATGTTCCGTATAGAAATGTGTGGGCTTTGACACGTGCCAAAATATCATATCTACTCTTCTCTTACTCGATTTGTAGATGATAACATGTCCGATTTAAATGTATACTAGTCATTGTGACCTATTTAACACAACCGACCCAAATCTGACTTTGTATATGCTAAAGGTAAGTTTCCAAAATATCACTATCACAATCAAAAGCCATTTTCGGTCAAAATTCGCAACTCGAACTTTTTAACGTCATTTTACTGAATCAATTACCACTGAAATGGTATTTTCGACAACAGTCAACATTTCTGCATAAAACATCATCATTCGCAACATTGGACTTAGGTCTATTCGATTCCAAGAATATTCACTACTTGTATGCCCCTCAAGGAAAAAAACAAGCACACTATATGTATATGTTTTAAAGAAAAGCAAGTTTTTATGTAAAGCAGTATTTTTATTTTCATAACAAACGACGTGATGGAATATATGTTTACAAACCCATCAGGTAAAATGTAGGGACCCCCCCCCCCCCCCTACCAAGATCTACATAAGTATAGTTAGTTGAACCGAATTTGTTTTCATTATGACACCACAACGCTTCTTTATAAGAATACAAATATAAGTAAAATCATAGCAGAGAAAACAATAGTTTTAGAGATTAAGCAATGCTATGAAAATGTTGCACACCGAATATTTGCATTGCGAAAAGGAGGAGATGATTATTTGATTGGTAAAATATACAACTCCCTAAAGGCTTTATCAAACTTTTAGGTTTAACAAGGAGATTGAAAATGATTGGATAGACGTCAAGGATTGGCAGGAAAACTAGATATAGAAGGAAGGACCAATTGGCTCTACTGAGGCGGTAGGTACAAGCAATTACAGTTGATTGCGTAGTGGGAAGCAGACTTCGGCAGAAGTTGAGGTCAAAGGTAACTCCCTTGCGCCAAACGTGGATGAGTGCTTCTACAACTGGATCTAGTACATTGTACGGTACGTTTGAGTTCTTTCAACTGGACCACGGTACTATTTGTAAAGCGTGTTTCGGAAATTTGGACGAAAGTGTTTCAGACGTGTAAACCAATAACTGTTTGGTAGAGTGTTACTAGATATTGTCTATATCACGTATATTGTAAAGAATTTATCAATAATTTTAAATTATCAATATAAATTGTTTGGTATACGCTTTCTGACATTAGATTTGAATCTAGCATCAAATGACGATAAAGGTGTTTTCGATTCAACTGTGGTATTACGAAATTAAAGTGAACTGTTATTCCTTTGGTTAATTTTTAAATCTGTGAGCAAGTTTCTGAGTAATTTGAATAGAAGTCACTGCAATTTTTAGTAGACTTATGATTGAATAGTACTGTAAATAGGACAGAATGAGTCAGAATAGAAGCGTGTTGCCAGCTTCATGGGCTCCCCAGAAAATGATTTAAGATTCAACTATTCAATATGTCAGTTTGATTCAATACTAAAATGTTCTATTGGTCTTTTCCAACAAGTATACCATTCTATATATATATAAACTGAGGATCAAAATAAAATTATCAATCTCTTAAATGAAATTTCGAAGCCTAAAACATCATGGATATCTACATCAAAAGTTGCATACACAGATTCGATCCCTAAGCTTTTGTTTTTGAATATTCACACATTGTTTTCAGAATTGCACATGATACAGCAGTAAAATAAATACTAATTGTCAATGTTCTCTTTTGAAAGAGAAACATCAAAAACAGCTATAACTTCCGAAAAAACGATATGAGTATGAGAAAACTGGGCAACGAATACCCTCGTTTCGAAAATTCGAAAATCGCTAATTTTATTGCATTTCCAATGAAAACATGTTGTTACGGTTAATACTGTTTTGAAAGATATAAGATATATTGTGGATGACAATTTCTTTATTCTGAGAATGCGACAGAATGCCTTGCTTGACAACTATATTAGCTTGGAAGCACGAATCGACATTTCATTACATAAGACTTTAGGTGCTTACAAACTTTTAAATGAAATAAAAAAAATGTGACTATAGATTTTCTAAGTGCAAGACTCGTTTTATCAAACTTAAATTTGAGTGCTTCAGTGAAATTGTGCATTCATAAGACGATCTATTTAAGTCTTTATACTTTTTCATTGATTTGATAAAATCATTTCGAAGTATTGACAGCTTTCTTTCCATCATAAGATCCAAGTGAAAATGTATGTCAAATAAAGTTTACATTATTGCATATATTTTAGGTTCTATTTCATACCTTCGTTCAAAACATTTTGGACACTGACGTAACTGAGTCCTCCTTACAGCTAATTCCTCATGCAGATAAGTGGTTCAATAAAACCAGTGTTCCAAATAAATGAAAATATGGATTGACACGCTTATATCGACATCGAACATTTGACTTCAATGGAGAGATTATGCTTGGGGAAAATGTGTTATGAGTATTAGTTTACCATTATTTCTTTATTTACGGCCAATACCAGATGTATCACTGATCAAAGTCAAAATATGGGTTATCAAAAATTTTGTTTTTATTCAGTAGTGTAGAATTATTTATCCAAAAGATTTTCGGATTCCGCTATCCTAAGAAACATTTGTTTGGATGAACATTTTGTGAGGACTTATTAGCGGAGGGATTTTCTTCATACGACGTCTTCTTCTTGCAGTTAGCATGATTGGATTTTCTTCACCTGGCGTTTTCTTCATGCAGTTTGTATGATTGAGTTTTCTTCATATGGCGTTCTCTTCATGCAGTTTGTATGATTGGGTTTTCTTCATATGGCGTTCTCTTCATGCAGTTTGTATGATTGGGTTTTCTTCATATGGCGTTCTCTTCATGCAGTTTGTATGATTGGGTTTTCTTCACATGACGTCTTCTTCATGCAGTTTGTATGACTGGGAAGGGCCATTGGTTGACACGACCCAGCCCTTCTTCTTATCATAAGGAAGTTTGGAAGCATCAACACATACAGTTGATTCTTGTCAAAAGTCATGAAAACGACTGCATGGTTCCTTGTAAACAACCAGATGGATGAACCAACTCACCCATACTCCTGACGAGATCCTGAAATTGCTATAAAATAAATATCGACTCAGAGCCAGTGAGTTCAGCCTGCTTTTGAGGTATGACCTGTTCGAGAGTGGATTAAGAGCCTTTGAAGCATAACATTATTCAAGTCATTCCATTTCATTTAAGTGTAAGACGAGGAAATTTCAAATTTGAAAGATTCTATTTCAATATGAATTGAACATGAAGAAGTTACTAAATATCAAACGCGTTTTTTCAGTTTAGAACACAGGGCATATCTAAAGGTATGTGTATTTTCAATTACAAATAGGCATAGAAAGCAGAGGCATCCATTCCACCTCAATCTTTGGAAATTTGAAATTAAAATCGACTGTAAAAATAATGATCCCCTTGGTAGAACCCCACCACTTAAAAAATCCTGGATCCACTATATGGAAAAACTCAAGCAAATTAAAATACAGAGTGAAGAATACAACTGAAAAATAGTATGGTATATAACTTAAAAGCGTTTTGGAGAAGCGGTAGAACCATGACTCCATTGTCCAAGTCCCATCATTAATATTGGGGCAAGTTTGAGATTGTACAAGATTTGGGCAAGGTGGACTGTTCTTAAAAGATTACACGGAATTAAATTTCAGGACAACGTTTAGGATCTAAAATTTATTTTAAAAATTCTGCTACGAAATAAATGCGATGTTTACTCCAAACTAAATTATCTCGTTTCAGATTTAAGTACAGTTACATTCTAATGCAAGTCGTACACCGTGCAAAGCAGCGCCGCACATGGTATATTGCTCAAGGGGCAAACTCATAAGAGAGTGATTGTGTCAATCAGAAGACCAACAAGGAAGAACCGAACCATGATGTCACCTGATTAGCATAATTTACAATATATCCTTGTACATTGTACGTATATTTTGTTATAAATACGCTTGTAATGCGATGTCAATGACCATATCGTTTCATCCCTGATGAGTCAATACTATTGACGAAATACTAGTATCGGATTAAAAGGATTCTGCAAACGACTATGTGAAGTATGTTATATTTAATCTATACATTATATATATTATTAACATATATACACCATCTTTTAATGTATACCATAAACGATATCTCAATAAACATTATACAATAAAGTATTAACCACATAATATATACAATAAGATATTAACCTAATATCATATACCAACTACCACAAACAACATAAAATATATCTTATACCATATACGCGTTCCACATATCATATATCATTTACTATATATATCATTACACTGTGTACCATATACAAATTCCTTGTAGATACGTATCTGTAATATGTTATCTACCGAAAGCATTAGCTCACAATCGTGATTTTCGTCAATTAAGCCACCTTTGCCTCAGATTTGATTGCTGTATAATGCTTAGTTCCTTAATCAGCTCCTATCTCAGGTCTGAAGGTCAAGGGCCCGCACAGCTCCGCCCGAAACGTGTTGGCCTACTTGCAAATAATCGTGTCTTGAACTTTGAAGGTTGGATTGTTTTTGAACGTCAGTTTTTCCATTTTTGCGAACGAATTCATTAATGTAATACATTCTCTTCACGTTTTGATAGACTTTATTCGGATCAAAAATTATATTCGAGTTGGTTTTTAAATTTAAAATTCTAACTTGATACATTTCACAAGGGATTAACATCTTATTCTGTACAGTTTTAAACGTAATACTCATAAAGGCAAGGTTTGAATAATTTTGTTGTATCGATTAAACTAATCAAATTACATGAAGAATTAAGCTCATTTTGGAAGTTGAATGGCACAAAGAAAGGTTCAGGAGGAACGTCAGCTTGATGACGTGGTTAAGGAATGCTATGCTTTGAAGTGATGAAGAATTATCAACACATTCAAGTTCATCTTATTTTTAGAACGTTACTGGAGAGTGACTTCCGCTGAAGAACAACCTTCTTGGAGTCTGTGTAGCATCGAAAATAAAGAGGCTCCTTTGAAAAATAACCACCCTGTATCTGTGAAGTCATGTACTTGTATGGTATCGCTGGAAACTATGATGGCTGAGAGGGGACATCACCCTTTCGCGTGTCACTGTAATAATGGTATATTTTAATTCCTTTTTATTTAGTTGTTCTATTGTTCGCTGCATTCAAGAAAAACAAAAAGAAACTTCAATTTTAATTGCTGTTGCCCAAGAGAATTGTAGCTATCCACGAAATTTATGAACTTATATCATTTAAGGTGACGAAAAGTCTCAAAATACAATGGTATTATGGACGTAAAGTGCCCCTATACCATGAATAAGTGTTGTCATATATCGCATCTGGAGATAAATAAGGCTGATTTTGTTTGAGGTAGTTTAATCATAAGATTATGTCGTTTACATATTGATATTTTATACTGAAAAAGAACATAAGATTGTAATTGTTAAAGCGCATATTTGGGTATTCGATAATGTTTCAGTGACACTGCGTATATTGAAGACTAACGTTTTGCACTCATTTTTCATTGTTGTATTAATAATCATTCGTTCTAACACCTTATTCTAATATAGTGTCATTCGAGGGCACAAGTGCACACCGATATGTCGTATATACAACGAATGCACATATGATGCAGATCTCTCGATATAACTAATGATCCGCGCTTACTTAATCTACCTCTGAAGTTGTTTTACAAATATGTATGTATTCAGGCGATTAAGTTGATTCTTAAAGATCGGGAGTATTTAATAAAACATTGAGGTGAGGTGAGGTGAGTTGGTGTTTAACGCCGCTTTGAAGATTATTTCACTTATATCGCGGCTGCTAGTATTATTGCAGGGATAAAGCCCGCAACACCATTGTGGCTATGCATTGCGGTGAAACCTGCGAGCATCGACTGGAAAATAAAACATTGAATTAAAGCCGTATGAACTACCGGGTACGTTATCGTAAATATCAAAATTTTGCAATCAGCCAGAAAAGCAAAAAAACGGCAGCCACTATCTCAAAACATACAAGTGCAAATATCAAATATTGTGGGATGTGTTTGAGGCATCAAAGCATTGCGAAAAAGAAACGAATGCTGTTGAATTTTCTACACAGGATTGAAGAATCATACGTTGTCGTATATCATAACAAACAGTTTACCATAGCAGTTTTGGCAGGTCATTAAAGTGACCAGGGTACATAATTCGAAAACACTTTTTTTCCTTTTTCGCTAAAAACTCCATTTGAAGAGATCAACGTTTTAAACACAAGTCATGTGTGTTCCTACGGATTGGGTCAATGTGATTGTGCTGATTTTTTCTAAGAGATTGGAACTAGAATATTTCAATAGAAATTTGCGGAAATCGGAATTTCATCGTGCCAAAATTGGATTATTACACGACAGATAATACGATTCTAAGCCAAGTTAAAGAATTGCTATTTTACACATGGACAATTGACGTCCAAACAAAATAAAAATTACATGATAGTTTCGCTACGATACAATGGTAGGCCTATGTGAAAAAAACTCTTGGTATGCAGCTGTGTGCTCTAATTAAAAAATCAGTTACGATTTTTCATAAATTGACACTATTTCAGTTCAGAGTTTAGGTACACTCATTCAAAATATGCACACATTACCTGTTCATTCAATTCAAACAAATTTTGCCGTTTCGTGCACAGCTGACCATAGATTTTGGTCTGTAAGCCGACTTCGGCCGACTTATCTTTTTCATTGTTGATTACACAGGAATTGCAAAGAATAATAAGTATTTCCTTGCATCGATCGAAAGCTAAAGAGAGGGTACTTGGCCTTATTTTCTTTTGATAAGTCAAAGCCTTTACGTAGGCCTACATTCAATATGATTAAAAAACAAAATTCACATGAAATGTGTTTCAAAAACTCTCTTTAATCAATAAAAGGAATAGTTCCATCTATAAGAAAACACTATTTGTATTTGAACCATGACTTGTAAAGAACAACAAATATTTGATTATAAAAAATAGTAATTTATTTTCATGTTATGATTGGCTACAGAATAACAACATAAATAAATAATGTCGAATGTGTGAAGGAGAGGAGGCCATCGGGGAGTTATCTCCCTTGACAGAGTTGCCCTCCTTGACAGGTAGTTGCCTCCCTTGACAAGGAATTACCTCCCTTCATCGCCCTTTTTTATCAACCCAGTCAAACAATGTCGACAAAGTGTCGTAGTTACGCTGATAGACGTTATCCGGCTACAACGTGGAAGTTATGCATGAGATTGCTATACCTGAGACAGAGAATGTGCATCTAATGTCGAGGTAATCAAGAACATCTCAGAATCTGAAATACGTGCATTAATATGACCAGGCGCTCGTTTCAGAATTTACTACAGAGGTTAACGTCTATCACGTAAGCGACGTTGTAGTTTAACATTGAATCTAAGTCTACTTTCTTGGGGCAATATTTTTCTGTTGCACCATACACGCCCATTTGTTGAAACACTTCCTTTCTTTTTTTCTGAGCAATTTCGATATTTCCTTTTGTTATTTTTTTTATAATTTTGAAAATAGGAAAGACAAATGAGCAATAATGAGTGAAGTTGTTGGAAAGTTTTTGTACAAAAACAGAAGTTCAAACGAAAGACAAAATCACACAAACGCAACCCGATCATCAAAGTATAAATTTTGATTAAACAAGGTGTCAGTGCACCATTTGTTGATAATTTGAATGGGGCAATGAGGTCTACTTGAAAATGAACCGACTGGTATATACAAAATGAGAACGATATTCAAGGGAAGTACACAAAATTCACTACACTTCAATCAAATGAACACGAAATTTGGTTGGAAGAGAGGGTAGACCAGCATGCTATTTTTGAGTTCTTGGACAAAATATTATGACATTCTTAAAAAAACTTTTTCATGAACTTTTGTTGATAAGTGTTAATGACTTCACAACAGAATATGAACTGAGCTAGGTCAAGCTTGAATTAACAAACAAAGGTAAAGGTGACTTCTTAGGGAACCGTGAAGTAGATCAATGTCTGGCGCATAGGAATAATTAATCATTTTTTTGAATGGTTCAAGTAGTAATATTTTCTTATTTGGATAATGTAACCGGTTCAAACTTTTTCCCTTTTCCCATAGAAAGATGAACCGACCATAAGGTGATTGGAGCCATTGTTTTTGCAAACAATCATAGTCTTAAGCCACCCAAAGATTGTCATACACATGTGGTGTCCTCACTACTGGCGTCATGGATATTAACCCCTACTATCACAAAGAGGTTAACTTTTCATGTGCCATGATAACTTAAAGCAGCATTCTTAGACAGGGAAGAGCGAGCAGAGACAGGGTAATGGATGGTCGGTAAGAGGAGCTGGAGTCGAAGTTGGACCACACTGTGCGGCCATTCAGGGCCTGTGGAGTGCGGTAGTTGTTGTACATGAGGTTGCTGCCGGCGTCGTTCTGCTCATTCATCAGGAGGGTGCGGAATTGTGCAAGCTGAAAAATATGTTTAATGAGTATTGAATATTTTACAAACTTTTGGTGCAAATTTTATTATCAATACTCCATACTAAATTGTAGATTGTACTTATCAACTAAGACAATACGACAACAGTTACTTTGGTCATAGGAAGTAATTACCAAAATTTGGAAATTATATTCAAGAACTAAATTCAAGTATGCAAATTACTTATGAGAAGTGTAGAAGTGCGATAATTGGAAGTAAAAAGCTTTTCATTTTGCAATCTCCATACGTGACTTCCAAAGATATACACACCTGGGTAGAGGAGATCTTGACGGTGTCGGTGAAGACGGTCCACACTACAGCCTCACTGCAGGGGGGCGTGGTCAAGCTGCCGGAGTAGCGGTAGAAGTTGGGGAATTCAGCAGGCATCAGATCTTCCAACTTGAAGGCGACGGTCAGGTTGTACGTTGAGCCTGGAACAATTGATGTTAATATTCATGAAACGTTATTGTTGTATCTTGACAGAGGAGAGATTGTTTAACTTACACTTACAACCATTCCTCAAAACAGGTTCCTGACAGTGATTTGCGGGTTTCACAGGTAGCATTAGTGACCTACGATCAATTTGTTTTGTAAAAGAGGACAAACGCCTTAAAGGGTGTCATTTTTGAATGGTACCACATCACTCTTCTTTGACTTTCACACTTTCAAATTTGTGTTCGTGACTTGAGGAACGACGAACAGGTTGCTATTTTTGAGTCATAAGAATTTATTAAAAAACATGATAAATTTTGACGATATATGATTAACATTTGAACACAACTGTAAGAAAACATCAGGAAATATTGTCGTGGACTTCATGTTCCGTGTAGAGACGACTTCACAAGAACAATCTTTCAACTGGCGTTGTTGTCAAGCGGTTAAACTTGTAAAACAAATTCACCTTGACAACGTTTGTTGCGTTACTCTAGTTGTTGTGTATATATATCTCCGAAGAAAGGCTTTAACAATACACTCACCGGCGGCATTAATCTGATCAATGGCATCCAAAATCTTCTGGAAAGTTGGGTGATCCTCCGAGCCGACCTACATGAAATGAACGAGTTATAGAATATCAAAGAACCTGCTTTCAGATCAAGATATATTTCTTATATAATATTTTGTTGTGCCGAGAGATTGCAAGTAACAAGTTTGTGTCCTGACGAAAGACGAAAGTACGCGTTATTGTTGAAGTCGACCCAAAGGGAAAAGGTTTCATAGAACTTTTTGCCTCAATCAACATGATTTTCTCCCTTGCTTTTACCCTAGTGAAACGATTTACTCTGCACGCATTAAAAATTACCAAAATATGAAGCTTTGTTTTGTGGATTTGGAATAATACCAAGAGTTTGGAGAATGAATCTAGTTATCGTTCTTGAATAAGAAGAAGATTTAGGTGTTCACCTCAATGAGGAACCCAAGAACAGCGAGACCAGTGGCATCATCCAGAGAATCGCCGATGCCTCCATTGCTTGTCTTATAGGTCACCACGTGCATCTACAATAAAAGAATTTAGTAATGAAATAAAGATACGCCAATCTCCTATCTTAAATCTACTTTCATCATAATAAACCATTATCCTTTATCTTTTATATCCCTTAAATATTATATATATATATGCATGCAATGTGTTATATCATAAATTGAAAGAGACTATGGACAAATATCTTTGTGAGTTATAGATAATTATGTATAAATGAAACAATATGTATGATTATATACACAAGCACATTAAGTATTTTATCCGTCATGTACACCTATAAAGGCGGTACGATTCCCAAAGCTGATGATGCCCACCATTGACCTGATATATAAATGTTCATGAATATTGAGTTACCTCCATGGGGAATTTGTTTCCATCGACCTGATGTTCAGATCCCAGGTCATTGGTTTTTCCCCAGTGGAAGTGAATCTGGCCCGCGGTGTACTGCTCGGTCAGACCGCCTCCCGATACCCTAGGGGCCACTCCAAATGGGGTCAGCTTAGCTGCGAATAAAAAATATCAGATTTAGACATTGCTGTAAACAAAGATCAGATTTTAAGAAAGTTCATTTTACGAGCGCATCTAACAATGTATGAGGTTCTATCGAAGTTTTTTTTAATACAGTACCATGATATTGAAATTTATCCTGTGGACTTGGTCGTTTTTTCAACGTAAGTTGAAAGGTAGAGATCATGTGTTTTACTGAATTATATAACAGAACAGACAGAAAAGATTAGACTCATTATGCGCCTTTCACCAAAGTTCGAACGAGATCGAATATACAATTTTAATAGTAAAACCTTACACGATAAAATGACCCTCACGTCTTGCTTTTGTTAAAAATGGATGAGAATTACAATTATGGAAGTAGATTGTACAAGGCGTTCCAAGTAGATCGGGTAGAGGCTGTTAGTTATGGGCATGATCAACTCGAAACAAACTGTCCTACCTGTATGTCCGTTGTTCTCGATCTGTATGGTGAGCCCAGTGGTGGTGTCGAAGCCGGTCAAGACGAAGGAGGAGTAGGATTTGTAACTGGCTTTGTTGCTCTCGATGTTGATTGGTGACTGCTTGTTTCCCGCACAAATAGCGTCGTTGGAAGACCAGTGGGTCTCGTCTAAGGGAAAATGATTAAATATTTTCATGAACGAATGCGTTTGCTTGATTTCTCATAGCAACGATATTGCTGCAGCAATATCAGTCTCTGGCAATTTAGGCAACATTGGTTAAATTATAGCGTACTGTATATTTTGCATTGTTTAGTTTTTGTGAGATTCCCCTATTATCATTCGTTAGGCCCTCCGGATGTATAAAACATAGCTCACCATCATCTCCGAAGTAGCCCCAGCTAGAGGACGCACCTGATAAAGAGAATAAAATACAGTGTTATTGGAGAAGAATCGAATTCTTTTTGTTTGGTTCAAGTATAAAATTGATAAATTTGTGAAGACAAAATCTGCTCTCACAGTCTTGTACTTTATCGTGTCGTTCCCTTGCAGTGTTCGAATCAAAACCCTTTGAGTCAGGCAAAACAGCCCGCACTGATTGCACTATTAGTTGACGCACACAACCACCGACCAGGCCACGACAAAGGCAGATGTGAAAGCGGTTCGCAGGTACATGAATGAGTTTATGCATTGATGATGACTATCGAAAAATCGAGTTTGAGGTGTAATGAATTGTATATGGCGTAAAAAGAACACCATAAGAATCAGTACGATTTCAAATTTAATGGAAGATACATTCATTACGTCTTTGAGTAAACTGAATCTAAGATATAAAGCTACGTGACCAAACAGTTCCTTTCAAAAAGCGATGTTTAATTCATTGTACCACACAAGAACAACATTTCGTGAAGAAAGCACCGAGGAAGAATATTTTGTTTGGATTAGGGGAGTGTAATTCCGTTATCAGGAAGAAGCAGGCACTTTCACAGACGACCATTCATCTGCAAATACAACTACAGCTAACATTCACTTGCATGGGCTGAGTTTCTGCAGCGTTGATAACCCTCGTCCACTACGCCAAGTCGGTATCAGCAAAAAACAACGATGCCAACCGTAAAAATAGTTTTTAAATTACTCGATAATGGACTGGATCTGTTCGTGAACACAACATCCTGTCAACACTTTAGTCAAACTCTTGCGGAGACGTTAAAGGTCCCTTGAGTTTTGGTATTTCACCATAAATTTTAAATGCATGCTTTTTGAAGAAACATGAAGTATGGTTATATCAGATGATAAGGTTTGGTTCTACTTAACTATAAACCACAAAAACGAGTTTTGGGGGAACATCAAGTTTTCATCGTGCAAGTATACACGTAAATCGCCATGGACGTACAGCCAGGGGATTGCTGTTTCTACACAGTCAGATCGGCGCTGAAGTTTGATATAATATAAACAATTCATTAATCTGCCTCTCTTTCGTTAGCCCCGAACCGCGTAAACATCCCATTTATCAAACTTCCTTTGGTCTTTAGATAAAATAATTCGAAAGATCTTAAATTTTTTTGGAGACATGTTAGAAATAACTTCTTTCCTCAATCTAATAATTTCTGACTTATTATGCAGTGAGCGACGTGTGTACGATTCTTCTGATAAATTGTGTCTCATCTCATGACGCTCGTCTAAATGCAATTTCTATTCTTTCAAACCTAGAAAAAACACCTTCAATTCGTGAAAGAAAGAACGCATTTCAGAAACGTGATTACTGGGAAACATTAGAGGAAGAAGAAAATCAATACACCTACACTTTTTGTGCGGTTCCCTGAACTCCGCAAAAGTAAGATGAAGATTTATTTGACAAGTCATTGCATCGACCAGTTTTAATTCAATTTTAACTTTTGAATGTGCACCCTTTAAAAAATCGAAGATTAATTACTGTATTTTATGGGGAGTCGTGTCGAAATTTACAAAGGGACCTTTAAACTGTCAAAATTAAGTTGTCAAGGGGTTCTTACAGTTGCTATGGCAACCAAATTAAGGTACCAAGCGGTGTCATCAATATTTAATTTGCTAATTATGCTAGTACTCATATTGATAGAAGGAAGTCAGAATTTCCTACTCGACCCGCTCTCTGTATAATGAACCTAAAGGGGTTTCTACAGAATAGATGAGTATTAAATTGGCTTCTTGGTGAGAATGTTGAGATGAAAGAACTGCCGGGGAATCAAGGGAGGAGGGGAGGAGGGGCTGGTGTATGAAGTGGGGTGAAATCTGAAAGACGAAGGATTGTCGGAAGTCTAAACAGGAAGGGAATGAGGGATGAATACACGTGCAGACGACGATAGATGAATAACACCAGACAAAATAATAATTGTAAGAAAAAGAGATGAGAAGGAATGATAAACAGATAGAGGTTGACGGATTGAACGACGAAGTGGAGTCAAGGAGACAATCTTTGATGTTTGTTAAAGGAATCCAAAGCATAACGATGCAGAAGAGATAGAGATTGTGAACAATTAGAGAGGAAGAAATGGAATAGCGAGACACGGTATTAGAGAGACAACGCCGTCTAGAGTTTAAACATACTTCGTATGCAAAGGAATGATGATAGATGTGTCCTCAGGAAAAGTAAAGATTATTGGTGAGGGACAAACATACAGAGTGACACTGTGTGTCCGAGAAATAAAGAGATTGTGGAAGACAACTACCGACCTAGCGAGAAGCCGTTAGTATAGAATCTGAACAAATGACACAATTTGTTCTCATTGAATACCTGGAAGGGGGGGGGGGGGGGGGGGGGGGAGGGGGGGGGGGAGAGGACAGCGAAACATTACAGACTGAATATTCTTACAGAGGTTTTATGGCTGCATTGATAACAAGGTACAATACAGAGATCAAAGAGATATGACACATTTACGATACCTTTACAAAATGCAAATAAAATAGAGTATAAGTCTGCTTTGATCTAAGAGAGACCCAATCCAGGTGAAGCGACTCAGGTGTAACAAGGTGGGCAGTAGACAGGTGTATACATGACCTGATTGATTAAGCTTCTGTTTAAATTTGTACAATTATTGAAAGTGGCGATTTCTGTCAAACTGAAATGTTAGCACACTTTTGAGTAAGTAGCACTCGTTGGTTTTGTCGAGTCTTCATACTAAAAATACACAGCCTGAGAGAAAGACCTACAGTGCTGGAGAGAAAGATTTATACCGCCTGAGAGAAAGACTTTCAGTGCTTCAGATTTGCCGTTGGCTCGTATGGAAATCCTGATTAGTCGCGGCACTAGGTGATTGCATAAAGTTATGGGTATCAAAAATGGCTAATACCTTAAACCATCGATCTGGTAAGAAAACAAATTTCATTAGAAACCTCGAAAGAAGCTTCTGTATGCGGTCGAAATTTGTTTCAAAGAACATTTCAGTATAACAAAATGAGCCTAAACTTTTGTATTTTAGGACACAATATCAAAAGACAAACAAATCCCGATCTCACCAGGAGAGACATGCAAATCAATGGCCTGTATAGCCCACAAAGAGAAGAAATAACAAGCAAATGGTGTCATAGACGTATGACTTCATGGAAATAACCTAATTACCATAGGTATAGCAAACACTATTGTAAAACGTTATGTACATCGTCCTCATTCGGACATCACTTGCTTTAGATTGGGTAAGACATTATAAGCATCCATTCATTACTTACATACACTACAAAACCTAGGTATAATTGCTGCGGAGTGTTTGCGTCAGTAACAGGTGCGAGCAGAGCTCGGAAACAACATCTATAGAATTTGAATTGTGGTCTTTTGAAAATGGTAGGATTGTCCCTGTACTAAACAATTGTGCATTAAATGATAATTTTAAGAATTTGTCAGTACGATTTGTCAACATTAACAGTATTAACAACCTTTGACACATTTGATCAAGGGAATGTATGTCGCTTTAAACTGTATTAACTTTTAAGACGAAAAGAGTTCGGACAGGAAACGGCCACTTTACTCTCTCCTTGACCGGCCGCAATCACAACACAACTAGAAGGAATCTGGTCTTACTCACACCAGAAATCTCTTCAAAGAGAATCATATTTCAAAGTAAATGTATATCAGCTCCTTATAGAGTATCACTTATATTACACCATAAAAGAAATAGTTTTTTGTTTTATGTTTACAATTGTAATATCGCTGATCAAGGTAAGGGTTGGTACATAGATAACTGCATATCATTGATACGACTTCATTGTAAAAATGGTTGGACTGAAATAAGGAATATCATACCGTCAGAGATGATAAATTGTATATATTTCATAAAAAAATGAAAGGTTATATACCTAGCTCTCCCGTAGTAACCCTTAACTTCTTCCGTCCAATCCTAATATTAAAACAATGATTTTTACTGACCCAATTTTGCTAAACATATACTGTTTATATGCTGAACTACCGGCAAACACTTCAATTGGAATGTACAAACTATCCATTTCTAATTTCGGAGTTTTTAATGCAAAAGACGAATCGCCAGGAGAAAAGGATGTATATCTAAAGGATCAACAATTCTGAGATAAATATCTGTCTTCTACCCCTGATATTCCAGATGCACTAGGGGAAGGTCTTGCTCATTTTGATAGGCACCCACATCAACAATTTTTTTCGTTGCCATGCCAACAAAACAGCTGGCTTTACTAGAAAAACATCAATGTATATGATATACAAATAGATGAGTATAAAATCACATTAACAGTGCTGAAAGGTAATGTCGACAATCTAATAAAATATCATTCGATTATGAAATCTGCAAATACATTTTCTAAGATACTGAAGTTGGTATTCTATGGCGAGATTTCTCTTCTTTGTAACTTATAATCGGAAGATGTCATGAACGCATTGTAAATCTTGCTTGAGTCATAGAAGTCGAGTTTCATAGTGCTGTTTATGGCTTCTCAAATTTCATCTTGGAGTAAGATAAACAGAACACTAAACTGACTTTCATGATATTCCATTTTTTTTATAAACAAGTAAAATCTGCCTTCCGTGCCTTCACAGGAAAACTAAAATAGAATAGAAGTGAATCCATTAAGGTATTTATTATCCATTTATCAAATAGGACTCATCTTCGCTCTGGTATTCCCTTGAAAGGAGAATTCAATTAAGGCATCTTGGAGGCTTAAGAATCCATTTATCACGGATTTCCAATTGACTAGATAGCCGCAATGGGGAAGTAGACATCTCGAGACCAATCTGGACGACTGTCGATGAAAGCTATTGACCGAATTGAACTATAATCTGTCACAGTCCTCCCTCCGGCTATACGGGGGCTGAGGTACATCTCGAGGGGACCATGGTCGTTATCAAAAACAGGAACCCCGGATTCGGACGAGATTTAAGACCTGGGATCGATCTGTTGACGTCCCGATTCTCCGGGCAACAGTGTGAGGTGAACTTGGATCTTAACGATTTTGGGTCTCATTTCAGCACGTAGGGTCAACGATTCCGTTGTGAAGGAAACGTAATCGTTGAGCTATATTCAGGGGAGCTTTGTGAAAGAACAAAAACATTAATGAAATGCATGATATCGTTTGGTTACTATGATCTTACATTTGAATGACACTTAAATCATCCATACTTTTAGGTACAAAAGCTCATCCAGTAAGCAGGAAACATCTCGTTCAGCAACATTTCGGCAAAACACGACTATACATCCCATCAGTGCTTTCCCGAATAATCTATCAAGTAGTTTCTATCTATGCCAAGTCTTTTAAGACAGCAAAGTAAAAATGTATATAGCTACAATTTATAGCTACCTTTATCCAAACCCAATCCATTTACACAGAGTACATCAAGTACATTATCCAAACAAAATAAGGTGAATAGGAGTGCAATAGACGCGCTTTTGTAACAAAATTGAGGTGAAGATGTCATTCAAATTTAATAACTAGCAACCGTCAAATGACGTATGAATTCTTGTGTGTCGTCAATGAAAACTGCTTGTATGTTTGAGGTCACAATAACAAGCCAGCATTCACCATAAGCGTCGCTTAGCTCTATTCAAGTTATGAGCCAACCAGGAGGATGGCCTGAATGCATGTTTACGGGTGTATACGATATTACGAGAAATTGTCAGGTGAGACTTTTTTCAGAGAAACGACATTACAAAATAAATTTTTCTTATTGGAGGTGGGTTTTCAAAACGTCCTTGAAGCGGTTAGGTTTAGAAAGTGACATGACGGCGCTCTGGCGACCAGTGCAAAAGATGAACAGAAATATAAGTGAAAAGCTTGGCGATGCGTCTGTGACTAAGATGCCACTCCCACAGGGTAAACGTCAAACATAAATGCATGAATATATAACATTCCTTTCTTGATGTACGCCCATTTTACAACACTTCGTTCATGTTAACATGTAAAGGAACTTTTGTAAACATTCAAGTGAAAATTTGTCAATTTCTTGCTAGTTTTTTTCTCTCAAGTTGTATTACCAATCTTTCTTTACCTCAGACATGCAGTTTCGGATTCTGGGAATTAATAACAGAATTGTCGAATATTAGAAATAAATAGAATTAAGGCCGCAGAAAAAAACCAATTCACATTCACGTGAAAGAATACTTCTTACATTGTATGCGCATTTATTGTAAACCTAATATCTAAAAGTATGGTTTTCAGTTTAAATATCATGATAAAAAGTCGTCTATCACCGGAAATCAATAGTAACGTGCCTGACGGCCATACTAAAGAAACATCTATAGCAGAGACAGATGACACTAGTAGATAGTGAGACGTCAGCGTGTCAACCTGCTTGAAGCAATGGTGTTCCTATAAAGTTATTCTCGTGTTTTACGGAGATATAAAATCTCCCGGGGGAAGACACTGTTACATTTCTTCGTACTAAACAGTCATGAGTGAATTTGAATATGTTGCAAATAGAATGTAGATATGCTGAACCCGTTGCATGAAGATATCTAACAGCATATTTCAGAAAAATTACCTCGCACAAAACATAAACCAGTGCAGGAGGCTTGCTTAATGTGCAGGAAACACGTGTCATGGGAAAAGTAAACACAAGAGACCTTCAATGCCTTGCAATTTAACAGACCTTACAGCGGGACTGAAACCAGACTTAGAAATCGTCTTTGCACGCTTGATACAAGACAACCTCGAGTGCCGCATTCCAATTGTAACGGAATTAAAGTTTTAAACGAAATAGTTATCATACAATCGAACCTGACTCAACCAAAAGCCATAACTCAGCACTTCAATTATCCATACACCTATAAAGTAATACTATATACGCCTTTCATATAACCCCGCCTCCCCCCACATTAAACTTTAAACTACGTCGCTATAACATCCTTAACACGTCATCACCTTACAAGGCTCTCAAATATACATGCCACTGGGAAGCTCCTTACCATATCCCCCTGTAACACAGTTACCACACCCCGTTATCACAGCATCACGTCACATTACTGTACAGTATACACGGTTCACTTGTTTAAATATAAACATTTATCCGGAACACAATAAGTACCAGCGTATCCACCAATTACCAAAAGCAGCATCCGTAACCCAAAATCCATGCTTAATCCCCTAATAAGCAAGTCACAAAACCACATGTACATTGTGAATTCCATGACACTGCTCCCCATTCCCTACAGATTTAGTTCCCACTCTCCCAACAGACAGTGTGCTTAACGCTCTCTACAGAGAATGTGCTCACCTCTCCCTACAGAGAATGTGCTCACCACTCCCTACAGAGAATGTGCTCACTCTCCCTACAGATATAGTTCCCACCCTCCCAACAGATTGTGTGCTCACCACTCCCTACAGAGAATGTGCTCACCACTCCCTACAGAGAATGTGCTCACCACTCCCTACAGAGAATGTGCTCACTATCCCTACAGATATAGTTCCCACCCTCCCAACAGACAGTGTGCTTAAAGCTCCCTATAGAAAGTGTGCTTACCATTCTCAATACATAACGTGCTTTCTGCTCCCCAATGTGTTAAACCTATGAGTGTATATCTTCCTACATTACATCCAAACTTAAACTACCACTGAACACACCCAGCTCCCGTACCAATCCATACTATGAACGTATTATCCCAATCTTAACATTCCACATTAAACACAACTTCTTGGACACTTAGATATCTTGGTGGACTTTAGCAAAACATTAATTTCGCCTCGCCTCTGGGGGTCTGAAACTGCTGAGTTAATGTTCTATGTAGCACCAAAAATCGCAGAATCTCCCTGCTTACCATAATGCACGAAGCAAACTTCAAACGGAAAAAGTAAACCAAAATAGTTAAAGTTAATGGAATAAAGCAGCATGATAGATATTTTTCAGAGGAATACTCGCTGTAGTCTTTAACCGAAGAGATAATGTTCAGATTTACATCAGTTGTAGGCTGCATCATATACCGTATTTGGTTTTGGTTAAACAAATCAGAATACATAGAGGATACTAAACAACCTTCCATTTAATACAATTTTCATAAAACGAGCGAAAGCGAGTTTGATACCAAATCATTAACGAGTTTTGAATTGAAGGAAGTTTAGTATTCTGTTTATTAATTGACCTAACCAATCAAGCATGATTGCCGAAAGTGTACTGAACGAACCATTTCCGCGACTTGGCCGCCATTGTGATGGCGGTGCCAACATTGTGACGTCATAACCACACACTATTATGACGTCATACGTGCAGCGGTATAACACTAGTTCAATATCTTACACGGGCGAGTAATACATGTTTTTAGTAACGTGACTACACGCAGTATTCTTTCAGTAAACGACGAAGCGTCAAGTTTGTACAGATATCTGTAAGGAAAATAAGCCAATCGCCTAACCTTTGATGTATTAAGCATAATTTCCGCCCAAACGAGAGACTAGCAACGAATTCCATAAAAAAGATTTCATGTCGACCTTGATTGAATGCGAGAACTCTGTTACAAATGAGAAAAGTTTTACTTAATGAATAGTGTTGCTCAGAGATATTGGGATTCGGAAACTCCTCCCTAGCAGAGCATACAGGCTGGTTTACATAGTCGGTTCCAAGAGTTCGCGTCAGACGGGTTCGAAGGGGTCTGATAACGGGTTCAATCAATGCCATATGGCAGAGATCCGGAGAACATTAATACGATAAAGGAATGGACAGACTTGAGTAAGTAAAAGGTCGCAATTAAGGGTGTTTACAGGGAGGATAAATGCTCGCGATGTGTTTTTGATTCTTTCATCAAGTGCCAGATCCGTTCTCTGCAAAACAAATCCTTCGTGTGAGTATCATTATGTAGACCAGTGATAACGTCACATTGAAACAATGAATGTTCTTGGGCCTTTACTGATACTTTAAATAAGGATACTCTAGTATCACTAAGATACACAGAAGTTTTTCGAATAATCTTTTCATAAGGAAAGCATAACACTTTTACAAAACCAAAAACTGATCCAATATCTTTAGTCCTGCACTGAAACATCAATAATTGTTTTATTCGTATGTCATAATTTAAATCTACCGATATTCGCTTGACGCAATTATATTAAAGACAGATAGTCAAGGTTTCGATTTCATTTTTAAATTAATATTAATTTGCCTTAATATGAGACCTGTGAGACTGTAAAAAGAGCGAGGTTAATGTCTCTATGTCTCTATCAACCATGTCTTCTGGTTGGTGTATGTCAACTTGGGTAAGGATTGAGGTACGTAGAAACGCTACAAGTACTCTTACATGTCCAGGGCCACTCAAGACGTTGAAGCTTGTACAACGGCCAGTGGTGATTTACCATGAGAACATATTGTATATCAGAAACAGCTGCCTCTAACGGGCAGACATAGCATAGCTCAGTGGATAACATACCACCATGGATAACATACCACCATGTACAGCATACAACGGTGGACGACATGTCCCAGATAGTGTCTGCCGTTTCCTGATTCATGGTCCATTTTGTGACCTTTCAACAATAGATGCTGTGGAAGAGAATAAGCCGGAACCTTTACGTTTCAAATAGAGGATTGTCTTTCCCTAAGAGTGTCTGTATTATATAGGAATTTAAAAAATTGAAATGCAAATCGGAAAAATTGTATATCTCCTTCTTTCACTATGAGATTATGATATTGACCTGTATAATGCTTTCATAAATTTCATCAGTACGAATTGATTTACTTTCTAAATGGTTTCTGTACATACTTCATTCTTCTTAACAATTGGTTTCACAAACAGATCTGGATTCATACACAGATTCGTTTTGAAGCAGAGAAAGTGTAGCCTTTCGAGCGAAAGACATGTTAAAAACAACACAATTAGTCTTTGCTACCGCTATGATACATTTTATGAGCCACAGGAAGCCGTCCTGCAGATATAAGAGTCAGGGTATTTTCAATGGGATACTTCTGGCCTTCAGAAATCTTTCACACAGTTGTGGTCATAATGAGATCGTCACACAAAAGGAAAGAACGATATTCTTGTATATCCTCTCCCATACTTGTCTCAAAGGCAACTAAAGTGCAAGTCAAAAGGTCACTTTTTCTTTGGTAATACAAGATTCGTTCCGACCAAGTGGTCATACTATATAACCAAACGTATTCAATGGACTTGTCAGCTGATCTTCAGAAATAGAGCACCTCCATTTACACCGCTGAATGAACATGAACTGTAAGCAAATGGTCAAGACGATAAAGAGTCCAAGAGGACTCCTACGAGGGATACGCCGGGGCAGCTTTCTTTTATCCTATATTTTTCCCTATGATTTTCCGCAAGCATTTTTAAATGCGTTTTTCCTTGGGATGTTTCAGGCCGTTATATGAAAACTATTTGAGAGTACATTTTATGTAGATTCACCAGCTATTTTGCAATTTGTATTATGTAACTAGAGAATATTTGCTTCAATAACCAAGCAAGGCTACACCATTGTGCTAGAAATAATTTTAACTTTCAGAGAATGTCGAGGTAAGGTAAACACGAGGTGCGTTCCCACCGCTTACACAATGGAATTATACGAGGACTGCACAGAGTGCATTTATTTATATGTCATGTCATACATTTCTGAAAGCGATGAGCACTACCAAACACCAAGCCTGGGTGTGTCGTGCGATTTGTATGTATTGGAAATTGATATACGCTGCCGATAAGATATTCGGAACAGCACGTGAAGGAAAACGTGATGGTGGTACACCTTAAGGACCTCCAGCTTTACCAAATAGTTTTACGGATATTTTTTATCATGAAGAGCGGCAGACTGATCATTTATCAAATTTATAAATGCTTTTACTGACATTTAGTCTTTTAGATTTATATTTTACAGTACGTTTTCACCTTGTTTGTAATAAATCAGGCAATCGAAATGATTAACACGAAATCGTAAATAAATTTTCAAACAGAAATTGAAATATACTTCTTTTCGTCTTATTATAATTTAAGTTGTAGGTCATAAGATCGTACAAATGACGGAAACTTGAAAATGAGTAACAGACCATTGACTATTTGCCTTATCAGTCAGTCTACGTACGTTATTGTCTCATTTTTTTTTACTGAACTACCTCCTTTTTTATCTTCAATTTCAATTTGAAATCCAGTTTCATTTGCGGAAGAAACCTGAATAGAATTCTGATCAAATATTATACATAATTGTTTCGTAATAGTCGCACGAGACCGTCACACTTGTTTAGTAGCTATAATCTGTACGTTAGACTCATATTACAACACGGCTCCTCAAATAACGTATATTAAACTTACAACTACCGACTTCATGTTATCGTTTGTATTTGGAAGACTTCTCTACAAGATAACCTTTGTGTAGGATGAGTTCATTACACCAGACATGATTATGCCGAGCGTTGTTTTTACTAATAATGTAATTAGGTGGTTAAGGGATATTGGGCGGAAGAGGTTAAGGGGAGATAACCCCAGTGTATCTCTTTAAGAACGTCACTTTTCACTGACGTCTCGAATCACTAAACGCGCTTTACGGCCAAGTGGTACAAACGTTAACTCATTAAAAGATATATATATATATATATATAATAACGTTGTGGAAATGGTCACTTTTTTACTCTGCATTATGTAAAATACCCGCAAAACTCACATTTATCGATCGTAAGCAAATTATGTGGACATGTGGTATCAAACTCACTGAATCAAATGTGTAGAAGAAGAAACAAAAATGGCTATCAGAGAGTTACCATCCGAAAAAAAACTTCGTATAAGGGGATGAAAAAGCAATGACATTCTATACTATTTACTCAGTCAGTGCAAATACGACATGCAAACAGACGAGGGTACGCAGAGGAAAGAACCCAGTACCCGTGTTCGCAAAGTTCCACCCATTGAGTTTTTTTCAAAGGGAGGCACGTAACACTGATCCGTAGCGTGGACAGTCAGGTTTATTGTAACCTACCCACGTACGGTAACGATCGTGTTTACAGATGAGGTGGTGCGAGCACAATGTTCAACCTACATGTACTACCAATGTTAATGTATGGTGGCTGCGTGGGGACATACGTACAACCGGCAGGTTTCTGTTTTGATGTGAATTATCATGAGATTTACTAATCAATAACGCTTACAGGATGCATCCTATTGAATGCGCTTTGAAATATGACTGTTGATCCTTTAGGCCTTCACATATCTTCTTGATTTTATGAAACACTTGTCATAATAAGTAAGTTAAGTATAAGTATTTAAGTAAGCCGTTATTTAAAAGGTACGTTCGTGACCATAGTTATTCAACGATATGAGTGTGAATATATATCATACTCATTTTCATATCTATTTTTGTTATGAATTTACATTGATAAGTAAACGTTTACGCCTTTGCTTGAGTAAAGAGTTATCAACATGAATTTAATTAATTCAAGTAAAAACGCATTTGAAATACATTATCAATTTTTTCCATCTTTAAAATAAGACATTGAATTAATCAATAAAATCTCTGTTCTAATGTATCTGTATGACAAAACACATAAATATAATAATACTCCAAAACCGTTGTCGCCTTGTGGTTAAACCTCCACTGTCAACCTTTAAGAGCACTTGACGCATCCTCACAATAATATGTATAATGAGTATACCAACAGATTTTTATTCAACATTTTAGATTAACGAATTTACATATCTTACAAAGTAAAGACAGCGAAGATACTGCTTTATATAATCTATCATCGGAAACCTTTTGTAGTCACATTGACTGACGCGTGTAATAGCACAATCTGATTATATTCTTAGTTCTGAGTTCAGAGCTGTCATCTCGATATTATGGTGGAGGTAGAAGCACACCTTGCTGTGATCCTCTGTTGCGTGATCCCTTCACTTTAAACCTAAGTGCAGTATCAGCTTACTCATTTTCATAATTTAGGCATTGGTCTCAAATTTTCATCTGAGGGTTTATATTATGTAAGTAAACAGCCTATTATGCACAGCAAACAAAATGTTAATATTGGGGAATTTTCCTTTCCTAAAGCAAACTTCAGCTTTCAACACAATGTTTTATTGGAACGACCTTCCTTACAGGACTGTTCAACTAGAATAGTGTTTGAGCAAACTTCAGCTTTTAACACAATGTTTTATTGGAACGACCTTCCTTACAGGACTGTTCATTTACATTTACATTTTCCTGTAGGGTTTTCGGCAGCGTACCCTTCATTTTTCTTCAGAGACAGTCTAAGGTATTAATGTACAATCGACCTTTCTCACAACTTTTACTGACGAATTAATTTTGACTTTCTCTGAAACGATATCAATTCTGAAATTAACTTTGTTCCGTAATGTTACGAGTTTATGTCTTAACAGCTGTTAAAATGGGAACCTGGCAAACAGCAATCACCAAAAATCCTTTGATATTGTATCGGGCTCACTTTTAATTTTAGGATGGTTTGCACTTTGTGAACTACATGAGGAACAAATCTAATTGTTTTATAACAAGAGTATTGCCAAATATACATAATCTACTCAAGTTGGTGGAAATCCGCTTATGAAGAGCGTTAGTGGTCTCACCGAGATGTGCTTCCATCCCACGCACTGTGCGATTTGAAATGTCATCAAGTGTTGCAAGATCTAATTAACAGTTTATAAGTGTCTACGTGTGCATATTAATGGGAACACGGGAACGTCACTCGGAAACAAGAGTAACACGCAGGACAAAGCTTTTTTATAACGGGACTCCGTGTCTCGTTACATCATGCCTAGACTAAAGTAGGTCTCGATTTTAGAAGTTAGTTGATACACTCAAATTTAAAAAATGAGACGTATATCTTCATTTTCAGAATAATCAAGCTCTCTAGTCTCCTCATAGGATTATATCGGCTTTTATATATAGGCTGGTCTAGTATTTGGCTGTCATACTGAACCATTGCCTTACTCCACGACGAATATGCTAAAGAAATTAACTTTTTATCTGGCACAGTTCTGAGAAAACAACACCGGCGGTAAGACATTGTTCTGTGATTATTGTGAGAGCAAATTATGAGGAGGAACACCCCTGAGATTTGGGGATGGTAAAACAATATATATGTATATAGATAATTCTTACTTTTCCAGACATTTTGACTATCGTAATTAATTCAAATTCACCTACCGATTCCCTCGCATTATCTCATCTCATTTACTAGTTAGTCACTCAGATTAAACAAATTAGGTAATACATTTATCTATCGTTATAAATTGAAATTTGTATTTATAAAAAGATACAAGGGCACATAAGTTATCTCCTAGTAAACGTTTGATACGGCCGAGTCGTTCTCGTGTTTCAATTCAAAAGGACAAATCGGGTACAAAACATATAACATTTAAAAGCTTTGCTGGTCATGCGTACAGTTTGACTTACGTCGATGGGAATAGGCTTATTGAATCACGAAATTTAAACTCCCATTGTAGACCAAGACCCAATTTAGATGACTCGTTGATGTTAGCAATGTTGACGTGAAGCGTGCTCTGTCAACAACGTCACACTTCGACGGCGTTCTAAACGCCGAGGTTGTTAATATGATACGGATCAAGCGAATCTCTTCAATGTGTCTCGGGAAGTAGACTGGCCTTCATTTCATTAACACACATGGTTGGCAATGTGACGTCCCTTAAGGATTAACTCGAGGTTACTCAAAACTGGACCAAACTAAGCTTTTACAGACCTATATACTCATTATTTGTTACGATTTAATATTCACATTGAAAGCACAAAAAAAACCCAAAACATTCTTCTCATTTTAACAGACTCTGTGAAAATGTGACTTTCAAAGATGGTTATATTTTAGTAAAGGCCGTACTGTATAGACATACACCATCTTTAGCGCATCAAAGCCAGTAATGAAAAAAGCCTTGTGACGTTCCAAATAACACTCCCACTGAATGTTTAGAAAAGTTATGAAAGAGCACTTGTTTGAGCGAAACACCAATAGCCGGGTTTACTCTCAGGCAATGAAGTTGTTCAACTCCAATCCTCAATAATAATTCAATACGTTTTTATAACCTCGGGTTATAGTGCGTGGTCCGACCGGGTCTTCCTCTTTATATTTCAACATAAAGAGGCTGATATAATGGTTGTAGTAAAGTACAAACTATACTGATATCGTTTGAACGAAATCAGACATTGTAACATAAGTATGTAAATTCCGAACTATCACCATTACCTAATACTATCGATAAGAGACACATGCAAGCCGTCAGCATAATGTAATATTTCCTATCTAGTGGTGTAATATCATTGTTTATACTAGTTGGCGTGTCTTTAACAAGGTTGCATATTATAAATGTATCACAATTTTGTATAAATTATATCGATTCATCCCTGAGAGTTTCAAAATGCTTAATATCTATATATTATGTGCAAAATATTTCTACAGTCGACTATGTAACCAACTCCATGTAGGTTGCTATGAGTAACATTCAATATCAACAAATGACGCATAGTGATTGTTACCAAGTCATTCCAAACCAATTGAAATGTTTAAAAAATATTTACTTTATTTACCTACGCCTGTTACAAAAATGGAAACTACACAATGGCGGTTGACATAAACATTTAATTCCATTCCAAATAAATGTTAACGAATGATTAACTCTGTTTACCTACGGCTGCTTAAAAAAGAAACTAGACAATAACAGTTGGTGATAGAAAGCTAAGTTGCGGGTCCGCTATCCAAACACCGCAAGCCGATAACACAAACAGAATAAACCAGTACTAGTTCCCGTCACTGTCAATCATCAGTCCATACAGCTTTAGTTTATTATCATACAAGAGTAGATGCCTCTACTACCCTACTGGAACGGCACCCTGTACACGATGACTTTCATTCAGTCTTTAAGAATAATTCTCCAAAAATATTTGGTATTAAATATAAAAAGAGGTCTCTGATGGAATGACATTAAATTGAATTCAAATCAAAACCGCTTTTTAGGCGGTTATGGTGAGGTCAAACTATACTAAACAAAATAATTAACACCCAGATTTTCAATAACGATATTCTATAGTTCAAATAATGATCTATATGATTAATAATTGAAAATTCGGATGGACCTTAAGTTTTCTTGTTAAATATTACCAACTACAGTTTTATTCTTAGGTTGCCTGTACAGATTCAAGCAGTTGGTCGCATACACCTCCTAAAATACCCCTTTTATAACTATAAAATCTTTGGATTCAACAATTTTTCAACAATTCGTCTAATATCCGAAGAGGATTTTTACCATGTGTTAACAGTGATTAGTTTTCAGAATCTTTGGAGAGATTCATAGTGAAAGTCAAATACTCTCAATAGATCTTATGTCTTACATTTTACACTCTTCTGATAATGTATCCTATTTCATCTTTGAGGTTCATGACATTTTTGTTTTCAAAATGTTTCGAGGGTGCTTGAACAGAATGCCACTCCTCCATCTGAATAAACTCTGATAAAATGTCACTCGAACCTCTAGAACACCGGTACAGTGGATAGGGTTGTGCTAATAATAAAAGTCAACATGTTACGATCTTCTCTCAGTTCATTTCGATTAAAATGTTAATTTATATGGCCAGTTTGTTACTTTCCATATCTACTTAGTATTATCCTCAACAGGTTCCAGGTTGGTATACTTAGTCCCTAGCTATGGCGTTGAATAGCTTTAGCATTTGACAATCCTATCATACAATCTAGGCTACTCCAAGTTTAACATTCATTTAACATTCTGTCATATGTTTAACCAGTGTTCTCGCTTCATATATTTGAACATCACTTTTGAACAATTCAAGCCCTGTTCTACTTACAATGTGATTTCCTATTACTAATGTGTGTAAATATCATTGACTCGATTTAGTTTACGGTTTTTATCTTCTGCAAACGGTTTATTTTTTTCAAGGCTGACGATATGACAAATAAAAACTTACTTTCAGCCGATACGTTTAGTTATGATACATTTAATTAGCTATGATATGCCTACTGAACAACCACTACGCTTTCAACTCTCTTAACCAGGCCAAAGTACGAAACTTGTCTTTACCCGAGAGGTTTGTGCTGCACGAAATCGGCAGTGCTATTAATTCAAGCGTGACGTTGTCGTTTTGTTGCTACCGAGAAGATGACACAAGAGGCAATTGAGCTCGGAAATGAATTTAGGACAACAATTCCGATAATATGAAAGAAGAGATCATCTCATGATTATATTGATAAAAAAAATGTTTGATATTTTAAAGCAAGACGCAGCTACGCTAGCTAAAGTGAAATACGTAACAGTAAGATCAAAATATCCACTAGAAATATTTGCATTATCAATATCAGAAAACAAATGTAACATTGTCATATCAGCGTTTCCTTTATCCTGAGTAAACAACTGTAACATTACGGATAATATCCTGGAGATATTTAACATAGATTGTACTTTTTTTCGTACGAGCTGCTAGATCTAACTTTGGAGTGTGAACATGCTCAGGGACCCACCATGTGGTTTACCCCTGATCGCACCCTATTGCTGTTTATCCAGATTGTTTCGGTCAGGCTTTCCAACGCGCTTTGTTTATGTATTAAGCATTTTGCCGATTGTGCACGAGATATATTACACGTTCTTTGTATGTCATGGGCATGATTATTTTACCATACGCAGTCATGTCATTGAGAGGTATGCTGCAGAAGAAAACCTAAAAGGAAAACCTAATACGAAAAACTATGCTAACTACCAAATACGGACCATCTATATAATTTTCTTAAACAGATTTTGTTCTCTGAAATGTCAAATGATGCACATTCATTAAACACGACTTGGGTAATCATAAAGACATACGTTACTATTTATAACGCCGGTGTAATCTATAACAAGAAGACCATACCGGGGAATGTTTTATCAAGGTTTTTTTTTGTCAGAGAAAAGGGATATCTATCTCTTAGTGAAAGAGTAAAGCGATCCACATTGCTTGAGTAACGGATAGCAGGGCCCACGCATCAACGAGTTTATCAGGACTGTGACAAAATTATCTTTGACCTTAGAGACAGAGGGAGGAATCAATGCTTAAATGCTTATTTCAAATATTTTACAGCGAGCAACGTAACGTTTAGGAAAGTAAATTGCACTAGAGTGGGAATTATACCATTCATTAGATGTTAAATTACACACATTTGCCAAGTAGGCATAATTAAGATTAAGAGAGCCGCTGTCAAAATGATAATCACATTAGCATATAAAAATGTAACGAGTTATTGACAACATTTGCCTGTAAATAGGACTGTAATAAAATCATGACATAAGGCTAATTCATTTCATTGCAACATAACGAAGAAGATTTCAATAATTAACGAAGCCCTAGTGCAGGTACGATAATGTTATTCTGAGCAAACATAGTCGGTGACCCTTCACACTTGCACGTCAGATTCCGAATAGTGAGGCGAAATTCAATAGGACATGCGAATAGACAATATGACGTTTAACAACCTGCAGTCTCTGGACTAAATTGTCTTCTCAAGCGAAAGTTTATGCAAGTTCACGACAGAAAATCGATTTTAATGTACCATTTCTGTTGATCAGGTAAGATTAATTGGTGTGATGTGTCAACCTGATCGGCGTAATCCTTTTGACCCGAGACAGCAGCGGAATAGAAGAAAAAATGAACAAAATAAGAAAACATGAAACAAGGAGGGGAAAAGGGAAATAAGGAGAAAAGGGGAAAACTGGGAGGAAGGAGTATAAGAAGAACAATTTTAAGGGATTTAAAGAAGAAACCCGAGCGATGAGGAGAACGATTGCATGAAATAGAAAAACAAACTACTGCACTAGGAAAGAAAGTCCCATAACGATAGGCGAAGGCGGTTTTGCTGTGGTTGATCTTCTCCACGTCTGTTGATATTGTCAAGAAAATCATAAATAATTCTAGGTTTTCTCAGTTGAGATGTGTATACACTTAACCTTGCAACAGTAGAGAACTTAGATTATGATAATCCATGGTGATTACGTGACCATTGTAAACAGTGGAATTTGGATTATTGTTGCATCTTGGCTATCCGGGTCAGGGGACTAGCAGGTTTTAAAAAAAAAAGATTTGGTAATTATTGATTGTGTCTTTCAATTGATGATAATTAATTACGGATTACTTTCCTGAGTGTTTAAAAATGAATGGGTTATTTCTCGAGTAAGCAACCATTTGATAATAATACCCCGGCGCTTATAACAATCCGGCACAGGGCAAAGCGCTTGGCTAAAGTGTAGAACACGGATAGCACGTGAAAAGCAAAGTGTTGGCTGTCAATAGCATCGCTGCGAGGGAAAGACAATGGCCAGTAGATTCTTTTTCACTAATCCACTTGTTAATCATTATCCATTAAAAAATAGCATGTCATAGCATTTGCCTACCAGACTTAGCATATGAAAATTTCACGGCATTTGTAAGAAGTTATATAAGGATATCAATTTCTTTAACAATTGCTTTAGCTTTAGCGCATAATCGCTCACAGATTTACAGTCTGGCAACTGACAAAACCTTGCGGTATCTTTCAGCGGAATATCTCCAACATGTGAAACAACACTTGCAATATGTCGAAAGTTTTAGAACTTATATTTTCCAAATAGTTATCCCGTTAACTTTAAAAACAATTTTTCCTTTACCAAACAAATAGTTGATCTTCTAGTATTGCATCATGATATTTGCAACAGATTTACCGAATGGTTACATTTACTTCGACTCTGTATCGCGAAATGTTATAAAAAATGAGGATGAATTATAATAAAAACGCGCCTTAATTTTGCAAATTTTCTCAGAAGATCGCGATACCCATAACTAGTTAATATTCTATTTAAAAGACAAATGTCACAGAGAAATTAAAGATTTCCTACCGACACACAAGACGCAGGCTGACGACACGAGCAGGAGAATTCTACAGAAATCCATGGTGATCCTAAGTCGATAGTTCCCAGGTTTGATGTTATCGTCTGCCCCGTTGGTACTTATACGTCCACCGGATTTTGCACACGAGCTCTCTTCGCCAATTTCCAAAGATTTTCATTGAAGAGTCCCCATTGTCACGTGACTATATAAAGCATTTACACCACGCATCGATAGAACTGACGACAGAGCATAATAGTTCGTCATTGTACGGGAGCCTTAGAGGGCCAAAATTGTAATCGCGTCCCTGATAACCGCCTATGTTGACGTAACGTTTTATCTCCACTATTGGTTACATAATCGGCGATATAATCATGTTGGGTATACGGGTGTTTTGTGTATAGCTTATGTTAATGACACTTTTTAATATAAACGAATGATATTAATTGGGTCCTTTCAACAAGCAATAAATTTGTGATTTAATGAACAGAAGTTTAAAAAGCCATTTTTAAAAAAACTATTTGTTTTATTTTTTCAAAACTCTGTTATTTAATTTGTGGACGGGCAGTCTTAAATTCAATATGGACAGCATGCAGTCGTAGTTAATTATAACGTATAACATTTTGTTGATGATGATAATTATGACAATAATTTTCTTTTTTAAAGTTTTTATTTCCCAAAAAATAAGTATTGTACATATATGTATTTATCTGTTAGATGACAATATTTAACCAGCTACAGAGGCTGGTATATTCTTGAAATACAAAGTGTATATCTATAGTACTTAAGTAGCAGCATTATGACAATAATGATAAATTGAAACGTAAGGGGACGATACCGTTTCTTGATGTTTTATTTGTTAAACGTGTCCTCTTTAAAAATCAGTTCTTACAAAATATATGTTCCTCAGAGAATGAAACATCTTATTACATAAGCTGATTATCCAAAATCTATAGTTAATTAGGTGTCAAAAATCAAGGTAAAACTTCATGCGGGCATTTAAATATGAACACCTTTAAATATTTCGAGTTAAAGACATGGATTCTAAAAACCATCGAATGACGACTCATATCTCTCAGTGTATTTCATCTAAAGCATCGAGTAAAACGTAAACATATTTTCTATGTACAGAAAGGCTATACGACCAAAATATGTCGAAGTTTTTTAAAATAGCAATGAATACTTTCACTGATGACAAGCTATTTGGCATAGACTTGGTCTGACACGGCCTTTTAATATATTTGTTTATATATCGCCTTTAAATTCTGGGACAGGCTGTAGGTTGTACATGCATACTGGGTATTAAATACCTAGACCAAAATTTAGTCTATTAAAATTTTTAATAATTAAATGTTCCTTCATCCATAATATTTTTTTTATTTGGGCTCCTTATTTATATTGTGTATTCAGTCAATCTTGACTTGCTGAATATGTACCTAGACTGTATAAAAGGCTCCTTTACATACACAGTCATGAAGCAGGACTATTAAATACCAAATACCCAAAGCTGGCCATCATGGTTTAATGATGTACATCAAATTGTTATTGTTCTGTTCAATCACTTTAGTAAAATAATACATGCAATTTGAGGAGTAATTTACTGAAATAACTGGAGAGAATGGAAAGAAGGTTGCTATGACATAGTCATTTTGCAAAAGTGATTCTTGAAATATGTATCTTCTTCAACTCTAAAATAATGTTCATGTGAACCAAATCTTATCTCTATCTTATGTCGTTGTTTACAATAATTTGAATTTCAAAGTATAAAAATATTAAACAATATGTCCTGTATCTGATATGCATTAAGCATCGTTACTTTAAAAGTGATACCCTTTTTCTGACTCCTATTTTGATATATGCATAGGCTTCATTACAAAAAAACTTTCGTTTTATGCCGATTCTAGATAGGCCTTATTCGCTAGAATGCAAAACGTAGCGGTTGTTGACCTATCATTTCCAATCAATTACATATAGTTGACAGAAATTTAAAAGATGAAATTAGGTGTTAAACGGATGTCAACCAACAAAACATCAGAGTCCTACATCTGGCTGCAATTTATCGTAGCGTAACATGTGTGCCTCTTAAACATTTATTGTAGTCGTCTCTTTGTGTATACTAAACTTATCATGTAGGCCTGTATTTAAACAAGCAGCTTTCATAACCTGATAGAAAACCTTTGTAGTTAAATTGTATGCCTCTCTTTCGCCAGTGTAAATAGCGTGTTGACTTAAAGCTGCAGTTGCAGGTTTTTTTAAAAGATGTTTTTCTTAAAGTTTCCCCCCAATACATATTATATTATGCCAAATGTATTACCTTCAGATGTTAAAACCATATAATTACTCAACCCAATTATACGTAGCTGTAGAGGAAACAGTCAAGCAAAAACCACCAGCGGCCATGTTTGTGTGAACGCCTTTTAATCAATACTGGTAGGGAAATTGATTTGCATAGCTTAACCGATCATGGTACATTCGTTTTAAAACTACTTCTTTTAATTAACGTTCATTTAGTTTTTGTGAGATCACATATTTATCTATAAACGAACTACTGCCAAAGTAAAATGTTGTTTTGAATAATAAGCAAGAGTAAAGAAGAATTAAGGCGCAGTGCACATGCAGTGACTGGTATGATTGTTGTGACCCACGTAATCCTACGCAATCGACTCGTTGACCACAATTAGCCTATTCAACAAGCGTCAATATTTGTATTTAAACCTCTGTGGACCAAATTCGGGACAAGCGTCAATCTAATACGGGATTAGTAGTTGCATGATGTCAGAAAACCGTATCGTGTTACTAGGTGGAAGAGTTTTTTTTGTGAATTGCATAACACTTGATTATTAGGAAGCTTGTCGACTTAAAGGTAGACTTTCCAATGGCAATTTTTCCTTTTTTGTTAAGGGAGAAGTTAAAGGCACTAGTGCACGCTTTTACGGTTTAAATTGGCTATTTTAAGGTTTAAGAGGACTTATGCAATCACTTAAGCTTTCTATCGATGCAACGAAATACTTAAAATTCTTTACAATTGACCTGCAATCAACAATGAAAAAATTTAGACAGCCGCTGTCGGCTTGGACATATAACAAATCTAAGGTTAGCTGTGCACAAAACGGATAAATTATAGACAGTTGAAACCGGCTGAACTATTATTTTGTGCAGCTGTTGAATTTACCTAAACTCTGAACTGAGACAAAAGAATGAATTATGTTTTATGAAAGCAATGTTGTAAATTAACCGATTAAATAACACAGCATTAGCATTGCTATTAGATTGACCAAAGCGGCTGCCGTTTCCGCTTTTTTGGTTATAAGCAAAATCTTAATATTTCCGATATCGAAGTTAATGCGGATTTATTGTAACGTAACATTAAATACTTCCGGTCTTTAAAAATCAACTTAACTACCTAAATACGTAAATATTCGTTAAATAACTTACGAGGTAGATTACTTGAGTGGGGATCTTGAATAATATCGAGATATATGCAGTATCTGTGCATTCGTTGTGTTAAAGAAATATTGGTGTGCACTAGTGCGTTTAAGGTGAAATTATAGATATGCTGTTTGTCAGACTATTTTTTTGCCATGTTCTCCGTTAACGCGAACCAAATAAATACTTTCATTAAATTGGTTTGATAAACCTAATTTTCTTTTTCATTAGGAAGTTTAATTTCGCGACTATGACTTCTAATAGTTATTCACTCCTTATCAGTTGTGCGTAAGCATGACATCTGATATTAAGTGGGGACGTGCTCGTTACAATTAAAACATCAGGAATCGAGTGTCCTGCCAGCTACTAGGACCTTTTGAAGGATATACAAAATCATATCAATAAACTCTCAGTGTTCAAATCCAAATTCAAATTGCATAACAATATATCAATTTCATGGGATACGCATTTTATATTACGACATGTATCTTTGCACAGAAACAACACTATTGATCACCCTATTGGACAATATTGAACTAGTCCCATAGAAGCTTTTATAATATGTCGAGCGTTTCCAGAAAATAGACTTTATGAAATGATACTAAAATCAAAGCAAATAACATTTAAACATAAAATATCACAAATTTAAACAACAAATGAATAACTTGCCTTACACCCCTTGTTACATAACAACTGCATACATAATGGCCATGTTTTGTTAATTACGGGTCGACTTTCAAGGAGCAGTTAAACAACCTAGGTAACAAAGCCGGCGGGATATGACACTAAGACTTATAAATGTCGCCCACCCCTCGCTGATCCCAGATGGCCTCTTACAGCACATACTGTGTTTGACATGCGTGTCCTTATTAATCAATCAGTGAACATTAAACTATAGTTTATCAGCGAGCATTTTCCTTCTCCTTTGTGTTCTTATTGATATGTGACGACATAGAGGAAACACGATGAAACATGTATCAAATTAACCCTTGTATGAATGTGTTACATGTCGAGGCAACTTTAGCAATAATTAACTCCCTTTTTCGAGAGAATTTTTCAATGCAATGCAAACAATATACTGTAATAAGAGACACTGTTGATTTTGATGATGATTTATGATGTACTGGCATCGTAATTTTACCCGAAATATACGGCATAAAAAATGGAAGTGCTACTACTACTGCCACCACTACCCACAACTACTAATACTACCATCATCACCGCCACTACTACCACTTCTACTATTGCTGCTTCTACCACCATTGCCACCAAAACTACTAATAATTCTTCTTCTACTACTACTACTACTACTACTACTACTACTACTACTACTACTACTGCTGCTGCTGCTGCTGCTGCTACTACTACTACTGCTACTGCTACTACTACTACAACAACAGCTACTACCACTGATACTACTACTACTTCTACAACAACAACAACAACAACAACAACAAAAACTACGTGATACGTTATTGATCGAGGATACACTAGATTAGGAGCATAACATGAGATGGTGGACAGCATAATGTAAAAAGTGACATTAGCAAGTTTCTTGAAAGATTTATTTCTTAAAGTTTTCCACAATAAACATAAGTTTATTCCATATATTATGTTCAGAGGGTCAAAACATCTCTATATTCAACCCGGTCATCTTTAGTCGTAGAGGAACTTGTTAAGCATCAAACAAAAACACTGGTTGCCATTTTCGTGTGAACACCTTTTGATCATTTGAGGTAGGAAAATGTATTCGCCAGTCATAACCAATCATGGTACGTTCGTTGTAAAATTTATTCTTTTCATTAAAAATATGTCTTGCAAATTATTTTTATTTCCGTGAGATCACTCAATTCTTCTTTTAAACGTGCTGTTGCCCCTTAACATGCCCATAAACTGATAATAGATTTACTTGCTGAACTGAAAGCAAACAGTGCTAACTATCAACAAACAATTTTCATTTAGAGCAAGAAGCAATTCAAGTTGCGATCTGGTTTATCCAGTTTAATCATCAAGTTCACAGCAAGTCACTCACTGGCCCGTTACTAATGGTCCTTTACACGTTCAGCTTGGCTGATAGATTTTGCCTCCCATTCACTCTCTAACGGCGAACACTTTTAGAATTAAGACAACTGCAATCATGGTTATATCCGATCATGTGCAGTACCATTGTGTAAATATCCTAGTCTGTAATCCACACCTGAGGTAAAACATTAACTTTAAAGCTTAGAACGTTTGGCAAGTCTAGTTGCATCAGCCATAGTCTGAAATTAGGTTCAGGACTCATTTTCAAAAATATTGAAAAATAAACATCATGTTATAATTTAATCAGGGAATAGGTTTTAGTCTATGGGAACCCCACAAAGGGCCATAAATTGTCACGGTTCAAAGATACGACTATTCAGAACTATTGTTGTATTTAATAAGGATTTTTTGCGACACCTTTCAAAGAAACATCGTGAGTTTCTAATTAGTCTTTTATGGGATGAGATTTTTGAAGGTGATATGTCATAAACTCACAGTTGTAAGCCCTCGCCCTGTCTGAGTCCGTTTCCAGGGGCGTAACCTGTATTACCACTGAATGCAAAACCATATCAAATATTTAAGAAGGTTTTGGCGATATACAAAAAGAGGTGGAGTACTTTAGGATAGTAAACTCAAAGAATCTCCCTGGCTGATAAGAGTGACCTTAAAGGCACTAGTGCACGTTTTTACGGTTTAAATTGGCTGTTTTAAGGTTTACGAGGACTTATGCATTCACTTAAATTTTCTATCGATGCAATGAAATATTAAACATTCTTTACAATTTACCTGCAATCAGCAATGAAAACGTCAAGACAGCCGGTGTCGGCTTGGACATATAAAAATCTATGGTTAGCTGTGCACAAAACGGATAAATTATTGACACTTGGAAACGGCTGAACTAGTACTGTGTGCAGCTATTGGATTTACCTAAACTCTGAATTGAGAAAAAATCATGAAATATGTTTTAGGAAAGCAACGTTGTAAATTAACCGAGTTAATAACACAGTATTAGCATTGTTATTAGATTAACCATAGCGGCTGCCGTTTCCGCTTTTCTTGAAATGAGCAAAATCTTAATATTTCCGATATCGTAGTTCATGCGGATTTAATGTAACGTAACATTAAATACTTCCGGCCTTTAAAAATCCACTTTACTACGTGAATACGTAAATATTTGTTAAATAACTTACGAGGTAGATTACTTGAGTGAGGATAGTGAGTAATATCGAGAGATATGCAGTATCTGTGCATTGGTTGTGTTTACGAAATATTGGCGTGCACTAGTGCGTTTAAATCTTTGACTAGTTGCAACATTTCAGTTAAACGTGTATTCATAGCTTCAAACCTTTAACTTGTCAATGATTCTGGATTGTCATATTTTTCTAAAAAAAGTGCAAGAAAGTAAGGTATTTGCAGGTAAAAGTGTTACGTGCTTAATGATGCTATTGCGACTAAAAGAAGGCTTGTTCGTATTCGCTTATCTCCCATTTTGCCTACGCCCCTTATTCATATTGACTGATATTGAGGAAATCAATAATCATTTTAATTTTCTATTTCGGTACATTTTGGAACGTTTTCTTGTAATTGCGAAAGGATAATGTTGTTGATTGTTCTTTACCGAATTTCTTTGGACAGATGTTGGTAATTATCTCTCTCGAATCGACAAATTTCAATACCTTTGTCGACCATTTTTGATGACATGACAATTTCTTACCTTTCAACAGATCATCACACTTTCACGTATCTTCTTAATTGATTGAAAAATACGCAAATAAGAATATACATTTTTTAAGAGGTCATTAAACAATTATTTTGAAAGTTGCATAGTATGTTATATCAAGGGCACTGTTGCTAAGACCAGTAAGAACATGGCACATCTGTTTCCTGTCTCTCTTTGATTGATGAACAAGTTTGAGGTTTTCGTACCTGTTGTCAGGTCACATGTTTTAGCATGAAATCGATATGAAAACAGTAAAATAGTTTATGTTGGCTGGATCTGTAGATTGTCAAATAAGCGCCGTTTATGATGTCTGATTGAGGTTTGACAATACATTAATATGTAAATGCTATAATTTTATGTTTTTCTTTATAAGATTACGGAGGCATAATATTCTATGGCGGGCAGAATTATTTTACCGTAACTGATTTTTCGAACAACTGTCTCACGATTATTTACAATACCCAATGAAAGGTTGTGTAAAGTCATTTGAGTCAATTTGAGAAAGACAACATTTTCTGAATAACATCTTCTTTATTGTGAAATAAAAACGTTTCCGAGAATACGCTTACTTTATCAGTTCGAATTTACCATACATGATCTTTACTCGTGTTGAAAAACAACACTGTTTATCTTGGTGATGCTTACTGTTAGCGAGCTTTTCTTATGAATAGCTGGTTTTGCTCATTAAACAGCTAAAGATGAAAAAGATATTCGAACATTTCTCCCCTTGCCCTCAAGTTGCCATCAGCTTTTCAAACGCACCGCATGTTATAAAGTTGCACTACATATCAAATGACGCTTAACTGCCTCAATCATTGTCTCAGATCGTTAGATAACTAGCTTTTACTCAACCGGACATGAATTTCTTGAATCTATGTGACGTAACCTGCTTCTAAGCAGGATCGGCGAGGCCGGGTATTGAACCGTGACGTCCGATAGGCAGAAAGGGAAGACCCAAGGGCGTATTCCTTGATTATATCTTCATTATCATCAAATGATTGGTTTTGCCCTGAAGGCATATATGTTTTTATCATGATATGTGTACGTAATTATCACTTTCATCTCTAGCTCTGTAAGAATTTATCAATCTTCAGTTGAACTGTTTTAATGTCAAAGAAGGTGAATCATTTTCGATTATGATATTATTTGTTCCTTCAATTGTGCTATAAAGCTTCATTCTTGGATGTAACTTTGAAGGGTATGTGGAAGGTAATTGACCAAAATCCTAATTAAAACCAGTCTTCAATATGATTTAAACTTTCTTCTTGTTTTAAGTTTTTCATTTATTAAGTGATTTTTATATAACTTAAAAAATTTGATATTTCATATATGTTTTATTTCAATTCAATTAACTATTCAATGCCATTAGCTAAAGCAAATCTTTTGGCAATATGAAATTTCAATGGGGTATATATCTAAGGAATAAATTGTTCCAAGATATGATTTGAATGCTGTTTAATGCCACGTGTTTGAATGTTAACCATTCTGTCAAAGTGAGCTAAGCAAGGTTGTTCGACATTGGTACTAGATTTTGAGATCTTTATTCAACCACAGATGCTTGACCGGTCAATTTACCACTGAGGCGAGACAAGTGTCAACTCCCTGTGGAAACAGCGAATCGTGACCGAAGCTTTCGCTAGCACAGTGATAAACTGGTTTCATTATATCCAACCAAATACAACACAGCAATTGTTGTCACTTCAAAACAGGTACTGGTAAAGAAGTGGTTCTGATGAACGCAGACATATATAAATCTGTAGATTCATTCAAAGTGACTCATATGTGGGGCATCGTGATGACTCATTCTTAGAATTTGTTTCTGTACATCTACTTTGGTGCAAAGAATACACAAGAAAAGCAAAATGATAACCTAAAGCCCGTCAAAGACTTTATAAATCACACATATTGATCATTACGCCAGAAATTGTGTCAAAAGACTTTCGTGATCTGTCAAAATCATTTTCAAATTTTGACGATGATGAGGTTGAATATATATACTTGTCCCCATAATTCAGCTAGGCGTTAGCAGGGCTATAGAATAGTAAAGGTATACTTTGGTTGACTGGTTGCCCTTGAACTCGCCTTGACGCTAGCAGATAAGCGAGACTGATGAACTCTCAAGTGAAAGGTTACTTGGGCGTTCTATTGGATACTATGAAGGTTACCATTGGCTCGAATGTCTCAAAACGAGGTTAGATACTTGAAAAGACACAATAGTAATCCAATCAAATTGTTGAGTTCTTTCATGGTCGGTCTACCCTATTTGGATCTGGGGTCATCCACTTACAGGTTTTGGTTGGGTGGCGACAGGGCCCTGCTTAAGCCCCAGGGGTTTTCCCCCTCACTAACCATGGACGTGATCTAATTCTAAGAGTATTTGTAACCTTTTGGTTACTAATTGAAACCTAATTGCACTTAATCCAGCTATTACAGAACTGGAAAGTGTCCTTTCCAAAGTGGTCTTGCGTTTACATACTTGATATCTTTCAAATTTCAAAATTTCCCAACACTCGATCCTGCGTAATTGCCATTCATGAAATCGTAACATAGATTAATTTTGATTAAAAAGTATTTTGAAACTTTGAAGTTTGTTTTGAAGATTTCCAAGGTGGGCTTTGATTTGTTATTTCGTTCACGATTGTGCACTGTTTGAAATGGTAGCGCCAATATATTACTTTAGTGATTTCGTTGCTACGATGAGCCGACAGGTTAAGCCAAGGTTAAGGATGAGCCAAGGTTAACCAAAAAGTGAACGGCCTTCGAAATCAAGGATAACTGTTTTTAGATTGACCCACCATTCAAGTTTATTTTTACCATTGTCTCTCTTAATCAGTACTTAAAGTAAATCCAACATGAAAGTAAACGTAGCGCATTTCAAAGAACCCTCTTGCTTGACATCTCCAAACTTACCATCTGGTAAAAAGGGTCATCTCCCCATCTCAACTTTCCAAAATATTCCAATAAATACTTATGACACGCACACACACGTAAATGCGGCTACCCGTAACAACTAAATTGGTGTTAGATTAAAAACAGCGTAACACTACAGATCAGGAGCTCTGTCAGCGAAATCAAACAATCTCATGAATCCCAGGTGAGGTAGAATCCCCCACAAGAAAATCATTTCTATGACAAACTTTAGACCATATATCCCATAGTAAAGTGGTATATCTTTCCACTTTACAATAGTTTACCCTGGTTCTAAAATGACTATCAAAAGTTGATATTTATTCAAGGGATCTAGAGGTGAATGGCCGTTATATAAGTGTATATCCCATTTGCTAAATAATCTTGACATCAATATTGTTGAATAAGAACATAATTCTGGGACAATGCGAGGACAATCATAGGTATCTATGTTTACTATTGATTAGTGATAACTTAAATTGTTATTATGCAGCATGTGCGTCTGGATCTCAAACACCTTTTAACCTGAATATCTATCTGGAAGCATTTTTTTGTTACTAATTTAGTTCTCATTTAATATCTAGAGCCAGCAATTTACCTAAAACTAGAGCCCTTGAACTGGTATTTTGGCCTCGGGTAGGTGAGGCCATATGATTCGGGTTTTAACGCTGTTTTCAAGAGTGTTTCAAAGCTGTTTCAAACTTTAATCTAAATTACGGTTTCATTTGTAAAATTGTTTGCAACGCTGACGTTTAGATATCTATTGTTGCAATAGCTATGAAATTCCGGTAATCTGGTCGAAATGTCGCCACATCACTCCGTAGAACATGATTTGCTGCGGAAGGAATTAGCTGGTGTATGCACTATGCACACAAACGTGAATTAAACAACGTTCAAACTAAATCTCTCTATACATTTACATGCATTTTCTGTAAACAAAATAAAAAACATCCTTAATGTACTTTGCGCCGACACACCTCCCTTATGCAAACAACTGGAGAAGTGGTTTGTTTAATGTTAAACCATAATTCTTATAGGGGCATTGGTTGTTTTGTGTTGAATTAAATGTTTTATGTGACCTACATACACCTAATATCCATCTCTGAAGTGATCCATAGACTAGAAAACTATATAAGGTGGGAAATGAATAATACTATGCAAATTCGACTTGGACCTCGTTTTCCTTGGTATGTTCATCATCCATATCAGGATCATTTACGGTCAAAACATCCTGATATTAAACAGACACACGGTCATTTTAGTAAACCTACGCATAAAATTGTAAATAAAAGAAAAGACAGGCATCAACACTTAGCTTAATGTTTGATTTACGAAATCATGAAGTATTGAAGCGAATTTTAACACTTTGCTGTAAAGTCAGTAAGAATTTACCGCAATTCACCTAGAAAAACAGATCAAAACTCTTTTATAACGGCTTCTCGCAACATAATACTTGTTAAGAAGTAAAGTGAAGAGTGAAAAAAAGATAAGATTAAAACATAAACAATGACATATCTTGAATTAATAACTTTTCGTAATAACTTTTCGTAAAACGACATTTAATCTTCTGCCATCGACTTTAAACACATATACCAAGATTATATATAACACAGCCTCCACATGTTTCCAAACCACACCTTCAACACGTATCACACTCAAACCCTCCACACGTATCCATTCCATTGCCTCCACACGTATTGGACCAATACCCTCCACACGTATCCATGCGATACCCTTCACAGGTATCCATACCATACCCTCCACACGTATCAAACAAAACTATCCAAACGTATCCATACGATACCCTTCACACGTACCCATTCCATAGCCTCCACACGTATCCATTCCATACCCTCCACACGTATCCATGCGATACCCTCCACAGGTATCCATACATACCCTCCACACATATCACAACAAAACTCTCCAAACGTATCCATACGATACCCTTCACAAGTACCCATTCCATAGCCGCCACACGTATCCATTCCATACCCTCCACACGTATCCATGCGATACCCTCCACAGGTATCCATACATACCCTCCACACATATCACAACAAAACTCTCCAAACGTATCCATACGATACCCTCCACACGTACCACAACCATACCCTCCACAAGTATCAATATCATACCCTCCACACGTATCACAACCATACTCTCCACACATATCAATACGATACCCGCCACACGTATCCATATGATACTCTCCACACGTATTCATACGATACCCTTCACACGTATCCATTGCATAGCCGCCAAACGTATCACAACCATACCATCCACACGTATCCATACCATACCCTCCACACGTATCAAACAAAACTCTCCAAACGTATCCATACGATACCTTTCACAAGTACCCATTCCATAGCCGCCACACGTATCCATACGATACCCTCCACACGTATCCATACGAAACCCTCCACAGGTATCCATACATACCCTCCACACATATCACAACAAAACTCTCCAAACGTATCCATACGATACCCTTCACAAGTACCCATTCCATAGCCGCCACACGTATCCATTCCATACCCCCCACACGTATCCATGCGATACCCTCCACAGGTATCCATACCATACCCTCCACACGTATCACAACAAAAATCTCCAAACGTATCCATACGATACCCTTCACACGTACCCATACCATACCCTTAACACGTATCCATACGATATCCTGCACACGTAACCATCCCATACCCTCCACACGTATCCATTCCATAGCCGCCACACGTATCACAACCATACCATCCACACATATCCGTACCATACCCTCAACACGTATCACAACAATACCATCCACACGTACCACAACCATACCTTCCACACGTATCCATACGATACCCTCAACAGGTAACCATCCCATACCCTCCACACGTATCCGTTCCATAGCCGCCACACGTATCACAACCATACCATCCACACATATCCATACCATACCCTCAACACGTATCACAACCATACCCTCCACACGTATCCATACGATACCCTCCACACGTATCACAACCATACCCTCCACACGTATCAATACCATACCCTCAACACGTATCACAACCATACCATCCACACATATCCATACCATACCCTCAACACGTACCACAACCATACCCTTCACACGTATCCATACGATACCCTCCACACGTAACCACTCCATACCCTTCACACATATCCATTCCATATAGCCGCCACACGTATCACAACCATACCATCCACACGTATCAATTCCATAGCCTCCACACGTATCCATACGACACCCTCCACACGTATCCATACGATACCCTCCACACGTATCCATACGATACCCTCCACACGTATCCATACGATATCCTCCACACGTATCCATACGATACCCTCTACACATATCCATACGATACCCTCAACACGTACCACAACCATACACTTCACAGGTATCCATACGATACCCTCCACACGTATCCATACGATACCCTCTACACGTATCTATACGATACCCTCCACACGTATCCATACGATACTCTCCACACGTAACCATCCCATATCCTTCACACGTATCCATTGCATAGCCGCCACACGTATCACAACCATACCATCCACACGTATCCATACCATACCCTCCACACGTATCACAACCATACCCTCCACAAGTATCAATATCATACCCTCCACACGTATCACATCCATACCTTCCACACATATCAATACGATGCCCGCCACACGTATCCATACGATACCCTCCACACGTATCCATCTCATACCCTTCACACGTATCCATTGCATAGCCTCCACTCGTATCACAACCATACAATCCACACGTATCAATTCCATACCCTCCACACGAATCACAACCATACCATACATACACATCCATCCCATACCCTCCACGACCACTACTACTATTACAATCCACACACGTATCCAATCCACACCCTCAAGACGTATCCAAACCATACCCTCTCAACCTATCAATACCAAATTCTCGACATTTATCACAACTCCAGCCTCAATATGTGTCACTATCACAGCATACACACGTATTCAAATTATACCCTCCACAATGTTCACTACCATACCCACGGCAAGTATCAATGCCCTAAACACGTATCCATGCAACGCATCCACACATATAACAACCACAGCCTCCACACCTTTCACAGGGTTTAAGAGTGTAAGAACTTTCATCTCTTGGAAACCGAGGATCATGTGGTAAAGTAAAATAGCACCCGCAATTGAACTACACGTTTCATGGAGGGATTTGATAGTGCTTCTTATTCCAATAGCATACCATTTAGAGCTTTCCTTGTTCACTTCATCTGTACACTTATAACTGAGACAACCAAATCGACAGGAAATAAACCTTTTTGAACCTACTTTTTCTTTCACTGTCGATTAACGTTGAAACAAGGTTTAAGGCAGTAGGGATCAGCAAACGGCAAAAAGGTTTTTGTTTTCTTGTGAATCCAATGCCCCTTGCTGCAGGAGGCACACAGAACACTTTTATTGCAAGTTCTTCAGAAAGACATTCATATATTACCATTATTTTCCCAGGGAAAGTATTTGTATGCTGTCAGTCAATTACATACACTAGTACATTTCCACTGTTAAAAATTCTATCATAACTTAAAGCAATTAGAAACGCTGAAAATTGCCAGTGTTTGTAATGCTGTGTTCGTCACGTATAAAACACAGTAATAACACACAAGGATGATTCATTTCATAACGTTTACAATTAATAGTTATATAGAGCATTTAAATTGATGGTGTGCATGCCGGAACGACGACAATTGTCTCGATGTATACCACTTGTGATAATTTATGATGAAATTAATAGCTTGAAGTTTGTTTAAGGATTTTTTTCACGTTTTGACTTAATTGTTTGTCTCAATCATGGTTTGACAGGGCACGTATGTGATTTACAGCGCGAGTGGGGAGGGTTTAATGTTCCGGCAGCAATATTTAGGCTGATTAACACTTCAACGTTTCCATGTAAAAGAAAATGGATAGATCATTGAAAAAGAGATAAAAAAAAGGTTGATTGAACACGCGTATAGATAGGCATTGAGTGAAAAGACATACGGGTTTACACCGACTCAAATTTGGTATGGACTCTACCCGTCGACCTGTCCAGCTTGGGTGCCATTAACCTCCGGCTGCCATCTTGAAGTTCTCAGGGTCACTATTCGTGATCACTCCAGCAAACAACGATGCCTAGGACCAAAAAGCGTGCATTGCAGAGGTGAATCAAGAATCTTAAAGACCCGACTAATTAGCCGATTGGTTTGAAGAAGACGTTTTTGCACCAGTATTAGAGATACAGAAGGAGAGTGGAGAAGGCAACTTCTGTCTATTGGTGACAAGAAACAAAATAATGATGAAAAGGTCAAGTCTCATTCTTTATCTCTAAACACATTTTTGTAGCCATTACAATTGATACCAAGCATAGTTGTTGAGATATTTACAAGGACGAAATGGCGGCCTTAATGAGGTTATGTTCAACACAAAATATAATGAGTGAGTGAGTTGAGGTTTAAAGTGATTTGCACAATATTTCAGTTATTTAACAGAATGAGGACAGTGGACAGATCAGGGAAAAAGGGGTCGAAAGAATGAGGGAAAAGATGAAAAAAATACAGACGTCGTCTTTACTCATATGGCTTTAGCTGATTCACTCCCCTTCAAAAAATGGGGATAGATACCTACAATATTTTGATATCATCTTGTTATTTGGAAATTGATTAAATCGAGATTTTCTGTAATTGCGGCCTTAAAATGCTTATTCAGCACTTCCTCGTGTAATAATCTCTAGGTAATAATCTCGATTAATAATCTCTATGTAATAATAATCTCTATGCAATAATAATCTTTTTGTGATAATAATCTCTTGGTAATAATCTCTAGGTAATACTCTCGGTTAATAATCTCTAGGTAATAATAATCTGTATGTAATAATCTCTATGTAATAACTGCACTGTAATATTTATACGGCGATATTAAACTAGTGTAACACCGCTGCACGTATGACGTCATAATATTGTGCGGTTGTGACGTCACAATGTTAGCACCGCCGTCACAATGGCGGCCAAATCGCGGACATGTTTCGTTCAGTACACTTCCGGTAATCATGCTTAATTACTGAGGTCAAGTAATGTTTCGCTTTCTCTCGTTTTATACTTAATCATGAACTCGTTTAATAAAAGTAGTATTAAATGGAAGGTCGTTTAATATCCTCTATTAATATAAGATCTATATATTTGACTATTACTTTGTACAATCGAGTCTCCTAAGTCTAAATGGCCGTATATTTTCATTCTATCTGATATGTGATCAAGCTGTGTAGGAAAATTTATGACACGTTGAGAATTTTTTTTTTCTTCTCTATACAGATCTGGTATTGTTACCATTTGATTGATTTAATGCTTTATATCACACGCATTCAGAAAGGTTTTGTTACTATTGAAAAACCAACACCTTAAGTCGTCTAGAGAAATAAAAAATACGTGAAATATTTTCGTTAAAGTACTAGATTTTTTTAGAAATAATTGTTTAAAATGTTTGAGAGACAGCAAAGAAATAAAACACACGACACGTTTCCTTTAGAGTTCTTGGTCATAGAAAAAACCCATTCCCTCTCCTCCCTCCCCCTCCCCCCTTTGCATTGAGCTACAGATAAAACAGAACGTACAAATGTTTAGTCACACATGTAGTTTTAGGCTTGGGTAGTACTGGGTTTTACTGAAATGATATTTGCACGAGTGCAATTATGAATGTTATTGGTTATCTTTGTTGTAAATGTGATATTTGTAATTTTATCTAAAGTGTCGATGTGTTTATTGATAAGATTTCAGTTATATTGTACAAATCTTACGTAACTAACAATATTGTATTATTGTTACAAACACTACTTTCCGGTCTAAACTAACATGTTAGGCGCACTCATGATACTCAGAAGTGGAGATACCGTTTCTTATCGTTTTTAGTTTCGACAAACGATAAAAATTTTGAGAGAAAAACTTTGGATTGTTTAAAGTGTCTGTACCCCAGCACAAGGGAATTTAAAGTGACACAGAGTATGTTTTAGGATTTAAATTATGGATTTAGTAAGAGCAAAAATGCCTTATGACCTGAGTTAATTTAAAATCGCATCCCTAAACTTGTATCTTTATCTCTAAATGCCTTAATTATGATATTTTCTTGTTTTAATAATAATTCGAAATGATGTGTCCAATTAACATGTAATTTAGTTAACCTACATAACACTATCAACCAATGTTTGTCTTTGTGTCTGCTGTAAATAATCTTCCGAAATTACGTTTGAGTCGCTGCGCGCCACTGTCCGGTTTTCGATCACAAATCACGACACTAACCCGTTTATTGTCACTATACTAAACTGACAAGCACTAGGATTCTGATTTTCTGAAACAAACACTACTTATCGATAAAATAACACCATTTATAAAGTTTGACATATTTGACTCCAACAACATACCCTGTGCCCCTTTAAGAACCTATAAACAGATTGAAACGAAGTATAAAAATGCATTTTATTTCAGGCTATGTGATGAGTTACTTATATTTTTTATACGCACATATCTATCTTCTATTGGAAGGCTACGTAACATACTTAGAAGCGAAAGAATGTTATGTTACCTACAATGAGAACTAATTATTCCCTAAATTGATGTTTACTCTCCACATAAAGGAATTGAAGTCTTCATCTTGAATCGATAGTTAAGTCGTAGCTTTGCCATGAATCGGCTACTAATATATCTCATTATGTATAATATGATACACATTATATTTCAATAACTGGTTTGTAGCGAAGATCCAACGAATTGTCAAACATTACGAAATACTTCAGATTTAATTCGTATCTACCTTGTATGTGCAGTCACTGATTCAAAACCTATTCCTTAAGTTTGTGAAATATTCAAATAAATCATAAGTTATTCAAATGCGAAATAGCTTTTACGAAAAACAGAAAAAATAAAAAAAACACACTGGGCATAGCGATCACACATAATGTGTCTTCTTGGTTCCAATTCCAAATCTATCACCAAGTTTGTAAATGAAGACCTTATCCATCTAAATCGGAACCTATTGAAATACCACACGGTTCATTATGCAAATTATCAAGTTGGGGTTTATTTGATATGATGCCTTTATTTGAAAGCATACAATCTTACAGGAGACGTAATGAGAGAATCGTCAAGATTTCTTTTATCGAACTTTAATCTTTAAGAGGTATGATATTTCAACACCTTAAGCCTAAATGTTTCAGATAACTTCCAGCTTTTTTTCGCGATATATTCGAATTCATCTATATTTTGTGAAGCAGGTAATAAATGTCGTTGAACCTATGGGTGAAGCTGAAGAATATTTCTATGAATAAAGCATTGACGTCAAGTCTCCAAACTTATGAGAAGTATTACATATTGTGTGTTAGTTATAAAACCCACACGGCGAGAATCATTTGTGTTTTAACAATATGTGACAATGATGCTATCAGTTAAGTTTGTTTTAATGATTTGTCGAGGCAATGCCCGAGTAGAACATTTACAATGATCTATTCCAATAATTTATGTGCGGGTAACGTCCTGAATTGTGTACGTTGAAGACAAAAGCACAAATCGCATATTGAATTGTAATTTGTAAAACAGGATGATATGCCCTAAATGTAATTGAGTCACTGTGGCATCAAAACTAATATTTAAATTGTTAGTATTTGATTGGTATGTCAAACTACGTAAGTTTACAAATTTATGAAACTTGATCAAATTACTTGACTTTTGTTCACTTCTGTATACAGCCATACTTTTGAGTATATCTCAATGAAGGAATATTTAAGTTAATTAATTCCAATGTTGATATTTCAAATACTGGTAACATATTCTAAATTCATACCCAAACTTCCACACTTCATATACATATATTCATCCACTCATAGCTCAAAACATATGTAAAATATATAATTTGTGTGATACCTAGATTACATTATTTAGGTTTTTAACTTCCTTCTTGTGCAACTGATTGTACGAAGAAAACATATTTTCGTTTATATTAAACTCCTTCACTTATGTTTGAATGTTCTTAACTTGTAAAATGTTATCACTGTGATGTGACGATTTGCCTTTTTATTCTTCATTCCTTTACTTTCAAAATATTTTTAGATTTTCAACTTCTTTTTTTTTACCACTGACTTTGAAGAAAGGACGTTGTTCAGAGCTTATCTTCCAACCTATACATTGTAGCATTAGTTATAAACATATGAAACATGGTCCATACATCTATGAATTTTACCGTTTTAAAAGGACAGTCCTTTCGGGGTTTTTGTGGAAACGAAATTGAAGTTTATACAAATTTTATCAGTCAAAGTCAAAAGAAGTTTATTGTATGAAAGGCCTCCGGCCCATATACATAAGAGTTACAGCATAGAAAAATGGTAGCATACAATATAATATAGCAACATTCATCCTGTTTACAACGGTATTTAAGGGTTAATAATTTGTTTAATGAGACGGTCTCTTTTAGCTAATGCATGCTTTATATATAAAGACAGTTGTACAATAAGGTCTTGCTAATGACATAACCCAGTTGAAACTTTTAACATTTTATACTAAATAAATAAGAGTGCACACTCGTTAAAATGAGACAAGGATGAGAATTGAAGTCATACATCGGCTTTACAAGTGTGAAAAGCCTTGATACTGCATTAGAATACCTTGTTGGTTAGTCTTATCATAAAATCATTTACAAATAAGTGGAAGTTATAACCATACATAAAGTTTATGTTTATAATGTTATAAAAAATAGTTAATATAGAGTGCCTTTATCATGTAATTTTCCTAAAAAAATAAATGGCGGACTGGTGCCGATAGGTCAGGCTCTTTAAGTTTTCAGTAGAATTGTATACACAGTGAGTTAAAGTGGAATTGTTTTTGTTCAATGCATATCTCGAAAATATACTTGTTAACTTAACAAACCTTAGAACAGAGGTCAACCATAATCCACATATGTACCTAATGTGGGTAAGTAAGACCTATGTATCAATTAATGAATCTTAATCTAGTGCAATGTTAAGATTCTCTATTCACTGTGGGAAGTGTTGGTAAATGAGTGAGCAGTGCTCACTTATTCTCTTCCTCATAGACATATCGGTTCGAATACTTAGAATGAATAATAAATGAGTCTTTTTAAAATATAACATAATCAATTTAGGATGCATTCAATCACCTTTGGAATATAAAATACACACTTTGTAAAACGTGTGTCTGTAGTATCAGAAATGGTATTCAAAACCGTATTTGACATAGCCAGCTGACGTCCTAAAGATTTCCAATGAAAATGAATCTAAAACACTATACACCACTATAAGACATCATGTTAAACCAATTACAGGAAGGGTTAAATTGTATGTTAACATTTTATGGGAACCTTATATTTAAGGTGGCAAAGAATACATTTTAAAAGGAAATAAATCTAAAACAGGGGAGTGTCGTGAAATAAATTACGTCGAGTTTGGGAGGGCGACATTTTGTATACAAACCAAAGTGAAAATAAATCTACCCCCTCTCCTGTCTCTTATGACCAATTCTGCGTGTAGTGCGTATTTTTATTGCATCGCTTGATGTATAAATTTCATAATGTTATTTAGTGTATTCAGCCAATTTTCTATGCCATTATTATGACTTTGAAGCTTAATGCAATTGTCAATGTAAAAATCAGTGTTCACTAAATAATACTTCAGGTCTAATAAATGTGTTTATTTGGCAGGTTATTTAGGCCTTCATTAATCTGGCAAATTGTATTTATTATATTACTATTGCAATAATAATTTATATTTATATATATAATAATATTTCTCTAAATCAAAACTTATCAAAACAAGAAAAGTAGTGTTCATTTATTAAAACATTATGGTTTGAATTCATATTCATTTTGAAAATCACTATGAAATATCGTTCCTACACTGGTTTAAAGAACGTTATGGCATAGAAAGAACAGTGAAATTCTTAAAATTTATGACCGAGAAAGATCGACACGGCTGAAAAAAGAATGTGGGAAGCTTAAAGCATTATCTCCCCATTCATATCCTCCATTGCTTTTTCAAATAAAACTCTTTCTTCGAAAAAATGTATTGATTTTATGCATTGAAAGTGCGTTGTGCAATCAGTGACGCCATTTCAAAAGTAACCATAAAGTTAATCAGTTTTGAAATGTTTTGTTATTCAATTTTGAACTTCGGGGGCAATTTGATACCGTTGCAAAGGGATACCGCTGCTACAATACCTAGGTCATAAAGCTTAAGTGACATTCACGTTGTATTAAGCGACTTTCTACAGACACTTTGAAACATAATACGTGAAAATATATAGGAGATATAAAATGATAACACAATGGTAGCAACATTCGATCTCAAACCCTGAAAATGTATACACCAGCAAAACACAAAAAGCTTTTGAGAAGGCAAGCAAAGGGCACCTGGGCAGATGTAGTGACTTATAACTATTTATATATATACATATATATATATATACATATATATATATATATATATATAATGTATTTAGAAAAATATATATTTAGAAACACAATAATGTGAAGGTTACAATGATGTATAAGTATCCGTCGAAAAAATTATAGCAAAATTCATCCTCACACGACAGTTGGACTATGATAAGTCTTAAGTCTATGTCAGTAGAAGAATCATGTAGGTGGTATGTTACCCCATGCAGATGTGGTACGTCTAGATATGCTGAGAGAGGCCTACATGTAAACTGTATTAAAGGATTTTATTTCATACAATTATTGAACAGGACCATGTTGACATGGTTGGTGTATCACAATGGTAGTAGGCTAAATCTAAAAGCTTGCATCGAGACTGATATTTTTTCTAGGTTGTCGAGTAAATAAAAAACAATCAAATGGTATACTGAAACTTTTTTATTATATCTTTATGTTTTGATTACTGATCAATTTTTTACGTGGTAGAGACAGGGGCCGAGGTGAAGGCCTGTTCAACAACGTAAATTTTGTACCAGAATTATGAGCGCTCACATTACTGAACATGGAAAAGAGTCATCACTTTGCCTGGAACGTGAGCTGTAAAAAAATGGGATGGAGTCGATTAAGAAATTATGCAGTGACCTTATATAACTTATATTTTCCTTTGTGTGAAATTGATTTCAATCAACTATGCACACGTTTATTGAATATTTGATAGGACGAACTATTCTTTTATCAATTTGGCATGTTTACTTCAGACTCCACATTAAAGCATGCCAATTATTTCGTAATCCCTACATGATCACGTGGTCCTATCAGTTCACGTAAATGCTTTGTCTACTGATTTATTAAAGAGATCGGGAGTAATAAAAATAATAAATATATTGCTGAAGCACCGAGTCCAGCTGCGTCCCATATAGAAAAAAATATTAGGAAATTTAAAACAATTGGAAATAACTGGTTTGATACAGAATGCAAACAAATTAAAGTTGATGGCTTGATACTTAAAACAGGTAATTTTTCGAAAGGATGGTCAGTAGGAATCATCATCTCCTTGCACAAAAATTGTGATTAAACAATGAAAATAGATATAGAGGGATAACACTTCTCATTACTTTCAGTAAAATCTTCACTTCAATTAGGTTCTTACCATTGGGAGAAACAAAGAATAATCTTTCTGAATGCCAAGCAGGTTTCACACGACCATTGATGATGTTTGTCTTACAGAGTATTGTCGAAAGATACCTAAATTTTGAAATAGGTAAATTTCATACCTTATCGTTTACTTTTTATCAGATGAACAGAAATTATTTATGAAATATGCTTAACGTATATGGTTTTAACCAAAAAATGTGTAACCAATAAATATATATATTACAATGTAAAAGCTTATGTCAGAAATAAGAATATTTCATCAGAATCTGAGTAACAATTAGGGTTTTAGACAGGGTTCTGCTGATGAATAAGACCCTTCATTTTATATTTTTTTATAAATGGATAAGCAAGCCAGATCGAAAATAATTGTGCACATACAGTGACATCCAGATGGTTTCCATCCATTTCTTTTACTTTTTGCTGATGCAGTTGATAATAAGTACTGTTATTAGTTTATAGAAGCAAATATATGAACTGCAATTTTTTTGTACACAGTCCAAATTAATAGTAAATATAGAGAAAACAAAGGTAGTTGTAATTATGAATAGTTATAAAACAAGCACAAAATGAAACATGGATCTACAATAACCGCAAACTTCTTATAAATATCTTGGTGCATATATATATTTCACAAGTCATCTATCATGTTCATTACATGCAAAGTATACAGCTGTCCAAGCAAACAAAGTATTGGTAAAAGTGTGAAGACCCCCATATATCCTGTGAACTCATTTTCCAGTATATTTGACTTAAAAGTTATCCCATCCAGAAAAATGGGGATCAAATACATTTGATACCTGTACATCTGTATGCGTGTAAACGATTTTTGGGTGTTAAACATTACACTTCGTGTCTCATGGCTTATGGAGAACGAGGCAGGGTTGTGAGATGAACACAACAGATATGAGCAAACCCTTGAAACGATAAAAAGTTCTGGTATCGAACTACCAGCGATTTGTACATAGGTATTTTTGGTGTCAACCAACAGACAATATGGATATATAAAGTGTCTCTCATCTCTTGTAACTAGAAGCTGATCCATGAAGGTGCTAAGCTCACAATAAAGATGTGTAAAAGATATTGGTCATTTTCAAGTCGGTGGCCACAAGCTCAAATGACATTGACTATGTGGCCTGTCTCACAATATGTTACATATTTTTTATGAACTGGCATATACAAATAGATTAAATGCTATTTTGATATTTCTGAGTTTAATGGGTAGAGGAAATACGCTGTGCGAGTTTGTTTCTTTTTTGTGTTTTCGAAAGCAAATACAATATCGATTCTTCATACGTCTAGCCTTTATCATCACTGTACCGCAACGGCAGTGTAAATATACCTATGTGTGGATACATTCTTTTGATAAATTTCACATTAAATGTCACTGAACAAAAACGGTAAATTTTATAGAAAATATTAATCTAGCATGTGTATCACATTTAATGAATTGTATTGAATTTCGAAATCCGAAACGAGAACGAGAGAGAAGGTTATTTGAATTTTAATGATGTTTGTTAAGGTCATAAGATCCATTTTATGTGTCATGATTACTTAAATATACACTCCCTCCCCTTAGAATTCTCAAATATATCCAGAAATCGGCCTACTTCCCTTTCGACGCAATGTACAGTGATATAATGAACAAGTGTCGTGAATATTCTAGGACGACAAAATACGACACAAAAAAAAGATATGTGTACATGTGCACAATGTCTTATGAAACTTATGTCACCACTTTAAACACGATGTGTTGCCCATTGCTAATAACAGGAATGGTCTATTGAAATGTTGAACCAACAGAGAATGAGTTTGTAAAAGAAACTATTCAGAAACAGTTTACATGTGACGTCATCCTATTGTTCTATAGGTACATTGTCTTTGAGGCGTTTAGCAGGACAAATGATATTTATTGCAATTCAAATTTTAGTTTATAAGTTAAATTCTCGAAACCTAAGAACAATTCACGTAGGTATATTTCCAAGTCACTCTCCATTCCTTTAAACATCATGCTAAACCTTTTCGGGTTTCGGTTACAAATTCTTTCTGGGAATAGGAAGGTCGGTGACTGTTTAATCTATACTTAGATACAATTCTGTGGTTATTTGTATCTATGAGATAAGATAAGATAAGATAAGATAAGACTTTATTATCCCGAAGGAAATTTTGGTTACATCGTAAATACAAACAAGCAAACAAGACATTTGATCACAATACAACACAATGTAACGAGTGCTAGGAATCTAAAATAAATAGATAAATAAATAGATAAGATAGAAAATAGATAACGGTTTTTGTAACAACACTGCAATAAATGATAAATGAAGATTCATGACAAAATAACGTAAGTGAAGTCCGAATAAAAACATCCTAGGAAACAAATATTGGGTGTCATTGCAGCAAGACTTTACCAACCTAACAAAACTTCAGCTTATCGGTGAGGTGGATGAGGTGAGGTGGATGAGGTGAGGTGGGGTTTAACGCCGCAGTATTTCACTTATATCGCGGCTGCTAGTATCATTGCAGGAGAAACCCGCAACACCATCGTGGCTATGCTATGACACCTACGAGCATCGACTGAAACTAGCGAACCATGGATGGCACTGCGCTGAAATTCACTGTAGCATTGCACCAAAACCTTACTGCGTGTAGGACAGTTGTCTACTGCAGACAAAGTTGCCGAGCTCCTGGCGGGCTTCGAACCACGCACCTCTTGATCCGAAGCCGAATGCGCTAACCACTGTGCTAACCCGCCCCCTCAGCTTTTCGGATTACCTGCACAGTACAATGCGATAAAAAGATTTGGTACCATTTAGTGTGTTTTATGAGATCATTATCATTTTATTCACAATAATATATATATGTAGTGGTATTATCATTCTAAATTATTCAAAAAATGTTTGAGATACCGAAAAAAGTAAGATACAAGACTTATTTCCTTTTTTGACAAATTTATCATCCAGTTTAGTGCTTCCTCTTGAATGAATAATTGTGTATATCGACGAAGTATACAATTTTAGTCACACATGTTTTTTTTAAAGTTCGGGGTTTATTAGGTCTTACTGAAATGATATCTTCACGAGTGCAAGTATATGTGCCACTTGATATAGTAAATGATTGTTATAGGGACTGCCGACATTATCATTGAGAAAGTACATTTGTTACACTAATGCATGAGTCTTTAAAACATTAACTTCACAAAATAGATAATATAATGTCCGTATTTTGGGTACCTTTGTTAACATATATTCCAAAATGACAGTTCTAAACTACATTTAACATAATCTAAGATGAACTTGTAGTGAAAAAAAGATTATTCAATAAACAATGGTGTATTGTTGTTTAAACACTACTTCCTTGATCGATGCACTCGTGGTGTTCAGAAGTGGAGATACAGTTTCCTTTTGTTTGACGTTTGAGTACATTTTAGATTGACTATCGCGTCACATAAGGGACTTTGAGATTCTATAAATCATAAGAACCAAGGTAAAATGAATTTATTTCAAGACATCTTAATGATTAAATTGTTTTTTGATATCCTAACTCTTTCGTACCTTTATTGAAATAGCAAAACGTTACAAACTGACTCAGAAATAAGCAACTTTTAGGTATTTCAGTTAAAGGTGATTTGTAGGATTCATTGTCAACATACTTAAACTATGAATGCATTTTGACAGAAACAATTGTTTTCGAAATAAAGACAATTAAAGATTTGAATTTTTCTTAAAAACTCATTAGGAAAACGGTGCTGTATACTCATCAAGGTGTTACCGTTTTCACACATTTCACGGGCAAGAGGTAAAGGCATTTGAAACCAAATTTCGCATGATATCATCCGATTTGGAGTGATGAGTTCACATATGTCCAGGATAGCCAATTAAATTCAAATGTACATAAATACATGTATTTCTCATTGTTATAACTGTGGGATACGATGAGGTGCTTTAGAGAAATTCTTTAAAATCTAAGAAATAGAACTTTATGTGAAGTAGAAACCTTACTAGTTCATTAATGTTTGTTGTTTGTATCCTTAAAAATAAATTCTGATTCAAATTATGTCTGACTCAACCTCAATATTCAGAGTATCGGCCTCAGCCTAAAAGATTACTATCAAAATGAAATATGGAGACTGAAACATTATAACTGCCATTATATATTCAAAACAATATTTTTATATGGTTTCAAACAGATACTTTTAGATTAATAAGCTTCTGGTTTTTTTCATTTCAATATAAGTTATAGCGAGATCTTAATTAGTTATTTTATTATCATTACTTATCATTCTGCAACTGTTTCGTACCTTTTCCCGAATAACAAAACTTTATTAGGTTTTCAAAACTTAGCAAAACTTTGAAATGAAAACAATTGCAAAGTTTAAAAATTCCAGTATGACAATATCTGTCAAAATTTGATTTCATATTTTTTATTCAAGTGTAATTCATGTGCCCTCTCTTGCAGGCCGTCTTGACCTTCTTGCATTTGATACAAGAGTACAAGCAAAACAACACATTAAAACTTTGAAGCCATAACCTAATAGAATTGCGTTTGTCACATCACATGTGAAGCGATTCAGCAGATCATTTGGTGATAAAAATTTAAAAAAATATCATTTTAAAGGTTTTCGTTCGAAAATAAAGTAATCAAAAAAGCAAAGATAAAGTTTACCAATTGCCACACAATCTTTTTTATTATCAATTCGTCCTCGACGTTTTTTTATTTCGGTTGATATTTACACCTCGGCCTATAACAACATAGAATACATGAATAAACAAAATTTAACAAAGATAATGCACATGCGTACACATTAAGACATATAAAATATTTGTGTAATTACTCAGTTTCAAAATATCATAGCATAATAAAATGTACATGACAATTTTTTGTATTACATTCTTCATTTTATTTTACATCAATTCAATGTAACGTTGTTTTGACCTTATTGTAACGTTGATGAATTGCTTTCTAATATGTGAAAGTGATTTACAATGAAGTAGAAAATAATACTCATCTTTTATTTTTGCGTTCTATGCCATTCCCCCTACCGATTTCTATTTCAAGTAGGAGAACTCCACAACGGAAACTATCCAAATTTATTTATTGGAGGTGAATCAATATATAATCTTTGGTTTATAACCTGAGTTTAAAGGTTTTCTAATTTTGAAGTTTCGATATCTTATCTTTCAATGTAAACCAATCTGATACCAGCACATTTTTTTTACTTTGTTTCAATTAATTTTTGAATAAATTTACGTTTTGTTCCCCCTGATTTGCCAAACATAGAAAAAAAATTTAAGCACAAAATATTCCCAACTTTGGTTACCCAGTTTTTTTGTCATTTTCTTGGTATATCTGTGGCGTGGCATTCTGCCTATCTTGAGGCAATATTTAACATCTTTAACCATTGTATTCACAAATATTTGGAAACGGCCACACTCACCAAGAACAGGATAATTAGGTGCTTTAATTGATAACCTAAGATATATCTTGCAAGCGGATACTTAAATTTTCTAGAGATCATCGTAATTTTTATATCCCCAGATTTCACAGCCATTCTTTAGAATCGGTAATATTTTAACAATCAAAGCTTTTGAAAAATATTTGACTCTTTGTAAAACAATTCATGTTTAGCGTATTGAGTATGCAATATATAAAGCTCTTTTACCTTATACCTGATGTCTGAGAGGTGAATTATATGCCTAAATATTTGTAAGTATTCACAATTTTCAAATGTTCACCATCAAAATTCCATGTCCCATTTTTACTTAACATACCTCCATTTCTGAATACCATAATATTTGATTAAGCCATATTAGCCTTTAAGATCATATCCAATCGGAAATGCAGAGAAAGTGTTCAACTGTTTTTGCAGCTCTCTGCACACATTAGAAAAAAACACAATGGTTATAGAAACAAATTAAATATATATGTACAATTTCTGGCATAAGTTGTAGCCCAAGGCAATCTGAAAAATACTGGTAGCTAATACATTAATATAGATTGAAAATATTAACACTCATTTTGCATGCAGCCATGTTTTAAACCTCTTGCACATTTGAAGAACTCTGAATACTATTTCTTACACAGGCAGTTACATTGTTATAGAAATTTAGTATGATCTTACATACTTTGCCTTTCATTTTCATCAAATGCAATAGTTCTAAAACAAAACGAAACCATTACCCAAACTGGAATTATTTGAAATACTGCTTTCAGTCTTCGTTTGATACGAGAACTTACAGTGTACACTACAACTACGAAAATCGGATGAGTACCGAGATCTTGTCCCTGCGAAATAAGCATGATAACAAAATATCCGTTTGGGACAAATTGAACAAATCATAAGAACGTACTAGAGTGTCTTAAAGCTTTCAAAACGATTACCTCTTAATCACAAGTGATGCGTGAAAGATTTTATCCTGGGAGGCATCCCGGAGTGTAATTTTATACTTTAATCCTTTAAAAGAGAGTCTATTCACATATCACATGGCGCATATTATATCTCTCATTGTGTGAAAAGTTTATACAGTAAGGTACCTTTATTAGTAAACATAAAACCTAGCAGGGGACTCCAAGTATAAATCATAGATTTGTCATTCGTGGTTAATATGTAAGGAGTATTATATTTAACACCTAATACCGGTAAACCAGATAAATGGGCAACATTTGTTGGCGAGACATTCAATAACAATGGCATACATAAAACTCAACGTGCCAGTGAAGAATTTGGATATCTTTGACGTAAAATGGTTGGCATTTATGAAACCACAAGGGAGGGATTGTTTCTTTATATTATATTTTTAAGAGATTATTATTTCATCAATTTCGGTTTGTGTTGCAGTTTCAGAATATTATCTCTACATTGTCGGTTTGTTACATTAAAGAAATAATGAATTACCAATGTAGATTTTTTATTCTAAACTTTGATTCTAATTTTTTTTCTGTTGAATATTTTCATTGGTAACAAACATTTGCAATCCGCTTAGTGTTAAGTTAGTGATATGTAAGCTTCTCTCGGAAGTCTGAAATATCATTTTTGCGAATCATCTTAACTTGTGTAATCTGAATCTATCTAACAAAGGATATCTTAAAATAGAGCCATTAGCTCTGCTGGCTATCAATGATGTGTTTTTTAAATGGTCACATTTGCGTGAGTTACAATATGAGCTGCCACGGGATCAACAATTCCATTTATTATAGTCATCATTAGCGTAGAACTTTTTACACCGAAATTGAGCTGTCTAGGCCTTTTCTTTTAAATAAAAAAGACGAAAAATGTTGATGAAAACACGTTTTAGGGTATGTCTATTTGGTCCTTATAAGGGATCACTTGGTCGCCAAATCAAAAACAAGGTTTCCGTTAAGTAGGACCCATGCCTCTAGAGAAGAAAATGGAAATTGCTCATTAGGGCGCGTTCCCTGTGACACTTATTAGTTGGCATCGGGTCACCAAATCTTTAAATTAGAATGTACAGAATGACTACTACAAATTTTGAGGGGTTTGAAATGTGAAATAAATGTCACTAGTCCAAATAGTTTTTATTCTCAATAATTTTAGAATTTAGGTATATGTTATGTTGCATCGTTCATAACCCAAATTATAAATATATCCATCTTATACATTTGTTATATTTACCCAACGTTTTATTTGTACTTTTGCAAAGATTTATATGTATTGAAAATAATATATGCATTTTAGGGATAAAACGTGGCTGACCCCCTCAAGGAAACTGTAAAATTTTCAAATGTATTTACTCAAATTTTCATTTTATATTTATTGCATGACGAAAGAGTTCTTTGTCACAAGCTTTTGAGGTATAATCCAAAATGAATATGTTGAGGGAAGGACGCATGCATTCCCTTCCATTCCTCAAATACAATAGACTATAGATCATCATTATCAATTAAAAAAACCCGATCCATATATGCTGGTTTGAAATAAAAGCCCTACCAATTGTCAATACAAAGCGTCAAAGTTTCTTCAGACAAAGAGGAAGTCCGTTTATTCACTTATAAGCATAGAGTTCTAGGAAACAGGTGCTGATAGTGTTGGGTGAATGGAATTAGGGGACAATAGATTGTGGGGATCACAGGAGCCACTCTTTAATGTCCACTTATGTCCATGATTGGTAAAGGCGCCGTCTCTTGGCGGACTCTTTGACGATTAGACGTTTACAGATTCACAGTTATCAGGAGTACCTCTGCGGTTCTTAGAAGCACAGATAGGTCACATGGCCATGGGTTATCAGCGTCTTTGTCTTATCTTATGGGTAGAGTATATACTACCTTAACCTCTACCTATAACTATGTCAATATCTTTCATCTCTTAATTCGAATCAATGTTACCTTCACGGGTAGATTATATATCAATTGACCGATATTGCTTGTTACCATTTATCTTGACTTATAAATGTTTTGTTAAAATTTTGGGGTCCAAGAAATCAAGTTAAAAAAATGTTAATCTAAAATATTTTCTTGACTTTATTATCTTTAAAACATGTATCAACATCATATAAAAATATTGTTTTAGTTTTTTCCGAAAAAGACATGCCCAACTTTGGTATTTGTGAACTTTTCTCATTTCCATAGCCATAACATGATGTACAAAGAGAGCTGAATAATATTATTATGTTAAAAAAATATTGATTTATTTTCAACCAGATTACACTATTTTCGTAATTAGTTTACAGTAGGCTTTTCGTAACAGAAATAGTGTAATCCCAGATAGTGTAATCCCAAATACTTAAACTTTTCTTTACGTATGTTAGCTAGTAGTAACTTTGAGGACTTTTGCGAGGGCTGACTTTGCCACCGCAAGCAAGCAGGATGAGTCAGGCCTCATTTTAATTAAAAGGAATTGATATAAGTCAATAGTGCTTATTTGTCAATCTCATGTCTGAAATCAAATATGTTAAAATCATCATTTGATCATCATTATTTGCATTAAATGAAAAAACTATAAAGGTAGAGCCACAAGGTGTTTAAGGAAACTATAACTTGATAATGCAAACTAAGATAAAAATCATAACTTAATGATTTAATGTGGAAATTATACCGTGATTTTAACATTTAAGAATATGTTTCATTCTAAACAACAGTTTCAATTGTTGAATATAGCGTAGCGTTCTAATTTAAATTTTACATGCGTCCTAACGACTTCAGCAAATATTGTCATGTTAAAACAGTACTTGACTCCACTTTACCCACTCTTCAATAACTAAATCATGAAACTCAAACCTGATTTTCTACAGATAAATTGTAACATCTTAATTCTCTGAGGTTACCCGTCCAGGTGTCTTCCCATTATGACTACTCCCAGTTTGACTACTCCCAGACTACTCATTTACACAAACACATGTGGGAGCACCCCTACACTTGATAATGGTTACTCCCAGTATGCCTTAGAAAAAACACTTTTAATATGTATGACGTATATGCATAACAATTTATTGTATTCATTCAAATAACAGATACAACATAACAAGCATATTCATTTCAACATCATTGCATGGTTGACAAATGTTTTTGCCGTTTGACATTTCAATATATCAATTTTTCAATTTTTCAAAAAAACTGTTGATCCACAATTCAATAGGTTTGATCAACATGTTGTGCATAGTCGCATATTTAAATGTACCACAAAATTGTATATATCCAATCTGGTATTTAAAAATATTGTTTTGCAACCCAACCTACAGCGAGAAAAAACTCAATGGGTGTCTTTGCTTTCGTCCTGAGTTGAACCTGCAAACGGCGAAGGCGACTATCAAGTTCTCTATATTTTCTTTTCCTGGGACGAGCAGGTGCACCATGGTCAAGTTGGGCAAGCTTTCTTCTGTTAACCGACTCGATATTCTTAATCGTATAAATGAACTAAAAAATGTTAGGGTGACTGTGTTTGATGCTCTGGTTCAGAGAATAGTGAAAGCCTTCCAGGTGGTTAATTGTTCGTGGACCATCCGTCTCTGAATGGTTCCACACAGGGATTGGAAAACGAGCGTCATCATCAACCCACACACTAACGATATAGTCCTTGAATGCCTCACAACCACGGATGTCTGGGGCTTGGTTCATCACTTCCAACCAGGTGTCTTGGACAATATTGGGAGGTAAAAAGGGAAGGGCTACAGCAGACCTAAAGAAATCAGAAAAGTCCTGATCTTCTCTGTACGCTTTCACAAGCTTAAGGTCCTGAAGTTTACGCCACAAACACTGAATGTAATGGAAATAACACCCTCGCACAAAAGTGTTAGGAAACTCATTTGCAATAGCCCTATGAACCGGGTACTCGAAGTCCACCTGGACAGTCTGTGGTTGAAGAGGTCTGCCAGTAGATTGTTCAACTGCATCCTTCAGCACATGAAATAGTCTACAATAAGTTGCACGTTGACGATCGGGCATCAGGCAGAAAGCTAAGAGAACCATAGAATTGCCAGTAAGTGAGTGGATAACGTATAACTGATGCCACAGACTTGGACACCATCTATTCATTACAACATATTCTATTGGACTGTTCACTATATAAATTAAATTAAATGTTGTTTTCATGGCTGTTTAAGATTTTGAGAAAATTTCTAATGTTGAATCAACAGGTAACCTGTATGAAAGTGAAAGCCTGCTATGTTAATTGAGGGTTGACAAATAAGTTTTGTACTCTTAACGTTGTATGTATTTATATTTATCATAATTCTGATATTTTCATAACATTTTTGTTATTTTGTTCATGTATAACAGTATATGAATTTGAGAGTTGATATGTACCTTGGACCTTCCTCAAATGTATAGTTGGCAATCTGGGATTAATCAACTATAGTGGTACAGTACACTACAAGGAGAAGGGGTGAGGCAGTATCGGTTTGTGCACATGAGTAGTCAAACTGGGAGTAGTCAAACTGGGAGTAGTCATAACGGGAGTAGACCCCCGTCCACAACCTAGATTCTGTTATTTGACACATGTTGTTAGGAGACTAATTGTCGGTCTAGCCTATCAGTAACCTTGGACCTGATCGGGGTATCTGTAATCCAATCTCAATGCTGGAGGTGTACTTTGTTCCAGCAGGGTCAGGTGAGACGGGCACTGTCATATTAAAGGGACTGTAGCACGGTTTCTTTGGGAAATTATCTAACAAAAAAGACAAACTGTTTAATCAATACACGGATATGTAATCTGGATGTACAAAGTTTGGTTAAGCTATTCAAATCCATTTCAATAACGCGAATGAATAAAAGTATTTCACACTAAAATGGATTCGTGCAGTTTTTGCTTTGTACGTGACAACTACTTTTACAACTTCTGATAATCAAATGGTATAGTTAGATGTTTTATCCTTTGAAGAACATATATTTTGCATAGACTAATGTTTAATGGGGAAACTTCAAATAAATGAAGAGAGGCAAAAACGTGCTACAAATCCTATTAATAAGAAATTTCATTTAGATCCAAAAAGCAATTTTATCGGGAGTGAATATGAATTCAAACTAAAGTATTGTATACACGTTTTTAAGAAGAAGGCTTTGATTAAATCTCTAGATGTTATTAAATTTACTGCGCTTGAGTGGTTCCTCAGGGAAAATGACGTCAAAAGGCGCAGCAAAAAGCTTTGATTATTCAGACACTAAGCTCAAATGACTTTGATTTTGGATTCTCGTTTATCCACATCATGATTATGCTTAACACAAACATTAAACCAGGACCTGTTATAGTCTCGTGCACCAGATGACAGTGACTCAGTGTTATACTGGGAATATAAAGTCAATGACACCAATGGTATTTAAAAAATCAACCCTACTTATCGTTTTCAAATTACATATATCACGTGTGAGCTGGGTCGCTTCACACGAAATACCCAGCTCACACGAAATACCGTATATTAAACCTATACACATCGCAGTTATAAATAAAATATTTCAAATGATTGGTTCATGCCACATGAAGTGTACATAATCGAGTTTACATCTCACCGCAGTGTCACATGTAATGCATCTGTATTGAAGTTACATCTTATCGCAGTGTCACATGTAATGCATCTGTATTGAAGTTACACATTACCGCAGTGTCACATATAATGCATCTGTATTGAAGTGACACCTTACCGCAGTGTCACATGTAATGCATCTGTATTGAAGTTACACCTTAACGCAGTGTCGTATATTATGCATCTATATTGAATTTACACCTTACCGCAGCGTCACATGTAATACATCTGTATTGAAGTTACACCTTACCACAATGTCACCTGTGATGCATCTGTATTGAAATTACACCTTACCGCAGTGTCACATGTGACGCATCTGTATTGAAGTTACACCTTACCGCAGCGTCACATGTAATATATCTGTATTGAAGTTACACATTACCGCAGTGTCGTATGTAATGCATCTATTTTGAAGTTACACCTCACCGCAGTGACACATGTAATACATCTCTATTGAAGTTACACATTACTGCAGTGTCGTATGTAATGCATCTGTATTGAAGTTACACCTTACCGCAGTGTCACATGTGATGCATCTGTATTGAAGTTAACCTTACCGCAGTGTCACATGTGATGCATCTGTATTGAAGTTAACCTTACCGCAGTGTCACATGTAATACATCTGTATTGAAGTTACACCTTACCGCAATGTCACATGTAATACATCTGTATTGAAGTTACACCTTAACGCAGTGTCGTATGTTATGCATATATATTGAATTTACACCTTACCGCAGCGTCACATGTAATACATCTGTATTGAAGTTACACCTTACCGCAGCGTCACATGTAATACATCTGTATTGAAGTTACACATTACCGCAGTGTCGTATGTAATGCATCTATATTGAAGTTACACCTCAGCGCAGTGACACATGTAATACATATGTATTGAAGTTACACCTTACTGCAGTGTCGTATGTAATGCATCTGTATTGAAGTTACACCTCACCGCAGTGTCACATGTAATGCATCTGTATTGAAGTTACACATTACCGCAGTGTCGTATGTTATGCATCTATATTGAATTTACACCTTACCGCAGCATCACATGTAATACATCTGTATTGAAGTTACACCTTACCACAATGTCACATGTGATGCATCTGTATTGAAATTACACGTTACCGCAGTGTCACATGTGACGCATCTGTATTGAAGTTACATCTTACCGCAGCGTCACATGTAATACATCTGTATTGAAGTTACACATTACCGCAGTGTCGTATGTAATACATCTATTTTGAAGTTACACCTCACCGCAGTGACACATGTAATACATCTCTATTGAAGTTACACATTACCGCAGTGTCGTATGTAATGCATCTATATTGAAGTTACACCTTACCGCAGTGTCACATGTGATGCATCTGTATTGAAGTTAACCTTACCGCAGTGTCACATGTGATGCATCTGTATTGAAGTTAACCTTACCGCAGTGTCACATGTAATACATCTGTATTGAAGTTACACCTTACCGCAATGTCACATGTAATACATCTGTATTGAAGTTACACCTTACCGCAGCGTCACATGTGATACATCTGTATTGAAGTTAACCTTACCGCAGTGTCACATGTAATACATTTGTATTGAAGTTACACCTTACCGCAATGTCACATGTAATACATCTGTATTGAAGTTACACCTTAACGCAGTGTCGTATGTTATGCATATATATTGAATTTACACCTTACCGCAGTGTCGTATGTAATGCATCTATTTTGAAGTTACACCTCACCGCAGTGACACATGTAATACATCTCTATTGAAGTTACACATTACCGCAGTGTCGTATGTAATGCATCTGTATTGAAGTTACACCTTAACGCAGTGTCGTATGTTATGCATCTATATTGAATTTACACCTTACCGCAGCGTCACATGTAATACATCTGTATTGAAGTTACACCTTACCGCAGCGTCACATGTAATACATCTGTATTGAAGTTACACATTACCGCAGTGTCGTATGTAATGCATCTATTTTGAAGTTACACCTCACCGCAGTGACACATGTAATACATCTCTATTGAAGTTACACATTACCGCAGTGTCGTATGTAATGCATCTGTATTGAAGTTACACCTTACTGCATTGTCACATGTGATGCATCTGTATTGAAGTTAACCTTACCGCAGTGTCACATGTAATACATCTGTATTGAAGTTACACCTTACCACAATGTCACATGTAATACATCTGTATTGAAGTTACACCTTACTGCAGTGTCACATGTGATGCATCTGTATTGAAGTTACATCTTACCACAGTGTCACATGTGATACATCGTATTGAAGTTACACCTTAATGCAGTGTCGTATGTTATGCATCTATATTGAATTTACACCTTACCGCAGCGTCACATGTAATACATCTGTATTGAAGTTACACCTTACCACAATGTCACCTGTGATGCATCTGTATTGAAAATACACCTTACCGCAGTGTCACATGTGATGAATCTGTATTGAAGTTACACCTTACCGCAGCGTCACATGTAATACATCTGTATTGAAGTTACACATTACCGCAGTGTCGTATGTAATGCATCTATATTGAAGTTACACCTCACCGCAGTGACACATGTAATACATCTGTATTGAATTAACACATTACCGCAGTGTCGTATATAATGCATCTGTATTGAAGTTACACCTTACCGCAGTGTCACATGTAATGCATCTATATTGAAGTTACATCTTACCGCAGTGTCACATGTAATGCATCTGTATTGAAGTTACATCTTACCGCATCGTCACATGTCATGTAATGCATCTGTATTTAAGTTACACCTTACCACAGTGTCACATGTGATGCATCTGTATTGAAGGTACACCTTACCGCAGCGTCACATGTAATACATCTGTATTGAAGTTATGCGTTACCGCAGTGTCGTATATAATGCATCTATATTGAAGTTACACCTCACCGCAGTGACACATGTAATACATCTGTATTGAAGTTACACATTACCGCAGTGTCACATGTGATGCATCTGTATTGAAGTTACACCTTACCGCAGTGTCACATGTGATGCATCTGTATTGAAGTTACACCTTACCGCAGTGACACGTGTGATGCATCTGTATTGAAGTTACACCTTACCGGAGCGTCACATATAATACATCTGTATTGAAGTTACACATTATTGCAGTGTCGTATATAATGCATCTATATTGAAGTTACACCTTACCGCAGTGACACATGTAATACATCTGTATTGAAGTTACACATTACCGCAGTGTCGTATGTAATGCATCTGTATTGAAGTTACACCTTACTGCATTGTCACATGTGATGCATCTGTATTGAAGTTAACCTTACCGCAGTGTCACATGTAATACATCTGTATTGAAGTTACACCTTACCACAATGTCACATGTAATACATCTGTATTGAAGTTACACCTTACTGCAGTGTCACATGTGATGCATCTGTATTGAAGTTACATCTTACCACAGTGTCACATGTGATACATCGTATTGAAGTTACACCTTAATGCAGTGTCGTATGTTATGCATCTATATTGAATTTACACCTTACCGCAGCGTCACATGTAATACATCTGTATTGAAGTTACACCTTACCACAATGTCACCTGTGATGCATCTGTATTGAAAATACACCTTACCGCAGTGTCACATGTGATGAATCTGTATTGAAGTTACACCTTACCGCAGCGTCACATGTAATACATCTGTATTGAAGTTACACATTACCGCAGTGTCGTATGTAATGCATCTATATTGAAGTTACACCTCACCGCAGTGACACATGTAATACATCTGTATTGAATTAACACATTACCGCAGTGTCGTATATAATGCATCTGTATTGAAGTTACACCTTACCGCAGTGTCACATGTAATGCATCTATATTGAAGTTACATCTTACCGCAGTGTCACATGTAATGCATCTGTATTGAAGTTACATCTTACCGCATCGTCACATGTCATGTAATGCATCTGTATTTAAGTTACACCTTACCACAGTGTCACATGTGATGCATCTGTATTGAAGGTACACCTTACCGCAGCGTCACATGTAATACATCTGTATTGAAGTTATGCGTTACCGCAGTGTCGTATATAATGCATCTATATTGAAGTTACACCTCACCGCAGTGACACATGTAATACATCTGTATTGAAGTTACACATTACCGCAGTGTCACATGTGATGCATCTGTATTGAAGTTACACCTTACCGCAGTGTCACATGTGATGCATCTGTATTGAAGTTACACCTTACCGCAGTGACACGTGTGATGCATCTGTATTGAAGTTACACCTTACCGGAGCGTCACATATAATACATCTGTATTGAAGTTACACATTATTGCAGTGTCGTATATAATGCATCTATATTGAAGTTACACCTTACCGCAGTGACACATGTAATACATCTGTATTGAAGTTACACATTACCGCAGTGTCGTATATAATGCATCTGTATTGAAGTGACACCTTACCGCAGTGTCACATGTAATGCATCTATATTGAAGTTACATCTTACTGCAGTGTCACATGTAATGCATCTGTATTGAAGTTATATCTTACCGCATCGTCACATGTCATGTAATGCATCTGTATTTAAGTTACACCTTACCACAGTGTCACATGTGATGCATCTGTATTGAAGTTACACCTTACCGCAGTGTCGTATATAATGCATCTATATTGAAGTTACACCTCACCGCAGTGACACATGTAATACATCTGTATTGAAGTTACACATTACCGCAGTGTCACATGTGATACATCTGTATTGAAATTACACCTTACCGCAGTGTCACATGTAATGCATCTATATTGAAGTTACATCTTACCGCAGCGTCACATGTAATACATCTGTATTGAAGTATTTGTAAAGATGCACTACATACGACCCCAATATAAAAGAACATGACTAATTAGAAAAATAATTTGAACTACTTTGCAACAGCAATGTGATTCGGTCGAACCAGTACAGACTGTTTCCTCTTGCGAAAGGGTACAGTGCTATTTTCTTGAAGGGATGTTCAATGCAATTCATCTTTATTTCAATGAGGATAATATCAATTGACGACAGATTTTCTATATCGTCAGTTACGTTTTCGGTCGTAAATATTTAGAGGTAATAATCTGCGAAATATTTACTTCATAATTGATTTGAGGAAGCAATCAGAAAGCAGTGTTCTCACCCTCTTACCAATGACATTCCCAGTAATTTAGCGCTAAAGGAATCTTTTTTTTAATATAAATTAAGTGCCAGAGAAGTGCGGCTATCCAAGATCTTTAATAGACTACAAAATTACGTATTTGCCCTCAATCATTGCTCCACTACCTGTTATAAATCATCTAAGAGGGGCTTCTGTTTGCAGGACAAACCTTTTAACAACTAAACAACAGTAAATTAACTTATATTTTGTCATTTTATCCATGCATTCTATTTTGGTCATTGTTTGCTTTCAACAGTAATTATTGGCATACATAGATTAATTCATCCATTGATTACGATTCACATCATGACAGTTATTGAGTTATTTACCTTATTGAGGTTGAGGTCATATAAACCGAACGACCAAACTCTTTCAAGCATTATAAATACAGATATATTTGTTGAATGTCATGATGCGGTTTATATTGAGGTTGAGGTCATATAAACCGAACGAACAAACTCTTTCAAGCATTATATATACAGACATATTTGTTGAATGTCATGATGCGGTTTATATTGAGATTGAGGTCATATAAACCAAACGAACAAACTCTTTCAAGCATTATATATACAGACATATTTGTTGAATGTCATGATGCGTGAAGATGCTGTCATGTTGAAATAAATTTCGCGTGTAATATCATTCATAAAGGATAATGCATATCAAAACCTCAACTGCATGGTATGAATATAATAATGCCCATATATAACGCCCTGGACATCTCTGAAGGGAATATGTGATACCAAGGTAAAAAAGATCTCTTGATTTATCGGTCTTTTTCACATTTTATCAAATGATTTTCTACAGACACTTAGGAACTTAGGAATAGTGTGACGGAAGCACATGAAACATGATATGCGTGTGAGAAAAGGAGATATAAAATGTTAGCAAATCATTCAATCTGGAATCATAAAAAAGTATACACTAACAATTGTAGGTATTTTATCACTTCAAGACTCTTACAACATTAACATATGGAAGCTTATATGGGCTTATACAAAAGCATGTGTGTTTGTCATTACAACACTGTGTATTCTGTGTTTTCTTAAAAGGAACAGTCATCCATCTATTTTAAGCTTCCCCGTGAATGTTTAGGAGAAATAATTAAAATTTGAAAAAAAAACGAAATTGAGCAATTTTGTGAATACGAACATGTCACGAATAAAGGGACCCTGTGTCGCTGGGCAAAGTAATGCGTATCACTTAGAAACGGCGTTATAAAGACATAGAGACAGTAGTCCCTAATCTACCACTATATAAAACTATAGACCGAATGAAGCATGCCTTGTGTAGTCCTGCTTCATGACTGTATACTTAAAGGAGCCTTTTATACAGTCTACGTCCACATTCAGCAAGTCTAGATTGACTAATAAGGAGCCCAAATAAAAAAATATTATGGATGAAGGAACATTTAATTATTAAAATTTTTCATAGACTAAATTTTGGTCTATGCCTTGTGGTGTTTGAGTTTTTGATCGGAAATCAACAGAAGTCCAAAACGTAGATATGTCAGGACTATTTTCAATAAAGAAAATAATTCTATGGCAAGGAAAGTTGAGAAATTCAGACGTTAATATTCTCAGCCGTCATCTTTTGATAAAAATGTACGTAAGTGTTTTTTTTCGATTGGCATTCAGTGATAAAATGTTAATTAGAGCAAAGAGAAGATAAGTAAGATTCTCATATGTGCCAAATAGAAAAAAAAAGGTGAAATTGACGGTTCGAGGTGACAGCTGATTTGTCTATGGGGATATTGTCAGTGAACAATCTAGCAATATCAAGCCTCTCATCTCGTGTGCTTAGAAATGATCAAGACAGATGTAAAGCTCACCACAATGAAGGCACCAGGCTGTAAAGAAGGTGGTCATTTTTCGGTCGGTGGATACAACCTTGCATGACATTGGTAATGCGGCCAGTATAACACTGTAACAAATAAACTTATCGTCAAGAGAATATTTTTGAAATGGAATTTTGAAAAATGATTAGGTCATGAATATGGACGTTGGCAGTACACATCGTGTTCAAAGTACCTGGGCCCAATAATTGTGTTTGTAGTCCTCAATCAATTTTCAAGCATTTAGGCAAGAGAGGTGATAAAATCTTAATCATCCAACTGGTGTAAAGTCACGGAACGTATAGATAGATTATTACTGATAATAATAGTAAGTAAAACAATGCAAAACACATGAGCAACGAAAAACACGTAATAACCTCAGACAACTTACAAAAGCTGTCCACCGACACAACCATAAATCACAATGCATTTTCTATTGGACCTTAGTTTTCACAAAATAGACAAGTAAAAATCTAGAAAAAATTGCTGGACTGAGGACTCAAAGCTTAGCAAAGCTTTAGAACTTTAGAATTTATGCCTATAGGTTTGGGTGAGTCTAAAAAAATATAATATTATTCGTCATCTTCTGAAATCTGAAATCTGAAATGCTTTGTATAGGCCTATGAGGATTACAGGTATTAGATATGTAGTAATATCCATTTCTTCACACCCCTTCACTACATGAAAATAAGTTGTAGTTAACCCTCTGACTACTCCTTTTAGAAATTTTGAATGTCCAACGTACCAACTACAAACTAAGCTTATCTTATTTCAAGGTGAGGTGAGGTGATTTGGGGTTTAACGCCGATCAATTTTCACTTATATCGAGGCTGCTAGTATTATTGTAGGGAGAAAGCCCGCAACACCATCGTGGCTATGCATTGCGGTGAAACCTGCTACCATTGGCTGGAACTAGCGAACCATGGGTGTTACTGCGCTGAAATTCAGTGTAGCATTACACCCAAACCTGTGTCTTTACTGCAGATAAAGTTGCCGATCTCTTAGCGGGATTCGAACCACGGACCTCTTGATCCGCAGCCGAACGCGCTAACCACAGCGCTAACCCGCCCCTATCTTATTCCTAGCATTCTGGACTAGAAACAGTCTGTGGCGGATCCAGTAAGGGAGGAGAAATGTTCATCTAGCGAATACACCAATGCACAGCTACCATTGATACAAAACAATATTCGTGAAATAGCTTTGTGTTCATTAAAACAACTTCAGTTAAGGCTAAAATATTCCGGACTTTTGATTGTTTGTGCATGTGTATTTGTTTAGGATGACAAATATCCAAATAAAAAATAATGGTTGCATTTCGGGAGCCTTGGAACATTACCAACATTTGAATCTTGTATTTCTCCTTCCTAAACACCAATCATTTATAAACATTGATGTATAAGATACAAATTGTTCTCTCGATTGGTCCTCTACAGAGAGTCTTTGCCTCTTTACACTCGATGTTTCCTTATTATCAGGTTCAAGGTTTACAAGTTACATTAACAATATTGTCGAGACCTATCTGCTGCTTTTTAAAAGATTTCCACATAATTATACATCTCTACTGACGGTATAGCATGTCGCATTGTGAATCGCAATACGCATGAAAGAATGCTATTAGATAGGGAAAGGTTAGATAAGCGGAAGTTTGTTTTCCATTTATTATGTATAGCCCTTGAAGCGAGGACCCTTGTTCTCCGTCATGCCTCTCAGCGTGTCATTCCTCAAATTAATAACTGTGTCATGAACCCAACTAATCTAGATCATCTTCGAAAGTTTATTAACCTCAGTTCAACTTTCAGTTCCCAATATCTCCATGTCGGTCTTTCCACAATAAATACCAACCCTACACAAAATAAAGTATGATGACACGAAGAATATATGCTAACACATGCTAACTTTGTCCCTTAAAATGAACTTATGCCTTAAAAAATGACAAAATTATTGCTTTTTTTTCTTCAGAGTATCAGCACGTTACTAACACCCTTATATGTAGATTATATTCAATTAGTGTTCTATTGAAGATACTCATCCTGTAATGTTGTTACTGCCAGTAACTAATTTCACTCATATAAAGCTATATAACTTCATGACGTTCATCATCCCACCATGATTTATGAAATCGTAAATAAGCTGACCTAAATAAGTATTTTTAACGTTGCTGATGATCTATAAATCGTCATATTGAGTTATCAATGTGTGTTTTTTTGTTTTTTCCCCAGGATGTGTCAACTTTTTTTTGACGATTTTGGAAATAAAGTTGAGTTGAGATACTATCTTAACGAAATTAAAGTTTGAATGTTCCAAGATTACAAATTCTGTTTAGTTTTTTCATTGAAACCATTTTCAGTTCACACCATTGTTCTTTAAAACTTTTTGTAAAAATGAAGAAGCGCCCAACAAACATGTGCTCGCTAAATGAAAAGAACACCATGCTCTGTAGAGTCTATACCTCTATACACTTTTTTGTAGCATAAGGATTCCACATGGTCAGATGTCGGCGAAATTTCACCCTTCGAATACTTCGTATGTTAGAAATATTTTCAATAGAAGATAAAAAGCAAGGAACGAGAAACGCAATGTATATTTCAGTATTCCACCTTTGAAATTACATACCATATAATTTATACGTCATACTCAACTAAATAACAATTGCATGCTGTAGTTATCGGTTAATGTGAAAATGATGTGTATAATTATATTCAAGTGAATATCTTCAATTGTATTTGTAAGATTTATGAACCCCCTGACATCTACAAATATTTTTCGCATCATTAAGCAACTAATAATACATTTCAAAATCATCTACGGGGAAAGTTTTTACATTTGCATATCAGAGGAATCAATCACAACTCAACTTGAAAAACTTGGAATCAAGACAAGGCGCCCAAGACAATTCAACAGGGGTTCACTTACATGTATGTAAAAGGGGAGACGATTATTACAAATCATCAATACCGTTTTCCAAAGGAGGGGAAAAGGGATCGACTTCACAGAACACAATCCCCACCCTGTTGGATCAACACATTTTCTGAATCAGCATTCGATACAGGAACAGACAGAGAACATGGTCGACCATTATCCTTTGCAACTGGCACAATGTTTTTAGGTGTTTAGATATTTTATCAACCATTGCTCTTTCTAAGAGTGTATTAGAATTAACGATTCTTTGATATTATTTTACTGAGCTACATGTCATCTGGATGTTGTAAAGAAAAAAAGAAGGAAACTGTTCAGTCAAAAACAAAGTGAAATCAGCATACTTTGGACAAACTCACAAAATTTAAAGGAAATATATTCAAACCACGTTTGTGTTCATTATACAGTTTCAAATTAAAAAAGACAAAATAGCATAGGCGGAGGAGACTGGATCATTCAAGTCTTTTCTGATATTATTATTTTAGGAACTAAAAATCAATATCTTTAATGATTTTTATTCAAATAAACTTTGATGTATTTCTAGATCTCTGTATTTTTTACCTGAATTTTTTACCTTATGAGCCAAAAAAGGAAAACAATTAATGACCAATACATCACTCGCTACATATTTCTTTCAAATTCATCGCTTTGTTCCAAAATACTAAACAAAAGTATTTTCACAATTATAGTTACTAACGACAATGTCTTTAAGTATGTAGCACAATTTCATTTCATACCAAATGGGGTTCGCCGTCACACTAATCCGCTTGGGGGCGCGGGTGTACTATCAGTTATTGTCGCGCGAAGCTCGTACTGGTGCGTTTTGCTTTACGCGCTGCGCCAACTTTTCCGTGAAAAGGAAGTCGAATCGAGAGCGGAAACCTAGCTCGGTTACTACTGACGCGATATGGCAGCATCTTACGAAGAAATTGAAGCAAGAGTTGATAAGGAGACAAGCAGCAACTACTGGCAGAAAAAGTGATCTCATTGAAAGGTATATTTATTTTAGTATAAGTAAAACAACAATACAATATTCCTAAATAGTAACTTTCGCTGACGAGGTATCTACTGCAATATAGGGGTGTCACCTGATTTGAAAGTCTATGACATAATCAATGCATTTCAGTAAATATAGCATTTGTATTTGTGAGTTACTTCATACAATTGAAAATAGACAATTCATTTGTAAATTTCCACCTAATATTTTCACCATCAAACATCGAAGGAAAAAAAACAAAATGTGCCTTCTAGAGGCCAGTCGTAAGGGTATTTGATGGTGATCACGCAGATGGGATTTATTTCGACTTGTTTTCACAACGAATGTATATATGAAACGTAAAACAAAACAGTGAAAGTTTATTTTCAAAAGTCGATAATAACTGGAAATATCATTGTAAAAAAATTATAACCTCATGATATCCATACTCAGTTTATAAAAAATGTTTTTTTTATCGATAACTCGGCACACTGTATCAATGTATGCTGGTGTTAGGAGCTTAGAGGATCCATTAAGCGTGCTGATTGGTCGGTAGTTTGTTTTCCACAAATCATGGGGCCCATTACAATCAATAATGGGAAGAAACTGTCACGACTGGACTAGCTATAATCAGTGATGGAAATCAATACGAGTTTAGATTATTAATTTATTACTGTTGATAGTGATTGCAATTTCCATTGTAGCATTATGCTATTTTTTATAACTATCTATCATATATGATTTGAGTCAATTTACGGTGAGATGAATTATTGTTTGCTACATATGAAAAAAATAAATTCAAATTATTCAATAAATAAATCTTTTGGTTTTTTAAATTGATTCTACCATTCATATTTACTTTTTTATTATTTGGTAATTAGAGTTATTTCGCACTGGCCTATATGACGTTTACACAATTGAGTATATACCAGTTGATAAAGATTTATTCAGATTGATGAGTAAGTAATATTGTATTTATAAAAGGCCTGTGTTACTAGAGGAATGTTTTCCCTCACATTCTCTTGTATGATTCACTGAATGATAGTTTTATAAATCAATTCAACACCTGTCTCTTTTAAAGTTAATTTTCTTAAATTAAACAAAGATGGGTTATTTTTTGTAATGTTTGTTGTTTGTATCTTATGCTCTGATAAATTTTCCATGTTAGAAAATCAGAAACTTTTCAAAAGAAGGCAAAACAAATTGAATTCAATTCAATCACTTTAGTTTGATAGTCAGGCGAGATATTTCCCAATTTTTTTAAAATACATAATAAAATTGTGTTTGATGATATCTACTATTTGTGAAAATAGTGTTGATTTTCACCTTTTCTTCAACATTCATAAGTGACAGATGACATGATTAAATATATCAATGTGTAAGATAATATTGACACACATAATCTAATGATGTTAATTGTATTTCAACAATATACATGTATATGTAATAATCAATTTTCCAAAAAAATACCTTGTAAAAAATCCGAATGTCTAACAACAAAGTAAATAACGAAATTTTAAATAAATCTAAAAAGGAATCGCATGCTGGCGTAATTAAACAAATAGTGTTAAATTAAACACATTATACATACCTAATAAAGTCAGCGTGTAATCCTCTGCTGTAAAGTGGGATCGGCAGACAATGTCGGTTTTTCCAGGTCGCCAGAGTTGCTTCGTCCTTGGGTCAACTCGTCGAACGGCAACTCGCCACTTCATCCTCCTATCCGAATCAGAAGGGTATCGGTGTCCACCAGAGTTGGTACACCCTGGTACTGAGCAGTACTGCGGCATTTCCATGGAAAATGTACTAAGAAATGTATCTTCGTGAAATTCGGCAATGTCAAACAAGCGTAGCGCTATGAAGTAATCGACTTCCGGTTTCCCGCTTATAACCGATAGTACACAAACGCCATCTAGCGAGCAAAAATCGGCGGCGAACCCCATTTGATCAAAATAAGATGATTATTTGAAAAATTGTAAACTAGATAGGACTTCTAAAAACAGTAACCACATTTTAACTAATATTGCAAAATGTTGTAAAATACGTACATAATGACTTACCTTCATGTCACTATGATCAATCACACCAAAGTTGATAAAAATAAGATGATTACTTTAGAACATATGAACCAGACATATTTCGGGAGACCAATTGTTCTTATCAGTGTTATTATTTTTTAAAATAATTTCAGACGTATTTTGTCTCTCAATTTCAGATTTAATTACTAAATTGAGTTTTACAAAACCTGCAAGGACGATAGAGTATCACCTAACTAAGAGTTATGACAAGCTCGATTTTAGAATTTCAATTTTGTTCTTGACTTATCTCCCCTTGATGAAAAAAACTTTGAACTTCAATATCTCGAAAATTATTGGAGAAAATGTCGTGAAATTTTCAACAAAATGTGTGCAACAACTTTCTCTATTGATTTCGCCCTTAGAGTATTTCGATCGAAATAAGAGATTGTTTTTCTATTTTCTTAAAAAACTAAAATTTTATAATATTTCGTTGTTCTGACGGAACACGTCTTTGAAAAATCGTATCCACCTTTACCTGTACTAGATTCAGGTACATTCGATAACTCACAAGAAAGATGGAAGATGGCTTAAAAAGCAATTTCCCACACTTGACCTTTACTTTCAGCGGTTTCGGATCTACAGCAAATTTAATCCTTGAGTTTAAAAAAAGATTTTTACAGATAGCATTCAAAGGGGCACAGATTTATCTCCAAAGCTACTAAAACTACGAACTTACATGTACTTGCTAACTATCGAGTACATAAGCGATCGATTTCTTAACTACATTATTTTTGTTTACGTTTCCCGTTACCAGCAAAAATATGAGTGAGTCGAGTAGGAGTCTCAAAATATTAAATTTATGATTGTTCTTTCAGTTCAATGAACCATTTTGTTCGTAACTAAATGTATGTAAATGATCTTAATATAGTATACATTTGTGTATACTAATGATAAAGACCAAAAGATTGAGTGAAATACCTTATCAAGATTTTAGTTTTAAAAGTTTATCATGCACTGGTTGGAAAACCATTTTACGTGAAAAACCCGAAAAAAGAAAATCATCTAGATATCTGAAAAAATATGATAACAATGTAGCAAAACAATTTTCACATTAATTGAACGTCTAAAAGCAAGTTGACTTAAAAGTAAGTGTCGAGGTCAAACCAGAATTCTTGAAGACCAAAGTATTGTCGCGTCAATCCTACTCTTAATATCTATTATTGTCATTTTTCTGTGATTTTTATGAAGGCGAAGGTCCTGAGTGAAACTGCATTGAATTGATATTGCATCTTAACTCGAAACTAGGAACAGTTTTATACTGTGAACAAAAGTTGCCCTGAGAGATAACACTTTATAATATCTAGAGTAGAAGTCGAGGACACCCACTATTTGTATACACTTTGGGAGAGTCACATGTCAAGCGTGTAGAAAACTATATTATAAAGTCACAAAGGTTTCAAAGAGAATTAATAGCAATGTCTTACAAAACTAAGTGAAGAGATATATCTTCATATTGTAGGTCAATTTTATCTGGAATGTCTTAATGTTCCGCGCTTACCCTGATGATTGGGATGGTTATAATTTAATGTTGTCTGGCATAGGGTCAGTTCAAAAGGATAACTAGAGCATTCAAATAGAACACACGACCCTTAACACCTAAATTAACCCATACCGTCCTACTTGTTTGACGGGTTCTTTGAATGACCATTTATAACTTGTTTTTGAAGAAAACAACTTTCAGTAAAGTGTTTTTAAAGCTAAGATAGTTGTTTCTTTACAGAAATGCAGAGCAATTTCATAGAGTTATCAACCCTTGAACATAGTGGCATCTTCTGCAGTTATCGGTCAACTGCAAGTTCAAACGAGTTTGAATTAAGAACAAAAATTAAAATGGTTATTTGACCTGATGAGAATACATTTTAGCTCTCTTATGGGTAAATGACAATGTACTGTAAATTTTTAAAATACCTCTTTCCATGGTTAATAGTTGAGTATTTTACCTTGCCGTCCCGGTTTGGGTGGGGTTTCAGGATACACACGTTCATACTTGTTGATTGTAAGTATGATAATAAATGCAGCTTAAATAAGTTACTTTCAGTTTTTACCATATATAGGCTTACATTTAACGATCAAGTTACAATGACCATCATCAATGTTTACCATAAGATAAATATATATGGTAAGTTCTTTTCTGACTAACAATAGTTAACCAAGTTTATGATATTTTATTCGATAAATATGCTCAAGCAGACTATGTTTACATCCTAATGGAAGCCCCAGCAGGAACTTAGGACATGTATGGCGATAATGATCATGAAGTGTGGAATGAATGCCGTATTGAGATGTCAACCGACTCTCCGGATGTCAAAGTGTCCTTTGTTTGCTCGTTCACTCTACTATCCATGGTGTAGAGAAAAGCAGTTAAAAACAACAAGACGCAGCTTCCTGAATCTTGAACATCATCAGAATAATCCACTACCTCCTGGGACTATTTGAGCATCCTTACCCTTCCTTGCCTCTTATGTAGACTTTTAACGAGAAAAGGATCCATAACAAATCCAAAGTCAGACCCGGTGGAATACAGAAATGTCTTCTCACAAATCCTAAAGTAATGGAGATGTCTGAGCTGTATTCTGTTGAAGTTTCGGATATATATGGTCATATGGGTAGTCAATATTGTTGTGACATGTGAATCTATAAAACTGGACCTTTAACCGTTACAGATAGGTGGCAGGTGGTCCGCTTCCAAGAACTATGTCCACATGGGAATGCCCCATGTTCTGCAGTGGTACATGAGAACATGAGCGGCAACGACTGGTTGGACCAAAACATTGCAAACTACAGACTCGAGACCCGAGAATAAGAAAAGCTGTTGGTCATTTCAAAACTGTGCCGAGATTTAAAAAAATATATCAACAAACTTTGTGTTTTGATCTATTAAGTTAGAAACTTGTATTTCAGATTAGTATTGTCAATACTCTCTGTCTGCTTGTTCTTCTCAAAATCGTAAGTAATAGGAGAATATGAAAAATATTCAGCTTGGTTTTGATGGGCTCCTTTAGCGATGTCTTGTTACGGCCTCAAAGGCTGACGTGCTTCCTTGGAAAAATGTAAAGTCAAATCGTCTTAAGTTGTTCCATGGTTTGATCAAATGTTTTCATTCAATTTCATTATAAAATTCTGCCCTCATCAATTACTCCTATTGCATACTGCTTTCTAAAGGACGTGAGAGATTAACCACAAATAACGTTGTTTACGTCATAAAAGGATAACGTTCAAATTTTACATAAATAAACTTCTCACCCACCTTCTATAACGATTTCTTTTACGAGTTATATGGTGACTAACAAAGATTCAGTGAAAAAGATATTGCGATGCATTTGACACAAATATACTTGAATTTATAAGACGTGCGTCAGCGTCCTCAACAAGTCTATCTGATAATCTCATCCTCTAACCGCATTAACATTGAATGTTCAAGTGAATACCACGAATGAAAAACCACGAAAATATTTCGATTCTTATGATAATGCAATTTTTTTGTCAAAACTTCATTGCTTCATCCAAGTGTTTGTAATTTTCATAACACAAATCAGGGGCACTGGTTTAAATTTCTCGACTATATATAGTGAAATCAATTGAGACTTTGAAATTTAAGAGTTATGCTCCGTGATTGGACGACTATGTGACCTGAATACATCTTAATGAACATAAATTGCAGTATACAAAGTATGTACGCCGTATTTTGTAGTTGACACATAATGCTGGATTCCAATGTCAACAAGCTCCGTCATGTATGTGATTAATACGACTCAAACAGAAGCAAATCATACTGCATTCTAAATTTTCTGTTGTACGTTTCTTAACAAAAATCAATATCGTTATATACACCACACAGGAGAGTATAAACTGGTCCTTTTCCTTTTTATTGCGTCCTACAGAAATAATGCGTTAACAAATCAATGTCCAAGAAGGTTATTTTTGTCGATAACATCGCAAATCAATTAGATTTCATGAAGGTTTTACTTTAATGCCAAACACCCTGGCCATTTTGCAAAAGATGTCAGGACCTTAGGAATTTTTAACAGACATAAAGTTATAAGTATCGTATTGTGATGTATGATATCCTTGGTACTTCATGACATAAAACCTAAGATAATCAAAGTCGGCTTTCTCTGGCATCGATATGTTGTTTATCACTTTGTTACATTTAATTACATAGGGACGTTTCATTTGCTCGTTACCTTAGCAGTTTGTTCGGCATACCCAAATCAAGGGCGGCTAAATCGATACGAATGTCACTGTTTCAAAGTCCCAGTGTCGATTTTGGGAAAAAAGCTGAAAGTGATTTATGTTGCACTTCTGAAGACATGAGTTAGCCGTATCCTCTAAATCCTTCATTTTCCCTTCATAGGTAATACTGATATAATCCATAATTGTTTTTAAAAATAAAATTAGTATCAAATAATTTGTTTGATAAAGTCTAGACAAATGAGATCCTGGATGAGAATTTGAACAAAAACGTTGGACAATAAGAATCGAAGACTCAATTTGAACAAAACTTTGGACGATGAGAATCTTGCTTATCCATGGTGGCTACACTCAAAGAAGGGTCCATATTTGATTATTTCATGGTCACGGTTCAATGTATTTGAATATAGTCAATTATACGTGTTGAATTGTGTATGTTATGTTAACATGAATTTCATAGGACAAGGACCTTTCATCACGGCCTTCCTGTACTTATTCAAAACCCTACCATATATAAACACGCTAGTATTCATATTGTTGAAAAACGGTAATTGTTGGTATGTGATAGGATAACAAAAATGTTTGAATCAACGTTACGGGTCGTGATTTGTGTACGTCATGCCTTGCATCAACAAAAGGGCAGGTTTTAGGTTACCTGTGAGACTACATTGTACCATGTTTTAATAGGTTGACTTTTTCTCTCGCTATGTTCATTTGAATATGGCTGTATGTTAAGGCAGAATTGATTTCATTTTGATACAATTAATTCGCAAAAGAACACAGTATTCTATAATGATTCATGATTGGTTAAAAAAAAAATTCAAAATGATTCATTCATAGTTAAACTTTCAACTTTGCCTTTAAACTCAAAGCAGTATTTTTTCTTGACATATTCTCATATATAATTACTCACAAAGTCACCTTGAAAAGTTGTCTTCATGTGAAAGAAGCCGTGAAGGCTTCATGAATACCCTTTAAACTGAAAAAGAAATATTTTTCTCAAGTTGCAATTTATTGTTTATCCATCTTTGTTCCAAAAAGCATAGTCACGTTCAACGTAAAGATTTAGGGTGTTTCATTGTCTCATCGGATTACATCTGAAAATAGTAGTATTGTGTTAAAAATATGTTCAATGTCAAGGTTAGTAGCCCATGTTTCGAGATCCCGAGCCGAAAATAATTTGGCAGCTAGAGCAACAACAATGATATTTACGACTATCCGTACTCTCGAGTTTGATTTCATGGATCATAACTAGGAAAACTTTCGAGTTCCAGTTTTTTTAATTGAATACATCTAAAAGAAGAATTTAATCGAACAATGAAAACCTCATTATTCATATTTTGAGATCACACTAGTAAACAAGATAGCTTTATGTTAACCTTATCCATATTTTGACAGTAAAGTATGAATTTAGAATAGGAAAATGTCCCAAGTACAATAATCAAAATATGACAAGCAATTGAACTAGCGAAGACAATTTGTTTAATTACAAACAAAGAGTTTAGAGTAACAATAGAGACTGTTATAGAAAAGGTAATTAAAAAAATGGTCGAGAACAATGGCTCAGCTGAATGATGGAAGGACAGGAAACGGAATGTGTGTAGGTTTCATCAGCAAGCCGTTTTGCAAATAGGTAACCAAGCTTACACGTACTTCTACTTCCAGAAGCCTTTTATATCTGCGTCTAAAATTTAGAGCTCAACATAACAGAAGGGTTTGACATTTTTAAAGTCTGTGATAAGTTGTCGTCTAAATTGGGTACGTTTTCAGAAAAAAGTAATAGAAAGTGGAATTTCATCTGAAAGATCACCGTGAAGAAGCTATTTTAGTTGAAAATCAATTCTTTTGACATCATTTTGTAGGTGCATTCAGGTGAAGGACGCTACTCCGCCAAATGCTCATGAATGTTTTTTATGTACGCATCGTGGTATCTGTCAACAAATTTAGACGTTACAACAAAAGGAAAATATATTCAGACGTCACGTCACAGCCGAATGGTCCAACATTGTATTGTTTCGACTTTTGCAGGTTGACGTCAGAGTTTGCTAAAATGTTGACTGGAATGCCTCTGTAATAAATTTTCGACAACAGTTGAGAGGTCGATAACATTTTGCTTATTTAAGCTAACACTGTCCTTTTTAAAAAAAAGAAAGACCATTAACAATTGGCCATAGTCATGAGCTCCGCTTTGCCAGGCAAATATTTACTTGAAACAAATAATTGTAACTTCAACATTCAACTTGTAACTTTCTTTATTGCTTCCTATGTTCTGAAACCACAGTTCTATTCAGGGCTCTTCTCACAAATGCATTTTATCAAAAAGGAAAGAAACCAAAAACTTCACACACAGCTCAGCGTCATGTTTAGAAAAAGAAGTGAGCAATCATGTTTGTATTAAATTGTATTAAATATTCTTTGTAAGGTGAAACTATATATAATGGGAATTATTCAAATTCAAACACAACTGCAGTCTATTTTGGTGACTGACTCACATTTCCTTTCATTTCAATTTCAAATGGCAATGAACAAAGTTTCTAAAGCAACTTATCACGTCATCTTGATCAGCTATAACATGCATATGAAGGTCATGTCCATCAGAAACAGGAAGATCCAGCAAGCAAATTCTTTTAGAGTTGATGTCACTCTTTCGTAACGTGATCAACACCAACATGTCAGAATCAAAGCACGTGGAGCTCTCGTGTAACACAGCAATCAATGAGGGAAACCACAAAAAACCCAAAACAAACCAACTAAAGCAGTCGATGAAAGGTTGCTCGAGCGTGCATAAAAATGTTTTCTGTAAATCTCACCTTGAAATCAAAACCGCCCTTGTCAAGGACATAGCTATCAGATTAGATTTGACAATAAAGTGAATTCTTAATTCTTTTAATGCATCCATTTGTCAACTAATAATTTCTACAGCCGTAAACGTTCGTAACTTAACTTATCTCATAACAGAAGTCTTCGATACGGTAATGATATTTCACCTGTATAAATACCATATCTCTTTCCATTCTCTCTCTAGGATAATCTTTCGCCGCTTAACTAAACTAGGGCTAAACTCACTTTGCATCCAAGTAATAATCTTACAGTTTGATCCTTGAAGTTCTGATCATTGGACGTTTCAATGATTAATGTTTCACGTAGTTACAAGTTGTTCATTGCGTTATTCTTACCATAGATGATTTGAATGGTACTTAACATTTGATTGGTATGATGTTTCAGTCAGTTTGGTTTATCACATCATTAAGTTGTGCTCACACTTGAAAATTTCCTAGTTAAGCCCCTGCCGGGTATTGTCCAAGGAACTACATGTACCCGTTACAAAAGATCACAACAAGACACGGTTCAGCCATATCGGATTATCACGACAGTTTTTCATTCAACATAACGGTTGTAATATGTTTCAGTTTATTAGCTACCTGCTCTTTTCTCTCTTCAGATGAAATGAACTTCATTTCTATGACAACTGATAATGTCTGAGAAATTGTCCACAGCCTTTGATTTTTTAAGTTCCTTTTTAACTTTTATTCGCCTAGTTACGATGTCTTTTGGCGGCCACACAGTTGCGGATCCGGGTGGGGGATCCAGGGATTCGATCACCCTCGCCCCTTCTCGATTTTTTTTAAAAACCAACCGCAAAAACTCAAACCCAAAAAACCCCAACAATATTGGGAGGACACCTTAGTAATAGACATAGTGATCATATGCTTATTCATTTCATCAATTAATCCTATATTGATAAATAAAGTTTGATAAGAATGTGTGAACCAAGTTGTGATTAAGGACACACAATAACGTAGGGTGAATGAGTAACTTGATGAGTACCCTTGACACAGTTAGCTATAGAAGGACGCGTCTACAGACAGTGAGAACAAATTGTGTGCCAGTTCGCTGAACACAAAGAATGGTCCATGTTTTGGACTCCCGATTGACGTATTAGAAGATATTTGAACCGAACGATACGCTATCTGCCTGGAGATACTTGATATGTTTGGTACCTTTTATCATGACACACAAGTACCGTAAAATGTCTGCTTGGTATTCAATTTGGTAACAAATGTTATGTTATCTGAGATATAGAATAAAATAATGACTTTGTGTTTTGGTTGGTGATTTTTCAACGTCATCGCTGAAGTCAGATAGGTTACAAGAGTCAATTTACTGTTGTGACGTACATTTTCTTTTACATTAGTAGAATGTTTTACGTCTCAAGATTAATCTGAGCATGATTTGTTTTCGGAAACGTTTATTTATATGTTTTTTATGACTTATGTTTTCATTTCCAATCAGTTATAATATCTACATCTACAAGTAAATGAAAAGTATTACATACATAAGATACATAGAATTGTTTTTCCTTCCTGTTATTAGGGTTAGGCAAGGCTGAAAGCATTATTTAAAAAATCAGGTTACAATTAAAGATGTGTTTGACACCAAAAAGTATGTTTGCAGAGATTGGCGAAAAACAAATGATACAGACTGGTTATTATTTGCAAATGCAATAAAACTAACAAGCTTAGTAATATTTTGCATACATCTGGAATTATTTTTTCTCTTCTACTTATATTTTGACTTTGAACAAATTCAACTTGTAAGTACTTACTTTTTTGTAAGTATTTTCAGCAAATTAATCATACCAATCTGTTTTTAAAACTTTGAAAACCTTAGATGTACTTCGACTTGGAAAAGAGTGTTTACTCTTAGTAAACTATTTACATATCATACTTGATTAAACAGCACAGTCACCATGCAACGTCAAAGGTAAAATTACTATTAAATTACTGACCAAAATAGACAAAACCTTGGCGAATAAAACCGGGTCAATGTCAAGGTCGATGTGTTGTAATACGTATGTCTAAAGGTAAAATGACAAGTAGAAAATAAGGCGGTAAATGTGCACTAATTTCTGAGCATTCTGTAAATATAATATGGATGTAGATAATTAGATAACCCTAGGATGTGAAATATTTTCTGAATTATATAATAACTTCTGATAACATAATCCTGACCTCTCTTACGTGGCATACATGTGCATGCAGCGTGCAAGGGTGTTTTTAAAATTATCTATTATCATCGTTCTTTCATGAACTTTTTCCTAAAAAATCGCACAAATGTATTTTCAAATTTTGAGTTCAGGATAAAAGTCAAGCTTGACATCCTGTTACTTATTTTTCAACATTTAAAGAAAGTATGATATTGGCATAGGTGTAGACATTTATTTTAATTATTATTTATTATGTTTGGTTTTCTGTCAAATTAGAAAAACGGCTTAAACGTGTTTTCTCAAGCATTTCAAGCATTTTACCTAAATAAAAAAACCAACAAATTTAAATTCTTAAGTATCCTTTCGAGATCACGAAGTAGACGGATGTTCATGAAGTCTACAATCTGAGAACATTTGGATTAAATCGGATTTGACACTTAAACGTACCAGAGGCACGTGGCAATACACGCTGCGTAATACTAGACATGTCATTCATACACCAGTTAGGTCACCCAAAATATATAAATTTATAATAAAAATACTCGCTATTTTAAACATTTAGAAGTGTAGTTGATTTTAAGCGGACCAAGTAAGGTGTGCGTCAGTTGTTACCATTTTGTCGTTTGCAGTTCATGGCTAACGCCTCAGACAGTCCTAATGAACTAGCTATTATGGTCTCTGAAGCACACAAACCACCAAACTACGATAAAGCATTGAGTCAAGTGGTGGTTTCTGATACAACTCAGAAGCTATGGTCTCAACTATCCTGTATCCTTACTTACGTGTGAAAGTTTAAGTATATGATTTTGATATGGATTCGCGCCCATAACGTTAAGGTTATCTGCCATGCTGGCTAATATAGGGTGCTGGATGCAACAATGAGAACAGCATCTTCTGTAGTTACCAAATGGAGCATCCACGTGTTTGAGGGCGCCTTTTCAAAATAAAGGTCACGGTCACGTTAACCATCTTCTCAGCGTCTTTCGTCACACAACGTCATTGATAAAAGAAAGCTTATCTTTAATTTATCGGACGAGTAACCAAGTATGTATTTTTTAACACGGGGATTTAGGAATTGTTTTCTCAAAGGAGGGTTAATTTCCATCGAATTATCAAAATATTTTCATTTAAAAGCTGCTCCAGCCGCCACTTGGAGTCTTGTCACACGGTTTGGAGCTCAAACTGGATAAAAGACATTATATATATATATATATATATATATATATATATATATATATATATATATATATATATATATGAAAATAAAATACTTCAGACGACACTTGTTGTAGATATCATTTTAATGATGACTGGATGCGTCGCATTTCGACTTGATAACAAGTCTTTTCAACAGTGTGGAGTTTTCACAACATGGCAAATATATAGGTACACATGCTTAACTATGTAACAATGTACAATAGACTTTGATTGATTAGCAAGTGACAAGTGGTTAGCTTGATTAGCTTACAATGCGCTATTTACGAGGGATTAAGAACATATATATGTCGTGTACGAGTTGTGATTTTGTACAAGTTATAACTTGTATAACACAATTGTACAAGTTATAACTTGTATGATGCCATCATACAAGTAATAACCTGTATGGTTTTCATTGTACATGTTATAACTTGTACAGTTTTGGTTTGCAGTTTTGCTATAACTTGTACAACATGAAAGTCAAAATAAGATTTCGATAAAATTGAATCATTTATTTACCTTTTTGACAGAATTTGAACATGATTTACTTGTTTGAGCATGGCAGTGCGTCATGACAGTGTGAGTTGCAGAGTACTCCAGCTTGACGGCACTTACACCGAGCTGTCTTACATTTAGTTTTAGATTTACATTGAAAATGTCCTTGGCCGCCAGTTTGTGACAAAATTGTCACCGCTCTTCTAAGGGAAACTTCTTCCTGGGGTATCATCTCTTTCGTTATAGATCCACTCACTTTTTCAAACTGATTTCGAGAGAGAGATCTTGATACAATACCAGCTTTTGTGCCAATTTTGCCTGTACCAGTAATATCAAGTACAATCCCTTGAAGGTTTCTTGGGTCAGTAGGTCCGCGATCCACATGCGGCACAGGTATGGCAACATTGTCACTGATGTTGACATCAGCCAATCGGCGACGACTACGTTTAGCCATTGTTTTGTCAGATGGTCTTGGTAGTGCAAAACCCACTTAAATTCACCATCACATGCAGATTGATAGTCAATTAGATCGACTTGTCCCCGTGAATTGAAAGTTGATGAAATTATTGGCTTAACCACTAGTTTTGATGTCTCCGTACGCTTTTTCTTCATAATACATTGGTCACACTGTGAGACGAACATCTTGATTGCTTCTCTACTTATGTTTGCAAAATGGTTATCCAACTTAAGTTGTTTGATTTTGTCAATAAGGCTTGCAAGTTTCTCTCTTGTAAATAATGTGTTATTTGTTGAGGTATTGTCTTCTTCCAACTTCAACAAGATAGATGTAAATCTGTGTTCATGTGTGGACTCCATGGTCTCTCAAGATAGAATAAGAGACGTCAAAAACAGGCTTTAAGCAACGTATAAGCTAAATGATCACACTCAGTAAAATAGATTGGCTTACCTCCTAGATTGACAGAGTGAGAGCATCCAAGCTTTACCCAATGCATATGCTAAACAATTAGCCCTCAGTAGTCTCATAGAATGCAAGCATAGTATGAAATACTTCCGAGAAGTAATGCATTTATTGTTGTACAAGTTATACCAAAACATTAGCAAAAAGTTGTACAAGTTATAACATGTACAGGTGAAATCATACACGTTATAACTTGTATAGTAGCGTCATACACGTTATAACTCATGACAGTTGTTTTGTACAAGTTATAACTTGTACAAAGTCATAACTTGTACACGCCATATATATATATATATATATATATATATATATATATATATATATATATATATATATTTAATGTCCAATTATGAATATATCATATGGACATTATTTAAGCAACACCAAATTCAATTACCAATAAATCTGTAAAGAAAAAACGAAATAAAGGTGCTTCAAAAGAGGTGTTTTGGTATTTGACATCTTGGGATACATCATGAAATCTTTATGGCTATACATTATACACAATAAACATGAATTGCCATACTCCCAATATCTTGAAAAACATTCTATAACAACATGAACATACAACTCCAGTTTGTCAATTTGAATTGCACATTCAGTCCTTTTTGTTGTGACTGAGCACATCGACAGTTGCTAGAGGCTACACTGTGGCTATTTTTGGCGAAAGAAATTCTGGAATGTCCCTCAAACTAATTGGACATCAGAATTATTATAATTCAATTATTGACAAACGTTAAGACAACTCATAGCTACTAAAGATATTTATAAACTCCAACGATCTAGAAGACCCAAAGAATCAACGAAACGGCAGAACAGTGACTTGTTGAAGTTATTAAGGCGCCGATGGTGGAACTCATGGGACCGAAAGCTGTAGAATACAGGGGTTCACTTTCTGACGAGAGCAAAAGCTTAAAACGTGTGTCGTAAACGTGTATGGGTGAAACTAAATTCAGCAATCCTCCCCCGCCCCCGCCGCGCAATATCCAGGTGACGGGTCCTTTTGGGGTGGGGTCAATTGTGGTTCGGGGTGCAATCCCATGGCTTGCAAGATGGACCTCATCATGATTAGAGGATCTCAGTGGTCATATAACTTGCAAACTGCATCAGATATTGGTTCAGATTGATTACTATGCCATCATCTAGATACCCTCATCAATCATATCCTATGTTAAAGCAAACTTGTTATAGAAAACGTACTAACTGGGCATCTAAGGTTAAGCAGCTATTATTCACTTATAGATTTGGACATGTTTGGGCACAACAGGGAGTAGGGGATACAGTTATATTTTTAAAGATATTCAAGGAAAGATTAATTGATTGTGCAAAACAAGACTGGCACGCAGAACTTACAGATAAAGTCTCGCTGCAATTCTATTCCACAATAAAAACATCATTTACTTCTGAAATGTATATATATAACATCAATAATACGAAGTACAGGAAAGCATTGCTAATTTTCAGAAGCTGTTACAACCGTCTTGGAATACAATGTATTAGAAAAGGTTTTTGTGACTATGACAATTCTGATACTAAATGTTCTTTATGTAATGTAACTGAAGATGAAATGCATATTATATATCATTGTCCAATGTATCAAACTCTTCGTGATGATGTACCGGTATTATTCAGTCACAAGAAAAATATAAAGAGTCTTATGTATTTAATGGAATCTAATGATCATATTTTCCTGATGAGAAAATTCTTATATAACGTGTTTCGTGTACGAGGAGAAATCCTTTAATGCGCATGTGTATAAATTTTCATGTGTTACATCTAATGTATTGTATTATGGGTCAAATGGCCTTGAAACAATAAAACCATTGAATTGAATTGAATAACTTGCAAGGTTTTTATCCCATGTTTTGATAAACACTGTCTATCCACAAGACCAATCGTTATCGCTGACAACAAAGGCTATACAAAGTCCAAACTGTCATATGATTCTTGCAACAAAATGCGGTTGGGACGATTCCATTCCAGTTTGAGTCTTAATCCGATTGAACATTTGTTGGACATTTTTGGCCGCTGTGTAAGACAGAAAAACAGAACCTGTAAATATTCTTAACAGTCTGACAGCTGTTTTGAACGAAAAACGGATATTCCTCAGAATCAAATATGGACATTGATCCAAGGAATGAGTCGTTTCTTCACAGGAAGGTCATGCAACACACTGAAAGAAAGTAAATGTATTCGGACTCGCAGGACAATATTCTTTGTCCCAAAGTACACTATATTTGAATGATACCGGCTTAAAACCGATGCCTCTGCAGGAAAAGTTTGCAACGGTTTGTATAAAATGACGTCAATTAAATGAGACGTCAGATTTGTTAAAGTGACACCATTGTAACTTTCTTAGAGTAACTTCACAGTTTCGAAAGCGTTTTATTTTTGTAAACCACTTGGTAAAATTTAGTAACTTTAGTTACAGAGACGATTAAGCCTCTTGACACTACCAACATTTTGATCCTGAGATAAAATCCAGAAACATTAAATATTCATATTGGTGGTTCTTTTTGTTGAACTTTTTTAAGTTGAACTTTGAACTTTGATATACAGTTCTTGGCGTAGTTTTGCAACGTTATAATCATTTCCACTTAACAACATAAAATGATTGCACTGTTTTCAATATCCATTCAATAATCAGGTAGATGTATTTGAAACTCAACGTACGACGGTAACGAAGTATTTCACAATGGAATGTGGCCTAGATATATGATAACTGTGAACGAGGAGCCAACAAGTTGAATCGAAATTGACACCGTCACATGAACCAGGTTTAAAACTTAGTGTATGTTGTTCTGACGAAAATAAACACAGAGAGCATGACAGCCTCGATATCGTTAACAGATTCAGGTTTGAACTCGCTTTTCATTTTCATTATCTCTAGTTACCAATAGTAGTTTTTAGAAAAATGCATGGCTTACAGAAACATATCTATTCCAAAAAGTGATAATATAAGTTGTTTTCTTGTAAATAGTCCCTATGTTCTATGTAAACTATGTATGTATGTATTTCTCACTACAGTTATGATTTATTTCAGTAAAACAATTTGAAGATTGATACAAAAGATAATTGTGATGATTTCGGTGGATGATTGTGTAACCACCCTCTTGCGCATGTCCAGGACGCATTAAACATTTCATATGTTAACACCAGTATCAGAAATTTGTATTGATACAGATGTTCCACATTTTTCGATATAACTAACGATACGATAAGGTAATCTAGCATATAAGTTCAGTTTATAAAGTTATTTCAAAAGATCGGAAGCATTTAATGCATCACTGCATTGAACTATGATATCGGCGATATTCACATTGTGCATACAATCTGATGGCTAGTAACGGCAGTCGCAATGGTTAATACAACGCAATGCTTATACTGAGTTTAGGCATCGGTTGACTTACAGATTTTCCTTAATAAATGATATTTCCTTCTTTATTCTAAGTGATTTTTCAAAAGCAGCACACTTTCATTTTACACCCATTTTGAACAATAAATATAATGTGTGCACACCAAAGCCTTCAAGACGAGAAGACACTAGTCAACTGACTAGTATAGGATGTGCGCACTTTATTTGGTGCCGATTGTGCGCATACTTACATAGTAGATGTGCACCGATGCTCAACTTGTGGTGACAGAAGATGAGTCAGACAAACTGCAGCAATCTTCATATGCTCCCCATCAACCATGTCTACATGTAGTTGTCTTCCGACCAACAAAACTTCAATTCAGGAGTTTATGGTTTGTAGGCTTTCTGGCAGGGAATCAGGGTTTGAACTGTATACCAGGTGGACGTCAATTGGCGAGTACTTCTTTAAGAGGCATTTAGAAGTTGGTGAGATGAATAGAGAACAAGTTATATGGATTTACAACTTCTTTATTGCAGGATCGGTGTAGATACAACAATTGCTTGATAACGGTGTGAATATCTACACCGAAACGTCACAATCCTGCAATAAAGAAGTTGTAAAACCATATAACTTTTTCTCTATTCATGTGAGGGGTATATTAGTGATGTTTTTGGCATGGTTGACGTTTACAATAAAAAACACATTGTCAAAACAATGCATTACTAAACTCAACAATAGAGCACCGTGCCTTCAGATTTCTGCCCACACATTTCTTGCTTTTTAATATGTAAACAATTTTCAACAAAGAATATAATGTAAATAAAGATGTCGCTTCGAAAAAAGAGAGTGATAATCAAATACGTGTTTCAACGTAAGAACCCAAGATTTTCTAAATCTCGATTAATTATTATCGTTACAGATACGGATGGATAAAACTTAGTAATCATATTTCTCATCTGCGGCAATGTCACACGAATGTACAAAAACACATTACCTAATGAAATGAACACCTAATGAGAATGTTTGTAGGTATGTAAATTACTAATTTAAACGAGAACAACTTTTTAAACCTGCGTTTTGTTTACTTATTTTCTTTCGTACATCGTCAAAACAATTTTTAAAAAGACAATAAGATACCATGATGCCGATTTTAAGACTGTTTTGGATCAAAGTCACGTGTTCCCACCCAACACAAGGATGGTCATTTGATAAAAAAAAATTAAACGACGCTGCATTTTGTTTCATTTCAAGAATAACTTAAAAATTGTAATTCAAGGTCATATTATTTCTTACCTTTTATGTGACACGTTTTCAAAATGTAGGTCATTAGTGACGTGAAGTGATTTTTTAACAGAATTTAGGTATTTCTTTTACGCACTGATAATCCGACATAGATCAGGTGATCAAATGATGAGGAGATCAGGTGATGCAAATGATATAAATAGAAATTTCTTACGTAAATAGAGATGTTTACAAATTCATTTGTTTATTTCAAGATGTGGACAATAAAAGATTGTGACGCGACTAAACCGCAACCGCATAAACAACACCTGTGTACTGTTTCAATACGGTGTAGAGACAGTAAAAAAACTACCCTTTGAACGGTAGTACAAGACACCTGCATCTTTTAGCATGTGGCAAGGTGATGTATCGGATCAAACTTTATTTTTCAAAACAAAAAATTGTTCTTGTTTGGCAACAAGTTATAATTTTCACAGAAGTTTTTGTCTTGTTATCGTCAACAACATATCTCACAATGCTTTTACATTCAATTACTTACAAATTTCATAAAATAGCTAATGTGAGTGGGTTAGAGTCTCTACATATTTGATAAAACACATTTTTACCCGCCTGTTGACGATACCTTTTGTATGAACTCGTTAATATTATAAGTATCTAAGTCGGTTTTGCTTGTTCAATACCAAAACCACACTCTTTTCATAAATTGATTTTAATAAAACTTTGTTTATTTTCTCTAGTTATTGTACTTTCTTATGGATCATGTAAGTTCAGCAGACACCTTACACCTAGGCACTAATGGCAAAAATGATTATCTACCCAACCACCGAAACTTGAGTATTTCGGATAGTACGGCCCAGAGTTAAACTAGGTTTCATCTGCCAAATATCTAATCTAACGTTATTGGTACGAAGGGCAGGTCGTACAAACAAGAGTAAATGTTAGCCCTGAGTCATAATATCACACGAGTTTATTGATACTAAAATAAATAGAGGATATTTGACATTTCTCGTCGAATACCATGAATATCTCATCGAGTGAAGTAGAAATGATATTTTCACGAGTGGCGCAGCCACGAGTGTAAATATATGATTTTCTACTTCACGAGATGAGATATACATGGTATTCGACGAGAAATGTCAAATGTTCTATTTATTATGTTTCCAAAAACCCCGTAAATGACCTTAATTATATGAATGGAGTAGCTAAATCCCTTCGCTAGCGCGGCCGTTGCATGACGTCATTAAATTGTTTCTTGACGTCACAGATGACGTCATATGATTGTTGCGTTATTTCACTGAGTAGGATACCATTATTATTTCACTCAGTGAAAATACGGATTTTATGTTCACTAATAAATGGCATATTTCACCATTGAAAACATAATAAACCTTAATATTTTAGCAAACAATGTACATGGTTATGTGTTTGTTCCGTATGAAGGCTCAAAACATGGCCCCTGCTTGATTTGAAACTGTTTGATTGTGGTAAACTTTGCAACAGGGTAATCGTTATGTTACAGAATATGAGATGATAAAAATCTACGTATTTACGTACTTCTGACGAAATTATATATTAACTTTCACAAAGGTTTCTAAGGAATTACTTTCATTTCACTGGTTTCATTGTTGTTTAAATTGTTTACAATGTTTTTGAACAGTACACCTTGTAGCATGACGCAAATACCGTCTACGTTATGTGTATTCAATTCAGCGAGCACATAAAGCAACAATTATTTACAAGGATCTTTCAAAAACACATTAATGTTACACACAACTTATAACATAGGTGTTTGATACACCGTCGATGTCAGCGTACTCATAACATGTCAAATAGGGTTTGAGTTTATTGGCTCTTCAGAGTAGATATACTCTCACACAAAGGTTTTGAAATAAAAAGCCTTTCACAATTTGTAGATAACTTACGGTCTGTAGTGTTGTTTGAAGAAACATCCCAATTATTTGAATTAAAGTCTCTATAAAGTCCATATGATAAACGACTCATGTCATTTATTCAATATCAATATATTCAATATATTCGAGATGGCTTTCACATGTTTAAAGTACTGATCGTCGCTATTTCGCAACTTTTCGATGCACATCGCTTCATTGTGTTCGTCTGTCGTCTTTCTACATCGTCTGTAGATGTGGTCGTTTCACTGCATTCCGTCGCGATTCGATTTTTTCTTTGGTAAGCCTGACATAGAGTAAAATACATTACACAAATTGCTTGTCCTCGGTAGACAACAGAAACAAGGACGCTCTTTCCCGTTACAAAAGCTAATCATGATTTTATTTCGAAATCTTTCACGAAAACAAAGATAAATGTTTCTAATTATAAGACATTGTCTTGTAATCAAAAGAAGCAGTTTCACAATGAACGTACAATTATCGGTAAAGCAATAGTATAGTCATAATATGGTACTGACACATGTCAAAACAATTTCTCGACACAACAATTATTTCTCTATACAATAGCTGCACTGACCTACGGGTCTCCCTCATCAATCATGGATTCTATCAAAGATGAACAAATGAAACGCGCTGTGATTAAGTTCCTTACCAAGGATAGATGCAAATCTACAGAAATACATAATCACGTATGTAACGTGTTGGGTATGGATGCTCCTAACTATTCAACAATTTGTCTCTTGAATTTAAAAGGGACAGGGAGTCCTCAAACGATGACCCACGGTCAGGCATGCCCTCAGAACATACTAAACCGGAAGTTCTTGCCGCTATAGAAAGAAAAAAATTACTAAACTGTCTGCGTAACTTAAGATAACAGTTGGTGAAAAAATCATCTCGGTATGTCCAAGGTATCGCAAAGATGGGTACCCAGAAACTTCAGAGCACAAGATCGCTCTCAAAGAATTTAATTTTGTGTTGATCTCTTGGATCTTTATAAGGCTGATGAAACCGGGTTTCCATCTTGTCTGGTGACGAAACCTGGATCCACCACTATGATCCTGAAACTTAACTGGAAATCAGTTGAAGCGCCTAAGTTCTCCGCCTCAAGTGAAGTTTGGCATTTTTTGGCAAAATTAAGACCACGATCTTTTGGGGTGCAAAAGGCACATCATTAATTGATTACATGTCTCCATGCAACCAGAAGCCTTCTACAAAAGCGGCATTAAAAGCCTTATAGAGAAGTAGTATAATAGTGAATTCGAGTTTGTATTACATTGAAGTTGCAAACCTATCGAAAAACAATCGTATATTGTCATTTGGTAGAGGTTACTCGAGATGTATTTGAAGCCGTTTTAATGGTACTCTCATTCTAAGCCGACAAATGTGACCCCAAGATCAACTGAGTACGAGCCAATATGTTATAATGTGAGATTCACTTGTTGCTTATCCGTTTAGGCTCCGCATCTGTTCATATTGGTAGCCTCAGTTCGCCCCTGGGTAAGATCATTATACGCCTTTACAACTAAGCAGATGAATACTAGGCCAAAATAAATCCTATTGAAAGTAAAGTGGGACACATCAGCAATAAGATTTCTTATAGAAATACGCTATGCTTGACCTGTTATTGGTAAAGGTCAAAGCGTGACATACAAAATGAAGACTGTCATAACACATAGCCATTTCATTTCTACATAACTCAGAAGAAGTTAAGTAAGGAGGGATTGTACTTAGGAAATTCCTGATGGTTATGATATGGTCGAGTAGGGAATAACTCTAAAACATTGGCGCATAACGAAATATTGACAGTCTCTTTAAATAGATGGTATGTGAAACGCATTGATTTTGGCGTTCGATGCCAAGTAAGTGTACAGAAAATATAAAATTCAATGGACACAAATTCACTTTTCATCTATATAAATATAAATTTAAATACAAATATAAATAGTTAATACAAAAAGATAATAATCAAATATTCACAATCAGAGGAGAAGGCATGTCAATGTTGCTTCATCACATAGGATTCCATTTTTATTACAATTGTCAATGATATTATAAGACATTAACATATATTATCACTGTGACCAGGAGAGAAGAATTTATTTCTTACAACAATATTTCAAAAAATTATTTAGTTATAATTATACGAAAGAGAGAATACAAAACAACAATGTCTCCTTTAAGTTTGTGTAAACAAAATATCCAGTAGAACTCTCTTTTTAGGTTAAAATGAATTTCAAATTTAATACACAATACAATGTTTAGTTATATGAAGAACATATAGGTGATTATATAAGAGGATTACCCTCTTTAAATCACAATTGTCATAAGCTTGTATATGTCTTTACACACTCTAGCTAGAGTGTAAAGCTCTCTACCTAAGTATTTTTGTTCGTTTGCATTAAGGACATATGATTTTGTTGATATTCATCGCAGAGAGTCGAAGGGAACATTTTAATCGAAATTTTAGGAAATCGGAAATTCAAACATGTGTCCCCTTCTGTCTTTTTGATCATGCCAAAATTTGAATTTTTGCACGAGAGACCAAACACTCTCACGATATTTTAAAGAATTCCTAGGGGGTCAAGATTTCGAAAACAGTCATTTCTCTTTTTCTCCATTAATCACTTGATAAGATATCAACAGATTTAAACACCAGTGATGTTTGTTCGTTTGCATTAAGTCATTAGGGTTTTGCTGAGTCTTTTCTCAGAGGGTCGATAAAGAATATTTTAATCGAAAAGTATGGAAATCGGAATTTCGAAAATGTAACCCTTTCCGTTTTTTTGATCATACCAAAATTCGAATTTTTGCACGAGAGGCTACATAATTTCATAATACGTAAAAGGGTGGCTATTTTACACTTTGAACATAAAGATGCTTTGTCGGTTCTGCTGAAGTTATTATATTGACGTTCAAACCAAACCAAAATTACATGATATTTGCACTAAGATACTGTAGTAAGTGAACAAACTTTGATATACAGCTGTAGGTTTAAGCCAAAAAATCTAGTTATCAGAAGGAAAAAGATTCGATCAATTACGTTCACCTGTTCGATAAACTCAAAGCGAAATGTGACTCCAGAGCAAATAAACAATTTATCTAAAAGAAGAAAACATATATTGTATACTCAACTTTCGACTTATAGTTTATCACCCCGAAAGGAATTCATTATGTATCTTTACAGAGCTGGTTAACATACAGGAAAGGCAACACAGGTTACATAAACACATTCTATTCATTCAAAGATTATTTAAAAGACGAACGCTGAAAGGTATGAATGTATTTTACCTCTGTTGGTGTTAAAACTGGTAATACATATCCTGCCTGAAGGAAGCTTAACAAATTTACTATACAAGACATTATCTGGATCGAATGGGTACTAATGTCTTCATTCTATTGCCATTTAACACATGACTTCTGAATGCATTTTAGTAGCAGTATACGGCGACTGATGTTTGTCGGAAGCGAAATTTGATTGGTTCATCGGTTTGCATATTTTTTTATAAGAAAATAAATGGCACTGACAGTTTTATTACAGTATTATTTTAATGAACATGTACACCATCAGTGCGTAAAAAGAAAGTGTCCTGTGGCGAATAATTTGTAAAAAGATATATTTTAAAAAGATATAAACTTATCCCGTTTATACTCTTGATATCGAGGTTCAGAAATGGGTGAAATGACAAGAGATGACTGAGTCAGAGATTATTTAGAAGTTCAATAGCGTTCTACTGCATTAATATTGTTCTATTCTTGTAAATAGCGTACAGGTTTTTAATACCATCTACCACAATAACTTAAACCACAATTGTAATGAGCATTAATCAATGACAGATTATTATGAAAGCACGCATATTTATATTCTGATCCTTGAGGAAATTCACTTTCGGTGATGAGGAATAACCTCTCCGCACGCCCATATATACAAATCCTTTATTTCCCTGTAGCCTGTTACCCATTTTTACAGCTTTATGGCATGAGTGCTTGGATGAGGCACCAGGCCTAATGACATTACAAAGTGACTGACTAGGATCACAATATTTTTGTGTGTCTTGGATTCGAAGCCTGGCCGTTGGTGTGTCAGCATGATCACCACTACACCACTTTGCTCCATTGGCTTTAGGTCTATAGTTAAGGAATCTATATTCCAGTAAAGTCAGCTGAATGCACAAGCCCTAAGCAAATCAATAACTCTGATCTTTACTCACCTTTCGCAGTAATGGTAATGTTTTTTTAATACACCGGGATCGTTGTTATAACAATGTCATGTCAAAGTACATGTAGCTCTGAGAGATAAACAACAAACATGATCAGGTTACTCAAAGAAGGTTTTGCAATGGGAATGAAATATTATTACCTTGAACGTAATGTCCACTATATTCGAGTTTCAGAACTTCCTCAACTCCGCTAAACCCATTTTAAAAAACCCAAAGTCAACCTTGTGACCACTAGGAACAAGGAACCTTTTTAATTGGAGTTTGCATGCTATACGTGTAGATGAAACGATCCCAAAACTCTATGCTGCATAAAATAATTCATCCAGAAAAATACTTTCAATATTTTCCTCTGTTGATAATCTCCTACCCTCGTTTAAGTGCCATTTATATATATAAAGCATTTAAGGCGCCATTCAAATATATTACCATCATGATACCATCATGTGTTGTCATACATGTATAGCACGATGGCAGTAAAAAAAATTTTTCGACTAGTCATAAAAATACATGTTCTTTTCCTACTTAGTATTGTAAAGTTTTCATATCAAGTAAGGGTTAGCAGTTTCTTCCAAAATCAATAAGGTTAATTTTTGCAGCATTTTCCTTCGTCGCCCTTTTATAAACAAAATTTCTTTATGAATATATAAGTCAGGAGACAACAAAACGTAATTCGAGATTCCTTAAAGAAGAAATAAGTGAATAAAAATGTCATGAAGTTGGCGTGCAATCTGATTAAAGAGCACATTTTTAGACAATGTTACTTTACATTGGGGAAATATCAACAACTTGACCTTTATAGAAGATTTAATGTATTTAATGTTAAGTTACTCCTTCCCGAAATTAGAAGCACGTACGTTTCTAAAACGCATACAAATATATCGTAAAAAAATTCCCAAGAGAAGCAAAATAATTCATATTCAAAACAGTAGTTATAAGGAAAATGTTTACGTGAGAGCCCAGAATTTGAAAGTATTGAAATCTAATCGACCAAACTTTATGACAAGCTTCATTATAAACACGTCGTATAAAACGCATTAGCTGTCTCTCTGCAGTACGCTGTAACGGACTGTTGACATCTTCCAAAGAGTTGCACATTTCAACAAATTTTTGTCGACGGAATCGCATTAACTTGACGTTTCAACTCTTGCTACCCATCCCCAGAGGACCGACTTAAATCGATTTCCTAGCACGGTGTTGGAGATGGAGGATATAGGTTATTCTGGGCTATCGGTACAAGGACGTGGCAGTACTGAATAACATCCTGGAGTGTCATCACCTCTTGAGGATTAGATAGCTCACTTTATTCAAAGAAACTACAAAAAAAGTCATTTCTTTAAACATTTATGCTGGAAATTTTAATCCTTCTTAGTTTTCTTTGAAATTAGACCTCACGAAGAAAACGGTTTTATGTTTTCAAACCACAAATAGGAAAATTAAATCAATAATCAAATAGTCATTCAACTTGGAGTGCGTGTGAACCGTATCAGTGGTTTCATTTGATCGAGAAGTAGCTCCTCTTGCTGAAAAGCATTATTTTCAGTTTTATTATATGTTTAAACTGACTTTAAGAAGGTTTAAAGTCACATCTATGATCGAAAACCGATAAAGTGATAAGTAAAAAATTATTTGAAAATAATTAAAAACAGGTAAGGGACTGTTAAGTGTTTGATAAGGTATAGTCTTAATTTTAATGTAAGCTTGACGTGTAATATCGGTTTCTTTGTACAAGGCTGTTTTTAGGTTTTTGACTGTGAACATTTGGTTATCGTATATTTGTCATTTTGAAACGAATATGTTTATATTTTACATATCTTTATATCACCATTTATTGCTCATAAGGTTAATAATATGTTGTGACATATTTTCAATATGAGCACATGTGCACGTATCACTTTTGCCTAACAACGCTTGTTTAAGCGCTAGTTGCGGTATTTCATCGTCTGTTACGTCGTCAAAACATTGTTGGTGACGTCACTGTAGCGGGCCGTCGCAAAGGAGACAGGCGGTTTTCCCATGCGTTTTAATTGGAATAGAGTGGTAGAAATGATTAACCTCTGAAGTGTGTCATGTGACTTTTACGAAACTAGTACGAATTTAGGTAGTAATCTCGCTCTCGCTCGGGTATAACAAGAACTCACACTCGTTTCGAAAAAAAATCATTTTACACAATTTCTCGGGTAATAATCTCAATAAATGTCATTTCAGTTCGCATCAAGACTAAACAATATGTTACCAAAATCAAGGAGTATATGGCGTTTTGAATTACCACGGCTTTATCAAAATGATAAGGTTTATTCCAATTCGTAGGGTAGCGGACAATGTTATACTCTCAGGGATTTCATTGATATGTTTAGAAGCCGTATATAATCATTCACAAAAATCAATATGCATGTAAAAATTATCGTTTTCGTCATTTTGCTGAAGCTTCATCGAGTTACCATGTCACAATACAGTTTTGAAGCACCTGGAGATGCTCACATGGTGACCTTTCTTTAATAATTCGTAACAATAACGAGCTGATAAAACTAATTGGTTTGATCCATTCTGTTAGATTTTTCTTTTGTTATCTTATTGAAAACAGGTTGAATGTAAACATAAATGCCAGAAATGTTTGATCATTTGAAAACGACAGTGCAATAAAGTAGTGGAAATTAACCCATATATGGTTAGGGTTTCAATATTGGAAATAATGGAAGGAATAAAGTTCATTTTTATTATAAATATTTTTTTCCATACTTTTGAAGCCTCTCAAAAAGCGGTATGCACGGAAGGGTAGGGGTTTTTAAATGGGTAACGACATGTATTTGTTAGTATCATCTTTATCCAACAGTTTTCGTCATGTTGAGATACATCGGTGATTGAGGGCAGTTAGGTGAGTAAATACGTGCTCAATATCTCTTTGTTTGTCAAAATACACTAAGTAACATTACTTGAAAAGCTACCTTTTTATGTTTTCTATCATGATAGAATAGCCTTGTGCTCTGTTGATTGTTTAAAAGTCAAGAACCTTTGTCGTAATGTAATTAGATATGAAATATGCTCTTTTTATGTCAAATATGTGTTTCCACTTTAGTAGTTTCTTATTTTCATTTACAGTAGGTATGTTTGCAAGACTATGGCACCTCCCGTACTGAAGTGGATAACCAAGTGTACCCAGAACTGTTGCACAAATGGTGAGTCTTTCACATCCAATGGGAAGCAGTATACAAGAGAATGGATATAAAAGGCATAATTTTATAATGAAATTGAATACGAACACTTGATCAAACTATGAAAAACGTTTCAATGTAATCACATCGGCCTAGAGGCCATGACAAGACATCGCTGAAGGGGCCCAAAACCCAAGCTGAATCCGTTTAGCAGCTTCTCCTTCTTCTTATGATTTAGAGAAAAAGAAAGCAGAAAGAGTATTGGCTATACTAATATGTAATACAAGTTTGTAGCTACGTTTATTGCAATTAAACTCAATGGAACAAGTCACAAAGTTTGTTGATGTATTTGTTGCAATCTTGGCACAGTTTTGAACTGAACATTATTATGTTTATCTAGGGGCCCAGGCAATGTTTTGGCCCAACCAGTCCTTACCACCCATGTTCTTGTTTCACTTGTTCAATACATAAGACCATTCCTAAGTGGACATCCGGTTTCTTGGATGGGGACCACCTGCCAGCTGGTTGTAACTGATAACATAGATAAACATGTCTAAACACTGTTGTCTACCGATCTTACATGTTCATATATATGCAAACTTAAGCAGAATACCACTCAGAATTTTTCATTTCTTGAGGACTTATGAGAGGACACTTTTAGATTCATCTGGTCTGACTGTGGCTTTGCAATGGACTCCTCTCTCAGTAAAAGTATCAATTAGAGGCAAGGAAGGGAACAGATCAAGTAGAATCAAAACTAATAGATTTTGGAGGTTGTGGATTATTCTGATGATGTTGAAAATTAGGGAGTCTGTGTCATAGATGTTTTTAACGTCTTTACAGAGTAAGTGAACACCCAACGAACATTAGACATCCAGAGAGTCTCAATCTGCACCTTCTTCATCATCATTATCGCCAAAGATGTCCTCATATGCGTCATGGGGTTCCATGAAGATGTTAATATTATCTACCTGAGCTTATTTATCAAATGAACTATAATGGATTTCGTTTTCTACCGTTTGCCTGAAAGAAATATACCATGTTTCTTTGGCATGTTGTAAAATTGTTTATGGTAATTGTAATAAAATGTCTAAATGTAATCGAGTTTTTGTCAAAAGCTGAAAGAAACTAATTCAAGCTGCTTACAAGATGATTTACATGAATTTATTATCATACAAACAGGTATGAACAACCCCCACCCATTCGTCCCACTTGGGACGGCAAAATACTCAATTATTAAGCATGGAAAAATTTATATTCCAAATTTACATTACATTCTCATTTATCCATAGAGGCCTAAACTGTATCCTCACAAGGTCAAATAGAAAATTATTTTGTTATTTTAGTTTTGGCAGTATCTCAAACTCAATGAAACTTGCAGTTGACAAGTACACAAAGATGGCGCCGCACTGTTCAAGGGACCTCGTAGATAACTCTATAAAATCGTTCTGCTTCTTTTTAAATAGACAACTACCTTAGCTTTAAAATAAATTTTACTGTAAGTTTTTATCTTTAAAAACAAGTGAGAATTGGTGATTCAAAGAACCAATGCATAAATGGAATAAATAAATATCGATTACCCTTTTGAAGAAATCGTTAACTTGTATCAATTATACCTTTCACACTTATGTTAATGCCTATGAGGTTGAGATATCAGTACACCGGGATCGTTGTCATACCAACCATCACAACTAACAAGTAACTAACAAGTAACGACTCAACTAGTGAACGGAAACGCATGGAGAGGTACAAATATGAACGCCTGAAAAACTTTTTTTCATGATAAGTTTGTTCTACCTGTGCTACGTTCTGACCCGACGATGAGGCCACTGACGTTTTTTAAACTTGAGTTTATAATGTTTTGGAATACAATTTCATTCACTGGTGAGTATTATATTAGTGCGGCGTAAGAGTGTCGATATATGTATGATGCATCTAAACACTTTGCGATGCAGCATTTTATCCAACAAATGATAACCGTACGATTTCGTTTCAATTGTACTGTGGTAAATATATTTTGAATATTAGATGAAATAAGCTAAACGTAATGTGCGCTGTCACCATTACCTTAAAATACCCCTCTTTACAATTAAATATGATTTTACAGTTTTAAAATCAACATAAGCACACTCACTCACTTAAGGATGTTCGCTCCTCAGTCACAGTGACAAAACTCAAATAACCTTAAATCATAATGTTCTTATATAATAAATCAAAATGAAGCGGCAATTTCTCAATTTTGATTATTTCTGATTAAATATTCATCAAAATAAAGAAACATAGTATTTTCATTTTTATATAATTCACAATTTTGCTGACTCAGCAATTTTTAATTGTAACTATTATTTGAGCAAGTTCTATTATCTGTTTTTCTTAGAAAGTATAGATGTTCTTGAATGAATATGATTTGTATGTATGCGTTCAGATATATTATTAGATAATGAGTGGGAGAAAGCATGCTTTTAGTACAAAAGTAGCTTGAATTTGATAATTTAATTGAAAAGTATGAATACATGTTGTGCCGTAGCGGCTAAAAACCCACAGTATCATATTTATTTTGTACTTTTTTCTGTAAGAATATTATGTTAACTCTATAACATATTTTCATGTTATAAAAAGTTTAATACAGGAACTAATTTCGATTAAAGATTTCTCAGAAAAGGTCATCATTTCCCCATTTACTCCCATGTTAAATCAAAGGGATCTTTGTCTTGAAATATTTCGAAAAAACCCACACTAACCCCCATTTGTTGGGGTTGACATTTCAATCAAATACACTTAACTTTAGTTAGAAAAAAAGTTTAATACTTTAAATTTTAGGAACGAACATCCTTATAATGATTTAAATAGGTATAATTGTTTAAAAATCTCACGTGACCCCTGATATCAAATATATCCACACTCATTGGTAAGTAAATCAAGCCTCTGATATTTGTAATCTTTATATACGAGTGTCAGAAGACAATTAGGTGAGAGTCTCTATGAACTCCCTTTGTTGTTGGGTTTGTTGGGGATTTTTGTTTTTTTTATTAGGAGGGGGTGGGCTTGGGGGTTTGGGGGGGTTAGTCATTTCCCCTTTAGGAGTTCATAAACGTAATCCTTGCAGGTTTTCGTCAGAAATATCCAGAACTCGCCCAAATAAACATTTCTTATGAAAATATTCGTCGTAGTCAAGAATAATAATATCACAGAAGCCATAATGGGCACGCAGATAGCCAAAATCTTCCCTCAGGCTTTTCTCTCATTAATCTCCACTAATTTCACAATTGTTGCAATGCGTTTAATTAGGTGGCAACATAAAGTAAACCACCTTTTCATTGGGTTTACCAATCGAATATGCCTCTCTCCCAAGTTCAGACCAAATTCTTCTCTCCCCGCAGAGGTAGCTACATCTTTAATTCCTATACTACCTCTGTCTTATTACGGATTAATCAGTTTATACTCTTTGGTAAAAGGAATAGAATTTTAAAAATAAAATATATATAAGAACATAAAAAGGACTTAAAATGATAAACTTCGAAATATTTGACAGGTAAATGAAAATAACTTGGATCAAACGACTGTTATCAACAGTAGGCATATGGCAATCACCGGTTAATGAAATTCTTCGCTTATTTTCGATTTCGAGTGAAAACAATTTCATTGTGTAAGCAAGGTACCTACTAATAATTTTGAAAAATATCAAATTTAGGGACAGTCTAATAATAAATGAATCAATGAAATTATAAATTTCCATTTTGAATTTTTTCAAACGGAACGAATCAAACAATTCCTCAAGTTATAGCACGAGAGTGGCCGAAAACCTAATTTCGACCTCGACAACAGAAAAGGGAATCTTTTTCTTTATCACACTTAGAGAAAGGTACAAGCTCACTGGAACAAATTTGCTATCTAGTCAGTGTATTGACTTCAAACAAGATATAAAAAACGACCCAATATCTGTCCACAGCAAACATTAGAATTCGGAGAGCATATTGATATACTGAGCAGATTATCTATTACTTGGTCAGAGCTTATGCCTGAAGCAACATATAGCGTCGTTTTCGCATATTGAAAATGTTTTCAGTAGTGTAATATGTTAAGACAATTTCACAAATCATCTCCCCCATAACTCTTAGTGGCAAGATATCTCGACACAAACTGCCAGGATTTAACTAACATGTCTGACAATTGTTTCTCATTTGTACTTTGTTGGGCCTATTTCAAACCGCAAATCGTATATCTAGGGATAGGTCTTATGGAACGCCTTCTACGACCATTTCCTTATTTCCTTATTTCAGGGGTTGCTGCGAACTCTCTGGCTCATAACAAGTCAACATATGCTTCAACCAATGGTTCAGGATCGTCACCTGCAAGAGCTGTGGATGGTAGGTTCAATACCCGATGGACTGACTATACCTGCTGGGAGGCTATGGGGTCCGACATGAACCCCTACTGGATGGTGGATCTCGAGGCCAGATATTACATTCATCATGTCAACGTCACAAACAGAGGCGACTGTTGTGGTAAATAAAGAGTGTTTGATATCAGAAGAGACGAAGTTGAGATTCTATTTAGCATCCAAATTGATTCATAAGATAAATATAACCGGTTTTTTTTAATTTTCGGGATTCATTGTTAAAAAACACACGAAAATTTAGCTAAAAACGCAACACGTTTTTTTATTAACGGGTTTAGAGAAATCTTTCGCTTTGCTTACCAGCTTTATGAATGGAAAGGACTTTATAACTGTTCGAATTTTAAAATGTTATAGGATGGTCAAAACAGAAATAGAATTTATAAAAATCTTTGTAACTCGTTGTCAAACATCAATAACACAAACGGAAAATCTAAACGTGGCGTGGTATGTTGTGACAGTGTGTATTGCGATATGAAAACGGTTAGCTTTCATGACGCGTTTCAATATAACGGGCAATCGAAAGAATGCGGTCTCATGAAACAATACGTCAAAATTGATTAAAGTTACAGAGTTTATATATTCTGATAGAGTACAACAAAATAACAGAATAATTTGTGGTGTCTCAGAAAATAACAATGTCACCTGTCACATTTTAATCAATCTCTCCCAAAAGAGGTAGCTCCGTCATATATTCCTATACAACCTCTTAAAACGAAGGTTTCTCGGGCACAAAATGTTGAACGCGGACTGGATACAACCAAAGACAGTTGTGCAATCAGTAACGCCGTTTCAAAAGTTATCATTCAAATGGCCAAAGTTATTTCCGGAAGCTTTCTAAAAGCTAAACTTTATTCGAATATGCCCCTTGCTCTTTGAGTCGTCTTTTCAGAACACAAACGCCTCATTTTGCGACTGCGACATTGCAAATTAAAGGTCTATGTGACAACAAATATGTTATTTATGCATTCGGTGTTTTCAGTGGCTGAAATATTGGCAGTTAGTTTAAGTTGCGATATATTCCCGCTAGGGGAAATTGCCGGTTGCCCGAGAAATCTTCGTATTAAGACAGAGGTTGTATAGGAAATTATGACGGAGCTGCCTCTGTTGGGAGAGAATGTATTTTAATAAGATTAGGATATTAAGGAAATAAGAAAAATTACATCTTGAATCGGTCCGAAAGTAGTCGACATGTATGTAATACGTCCTACAGCTTACTTGTAGGTATTCATTGTCATTCAACTTCTTTCAAACCAGCCAATCAGAATAGTTAATTCACCCAAGTTATGTTACAATTTTCGCTACGTTTTCTTGAATGGTAAATATGTTCTGAAAACTGGATTATTTTTTCACTCCCAATGCGATGATGTCATATCATTTTGACGCCATTATGCAATTCAAACAATTGTGATGTCATCACTTGATGGTGTAAACAGATTTTTCATGTACTTGACAATAACAATGACGTACTGTCAAAACCATACATGTATCTCCTACGTGATAACGCATGTTCTCCTACTTGCGATATACTGTTTTGAATTATAAAAAGTTATGTAACAAATCCAAACTTTATTTCAGATAATTGTAATCAGTTGGTGTTTGGATTATAGTGCACTGCTGTTTTATTCATTGTAAATTAACGCCTTAATGTACATAAAGAACCAACAAATTACGTCACTCTATTGTTCTTGCAGGACACCTTTTTTAATTTCCCTCAAACTTGTATAAATCACGGCTCCCCATCCTAATAATGTTCATCTACCCCGGGAAATTATCTTGATAATTGCCTCTCCGCCTTGGGTAATTATCTTTACAATACTCTATGCCACGGGCTAAATCATGATATTATCCTACCCACATTCTTCTTCATATAATATAAGATTGTTTTTAGTTCACAGTTTATAAAACAAAACTAAAACTTGAGCCTCCCACAACCCGTCCTTACCACCTATTCAAAAATGATAACATAGTACTACTCATAAAAATCCCAAACCCCCTTGCTATATTGAAAGCATCCTGCTACATCAGCGTATTTGTCTTCGCCTTGCTCCATCATATACCCTGATATCCTTCGGCAAAAAACTCTCGTGTCGCTTACGGGTGGTTACTCATTGCTATTTATAGCCTACATTGACGTTTGTTTGAATTATCATTCGGGTCGTGCCGCTATTGCTGAATACGAGTCATTTCATTGGCTTACTATATTTAGCGATACGAGCGTTTTAGACCGAAGGATATAATAATAATAATGAATATCTAAATTGCGCAAGTTATCCACACACGAATGCATGCTCAATGCGCTAAGTCAGGGTATATGATGGAGCTGGGCGGCGACAAATACGCTGATGTAGCAGGATGTATTGAAAGTTAGATTTTCTTACCTTATCATAATCAACATAACATCATCTCCAATAGTATGTATGTCTGTATTTTTATGTAGGAGGGTACCAAAACACAACAGGGATCAGTCTGGTCTCTAGGTTACGTTTTAAAATTCAGTTATCAAGAGTTATGTGAATCTAGCTAATGTATATACATGCTTGAATAATTATCACGATAATAACGATGTAATACCGTCTTGGTTCTAAAGATGCTATCTCTTCGGGAAAGCGGGAACGTAATGGAGACGCACATATTCTAGAAACTAGTTGTCTTTCTATTTCAGCTCAGCGATTGCACAGCCTGCAGATAATGCTGTATACAGACAACCCAATCCAGAACCCAGGGGCCACATCCACGCTGTGTGCCTACTTCCCTGGTCCTGTAAGCTCCGGGGCTACACAGACCATTCCATGTGGAGATGAAAATGCAAGCGGGCGATTTTTGCAGATAAATGGACTCAACAGAAAAAGCAACACTGACCAACTCCACTTATGTGAAGTTACCGTATCAGGTAAAGTCTTTTTCGCTAACAAAACGTAAAGATTTATCTATTGGATAGCTCATGATCCTATGATTGTCGCATCAGGTTTTTTTTATCTCGTTTGATTCCTTGTTGCCATGGATATTACACCGTTTCATCCGTAGCCAAGAGAATTGTAATATCAACAAATTGTGGTTTTTAAAAAATGTATCCCTTAGAAGCAAAATTATATATTAGGTTTGAACAATTGAATATCATATTCGTTTCTGTTCATGATCATTTGTTATATAAGCTGATTCTATTGCGCTTAGGCTTTTGGGGATATCAACAGCCTCTGTTCCTGAATTCTTTGATTCTTAATGTGTAGATTAGTTCAAATACTAGCTGATAAGGGGTTAATTTCTGTTGAAATTCCAATCTCATTAAAATAAAATCTTATATTTCTGCACTACGTTACACAGATTATAGATGATGTAGTGGAGCATTTAGATTTCATCTTAATGAGATTGGTTGAAATTCTTAAAATACTGGCACTCATCCTTTAGCAATAGTGTGTTCATCATCCACCAGCCTTTATATCTACAGAAGGGTCAATAAGGACAAATACCACTTCAAGTCAAGATGCAATGGTGATTCGCCAGTGCTTTTAAAAACTGCTGATGTATTTATACACCTACACTATTGGTTTGGCTTGCAAGCTGGAAGTTTATATAATGATATTGTACTCATTGCGTATATTGACAATTTTAATGACTTAGAAAGCCTAAGGCTAATGTTATAATGGCTATGTAATTGAATCACAGGCCTTGACACGTCTCGTGATGCAGAAAAGTTATATATCATTAGTCGTGGCTGTGCCACTTGTGATAATAAAACTTTCTACCTCACTCGATGAAACAAACATTGCATTTTCATCCTCTAAATATTTGTTAATGAATATTTCACAATTTTTTTCATCTGAAAGTTCACATGTCAGTTAGCGTTAAAATTTAGACAAGACAAGGCCACTTGAATATTTTTTTATAAAAAAATGAATTTTTGAATTGATTTAAAATTCAAGCATTTTTCTCTTCAGCAGCTTGCTGACTTGGACGGTTTCATATCTGATAGGTTAACAATTGAAATCCCTTGAGGGTCTGCCACTCATTATAACAAAAGCTCGATAATTTTATGGCTTAAGTCAGATGTATCGAAGACTCCTTGATGTATCGATCAGTATACCTCCTTCGACAAGAATCTTGTCACCTGGTCCCTGTACAAAAGACTGTACGCTTTGTCATATCTGATTGTCCATGTATTCAACAGGTTCTCCAGTGGGTAGCTGCTCCAGGGACTCGTGTATGTATTTTTATTTATTTCTAATAGCAATCCTTTAAACTGGTACAAATGTAGGAGGCTTTGCGATTGCCATTCTTAGACCTACTTCCATCCCTCATATCACAGGACTTTGTTATAGAAAATTTTAGTGGAATAAATAGTAAAAGTCAAAGAATGGAAATCGTATTTCGGTATAAATGCTAGTGCTAATTTTACGTTTCTCGTAAATCCAATAAAAACAGATAATTTTACATATTGGACGGTTGATTATTCAGATCTTTTTGATGATTGTATATATTATCATATAAACATCGAAATCATCACAGGACATACATTGTAAATGCTATTTGCACGGTAGAGTTAATTTAACCAGGCGATCATATATCCATATTCCATTTTGTAAAATACCAATTAAAGAAGCGAACAATTCAGACCAACCCTCATTCAACAATAACCATTTGTTTCTTTCAACTGTATCTTCACGTGTAGATATAAAAACTGAGTCGGCTACGGTGACCGCCTATAGACGAGTGGACACGCTTGCGAACGCTCGAGAGGCCCGGTCTTTCCCCTCCCTTTCCTTGACCCACTGCGGTGCCACATGTCTACGAGACGGGAACTGTTGCTATTTCAAATATGATGACAGAACTGGGGAGTGTCTTCTCTACGCGTTCTTTGGTGGGGACCAGGTCGCTTGCTCGTCTCATGAGTCATGTTATGCAAGTTTGTAACGAAATTTAGTTTATTACTCTAGCACGAACGATTTTGGGTTTTCAGTATTTAAAAGACAATTACGAATTAATGTAATACAGCTGCAGTATGACGTCACAATAAGATATAGTGACGATTAAAAAATTATATCCTGAAATCAGCACATTGTGTTCGCATTGTTCTTACTAGAATCAAAGACTGCATCACAAATGATTAATTCTGCTGATTTTCGTAAAGGAAACGCATTGTGTAACCCGAAATAAACGCTTGAGTTTCACTTATGCTTATCAATCGAATAAACATTGGTTTTTCACATGACAATTTTTCTAAAAGCATGTGTTTACTTTTTTCAATGTTTTTGTTATATAGAGATGGTGTGTTTAGGGTGAAATCACGTCAATGTTAATCTACCCGTCTATCTATGTAGCTGTCTGCCTGTTTGTCAATAGATTAATCTATCTTCATCTATCTATACATGTATATGTAATGTATACATTATGTATGAAAATGTTGAATCTTCATTCAATTGTATGATATTTTTACAGAAATAACTTACTGACGCTGAACCTTGACTTACCAACCGCTTTTTCAATATTGTGAACATCAGAGCAATATACATGTTCTTACTACTGTTGTTAACACTACAATCTTTTATCTACATCTTTTTGTAAAAATGGGGCACACCCAGATTACTCCACACTCCTCCTTGGCTTTGCCAATAAAACGTTCTCGCATTAAGTATAATTTCATAAAAGTCGCTGCTTCAAATATTGAGAAAACGGTATGTTTATTTTCATTCACGCTTTCTAGACAAGACAAAGCGAGTCATGATTCACCTTCGAAAACTTCAGGACAGACAAAGTAAACTATCCGTCTTTGTACGGTTTAAGATATTTTCTTCGTGAAATAGAGTTATGGTTCTCGTATAAAGATTCTTTCTGATTACAACCGATTTTTGTGTAAACATCTTTCTTCATGTCTTTCTTTGTTACAGGAATAGTAGCACGTGTTTTTGTATAATGTTTTTTACATATTTGCACCTTAGGTCAAATTTTATGCAAAATATACGTTTTTAAAGGGTTGAAAAGTCAATAGCCAAACAGCAGATCAGGGGCTGTAAAAGGAGTAACTTGTGGCAAATTCAGGCAAGGAAAATAGATTCACATTGCTCGAACAAACTTGTACGTTCGTCGTACAAGTTTGTGTTATGAAACCGTTCATTGTTGAATGAAGATTGTTTTGCTAATGTTATCAATTGTCTTCACACTTTAATGATATCCTGTAGTACACGCCTAACAGTTTAATTCATATACATGTACATGCATGCCAACTCTGTGTCTTATTAGTCTGTATCGATACGTCGTGTACTCGCAATAAAGAAGTTGTTCTTCATACAATACTTTCCTTAATTGATTTTCAACTGCCCATCATGGATAATCTACGTCATGGTTGATTGAATTAGTAATACGGAGTTTTCAATTCAATTACCACATTACTATGAATTGTCTGTATTCTTTCATCCAAACTACCGTCACCTCTTTTGTGCTTTTTATTTATTTGAGTAATTACAGTTGATAACATACCTGACATAAGCCAGAACCATCACCAATATAAATCACAATTCCCTATATCGGCCCCTCTGCCGGAGGAACTCCCTCATCAAGAAGAGAGCAAGTATCGATGTAATAGTTTCAAGATGCTAGACCTTCAGGCATCTACTCGAAACCAACATATTACGTATTACGCGATGTAACCCAAAGGGTGCATCTATAGAATTCCAAGCCATTGCAGACAACAGAACATCGGAGAATCGATGCGGCCCATCATAAGAGCGATCAAGGGACAAGCGTTAACAAGAGCACTTCCAAAAGAATGTGAATCACATCGTATATTGGGAGGAAGCCAAAGTCATGTCAAACAACAAGGAAACTCCTTAAACCATTGATATACATATAAAACAACGCAAAACGCGATCAATGAACGTGTGCTTGGAACTCACTCATCTAACAATCATCAATCCATTTACCTACCCACATTTACTCCCGTCGTAGGCACATCCGGGGAATCTCGACAGTGCATGAAAACACATTCGAATATGCACGTCGACACTGCATGTAAACACATTTGAATATGAACGTCCACACTGCATGAAAACACATTTGATTATGCACGTCGACACTGCATGAAAACACATTTGATTATGCACGTCGACACTGAATGAAAACACATTTGATTATGCACGTCACCACTGAATGAAAACACATTTGATTATCACGTCCTAACTGAATGAAAACACATTTAAATATGCACGTCGATAACACATTTGATCATCAACCTTGACTCCATATGAATATATAGTTGCTTATTTTGCGCAAGCAGAAGCTAATGGATACTGAAAAAGTTTAAAGCCTTACAAGAGTACATCTCTGAGCTTCCCGAAGTGGTAAGATTCAAAATTCTCTCAGAATCAATGAAAAATAAATATACAGAGAATTTACCCTCTCCTTTTGATAAAGCTAACATCTATCTATTTTTAGGGATATATTGACTTCAGTTTTGTCTCCCCAAGAATCCATAAAAATAGAGGTTTAACATCTGGGTATCATGGATGACATGTGTAGTAAGTATAGTGAATCTAGCAAGTACAGTTTGGGAGACTTGCAAAGAAATAACAAACAATAATTAAATTAATAATTAAACACATTAGGGACTGAAAAATGAAAAACACATCTATACATCAAATTGATGACATGTGTCAAGATTGTAACATTCCAACAATTAGTGCCCGAGTTATGAAACAAAAGTGTGGACGGATGGACGGACAGTCGGACGGACACGTTGACTGCTACATACCCCCCACTACTGCGAGGCGGAGGTAAATTCACGAACACAACTATTTTAAATCATTTAGATCACACAAAAGTTATTGGATATTTGGAACGATATGAACGCATTCCACACACTCTAAATATAGAGTAACTACATTTGAGTGTGCCTAGAAAACATCTTGCTTCTTCCTTCTCTTCAACATTGTTACATAGGAAACATCTTCCTTCTTCCTTGTTATCAACATTGTTACATAGGAAACATCTTCCTTCTTCCTTCTTTTCAACATTGTTACATAGGAGACATCTTTTTACATAGGAAACATCTTGCTTCTTCCTTCTTTTCAACTGTTACATAGGAAACATCTTTTTCTTCCTTCTTTTCAACTGTTACATAGGAAACATCTTGCTTCTTCATTCTTTTCAACTGTTACATAGGAAACATCTTTTTATTCCTTATTTTCAACTGTTACATAGGAAACATCTTGCTTCTTCCTTCTTTTCAACATTGTTACATAGGAAACATCCTTTAACATAGGACACATCTTTTTCTTCCTTCTTTTCAACATTGTTACATAGGAAACATCTTGCTTCTTCCTTCTTATCAACATTGTTACATAGGAAACATATTGCTTTATCCTTCTTTTCAACATTATTACATAGGAAACATCTTGCTTCTTCCTTCTTTTCAACAGTATTACATAGGAAACATCTTGCTTTTTCCTTCTTTTCAACATTATTACATAGGAAACATCTTGCTTCTTCCTTCTTTTCAACATTATTACATAGGAAACATCTTGCTTCTTCCTTCTTTTCAACAGTATTACATAGGAAACGTCTTGCTTTTTCCTTCTTTTCAACATTATTACATAGGAAACATCTTGCTTCTTATCAACATTGTTACATAGATAAATGTATGTGACAACCCTACAGAAGTATCATTTAGCAGAGGAAATGTGAGGCATAGAAGAGATGATAAAACCGCCTGTAATCTGTTTACAATTTCTTTTATGATATATATTCAAGATTTCACATGAGATTGTTTATAGAGATTTTAGAACCTTATTTTTTTTTTAAATTCGTTACGACGTTAGTAGATTTATGTTCAGTCTTTGAACAAGAATTCTAAAAATCAAATACAAGAAAGGAGCCACAGAGAAATGTCTCTCTTTTTTAGTTGACTTCAAAACTAGTCATGCTTGTCAAGAGGTCATGTTGGGGTCACAATAGTATTAACTACAGTCTGGATGTTAGACTAGGACGAAAGTTGAAAGCTGAAATATGGGATATCACTGCAACTTCTCCAAACTGATCTTAGATCTTCAGTGAAATGTATGAAAGTCTAGCACCTTTAAATCTCAAATGATATATAGATATCGTTTCAATGGAGGATAATGATCAAACGTTGATATGTGTACTGAAGTAAGGTTTTGGGTAGTGTATTTACGAATGTGTTGCTGTGTTCAAATGTGACCAACAGTGGGTGTATTGTATCTTAGAGTTTTTACCAATGAATGGATTTATGGCGTGATTTCATTTTTATTCGGATAAAGCGAGAGCGTACAGCTATTGACAACTACTATCACAACTATTGCAGATTTTCTTGTTGTTCCATGGCAGTTCGATTAAAATCAAGGAAACCTCAGCTACCAAAAATTCATAGTCAAGCAATTGATTTTAAACTATGTGAATGCTAAATCTTAGAGATACCAAAATCTAGGGGATATGTGTTCATTCAAACTATCCAACCATTCAAATTATAGCACCAGTTAAACCAAATTGCTTCATATTTATTTCGATTTTTGCAAAATGTCTTAAATACAGATTGTAAATAGCAGACTAAATAACAACCAACAAGTCAATAAACATTATTATGACAGACATAATGAAAAACTACACCTTCACTATTCGATTAGAAAATGTTGATACAAAATCGGAACATCCACTAAACATCAGTAGAAATGTCAAGTGTATTTAAGAACCTGCAACCGTGACAGAAATGACAATAAGCTACATCTATCAATCTTAATATTCATGTGATTGGAGTATATACTGATGATAAATCAAATCATATAAATATCAAATCTAAAAAAAGGTGTGATGAAGGTAAGAACTAAATATACCAGTGAAGTAGAAGTCCAGAAAGATCATGAATGCCCATTAGCTGACCTTTAATAAGTGAAGTCAAATTTTCCTTCAAATATGACAGAATAAGGGCAACAATAAACACTTAATGTTTTGGAGAATGTTTAATTGATAAAAACAGGAACCAAAGAGGATATAGAACTGGGAATTGTACGTACGCTTAGCCTTAGCATACGCCGTACACAGAAATCGTTCAGAATTATAATGATATATAATTTTTTAGATTATATTATATAAATATGTTTTTCTAACTAAAATATCCATCCCTTTTCCTTAAATTTTGTTCGACATGTCATGTACCACCATTGAGAAAAAAACGAAAAATCAAATTGGTTTTACAATTAGTTCAACGAAAATCATTAAAAATATAAATATACTTTACGTTAATACATATGAAGAAGGCTATAAGTATTTAAGAAATAAAGTTCGCTCTACCCCAATGTGTTTTGTAATAAAGTATAGTTTTGCCCTGAACTATTATAGTTAAAGCACGAGGACGGTAGTGATCACGAGGGGGCAGCGGGGAAGAGCGGATATAACGTCATTCAATTGTTACGTCATGAAAAAACTATACCTTTATTGTCTGATAAAGTACTTTTTTTTCGATTGTTATAACCGCTAGGCATCTTAGAAGAAAGGTCAATATATCATATTTACACAAAAGAGATCGGAGAAACAGGAAGACAAGTAAATGATCTAGAATGTAGAAAGTTTTAATTATATCTAGTTTAAAAAGATAATGAATTTGTGAAAATTATCAATGATCATTTTTAAACAGATAGCTCTCATCCTGCATGATATGTATCCCTCGTGACCACCTCACACGTCAAGTGTGAATGATATGCTGTACCCTCTATAAGTGACTAAGGTCAAAAAGGATCAAACCTTCATGCGTCAAGGGTTTATAGAATATCTAGACACTTCGTAAAGCTGAAGAAAGGATTCAATTTCACCGTGTTGAGAAAAATTGCACTTTAATGGCCTACATGTAGTTCGACACCGCAAAAACTTTATAGCTTTATGGTACCTTTATGGTGTTGTTGTTTGTGAGTAACTGGAACCTGAAACGTGAGGTAGGTTTATATCAATGATGCTGACGTCAATGGATGGTACCTGATTCTCAAAAATCGCAATGGAATTCGCGTGTAAAGAAGTATATAGGGTCTCGGAATGTGGAAATCTTAACACTAAGCCAGATTTTAAAAATAATTGAAATCCCTTAAATCCAACCTCCCGAAATGGTTCATCTTGGCTAAACTCGTTAACGTACCCTCCGTAATACAATGTACATTTAAACAGATTAGTGCTACTGTCCACTGTCGCGTATCTCAACAAGGTATTAACAGTGGAATCGCCGTAATTTGACATTTCTGCTCACTTTATCAATTCCCCAAAGGCCTGACTTTATCGATTTTCTAGCAAAGTGTTGGGGATGGACGATATATACCAATGTAGGCTACAAGTACAAGGACATGGTAGGATTAACTGATGCCCTGGAGTGTCCTTACTTATTGAGGATAAGCTAACGGAATTTATCTCACAGAGAACACGAAAAAGAAGTAATTTCATGGAATATTTATGTTAGATTTTTAAACACTTCAGTGAAAGAGATTTTATTTTTCCTAAAACAACATAGAGTAAAAGGTAATCTCTCCCTTATTTGAAATTAAAAGTATGTTTGATTATTTGACCTCCCTTCAGTTATTGAACTATAAATATGCATATTAAAGGGGCAGTATTACGTTTTTTTGTTTTTCGCTCCCCAATGAATATAAATTTATGTCAAACGCATGTTTCTTGGGGTCAAAGTCAAACACCTCTTTATCATCGACCGTTTCTGTGTGTTTACAATTTAGCAACTAAATGAGTAGCAGACATTTCTATGGACCTTTCTTCATCATTTAGCTAGTCTCTAATTGGAAGATGATATTAATCTCTGTATTAAGTTGAAACTTTTAGAAGGCAAATAGCTCACGAAGTTTACATGCGTAAGTTACCATCCGCATATAGTGGCCCTTTAATATAACACATTCCTCAAACTTTGTAATGTAAAAAGTTGTACATATCCATTACGAACGACCCATAAAATTCAGGTGTCTTAAATCTAAAATAAGAAAAGGTCAGGAATGTAATATTGACTGGTCCAAAAAGGCAGTAGCGTAAAGAAATGAACACCTGGAAACAGTGTCACGCACTTTCTACTCGTATTGCCAAGGTTAAAACATCATATAAGTTATGTCTACTACATATCTCGATTTAGGTTGTTGATAAATATTCATGTCAGTTGAAAATAAATTTAAATACCTTCAGTTACATTATAAACTAATCAATCTTATCTATTCCTTAACAAAATAATCCCAAAGCGTGTTTAAGTGTAGCTGCATTTTCATCTACAAGAAGAATTTCTACAATTGAGTGAGTGATCATGAGTTATTGTTTAACGCCAATTGGGCAATATTTTAGCCATTAGCGGCGTTCTACAAATGAGTTGGAAATCCAATTTCGAAACCAGAGATACTTTTGATAATCTACTAATCAGACTTATCAAATGGTTTTCTGGTTAACTGGTTGTGCTTCGTGGTCAGTCGTTGTGAAAAACATTATCAAACTAAGGTAATTGATCTCTTTATCGAGTGCGACATCGTTTTTCTTATCTATGTTACATTTCCCACAGGGCACACCAGTTCATGTATAATGGTCTTGTTTTCGGACACTTACAATACCCTATGACCTATCAGAAGACATGCCTGGTTTTGCCAGAAGGTTATTCATAGGTATATACGATATGATACTTTTGTCAGCCAGTGAAATGTCCTTTTCCGAGGAGCTTGAAACAAAAAGTCTCGGACCCCTGCATCCTTTTATTCGGGTAGTGCCTAGAGTCATTTTAGTGGCTGGTTGGATAGAGGGAAATGCTAGGCAATTACCATACTTGACAAGGAAATGAACCTTTCTTTTCAAAATGTGATTGAGTCATCGTATCGACGTTGTTATGGGGTTCGGCATTTAAAAAATATGTTTTGGTAAATGGAGGTCGTTTCTCGGCGCATGCAGCACGACCAAGTCAACATATGTATATTATCAATTATTTGACTGATCACATGTTCTTTGCTTGATTTACATTCATATACAGATTCAGCCAATTCAACATATATTCATTACTCCGGTTTAAGTCCAAGATGTATATTTCATTTAGTGATGGTGTGACTTCCACAATGAACCAAGGTCTTCACATTGTTAGTAGGTCAACCACTCCGATTTGACGTGATTACAGGAATATTGAAAATACTATTAATATCTCGTGACAATCATATATAAATAAATTGAAAATAAACTCAAATAATATGAATAACCTTTTGAATGACAATTAGAATTCGTAAGAAAATGGTTAATCGTCTCTAGATGGAAACCTTTAACAACTTATGATGAATTTTTTTATCCATAAATCCGAGTCCGTAGGCCCGATGGCAACTAATGTATATTATATATGAAATCGACAGATGAACAATATATATAAAACTTGATTATTATCATTTGATCATATAATGTTATACAAATCAAATTCAATGTAATGATAAACACTTAAACTTATTCGATTTAAAACTTCCGCCATGGACCCGACCGTTAGTGGTTACATATCTCCCGAAACACAACCTCTAAAAACAACATATTGTATGGTCCACTATGAACGGTAATATGAGCTGTCTCCTTGGTGATAGTGGAATAATGACAACAGTGGGTTACAAATCATGGCGACAGGTTGTATATTTCAAACGACCTGTTCAATGACGTACAGCCGCGATTCGAAATAAAATGCAATTCAATGGCAACATGCTATGCATTTGATCTGCCATGTTTTCTTCAGGCTCTGCATCAACTGCCAATAATTTTGGTGAAAGTGTATAGTAGTAGTAGTTGTTTTTCAAGTGGGGTCTGTTTATCTTTATCGGGTTCCCGGGCTGTAGTTAATTAACTGCATATAAAAATGTCAAGTCATTCATGATCATATAGATAGGGGTTTCTGCTCCTTCGTATGCAACAATCGAAAGGTGGTCAGTTGAACTCAAAGGTGGCCGAGACAGTATTAAAGACGACCCACGTATTGGTCGACACATACGTTGACATCACAAGGAATAGTACACAAACTCAATTGTGATAGTGAATTTCCGAAATGATTCATTGTCGCACCATTTAGCATTAGCCAGGAACGAGTTCATTTTATGATCGCTGAAACTTTGGAAATGTCAATAATAATCTAGCCTTGTTTGATTCATATCCTGACATTTACCTATTTAATCGAGTTATCATAATGGATGAAATTTTGCTCCACCACTTTTAGCCAAAGACAAGGGGACAGTCGAAATAGCAAAGGCACCTTTCTGGGGCGGATACAGAATTTTCGTTTGGGTGGGGTGTAGCCAGCCTCATGTGACTCTAGAGTTATTCGGGCCTAGCCAAATTTGACACTAGAGTTATACAAGCCCAGTTTCAAATGACTCTGTTCTGGCTCAGATCGCTCTACGATATCGGTTTTTTAATTTAAATTATCTCAGTTATTTTTCACATCTTTGATATATTTACTGTTTTTACACACTCTAGATTAATTCAGTCTTCCGATTATGAAAGTCCAATAATCTAAAGTCAAACGGGGCTAGCACCAAAACACTCTTCATCATTTAGCTAGTCTCTAATTGGAAGATGATATTTATCTCTGTATTAAGTTGAAACTTTTAGAAGGCAAATAGCTCACGAAGTTTACATGCGTAGTTACCATCCGTATATAGTGGCCCTTTAATATAACACATTCCTCAAACTTTGTAATGTAAAAAGTTGTACATATCCATTACGAACGACCCATAAAATTCAGGTGTCTTAAATCTAAAATAAGAAAAGGTCAGGAATGTAATATTGACTGGTCCAAAAAGGCAGTAGCGTAAAGAAATGAACACCTGGAAACAATGTCACGCACTTTCTACTCGTATTGCCATAAGTTATGTCTACTACATATCTCGATTTAGGTTCTTGATAAATATTCATGTCAGTTGAAAATAAATTTAAATACCTTCAGTTACATTATAAACTAATCAATCTTATCTATTCCTTAACAAAATAATCCCAAAGCGTGTTAAGTGTAGCTGCATTTTCATCTACAAGAAGAATTTCTACAATTGAGTGAGTGATCACGAGTTATTGTTTAACGCCAATTGGGCAATATTTTAGCCATTAGCGGCGTTCTACAAATGAGTTGGAAATCCAATTTCGAAACCAGAGATACTTTTGATAATCTACTAATCAGACTTATCAAATGGTTTTCTGGTTAACTGGTTGTGCTTCGTGGTCAGTCGTTGTGAAAAACATTATCAAACTAAGGTAATTGATCTCTTTATCGAGTGCGACATCGTTTTTCTTATCTATGTTACATTTCCCACAGGGCACACCAGTTCATGTATAATGGTCTTGTTTTCGGACACTTACAATACCCTATGACCTATCAGAAGACATGCCTGGTTTTGCCAGAAGGTTATTCATAGGTATATACGATATGATACTTTTGTCAGCCAGTGAAATGTCCTTTTCCGAGGAGCTTGAAACAAAAAGTCTCGGACCCCTGCATCCTTTTATTCGGGTAGTGCCTAGAGTCATTTTAGTGGCTGGTTGGATAGAGGGAAATGCTAGGCAATTACCATACTTGACAAGGAAATGAACCTTTCTTTTCAAAATGTGATTGAGTCATCGTATCGACGTTGTTATGGGGTTCGGCATTTATAATCTAGCCTTATTTGATTCATATCCTGACGCTCTACGATATCGGTTTTTTAATTTAAATTATCTCAGTTATTTTTCACATCTTTGATATATTTACTGTTTTTACACACTCTAGATTAATTCAGTCTTCCGATTATGAAAGTCCAATAATCTAAAGTCAAACGGGGCTAGCACCAAAACACTCTGGAGTCATATGGGACGAGCCTAAAAACGCTCCCGAGCCATACACATGTACTGTATGGGGCTAGTCTATTAACGCTCTAGAGTCATGCAGGGATAGCCCCAAGACACTTTAGAGTAAAATGTCCTTAAATAAACTCCAAAGTAAAAGAAAAACGTGTTTTTGAGGCATGATTTGTGATGCACGTGCAGCAATGTTGCATAAATACCCTTTTTGGAAAGAGCAGACATTCAGTAACATAAAGAACACCAAAAGTATGCCAAGACTTACGCTATGACAAAGTGACCAAGCGATCGGTACATGTGTATGTCCACTATGGGGGCTTACCAACGTCTAATGGCAATAACCTTCAACTACAGCCAAACCACCATCAGAAGGATGTTAATACACTACCAGCAGACAGGCGAGACACAGGACAGACCAAGTTCGGGAAGACCGAAGATCGCTACATCAGGCAAACTCAACTCTGAAACCAATTCGTAACGGCGACATCAACAGCGGCGACGGCCCTCTGTCATGTCATCTTCAACACAACAACAACCCTTCGTCGACTTCGTTTGGCTGGTATACGAGCATTCCGCCCTTTCCGTGGAATGGCTTTGACGCCTACACCGTCAACACAGATTACACAGACGAGAGCAGGTTTTGCCTATTCAGGAACGATGGAAGGGTTCGAGTTTATCGACGAATGGCGAGCGTCTCGCCCCAAACTGCATTAGAGATGTTCGTTCACCCGTTTGGAGGCGGAAGCATCATGGTGTGGGAAGGGATTTGTGGCCAAATGACGAATTTTTTTTTTCGAAGACGCTGGTTGTTCTGCGAGGAAATCTTATTGGCCAGCGATACATTGATGAGGTACTGAGACCTATCGTCGTTCCTTTCATCCAACAACAGCCAAGACTATTGATATTGCAACACGAAAACGCAAGACTTCACACTGCCCGAATTGTTAGAGACTACCTCGAGAACGCCAACGTCACTGTTTTGCCGTGGCCAGACAACTCACCAGGTATGACATATGGAACAGGATCCGACACCTGACGACTTCAATCAGGAGGCGTGTACTTGCTTGCATTGATGCCCAGGGTGGTCACACACGCTACTGATGACAGATTCCACCATTCCTGTGACTACTGAGAGTTTCTTCGCACTTGTCTTTTAACTCCACATTTGGGTAATTTTATTTTTATATATATATATATATATAAGAAGGTGATCAGTTGATAGACATGTAGTCGTTTGCACTATGACGTTTTCAATTGACAAAGCGTTTTCATTCTTTCATTCTTTAACAACTTGTTTCATTTTTAATTCCAATACAGAAAATATATTCTTATTGTTGATAATAAAAAAATAATTTAAAAGTTTCTTTTAGTCAATAAATTCCTCCATCTGTTTATACATGCCAACTTAAATTTTTTTTAAACAATTAATTGTTTCATTCATTTCTCCTATAAAATCTTAACTTTAGCTCTCTATTGAAACTCTACGTGATTTTCTTTTATTCAAACCCGTATTGAAATTTCATATAAAGGTATTTATCACACAATACATTTACATGCACATAAAATGACAAAAAGAGTTCAATCCATGTAGAACCATTCAAGTAATCATAGACTTTAAATACTACAAATGTTACAAGAATCTTTTTAATTTCAATTCATTGAATTAAAATATTAATCAAATGGGTAAATCAGGGAAATATTTTACTATATTTTCTTTACCTAAATAGATTTTTTATTGTGCTTTTATTCTAGGCCAAAAATAACCTCACTACGTGAAGGTTGGTTCGCTATGGTCGTACAAGATCACAACCAAAACATTAGTGCTGGGCTTATTTGCTCTTTTAGAACAAAAGTCTCTCTAAAAAATATCTATTCTTTAAAAATGAATGTTTCTTTGTAGGTTATTATGTGGGGTTTTGTAATAGAAGTTTTGAAGTGTGGGTGGAAATAATCATGTTATGTTTGGTCAGGTTTGAAACAAAAACCTTCATTTGCAATTCGCGTCCACATAATGCATGTTGGTTTTTATGAAATATTTCTTTTTGACAATTTGGTAAAGTATTATCATTATTATTTTGAACGCTTTAGTGTGTGTGTGTGTGTGGAAAGAATCATGTTATATTTTGTCAGGTCTGTAACACAAATCTTCATTTGCAATCCGCGTCCCACTTTATGCGTGAAACCAGTCTGAAATTAGTTTTTTTTACTGCTAGAGTCATCTGAGGCTTATACAGCTGTCAACTAAAGACATCCCATATAACATTATGATCTTGATTTTTATGGTCAGTTAATCTCTATATATAATATAAAATGATATACTAAGGTATAATAACCTATCATTATTAATTAATATGCATTAGCCTTCTTCTTTAAAGAACAAACTCGAGCATTCAAAATACTATTTTTCTCAAATGACATGACAATTAAAACAAAATTGTGTTTTGAGTATTGGAGACTATCACATTTCATGATGTTCTGTATACGGTTGTTCTTTTGGGTGAGTATCTTTATTTGCAGGGTGTTTGTAATTGTGTCAAGTCAGCAATATACTTAATACCTACATACCTACATGTTATTCGTCAATGACATGATCTACTTATATGTGACTTAACAGATTTACAGAGATAACCAAAGCGCTCTTCCGACTAGCAGTATCCAGACGCTCGAGTAGGCGGCACATGCTGCATACTGCAACATGCATTGATAGGTTACATATGTCAATCCGTTTTGGTAAGTATCAAATACATAACAACAAACCTTCCTCAAACTAACAGTCATTTGGTTACCTCGGGGATAAGTTATGGTATTCAATCTCGGTTTAAGCAGCGATAAAAAGACCTTGTCTGTGATGTTTAGTAAATTATCTCCATCCTGATAGAACGTACATGTAACTACATGTATTTCTTCTCTTCTGAATTGCATTTGAAAAACGTTTGCAAAGTGAAGTTCAGACGGAGCATAACTTGACTAACACATGTCGATGAAGAATTGAAAATGCAGGTGTACCTTGTGCGTGAAGAGCACTGGAGGGAGATTGGCTTTTAAATGTCACTAGCTTTCATAGACCTCTTGGTGGTACAGACATAGATTACTCGCATACCTACTCTGGTCAGGGAAGAGGACGTTTTCAGAGAGATGCCTCTCATTCAATATGTTCATAGGGATTATAAAAAGACATTGAAGCCTCTGGAAATCTTGGGCCCAATGACTATAGAAAGAATGTGTGAATGCCAACATTATCTCCCCAAAGCTATAGTTTCGGGTTAAAAAAGTAGTGAATACACCAGGTGTATAAACATATCTCATGGAAACTTGACATTAGAAAATCTTTATTGAATGTGAAAACACATATTTTATTATCCTCTAATATGAAGCGAATGTCCGTCTAATGTAATTTTAGAAACTTGTATATTCTTTTCAAATATTTTACCTTTTATTCATTTTACGCTTCGAGCGTACTCAGTGTTAAGAACTCCATGAAAGATTATTTTATGCACTTTTGTAAGTTCATATCATATTTAAGACCTTTCATAAGATTCACAACACAACACTTTACTCATCTGACAACTGCTCATGCCATCGTGTCGGTCGAGTAACAATTCCGTCATGATATTATACGATTGACGACAAGCAATGTTTTATTTTACAGTTAACAGTAAGGTCACATTTCAATGCAGTGAATAAACTATAACCTCATCCATGTATCTCTATCAACAAAACAGACACAAAGTGATAAATAGAGAATCTCACCCAAGTGTCTTCTGGTATCAAATATATCAACACGAGTTTATAAGATTTACAATATATTTTTATCAACGAATCAACCCTTCATTTTAATTGAAGGGTGCTGAAATATTTATGTATCTATCTATATACATTTATCTAAAAAATATTTCCTCAACAGTCATAGGGCGAAGAAGAATATATCTGAAAAATAAAACAGCCATCTTGCCTCTTAAGAAGTCAGCTCTTTCAGTTGGAGATGTATTCAAGGTCAGAATTTTAAAGATGGAAGGTTTCTGGCTGTTTTTGCGTTTCCACTTGTACGTTGCTCTTTTGTTCCTCTCAGATCGGAAATGTGAAAGTACACAAATGTATGGTGGCCGATTGATGCCATTTGCGGAAAAGCGAAAATGCGATGTGGAATAGAACCATTTCGCATCGCGCCTTCGCTTTACATATTGTGGGCCTTGTGGCATGCCTGTGTTGTATTTAGAACTGTCAAGTTTGTTGCTTTCATATTCATTATAATATGCTTAAGGCATTACTAAAGACTACCTGGCAAGCGTGTGACATGAAGCTATGTAGATACCTATCACCTGAAAAGAGGGATCAGTGTTGAGTTACAGAACACAGGACACGTAGAATACAGAAGCTTCCATGTGCAAGAAGATCCACTGATTCGTGCTGTGATTGAGCCGACAACCTCATGTCAGATAAGAATCGCCAAATTGTGTTCGACTTGTCTGACCCACTGGGGGAACGTTTGCCTATAAAATGTATAGACCCTACAAATTTTACTTGTCACTGTATAAAGAATGTTACAGCATACATTCAAGTCTCGAATGGTCGTCATTCGTCACGTTGACACGCTGTCTAGTGTATAACACAGCCCAGTAGCGATAAATATGGTGTATCAAAGAATGGATAATGCTTTTTGCACTGACAAGTTTGATTAATTATCACGTCAATGCCCCACACTGAGAAATGTGTAACACTTGGTTAGTGACGAGGTAGAAATATGTCTAAACATCAAGTTCAAGGACCTCGTGATATTTTTATGCCAGTCATCGCACATAGCTTTGATATTCATAGTTTATCTGTACGTCTTCAAATGACTTCAGAAAGTGGTTTTGACGAACAATTAAAAAAATTAGTTGGAATTCGTTCAGATAAGGTTCTTGACACTAATAGAATTTTGCGATCTTGAAAATTTGTATGCTTCGTAGCTATATACCAAAAAATTATGTCGAGAAAGTAAGTCCCTGTAAACACAAGGAAAGTTTAATGGCCTTGAAGTAAATTTCAGGGTTAGGACGCTAAGAGTATTCTACATTAAGAACCAATTGGCGCATCGTACCTATTTTAAACATTTAAAAACTGAAAGATTTCAGAAAAACATCACATCATACTTGTACTATCATCGCTGCTTTGAATTCATCAGCTGCCACACACAAATTATTTCAACGGTTTTGATTGATGACATTTTGTAAAAGCATTCTTTTTTCGAAACTATCAAAACATGCACTTTTAGATAAAAATAATAAAATATTGTAATTTATAGAGTATGCCAATCGTCTTGGTACGCTAATGCTTTAGTTTAGTAATTAAAAAATATGTAGATACATACATTTGACGAAATTCACACCAACTAATATTTTACATCTTAAAGAGAGGTGATTTTAATTGTATTTCATTTAGCGTCGATGCGTGCCAAAACACTTCAGTTTATGATCAGCCCAAACTTATAAAAAATAGAATAAGATTCAGTAAAAAAACGAATTAAATCCTTAAGTGTGTGCTGAAGCCTTCATTTACACGCAACCTGATAATATAAGATTTCAAACCATGTCAACTCAAATTGTAATTCCACTTGTTATACACAGGTTTCCAAAATTTCGTTTACATCGGTTATATTACTTGCATTCGTGTAAATAGTGAGTGAGGTGAGGTGAGTTGGTGTCTAACGCCGTTTTCAAGAGTATTTCACTTATATCGCGGTTGCTAGTTATATTGCAGGGGGAAAGCCCGAAACACCAGTGTGGCTATGCAAACATCGACAGGAGCTAGTGAACATTGGGTGATACTGCGCTGAAATTCAGAGTAGCATTGCACCCAAACCTGACTGCGTGTACAACCGTTCTCTACTGCAGACAAAGTTGCCGAGCCACTTGAGGGATTCGGACCTCTTGGTCCGGCGAAGCCGAACGCGCTAACCACTGCGCTATCCCGTCCCCCGTGTAAATGGTATCAGTGTTTATCCTTTTGGCACCTACATAACGATGTTATTTGGGTTTCATCGAGAACCAATATTGATTGTCAGGATTTATGTGGAACTTTGAGAAGTGTTTTGAATGAATGATGATTATAGTTAGTGTTTTGAAACGTTTGAATGACAAATGATACCATCAAATAACAGAGTGTCTCTTTAACGTGTGTCAGATCATTCCAGATGCATGCTGTTACACAGATAACCTCATCATATATGTGTCAACACTATTTTTAAAAATCAACAAAACAACAAGTCAAGGATCACGGCTATGACATGTGAAGGGTCTTTGAATGTGTGTGTAATTTATATAACACTCGATTCGTTAGATAATATAGAAGACAAGCTTACTCAGAAGATGCAACAAACAACGAAAAATTGGGAGTTGTTTGCTTTGGGATTAGTTCAGGTCTAATAAACATAAACGTGTGTTAAGTTTTACAATGACTCACAATATCGCTTACAATTTTTAGTGCTTCGTTTGTGTATTTTCAAGTACTTTGAAGAAAACGCAACTGGTCGTGAAGTGTTATTCATTATTAATTGTGTACGTGAAAACTATACTATTCAGTCCTCTTTAAGTAACAATTGCACCTTATTGGCGAAGTATAATTGCATATGGTGAGCTTTATGTCAGGTTTCGAGAACGATTTTATGATAAACAGGGTGCATAATGTAAGAAACATGATATGATAACTACCCTTAAGATTCTCAATAATGGCAGTTTTGGGATATCTTCTGTCAGTGGAAAGGGTTTACGTCTACGCCTCTAACACCAGTGGACGATCTTTGAATTAATCCGACTGTATATGATTCTTGTTAGCTACTGACAGCGCCTTTTTTAGATGCTACAGGATATTTATTTGTGCAAATTATTCTTCAGTAAACATATCACTCTAATCACCAGAAGTTAACAATCAGAGAGCAACACTCCCCTCTTTAAGCATTCTCTCTAAAGAGGTAGCAGGGTTATGAATTCCTATACATCCTCTGTCTTAATACGAATGTTTCTCAGGCTTACGACAGTTTCACCTACCGCCGCAATATTGCATCTTGAACTATCTGGCATTATTACAGCCAATGACAACACCGAATGCATGAATAACATATTGGTTGTAAAGAAGACTACAAGTTCAAGGTGCATATTCGAATAAAATTTAGCTTATGAATAGCTTACGGAAATAACTCAGGCGATTTGCATGATAAATCTAGAAACGGCGTCGCTGATTGCTCAACTAACTTTGATTGCATCCGAGCAGCGTTCTTCATTTCCAGATCAAGAAACATTCGTATAAAGGCAGAGGTTGTATAGGTTATAAATATCATAAATTGCATTTTGACGTATCCAATATTCCATAGTGCGACTGACACTTCTTTTTGCCAATTCAATTTTTACTATTTTTTAAGTGTTAAACGGTGCCTGCCTTGATGAACGGTGTTTGATTTGTAACCACATCGACAAAACTGGGCTTAAAGCATCAACACTGAATTTCAAAACAAATGTCTTGTTCATGAAAAAACTTTTTCTTCAACATAAAATTTATTTGCGTAGTCTTCTGAAAAGTTTTACAAAATATGTACCAGAGAACAAATTACTATAGGCCTACCCAATATTATGGGCCGTTATAGCGCAGTGGTTAGTACCTCAGCTTGTGACCAAGAGAAACCTAGGGCTCGGCAATTTTGTCTGCAGGTGAGAAGTATTTTAGACGCAATAAGGTTATGGTAGAATGCTACACCGAATTTCAGCGCAGTACCATCATTAACGATTCGCTAGTTCCAGCCGATGCTCGCAGGTTTCACCGAAATTCATATCCATTATGGTGTTGCGGGCTTTCTCCGTGCAGCCGTGATATAAGTGAAATACTCTTGAAAGCGGCTTTGAAAGCCCAAATCACCTCACCGCACCTCACCTCACCTCACCTAATATTTGGATATATTATGGTAAAAAGCGAAACGGCAATAGAGGAAAAGAAGATAAGTTTTTTAACAGGATTTTTAGTTGTTCTCCTGATTTTTTTACCTTAAAAAAGATTTTAAATACTGACCAATGTCAGATTAGGATCATTGTGCAAATGATCTAGAGGTCTTCAGGTCTTCAGTCGTGACAATGATACGTAAGTCCGTAGGATTTAGTTTAGCATTTACTTTTAATTCAAAGACCTCGTAAGACGAGGGTTAATCACTGGTCATGACTCTACGGTATGCCGTAATTGTAAATTTAAATAATGGTTATCGTTTTAGTTGAATAGTAACCTATATACTTTTGTACATATTCATACCCTCATTACTGGAATATCATGTCAACCAAATTTAAACCTTTTTCATTTATATCAGCAATATAAGTAAGAGACTCAGTTACTAGTACTTTCTTTTCGTATAATCTAGTTCTCATTTTAACCCTTCCTTGAGATTGATATCTGCCTTCGTTAACGTTGGATATTTTTAATCATTCGTGGCTCTGAAACTGTAGACATTTTTTTTCGTCTAGATAAATAAATATGCCTGGCATTATTGAGTATTATTGAGTATGTTTTTTTATGTTGTTAATATCGGATTTAGTCCTCCGCCATCAATATGTCACCCTTGCTCGTTATTTAATTTTTGCAGCACGAGGGCTCACTGGTAATATTGTCTATTTACACCACAATGGATAAGGTTGAGTACATTTAGAATTCCCATATAATACTCCCTAGCGGCATATGAGTACGCAATAAAGATTTGTGTAACGATAACATGGTCAATCGGTCTGGTTTGTATGTCGAAAAATTAAAAGACGTCATTAGCCTGGTCAAAAGAATATTTCTCATACCTGGGTACCCTAGCGTTTCCTCAGAAGGTTTTATGTCTCGAGAATATATATAAGTTTAATAACCGTGACGTTATTATTAAACATGTTTATAGTGTATGATAATAGTATATATACATAATATATATAGTGTCTTAAAGAGGAATCTCATTTATTTTTCTCTCCAGCGATTTGTGCCGCTCAGGTGATAAGAATGACACATTGAAATATGTGTAAATGAATTAATATACTAAAAAAGGTTAAAATTACTGAGTTTCTTATGGTGAAATAAAAACAATACAGTAAATAATGCAACTTGAATTTGCATTAGATACAATAAAGACATATTTTTATATATGTGACAGATCGTCATGTACTTTTAAGTCATGATAGTCAAATCATGTCATTTTAAATAATTTAAATCGATTTCTCAAAAGCTTTTGTATGGCATCGGAAGGAGTAAACTTTTTCCGTATTCTGTAGCTGCTATAAGGATACGGTATGCTCAATGGTTTGTTTGTTGAGGTTGTTCAGTGTAAGATTTCCACACGTGATATTCCGCCATTAGATATAGATGGCTTTGTTGATATAGTAAAACACTCATCAAAATATGAATAATAAAAAAATTGATACAAAGACAGAAGGCTAAATGAACGAAAAGATTATGTTAAAAATACATGAATGTACGGAAGCTCATTTATGCCACGTTTCTGATCGAGTCGACGATTTGGCCCTATTCGTTAAATAACAGCGTTGAGAGGCGAAGTCTTCCTGCATGAAGTGTTCTGATAAAGTTCTACAAAGTCATCCCTTCGTTTAATAAAAAATAATAATAATAATGATAATGTGGATATTTATATGGCGTCTCTCCATGTCCTAAGACATGCTAAAAGCGCTACCTACATGATTACCCTGAGGGAAGGGTACTTTCAAAGCAGCTCCTTAGCGCTAAGCGCGATCGTATAGGTCCGTACATCTCTATATTCAGGTACCCATTATAACAGCTGGGCACGAATGAGTGCAATGTGAATAAAGAGCCTTGGCTAAGGACACAACACAGTATTGGACCCAGCTCTCAAATTTTTGGTGTCTCCACCGGGATTGAAACCCGAGTTTTTGACATGAGAGGCCAGCACGCTACCCACTACACCACTGTGCTAAAATGGTTAAAGATGCGACTACAATCAAAGCTTGTCAATCTGAAATATATGGCTAACTACTACTACTACTACTACTACTACTACTACTACTACTACTACTACTACTACAACTACTACTACTACTACTACTACTACTACTTCTGCTTCTACTACTTCTACCACTACTGCTAATACTAATACTACCAATACTTATTCTAATGCTGCTGCTGCTGTTATTACTTCTACTGCTTCTACTACTACTATTACTTATATTGCTGTTAATATTACTTGTAATACTACTACTTCTTCTTCTTCTACTACTACTACTACTACTACTACTACTACTTCTACTACTACTACTACTACTTCAACTACTATTACTACTACTACTACTACTACTGCTTCTTCTTATGCTGCTGCTGTTACTACTCTTACTGCTTTTTACTACTACTACTGCTGCTGCTGTTACTACTACTACTTCTACTACTATTAGTACTTCTACTTCTTACTACACTTAGATAGTTGTAAAAACTATGAGCCTTGAAGGTTAACTCTTAGGAACGTTTATAAACGTTAAAATGCAGTACAAGTTGCCTTCGTTTGATTCGCTCTGTTGGTATCCAACTATAATCACCCAAGTAAAATGTGTTTGTGTCGATTTCTACGTCTATCAACAAGGTAAAAGTATCGAACTGGTGATCCAGATAATAACAATTAAAACTAAGCTGTGTAAACATTAGTTCCGTCTTGCCGCTGCATTGTCTCCAAATGACATAAGAAAGTGAAGATATCCTCCAATAGTTTTCAACTAATGTCCAACCTCCAATAGCTATTCAAGGGTTGCCAATTTTTTGTGGTAAGTACATCGAATAAGTAAAATTAACACAATAATGTTTTACTTGAAAGCAAATAAAGAAGGTTTTTGAATGAACGGCCTTGGACGAGTCCCCCGTGCCAAACTAATGGAGACTTTTTCGGACCATATCCTACACCTATACCCCTGCTATTTAATTTTTTAGAGCCTCTTTCTTAATAAAGCTGTCTAATTATGATTAACAAAAATCAAAATTAATCTACTAGTGCGTATTACTTAAGATCTCCAGCATTTTGACATATAGACGATCAATATACCTTTGCTTTAAACTCTCGCAATGGAGAACATTAAAGGGCCACAGAGTATGTTGATACAAATAACAAAATAGTGTCTAAAATCCATCTCTTTGAAAGATCTTTACATATTTTTTCGACAATTGTTTCGACCCAAAATAAGCCGAGAAATACAACAAATTAGTAATGGTGTTTCCGTGTCTATAAATAGATCGACTTTATTATTTTATTGCGCAAAGCATTGTGGTCGTAGTTGGTTCCCATCCTTTTAACAAAGATAACCAGGTGGGGACGGAAAAGAGAAGCAGGATACAGTTAATAGGACGATAGACCAGAAGGGAGACGAGTTGGTCGACAAAAGGAAAGTCAAAACGGAGAAACACATGTATGATTTATTGAAAGGCAAACTCGCTTTTCTTTGAGTTTGATTCGTTTTAAAATGGGCAGGTTACTTTACTATTCATATTGAGCGCGCCCATTGTACGTTGTTTTCAATTAGATATATTATGGTCAAGATGTTGGCGAAGTAACTCTTATAAACTTTTGATTTCCATTGAGCAAGGCCAGATAATTAGCAAAACCCAATCTTGTGACAACTGAATCTATTATAATTTCTCAGTCTTCGACGGAACAAGGATCTTTTTAATTTGCATATGTACTGTATTATATGTATATGTATGTATTAAATTAACAACAACAACATCCTTTTTTGTTTTGCAAGTTTTGGTCACCTTTTTGTGTAAAAAAAACTATGGTTATTTCTTTTCACGAATTTTAAGTGTTTATAATATTTTAAGAAAAGAAATTGTATTTGTTTATTTGTTATGACTAAACCCCGAGCTTACGTAGTACACAGGAAAGGAAAATCCGCGTAATGACATCATAATTCAGTAGCGCGCGCTACTCGTACGGGTGAAATATAATTACACCGACTTATCGTAGTATATATACTATTTCTCACATATCATGTTATAGCTGAAACAATTATCTTCCAATTGATATATTTTTAGGCGTTTTTGAAAAAATGTGGTATTAGAAACACTAACATACTCAATGGCCCTTTAACAACTTATGAGTATCGTTCATAAGAAGATGTATGGCATTACGTTGTACTCAAACACATCTTGATTGCAAATTGGCAATTCATCGTCAGTTTGAAATAAAGCATAAGCCAAACCGCTACGATACTGATTTGTGAACGCACAAGGAGAACACATCAATGTAACTCATTGAAGGTAAATCACAGCAATACTCCAAACTATATACAATTTACATGTACGACACATAGACCGTCAATAGACAATTTGAACGCATTGAGCCAGGCCTAGAATTTAAAATAATCTTGTCAGTGGCGCAGCGATTGTATGTATCATATGTATCATATTTTCTATTCACATAGAATACACAAATAATGCACGTGCGTATACATCAAGACATACAAGATGTTTTATGATTACTGATTCTCGAAATTCCATAGCATGGTAAATGTACATTGCAAATTTTCTAATGCATTCTTCATTTTTATTTGACATTAATTCAATAAAGTTCTGTTTTGACTGGACAGTGACGCGCGTCAATGACTTAAACGTAATTTCGGAAACTCATTTACAGCAGGCACAACGATAAATATGCTGTGACAGTGTTAATCATATCAAATAAGAAGTATACAAGTAAACTGAACGTAGACCTCGTAACGATTGTTTTGCCATTTTTTCGATAATAATTTTGGCTTTTAAGTTTGAAAATGCAAATATATCGACATGATTTGAAATTCATGCAGGACAAATTGTATGTTGGTTATAAATGAAGCAATATACTAACTCTGGAAACATACTCTGTGTCACTTAAAGAAACAGTGACCAAGACCCTGTTGCACAAAACACTAAGTTGACCTTAAATCACTAAGGAAGCCTTAGTGCAATGTTAAAGGATGGTACTAAGGTTAAAGGCACTAGTGCACGCTTTTACGGTTTAAATTGGCTATTTTAAGGTTTAAGAGGACTTATGCAATCACTTAAGCTTTCTATCGATGCAATGAAATACTTAAAATTCTTTCACAGCGTGGATATACCCTGAATCCGGTAGCCGGATCCCTTGCCGGATCCTCCGGATCCTCGCAACAATGGTATACTGGGATCCGTCGCCGGATCCCTCACCGGATCCTAGATCCGGACGGACACCACCGGATTCTCTTCCGGATCCTAAGTAAATAAGAATACTAGGATCCGGAGACGGATACCCTACCGGATTCTCTCCTTGTAGCGAATGTAGTTGAGAAAAATGAAGTTTTTGTAAGTTAGGTAAGCTTTTGTCAAAACCAATACAAATACATCTTTGACAGCTTTTACATATTCTTTACATGCTATTGTCATATAAAGGCCGTTTGCATTAATAAAGAAAAAATAAGTGTTGATATGTCTTTGTGAAAGATTGTTAGCCAAAGTTGACAGAGTCAAGTTTAAATGATAATGTTTTGATGATTCGATTTAAATTGAAACACAATCTTAAGAAAAACACTATGTATTCGGAATCAGAATTTAAGGGGTTATTTCTTATTAACATTTATTCAAAATACTTTCTGAAATAACCATGGTAACGTATACTATTCAGCACCAATTGTCACACTTGAATGCACACTCATCACACCTGTTGGTCAGTACACATATCAACTTGCCTAATTAGGGTCTTACATAAGTGTTAATATGTAAATGAATTCGCTTAGATAATATATCATAGATCACTTATAGTTTATGCAAAACTTTATTACACAAATTAAATAAAAAAATAATTCTATTCAATGATTTCAAACATTTATTTACAAACGCACACACACTTAAATATATAAAAAAAATCGTATAAACATATACATCTATAAATCTGTATGCACCTGAGGGTAGTGTTTGTAGCTATTTCATGTGTGATTTTATATAAACATATTTATACAAAATCAAGTATATACCTGAACAAAGGTAATTGCAAAATTCTCAGATTTCAGAATATCATGAAACCCATTCTGTGAGTGAAATGATAAACTGTATATTACAGTGTATCAAGCGAGTCTTTTATACCAAGAAATAATAATCTCGAACCGACACACGTAGATCAATTTGTTTCTTTACATTTCAAGTACGCCAACACAAGCTAAAACGTACATGTATTTTTTATCATGGTAAATTTACAACAATCCTTCATAAAACAAATGCTTATTACAAAACACTGACGTATCACAACTCACAAATTATACAACAACTTACCGTAACCATGTCGACCTGCCAGCCTGGAGCCTACCTATATACGTTATATATGATTTTGACAGCATTGAGAGGGGGGCGGGGGGAGTCTGAGAAAGGGGGTCACCTTATACACTGGGTCACCTTATACATTGTAATATACGGTAATCTTCAAAAAGGGTACTGGCTATGGATGCATGAACCAAAAGTTGCCTAGTGATAAAATATGTTCAGTTTTTTTTAACGATCCATTTCAATCGGGTTATCAGTATGTACTAGCACAGCTAGCACAAAAAAGAACATGACATGATTTTATTGTATAATTGTTTTTATTGATTATTATAGGCCAGTAGAAATCATGAAAAACCCGGACATTTTCGATAACAGACAAATTTGGTTTTTAAATGGTCCCTTTAGCAGTGCTGATGAACCATGAAAAACCCAACCAAAATCAACCATGGGCAACATGTATTTTTGGGGCAAAAACCTTAAAAAATAAAGGAAATTAGGAATTATTTATTTAAAAATATATGTATTGCAGGAAAAACTTTTGAATTGGCTAGAATGATAGATGGTGCAACATTACATGATTCCCAAGTTCATTTCTGTTGTAGATTTAACGCCATGTCTGTTTTGGGGTGAAAAAGCATAAAAAAATGAAAGAAAATTGGAATATTTTATGAGAAGTATTCATGTTGAAAAATAAAATGTTGTAGTGATTAGAATGATAGATCATGCAATATTACATACTTTTAAAGATCATTTATGCTCATGGTTTAACATCATTTCTTTTTTTTTGGTAAAAAATATGAAACATCAAAGAAAATTGGAACATTTATAAAAACGTTTATTTATTGAACAAAACACTTATGTGCAATTAATTTAAGATCTAGCAACAGGACATACCTCCAAAGGCTATTATTACTATTGTCTGCATAACATGTCTTTTTTTAGAGGGGTTGATATAAAAAAATAGGAATCCTTTTACGAAAAATATACATTTGTATTTGTTGAAAAATATACTCTTTATTGACATTTCTAGATTACTTTGCATCAGAAATAAGTATTCTTGAATTCACTGCCCCTGACTGATCTTCAAAAATGTCTGAATTTCAGATTTATATGAGTCAATTTTCACAATCTCTAGGTATCTCTTATCAAATATTTTTTTAATTTTCAAAATGGAATTAAAGCTATTCATATGCACATTTTATATTGAGGCACTGAAAAATGTGATTATCCTTCTAAAACCACCAGCATGACAGTTTTCCGGTTCAGATTTCTAAGGCTTTTCCTGAACTTGAATCTGTAAACTATTCTTAGATATTGTAAATAACTGATGATAAGTATATAGCAATATAGATATACTTGTTATCTACCCCATGCTACAAATAGAGAATCTCACCCAAGTGTTTTCTGATATCGGATATATCAACACGTTTCTATAAAAGTTGCTTCGGATATTTTTACTTTTATAGACTCGTGTTGATATATTTGATATCAGAAGACACGAAGGTAAGATTATGTTTATCATCCAAAATCATTTTTCATTTCGATTCCGTGTAAAATGTATATTTCTGAACACTGCATTCCTCTTAGACTCTCATTGCGGTGAAGTCATATCACTGACGTCGGCATGCTTATGAGGTCATAGCATTGTCATGTCATTACTTGATGATGCAAAACAATTGTGATGTCATGAATTTGACTGTAACAGGGCTTTGTTCAAAATCTACTGTCAAAACAATATCTACTAGGAGATATCCCTTGATTTTTCAATGAGCGATATCTCCTGTAGAACACAAGTTTTGGATGATAAAATACAGTTTTTGACAGAGGGTACATTGTCACTTGTCTTTCACAAAGCATACAAAACAGTTTCATCAGATACAGATTATTCATTATTCTAACAGGGTTAATAACATTGCACTTGTGATAATGTTTTTCGAAGAATGAAATATTCTAACTTTTTTCCTGGATCCATTAAAATTTCATATAATGGTAAAGACATTGATGATTGTCCAGAATCTGCTGAGAATCGTGTACATAAAGGTACTATAGCACGCTTTTTCGCTTCAAATTGGCTCTTTTAAGGCAAATGATTATATAGGCACTTACTTATGCTTTCAATCGAAGCAGTAAAATACGTATTATTCTTTACAACTGACCTGTAATCAACATTGAAAACATTTAAGACAGCTGAAGTCGGCTTATAGAGATATTTGAATCTATGGTCAGCTGTGCAATAAAAAATATGAAAAGTTGAACAGCTGAAAACGGCTAAACTAATAATGTGTGTAGCTTTGGAATTATTTAAACTCTGAACTGAGAATAAGGGATGAAATATTGTATATTAAAGCAATCTTATAACATAATCAATTTTAAAAATGTAGTATAAGCATTGTAAATGGATTATGATCGTTAGTAATCGAGAGATATTCATTATCTGTGCATTTGTTGTTTATACGAAATATTGGCGTGCACTTATGCCTTTAATACTCCATTAGATGCGAAGCACTGAGCACACCGGAGGGAATATCTCCCTGCTTGTTAGATTCACAAATGATGCTGAGAGACGTATGCCTTTCACAGGATTAACAAATTATCAGTTTCTCTAAACTATCATACCTTTTCAAATTATTTGAGTGATACTCAGTCAACCATGCATGCTTTGAGTTAAAAAAAATTGAGTTCAGCTGTAAGGTCTCATTTAATGATAAATGGGGTTCAACCGTTGAAAGACGCTTTGAGATTCATGGTTCTGTAAAAAGCAATTAAAATTTAAGAACATTTGATATGGGGAAAATTATTGACATTTTTGTAGTTTTATTAATCTAAGCAATATGTTCAACATAGAATATTTAATCGTAAATTCTTAGTGTTAGATAAATACTGATAGCATTTTAATTATATGTCAGAGCTGATTTGTGCATTTATTAGCAGATCCTAATTAACTTTTGAGATGACGAAGGCCCTGGGCCCATGAGTTATGAAATTAGTGGGACATTAAATTTTGTCAATGTAGGTTGGTCATTATAAAATACAAGCCTAGGGAGATAAATTTACAGTTAAATGAAAATCATTCAATTTCTGTTTATATTTTAATATACATATTTTTTTTGTAACTTTGCATGAATAACCCAAATTGGTATTGTCTAAAGCCGAAATTGACTGACAGAAATATCTATAGTTATAACTTATTTATTCTCTAGTTACTATTTTTAGCATTGGAAAGATTAATATATTCAATATAATATTCAAATTTGAGTTGATGTTAACTTCAAATGATCGTAAAAAAGTATCAATCAACAGACGCTTCTTCATAAGAAATAAGTCAGCGAGAAAATAGTATCAGTAGGATGGCATGCTTAGCCTTTTTAGAGGTGTGTGAACTTATTTGCCCCAATTTATCTATTCAATGTTTCAAAGGAAATTGAATAGATAAATCATATGCTTTAACTTTTTTCTTATAATTACATTAGTAGTTCATAATAATTTCTCGTAGAAAAGGCTTTTATGAAGATGAAGTAGTCGATTTACAAAGTTAAAATATAGATAATTTAAGCACGAAAAATATGATTATTTGATGGTATCTGCATAGACAAAAGCATTTAGCTAACTGTCAAAATACTTTTCCATAAAAAATATTCACAATTTTCATTTTAAAAGTCATAAAATACCGCTTCTAAACTTTTGTTGTCAACAACAATGTCGGCCATTTTGGCAGTTGCCATGAAGGGAGATAACTCTGGCGATACTAGTCACACAACTTATCTTTTATGGAGAGGCTTCTGCACAACTTTTAGGTACATTTTCAAGAGGCCATAACTATTTTTGCCCATGGTTGATTTTGGTTGGGTTTTTTTCAGAGGGTAAGGGACATGTAATCTTTCATTTTTTCAAGTCATTTGTCTGTTATCGAAAATGTCCGGGTTCACTTAAATTTTGGGAAATTTCGACTGGCCTATTAGGATTTACGCTATGGCTGATTTGACCTAAAAAAAATCTGTTGGATTGAAAATTAAAAAAGACTGAATGTGCTCAGGAGTGGCAAGGACATCTACAATGTTTACATTTTAGCACTCATGGTTCACATACAAACTTCCAAAAACAAAAGGAGAGGTATAACCTAATTATTTGTTTAAATTATGTTTATTTCACCATTGAAACCATCCCTGCTCCTCTCTCCCCCACCTCACATTTTCTAGATTCAGGAAAGCTCCTTTAATTTTTTTTCCTTTGATTTCTGGATGACAGGTTTTTTAAAAGGTAGTTTGCCTCATATCCACAACATCATTTTGAAATTGGTAGGTCTTCACGATTTATAATAGATCTTGTCATTGAGCGGCATTATCATTTCAAAGAAAGAACTTATTATAAACAGTATATTTCACGTGTATGGGTTATAATTACTGCTATTACAATATTTAGCTGTCCTATGAAGCAGAACCCTAGCTTACAATTGACCTGCAATCAACAATGACTTGGACATATAACAAATCTAAGGTTAGCTGTGCACAAAACGGATAAATTATAGACAGTTGAAAGCGGCTGAACAATTATTATGTGCAGCTGTTGAATTTACCTTAACTCTGAAATGAGAACAAATAATTAAATATGTTTAATGAAAGCAATGTTGTAAATAAACCGATTTAATAACACAGCATTAGCATTGTTTTTAGATTGACCATAGCGGCTGCCGTTTCCGCTTTTTTGGTTATAAGCAAAATCTTAATATTTCCGATATCGTAGTTCATGCGGATTTATTGTAACGTAACATTAAATACTTCCGGTCTTTAAAAATCAACTTTACTACCTGAATACGTAAATATTCGTTAAATAACTTACGAGGTAGATTACTTGAGTGAGGATCTTAAATAATATCGAGAGATATGCACTATCTGTGCATTCGTTGTGTTAAAGAAATATTGGTGTGCACTAGTGCGTTTAACCTTAGTGTTAAGTTGTTTTGTGCAACGGCCCCCTGGCCTTTTGGCGTGACTTCTGATCAACGCAGGTGTGGGTTCAATGAGTAGATATGTCTTGATAGATGTCATGGTGGACAATCGATCTCAAGGAATATTGTTTACAAATGTAAGAATTATTCGGTGACTTAGGTACCTGACAACCCTCAGCTTGTAGATAATGGCATATGTGTAGCTATAGTCTTTTTGATTCATCGCTTTGTTTTAGGTACAAATACGAGAGTCTTATTGCTATTTACACTGAACGTGTGATTAATGAAGAAATGACTCCTGGGCTCATATCAGCTCTGCAGCGTATATAATTTAACCATTCTACTGTCTACTAGATCTATTGAGATATAAGTTGTGAACACGGAAATGTCGTTTATTAACTCCTAAGGGGATGTGATGGTCGCAAAAACTTTGCTTGTGAAACATTGTATAATATCTTTTCAATTTCATAACGAATTGAGTGAAATTAATTTATGATCGCAAAAACTGAGTCTTTCTTTTGAAACATTGTATGATAGCGTTTTAATTTCATAAAAAAATTGAGTGCATTGAATTTATCAAACAAACAAATTTGAAATTGACATTTTCAATTTATCCTTTAGCTGTAAAACTATGATTTGAGCTAGACCAATGTTCGGGAAACTATCAGTCATCCGATCGCAAAAAGCTAGTTCCCAGCAGAACAGTTCACACGTGAACAGTCATGACGTAGTATTTCTTAGCATTATATGTTTCTCTTCACTGGTAATTATGACATACATTATGTGATTTGCGCGTACAATTTAAGAGGTCATAAAACTTCTGTAAATAGCAAGTCTGTACCATCATAACATCTCGCCTACATCTCGAGATAATCTCACACCACGGGGTACTCTTATCTGCCATTCAATCGGAACGTACCGCTCCCAGCAAAGTAACCTCGGATGTTACAGATCATTGTCTCCCATAATCCTTCAGTGTGTGAACTCGAAGCGCAAAGGTCGTTACACCCGGCCCGAAGTCAGAATCACTCAGCGTAAATAAAGATTGATAATATTTTCGTATAAATTAAATGTGTTTCTTAATTCATAATTTCAACTGTTAACGTTTTGGATCCAGGAAGTCTTTCCTTAAAGTAAACCCCAGTCTTTACTATCATTACTACTGCTTGACAGTTAACGTCTTTCTGATAAACTTCTACACAGTCTGTTTTCAAACCTATCCTTGTCAGATGCCTTCTTTATTTGTCCAGTCACCATCTCTTCAGTCGACAACCCTGCATGTCTCGAAAACTACTGTCTTTTCTAACCCCCTTATAGGAACATTGCCATCGGGGTATTCTTTTGTGGAAACGAAATTCAAGGGGGTAATCCAGTTTACACATGTATGTAATAAGTACATGAATATAACATAACATAGTATTAACCTGTCACTGAGCTTTACATTTTAGCTGTTGTAGATTTGAAAACTAGAAAACTAGCGCACATCCGGTAAAATAAAACAAGAATGAAAAATAAGACCATTCACTGCGTCATGAATGTGAGAAAACCGAACTACAGCATTACAAAGCATCGTTGACTAGTCGTATTATAAATCATTTGTTAATGTGTGCATATCATATCCAAATGTGTAGTTTTATATTGTAACATGAGTAAGAGTACAGCGCCTTTTTCCATGCCATCCTCAAAACCTAATGGCGGATGGATGCCGATAAGTAATGGTCTGTCTGACCTGTCTGACATAATCTGCCTGCCTAGTCAAACCTTGTTCGACATATCTGACTGCTTCGTCAAGCCTTGTTCCACATATTCTGTCTGTCTCGGCAATACCTAGTAGGCATCGTCTTTCTGTCCAGTCAACCCCTGTCTTCTCTCTCCTCCTGAACCCCTGTCTGTCATAATCTGCCTGCCTAGTCAAACCTTGTTCGACATATTCTGTCTGTCTCGGCAATGCCTGGCAGGCATTGTCTGTCTGTCCAGTGAACCCCTGTCTGTTCTATCCTCCTCAACCCCTGTTTGAAATATTCTGTCTGTTTAGTTAAACCCTTTCCGTTCTATCTTCTAAACCCCCGTCTGTCATACTCTGTCCGTCCAGTCAACCCCTGTCTTTTCTATCCTGCTAAACCCTTGTCTGACATATTCATGTCTGTCTAGTCAACCCCTGTCTGTTCTATCTTCCTAAACCCCCGTCTGTCATACTCTGTCCGTCCAGTCAACCCCTGTCTGTTCTATCTTCCTAAACCCTTATCTGACATATTCATGTCTGTCTAGTCAACCCCTGTCTGTTCTATCTTCCTAAACCCCTGTCTGACATATTCTATCTTTCCAGTCAACCAACATATAATTTGTACACTGAACCGTGTTATTTATGGCTGTTTTTAAAAAAAATATTTAAAATTGTTTTTTAAATTGTTAAAAGTATACCAATTGAATATCTGATTAAGACTTTTCAATATAACACATTTGTCATACCGTTGTTGAATTTTACAGGTATCAACATGTAAGTAAATTTTTCGTGAAGGCACATTGGCATAAAAGCACTTTAGGGTGTAGGCAGAGTGTGTTCGACTATTTTTACAGGGTAGTGCTTCATCTCTTGACTACATTATCTAAAAATGATTTCAAAGCTTTATCAATGTTATTCTATATTACCGCGTGCATCTACATTGAAAGGCTATGGTACATTAAACGTCAATTTCGTGTGTCAAGAAGGCCATTTGGACCTTGGTTAATTTAGTACAAAAGTAGTTCACTTACGAAAGCACTTTTAATGCGAATTTCGACCACATCGCACTGATGTATTTCAATGGAAATCATGCTTAATAAAGGTTATGAATTCCATTTTCGGTAACATGTTTATAGAGATTTATTATGTGATTTAAGTGCCATTAGTGACCTATTGAGAGTGAAGTCTGATGGTATGTCTGTACTGTCGCCCCCAGGAGGAAAGCCTATATTTCTATAATGGAATGAATTTGCAAAAATGCCATTATAAATATTATTTATTTTCAATGTAAGAAAGCGCCAATATACCATCGTTGTGTTGCATTTCGGTGAATATACAAACAATGACCGAAACAATTAAACTAAGGACGTTTTGGGTAGCCATTTCAGAGGATTTACGGTGAACATTGTATTATTTCCAATGACCCCGTTTTTAGTTCTGTTCAATGCATAATTTATCACACATTCACATCGCCTGGGAGTACAGTTTTGATGGTATTGCGAGAAGTTGAATATATTAACTGCTTTATTCCTATCAAACTTACATTTGCTTATATAGTGATAACTTTATTAAATATATTATGATAAATTCAGACTTAAAACTTAATGCGATATTCTCATATCTGATCGGACTGATCGGTATAGATTCCAATAAACCTAAACTGCTCAGTATAACCGCCGTGTGTTAGATTTTTCACAAAATGCTGCCTTCTGACTTGATGACACAAGCTCATGTTAAATTAAGAATAAACATATCATCGTGCAGTGATGAAAACACCATGACTTGCTTGACCATGACATCTTCTTGAAAATGCTTAGTTGAAACTAAATATCTGTAAATGAGTTTAAAGTGTGATTTAAACAGGTAATTAAAACACTTGTTAAATACTTTTCAATTTTTTTTCTGTGAACTACTTTTTGTTAGTGATCTAACAAGACTGACTAATGTGGGTGGAGGTAAAGGCCTGTTACACAGAAGTCGAAACCGTTCTTTTGATTGATTGACGAAATTTAAAATTCCTAAAAATTGAAGTTTTCAAATTATCAGAAAAAGATTTCATAATGTGTTCGTTTACTCGCTCATAAACGGGTGAAAACTCCTATTTAAACTGTAGTCTTTATGTAGTCGACAAGCTCCAGTATGTATACCAGTTTAAATTCTACCCTTCAAACGGTTTAAAGCCATTGAACAAACACAATGTGAAATATCCAGGCAGTTCTTAAAATAATATCTTCTTCAGACTGACAGTGACAGTCAATCATCTTTATTGACCCACCTTCCGATATGGTATCCTATTAACCCCTTCCTTCCTCATGGCAGAGTTAGTTTGATATCATCAGATACTGGAATGAGAGCATCCCTACCCTACCTATGTCTACATTTACAGTTCAATAACACCTCTAAATAGGTAAGTATAAGAATATGTAACATCAACATTTAATCTTGAATACGTGTGAATGGATTAATGTATTTTGTTTTGTCGAATGTTGAACATATCCGGATCGGTTCTCCTGAAATATTCCGAAATCAGCTTCGTTTCCGGATCGTAGTCTTGTCGTGACGTTATGAAATTAGTAAACTTGTAGAGTTTGCATTCAATCACGTTATTTTATGAAAATATTGTAAAATAATTCTTAACAAAATATATTAGTTTATGCAAAATGTATTATCTTCAGAAGGTTAGACATCTCATTATAAATGATCACGTATGAAGCGAAATTGAATGGGGACATTGAAATATGAAAACATTTTCAATCCTTAAGGAATGAAAATGGATTAGTGTAGCTTTTCTAAACTTTGTACTTTCGATAAATCACTCGTTTCATTGAAAAAAGGAGAAGATCCGGTGCCCTAAAATCTTAACCATTGTACAATGGGGTTTTTTTTATGAGAGATTGAAGCAATTCGTAGAAGCAAGATTAGATTAGGACGATGAATATTGTAAAATATTTTACACTATTGGCAAGTTTTATGTTCTTTTACGAATGCTTCTAATTGCAAATCCTTCATTATATTACTTCATATACCTTAAATTAGTTACTAAACACACCATAGTATATTTATACAAAATATACGATATGGTCTAACAATATAAGATTTGTGAATAAATTATTCAATAAGAAACGTTCAGATAAAATCTGTATCAAAAATGCAAAATTTATTAATGCAAAATGAATCCTCATATCATTTGTATAATAAAGAATCAGTGCAATGGGCCTATCTGATGAATCGTAATAAGCATAAGAGATTAAACATATCACTCTTTGTTCTAATTTAAAAACAAACTAATTTTTAATGGGTAAACTCATTTTAATGGGCAAATGTGCTTTTTCAAGAAAGGCTACAGAGGTGAAAAAGACCACCGTAAATACATTAAGAGTAATAGAAACATAAACCTCAGTTCAAAAGCAAATTGACACCTTGTTTTGTAGCTCATGAAGAGATAACCAAACAATTTTAATGTTTATGGCGACACTTCATCACTCTAGAATCATTATCTGAACCCTATATACAAACCAGAATAGCTCGATCAGTGAAATACTAATATAATTAGTATTATAGTAATTAGTAATTTACAATATATGAACTATTGCTACTGTGGTAGTTGATATAGGCGATAAATACAGATATTTTGGTAGGATAAGTACATTTTTATTTACTTCAAACAAGCCAGTTTTAATATAAGTGTTATATGAGTATATAAGTATAATGAGTTTGCATTATAAGTTTAAAGGTTATGAATAAGTTTAATATAGATTCATGGAAATAAAGATAGATGCAGGGACATGTCTATCATTTATTTCACATTGTGTCATTTGATTTGTCAAAAGTATGACATGTTAGATAAAATGCAAAATATATTAAGTCGTACAGATTATATCACCTTACTGATAAAACTATCTCACACAACAAGTTTGTAGGTAGGACTGCCGACTGTGTCCACCTGGCAGAGAGTTCCCATTTCATCTGGGGATCTGGTCAACCGGAACCCGCTACACCTCTTCTTGCTGCACGACATCGCGCACTGCAACCCTTCAAGTATGATCCTCGTTGGTGTTGGTGTGAGGGACCTCTCAATCTTTCTCCTGTAGTGACTGTAGATGATAACTGAGGAGTATGATAAGAAAACAGATTAGCAGTTGAAATCATAGGGACGTACAAACCTTAAATAGCAATTCAAAGAAACATATCGATATTATTACCCGAGGAGAGTGTCATATGAATTTTAAAGTCACATGACGCACATCCGAGGATAATAATTTCTTTATTACTGATTCTACTCCATTGGAAATGCATGGAAATATTCAGAAAAGGGCCTCCTTCCCTTCCGACGGCCAGCTTAAGTGCCGTCACGAACAATGATTATGTGACGTCACAGACGACGAACTACGGTAACTCGCGCTTATACGTGTATATAAATCCTTGGACAATCGTTTCAAGGCAAAAGTAATGTGTGCACTTGTGCTGCTCATAATGAAAATATGTCACTGGTTATGAATAGCCGTACTATATATATATATATATATATATATATATATATATATATATATATATATAATCCCAATATTATCAAATGGAATTAAACCGTCACTACAATAAATATAATGTATTTTGATAACATTGGATGTTATCTCATTGTTAACATCACATTGGATGTTATTGAAGTTTCCGGATCTAAACCGATGTTTATCGAAAGAAGGTGTCAATCAAAGAATATGAATTATTTAGTAGTTTTGAAGTTTTAATTATAACAAATTGAATGAAAATTCAAAAGAATAATACCTCCGACATTATTGAAAAAGGTATCCTCCTTTGCAGCTGGAAGTAAATTTCAATTTAGTAATTATTAAATCATAGATTAATGGGAGGCATGATACCAACTACAGCACGTATAATTTGACAGATACTTAAAATGGACCATAGCAAACATTATAAACGATGGGGGAAAAAGAAATTACGAAGCTCGACAATATTGTATTCCATTATCTGCGAGGGAAATCACATCTGTGATTTATGGAGGTAAAAAAGAACAAAATGCTCATTGGAATTATTCACCTTTATAGATTAAATAGATTAACAGTCAATGTTAGAAAATATAAGTCGTCAAGAAACTTACCTTCACAGTCAATGACTTTGAAGTTTGTATATCCAGATACACCCCTCTGAAGTGTCTTAGCTACGTAATGGAACATACACATCTGACCTAAGCTGTCCCAGTCTACTGCAGCGCAGTTACGTATCTTTTTACACAACTTCGGACAGTCCTCCTCGGCAACGCGCAACTTCACTCCGTCTTTCATCTTAGCATTTTCTTCTCTCCGTAAGCAAACGACTGTTAAGTAAACGGACACATGTTTAAATTAATAACATGAATAAATAAAGCTATGTGACTATGTGACCCAGTTCACCTGCTTGTAAATGGGTATTTTTAAGGATGAGTATGGTTGATAATCTTTATTCATCAAATGACTGCAAATGAAAACGTTGTAAGTTCGAAAGGAATTGACTTTAGAAAAAGTATTATAAAAGCGTGACATCCATTGACCGTAGAAAACATAACCGCATTTGAAGCAGCGTAGCGGGATTCCGGCGCCATACAAAGTTAATATTTATCCATGTAAAGCTTTTCATGATTGTATAGGGAGTGGCCTGTAACACGACATATGTTTTAACTTCGTTTAATTGTAATTTCATGCTTCTTGTGATTAAATATGCAAGAAGCGATGCAATGTGTATTGACCATGTAATTGGCCTTATAACCAAGGTTTTCACACAGTACATGTACACGTAGATTGATTACTAAAGACTGGTTTGATAGTTTCTATTTTCGTTACCAAATTGTAAACACTCTTTGCAAATCCATCTGACCTTGGTAAAGTGATACGTATTTCAATATCGCTGAACTGATTAACGTATCCCGAGCGGGACGTGAATTGTAAATCCCCAGAATGATTGTTAACAAGACATTTTAACTTTTGAAATAGGATATATTTACAAAACGTTTAGAAAAAAATTAAACTACAACCTGTAAAAGTAACCAAATTTCATTCGATAGCACTACGAAGCAGCTGTGGGCATATCATATCTATGTCAATGACAATGTGACGTTTGAACTTTTAAGATAATTCTGAGATGTCAAAATACATGTATATACCCTTTGGTCTTGACCAAACGCGAATCATCTTATGGCTGAAATAGAGTTATGTTATGAAGGATACGTCATTATGATGTCATGTCGCAGAGAGTGATAATGTTGATACAAACTATAACACCCAAAAACAATAGAATGACGTCACTTTAGGTTACTTATTCCATTTAGTATAACATTTGACTTTACCTTTGTCACCAGGATTAAGGTTACATTCTATAGATTCCGTCACTCGAATACGGTTGTTCTTGTGCAATGCCACACCCGAGGAGTACTTTGAAATAGTTGCGTCATAAACTCGACATTCTCTTATAGAGGGGTCCCATATGAGCTGATACAGATCTTGTCGCTTCAGAATATGTTCCAGACATTTATAGATCGTTTTTGTATAATGGAAAAGCTCTCGATTCTGTGCGTTTGCTGAACTGTACAGAAAAGCACATCGTCCTCCTGTGTTGATAGTTCAAAAATCAGTGACTACAAGCATGGGGACAAACACTTTTTGCCTTCATAAGCTGTCCCAGCAGGCAATCTGACGTTGTATCAACGTTGAAACGACGCCGCTTATCAACTTTGGGTTATGATTGGATTTGAAATTTGCGGCGACGCCGAAATCTGACGTCATTTCGACGTCGGTTCAAAGTTGAAACCATGACGTTGTATTAACGTTAAAAGACGTCCCATCGACGTAAAGGGTTGAGATCATTCAAGTTGTGATAGATTTGTTTCGCTATTATATATTGAATATTAAATCTGTAAGGCTATGCTCTTGGCTTCAACTCTTTAACAAGTCTTGGAACAAGATTTAGACGGCTGCTTGTTGGAAGTTAATGGAAATTAATTTATTTGTGAGGGTATTAATGTTTATATGACACTGCAGCGATTTATATTAGGTCAAAGTGTCACCAAAGAAAATTATGTTACAATTGCGCAGTTACCATTTTGTACGAACAACTAACTTTATTCGAAACGAAACCCTAAATTTGGCAGTTGTCAACATAAGTGAAAAAATGAAACTGTTGAAAAATACCATATACTTTGTTAACTCTACTTAATATAAGGTCAGAGTTACCTCCATTTATTGTGAAATTGAAAGAAATTAACTTTTTTTTCTCAATCCAATATTTAAACACTAATTTCAATTATAGCCGTTAATTTTTGCATTTTTCATTTCATTCTTTTCAAACAACCCATGATTTTTTTGAATTATTAACAATAAAGAAATGTTATAAAAGTAATCAGTTTAAAGTTGTTCTGAAGACGTTGACACAATGCCAAAAACCAACCAAATTTCAATTTCAAACGTTGTTCCGACGTAAAAATTGGAATATCGACGTCCTGACCTGAAATCAACCATATTTCGACGTGGGAATGACGTCAGATGCCTGCTAGGGTAACATGGTAACGACAACGACATTAAACTTTCATCTTCCTACGCAAAGCTTAACTATTGCCAGTCTCGAACTGTCCAAGTTAACCCACAAGACTTTCCTGTGCTAGCACTCTAGCTCACTGCAAAGGAATTAGATAGTCCAATCAGAAAGCTCCTAGCAAAAGCTATATCCGGGGACTCGAACAAACATGGCTGCGCTCATGTCGCAGTCCGTCGACTGAAAGATTTGTAAAGAGAAAGTGCCGCATCCAAAGCGATGAACAATATATTCAAGTTCATTTATGTTTAAAGTCAATTTGTGTTATCATTTTTCTACAACCCTATAGCGGACAGCGGCCCGTCAAAGAATTTATTCTTAAATTGCTTCGGTAAACTAATCAAGCTCGATAAAATTTACCATGATTTGAAGCACCGACTCGATGCACTACGCCCGGCAAGACTTTATTTCCTGTCATCGTACAATTATTTTATCTTTCGTGCTTGCATAAACTTTATTGAATACCCGTTGAACCGAAACATTGATTAAATTTTACATAAATTAACCGATAAAATTTGAACATCTCGCGATGTCATAACACTCGAAATGTAGTGGCCTGCGATCTCGTTGTATCGCGGTAGTAAACGTCAATAACAAAATCCAAAAAAAAAAAGAAAACGGTTGTTTTATTTACTTCCTTTTTCACTGATTTCACTGGGTCATTTTCATTTTTGAAAATATTACTTAATTAATGTCCATTTTTGTAGTAATTGTACCAGAATATTTTTCGTAGTTTTGCAAATGCTTTTATCTAATCTTAATATCAACTAAAATTAAATCAAATTTATTGTAATGATAATGTTACTTTGTTTCGTTCACAGATATTGATTTATCAATTAAATCATAATTACCCTGAAAATACGGCACCTCTGTTAATATACATTGCATAGACAATATATACTATTAATTGTATGTCTAAAAATATTTTCTCCCCTATAAATTTGATTTTCACATATATTCCAGGATAACTTTCCAGCTATTTAAAAATAGACAATGTGTAAACTGTGCTTATTTGATGAAAAAAATACAATTATATAATGGTAACGACCACGATAAATGGGCCTACATATTTCCCTTTGAAAAATATAAGGGGCGCAGTCATATGTTATTTATTTACCAAAACCGGTCCTAATAACAACAAAAACATCTTTTCCGTCCAGCAATACATTTATAAACTGAATCTTCTTGTTTGAAAGGTTTGCAATGCCAACTTCTTTGTAACCTATTCAGACAGGTCACTTTCAATGGGCGCGGCGATTTTGATTATATCGCAAATGACACGGCGTCGCCGATTGGCCATAGTAAGGGAGGTAACTGGAGATAACTAAAACTCGCCAGTGAGGGCGCTGGTATCAAGCCAGAAAAGTCTTATCTCGGCAGCAAGGGTTAACTTGGACAATTCGAGACTGCCAATAGTTAAACTTTGCGTAGGAAGATGTTAAACAAACAGTTTAGTATATCATTGCCCAAATTAAAATATTGGAGCTCCTTATTTTATCCTAGCTTGATAGATGTGAAGAGGTAATATTAATGATGCCGAAAAGCGAAACGATTCCAAGGTTTATGAATGAAATACGAACCATTCCGGAAAGATAAATGTAAATTAAGAAAATCCAACCTCCCTGGCCCAGGCTCACATGGGATTCCCCCTAGATATGGCTATATAGTCATATTTTTCTCCAAAATCCACTATATAGCTAGATTTCTGACAGTTACAAAGATTAAATGAAACATTCTTTGTAATTTTTGTGATACCAGACATTTTCCCGATCGTCTATATATTTCACCAAAAAATCCATTTTATAGCAAGATTTCCGCCAGATTTAAAGATTAAATCAAAAGCTCTTTGTGATTTTTGTGATGCCAGACATTTTCTCGATCGTCTATACAGAATTCACAGGTACCAGAATTGGTACTGGTATTTCAACATGGTTGGGTACTGAAACATTTGAGACTGCTCACTCTTTATCAAAGTTTTCAGTCCCATGAATTAATGAAAATACGAACAAGGTTATATCAAGCTGATGGCTGTACTGAGTCCCATAATTAATGTGGAGAGGAAGATATATTACAAATGTAAATAGCATTTGCGTATTATGAATGCTTCCATTTTTTAATTAAGATATATGCAAGTTTTTTTTTTGACTTATCAAACACAAAAAACTTAGTTGAAATCTTAAACGTGGCAAAGACGCCATGCTCTGAAAATCATTGTACATCGCCTTAGCTTTTAAAAGCACTAATGCACATTGATATTTCGTTGATTTAACTAATGAATACATAATGCATATATCTCGATATAAATAGCGATAGGCACTTAGGCAAACGACAACATAAGTTGTTTGGAAAATAAGTACGTATTCAAGTCTTACTTAAAACAAATTCTAAATGACCGGAGGTATGTAATTAAGCGTTGCATTAAATCAATATGCACTATTACATCGACTTTATTGGAATTCTTCTTGCATTCTGAATGGTGACTAAAGCGGAAATCTGGTTATACAGTCATTTTCCCCCGAGGCAACAGCGGTAAACTTTATTAAACACTAATATTACTGTATTTTTAAAAAAAACCCCATATATTTCAAGACAAGAAAATCTTGTTTGTCATTAAATTTGAATGTTTCCTTAAGAATTACGTTTAGTAGAAACCAGTAACTATTATAAAAAGAAACGTCTGTTGAAGAGTGTACCGAAACAACATATCTCGTTGGTCAATAAACTTAAATCGATACCTTGACATGGTTTCTTCTTGATAATTTTCTTCTCTTCTTCAGCAAGTTGTCTATACTTGACCTTTCCTCTCTTCCTGCGGGGAATCGTGCACGTGTGTGTGCCAGGGTTCCACGCGTACCCTGTACAGTAGACGCCGATCCTACACAGTGTTCTACAATCTGTCTCATCATCCAGACCCTCCAGCTTGTAGCTCTTTAAAGCAATCTGACCACTCGTGTCATCTTGGAAACAATATTCTTCTAACGAGAGAAAGAACACCAGAACAATTTTATATATGGGATAACAACATATAATGTAGTGCAAATTCTCGTGCTTTTAGTGACGAGTCCTTTCAAAGGATTCGAATTGAACAAACGTCTTAAGTGTCGGGCAAAAGCACCAGAACCGTACGCACACCTTACAACACTACCAACAGTCCTCGGCCTAACTAGATATCCAACAGTCGATCACTTTATAGGCGGTACGCCCCTGATAAAGGTATATTGGCACAGCTCCGAAAGCGGGCCCAATGAAATCCCTGGTTTTAAATACCACGTGGAACAGTCTATAATCATAATTCATAAATTGATCCTACACTGAATGAAAAGAATAAAATTCCGATTTTCGTGCATCAATAGCTTTTACTTCAATTGCACTCCTTCAATAGATTGACACAGTAGCACTGACACGAGACAATACCCGTTTCTAAAAGTGCTTTTCGCTGATCATGTCTGCTATGAATTGTGTCATGACGAAGTTGGCAAAGAGAATGAATTTATAATATTTCAATTTCTCCTGTTCCAATTAAAAGTCATGAATCAAACATCACTTACACGGTCGTGTGAAATCATCATAAAATTGATTGGTAAAATAACTTCTTAGTAAATGTAATTATATTTAATAATAACACTGTGACTCACTGACAATATTAAAGTTACAACTTTATATTTATTATACTTGTAGCGTGAAATACGCCTTCGGCAAAACGTGCAAATAATTTGGTGATACACTTCAGGATTTAGTAGATATGCAATGATACAACAATACAAATATCACAGATTAATGCTTCGCTTTTTAAAATGCAACAATAATATAGTGAGAAACATCGCAAATAAGGGGCATATATTTTATGATTAATAATATGCAGCCCCCGGCGTCAGGGATGACATTATAAATATATTTTCAGCCCATGGTGGCCGAGGGAAGTTCCTAAGATATACATATTATCTCCCCCTTGGCACCTGGCCTCGGCTACCAATGGCTGAGAGTTTCTAAGATATACACATTATCTCCCCCTTGGCTCCTGGCCTCGGCTACCAATGGCTGAGAGTTTCTAAGATATACACATTATCTCCCCCTTGGCTCCTGGCCTCGGCTACCAATGGCTGAGAGTTCCTAAGATATACACATTATCTCCCCCTTGGCTCCTGGCCTCGGCCACGTATGGCTGAGAGTTCCTAAGATATACACATTATATCCCCCTTGCCTCCTGGCCTCGGCCACGTATAGCTGAGAGTTCCTAAGATATACACATTATCTCCCCCTTGGCCCCTGGCCTCGGCAACCAATGGCTGAGAGTTCCTAAGATATACACATTATCTCCCCCTTGGCCCCTGGCCTCGGCTACCAATGGCTGAGAGTTCCTAAGATATACACATTATCTCCCCCTTGGCTCCTGGCCTCGGCCACGTATGGCTGAGAGTTCCTAAGATATACACAGATTCTCCCCCTTGGCTCCTGGCCTCGGCTACCAATGGCTGAGAGTTCCTAAGATATACACATTATCTCCCCCTTGGCCCCTGGCCTCTGCAACCAATGGCTGAGAGTTCCTAAGATATACACATTATCTCCCCCTTGGCTCCTGGCCTCGGCTACCAATGGCTGAGAGTTTCTAAGATATACACATAATCTCCCCCTTGGCTCCTGGCCTCGGCTACCAATGGCTGAGAGTTCCTAAGATATACACATTATCTCCCCCTTGGCTCCTGGCCTCGGCCACGTATGGCTGAGAGTTCCTAAGATATACACATTATCTCCCCCTTGCCTCCTGGCCTCGGCCACGTATAGCTGAGAGTTCCTAAGATATACACATTATCTCCCCCTTGGCCCCTGGCCTCGGCAACCAATGGCTGAGAGTTCCTAAGATATACACATTATCTCCCCCTTGGCACCTGGCCTCGGCTACCAATGGCTGAGAGTTCCTAAGATATACACATTATCTCCCCCTTGGCTCCTGGCCTCGGCCACGTATGGCTGAGAGTTCCTAAGATATACACATAATCTCCCCCTTGCCTCCTGGCCTCGGCTACCAATGGCTGAGAGTTCCTAAGATATACACATTATCTCCCCCTTGCCTCCTGGCCTCGGCTACCAATGACTGAGAGTTCCTAAGGTATACACATTATCTCCCCCTTGGCTCCTGGCCTCGGCTACCAATGGCTGAGAGTTCCTAAGATATACACATTATCTCCCCCTTGGTTCCTGGCCTCGGCCACGTATGGCTGAGAGTTCCTAAGATATACACATTATCTCCCCCTTGGCTCCTGGCCTCGGCTACCAATGGCTGAGAGTTCCTAAGATATACACGTTATCTCCCCCTTGGCTCCTGGCCTCGGCCACGTATGGCTGAGAGTTCCTAAGATATACACATTATCTCCCCCTTGGCTCCTGGCCTCGGCTACCAATGACTGAGAGTTCCTAAGATATACACATTATCTCCCCCTTGGCTCCTGGCCTCGGCTACCAATGGCTGAGAGTTCCTAAGATATACACATTATCTCCCTTTATCTCCCCCTTGGCTCCTATCCTCGGCCTAAGAGAGACGAGGGTGAGACAATGTGTAAAACGTAGGAACTCTCTGCCATTGGTGGCCGAGAATAAAGACCAGGTTGAGATATTCTGTATTACTTGGGAACTCTCTGCCATTTGTGGCCGAGAATAGGAGCCAGGAGGGATAAGGGGAATAATGTGAAGAGTATATATAGGAATTCTCAGCCTTTTGTGTCCGATGGATGCAATAAGAAATGTTGACAATGAACTTACCTGTACCTTCATAACACGCAGTGTCAATGGTCAAATGTACACAACTCTTTGATTTCGACTTCGGATAATTCCATGATTTAGACATGTAACATTCTCTGGTTATCGTATTCCACTGGATCCAGGTGCAAACCCGGTCGAAGTTTGCAAAGCATTTGTCAAGACACTCCATCAGTGTTATCTCACGAACATAAACATCTGGGTCGTGGTAGGGGTCCTTATGACAGGCCTTCATAGGGCCCAGTTGCATACACTTGCAGTCTGAAATGTAGAGATCAACCACAAAATGTGATCAAGATTTTGGATGTAAAATTCTTAAGTAACAAGGCCTTTATTAAACTTACCATTAGCGTATATTGAAAAAATAATTTTCTTATTCAGTAGACCTTTATATAGGCATGGCTTACTTAGTTGCAGTACTGTATCTTTATAACCTCTTCCCCTCGAGTTTATAGCTAAAGACTTTACCCTTGAAAAACCTAACTGATTTGCATATTTCATCGATTACTATTCTTTCAAGAGTCTTATACAATGAATAGAACATTCCCTGTAACAATACATCAACGGACAATTTTTCTTCAATTGTTGTCTAATAAGTCCGCATATCTTTTGTTCAAATGAACATGATGGCATTGGTTTTAACGTTTGTTTGTTTTGATATTAATTGCAAATCAGCGGTACGGTGACTCCAGCTTGAGTCTATTTTTGATTAATTACCTTAACTGCCAGGTGATGTTTAAATCTAAGACTGGTCACTGAAACGAGAAACGACTGCGCAAATATGCAGAAAAGGTGGGGACGCAATCGATGTTTTTAAAAAAAACATAATAGGTAGTCAAGCTCGCAAATTGTTAAAAGGTTTATTCACAACACATGTAAAGGGGCCAATGGCGCTAATTTGAAATGATACAAACACATATAATACAGTTTGAGCAACTATGTTACACACAAATTTTTGGCGCGAGTTTATTTTTGTAATGTTGAGAAACTTAGCAGATTTTAAAGTCCAAGGAAAATGTACATTGCAAAACTGTTACGATCAAGTTGTTATCACTTTTGCAAAGTAATATCAATCTCTGTAGAGATGGTGATGTACAATAATAGTATGGAAGAAAAGGTAATAAAAAGTGAATTAGTTTCTTGCACAGGTACTACTACAGCTGCATGCCAAAAGTTTGTTCACATACCCGTATAAACTAGTGCAAATATCATGTAATTTGAGATGTCTTTAAGGCCTCGTAGCATTGCGAAAAACAAACGTATAATATTGAATTTTCAATACAAATATGCAGATCCATTCTTCTTTAAGGTAAACGTTTATCGTACCCCCACAATTACCCGTAACAGTTTTGACACGTCACTGAAGTGACCAGGGGTCAAAATTCCGAAAACACAAATTTTTATTGTTCTCCATAGAATCCTTTAGAACTTATCATCTTCTTAAAAATATGTCACGTTTGTACCTTAGCACAAAGTCAGTGTGACTATGTTGGTTTTAATCTCAGAGAGTCGATATGGAACACTTTATTTGACATTTAACGAAATCAAAATTAAAAAGTGTGACCCCCTCTGTCTCGAATTTTTGCACCAAAGACCAGAAGATCCCCAAAAAGAGTTCAAGAATGGCTATTTCACACATGAACAGTGGGTGATCCATTGTCAGTTTTGCTGAAGTTATTCTATTGACGTTGAAACGCGACCCAAATTACATGATATTTGCACTACGATTCAGTGGTAATTGAACAAACTTTCGGTATGCAGCTGTATACACAAAGAGTACCGTCTACCTCCTGATCTAATATAAGTAAAACTAGTGACATATGCATTTTGTCTAAATATCGTATGTTAAACCGATGATTGAAATTTAGTTATTAAATAATGCAATAGCATTGTATAAAGTAACTGCGCAAGTCTGAAACAAAGCATGTGGATAAGTGTTTTAGTTGTCAAAATCAGATATATTCTAATATATAATTTCGTAATCCTTCGAAAATCAGATTTTTTAAATATTAAAACAAAGTTTTGTGAACATTAGTTTTACTCTTAAAATTATGATGATATGCAAAATGACCTATATCTATACGAAATCAAATTAGGTGTCCCATAGTTTTCAACTAATGTTCATCCTCCCATAGTTCATGGTATCCTCCCATAGTAATAATCCTTTTGGTATGACTCACGATTAGAAAAAATCTCCAGGGATGTCAACAAAACGCAACCACGTGTCGTAAATCAATCTCATTAAATCATATTTTTTATTCGTTCCCGAGACAAAAGTTTAACATTGTGCTTGACGTTGAAATATTTGAATAGGTCTAGCTAAGAAAGCGAATCAAAGAAATGATTTTAATCAGACTAAAATGAAAAATAACTTTTATTGAAAACAAAAGCCATGTTTTCATTATACTGTGGCAAGAAAAAGAACACAAATTCAAATTCACGCTTTACTGTTTGGTTCAGAATTTAAGAGACAGCGTCACGCCATCTTTCAAGACGAGTTTCAAATCTCGGGGATCAGCAGGAGGCAGCTCTTTTGTCGATGAAGATTCTGTCGATGACGTAGACGTCGGTATCGCAAATGTCGATGCAGATCCCTTTCCTTTTTTTTTTGATAATCGCATCAACTGTTGCTTCCATTTCAGCTGATGTTCTCTGTAATGAATACCGAAAATATGAGAAAATAAGCAACAATAAGATGACAATAACTGTAGAAAGTTTTTATGGGATAGAGTGACAACGTTTTGTTACTTAGAGCACATCTAGAGGCAAATCTAGGAGATGTGTTGGGTGTCAATCAAATCAAACAATCAATCGAATTTGAAAGAAACATGGGATGAAACATGATAGTAGAGTGGACTTCAATCAACTCAAATAGTATTCCGGTAAAAATAAATAAGATCCGATGTAAATCTGAGAGTGTCACTTTAAGTTTATGACACCGAAATTTACACAGAGTAGGTAATGGGTCGAGATAAGATTTAAGATATATATCTTATTCCAGAACACTATTGTAGGTACAATAATTATGAAAATATAAGGAAGAACGTAATTTACTTTCCTTATTTTTGAAATTGGATATTAGTTAGACGAAGTGAGGATCCAATTTTTAAAATTCTGAAAGATGGAGGGGTTGTCCTTAAGGGTTTTTGTCATTCCTGCAAAATCAAAAATAAGTCTAGAAATACTATGTGCACATATGATATTCATCTGCTCATTCATGAAGTTGTATACAAATTTATGCTTTATCATTCTGATGCGCTCCTGTTGGGGCTCATTGTCCGGTTTTCGATCGTTATCAACATATGTATACTGTAAGCCTACTGGATCAATTAGTAGATATAAATACTAAACAGTCTCTTCAAACTCACCTTGTAGCCTCGGATTGCTACAGACTTATGCCCTGTCCTCTCTGCGATGGGCTGTTCATCTATTCCACTGTCGTAGAGCCGGGTAGCTGTAGAAGCGCGGAGTGAGTGGTTGCTGAAGAAGCCGGGTAAGCTGGCTTGCTAACACAGACGTCCGATAGTACCTCTCAGTGGATGGGTGCCGATAGCGCAGTCGGAAAACCATCTGTCGGCACTGACGTATCTCATAGGCCGGAGGTAAAATGCGGTACATTTACCATTCTTCGGTCTGGAAAAAAATGATATTCTTTCAATGAAAATTCAGTAAAAAATATGCTTTTCATTAACAAATAGAGAAATATTCTATTTAAGTAAATACCATGATACAAACTAGTACATTAAAAATGAAAAATGCCTAGCCATATATATTGTTATGATGCAAGTATTTATTGTCAGCAAACCACCATCACAATCTTATAAAATAAAAAAGAGTAATCTATCATTCAAATTTAAATTCTTACTATTTCATTTCATTCACTCACCGCAATGACATGTACTTCTGGTACAGTCTGACAAGACATCGCTCAGGGCCTTCTTCGTTTGGATGAATAGTTATAGTTTTTCTGTCCAGTTTGCGATGCTTGAGTCCCCCTCTGTCCGTCTTGGAGACATCCTCTGTATATTGCAATTGTTTCTTGCCGTGTTGGGTGTCGACCAGTCGACCAGATACTGAGAGTTGGGTCCTACCTTCAAGTTGCGGTGTTCATCGCCAGCTCTCAGGGTACAGTTGAGTCCTTTAAGGTTGAACAGAAATAGATTTATTACGAAGTCAAGTGTAGGATAATTTGTCTCACATACAATTGCAGTTCTCTATATTAAATAAATATAATTTAGATTAAGTTAAATTATATATGAACTCGAAGGGTTAAATACATTATATACACACTATATACATTTTATACACTGGCATTGTAAAATTATTTTATAAAATTTCCCGTTGAAATGCTGTACGTATAACTTCATTATACAGTACGTGTATATTGTTAACTTGTATACATTATTTTAACAGAGAAAGTATGATTTTAAAGTTAAGTTGAAATTTATTAAACATTGACTATTTCAAATAAAAATGTTTAATATAATTGTATATGGTGTATGATAGAGGAATGTGTATTACCTATGAAGTAGACGAGAGTGTCTATCAGCTGCTGGGGTGTGTCCTCACCAAGCAGTCTCTTCTCCCACAGCTGATCCTCCTGACTGACACTGATGACGCACGTCTGACGCTTGTCGATGCCGATTCCTTGCTGTGCAAGAATTTTCATTCTGGCATCGAGGGTATTCCTCAATTCAGCGAAATAAGGAGACTCAAAGACATTTATTGGAATGCCGTTCGCTTGATGTAGTACTGGAGAGAGCTCACCATCTCGTACAGTGTGTTACCACGATATTCCTTCCACTTCTGATTTCTCACCTCCACGATGAAGGAAACCAAAGTTTTATTTAATTTTGCCTCGTCCCTTGCTAGTGTCAAAATATCAACGTTTAATTCGAAATAACAAACAGACTTTTTTCTGCTCCTCTCCTCAACCCATGCCTTAGTCCATAGACTTTTGTTCTCTGTGTTGACGGAATATGCACAGTTGCAAAGTTTTTGCAATTCTGAAGGAGACAGAGGTTCACCAAACCTCGAGTCTTCATCGCGGGAGTTTGTTTCCTTTATTTCGAAATCTCTCTGTTCAGATATGGTTTTAGAGTTAAATTCTATTTCTACTTTCTGACTCTCTTCGATTAAAACTGAATCAGAGTCAGAGAATTCATTTAAGTCAAGGTTAAAATTGGAATTAAAGTTTTCTTCTGACGATTCATTGATTAATTTTTCCAGTCAAAATGCACGAAATCTGCTCGGTCACTGCCTTTAATACCAACAACTCTCCCATAATTTGGCACGTGCAGGTGTAAGTTGTGTTTTAGCAAAGCGTCCCGCGTTCGCGTTTATTGTAACAACTCAACATTATTAATGCACGTGCTCGGTGTACTGCGAGGTCGAACTTCGTATTAAGTAGGAGAAAGTCCTCAAACTTGAGATTATTTTCGCACGCGGAGCAGGTTGTCGGCCTGACGGCCTCCAACCAGCTCCTCGTGCGAAAATAATCTCCAGTTTTCGGACATTCTCCTATACTTACTTGTAGACTTATGATAAATTGTCTAAACACGCCACTGATTGTAAGAAATAATTGAATACATATATAATTGTATCAAAAACATTACATTCATTCAAAAAGAAATAATTCTTAATTTCTTCAATGTATAATATAAACCACATTATGGAATGACCTTTTCACTGTGTTACAAAATTGTATTGCGAACATTTTAGCGGAACGGGAATCCGGAAGAGATATTTTCTTTTACAATATGTAGACTTTATTAGGAATCAAATATATATATCAACGAAAAAATGTTAATGTCTCTTTTTTACGTGGCATTGTTGTGGCACATATATCTAATGGAATAAGTGTAATAATTCATGTCGAAGTTAAACACTCGTCAGCCGAAAAGAATAAGACAGCCGATCAACATCGTCATAGCAGTGACAAAGACAGAGGCTTAACATTATCAAAAGAAGAAAACTTGTTTTAAAAAACAACAAAAACATTTTAATAGAAATGCAAACCTATACGATATTTTCAAATTTCAAGCTATGCTTTTCCTCAAAGTGCTAAAAAGAAAGTTTGCGTTGCTATCGTCTCTAAAACGTGTCTTCGTTCCGTGACATGATTCTCGCTCATTTGCGTAACAAGAAACATTGTGGACAAATTTGTTATTGTTCTATTTTCGGCATTAACATTAAATCACTTTCGGAATGTTAATTCTCATCTGAAATTTGCTGTGTTTTAATTTCATTTCCTTGCTCTGCCAGCATTAACGCCCCATTAGGGTTGGATTTTACAAGGATTTGTCTGCAGCCAAAAAGTCGACGTCAGGTTAACAAAGAGCCTAGCAACTGTAGCAATGACTTATTTAAAGTTATTTTTGAGGCTTACGAATATTTGCGATCAGAAAGAAAACTGTCTTTAGTCACGTAATAACTCAAAGGCCTAACCCTCACAATAAATTGATTTCTAAAGTAGCAATACTAGTTAATAAAGGAAAAAACGTCTTCACTCAAAGTACAAGAAGTACTTTGGAAACGTTTATCATGATTTAAACATTACGTTAAAGTATATTTCATAGGAGTATGTAAAATTGTATATTTGAAATTATCATTTTTCTCTAAAAATTGTTCATAAATAGAAACTTACCAGCAAGGAGATGTCTCGAAAACAACACAAGGATTGAGAGTAACATGGTTGCAAGGTTCTCATCTCAATAGATTTCCCTATATTTTCCCAAGCAAATATTATCTATTATCTATTATCATGGAAATAAATTTTAGTTTTCCGAGTAGAAAATAACACTTGGCATTGGCATTCGATAGGCATCGAACACATAACTCATCGAGAAAGATATTACAAAACAAAGAAAATGAAAGTCCCAAGGGTATATGACAATATTGTCGATGGTATCACTAAATCGATTTTGAAATTCGATACCATTGAGACACCAGAACTATAACATGACATTAATCTATTGAGTCATAATTCCGTATGTTTTCAAGTGCCGTCGTTGTCGCATAATACATCATGAAGTTATTGTATTTTTTATCTTTTTTAATAATTTCAGTGTATATATAAAGTTTCCTTTCAAGGTAAACTATATCATTTCTCAATCAATTTTGCAGTCGTAGAATAAGAAGTCACGTAGAAAGTTGAACTTGGTATGTTTGAAAGAACCCATTGCTTTTGTTACAAACGATTGTCTTCCAATTGGTTACATTCTCTTCCCTTTTCGCTTGATTCCTTAAAAAGCATGCCATCGTGCCTGTAAATGACGCAGTTGTTTCATCGATAATAAATTAATAGAAACCCAAACTTTTTAAACCCCAAAAATACACAGTAACACAAAGTTTGTCGAAAGATCTCCATCAAATGCCATCAACTGAGAATTTGTCCGTACATTCCGTTTGGTATACTAAAGTGAGTTGATATTGTGACGAAGCGCGTTTTTATGGCAGGGTTGACGTGATTTACCTTCTGTGCAAAGCTTATTAGAGGCCAATGTAAGTTTAATCATACGTCATTAAGTCTGAAAGCCTACGAAATAATATTTCTTTGTTTTAAGTTAAAGGCTCGTCTACAACCCTATCAATCATTAATGGAGAGCATTATTGCGTCGTCAAATTAAATTACATGCGGGTTCTCGTGTACTCGATAATGTTAAAGACTCATGGGATCTGCTTTATTACTGATAATCTTAACACGACAATAGTTATATCGACTAATCTTGTTTTCAGGTATGTGATTAACAGCACTAAGTCGATATATCACAATCCACTGGTAATCGGCAATGGAAGTGTTTGGTTTTCAATCTGCTCTACTCACTGGATAAGTCGTATAAATGTGGTCTTCGTTTGTTATGCTTCATCGGTCCATTCAATGCATTCCAGAGATTCGTGACAAAGTTGCGTTTTGATACACCTGATAAACCTTACATACGATGAAATGTAAATCACCTGAAAGGGGCAGTGACACCGTTTTCGGAAATCGTGTGTCTTCAAATTATCCCACATTTATATATGTTTATGCCAAATGCATTGCATGTATGATATATAAATGTATCTACCGAGAGTCAACCATCTCATTACAAACATCTTAGTCGTTTCACATGAAAACTGTTAGCTTCCATTTTAGTGTTAACACATTTCATAATTGAACAAATGAACCTGTAATCATATTAAGCATTTATAATATAACTTAAACAGTAATCCATCGTTATTGAACTGTTTACTTCCTGTTCTGAGCAATCTTCAAGCTTTGTTATTTTGTGAACAGAGAAGAAGAAGAAGAAGAAGAAGATTATCTTATTTAAGTGTCACACACTTTAAAAGTGTCCGGCCAAAAGTGACCTATGATACACTAAAATTATCATAAAACATGTTATAAATAAGAATGATACATTTTAAAATCCGACATCATAAAACATAATTTATAATACATGGAGGTAACCCAGTGGTAAATAAGTTATAAGTTATAAAGTCTTTGATTCTATTAAGCCATGATTTACGGAATTTACTTGACCATTGGTTGATTTTATAAGCCATTCTGTTAGAGTCCATACCGGATAGTTTACGCCAAAGTTTAATGGATTCAATCTTATGTCTTGTTGAGGGCGCCATCTAACCCATTTCACCTCGTACAGATAGATTAGGGGTTTTCCGTCTAACTGCAAGGAAGAAACGACAGGCTTTATTCTGCATAACATTAATGGATGAATATTCTCTTGTTCCCCAAATAGCAGAACCATATGGATGTATTGGTTGCACTAAGTCTTAATACAAAGAAGTAAAAACATCATACGCAATTCCACCGGCGGACTTGAACTTACATATTATCACACCCAGGGCTCTGTTCGCTGACTTTACAATTTCTTTAGTTGTAAAGTTGAGGTCAAGGTGTTTTAGGAGCCAAACGCCGAGATACTTCTATGCACAGCTCAATATCACAGTTTATATTGTTAAAGTCTGTAGCAAGATCCTTTACGCATATGGAAAAGAGTGTTGGCGATAAAACGCAACCCTGACGAACTCCAGATAATACAGGAAATGAATATGTTAAATAATTATTCACACGAACACCAGACCAGGTGTTATCACACTTGGCTTGTACTGAATTAAATTTTTTTACCTTGTATACCAAGTTGTTGGAGTTTAAACCACAGGCTGTTACGATTCACACTGTCAAAAGCTTTCTTTGCATCAATAAAACATACATACGTAGATTGGCCTGATGGTTTTATGCTATTGATAACCGAAAATAAACTATAGATGTGTTTTTGAGTTCCCAGCTGTGATCTGAAGCCATTCTGTTCATCGACGAGGATATTGTTATCTTCTAACCAGTGACTAAGTGACTAAATCTTACCATTGTGACATGCGTATCAGATAAAACGTGTTTGTTATTTTACTTGAATTACCGTCGATGGATCATCATTTCAGTGTTGACGTCAGTCACATCGGCTTGCTGTAAGACCGCTGAAGGAATGGAGACTTGCCAGCTAAGTATATGGAGTGGTCAGTTAAGTTGTCCGGCACGTTGCTACCTGTGACTAGCGTTGATGCTCTTGTGACTAGAAACTCTTCACAGTATCTTAAATGTTCATGAGAGGTTATAATATAATCTACACCTGATGAGCCATTCTTATGTACGTAAAATCATTTTCATTTGGTCTTAAACGTCCATTAAGGACACATTAATTACACTGGGTTAACAAAATCTATAAACAAATTACCAAACTTATTTTCTTTAAAATCAATGACTGATCTTTCCGGGATATCATCCATACCTTCAATAAAATCACACATATCATCAATTCTAGAGTTGAAATCTCCACAAACAGTTCAGCATCTCTCGCTCTAGATGAGCAATCCGGGAGCAGGTACATGTAGCACACACATAAAACAATATCATAGCCTTTGTTTAAACGTGAACTTAACTTAAACCAAAGTATATCCTTATGCTCCTGATCTAAAAAATAACCTCAATTTTTTTAAGAAGGTGTCACTGAAAAAGTCGCCAACATCTCCAGAACCACGTTTTGCTTTTTTATGGACTTTTTATTCTATCATTGCCATACCCAGTCACATAAAGATCGTCCTCATTCTGTAAAAACGTTTCACAAACGCCAAAAATATCACAATGAAGGTCCTTAATTACTGACTCGCGAAATAATTTATTATTGCAGTCTTTTTTCGTCCATCCACCAGAATTCCAGAATCCTAACCGCACAGATCCCTATGCGTCTTCTTCCAGAAGTAACCTTTTCCCCTGGAATCGTAGCCCGGTCCTTCCCTTCAGGTTTTTATGATCGTCTGCATGTTGGCTCTGGATATCAGTTCCTCCCGGGAGAGTGCAGTGTCTATGTAAACCCTGGAGTAGTCTTTGTTTTCTCTAAGCTGTCTTTCGTGTTTCAACAGCTTTGCTTTCTGTTCCAGAGTTTCCACAGTGACAACAATAACACCTGGTTTGTTATCCTTCCTTTTCTTCTTTCCGATTTCTTGACGTCCCTCTTCTTTGGTCCGTCACGAATAACTCTACTCACGAACTGACTAGTGATGTTGGGGTCGGTAGCCTCACCTTTGTAGAAAATATTCAGTTTAGTATTTTCAATGGCCATTAAATAGTGTTTTTTCTCACAAGTTTTGTGTAAAATAACTTCGATTTAGGTAGATTTTCTTCATCAAATTCGGGAGTTCAACACACCACGTCTACACTCGTAGCTCGGGGCGTAACTAACTTGTGAACAGAACTGAAAGAGAAAGACTCTTTTCAAAAGCCTTTTACGCAATATAGTTTTCACAAGTCTCTGCTACGATCTGAGTATTGGACAAAATGAATTATGAACGTGAAAAGGAGTATGTTTCGCAATACTTGTAGTTTGTTTATGTAGAAATCAATTTACCATGCTTCCGACGTAAAGTTCAAATCATGTCGAAAAAGAAATTTCATCTCTTAATGGCCTAAATTTACTTATTTTCAATAATGATCGACAGAGGGCAATATAAATGTTATGAGGATGAAAGTTTACGTATGATTTACTTGTTTGGGATATGCTTCACACTACCATGCCATATTTGTCGCTTTGTTTATTGTAGATAAGTTTCCGAAATTACGAGTCATTGGGGCGTGCGTCTGTCCGGTTTTCGATCACAAATCATGACTCTTAGTTGTTTAATCTCACCATACTGATATAATAACCACTGAAATGGCAATTTTCAACCGGTAGTCCTCGTCATAATAACACCATTTTGACATGTTGACTCTGACAACACCCTCTGTGTCTTTTTAAAGTTAGTTTCTGGCTGTTTTATAAAAAAAAAATCGGCTTAATCATAATCCAAAGATCTATACCAACATTGTTTTACCTACAATACAGTGATGTAACCCTGCTTTCCAATCAAATTCACGTATGTATATAATACCATACATCGGAATAAATTCAAATGACATATTGCGCTTATATAAATGCGAAAGCCTATTATACAATACAATGCACAATCAACTACAGCGATGCCGCATTAAGCTGCATATTCATAACCTACCGTGTTATACAATTAAGGACAAAAGCAATAACAAGCGTTTAAACGGATCAAGATGATTAACGACATTATACTCTAAAGTGAGAAAAACAAAGCTTCAAGCAAAGTTCAGTTGCTCTATGCTTAAGAGTATGGTACCAGAGTTATTCCAATGCATGCGGGAACGACAGTGAAATGATACCTAGGATCTTCAGGGGATACTTTAGGATAATGAAAGTATTCTCTTTTGTGGTACGTAGAACATATTTAATTCTGATTTTAATTAAATAGAGGTATTTTGTACCTATAATTTTCTCAGATTAATTCTGAACTACGTGCTTTCCTTGAAACCCCCTTGAAATAACTCTTAAACAAATGTTGACTAACAACAATATTTGTAAAATGTTGTTAAATGACTACTATTATAGATATTAAACCTGGTTGACGGATTGTTAATTTTCCAGCACAAATTTTACAGTCGAAAAAAGTTAAGATTATTTGTATCGAGGACAATGGGCAAAATAGACACTGAAACTTCTCTAACACAACATTATATAACACACACATATATATATATGCATAATGTTGATATCAACTACTCGTCTGTACATTTGCATACATCACTATACATGTTGTTATTCTGGGGCAGTTTCAGATTTTTTTTAGTTGGGATTTGGTATACTTTACGAACCTCAATACTGTCCTTATTTAGTTTTGGAGTGAGCAATGAGACACAGTTCCCTGTGTTTGTATTTTTTTTTAATGATATTTCAACTATCAATGAACAATTGTGAACGTTTCTATTGCTGTATGCGAATCATTTTATTTGCTGGCTATACACATCATGATACGAGTATTCAAATATGCTGATGTAGCAGAATAGCAACCACTCCGTCAATTGAAACTTTCAGGTTATCTGTGGCACTGACGTCTGATCATGAATCTTCAAACAAACGTAACAATTTAACTTATCATAATGGTTTACTGTAGGAAAAGGAATATTTCTTAATGTAACTTATCACTGTACATTAAATGAGCAGAATTTGATAATGAATTATTTTCTTTTCTTTTCAGATATGTTTTGTGCTTCTTGGAAACCATGTTTGTGGTATGTAACTATTTTACAATTATTGAATGTCATCGACTTACACCAAAATTGCATCGTATTCCATTTGTTGGTGTACATTTACATAGTGCTGGTGACATTTTCTTCACTTACATAAGATATATCTTACATATCTGATGAAACCGCACCGACCTGTTTTCTTCTTAAAGACACTCTTACATGTATCTATGCACTCAAATTGGTAATCTATATAGGCCCGAGCACATGCACGCGTGTAATTAACAAACGTGTCAACTGGGCGACGGACACGACAAACTGTCGAGCTTTTTGTTCAGCATGTCATAGAGTAGTCGTGTGGAAATGAGATAGACTATTCGTAACAACTTATTACTGTAGAATACGTATGAGACTGATTTTAGATTTACAAAACATCATCTTTATATTTAACATAAGGCAAATGAGGACATAAGCAGTGAGTCTCTCTTTAGCTTTCTATTGATAAATTATGATACTTATTATTCAAATTCTTGTTAAGATGGCCGAAGTTATTAAGGGTAACTAACTCGTAAGAATCGGATCCGAACAAATTTTGAAATACCAATTGTTGTAAACTACATGGAATGTGTGTAGCTTTTGATCGTATATTCGTTGGCATAAAGGCATATCTTATTTTATCTTATTGTATACATACAGCTGCATGCAAAAAGTTTGTTCACATACCGGAGTATATAAGTGAAAATATCATGTAGTTTGAGATGCCTTTGAGGTATCGTAGCGTTGCGAAAATGAAACGTATCATATTGAATTTTCAACCCACATATGTAGATCCATTCCTCTTTAAGGTAAATGTGAATCGTACCCCACAAATACCCGTAATAGTTTTGGCAGGTCATTGAATTGACCAAGGGTCATTTCCGAAAACAATAATTCTTATTTTGCTCAATAAAATCCTTTATAAGCTATAATCTTTTTTAAAACATTAGTCACATTCGTTGCTTAGCACAAAGTCAATGTCATTATGTTGGTCTAAATCTCAGAGAGTCGATATGGAACGTTTTATTTGACATTCAACGAAATTAAAATTTCCAAAATGTGGCCCCTTCTGTCTATATCAATATGCCAAAATTCGAATTTTAGCACGAGACACCAGATGATCCAAAAGTGAGTTTAACAATGGCTATTTCACACATGGACAGTGGTTGATCCATTGTCAGTTTTGCTGAAGTTATTCTATTGACGTTGAAACGAAAAGCGAATTACATGCTATTTGCACTAGGATTCAGTAGTAAGTGAACAAACGTAAACAACGACAATCACTAATAGTATCCCGGGCAGTCCAGTAAATTTAGAACTCGACGGTTAAGTAACAGTAAGCAGACAGTCTAGTAGCACAGTCTTGTAACAGTTAACACAGACAGTCCAAAAACAGTTAACACAGACAGTTCAGTAACAGGAAACACAGACAGTCCTATGATAGTAAACACAGACAGTTCATTAATAGTAAACACAGAAAGTCCATTAACAGTAATCACAGAAAGTCCAGTAACAGTAAAACACTGAAAGTCCATTAACCTTAAACGTCGAAAGTCTAGTATCATTAAACGTCAAAAGTCTAGTATCATTAAACGTCGTAAGGCGAGTACCATTAAACGTTGACAGTCGAGTAACATTAAACGTCGAAAGTCCATTACCATTCAAACGTCGAAAGTCCATTACCATTCAAACGTCGAAAGTCCATTACCATTCAAACGTCGAAAGTCAGGTGGAAGTAAACGTCGAGAGTCAGGTGGAAGAAACACCGAGAGTCAGTAAAGGTCAACTGTTTGCAAAGCCGAGGTACCGTTCCGTAAATGATTAACCTTGCTCTATGAGAACTACGACGTATTCGACAGAAAACTGTTAGTTGACACTCACCAGCTTAAATACTGGCATCTGCCTACAGACCCCTGTCACTAAACCTTTCCACCGCCTGCTATACTTTAGCTGAAACTTTATAGGGTTCGAAAAAGGACAAGGCTTTCATTGTCATTTTTAGTAATTTAGCAATAAAGCTTAATAATAACGACATATATACTTTGATTAACTTATTTAAGGAATGTTATCAAAGAGCAATAACACCAAAATCACAAATGAATTCAAATTAAACCTCGGTCTTTCGTTGGGCAATCCGAGCTCCGAGCTCCGAGCTTGCGGTCTTATGTCTTACGGCAGGTTTGTAAGCCTGGCTTGACATGCACATTTCCCTGCTTGAAGGGTGACTAAAAGTTCCTTTAGTACCTGTCCGGGAAATTGCTCGAGTTTGAATGGAAATGCCTTGAAAGTTAACTTTAATAGAACAGTCGGGTCACATTACATCTGTGAACAGTGCTTTACGGTCAACATCTTTATTATCGAAACTGAAGTTTCTAATCCTGAGGGGTCATTCTTTGAATAGAAATTTTGATTCATGCATTAAAGGCACTAGTGTACACTAATATTTCGTATACACAATGAATGCACAGATGATTCGTATCTCTCGATGTGACTAACGATCCGCACTCAGGTAATCTACCTCGTAAGTTAATTAATAACTATGTACGTATTCAGGTGATAAAGTTGATTCTAAAAGACCGGGAGTATTTAATGCAACATCCTTTATTTTCAGCTCAGAGTTTAGGGAGTTTGGAAGCTGCACTCATTACGAATTCAGCTGTTTTCCATTGTCTATATTTCTGTCATTTGGGTTCAAAGCTAACCATAGATTTTTTTTTTATCTCTAAGATGACTTTGACAGTCTTAACTCTATCAATGTTGCTTACAGGTAAATGGTAAAAAATAACAAGTATTTTATTGCCTCGATAGAAAGCTAAACTCAGTGCCTATATTCTCTTTTGCCTTAAAATTACCAATTTGAACCGAAAAAACCTTGCTAAAGGGCCTATAAATTACAGTTTGAAAATTGTTGAATTCGTATGCAGGAAAAAGAAAGAGGGTGGCAAATTTGATATTGAACTTTAAAGGGACCCTTCTGTAGGGGTATTTTATATCTGAACCGACCTTCGAGGGGACATCCTGTTCTTTCATATTTGATATTATCACATGGTCTTTCAATGAATAATTTGACTAACAATAAAATAGATTCATTAAAACACAACAAGATGTGAAACCATTCGGCGGAATAGTTTAAAGATTTTCTACGGTAATATAGGTCACTTTATAATTAAGCATATTTTTGATTACTTTGATTAGCTAATTACTTATGAATGCATATACTTTATCGTAGGAAAATAAAACTGTTCATTATTTCACGGAGTCAGTGCAAACACAGGAGTAATGCAAATATTCAGGAATTAAAGTAACGATTAATGTATAGATTGCGGTTGGCATTTTGGCGTAATATCTTATCTCTTGCATTACAGATTCACTGACTTCTACAACGCCTTATACGACAGAAAACTGTTTCAATGAAATGGTCAGACGATCTGCAGCCTACATACTTGCATATTCGGGACAGGAAGATGCTAATAGTTCCCTTATTACTTGTCCTGGGGATTACCCGAGTGTGATTGGAAATGTTCTTGAAACCATTTCTGTTAATAGCACAAGCAGTCCAGAATTCTACAGTGCGACATGCCTAACGTACATAAATTATCTTGGAAATGACGTTACTGGCCGTTTGACAGATGGAACTTTGAAATATAGTTCTGACTCGTGCATTGAAGTCACCGTTGGAGCGTGGTTGAATTACGTAGACAGGAAGTCGGTTAATAATCGTCAACTCGATGAATGTCATTCGGAGCTGTTTAGAAAATGGATTTTGAACTTGAATGAGGAAAATGCATTTTCTGACATAAACGGAAACACCAACCAATGCATGGATACCTTATCTGCTCAGTGGATTGAATTCTTGACGTTAGCGCTTACGTCTTCCACTACCGAGACCCCCACGACCACCGATGGTCCGGTAACAGTAAACACTGACAGTCCAGTAGCTATAAACACCGACAGTCCGTTAACATTTAACACTGACAGTCCGGTAACAGTAAACACAGACAGTCCGTTAACATTTAACACTGACATTCCGGTAACAGTAAACACTGACAGTCCGGTAACAGGTAACACTGACATTCCGGTAACAGTAAACACTGACAGTCCGGTAACAGTTAACACTGACATTCCGGTAACAGTAAACACTGACAGTCCGGTAACAGTTAACACTGACACTCCGGTAACAGTAAACACTGACAATCCACCATCAGTAAACACCAACATTCCGGTAACAGTAAACACTGACAATCCATCATCAGTAAACACTGACAGTCTGGTAACAGTAAACACTGACAGTCCGGTAACAGTAAACACCAATAGTCCGTTAACATTTAACACTGACAGTCCGGTAACAGTAAACACTGACAGTCCGTTAACATTTAACACTGACACTCCGGTAACAGTAAACACTGACAATCCACCATCAGTAAACACCAACATTCCGGTAACAGTAAACACTGACAATCCATCATCAGTAAACACTGACAGTCTGGTAACAGTAAACACTGACAGTCCAGTAGCTATAAACACCGACAGTCCGTTAACATTTAACACTGACAGTCCGGTAACAGTAAACACAGACAGTCCGTTAACATTTAACACTGACATTCCGGTAACAGTAAACACTGACAGTCCGGTAACAGGTAACACTGACATTCCGGTAACAGTAAACACTGACAGTCCGGTAACAGTTAACACTGACATTCCGGTAACAGTTAACACTGACACTCCGGTAACAGTAAACACTGACAATCCACCATCAGTAAACACCAACATTCCGGTAACAGTAAACACTGACAATCCATCATCAGTAAACACTGACAGTCTGGTAACAGTAAACACTGACAGTCCGGTAACAGTAAACACCAATAGTCCGTTAACATTTAACACTGACAGTCCGGTAACAGTAAACACAGACAGTCCGTTAACATTTAACACTGACACTCCGGTAACAGTAAACACTGACAATCCACCATCAGTAAACACCAACATTCCGGTAACAGTAAACACTGACAATCCATCATCAGTAAACACTGACAGTCTGGTAACAGTAAACACTGACAGTCCAGTAGCTATAAACACCGACAGTCCGTTAACATTTAACACTGACAGTCCGGTAACAGTAAACACAGACAGTCCGTTAACATTTAACACTGACATTCCGGTAACAGTAAACACTGACAGTCCGGTAACAGGTAACACTGACATTCCGGTAACAGTAAACACTGACAGTCCGGTAACAGTTAACACTGACATTCCGGTAACAGTAAACACTGACAGTCCGGTAACAGTTAACACTGACACTCCGGTAACAGTAAACACTGACTATCCACCATCAGTAAACACCAACATTCCGGTAACAGTAAACACTGACAATCCATCATCAGTAAACACTGACAGTCTGGTAACAGTAAACACTGACAGTCCGGTAACAGTAAACACCAATAGTCCCGAAACAGTAAACACTGACAGTCCGGTAACAGTTAACACTGACAGTCCGGTAACAGTAAACTTCACAAACTCATCAAACCAAGGTACTACTCTGTCAAGTATTTCGTCTCTTGCAATCAGTACAACGCCATATACGACAGATACCTGTTTCAATGAAATGGTCAGACGTTTAGCAGCCTACATACTTGAATTATCAGGACAGGAAGACGCTTCTAGTTCCATCATCACTTGTCCTGGAGACTTCCCGAGTTATATGGGCAATGTCCTTGAAGACATTTCTATGAACAGTACAGTCAGTTCGGAATATATCAATGAGCCCTGCTTTCTTGGCTACTTAAACTTTCTCAAAAATGACCTTACTCGCCGTATAGATGCAAACACTTTGCAATATAATTCAGACTCCTGCAATGAAGTCACAGTTGGAACATGGTTAAATTTGATTCACGTTTGGTCGGTTATTGATAGTCCACTCATTGAATGTCAAACGTATCTTTTTAGAAAATGGCTTTTAAACCTGAATGAGAAAAATGCATTTTCTGACATAAACGGAAAAACCAACCAATGCATGGATACCTTATATGCTCAATGGATCGCATTCTTGACGTTATCTCCTACATCATCCACTACCGAGACCCCCACAAGCACCTCCTCAACATCTGCCCCACAGCTTCAAGAAGAAGGATGTTTTAATGAAATTGTTAGACGATCATCAGCCTATATTCTTTCTTCCTCAGGACAGGAAGATGCTGCCAGTTCAATTGTTACATGTCCAGGAAATTTCCCGAGTGTGATGGCAACATTCCTTGAAAGCAAATCAATAAATTCTTCGGAAGGCTCCGAATATATCGCTCCAAATTGTGTTGAATATTATGTTAACTTTCTCGTCAGCGACGTTTCTAACCGAATCAATAATAATTTCATGTATTATACAACTGATTCTTGCATCGAAGCAACAGTTGGCACTTGGCTTGGTTTAGTTAACGTGCTTTCTACTGCTTCTGCCTCGTTTGATCAATGTCATTTGGATCTGTTTGCAAAATGGATCGACGACGTAAAAGGTGAGATAATGACATCAAGTGGTAACAGCACTGATGACCAATGCCTCCAACAAACACTCAATGAATGGATGGATTATTTGAATCCAACTTCAACGTCTCCAACAACAAACGTTTGGACTACAGATGATGTGTCGTTCAACATGACTGATTCAAATATCACATCGACAAATGGTTCTACACCGTCAGGACCGATACCCTTTCCGACGTTACCGCTTACATCATCCATTACCGAGACCCCCACAAGCACCTCCTCAACATCTGCCCCACAGCTTCCAGAAGAAGGATGTTTTAATGAAATCGTTAGACGATCATCAGCCTATATTCTTTCTTCCTCAGGACAGGAAGATGCTGCCAGTTCAATTGTTACATGTCCAGGAAATTTCCCGAGTGTGATGGCAACATTCCTTGAAAGCAAATCAATAAATTCTTCGGAAGGCTCCGAATATATCGCTCCAAATTGTGTTGAATATTATGTTAATTTTCTGGTCAGCGACGTTACTAACCGAATCAATAATAATTTCATGTATTATACAACTGATTCTTGCATCGAAGCAACAGTTGGCACTTGGCTTGGTTTAGTTAACGTGCTTTCTACTGCTTCTGCCTCGTTTGATCAATGTCATTTGGATCTGTTTGCAAAATGGATCGACGACGTAAAAGGTGAGATAATGACATCAAGTGGTAACAGCACTGATGACCAATGCCTCCAACAAACACTCAATGAATGGATGGATTATTTGAATCCAACTTCAACGTCTCCAACAACAAACGTTTGGACTACAGATGATGTGTCGTTCAACATGACTGATTCAAATATCACATCGACAAATGGTTCTACACCGTCAGGACCGATACCCTTTCCGACGTTACCGCTTACATCATCCATTACCGAGACCCCCACAAGCACCTCCTCAACATCTGCCCCACAGCTTCCAGAAGAAGGATGTTTTAATGAAATCGTTAGACGATCATCAGCCTATATTCTTTCTTCCTCAGGACAGGAAGATGCTGCCAGTTCAATTGTTACATGTCCAGGACATTTCCCGAGTGTGATGGCAACATTCCTTGAAAGCAAATCAATAAATTCTTCGGAAGGCTCCGAATATATCGCTCCAAATTGTGTTGAATATTATGTTAATTTTCTGGTCAGCGACGTTACTAACCGAATCAATAATAATTTCATGTATTATACAACTGATTCTTGCATCGAAGCAACAGTTGGCACTTGGCTTGGTTTAGTTAACGTGCTTTCCACTGCTTCTGCCTCGTTTGATCAATGTCATTTGGATCTGTTTGCAAAATGGATCGACGACGTAAAAGGTGAGATAATGACATTAAGTGGTAACAGCACTGATGACCAATGCCTCCAACAAACACTCAATGAATGGATGGATTATTTGAATCCAACTTTAACGTCTCCAACAACAAACGTTTGGACTACAGATGATGTGTCGTTCAACATGACTGATTCAAATATCACATCAACAAATGGTTCTACACCGTCAGGACCAATACCCTTTCCGACGGAGTTTTGTCTTGAAGACATCGTTATAAATTTCTCTGATCATATCCTTCTGCTCTTGAACGAGGAAGACTCACCCTTTTCCGAGTGGACATGCCCAGGTAATTTCTCATCTTTGACTGTCGGACTTTTAGACAATGTCACAGCACAAGAACCAACTGATGTTTCGGGAAATATGTCTTCATATGAAAACCAGACGGAGCCTATAGATCAAATCAATTGCTTACCGCTCTTGACAACTTTCCTTGATAACTCAATTAAGACGGAAATGACCAGCAACAGTTCGCTTAATGTCTCGTATACCTGTATGCAGATGTTATTAAGATCTTCGCTGTTGAGAGTCGAAAACAAAACAGCAGAAGGTGTCGAGTTTACTGAATGCTTCACAGAGCGTTTTCCTAAATGGCTGCTTTACCTTCAAGGGGCGACAGTGGAAAAGGACAAGGAAAACAAGACCGACACAGACCTCTGTGTGATAAGCGTTACAAATCGATGGATACAGAATATACTGACACCACCCATCGAAACAACAACCGAAGCAATGACATCTGAAACTCCTTCCTTCAACATGTCATCGTCTGCTATGCCATCGTCCGCTATGCCATCGTCTGCTATACCATCATCCACCGTGGCCTCGTCCTCTACTTCTGACAGTCCTGGTAAGTTACTGTTTATTTAAAGCCATAAAGTAGCTTGAATATTCAATAAACTCTTGATTTGATGGACCTTCAGTTCATTTCTTTCTTTAAGCAAATACTATGTTATCAAAAGCTATTAATCATGTTTATGCTGGTTAAACGTGTGTCACATATTCTTCAAACGTGAACACTGTTTCAATAAAACATTTGGATTATCTACTACGTTTTTCGAGTTCCCTAAGTACTAAGAATACAATTTTACACTCATCAATCAATGATGAAGGATATTAATTCCTATATTCCAGAAGAGTGTGAGGTTGAACCATGTCAGAACGGAGGCCTCTTCTGTCCGAATGGCTCCAACATATTTGTCTGCAACTGTTTAGGAAGCTTCTACGGAGAGTTTTGTGAACAGGTATGTTTGAGGAATTTTAGATTGAAAGTCAGCTCAAAGATAGGATATTATAGTGGACAATATAACAGAGATTTCTAATGATCTCTTTGTCAATGAATAAATATTTCATTACCTAAACTATTTAGATTTACATATATCTCGAGCTATTTTTGTTTTAGATAACATGCATACCACCTGCTGGGAATAAATATGTTATTTTAGACATGTATTACAAAAGTAACTGAAATAAAGATAACCTGGCAACCCCGATCAGATTAGAGAGGGGTTGGTTATGGGGATCTCCTTCCTTCTCAGGTTTACCACCGTTATTGTTATTGACGCCGTTTTTTATGATACATGTATTACCGTCCTGATTTACAGATTGATGTAGAGGGTGCGGCGGAGGATATCGAAAACCTCGATTTTTCGGCTACTGGGTCTGTCAGTGTCGTGGAAAATGTGATGGATACCCTCATCTCTTCAGCTATAAACGTTGACAACATCGCAGCACTGGTAAACATAAGGATAATTTATACCTATTCGTTGTTAAAATCGTTTTACAGGAAAGAAAAAAATCCATAGGCTCCATAAAGCATGATTGTAAATGAGAACAGCATTCGTAGTAAATAGCTTTAATACACTTGAATACACTTGACAGTTATCAGGCATATTTCCATGTGATTCTACATATAGTTAACGTTAAGTTCGATTTAAATTTAATGAGATTGACAAAAAACACACGTCATATTAAGTTGTGACAAGTTCATATGTCCTTTATGGCTCATCATTGATGTTATATATTGACTTAGCAGTAATGGCAACATTATTTATTCAATCACTAGGGAGATGTTACAAACACAATAGCAAACATCGTGGACAAACTCTCAACTGCGTCACTGTCAGAGGATGAACTGAAGTCAGTGGGAACAAGTACGTACATCAATATGATAAGAACTATTTAACTCTTTATTGTCTTCATTACATCGTGAATTTGAAATGTTCAGTGTTGTCATGACACCTGGCAACTACAATGCAATGCACGTTCAGGCGGCTTTTTTGCCTTAATGCCGAGCGTCAAGCAGAAAAGCAATACCCCAAAAAATTAACGTAGTTTTGCTTAACCGATATTTTATCACTAATCTTACATGGATTGCCATAGTGACTTTCTCGATTACGTTTAAGATTAAGTATAGAAGAAGTAAAGGATGAAGTTGGGCCATTAGAGGTATGTAAAGATTGAAACGGTTCAGGCTCTCCAATATATCCTTCAGGCCAGAATTAGAATACATTTATGTTTTGCCATCATCAAAATCCTGTGCATGTTCGTTTCAGCCCTGTTGGTGGGTTCTGGCAGTCTTCTCTCTTCACTGACAAGTACCCAATCCAACGACTCTTGTGGAGAGAGTGAAATATGTGAGGGGGCACAGGAGGTATTTTCTATTTTCTATCTTCTTTTCAAAGCTGCGAGGTGTTTTAACAACACTTTACTAGACAACTTGGCCTAGATTATGGACAAATAATTCAACAGAGTATAGCAAGCATCTCATGAAAAATCAGCATTAAATAGGCACTCCGTTATTTTTATAACATATTATTTACCTTTGATACGAACCTAAATGTCACATGTGGTGATATAAAATCAAACATCTGAACTTTTCATGTCCAAAAGACATATGTATGACAAATACTGGTTTACTGAAAATCTAAAAACAGCCTTATAAATGCACAGAGGTGAAGATATCACGTTCAATACTAGTCATATAACCAAACAAACACTATCAACTCCTAACTGCCCTCCTGGCTGCTTTAGATTAGTCTATAACATTACGTTTGACTATTTGACGCGCGCCACTGTCCGGTTTTCGATCATAATTGCGACGTTTTACCTTCATATTATCACTGTAGAAGACCAATAAGCTTTGAAATGTGTCTTTTTGGTAACAATCGAAACTTCGCGATCAAATGACACCATTAAATAATTTTGGCAAATATGACTCCATCAACTCGCGGAGTGGCTCTTTAATTCTACGTGTTGAACAAAGGGTGTTATGTGGTTCTTAGCAGAGCTCAATTGACCGGTATATATGTTTAGTTACGGAGTTTGTAAAGCTATGTGTTACTTCTGGTAACTGACTCTATTCACCTTGCCTGAGTTCACTAAACTATACATCTGTTTGGAAGTGAAGACCTTGTCAAAGGTAACCTTTATCAAAAGCTCTTGAATCGGGAGCCAGATTGCAATTTAATACTGAGATGAAGGCAACAATAAAGAAAGGAGCGATGTTGGTTTTTACACCTCCTGACCTTTTGTGTGTGAAATTCAAACTGATACGAGAGCATATACCTACTTCAGAAAAATCACCCCCATCTCATGCTTCATATTGAGAGAAATGCAACATTATTGAACCCGGCTTTTCATGTCGAATCATTTTGCATATTTTCACACAATATGTAATTGAAATATTAAATGATAATATCTTCAAAGAACGAGATGTTTATTCCAAATTGATGACCATAAATTTGATAATTTCTTTAGTTAAGTATAGTGACATGAAAGTCATAAATGACATTTTAAGAATTATTCAATCTAAAAATAAAATTTTGAAGGGATTCCACAGAATTCACAGTCTGACCGTGTTCCGAGGAATAAAAGTTTTCAAGTAACTCCCGTTTACAATTCGTTAACCTTTATCGCCGCTATCGTTATTTTAAACGGGGTGATATGATTGGTCCGCTAATGACAAGGTTTTGTCTGCGCTAAACTGGTGTAAGAACGTGCGAGCAAGGAGGATGCTTTCAGACAGTTATTAAGAGGATAGCCCCTGACAGAATACGTTCGAATCCCGCTAAAGTTAATGTTAAAAAAAACTTTTATTCCTCAGAACACGGTCGATTTTAATCAGACTGACAGAATTCGCTATTCACTTACCAATTTTCTTGAACTTCACCAACCAATAGGGCATAAGAATAAACCGTGGCTATAGAGGTTATCTCCGTCTCGGACCCTGTACTAGTGAAACTTATTTCGATGTAAAGTTTTAAATGCTTTTATAAATCAATGTATCTGTTCAGACTGCCAAGGTAATGGACAAGGTTCTAGGCAACACGGTGAACCTGGGGAGCGTGGTCCTCAAGGACATGACTGAGGGATCATTCGAGGTGAAGTCGGAAACCATGAACCTGACCTTCAACAAAGCCGACACGGAGTCCCTGACGTCCAGCACCCAGGGGGCAGATGTGGCCCTGCCCAGTAGTCTCAGAGACAGGGTCGGGAGAACTGGCATGATGCTGGCGGTGAGGCTAGCTCATTGTTAATAAAAATATTAAATACCAACCGAATTTGTCAAATCCAAATAGTGAAAAGTTATGATATCATTTATGATTGTAACAAATGATTGATTAATCGTTATAACTGTAAAAAATGAAAGAGACTACAATTTTTTTAAATATTAACATATTAGAAATTTAAACTAAAATGTGGCTTGTTTTTACATTAACATTACAAAATAATGTAAAATTGTTTGTGTTTTTGTTTATGAAATGATAAAAATGATATGCAGATTGATGTCATGCAGAGATAGGGTAAACATATCGTGCTTGATTTGCAAAGGAGTACTTGTTAAGCGATTGGTTGTAATTAACTGGAAGTGATTCAAAGAACGATAACCAACTTAAAATGAAGAATATTGTGATTATAGTATCACAGACATCTCCTCCCTTGAGCAGATTCCCCTGGATAGATGTCCATTTCAATGAAAATATTCCTGAGCAAGGATGACAAAAGAATTCATTGAGTGTGACTGTATACATCTGATATGAACTATATCGAAAGTTTAAGTTGTGTCTTGGTAGAATATAAGTTGATTGCACTTTATATTTCTTGTTTCAGAAAATCGACATCAACAAGAACATCTACAGCCTCGCACGAACTAAGGAGAATGTCACGTCTGCTGTGAAACGTCTGAATCTGGTGACGCAGTCGGGAGGTGAGGTGGCAGAGCTTGACCCCGATGACCCGGTAGTGATTGAGGTCGATGCAGATTCAAACGAACCGTTTTCGCCCTTGACTTTGACTACCGAGGGATCGACCTTGACCGCAGTTCAGGAAATAAAACTCGATCGGACAACCCCAATTACGATTGCTGAATTTGAGGTTCCTTCTGGGAAAAAGTTGCTCTGCAGAGGAAGGTTCGGTGAACTACCCCGCCAGTACGAGAGAGACTTCGAGATCATGTTTGAAACTGACGTGAGTACGGTTATAGAAAACGAAAACGTCAGATACCAGCACAGCGACGGGCAGCTGTTCATCATATTCTCCAGCAGCAAGCTCCAAGTGGCAGATGCATTTGTTGTGCTTGAATATTCTGGTGAGTTTATAATGCTAATTTTTTTAAAAGCGGAAGTTTCCTGAAAGCACAAACGTAATCGATATAAAGTAATGTATTTCACAATACCTTGCACATATATGGGAATCTTAAAGCAATTCCGAAGAGAATACCTTCGTATTCTCTTTAATGCATTTTTGTGAAGAAATACAGCCATTTGACACAAATCTAGACTATTGGAGAAAACTTCAAATTCTCAAGTAAACGATAACTATCACCAACCACGAGACGGTTTTCGTCATACTTAGTATTTATATGAAAACTAATACTTCTTATATCTTATATCCCATAATGATAAGTCGTTTGACACCATAACAATCAAATGTAGATTGAACAAGACAGGACAAAATACAGTTTGTAAAGCATGAATAATATAACAAAATCTTAAAGGTTTATCGCAGAATAATGTTTTCAAAATGTCATGCCATTTAGATAGTGAAAAGGCATTATTCACCGTGGTAAACATCGCGGTAGATTCAGATATAGTACCCTTGAGGTTACTTGACATTTCAAGTATTTATTTAGCGATTTGTCTTGTCACAATTTCATGAGATTTCTCCTTAACAATATATATTTGATAGTATGATCTCCATATACTGTATGGTTTAAAGAGCAGGAGACTACTATAACGCTAATGGGTCATCGTGGACCGTGTCGGTTCGAAAACCAAACTACATCATAACGCATTTGTATGACGCATTTGTTCGTTTGCATTTCGTTGATCAACACACCATACGTTTTTGGATAACCTTTGGACTAGACAAAAAAAACCATTGCTTCTGCATGATAAAAATAAAATAAAAGGGAACAGCCTTCAGTCCCGAAAAACTTACCCTCTTTTGCAGGATCTTTTACCGCTCATGACGTATATTTCAAACATTCAATGCCAATTTTTACCGACATTTATGTCATATTTGCAACATTAGAAATGCAACGGTCAGTAATATCTAATTCTGTTTAAGACATATCTTTGAAGTAAATTTCTTTCCCTGCATGTCTTATTAATTAAGTCATTTCATCTCACGTATACTCTGTTGCACGCTCTCCACCGTGGTTCTTCGTTTTCCTGTAGCGATGACAATGTCCGTCATCGATCACAAATTTAAAACATCTCCGACTGACTTCTTTCTTATCATAAATATGTGCGCATCGCAAATGTGAAGAAAACCTAGTCTTCTTAACGATTACGGAAACAGACAAACACTTCTTTGAAACAACCTCGCCGATTGCCGATTGAGACTTATCAGTATGTATGTTTAGCCCACATACCATTGCTCTTGTAAGAGCCGTTACGTTGTAAGTAAAGATTTGTTCAGGCTCTTCTGGTAGAGAATGTCGCATATAAGCTTATAAAACACATTCACAGACGCTGCCATAAGCCCAAGTCGACGAAAGCGATCGTTTTCTAATCCTACCATGAGATCTAGAACTCTGGCTCCGAAAGTTTGGAACGCGGCGACCCTCTCGTGGGACGTTAACCCAAATCTACAGGTATGTACGATATTGCTACTACTTACACGATAAGACTTTTTGTTCCTATAGGAAATTATTTAAAAAATAAACATCATAAGCAATGTTTGATCATCAAAGAACAAATTTATTTAGCAGAACTTTGATGAGATTTGGACAATTTCACTTGTCGATCCAGGAAGTTTGAAAACGTTTTTCGTCATTTTTTCTGCTTCTTCTTATTGATAACAATAATTTTTGAATATTCTGTAATGGTTTCTTGGTTTATATTTTCCAAATAGAGCTTTTTCACTTGTTTACTTTTTAGCTCTCGGGTATCTCGTCGACTGGAAAGGCACAGTTCAAATCGAACTTCTTCGGGACGTTTGCCGTGAGCGAGGTCATCATAGCTCCTACCCCTATAGACTTTAATAGACTCTTCCTAAACTTCGCCACCTATCTTCGGGACAGTCCATATGTTCTTGCCGTCAATTGTTTCTTTATCACCATGACAATAATAATCGCCCTCATTCTGCGTCGAGCTGACACAGTGGACAGAGATTTGGTGAGTAAGTCGTGTATTTCTCGAATAAAACAATGTCATAAAAAAGTTTAACTTTCTCTAACGACCAACACCATTAGATTGTTGCGGTCATCAACTAACTCCACAAGGCATATCTCGCACCTGTTACCGTCATTTGCTAATTAAAATCAAGGACTATCTGCAGTAGGATAGAGAGCGGGCACAGAAAGCAAGTGTCATACTGCAAGACTTAATTAACAACTAATTAAGTCTGGTATGAAATACGCATTGCGTGGAAAGTAGAAAGGTCAACAGACACGGCAATTTGTGATATGGACATCGTCACGTGGCGTACAGGTATGCTTGATTGAAAAGGACCAGTTAGGACGAGGAGTGACCTTATTTAGCAACATAATTAAGAGAACTGTAAATGATTTGAAAAAGAGTGATAGAGTGAGTACGGATGATCAGAGGTATTCATTTAGCTTAAGTACTCGTCTTAGTAAAATTCTGTGGAGGTAGTATTATTTCTATAACTGACGTTAAAAGATTTAAAGTATGAATACTTTCAAACCTTTCAATGGTGATTAATTAAGTTTTATTACCAGGATATGCGTATGAAATATGGACATCATGACAAATAAAATTGCCCTTTTGTGTGGAAAGCAGACAGGCAATTTATCATTTCGCTGCTAATGAATCTATAGTATCTGGTTTTTTCTACGTGTTGAACAAACGGTGTTATGTGGTTCTTAGCAGAGCTCAATTGACCGGTATATATGTTTAGTTACGGAGTTTGTAAAGCTATGTGTTACTTCTGGTAACTGACTCTATTCACCTTGCCTGAGTTCACTAAACTATACATCTGTTTGGAAGTGAAGACCTTGTCAAAGGTAACCTTTATCAAAAGCTCTTGAATCGGGAGCCAGATTGCAATTTAATACTGAGATGAGGCAACAATAAAGAAAGGAGCGATGTTGGTTTTTACACCTCCTGACCTTTTGTGTGTGAAATTCAAACTGATACGAGAGCATATACCTACTTCAGAAAAATCACCCCCATCTCATGCTTCATATTGAGAGAAATGCAACATTATTGAACCCGGCTTTTCATGTCGAATCATTTTGCATATTTTCACACAATATGTAATTGAAATATTAAATGATAATATCTTCAAAGAACGAGATGTTTATTCCAAATTGATGACCATAAATTTGATAATTTCTTTAGTTAAGTATAGTGACATGAAAGTCATAAATGACATTTTAAGAATTATTCAATCTAAAACTAAAATTTTGAAGGGATTCCACAGAATTCACAGTCTGACCGTGTTCCGAGGAATAAAAGTTTTCAAGTAACTCCCTTTTACAATTCGATAACCTTTATCGCCGCTATCGTTATTTTAAACGGGGTGATATGATTGGTCCGCTAATGACAAGGTTTTGTCTGCGCTAAACTGGTGTAAGAACGTGCGAGGAAGGAGGATGCTTTCAGACAGTTATTAAGAGGATAGCCCCTGACAGAATACGTTCGAATCCCGCTAAAGTTAATGTTAAAAAAAACTTTTATTCCTCAGAACACGGTCGATTTTAATCAGACTGACAGAATTCGCTATTCACTTACCAATTTTCTTGAACTTCACCAACCAATAGGGCGTAAGAATAAACCGTGGCTATAGAAGTTATATCCGTCTCGGACCCTGTACTAGTGAAATGGTGATTAATTAAGTTTTATTACCAGGATATGCGTATGAAATATGGACATCATGACAAATAAAATTGCCCTTTTGTGTGGAAAGCAGACAGGCAATTTATCATTTCGCTGCTAATGAATCTATAGTATCTGATTTTTCGAAACTCAAAGAAGCTTTGTGACCACTTTTAAATTACGTAAGTCATTTATTGGAATATTTACTCTTTTGAACATTTATAATCAATTATTACACTATTCTGATTTTGTTTTACTGTGTCATTTCAGTGGAAATATTACCCATTGGTTGACAACAGTGAAAGTGGGCGGTACATCTACACTATTAGCTTGCATACGTCAATCAGGTCGGCAGGGAACCTAACAGCCACGCCCTTCTTTATCCTGATAGGCTCAGAGGGGCGAACAACAAGCAGGCTACTGTCTGACGGATGTCGCAAGGTAAATGTCATTTCCATTAAATCTTCAAATCAATTATCCTTTCCTTTAACCAAGTATTTTCTATCAAATCTGTTGTATTTCCTTCTCCAATTACGTTTTTATCTTCAGAAATGCAATTTTTAACCAACTCTTCCTCTGCTTAGTCAATTCAATTCAGTTATATTCAGTTACGTCAAAGTCATAAGCATTACAAAGGTAAATTATTTCAATCTGAAGAATTTGATTACTCACACCTCTCAACGTTTTGTGACTTCAGAACTTCCGACCAGGCTCCGTGTCCAACTTTTACCTGACCAGTGATGTGGACATCGGCGCAGTGAAACAGATCAAGTTATGGCATGATAACGAGGGGAAGAGCACCAACTGGCATATGGATAGAATCATTGTCAACGATATGCAAAACCTATCTAAGTGAGTGCATTGTAGCTAATTTTACATCTTTAGTTCTGTTAAGTGATATAAAAAATCAAAAGCTGACTCATTTAAATGACTTACTGACAATACTTATCCCGAATGTGTGGTAGTAGTAACCATTTTCTTCCAGAAATTATTACCATTTCAATATTATGATTTGAGCTCAGAAAATGTTGTGTTGTGTATGTCTTACATTTGCACCTTCCCAAATATAGCTGTTTCTAGGAATCATACGGATGATCTACATTTATCTTTGTCATTTCTTTTGTGCCAGGCATTTAACGAAGCTAAATAATAAGAGGAGAGATCAGGTCTAAATTTAAACGAGGGATAAGCTAAAACGTCTTTTTTGTTTACATCAATGTTCTTAATAATTCATAGTAATGTATTGATGCTCCGGATGCACGTTCTCATTCTAAAACTAATGCAATAATGTTCCAGATACGTGTTCTTATGCCAAAAGTGGCTGTCACTAGAGAAAGAAGATGGCAGGCTCTGCAGAACCTTCACAGCCTTTACCGAAGACGACAAACCAGACCTGCTTGACATAGTGGCCAAACAGAAGCTGTTTGATGATCATCTCTGGCTGTCATTGGTCAAGAGACCAACCTTCAGCCGCTTCACACGAGTACAACGATTTCTGTGTGCCGTTGCAATGTTATTCCTCTCTATGATTACAAGTGCCATGTGGTACGAAGATTATGACAGCGCATCGAAACAGAGTTCCGGTTTGGAAATTGGACCAATAAGTCTCAACATCAGACAGCTCTTTGTCGGTGTGATGTCTTCGGTGATCATCGTAATTCCTGGGATCATCATGACAATAGCCTTTAAGAGGAGGAAATTCAAAGGAGAAGTGATCAAAGAACAGACTGGATGTTGTAGTTTCTTTGGCTACTTCTCCGGAAAGAAGCTCTTCCCTTGGTGGTTCATCTTCATCGGCTACTTCCTCGTTGTTGCTGCTGTAGGAGCCAGTGCCTTCTTTACCTTCATGTACAGCCTCCAGTGGGGCGGGATCACCTCTCTCAACTGGCTCATGTCCCTCGTCTTTAGCACCAGTGGCAGCACAGGGCTGGTGGAGCCTGTTAAGGTTAGTTCCATTGGTATTCTTTTAAGGTATGTAGATATGGATCACATCGACCATTCTCTAATCGTTGTAGGTTTTGAACTTTGTTTAAAGATGCTCCCAAATGTTAATCCAGCGGAAAGATATATCTCATGATGGGGTAAGCGTGTCCCCAAAGCGTCGATTGATATACATGAGTTTTCAATTGAGATCAATCTCTTAAAACATATAGTATCATAACCTGTAATTATATATAGCGGAATAAAATTTTAGATTATATGAAATCATCTTTCGTCTTATAAATCATGAAGTATATCACGGTGGTTTTGACGGTTTGGATACTCCATTCATGAAAATTGATGAAGTAATTTACAAGGTTTTGATTATTTTTGAAGACATATTTTTAAAACAAATAGAAGATTTCACGTTTCTCTGCGAATGGTATAAATACCGTATTTTGTGAAGCATAAATCATGCAAGGACACTCGCGGCATCGCTATGGCGAAAATGTCGGTAGTTTTAAAAGAGATACATGATTTTCGACTAGAAATTGAAAACACAAAAGAAATAATCAAAGTCGGCCAGAAGCCGACTGCTATTTTGACGAAATCTTAAAAGACATTACTTACAGTTTAAAGTTTTGTAATGGATCAATATACTATATTTTAAAATGTCTCATTATATCAAAAAATTCTTACAGTATTGCTAAATAAGATATGACACTGAATGAATGACGCTGCGTTTGTCATTGAAATGATTTTACATAAGATTCTTGTCAATTTAACCATACAGATAATCGTGCTGGCTGTTGCCCTGTCGAGCGTGTTCAAGAAGAGCGCAAAGGAGGACATTGCGTCAGTCGCTCCTCTACAGCTGGAGAAAATGAACGTCATCGGACAGGGTGAGAGATTCTTGTAGCTTATCACGATTGTCACTGATATGCTTCATTACGAAAGAGAACAAATGACTGTGTTTTACTCTAATGTGGCAGATGTCATATGATAGGCCAATTAAAATCATTTACTTTATTGTTTGAGATAACTATCTAATCATAAGAGAATAAAATCGTATGTCAAATTTCCCAATTGAACGCATTTCAAATTGAAATTGTCCCATGCTAGTTACTTATTTGTATGCACTTGTCAAATAATTTAGGTAGCATGATAATTTAAGTTATAACATTCCGTCAAGGGTGTCATATAGGGATATACTATTCCCGCGAAAGGTTTTATGCAACGAGCGAAACGTTACGTCACCCTTGACGGAATGTTATAACGAATTTATCTTACCGAATGTCTTAATGTGTTATTAAAAAGACAAACAGAAATGAACAACACCTATGAATTTATTTATTTATAAATACTCATTATTATTATTATTATTATTATAACCTGATCACCTGACTTTGATTGACACTTGTCACGTAAGACAGTGATAAATGACACAATGTCAACCGCATAATCATTACCTCATTACCTACCTGACAGTAAAGACGAGAGAAATTCCCGAACCACCGGACGACAACTGTGAGGATATCGTCAAGCGTCGTCACCAGCTGTTCCAGAAGACTAAACTCGTCAACATTGGTAAGAAAAGTCTTTCAAAACAATATACAATATTCAGTTTTCAGTAGTTCCCGCAAATGTAACAAGTACTCACTACGTTACAAAGCACCATTGAGACAAAAATTCTGTTTAATGTCGACCGTGTCCCGAGGAATATAATTTGAAATGTAATAATTGGGATGCTGTGTAGAGGGAAACCCCTGATAGAACAACTTCTAGTTACGTTGTTCTTGACCAGAATATGTGTTGCTAAAGTTTATCACAAACAAGGAAGATAATTCGTAAATTTCCGCAACATGTTGAAAATGATATTCTCGTTCTACTTAGGCAAGAGTCTACTGGCCAAGCTGGCGCTGGTTGGTCTTCTCCTGGTCATCTGTCTGCACAGCGAGGTGCTCGACTCGTACAGGCTCAACACCTTCGTCAGGACATACGCCGCAGAGTCCTTCATCTCTAAGGTCTGAGACTTCGTTCTTGCCATTCACTATTCAACTAGATTTACACAGAATAGAGATTTTACATGTGGCTTAAATGGGAGCCAATATGCCTCATCTCCTTAGTAAAGTTCAAATCACCTTCTAAAGGTTTTTTTGTATCTATACGATGCCAATGAGATGTAAACGAAAACGGCCTATAAATGTTAAAATGTTAAAATTCAGCGTTTAATGTACAAGTTTTATTAGTTAAACGACCCTCTTGACACTAACCGAAATTACGGTTGAAACAATGGTACACGCCGCCGTCCGGTTTTCGATCATAAATCAAGACTTTAACCCGTTGTTGTCACTTTGATTTTTTGAAACAGCAACTATTTCTTCATAAAATAACACCATTCATGAAGTTTGATATAATCGACTCAAACAAAATACTCCGTGCCTCCTTAAGGGCATCAAGAACGGCTACATAGTTTATTCAATATATAAGGCACGGTTTGCACTCATTGACACGTTTCAATCTTCCGCTGGCTCCAGAATGTAGGCCAGCGAGGCGACGTGTGGGTGTGGCTCAACTCCACCTTCATACCGTCCATGATCCCTAAGTACAAGTACAACAACGACCTCATGCCCGTGTACGACCAGCGCTTCGCCAGTGACGGCTCCAACATCAGGATGGGGCCGATCAGCCTCCGCCAATACAGGGTCGTAGGTTCGTTAAACTTCTATCTAGTTTGATATTGTGGGAGAGTAGTTTTGATGAAATGAAAACAAGATTGTTTTATTTTGATTAATTTATTTATTTCACTTTAGTAATTTCACCTACGATATCATGAAATACGAAAGTTGATCATCCAATTATTATCCTTTTAAACCTTCTATCTATTTGTTTTATCCATTTTCGGTGTATCTTTCCTACTAAGCGACGAATGACCAGTTTCATCCACCAATGATTGTCCCCATGCACATACCTTTAATAAAACATTAAGTTAAAATTACGAAAACATAGCCATAAAGTACCTTTTTCCGCGATCTTCCATTATAATTCTAGATTTGTAGCTTTATTGGTTTACACCAGATTCCTGTGAGCATAACATCTTAACAAGGCGATACCAGATGCCCATGCTTTGTACTCCCGAGTACAAGGCTTCCACTGCTGAAATCAACACTTTCAAGGAAGGTAATTTATCAATATATTTTTGTAACCTGTTTTCAATGAACAGCGAGATGATATATTAATTATCTAAGTTTATTATTTAGGAAATTTATAACAGCTAGACGTGACACCGTAAAGAGGCTTCTCAGAGCGCCTCAAATCTAAACATACCCTTGCATAACAAAAATATACTGATAGAAAAAACTAAATGACAACCTTACCGCATGATTGTATATTTAATATCATATCATATATTAATAACTATATAAATTACTTGATCATACAGAACACTGCTAAAAAGCAATTTTAATCCAGACTGGTTTAACTCACAAAGAAAACATAATCATTTGATACATCAAAATTAAACATGTTGACATGTATGAAGCTATAACATAGTATTTACACGTGGCAGGATGGACATCGTGTCACAACACGACCTGTGCTGAGGTTCCCTTCCGGCTGACGCTGAGTTCTGGAGGCAGTACGGTGGATACGGAGGGCACCTTCGCAACATACGGAGACGGAAGCTACATCGAGAGCTGGGACGAGGATCAGACGTACGCCCTGAGTCGCAGCACCTTTCTGTCCTACAACGACTGGCTGGACATCAACTCGAGAGCGCTGATTGTCGAGTCTTCCCTCTACAACCCAAACGTTGCTCTCTTCACAAGACTCCAAGTCCTCTTCGAGTTCCCGACTATTGGTGGAGTGACCTACAACGTGGATGTGAAGTCTGCTAAGCTGTACCCCTACACGACAGTTTGGGACTACCTGGTGCTGTTGTTACAGATAGTCTTCATGCTGACGGTGCTGGTGAGGCTGTGCATGTTCTTCAGATCTGTGCTCTGCTGTAAGAAGAAAATGGATAGTGGCAGTGCTGTGGTGTTCGGGATCGAGATGCTGCTGTCCCTCACTGCCATGGCGGTGTATGGGGTCAAGATCGACAGGACAATATTTACAGTGGAGGAACTACATAACAACCCAGGTTTGATAAAGGAGTTTCTTTTTTTCACAATTTGGTTTAAACAAAGCTTGAATAAAGAATAATGATAAAGTTGGGTCATTTAAAATGATATATCTATCTAGTGCCTCATATATAATGATTCAAATGTGATAACATGCTTTATACATATGTTTATTACTTCAACGTTGTTGACTCAAACACAAGTTAAACTGTATCCGCATCCCATTTTTCGATTGTTCTACTGAAGTTTATACTTTAACATTGCTATATCTGCAATAGTGCCAATTGAACGTTTCGGATCGAGTCTCTTGGAGTCCTCCCTTGGAGTCAGGTAACAACAGTCACCACTGACCGTACCAACGTCTTCTTTTATTACCTATTTCATTTTCCATTCTTACAGACTCGTATGTCTCGTTCGACCTTGTGTTTCTGCTGGAGGACGTGTTCCGCTTCACCCTCTCCATGACTCTCTTCATCCGCATCCTACATCTGCTGGAGCCCCTCACCTTCAGCCACAGTCTCTTCGTCTTCAGGTCCACCGTCATCGCCGCCAGACGGGAACTCCTCTCCTTCACTATCGTGCTCCTCTTCGTCGTCACTGCATTCGCCTGTTTCTTCTACCTCCTTGAAGGTCCAGTAACGTATGATATAAGGTCTATGGGAGTTATGTATCTCACCCTCTTCCAGACTCTCCTTGGCATGGTCAAGTCCAGCCAGTTCCAATTCCAGGAGACGGGGCTGGAGCTCTATGTCAAGCAGTACGCCTTTGTGATCTTCTTCTTCTCCGCGACTCTGATCCTGGTTAATATCGCCATCATTATCCTGAGCACGGACCTGTCCGCCATGCAGGGTCACAAGGACTTCTCGGTTGGTCCTGGGTATGACCAGGAACTCAACGACTACTTTTGGGAAATCGTCAGCACATTTTTGAAGAAGTTTACCATTCAGTCTAAGCAAGAAATAGAAGAGGAGAAAGCTAAGTTGGGTTGGTGATACCATTATAAGGACTTGATATATCTGGCATTTGGAACTTGGTCATTATGTAGTTTGTGTATTATTGTGAAGGTTTTTTTGTCATGGATTGAACTGGTGAGCATGTTAGGAACACTCGAAAAAAGAATGTTAACTTATAAAGTAATTATCTTTTAATATGATATTATATATATATATATATATATATATATATATATATATATATATATATATATATATATATATATATTATATATATATATAATTAATGATGTCAAGTAACACAATACTTCTTACTTTACAGACTCCATTGACCATTATCCAATATTGGAAAAGACATCAAAGATACAAGATAAGGTTTGTTATTTGATTGTTTATTTCGTTTAGGTACATGTAGGCCATTGGCCCATGGTACATATCATTGGTCCACAGATTTGTGATAATTAGTCGCATAGAGAAAAACATGGCAATACGTTTCATCGATTCCTTGTTAGAACTGGACAGCAAGAGGTTAAATTTATGTATTGAAGGGTTAACAAATTACTTATGATGTATAAACTGGTTTCTAAGATTTCTGTAAGCGTTACAAACCAGTAAAAATGATATTCATTTTCAATATTACCACTCTTACATATTGTGCATATCCTTTGATTCCTAGGAACATTATGATACCTTCCTGTTTCAATGTCATAAATTATGGGAACTACAGCGGAAACGTCCTAAACTGTTTGAAATTTATCAAAATTAAGTGATAACAAATATGGCTCGATGTTGAAAACAGTCTTAAATTGGTCATACACAAACATCAGAGCGGTATGCCCATTCCGTTCATAAATAGCTTTTAACCTAAATTCAAATTCAAACGTTGACTGGAAAACCCCAGATATAGTCAAAACCATAGGTATAGAGCAAATATTTATTCTTAGATGCCCAGTTAGTCTTACTCCGTGAAGCATCCAGATGCATCATATTATAGCCTTTCCGAGGGAACCGAGATTTTGGCATATTCAAAAGTTTACAACACTATGACAAACAACGTTTAAAAACCGAAATATTGTGAGGATATTTTCTACACTCTCCACGAACGCAGTGATCAGCTGTATCTTCCACACTCTGTGCAGTCATTGGGTTTCAACATAGTTTAAGTTCGATGTGTTTATGATTAAACAAGTTGTTATAATTATATGATGAAATATGGTAAATTGATATCATGAAAACTTCTTTCTTATTTAAATTTCATTTACAAATTTAAAGTATCTTTTCTTAACAGCTGGACGAAATAATGTGCAAATTATCTGTCAACAACGATGAGGATTTGTCCATTGCTGCCCAGCTTGCAAAGAAAGCATTTCTTGGTTTATACGGTGTTAGCAACTCAACAGTCAGGGATCTGACAGAGGTGAAAGTCGAGAGCGTGGACAGAGCAGCTCTGTACGCTGATTCAAGCATGGAAGCCATGCCCAGCCCTCGTCTAGTGAAGGAAATGGACCCGGAAGTGACCAAACGGGTCTTCTATGCAAGGAGAGCTTCTATTGAACCAAACACTATATCCATAAGGTGGTATATTATTTTGTTTTGTGGATTTTGAAGTCAGTTCCACGGAATTGATCAATTTCACGTTAAACCGTGTATTCATAACGCGTTGTTGAAAATAATTCTAGATTACATTCAGTTGCTCAAAAACAGATTATGAAACCGTAGTTACTATTAGACATGATGACGAGAATAACAGATATTTCATTAATTCTTTTATCCGCTTGTCTCGAACCATAATAACAAATTGCAATAATTTTTATAAAATCATAATAAAACTTTAAATCCAATACTTCGCCAGAAGATTTCCAATAGAATCGTCAATGTCTTTACGTCTTGACAGTGCCACATGGTTGGCTGACTAGTAATTATATTCCCGATTTAAGAACTGAGGAAAACATAGCTTACAAATTTATACTTGAGTTTGACACTGAAATTCTAGATATGTAATCAGACGAAAGTCTGCATTCTTACTGTGTTTCTGTCAATATGTTCTTAGTGCTGACTTTGTGTGAGAGTGTATGAGGTTGGTGGGATGTGGAGGGGCGGGAGTGTATGAGGTTGGTGGGATGTGGAGGACCGGGAGTGTATGAGGTTGGTGGGATGTGGAGGGGCGGGAGTGTATGAGGTTGGTGGGATGTGGAGGGGCGGGAGTGTATGAGGTTGGTGGGATGTGGAGGACCGGGAGTGTATGAGGTTGGTGGGATGTGGAGGACCGGGAGTGTATGAGGTTGGTGGGATGTGGAGGACCGGGAGTGTATGAGGTTGGTGGGATGTGGAGGGGCGGGAGTGTATGAGGTTGGTGGGATGTGGACGGGCGGGAGTGTATGAGGTTGGTGGGATGTGGAGGGGCGGGAGAGTATGAGGTTGGTGGGATGTGGACGGGCGGGAGTGTATGAGGTTGGCGGGATGTGGAGGGGCGGGAGTGTATGAGGTTGGTGGGATGTGGAGGGGCGGGAGTGTATGAGGTTGGTGGGATGTGGAGGGGCGGGAGTGCTTATGTGAGCGTGCATTTTATGTTATTCATGCTAATTTGTGTTAATGTGATGTAAATAAAACTTGTGTTCAATTCCTCTTTATCTCTTAACAGCCTTAATGATGCTGCCGGAACCGGAAGTATGACAATATCAGAGTTCGGGTCCCGACAATTGACTAAAGAGCCTATCCAAATTCAAGACGTGACGGAAGCCGAGAATTCCAAGATTCAGCATGCCTCTCTGATTCTCTTTGGGAAAGTCTTCAGACTGAATAGTTCCGTCAAAGACCAGGTAGGTATTTGTGTTCATGAAAATACACTGACGTAAACATCATGGGCTACGTTCAATTGGTCACTTGATAGAGACACACGATGAGTTTTAGGAATCACATGTGTCAAACGTCATCGATGGTGATTGATTGATTGATTGAATAAGAACGAACTGTTGCTGCCTGCAAGGTTGATATTTAAGACCTATTATTTCAGATTATTTGCAAAAACGGACATTGTTTCTCAAATGGCGTACGTCAATTAGTCAAACGTAATTGAAATTAAATAGTCGTCAAAATCTATCCAATACAGTCAAATGGCATTGGAATTGATAACGTTTTATATAACTTGTATTCTTGTAAATGAGACATACGAGTTTCGCTTTTGCACAAGGCTGTTGTTTTGATTTTAACTTAAGAAAGTTATAAGCCACATATATTTGGCGTTTTAAGATGAACATTCATATCAGAAAACAGGGTGTTTGACACAAATTAAAATCAAATCTGGGTCATGCAAAGCACGGAGAGGCGATATACTTAAACTCAAATTGATCCAATGTCAACTAAATATAGTGATATACTTTTCGCCTGTACTACCCGAAAAAGTAAACTCTGTGCAAGTGCAGATACATTGGTTCGAGTATAACAATTTAGGATCACTTCGTTATTAACACTGGATTTGTTATTCAAAATGTATTGTATTTTTATTTTTACAGGGTTTCAACATCAAAATCGTCTTCTTGTTATCGAAACACCCCCGTGCCTATGAGAAATTGAGTATAGCGGTCAAGGGTCAAGGTTCAACGCAGTGGACTCGTCTAACCTCAACAAGTGACCTCGGAAATGTAAACGTAAGATTAGCTCATCAATTTCACTCGGCACTTTCGGTCGCAAAAAATGTCTAAAACGTCAATAATGTTAATCCAAATAAATTATTCTTCACGCGTATTCAAGTATTCTTTTTAATATCTTTTAAGTTTATTGACTATACTATCATATTTCTCTTTCGTTTTGCATATCTAAGCTCATTTTCTGTAGGAAAATAGGTAACTGCTATGATTAATTTACTGCTAGTTATCTAATCTGCTGTTATTACAAACACAAAGAGAAATACATCAGGCGGTATTGAAAAAAGAAATAGGGCCTATACAACTACTCCTTCTATACTCTTGGAAAAAAGTTTACAACACCCATATATATCAATGCATTTTTTTACAACCAGTAACACACCTAAGTGTTAATATTTATGTGTAGACTTGTAAATGTATTTCTATCTGTTTTCTACAGAATCCCTACACGACAGTAACAGCTTTTAATGACTACCTTCCGGAGCACATGGCATGTGTCTCAGACAAACGAATCTTCAAGCAGCTCATCACGCCCTCTGGTGTCGAGTTTTCACTTCCGTTCGAACCGAGGTCTAAGATAACATTTGATAAGGGTTGTGTCCCGTCAGAGTGCGCGGTTACTTTCACGGTAAGAAAATAATCAATCTCATTAAACCCAGGTCGAACTGAACAATCGTACCCACCTAGTTTCGACCTTAGAACCGTAGCTTGAGCTTCTGTCGATTATACAATCGGAGATCACGTTTGGTGATATTGAGTGTAATGTGAGCATTAGTAAATCAATAACCATGGTTTGACTTCAATTTTTTTTATATCTATCGTGCGTTCTTATCATTTTCAGAAATTTATTATTTCATAAGCATGATTGTTTAATACTTTAATTGTGAGATAATCATTTTATCATGTTTATCGATTCATATGCTGCTCTGATTAATGATTAAAACATAACACTTTTGTCTTCGAATTATTTGTTAGGAAAATCTTAACATCAAAAATAAACAGTTAAAAACTTTTGTTTTTGACATTGATTAAACATATCGGACATCAGATAGAAAAAAATTGTTTCTGACATTTCCCTGTTGTTTATGAACGCCATTACTCTAACTTATGTCCATGCCTATCACAACCTTCATGGGGATCAGTTATCATGAAATTTTACTAGAAAATGCCTAGTTCGTTAACAAATGATGCATTACGTTTCGCTCCAGCTGATACCACACCGCCCGTACCCAGTGATGCAGATAAGCCACAACGGAAGTGTGCAGCTGCCTGTCAAAGTCCAACTACCAGCTATATATCCTGAAGGCGACAACGGTAAGTTGTGTCATATAGGACGTAACCATCTTACCTCATGACCCATATGCACGTAGTACCCGTAGACTAAGGCGACCGTAGCTCAATGTTTTAGCAATGGGTTAAAGGGCGCCATCAGCGCTAAGAGTGTTTTGTGAAACGAGGGGAAGGTGACCATCTTCCTTCAGAACTTAAGTATAATCCTTAGCATTAATGTATGAAAAAGGCTAGGTCAGGGTATCGGTGAGACTTGTTTGTAGCTGGTGACCATAGTGCTTCATACACGAACCTCCTAGATCTTCATCTCCTAGATCTACTTCACTGTAAATAAGAAAATCAATATGATATATTGGGGATGGGTTTAAATGCAAATGGTTATTTTTATCTGAGATATGCAAACATTTCTAAGAATTATTTGTTATTAGCTGCGTCTCTCCACAGAGGACGAGGATGATCCAATAGTCATCACCAGCATGGCTGACAAGAAGTGGTGGATCGTCCCCTCTAGGACCCAGATGGACGATGCCGTGGTCACATTCAATGCAAACCTTGCTCCAACCAAGTAAGAAAGACGGATGAATAAGCAATATCGCTTCTGAAGCCACTTATAGAATTGAAATTACCCACAGAGCGTTTAACACCAACTAACTCACTCTGGGTCTGTAATTTCTGTGAAAAGCGTAAACATTTCTTTCTTATGAGAGAGGAAATAGTACAATATTGAAATGTTTACAAGATAAGAGCCTTGATTTGAACACGTCATTATTGACCTTGACAACACTTTAATCGTGATTGTCTGCCACTCTCTCCTTTGAATTTTGTAAAAACAGGTGACGTAGACTGCATTGAAAAACATTTCGGTTCCAGCATTCCGTCCGCAATTTGGTGTTGAAGAAAATAATATGAAAAACGCCGCTTTCCTTTTCCTAATTTTACAACACAAAAAGGACGTATATGTATATGGTTAGGTTCTCCATACATTTACAAATTATTTATAAAAGAACTTATAAACAATGCCAAGGCTTTTCAAACCCGTATCGCCGATGAATGGCTTAACTTCTCATGCTTTTATAGACCTCCAGTGACGTCATACCATTGTCTTATCAGGGCCTTCTTTTGCCGACTAATATATAAACTTTTGTTTCCGGGCATTCCTGGGGTAAGCCCAGGTCATTCCTAGGGTAAGACCCAGGCATTCTGCAAGAAATCCCGGGGGATTATCTTTAGACATGCCCTCTGTGCTGGGAAATTGTATTGAATATTTTCCAATGATAAAATTTACTTTTTTTTATTAAAGTCAAAGTGTAAACTTGTTATTACGTTTGAAAAATCGTCCAAATCTTAATTCCCCATTTGCAAATGTTAATGGCCATATGCCGTCTCGAACCCACAAATTTCACAATCTCAAGCCCTGGATCCGATTCTCCGACTACTGAGCCATTGTGACAGAGCTGCATGAAGCAGTAAGTTAGTTCCTTTTATAACAAAGGTCTGAGTGGTTTGCTATTTTATATTTTTATGTATGATTATAGGTAAACTAAGGCTAAGAATATTTTTTTTATAATTCTTACAAATTATTTGACGGTCTAGGGATTTCTAGTCGATTTCAAAGTGGAAATCACGCGAGTCAACGTACCACTGCAGATAAATGCTGGCCGCACGTGCAACGCATACCAAGGCTAACGCGGCTGCGTTTGCGCGATGCGTTTCAAAACCGAAAACACAAATGATCGCCTCACAATGACTTTTCATTCCACCACTTAATATTTGAGTACAAAATTCTTTTCCCGCTGTTTCTGTTGTTTCATAAGTTGGATCAAAACCTCCCCCTCGGTTTTGTTTGAGAAAGTAAGCCCTCAGTCTCGGGAAATTGGGGCGGGCCTATCGGCCCTTTCCAATTTCCCTCTGCCGAGGGCTTACTTTCTCAAAGAAAACCTCCAGCTCGGTTTTGATCCTTAACGTCTACGTTGAGTGAGTGTGCGCTCTTATTTATCTATTTGTCGAATTATGATCTGCCAAAATGTTACCTTCAGTAACATGTTTCAACTGGGTTATGTTATAATCATGCACAAATAACATAATGCATAAACTTGAATTTCCTTGAATTTCGTTTCTACAAAATAACCCAAATCGAAATGTACTTTTAAGTCATTTTCTATTCATGTTTTCAGCATCAAGGTCGCGTATTGTGTCAAACTCTCTGAAATTGAACAGGTTAGTAGACACAAAATACATTTAAAGGAGGGAAATCATTCAAAGTAAACTTTTGTTCGATGGACAAAAAGCCCATAACAGATAAAAGGGCGGATATTGTATGTGGAGGGCTTGGAGTTGCCATATTGCAAAGGATATTACCTGAATTTCCAATTTCTAAATAATACAAATCCATTTAGGATGCAAATAAAAGAAAGAGTCGTTAATAGGCCTATACCATATGTAAGATAAAATTTGATAAGCATGTTATCAATCTATGTAGAAATTTCATATTTCTGAGACATATGCTATTTCAAAATCCCTTTTTCTATGTCAACAGGTAAAACGTGGCAACTCTGATAAACCAGGTGAGATAAATACGAAGGAGATTCCCTAATGATGTTTATGAACAAGATTTTAAGGTCAATCTAAAATAGACTATATGCGTTCCCGGTAGCAAACGTAACGGGTATTATAGAAACAAAACGATCATCTATCCGAAAGATCATTTCAGGAATAGATAAGTAACAAATTGGAAAGAAATCCAAATATACGAGGTATGGCTAGATAAACTGAACAATTTCCACAGCGAAGCACAACTAGCTCCAGTCGTCACCTCTGACCAATCTCAGTCTTAGCCCCAAATTCCGTGGTTTGAAAGAAGTACCTTATTCAGCGATACGCTGCGACCATCATACGATTACAGAAAAGACTATCGAATTCTGCCTCAGGATGGTAGAGGGTTGACAACCCGAAGTTTTGAATTTGCTGCAAGGCTAAATTAAGAAAGTGATTTGGATAGGTACAATAAACTCCTTGCAAGAGCAGTTGACAGTATAATTATATCTATATAGCCGTGCGGGGGAACTTGACAATAAGTTTATATCTATTGAAATTGACAGCACAATTATGCCAAGATAACCATGCGGGGGAACTTGGCAGTACAATTATGCCAAGATAGCCACGCATGGGAGCTTGACAAAACAATTATAACAAAATAGCGATGCGGGTGAACTTGACAGTACAATCATGCCAAGATCTGTTTGCTCTCCAGATTTCTTGAGCTCTGATACCCTGTGTGGAATCTGTCGGATGATCAACGAGTCGTGGGGTGATCTGGCGAACGCACTTGGCATGCAGCAACCACATATCTACATGATGATGACTAACCTCCAGAGTCAGATACCCGTCAATCCGTGTCGTCACATGCTCACCTTGTGGAACAAGCAACTTCCGGTTGCAGCTGATAGGGTAAGGTACAGTTGTTATGCACTGTCCTCGTGTTAAGGCGTGTCTCTTTCCTTATTAATACATCTCTTGGAGAGGTGTGAATCTGTTATACTATATGTATAAGTGTCTTTCAAAATGTTTTCATGTTCACTTGGACTTATTCAGTTTAGGCAAAAACCAAAATATTTGAGTTTTTGTTTTATTCACAGATTATTTTCCAGATATAAAAGAGGTTTCATTCCATTAAATAAATAGAGTTTACTTCCCCGCCGAGATTCGGAAATTGTTACATTAATAATCCTAGATAATGCTAATTTCAAATAAAACATTGTAGATCAAGATCTTGCCAACTAATTAGATTACAGAATATAATGTACTACATTGTTCTTTGCTTCCCTCAGATGCGATACATGAAAGCTGCACTTAGGAAGATCAAACGCTTTGACGTGATCGAGTGGATTGACAATCACGAAGAAACCCCTCGCCCTTCAAGTAAACAAAAAGGTACGTGGCGTCCAATTCTCTCCCCACAGCGGTAGCTCCGCAAGTAAGTCGCATACAACCTCTGGCTAATACAAGCTCTTTTCGGGCTTTCATGCGGATTCCTCTAGCGTCAGAATACTGCAACAAATCCACCTATAATATTTTAGCCAATGAAAGCAACGCATACGTGGATAACATATATGTTGTCACACAGGTCTATGCAATGATGCAGTCGTTCTGTAAAGAAGACTAAAAGTGCAAATTCAGAAATAAAAGAGGCGTTTTGAATGATGACCTTTGAAACGGCGTCGCTGATTGCAGAACTAACTTTGATGCATCCAATCAGGCTTCCACCAATCTATAGAATCTAGACCGAGAAACGCAGACAGAGGTTGTGCAGGAATTTGTGACGGGACGTCTGTTGGGAGAGAATGATGATGTCAACAATGTTAAGAATGTTCACCTACACACAACTTGCGCCTTTCCAAGGGTTTTAAAACATATGGCCTAAAGGTCAGATATTGCTAGATATTGCTGTATCAGGTTCACAAAGTGGTTACTAGTGACGGGCAACAGCCTTGCTTCATTGCGAATAGGGTTGTTTGATTGCAGTTCCCCCGTCGGCGATTAGTACCATGAGGCCCCAGATATCTGATTTCACCTTCTAGCCGCAGTATGCTGATGAATGTTATTAGATGTGCTTACATTAGCTTTCATGCCATCTTGAATTTGACATTCGTTGTATGTTTTCTTGTTGGTTATAACCTCAGAGTTATCGTTCAGGGGGCCGGGCGGGGGTAGCACAGTGGTTAGCGTAATTTGCTTCGGATAAAGAGGTCAGGGGTTCGAATCCTGCCAATAGGCTTGACAACTTTGTCTGCAATAGAGAACTGTACTACATGAAGTAAGACTAAGGTGCAATGTTTCACTGAATTTCACTAAGAAAACGGGTTTTTTTTATATTTCAGATCTGAACAAGCTAAAGGCATTCAACACTGTTATCAGACACCCCATCGTGTGTGAAAATTGGCTGCGTTTGGCTGAAGCATGTTGTCTTCACCAAGAGGAGATAACTCTAATTGACACGGACGTGCCCAGAACAGACGCAGAGAAAGCCTTCCTGGTTCTATCAAAATGGTCTGAAAAATATCCAATTTTCAATGTAGCGCCGCTACAGAAGATTTTAATGCTAGCTGGCTATCCGCATATCGCACGTAAGTAACGTACACTGACAAAAGTTAACTTTATTTAATCCTCATTATGATGATATATGATAAAGGAATATGAATATGCATAGATCATAATATGAGAACAATAAATAAAGCAGTATAGAATATGGTTTTCCCATAAGCTTCCTAAATAATGAATTTGAGAGATGAAGCTTATTTCGAAGATTTTCGAAACATGAAGTTGGTAACAATTTATCACCATTGTAATTCTAATGAAACGGTTGACATGTTTTATGTTTATCACTGTAAGTAAATCTAAATGAACAAAAGGATCAGCGATAACATGACGAGAATCATAGTTATATCAAGTCAATGTATTATGTCAATATTTCATTCAACATTATGAAAAAGATGATTTTCTCAAAATTCTGAATTTTGATACATCAATAAAAATGTACTGTTTACCAAGTCTTTAAAAACAGTTCATGCTTTCTTTTATTTATTGTTAAATAACATTTAAACAATTTTATTGTCAAACACGTTTTGAAATATAGGCTTTGATTGACATAAGCATTTAGTGTTGAAATTTAATTATATGACCGCATGAATTCCTATTAAAGAAATTTTCTTCCACAGACAAAACCATGGACAGTCCCACGGAGTCGAGACGTAGGTTCTCAAGAATAGGTCGAACAGCATCAAAGGCCACACTTCTATATAAGTGATCTTAAGTTACCATTTGTCCTGGTGACACCACACATAGCTTTCAGAAGAGGCCGAACAAGGGCTATTGAACTTTTGCTTTTCTATTTTTGAAATTGTACATGTTGTGTGGATTTATCTATAGTTCTTTTCGAGTGTTTCAGTGTGCACGTGGTCGTTGATAGTAAACAAAAAACTAGAAACAAAGTGCTCCAGTGCTCTCCATGTTTTGGAAAGTGTAAAGGATTAGTGAAAATTGTTTTTGCCTTTTTATTTTCTACCTTTTGTCACCTTTTTATCAGCAAAAAATGCCAAATATAGCTTGAATAAATATAGGCTCTCTAATTGAAAATCTTTGGTTAATGGTATGGTCCAACACGATGAGTTTAAAAGCACTTGGCAAGCTTTTTTCTCATCTGGGTTATTCTAATGCATAAGAGCACAGACGCACTTCCTCCAGGTTACAATCCATGCAATGAAATAATAATTATGCTACCTGCAATTAATGATGAAAACGTCAATAAAATAATAAAAAATGGGAAATATTAAATGTTGATAACATAAGAAATCGGTAACGTGTGAATCTTTGGAATAATTATACATTACTCTTTTGATTGATTACAAAGCATGAGACTCGGATGTGATATGAATATTCTGGAGGTATGTCAGACATTGTCAGTAAATCCTGACCTCTTTTGTGCGTGAGCATTGCTGTTACATTAACCAAAACGGCTGCTGATGATGCAAACATTTTGCCGATATCGTAGACCATGTGGGTTTATCTAAACGTTCCTTACAATCACTTATAATTAAGTTAATAACCTGACCACTTACATAACATCAACATAACAAGCATGGTTGATTACCACACTACAGATGAATGGTTAGCAATATACGTTATTTGTGCATTTATTTATATTAATGTAATATTGGTATATGCCAGTACCTTTAAATATGATTACCCGCGTTGTTTGATTTCTTTTCACACTCAAAACGTTCACATTTTAATTCCTGTATATATGTGTATGTACACCTGTTAATCTGTTTACGATGTTGACAAACACTGCCTGGAGGGAGTAGTGTTGCTATAAATGGTGATGCGAGAGGTTTCGTCTAGTCATTTAAAAAAAATTGAAATACAACGTAAAAAGGAAAGCACGGTTAATGAAATTTTATTCCTTCAAATTTGACCTACTGAAAATCTTCAGAGGATCATACACATCAATAATAAACCTGTATTATCCGTAATCGTAGAAAGAAGTATCAAGCGAAACCTGTTAGCGGCCATTTTAGTGTAAACATCTTTTAAAGATAATATATCCCAGTTTTGTATCCGACTTCTATCCCCATTTTCATAAAGACAATACATTCAAGTAAATAAAACACCAAACAGAGTTTCGACGCGTCCTTTAATTAAAAATATATAACGGTTCAAAGTGCGTAGAAATTAGCCACCTCGAAAGACCAATTTAAAAAGTCCCTAGAGTGGCCTGAGCTCTCCTTCGGCGGAAGTGACGTCATAGACAGGACTCGCTCCGCGTTTGTTTGTAAACAAGTATATATCAATGCAGATATGGGTCGCATTCGTCCATGTTTTCATTGCGAAAGAGACATTCCTTCTTCCTGCGTTGCTGCGAACTGTACTAATAAGAAATCAAGAGACATTCGACTGCATCGGTTTCCGAAAGATCTTGTCCAATTCGTGAATTTTAGTATTTGATTGCATATGGGGTTGAACTATTCAACAGGTTGAACTAAATAGTTATTTCAACATGGTGGAGACTATAATGAAATAAGGTGCATATATATATAGATCTGTAAATGATACACAGTGACAGGTTTGTAGTTTGTTACATTACTAGTTTTGGGGTATATATTATTTTTGTGTATGCTGATTACTCTAAGGATACATACAAAAATGTCGGCACGTCACTTATGTTTGTATGTTGACACTACAGTTTGGTTATAACATTTATGAGAAATTAAAATTTCTTGCTACAGCGTCATTTTAGAAGCAACAAAAAGTAAAATTAAAGTCATAAAGCTGCCCCGGAGAAACATTTACCATTTTATGTAGCCCTACAGTGGATAATTTTTAACCTATTTGATATTGATAAACATTGCAGTATGAAATAAGATATTCAGTAATACAGATTTATTAATATATTGTCATGTGTCACGTGAATTGACAAACCTAATTATATGTACCTTCATCAAGTTTCAATAAATGCTGTTGATCATGTGTGAGGATAAAGTTTAGATACTAGTAACTAATCAGTGCCTTGTGTATTACCTATTGGAAATGTGCCAGGTGCTGAGGTCATTAAGCTTTTTGCTTAATTGCCATAATGCACAGATGTGCGGCATTTCATGTAGACTGTTAGGTAATAACTTTATGACTATATTGTCTGGTGTGAAAAAGTAGTGTTAGGTAACTAAAAACCTCTCTCTGGTAAAATACCGGTACTAAATTACTGAAGGAAATGGAAATAATATGCTTTTCAGCGTTAATATTTTTATTTGGTTGAAACAGTTAAAACTGAAAAAGAATTTCATATTTACAATACATTTCCAAGCAGGCTTTAACTTACATCACAATCAACAATAAATGTTGTGTTAGTATTGACAATATTGGCCTACGTCACTCTAGATTAGTACCACACTCTTTATCTCAAACACTGACCATTAACTCACACAAAACAACAATAATCTGTATCCTTACCATGCAAAATACATTAGTACGTAACTCTAAGTTTTTATGAAGGTGGCAAATCGCGATTCAAGAGGTACATTTACTAAACACACGAAAGATTTGATCTTCGTTATCACTAATAACTGGTTAATAAGGCCAAAAACAGCTGCTCGGAACCGTCGTATCCCAATGACGAGATCCGGAAGTTGCCGAGAGACAGTCCATCAAAAGCGAGATCTCATTGTTAGTCATGCAAAGCAGAAACACGGAGTTACGATATTGAGATGACACTTTAAAATGGCACAAAGTAGTACCAAATATTCTACATGTACAATGGTCAATCAACTACACAGAGGGATATTGATATGACACTTTAAAATGGCACAAAGTAGTAACAAATATTCTACATGTACAATGGTCAATCAACTACACAGGGGGATAGTCGATTTGTCTAGGTGTTCAAACAAAAAACAGTCACAATGGCGGCAGATATCAGTTTGGGTTCACTCGATCGGCATTATCGGAGATTAATAACCCAAACAAATAACAAGTTAATTAATGTCAAACAGAATATGTCGATGTATCGATATTAATAGCTTTGGTGACTTAGGGGCTTTTTTATAAGTACTATCAGTGAAAATATATACGTTCACGACTACTGGCAACTATAACGTAAACAATGGCACAGATCAGCCAGTCGTTAACGAGTCCTGTCTATGTCGTCACAACCCCCCTAGCACCTGATTGGCTAATAAAACGTTTGGCGTCTGTTTTCCGGAAGCGTTTATAAAACAGGTTTTTTCTGCTATTTTCAGGCGGATGTGAACCTAAATAGTTGTTGATATTCATTCTTAACTGTGTTATGAAGTATTTCCGCTAATCGTACCCCCTATGTGGATATATTATCTTTAATCATTTATGGTATGGCAGTGACAGTATTCTCGTAACTTAATCGGCCATGTAACGGTCGTTTTAGATCTTCTTCTTTGATAAAAAGTTTACCTTGTAATTATCATTTATTTTCGTTTTCATTCAATCACATTTTTATCTAAAAACGTGCTAGTGCTCCTTTAAATGTTTTACCTCCGATTTAAGTATATTCGAAACGCATGTTTAAGATATTTAACTGATCACATATGTGAATAGTTTTTCTTACATCTTACCTTTTAAATGTAAGGTGTTATCTATAATAAACACAATCAACACTCCCCTTATCATTCGGTCTCGTGCTTTCGATTAAATATTAGACTGAATTGGGACTTATCTATTATAATGTAACCAGTCCCTTTTTGATTCAAGATCACTTTTCAATATACTTCTTTCGAATGTATGTTGTGTGTTGAAATATATTATTTGTGCACATTCACTTGAATATATAACTGTACGATTGCAACAAAACAAAATACAAAAAACCAACAGCATATAATTATGTTTAGAGGTAAACAGGAAATCATTCATGATCGGTATGAGAAACTTGACACGTCAGTGCGTGGACATCTCATTGATGTATTTTAATTCTAACCTTCAAAATAAAACATCAAACTTTAGATGTCAAATAACTTTATCAAACACATACCCTTATAGTATACACAACGCCATATATCTACCTTTTGAGATCACATTACCATATTCATACATGTTACATCAGAGGTTGAAAAACTAAAGAAACTATCTACAATAAGAGGTCTAACATATATACAGAATATATCTAGATTTACAGGCAAATGATTTTAAAAAGACATCTTCCACATTGGTAAAATTGGTAATGCTCAATATTTCAACCTTTAGAGATCAAATCTTTGCACAGTGTATCTACCTTTAAAAATTAAAAAACACCGTATGTTTCATGAATATTGTACATAACTTGAAGAGAGAAAAAAGTATTATATGACCTGATTTAAGTACATTATCTCTTAAATGCCAAAATAATGGCATCTACATGTTTTCGATTGAAAATTGAAAATGGCCATATAACTGTTGGGAAGTCGAAATTCAGCGTCTTATTACATGTATACTAGTAAGATTAGTTACTAAGCAATACCATCGTATATTTCTCGTCTTGTCTGCTATAAATGAATATCCAAAATTACGTTTGAGTGATTGACGCGCGCCATTGACCGGTTTTCGATCACAAATCTCGACTTTAAGCTGTTTATTGTCACTAAAGCGAAGTCATATTCACTAACATGCTAATTTTTTCGATCAAATAGCAGCAATTATGAAGTTTGACATATTTGACCCAAACATCATACTCTGTGCCCCTTTAAAAAAAACCATGTCTACTTTCAGTAGTCAATAGAATAAACAACATCTAGTTAAGAGGGCAAATTGTCTCACACTATGAGAGTTCACTGTTATCTAAAGAGGTCTGCAACTATACAAATAGCATCTTCATTTACGGGTCAAATATGTTTAGAACAATAAATCTACCTTAACAGACTGTACACACTACATCTTGCTAGCTTCAAAGGCTAATTACTATACTCAATACACGACTTAAACATGAAAAATAACTGACGGAGTGAGATCGGGGCAACAATACTACAATGTCTCATCATCGCTTTGGTCGTAGCTTTGAAAACCAATCAAGTTATTTTTTTCACGTTTCTTCACAGTACGATACGCAGGGCGTCGTATTCCGACAAGGCAGTATCATCTACCCTAAGTTGTGGTAAAATATGAGTCGAACAGTTTGGAAACACTCTTCTTCTGGATATATAATAGTTACCGAAGAAACTTACATACATTATGTCCTCGTTTATACCAATTTGAAACGGTTGTCTCGAGAAGAGTATTTCTTCTGCACACGATGTGTTGTCTGACCGACTCACTTCCAACCGTAAATGAGGTTGGCTGTTTTTGGTATATTCCAAGAGCGCAAATATGGAATACCCAGAGCAACAGGAGATACCGATGGTTGCAGATTTATGTACTGCTCGTATTGTGTGTATTGATTCAGGTCTCATCAGAGGCAGAAGGCCACACAACACTGAAAACACACCATCTACACTGTAGCCAGTCCAACATAGGTCGTACCCCTGAGCCGCTAGACACGACACAGACCTATGTGATCTATATAGAATCTTCTTATCCCGTGACTCTAAACCAATGCTTCTTATTGTACAGTATCGTTTTCTACCTTCTTTTTCATAATTTCTATTCGCGAAGATTAGGAGATCGAGTAAAACTAAATATTGAATTGAATTGGCTGTCCATTGGGAAAACTTTTGCCTCAGCTTCGTATTGAAGATATCTTCCCTGAATATACCGGACACATCGAACTGAGTAAAGAACAAAAACCCCATGCTGTGGACCAAGCAACAAACGCGCCATTTCACATATGGCCGTCGCAGTTTTGTTTTTGTAATTTTTTCATCCTTTATGCAATACAAATGTACGTAATGGAGTCGTTGGGTATATGAAGCAAACATTACCGCAGACCTAGAAAGGTTGCAAAGGGTTTGGTCTTCGTGGTTCTCAACAGAGAGTCGTAGGATGTCTTCATCATGTCTCGGATGGAACAATTTCAAGTTTCTCACAATCGAACTGCTGCTATTCGACGTTGATACAAAACATACACATTTGTAATCGTTCGAAAAGGCCCCACTCATATCAGAAGAAAGAGTCATGCATATCCTCACACAGTCCAGCAGCGACCGAGACGGCTGAACTAGTTGACCAGTGATGTGCTCGTGGTGGTCACGTGTGTCCAGCTGGAAATGGCTGGATGAAAAAGGCAATGCAAGTATTTTTGACAAATTCAAGCATAGAAAGATTACTACGCTTATGTCTTGTTTCATCTTGATAAAGAAGTCTCACCCAGAACCTAAAATCTTAAATACATGTAACCCTGTTTCTTTTCCAAAACGGAATTTTCTTTACCGAGATAAAGATCCTGTGGATGAGCATCTCTTCCTGTCAACAGGCTTATTTGTGTGGAAACTCTTAAGTGTATCCAAATTAATAATTAATTTTTAATTGAGGTCCTTGAGTTAATATGAATTCTTTTGGCTATCTTTTCATCCATTTTTAAAGCCATTATTGGGAGAACATTTACAATTGAAGTTTAATGTCTTGATGTCTGACGTTCTTTTGTGTTATTAACCGTTTATTCTTATTTCGTTTTATAGTCCTTAATTTTCCATCCGTATTATAATCGAAGTTCCAATGGCATTTTATGATACTGATGTACTTTATTGCCGCTACCTGTTCAAGGCAATGAAATATTTTATTTTTCGTACCAATTGTCTCATAAAAATCTTTTTAAGTTTAATAGAAATGTGTTCACATTTGTAAAGCAATAAGTTATTTATTGAGATCATAATCCTAATAAAGAGGAACACATTTATGCCTACTAATCTAGAGATGAGTTTCTTCCGAGGTTCTCCTTCAAAACCAATCAGTGCGCGGGATTAGGCAAATTGCAAGGAAATCCACTTGGCGTTAAACATAAACATGAAAGTCATATCTCAGTTTATGTTGATGATTATGTACAGAACTAGTCTTAAAGCATATGTTAGTTTTGAGATGGCAAAATATACATTTATCTAGTGTAATTACTATTTTAGAACCTATATTCAAAACAATATATAAAAAAGATTAAATCCAAAATCGCATTTTGCAAAAGCGTTTCTCTTTTGGATTAGTATATTTGACAGGAGTTTGTTCTTAGCAAATCCTTACTGTTGTCATATTACTTGTATACCTTTACTTACCCCTTGCCTATTTATCATTCCCACAGATTTTCAGATCTAGTGTTTGTACATTTAATGCTTGCCATTGGAATAAAAAAAAATTAAAACTTATAATCCTTTTCTTTTTTTTATTTAACGTTGAAATTTATTTTCAGTCATGAACAGTTCCTTGAAAATAAATATTTACGAGAAGTTTTATATGTACTACAATTCCTGTTATTCTTGGTATTCCATATCTGCCCTCTTGGAATGTACCAAAACCGAGGAACCTCAAAATAAAGCAGTCAGACAACACTTCATGTGCAGCAAAAATCCTTTTCTCAAGTTAACCGTTTCAAATTGAATTGGACGAGGACATTAAGAATGTAAGTTTCTTCGGCAGCAATCATGTATCCAGAGGAAAAGAGTGGTTTTATATATTTTACAGCATCTCGATATCGGTAGTTTAAAGCACAACTGAATTGAGTTGCAGAAAATTTAATTGCTACTCTATGGTATACCTTCATATATATCATACTAAGACAAATGTGAATATGCTACATTTGTCACAAATGTTGGAAAGCGATCTCCTTCGCGTCATCTTCGATAATCCAGGGTAAACGTTCTGATACTTCTCGAAAGCGATCTCCTTCGCGTCATCTTCGATAATCCAGGGTAAACGATCTGATACTTCTCGAAAGCGATCTCCTTCGCGTCATCTTCGATAATCCAGGGTAAATGTTCTGATACTTCTCGAAAGCGATCTCCTTCGCGTCATCTTCGATAATCCAGGGTAAATGTTCTGATACTTCTCGAAAGCGATCTCCTTCGCGTCATCTTCGATAATCCAGGGTAAACGATCTGATACTTCTCGAAAGCGATCTCCTTTGCGTCATCTTCGATAATCCAGGGTAAATGTTCTGATACTTCTCGAAAGCGATTTCCTTCGCGTCATCTTCGATAATCCAGGGTAAACGTTCTGATACTTCTCAAAAGCGATCTCCTTCGCGTCATCTTCGATAATCCAGGGTAAACGTTCTGATACTTCTCGAAAGCGATCTCCTTCGCGTCATCTTCGATAATCCAGGGTAAATGTTCTGATACTTCTCGAAAGCGATCTCCTTCGCGTCATCTTCGATAATCCAGGGTAAACGATCTGATACTTCTCGAAAGCGATCTCCTTTGCGTCATCTTCGATAATCCAGGGTAAATGTTCTGATACTTCTCGAAAGCGATTTCCTTCGCGTCATCTTCGATAATCCAGGGTAAACGTTCTGATACTTCTCAAAAGCGATCTCCTTCGCGTCATCTTCGATAATCCAGGGTAAACGTTCTGATACTTCTCAAAAGCGATCTCCTTAGCGTCATCTTCGATAATCCAAGGTAAATGTTCTGATACTTCTCGAAAGCGATCTCCTTCGCGTCATCTTCGATAATCAAGGGTAAACGTTCTGATACTTCTCGAAAGCGATCTCCTTCGCGTCATCTTCGATAATCCAGGGTAAACGTTCTGATACTTCTCGAAAGCGATCTCCTTCGCGTCATCTTCGATAATCCAGGGTAAACGTTCTGATACTTCTCGAAAGCGATCTCCTTCGCGTCATCTTCGATAATCCAGGGTAAACGTTCTGATACTTCTCGAAAGCGATCTCCTTCGCGTCATCTTCGATAATCCAGGGTAAACGTTCTGATACTTCTCGAAAGCGATCTCCTTCGCGTCATCTTCGATAATCCAGGGTAAACGTTCTGATACTTCTCGAAAGCGATCTCCTTCGCGTCATCTTCGATAATCCAGGGTAAACGTTCTGGTACTTCTCGAAAGCGATCTCCTTCGCGTCATCTTCGATAATCCAGGGTAAACGTTCTGATACTTCTCGAAAGCGATCTCCTTCGCGTCATCTTCGATAATCCAGGGTAAACATTCTGATACTTCTCCATCGGGGCGATATTTTTTACTGTTGAGGATACCACGACGTGGGAGACACGAGTGTCTATTCATGAGATATGATATTTCATATATCATACTCAAAATTGTTGCTGCTGTATAGGTTGACCGTATAAGAATTTTGTCGATGGATGTGTTTTCATAGAATTTGATATTCATAAACATGAAACCGTTTTTAAGTATCTCATTACTGGACAAAAGTTGAACAAGTGCTTGTTTAAGTTAAAAGGTTTTTTTTACAATTTGTTTGAAAAGAAGGAATCTCATGACCAATAAATATTTGACATCAAAACACTAGAGTTTTGGCGTTACTGGACCTCATTTAAAGTGCCATTATAAAATATGTAGTGATGGCTTTGGTGAATGTCATTATAACTAAAGAGTTTCCACACAGATACAAAGTGTCCACAGACTTGATTGAATGGTTGTCAATGAGAGCTTTAGCACGCTAAAGAAAGCTTGGTTTTCGAAAACGAACAGGGTAATCTTAGTAACAGAACTATTAATAGAACACTTCATCAACAAACATGACACAATACCAACTAAGGAAAATCTTTTTATTTCTAAAATGTTCAACAATACTTGCATTGCCTTTTTCATCGAGCCATTTCCAGCTTGACACTCGTGACCACCACGAGCACATCACTGGTGAACTAGTTCTCTCGTCTCGGTCGCTGGTGGACTGTGTGAGGAAATGCATGGCTCTTCCTTCTGATACTAGCGGGGCCTTTTCAAGCGATTATAAATGCGTGTGTTTTGTAACAAAGGCGGAGAAAAGCGGTTCGATTGTGAGGAATTTGAAATTGTTTTTCCATCGGAGACAAGATGAAGACATCCTACGATTTTCTGTTATGAAGCACGAAGATCAAAAGCTTTGCAATTTTCGGTCCGTGGTAATGTTTGCTCCATATGCCCAACGATTCAATCAATTATTTGTTTTTGACATAAAAAATAAAACTGTGACAGTACAAAGACTGAAACGGTATAATAATATACTGCGAGCTTGTTGCTGTGTCCACAGAATGAGTGTTTTGATCTTTTCTCAGTTCGAGAGGTCGAGTATATTCAAACAAGATATCTTGAATTCAAAGTTGAAACAAAAGTTTTCCAAATGGACTGCCAGTTCAATTCAATATCTAGGTTTGCTTGATGTCCTAGTCTTTGCGAATAAAGTTTATGAAATAGAAGGTAGAAAACGATTCTTTACAATAAGAAGCATTGGTTTAGAATCAGATTCACGGGTGAAGAAGATTCTATATAAATCAAATAAATCTTTGTCATGTCTTGCGGCTCAGGGGTACAAGCTATGTTCGACTGGCTACAGCGTAGATGATGTGTTTTCAGTGCTGTGTGGCCTTCTGCCTCTTATGACACCAGCATCGATACACACAGTTCGAGCAGTACATAAAACAGCAACCATCAGTATGTCCTGCCACTCTGGATATTCCATATCTGCGCTCTTGGATGAACCTCATATGCGTTTGGAAGTGAAGCGGTCGGATAATACATCGTGTACAGAAGAAATAAAGTTCGCAAGTAACCCGTTCCAAATTGCAATGAACGAGGACATTATGTATGTAAGTTTCTTTGGTAACAATTATATATCCCGAAGAAGAGTGTTTCCAAACTGTTCGACTCGTGTTTTATCAAAACATAGGGCAGGAGACACTGCTTTGTCCAAATTCGACGCCTTGCGTACCATACTGTAGAAGAAACATGACTGCATTTATTGGTTATAAATGCAAGAGGTGCCAGAGAGTCTCCTTGTCACCAGCATAATGTAAAATCAGATGCTCAGATAACCTCCCATAACTCAGATTGGTCAAAACGTCATCAGTTATGGTTAGTTGCATTGAAGTTGACTAAATTGTTACCTTTCCAAACTAATAAACAGGTGCTATCAATAAGAGAACATCTATAGATTATGACTTAAATCGTGATATTATTCTATTTATCCTATATAAAGGAATTAGCTTTTTTAGGTATTTCTATAAGGTGTTTCTTAGTTATTCTACGTGTACATGTATTGTATAGTAATAAGCTCTTCGTTAAGATTGGTGTATTGTGAAAAATGATTACATCTAGTAACCAGCTCTTTGTATTGTGAAAAATGATTACATGTAGTAATCAGCTCTTCGTTGAGTGAAAAATGATTACATGAAGTAATCAGCTTTTCGTATTGTGAAAAACGATTTCATGTAATAATCAGCTCTTCGTATTGTGAAAAATGATTTTGACTTCTCAAGGAAGATGCATTGATTATAGTTTCTATTATTTCCAAGCATAATGAAATTTGCGGCGGATATAGAAATATTGGATACCTCAGTCTGTCCAGTCGTGCCATTGTCTATATGTGGACTAAAATTTAGAGGATATGAAATATATGTCTTATATATTTTTAACTTTGAAAATTGAGGGAAGGTTTAATTTCCAAGTTGAATTGAAAATTTCAATAAAAATTCAACAGCAATTTACAGCAAATCACATATGTTGACTCATATATAACAGGCCAAAGCTACGCCAAGATTAGTGCCGTCGGACTCATCTGAGATCAATCGCAAGAAGGCGTATATATGGAATATCTAATAATTTTTAGTAAACTGTTTTAATAAAACTTTAAAGTTATGAATATTTAGTTTAATCAAGACACTTAAAAACGTGTGACAACAGCACGTTTATATGGTGGTTTCTTCAAAGCGCTTCATTCAAAAGCTGATGTTCACATTTTGTTTCGTCCAATCAGAAAGCAGCCTTTTGTGTAAACCCCAATATAAAACGGTTATACATTGTAAACTGCATTTAAGGGTATATTGGATGCCTACAGTATCGATGGACTTGTTTATCCGTTCTGAACGGAACGCATTTCAAAGTCTGAATTGTTCCCTCTTAAATGATAAGCATTATGTATGAAAAACATATGATGTTGTTGTGAGTCGCTGGAAATATTCTTACATAAAATGTATTTTGAATTTGATTAATCTTCTTTCCTTTCCTGTCGATTTTTTACCAATGATTTCCAGTTCATGAGAAACGTTTAAATTTGTTCATGATTCTCGAATAAATTACTTAGCTGCAAAACTGAATTCCTAATTGGTTTGCCGATCAATACTATCCTTAGACCTACCGGCGATTATTTGTGGGGTGGAATTGTTTTCTTTTTTGAGTTGGGATTGTTCATACATATAAAGTATGTTCAGAAGTCTTGAAAATGATCAATGATTGGTTGAAAGATCAGTTGATCAAAGTCTATTAATAGAATTGATCTTACCAATACTGATAGTAATCCATTAGAAAATCAAACCAGTGTAGAAGCGAGCGGAACTTTCATATCCCAGCTTCCCGCTTAGGTCAGCGAATTCCAAAAAGGAAACTACACATCAATGTGAATTGATTAACAGTGGGTAAAATTGAACGACATTGGAGTTTACTTATCAAAGGGAGAAACTGTCGTCAATACATGGAGTCAGCCGCCGGAGGAGCAGAATTTTTAGTAACATTGTTAACCCCCTTCATCGGATAGGTTTACTGCTTATGAGGCGTTTTTTTTACTGCCGTCAACTTTTCAAATTATTGTTCATAGAAATAAATATTATTCACCAAGATCTGGATCAAAGAAACATTTCGGTAGGGTTTTTTTCTTTATCATCATCGCTTCCTTTATTTTAATGTTTCCATGGTATAGCCGTCATGCATAGTGTTCACGACAACAGAACATCAATGAAATCAAATTGTTAAACATGTTTTCACTGAGACCACAAAACAAAATTCCTTCATTGGTTTTACCCTCAATAGTCACACAAAGGGATGCCGTTTGATGTATCAAGTCTGGTATAGATATCTTGACAAGTTTTGGAGATATGCTCCAGACAAAATGGCCTTGTCTTGTAGTCACTGTTTTTGTCAAATTTCCATGGAAAACCAAAAGATAAAACTCAAATATAAATCTAACCCGTAAAAGGAACCTTCCGGCAATAACGTTGACAAATATATATTAAGTTTGATTTAGCTCTCATGTACAGCAAAATAGATAAGCTCCAGAAAAAAACAACGTTCATAGAGTCACTGTTTTAGTCACATTTCCATGGAAACAGCAAAATTTAAAAATCATTTGCAGGTTTAAACCTCAGAAGGAATCAGTTCATGAATGATATGTTTGTGAATCGAAGCTAGCAACTATAGTTTATGCTCCGGACAAAGTCCTGAGACGGACGGACAGACGGAACGAAGGATCTCTACTACATGTACCCCCGCTTATGCGGTAAGGAGAGAATATGAATATTCAATATTCAAAAGTAGATAACATACATGTACATATGTCATTTAACTACATCTGGTAAATGTTCTCGACAACATGACCACATTCCACTGGTGTTCTACATTTCAAATCTTGAACAACGTCATTTGCGATTACATACGCAAATTCTTAATTTTGGTTTTATACTAATCGGTTTTCTTAATGTATTTACTTTTGTCAAACACTACGACGATAAGTCGATTCCATCTGTCTCGTCGTCTTAAAGGGCCACAAAGTATGTTGATACAAATTATAAAATAGTGCCAAAAGTCCATCTCGTTAAGATCTTCACATAATTTTTCGCCAATTGTTTCGACCCCAAATAATCCGAGAAATCTAACTAATTAGTAAAGGTGTTTCCCGTGTCTATAAATAGAGCGACTTTATTATTTTATTGCGCAAAGCATTGTGGTCGTAGTTGGCTCCAATCCTTTAAACAAAGATAGCCACGTGGGGACGGAAGAGAAGAGAAGCAGGATACAGTTTAAACGACGATAGACTAGAAGGGAGACAAGTTGGTCGACAAAAGAGAAGTCAAAAAGGCAAAAAACATAAAGGATTTATTTGAAAGTCAAACTCGCTTTACTTTGAGTTTGATTCGTTTTAATATGGGCAAGTTACTTTACTATTCATATTGAGCGCGCCCATTGTACGTTATTTTCAATTAAATGCATCATGGTCAAGATGTTGGAGAAGTAACTGTTATAAACGTGTTGATTTCCATAGAGCAAGGCCAGATAATTAGCAAAACCCAATCTTGTGACAACTGAATCTATTATAATTTCTCAGCCTTCGACGGAACAAGGATCTTTTTAATTTGCATATGTACTGTGAAAATGTTTAATATTAAATTAACAACAACAACAACATCCTTTTTTGTTTTGCAAGTTTTTATCACCGTTTTGTGTAAAAAAACATTTATGGTTATTTCTTTCACGAATTTCAAGTGTTAATAATATTTTAAGGAAAAAAATGTATTTGTTTATTTGTTATCACTAAAACCCGAGCTACGTAGTACACAGGAAAGGAAAATCCGCGTAATGACATCATAATTCAGTAGCGCGCGCTCCTCGTACGGGTGAAATTTAATTACACCGACTTGTCTTGGTATATATATACTGTAGCACAATCACCAGGCACACACTTCGTTAGATTCAACAAGAAGACGAGACGTGTATTCTCTTGGCTTTTATTTCTTCCAAGTACTTTATACTACTCTGGCTGTCAATCTTTCTCGCCCGCTTTCCCTGGGCACCCTCACGACGCCCAGGGCGTCCTTTCTCACATGGCTGGTCGTGGCTGTCGCCAGTCCATGGCCGAGTGCTGGCCGAGTCTCAACTCCTCAGTCCCGGGGCTGAGACTCAACCCTCTCTCCAGGACAATCGCTGAGAATTGAACTTGTAAGTCAAACCTGGGTCTTATATACCCAACAGACTCAGTTGTCAACACACTGCCACTTGACAACAGCTTAATGATTATTACATACTTAGGGATTACTTGGGGATGGGATTAGCAGAGTATAACATAGGTTTCATAACAACTATGTTACACTACTCCATCACCAAATAGGAAATATTGACAAAGATTTCTTCGCTTTGTTTAGCAAAGGATAACAACATTATATATCTATTAATAAATTTACATAACAAACTTACAACAATATTTTCCGTTAAGGATCTACACACTTCTAAGCGCCCAAATACATCATCATATTATCATACATACAAGAGAATACACATCACTGCGCTTATAAACATATATCGATCATTAATGGCACACAAATACATCATTCCAATAATACAATATTAGAAATACTAATGCGCCCTTTTAACATTTAACAATAACTATGTAATATAGTTCCATTACTGGAGAAACAAAGTCCCACATGGTGAGATACCATGCGAACAGTCTCGGTTCAGTCCTGGTTAACCTGGCCAACCGTGGGTACAGATGAATTCCCACTGTTTTCCAGGAACATTGGTCATCTTACATGGAGGTACAAATATATTCAATCTCCTGACGTTCCCCACGTCCCCTGCTTTAGCAGACACCGGCCATGTTACTGGATGGACCAACTGTTGTTCCGACACCGACGTTCTCCATGGGTTCTCGATCTCACAGGTCCAAACCGATCATCTCCCGCAGTCGTGCTGGCTTTCTGCATCATTGCATCCACTGAAGGATGGAGGCACCAACTGTCGTTTCCCCACCCTATCTCCTCTGGGTTCTCCTCTCTTAACCTTACAAGTACCTAAACCGCAACTTAACAGGGAAATATTTTCTTATCTTTATAGCTGCATATCTACAGTTTCATGAAACAACATTGCTCCTTATTACCATATTGCCTTGCATAAGTCACCAAAGAGAGCTAATGTATCTGACCGACCCAAATAATTACATTTAAGCTTTAATCTCTTTAATCCAAGGAATTAAAGCCTGCAGTTAACCCTAGCTTTTGCGTTGTGTTTTTCTCTACAAGGGTTACATAACAAGTTCCATCTAAAAAAACCTTAAACCCACCGTTCCCTAACCTACTGCTTGATAATATTTTGTTCGTCTATCCTTGACCTTCAGACCCAGGGCTAATCCACAAGAATCCCTCTAATCCGGTCTGTAACTCAAGGCCATTCAAGTCAATTTATGGCAGGAGCTTCGTCTCGGGTTACAACATTATATGCCCGTCTGCTCGGTCTGAGCTCCATCCCATTGGATGACCCGCGGACTTACCATATAATGTACCCGTCCACTCGTCCACCACTCTCTTAGACTTTAGGATTTCTGAACTTCATCTTAATTGAAGCCCTCCCAATGATCTTTGCTTTTGTAATTCCTCTACATCGTCCCTGACAATTAATTCTGGTCTTCCTTCAATACCCCTTTCCTTAACTTTTTTCCCATTTCGACTCATGAGCTTGTAAACCTTCCACAGCCCATACTATTTTCTTACTGGCTGATCCCGCCAAAACATGGCTTGACAGATCTTCACACAGCAAATCAGTAATCGGTATTACGTTCCCCGTTAAACCCCTGATTTCTGTTAGTTCTCTTAACGGCCTTTACCTCTACTCCTTACTGCTACACTAACCTACCTAACACTTTCAATAAAGTTTAATTGCAAACATTTAGGGTCGCCCAGAGAAGCGGGGAAGGTCGACAACAATCAGTACTCACCAACCACCAAGTCCAAGTCCCTCTGTCTTGCTGAATCCGGGTCACGGCACCAAAAGGATCCCCTGTGTAGCACAATCACTAGGCACACACTTCGTTAGATTCAACAAGAAGACGAGACGTGTATTTTCTTGGCTTTTATTTCTTCCAAGTACTTTATACTACTCTGGCTGTCGATCTTTCTCGCCCGCTTTCCCTGGGCACCCTCACGACGCCCAGGGCGTCCTTTCTCACATGGCTGGTCGTGGCTGTCGCCAGTCCATGGCCGAGTGCTGGCCGAGTCTCAACTCCTCAGTCCCGGGGCTGAGACTCAACCCTCTCTCCAGGACACTCGCTGAGAATTGAACTTGTAAGTCAAACCTGGGTCTAATATACCCAACAGACTCAGTTGTCAACACATTGTCACTTGACAACAGCTTAATGATTATTACATACTTAGGGATTACTTGGGGATGGGATTAGCAGAGTATAACATAGGTATCATAACAACTATGTTACAACACTATTTGTCACCTATCATGTTGTAGCTGAAAAAATTATCTACCAATTGATATTATTTTTAGGCGTTTTTGAAAAAATGCCCTTTAAACCTTAAGGTCAACAGACTTGAAATTGTAAATCAGTTTACAAGTTCATTATATTTCACTGGCTCGAAAAAGATTATCAGATGACATAACTATGGATATCTACTGTAGAATGAATAGCCTCATATAACCTTACATAGACATCAGAGCATATGGTAACATGGCATATATAGCATAGAATATAAAAAACATTGAATACCTTGTATAGCACAGCGCCATATATCTACCCAGTATATATGAACCCAATATAGGTGGTACAGCACTGAAATTCAGTGTAGCTTTTCAACTAAACCTTTATGCATGTAGCACATGTAGAACTGCAGACAAAGCTTTCGAGCTCTTGGCGAGATTCGAACCCCTGATCTCTTGATCTGAGGTCGAACGCTTTGCAATGCTTTGCCATGCTTTGTATATTATGTTATGGCGTGTAACGCCATGTTGTCTTTTGTTGTCTTTTGGTATACCAGTCTGATTAAAATCGACCGTGTTCCAAGGAATAAAAGTTTCAAAATATTGACCCTATCGAGATTCCAACTCTATCTGTCTAGGCTATCGTCTCCACATCGATCTGAAGGCAGCATCACTGCTTGCACGTGCTGACACCACTTTAGCGCAGACAAAACCTAGCCATTAGCGAACCAATCACATCATTGCGTTTAAAATAACGATAGCGGCTATCAAGGTTAACGAATGGTAAATGGGAGTTACTTGCCCCTAGCTACTGATACCGGATGCTTTTGCCGCACGCATTGTGATTGGTTAGCTGAGTTTACGTAAGAACGTGCGCTACAGTAGGCTGCGGTCAGACCGATGTGGAGAGGATAGCCTAGACAGATAGAGTTCGAATCTCGATAGGGTCAATATGTTGAAACTTTTATTCCTTGGAACACGGTCGATTTTAATCAGACTGTTGGTATGCTTTACTACTGAGGGTATGTTCTCCTATATATACTCTAATATCTATGCTAGTTGTGATATGCTATATTGTGCTAAGCTTTATTTGCTTTGTAATCCTATGCTATGCTATGTATAACACGCCATGGTGTGTGTGTGTTATGTATGTTATAGATTTCACATAAATCAGCATAACACGATGTAAAGTCGTGACAAGTCTCTTCTTGTCTCAAAGTATAATTCTGCTGTATAGACGTTTATCATAACCTTCCCCCAGTCCCCCAAATTGTGTGTTAGTGAGAAACTACTATCAGGAAATCTTTGATCAGGTGAATAGTTTTTTCCGGGAGGAATTTCTGCTTTGTAGGTGTTCTATTGGACGAAAACCTACTATATTATCTACTACCGATCGTCTTTTTCAAGTTCGGCAACAACAGCCCAGTTAAACTAAAATTTATTCTATGATATTTTTTACTGTTCCCTCATTCATAATATTCTTATCTCAATCTCTTCCTTTGTATCTTGACTTGCTAAATGAGAGCCTAAAAAAACTTAATGAAATCTGCAAAGTTAATCGAAATGATTTATTTAATGGAAAATAAACGCACCAGAGTCATCATTTTAAATGGGTCCGCTTATAAATAGTGGCAATTGATCAGAGAAAATGTGCTGCTCTATTAAGTGGAGTGTTAGCTTGATATGAGGAGTAGTTTTTAACGTATCTATAATCTTATCAACAGACAATCCACCCAACATCACTAACCAAATGCCAACAACCATGACATTTTGTTCGAAAGCCACGCTCCGTTTATCTGTATAGGGGGCAGATCCCGGATGACGCAGTTCTTGAGCACCTGTCTCCTCTGAATGGACTTAGAGCCATACAAAGTGATGTACATTATATCATCATTCACGGAAACGCCGTGAAAGTTACTAGTAGGATCAAGCTTTCTCGAACATGTTGTGTTTTCTGACACTTGAACTTTAAAGCTGATGAAGGGTTGACCTCTTTCGTCAGGCTGCTTCTGAGCAAACAGAACTGCCCCGGAAAAGCAGGAGATGTCAAATGCCGAAAACCGTCCTATGGTAGTGAGTTTTGAGATGTAGTCTGGGTTGAGATCAGGAAGCAATCCACACCATACTGGCTGCTCCTCACGAGTGTACGTGATCCAGCAGACTCGATTCCCCATAAGTGCAAGTTGAGTAATACCTTTTCTTGACCTATATAAAATTGTCTTTGTCTTTCCATGGGACTGTGAGATTATGCTGTTTATTGTATAGAACCGTTTTCGGTCTGTCACTTCAACCTTTGCATTGGGGAATATTAAAAGATCCTTTGGAGGAAAGTACTGGATAGAGGTGGCCGTCCACTTAGCAAATCTTGATTTTTTAGCGTTTGAAAAGTTTTGTGTGAACAAACCTTTTTGAGGATTTTCTTCAGAATAAAACATAGTGCCAAGCTTCGCGTTTATACATAAGCAACGCAATATCCGACTAACTTTCACTATCTGGTGCAATACCAACTTTTCAGATTTCATGTTAAACAGAATGACATGGTCAAGCCGTTTTTTTTTCATGGCAAAGGCTATTACAGAATTCTGTGATGTTTTACATTCTGCCCTTTGTCCTTCAGTAACTTCAGATGCTTGTAGATCAATCCTCAACTTGAAATAGGTCTTGAAATTGACGTTTGATCTCTTTCGTTTAGAACTTTTTATGAAACAAGCACATTGGGAATCAAAAGAGAAGGCCCCGCTTGTATCAGGAGAAAGGAATGTGCATTCCTTGATACAGTGAAGAAGTGAAACGCTTTGAAATACTAATCCACCTGTCTTGGTATCTTCAGAATGCGTTTTCATGTCAAGTTGAAATAGCCTCGAGGAAATGTGTACAGGGCTAGCTGTCACCATATACAGATAAATTGCCATCATCAGTAAAGCACCTATTTCCATCCTGAAACTGAGGAATTATTTCAAGCAATACGAAAACAAGTGTCTTCCTCGCGGAATGAAGGTCATGTGCATGCTGTAACTCTTCAATCAGGCACTTTGAATAGGTTTGTTGCATGCGACTTGAAATATACTTATCATGACAATCAATATTAGTATTCTGTGAAATTACCTTTCAAGAATTATTTCGTGATTTCGAATCGTTAAAAACGCTAAAACATTCATATCGTATCAATACTAATTATTCATATCAACTTTATGTGACACATTTAACCGATTAGTTTAATTCAAAGCAGGATCTCTGCAATTCAATATTGCAAATGTCAGTGTGTATGAATTAATAAATAAGTAGTGAATGAAGCAAATTAACGATTGAGAATTTTTGCATTATGTCACACATATAAATATTATGAATATCATAGACAACGATAGGGGTTATATCTATGTAATATATTTTTCAAAGAAGATCGATTGGACTGAATCGATCTCCTTTGCTATCATGAATTCATTTCTACCAGTTTATCGGTTTTTATAAATAAAGTACACAAACGGCAGAGTACACATTATACACAGGAACAAAACAATAAATTCATTTAGTCAACATTGTTCTATGTGAATGAAAGTGAAATCAGTCATTAGTTGCCAGTTAAGTGCTTCAGGAAACCAATACTCGAAACGATCGATAGGAATGAATATATCGTTTAATGGAGAAAAACCGAACCCTGACCTAAAAAAACACGGACGTTCAAACAGACTGGGCGAAGTCTATATCCAACGGTAATACATACCGATGGGCTGATGATTGTAATTTTTCTGGGGCAAGGTTTGTTTTAGCTATTATCAAAGCCATTAAGCCTTTTCAACAATGTATAAATGTATTTTACAGCATATCATGAAGTTTAAGGCTCTTAGTCATTATGTGCGAGTCAAAGAGATCTTTTCAAAGAGTGCCAAACATTTGAATGCTTAGATCTTGAGTAGATAAAAAGATTTATTTTAGTTTTTACTTGACATAACTTTGTTGTTAAATGTGGCTTATCCTGCACGGGTCATTATTTACTACATATTTCTCTGACATTGAATAGCGGGTAATAAATTATGGTTCATTTCATCATATGATAAATGATGATATTCATAAACGAGGCACATTAAGTTTGAAACTTAATCTAAAACTATACAAATAATGTAAATCAAACGAACTTCTTTCTGGTTATTACATACACTTAAAACGATTCCTCTTCATTGACATCATTGAGAAGTTATAGAGTGCTTCATACAGTGGTGATTTTGTACGGCCTGATTGACTAAAACTTTTAAATCAGTTGCTTAGTAAAACAGTTGTAGATTTGTTACAAAAAGAATCAACAGTTCTGAAAATGTCAGAAATTCTGCCAATAATCTCTGATTGCAGCAAGCTAAACACTGAGGTCAAAATGTAATCTTGTGTCTACAGAAAGCTAGAAACAGAAATCACACTCTAAACTTGTGTATACAGCAAGCTATAAGCTCTACAAATGTCGTTTCCCTTTAGTCGCAGGCTTATGACTCACTATTCTAGACGCTAGATGATTTTTTCTATCAGAATCTGAAATAATTCTTCTTTATAATACACACGTTTTTCACGTATATTATTGTCATTGGTGAAATCCATAAGATTAAGATGAGATTAGTTGGAGGTAATACATTTCTGTAAATTTAGCAAATCTAGTGACCTTAAATATAAACACTACCCGTTTGATAAATGTTGTATACATCCATGCAAAGAATAACGTTATGTCATAGTTTAGCTTTAAATCACACGCAACGCATTTTCTGACGAAACTTGTTTCTTTTGATACAATTCTTTCAGTTTGTGTGGATAAACAGAGACACAAGATCAAACCATAGGACAAATATGATATGTTCTGCATTCTCTGCTCCCCTTGAATATAATCGGTTTCATTGAAATTAATTCTAAACTTGAAAATATTATGATGGGGTCTATCATTTTCGTCTTGAATTTTAACTAGACGAAAATATTGGTATCAGAGGAAAACCCTCTGCTAGCGCAAGGAGTAATTTAGCCATCCATTGCTTCACTTAGTATAGAAGAGAAACACTTCAAATGCTATTTCACCCGTGTTGGTGCTGCCTGTTCAATTTTAAATTTCTCAAGGAAATTAGCATTCCGCCTGATGACAACATATATAGATGCACCGGCACAATCAATAAAGTACCTGTGATATTCTTAAAGGGCAATAGCGCGTTTTCTAAAAACCAAGCTTATAATGTACCCAAATAAACATTATACCAAATGTAATACTATTATCTGCAGTAGGTCAAAACTCTCATACTAAATCCAATTTTCTGTAGTCGTAGAGTAATTATTAACTTATCAAGCAAAAAGCATCTGCGTTAACCCCTTTAAATCATTTATGGTAGGGAAATGGAATCACATAGCTTAACCTGTAATGGTACGTCGGTTTTGTAATGCTCAAATGGATGGAAAAACATTGTCTTGTAATTGGAAACATCTATTTTCGCTTCGTGAGATCACTTTATTTATCTAAAAACGTGCTACTGCCCCCTTAGGTTTAAAGTCTTGCCGTAAAATTAGAATGATGATCAAATGTAGTATATGCTGATGCTAATAATCATTCTAACAAATAATATTTTCTGAATAATCATGACTTATACTCACACAATAAACTAAAACACTCATAAAGAAATGAAAGTCACAATTAGTAATGTCAATTTGAGTTGGCACATAACTCTTTCCATAATATATCTATGGTAATTAATTCATCAATACCAAATTCAGTTATCAATTTCAAGTTTAAATCTATAAAGAAATAAACTAGGGTGTCTAGTGGCATATTTATATTTGAATTGAATATCCTAAACTTTTTACTTTGTAGCTCAGTCGAAGAAGAGTAAAGAAATTGTTTTCTCGGAATTTCATGTATTTAAGTCTTTTTCTACAACAAATGATGTGAAATACACAGGTTTTGGGTGGTACAGTAGCCACATTTTATGATTTTAAAAATGGTCAGGAAAATTGTTAGCGGGTTTCAAAGTTATTGTTTTATAGGAATATAATGCTATGCATTGTTTTTCTACGTTATATGATGCAAAATTAATAAGTTTTTAAACGCTCAAGCAGCAATGTCTTCTTATGTATTTAAAACTTGACGTTTAGTTTTAAAAAATGTATCTCATAAAGATATTCAGAAGTGTGCCTAATGATGACAAATATGCAATAGACCCTATAAACAAATTATTTGAGGATATGAAAGGCATGACAAAAGTAAATTTGTTAAACACATTATGACTTTCCAAATTGTATTTCACGGAGAAAGAATATTAGACGTAGATGTTTTAATTTAACCCTTCTTATACACATACATCACTGCATTCGTTAGTCAAATCATAAGATTTAAATGGTTTACAGAATTCGCATTGATCAGGACA